>CM048755.1:384310408-385742338 GCA_026315105.1 Locusta migratoria
GTTGACATCCTTGGCACCCTTACCTCAGAGCGGTACGCCGACGATATCCTGCGCCCTTCATGGAAAGCCGCCCTGGACTTACATTTCAGCAAGACAGTCCCTGGCCTCCCGCCGGGTTCCGCTAAATAGGTCAGGAGTCCACTACACTCAGGAAGCGGCTACACGGGTAGCGGGGGATGTGTGGCGTGGACTGGGCGGTTTTTTAGGTTAAATGGCCTCGGGAATACACAAAATGGGTTTCAGTCTCAAAGGGGGCAGGTCAGACACGGGAAGAAAGTAGACATAAAAACCATTGGTGTAACAGTTGTAAATTGTCGTAGCTGTGTTGGGAAAATTCCAGAGCTCCAATCGCTGATAGAAAGTACTGAGGCACAAATCGTTATAGGTTCTGAAAGCTGGCTGACGCCTGAGATAAATTCGGCCGAAATTTTTTCAAAGGGCCAAATGGTCTTCAGAAAGGATAGAATAAATAAAACAGGGGGTGGCGTGTTTATTGCTGTTACAAACGGTTTATCCTGCAACGAAATTGAGGCAGATACTTCCTGTGAATTGGTCTGGGTAGAGGTTATACCTGACCACCGAAATAAATTAATAATTGGATCTTTTTATCGGCCCCCTGACTCAGACGATGCGGTTGCAGAAATGTTCAAAGAAAGCTTGAATCATATTTCAAATAGGTATCCGAAGCATACTGTTATAATCGGTGGCGACTTTAATTTACACTCGATATGTTGGCATAATTACGTATTCAAAACCGGGGGCAAATATAAAACATCGTCCGAACTAGTTCTGAATGCTTTTTCTGAGAACTACTTCGAACAGTTAGTTCATGAACCCACTAGAATAGTACGTGGTTGCGAAAATACTCTTGATCTCCTAGCAACAAATAATCCCGAGATAGTAAAGAGCATCAAAACAGATACAGGGATTAGCGAACATCTAGTTGTAGTAGCGAGACTGAATATCGAAATTCCCAAATGCACCAAAAATAAACGCAAAATATATCTATTCAATAAAGCAGATAAAAATTCGCTTCACGCTTTCCTGAGTGATAGTCTCCAGTCCTTCAAAACTAAAAATGCGAGTGTAGATCAGTTGTGGCTTACATTCAAAGACATAATATCAGTAGCAATCGAGAGATTTATACCAAATAAATTAATAAAAGAGGGGGCTGACCCCCCGTGGTACACAAAACAGGTCAGATCACTGTTGCAGAAACAAAGAAAAACGCATGCAAAATTTAAAAAGACACAGAATCCGCAAGACTGGCAATCTTTTACTGAAACTCGCAACCTAGCGCGGACTTCAATGCGAGAATCTTATAGTTGTTTCCACAACGAAATCCTGTCTCGTAATCTTGCAGAAAATCCAAAGAAATTCTGGTCATATGTGAAGTACACTAGCGGCAAAACACAAACAATACCTTCACTACGCGATAGCAATGGTAATACTACCGACGACAGTACTGCCAAGGCAGAATTACTAAACACAGCTTTCCGAAATTCTTTCACCAAAGAAGACGAAGTGAACACTCCAGTATTCAATCCAAGAACAGCTGCCAGCATGCGAAACTTAGAAGTAGATATTCCTGGAGTAGTAAAACAACTTAAGTCACTAAACAAAAATAAATCTTCCGGGCCAGATTGTATACCAACTAGATTCCTCTTAGAGTATGCTGATGAAATAGCTCCGTACTTAGCTATAATTTACAACCGATCACTCAGCGAAAGATCCGTACCCAAAGACTGGAAAGTTGCCCAAATTACTCCAATATTCAAGAAAGGCAATAGGAGTGATCCCCAAAATTACAGGCCTATCTCATTGACGTCGATTTGCAGTAGGATTTTGGAACATATACTTTGTTCGAATATTATGTACTACCTCGAAGAGAACGACCTATTAACCAATAGTCAGCACGGATTCAGAAAGTATCGCTCTTGCGAAACACAGCTTGCCCTTTATTCACATGAAGTGTTAAGTGCCATCGACAAGGGATCTCAAATCGATTCCATATTTCTGGATTTTCGGAAGGCATTTGATACTGTACCCCACAAGCGGCTTCTAATGAAATTGCGTGCTTATGGAATATCTCCCCAACTGTGCGATTGGATTCACGATTTCCTATCAGAAAGGACACAGTTCGTTGTAATTGACGGTAAGTCATCGAGTAAAACAGAAGTGATATCTGGCGTTCCACAGGGAAGCGTTATTGGTCCCCTACTCTTCCTCGTGTTTATAAACGATTTAGGAGATAATCTGAATAGCTCCCTTAGACTGTTCGCGGATGATGCTGTCGTTTATCGGTTAGTGAAGTCAACAGAGGATCAAAAGCAACTGCAAAGCGATTTAGACAAAATTTCTACTTGGTGCGAAAATTGGCAATTGACACTAAATAAAGAAAAGTGTGAAGTAATACACATGACCACTAAAAGAAATCCGCTGAACTTCAATTACGCGATAAATCAGTCAAACCTTAAGGTCGTAAATTCTACCAAATACCTAGGAGTTACAATTACGAACAACTTTGACTGGAGAGAACACACAGAAAATATTGTGGGGAAGGCGAACCAAAGGTTACGTTTCATTGGCAGAACGCTTAGACGATGCACCAGCTCCACCAAAGAGACTGCCTACATCACACTTGTGCGTCCTCTCTTGGAGTACTGTTGCCCCTTGTGGGACCCTCACCAGGTGGGACTGACGGAAGATATTGAGAAGGTTCAGAGAAGGGCAGCTCGTTTTGTTTTATCACGTTACGGGGGGGAAAGCGTCACGGAAATGTTGCACGAATTGGGGTGGAAATCATTAAAAGAAAGACGTTATTCATTGCGGCGTGATCTGTTTGCGAAGTTTCAATCACCGACTTTTAGTTCTGAATGTGAAAATATTTTGCTAGCACCCACCTACTTAGGGAGACATGACCATCCCAATAAAATAAGAGAAATCAGATCGAAAACGGAACGATTTAGGTGTTCTTTCTTCCCGCGCGCTATTAGAGAATGGAACGGTAGAGAAAAGTTATGAAGGTGGTTAATGAACCCTCTGCCAGGCACTTAAATGTGATTTGCAGAGTATCGATGTAGATGTAGAACCCTCGTATAATTGAGAATTGTAGCCTTTGTTTAGGTCAATAGCCCAGCAGTTTATTGTGAAATGAACGTGAGAGGTCTAAATGTACATTTAGTTGTGAAATATCCCGTATATGCCGAACTCGGAGAGACTTCAAAACTGATGAAACCACTGTGTGTTATGGTAGTCACATGTCGACGAATAGGGTAGTGGAGGAGGAGTGGGGTGTGATGGTGGTAGGAGGTTACCCCTAACATTTCGTTATCACGTTATCACTGACACTTTTTTTTAAATGTATGGTACCATTGGATCTAGGTGGTTATCAGGATGATGAACATACTCCTATGCCAGAAGACAACACCTCGCTGCGGCCTTGCGTAGTTACCACGTGACTCCTGTTCGCAAGTCCGCGAGGCCAAAAAGACAGGCCGCAGCGCACACGTCACGTCACGTGATCAAGGGAGGCCTGAGCCGTCGCGATCGCTAGCTGACTGGCTGACCGCTATGACACATCGGGCTGTGCCTCAGTGGCCAGCCAATCAGCTAGCGATCGCGTTGACTAAGGCGTCTCTCGATCACGTGACGTGACGTGCGCGCCCCGGCCTGTCCTTCTCGTTGGCCCGTTGTATTACGTGAGGGAGTCGGGGGCAACGGTTCCGAAGACAATAAGACGGACGTGACGCGTGTGGATGAGTAATAGTCCGCCGCGAGCAACGTTCAGCGATTCCTTCCGACCCGGCTCCGAAACAGCTGATCGGCCGGAAGCCTGACAGCGCGCAGCGCGGGCCTACGTGACGGCAAGTACCGCCTCCCCTGACTCACGCCTCCCCTCGTTTCCCACAATCGGCCTCGCCTCACAGTCTAACACAAACAGTCGCCAAACTCTTCTGGGGAAAAGCTGAAGCGATTCTAGCACTCCAAGCGGCCAGTAGGGAGAGCAGAAGAATGGCATGATTGAAAGTGAGTAGCTGCTCTTTTTTATGGTGTTACTTTCATACTCACTAAACGTTCTTCTAAATTTTCTAATACTAATATGAAATCGTAATTGAAGTAATGCCACTGCTTAGTAGCCGAGCGGTCTAAGGCGCCTCGTTGCAGAGCGCGCGTTTTCTCGCCGTCGGTGGTTGGAGTACTCCTTGGGGCATGGGTGTGTGTGTGTGTTGTCCTTAGGTTAGTTTACCTTAGTTTAAGTAGTTTGTAAGCTACGGACTGATGACCACGCAGTTCATCTACAAGCCCCTCCAAAGCTTTATGGATACAAAAAGTTGACAATTTTTCGAAAGACCCTTCCACAGGTTTGATAACTATGAACACATTGTCTACCATACACATTGTCTCTTTCTGATATGAACAAATAGCAAAAGTGGACTAGGCACACAAGGTCTCTTTGACTTTTACGTGTTAGTACTGTCCATGCCCAACAGATTACCCAAACCGCTGGGGACAGAAACCGACAATTTTATGTTTCATGGTGTTACCACGAGTAGCTTTGGAACACGGTCCACTTAGAGGGAGCCTCGCTTGGTAAGTCTTATATATCAACATTCGCAAAAATACAGAACACTTTGAAAGACTAGGTACAGGATGTTCCTATTCACAAGACATAATCATTTGTATGTTCTAAAGAAATGATTAGCATTTCAGTCACCTTGGTCAGTCACCATATGTTCTGTTGCCTGGTAAGCGCAGGCTCCGCCATGGGCCCTGATAACTTGATCTATGCGTGATGACATCAAGAAGTATAAAGTACGATTCGCGGCCTGTAGTATAGTCATCCATGCTGCATTCAACCTGGTTCCAAAGTTCACTTGTGGCGGTTGGCAGCAATGCACCAGTCATTTCATCATATTCCACACATTTTGAATTGGAAGCAAGTATGGTGTTGATGCGGAGCAGGGCAAAAGGTTGCTCGAGCTGCAACATATTGTCGTGCATTGCTGACAAATGGCGTCTGGAGTGTCGTGCACAAAGGGTATGGCTACTGCTCATTCTCTTGGGTCAAACTGGTCACAGTGCTTTGGATACACGCCAGCTGTTATTGGTGGGTGTAGCCAGTAGAACTCCACACCATAACGCCTTGAGTAGGCGCTGTACGTTCAAATGTTTGTATAGCTTATGGGACTTAACTACAGGGTCATCAGTCCCTAAACTTACAAACTACTTATGAACTAGCTAATCCTAAGGACGGCACAAATATCCATGCCCGAGGGGGGATTCGAACCCCCGACCGTAGTGGCCGTGCAGACCGTGACTGAGCGCTGCATTTTTTTTTTTTTTTTTTTTTTTTTTTTAATATATAATTCTTTATTATGGCTTTTGGTGACAGTGACCATACAGCCAGCGGTTATTACATTGATAACATTACAATAGAAGTGAAATTCTAACAATGTACAGCACAATATTAATAAGTATGTTACATCATATAGCCTTAGAATAAAAGTGGAAAAATAACATGTAAAGACATTAAACAATACATATTTAACAGTACGACAGATATTTGTAATACAATAAAAGTGCAGGAAGCATAGGACCAAATGAGAGGTGCAAAGACAAATAAAAGTCAAAATATAATATAAAATCACTTATGCAGTTTCCCGCTGTGCATGTTCAAGGTAAACACACTAGCTCTAAAATTAGAGCTGTATGCCAGTGACTTTGAGGTAGTCCTTCAGTAAAGTGTACTTAAGCTTGTCGAATCCATGAAGGAGGACAGTGACACTTGTGGGGAGAGGGTAACCCCTCGCGACCAGCGTTCGGTAGAATACACTTTGTGCGGCCGTGTACTTGGTGCATGCCAGTATGATGTGGTTGAGATCCGCCACTGCCGTTACATCTTTGTCGCAATGCCGAGAAGCGATGATTTTCAAACGGTGTAGGTGGGCAGGGTAACATCCATGCCCCAGTCTCATCCGAATGATAGACGTTGCATGACGTCTACTAAGCGTCATCGATGAAAACCACGGTCGTGAGGAGACATTTGGTTGTATAGCTGCCAGGTGTCCTCCCTTAAACACATGAGAGAGGCGCCATTCGTGGTCCCAAGTGCGATAGACAGCTTTCCGAATCGTCGTTCGTAAGTCTGTATATGGAATCGGCGTGGGGCGTTGTTGTCCTTCCGTAATACTTCTCTTGGCAAGGCGGTCTACTGTTTCGTTATGGGGTATACCTCGATGTCCTTTAATCCAAAGTAAGTGGACGTCTATGCCCACTGCCTGTGCATTTGTTATGGCCTCCAAGACGTCCAATATATATCTATTCGTTCGTTTGTCAAACGTCGGATGTTGTAATTTTTTCAGCACGCTTTGAGAGTCCGTGAGGATCAATATAGAGTTAAATGTTCGTGAGCCGTAATAAATGGCCTCCCTGATGGCTAGTAACTCTGCCGTGTAAATAGATGACGCAGGCGGAAGCGCAAACATTTGGTAGGTGCCGTTAGAGGGGCAAAAGAAGGCGTATCCCACCCCTGCTTCAGTTTTAGAGCCGTCAGTATAGATGTGAGCATGCTGTGGCCAGTTGCGGAGAAGAAACTGTTCCACGTCGAGAGTGATGTTGGTCCCCGTTGTGTAGTCTGATGGCAAATGTGTCACCGGGACTGGGTTGAAAAACAGATGATAAGAATAACGGAAACAAGGAAGTTTGGTGTCCTGTATGATGAGTGGGAAGATATGTCTCCATTTCTCGTAGCTGCGAACCAGTAAAGGAACTCGGGTCATGCCTCTTCTGTGATGCATTTCTGTTATATTCCAAAATTGGTGTACCGTTTTGAGAGAGGCACTATCACATATTGACGCTCGGCTGAGGAGGAAATATCGGACAGCATCTGTCGACGTATAGTTAACGGCATTTCAGACGCTTCCACGAGCAAGGCGTTGGTGGGTGTTGACTTCATAGCTCCGAGAACAAGACGAAGCATTCTGTACTGGAGGACATCAAGTTTGCGCAGGGTCGATTGCGCTGCAGTAGCGTAGACGATACTGCCATAATCCAAAACGGAGCGGATCAAGACCTTATAAAGAGTAAGGAGTACCATCGGATCGGCTCCCCACCAAACTCTGGCAAGCATACGCAGGATATTTGCAGTAGTGTCCACTTTGTCCAAGAGATATTCAACATGGCGCGTCCACGTCAGTTTGCTGTCGAAGTAAACACCAAGGAACTTAGCATATGACCGAACAGGCAGTTTGTATGGACCGAGCTGAAGGTCTGGAGAGAAATAATTCTGTCGTTTCCTCGTGAATATCACCACAGTAGATTTTTCAGGCGATAGCGTGAGTCCGTGTTCTAACTCCTATTCAGCCAGTTTTTCACATGCAGTAGTAAGCCACATGTTAGTCACCCAAAAGCACGACGAGTGGGCGTATATACAAACGTCGTCCGCGTACTGTAGAACTTTGACAGTAGGATGAAAGATAGAGTCTAAGTCGGCAACATACAAGGCGTATAGCAAGGGGCTTAATATCGCACCTTGCGGGAGGCCACGGGAAACGATTCGTGGGCCATGTAACACATTGTCCTGGTCACGGATATAAACAGTGCGGCAACAAAGTAATCTGTATATAATTCTTAACACCTTTAGCGGGAGATGCAAAAGTTGTAATTTATTTATAAGTTTATGTATCAAAACATTGTCATAAGCCCTCGAAAAATCAAGAAAAAGAGCCGTCAAATACCCATTTGTCAGGAATGTTTTTTCGATGCCCATAGCAAGAGATGTTATATTATCGTAAGTGCTCTTCCCCTTGCGAAAACCGTATTGTGTCCATGGGAACAGATCGTGATGCTCTAACCACCATTCTAACCGGACCTTGAGGAGACGTTCAAAGGTCTTGCACACACATGACGACAATGCAATGGGGCGATACGACGTTGCCTGACCAGGGTCTTTTCCAGGTTTCAATATAGGAACCAATACCTAAGTGGTCCAGTCGGTTGGAACAGACCCCTCTCTCAAGATGTCATTAAAGATATTCAAATAAATAAGTTTTGCATCATCAGACAAATTGCGTATCATGGAGTAATGTATCTGGTCATGCCCGGGCGACGTATCGGTCGAGGGCGGCAGCGCACTGTTGAGTTCAGCGAGGGAGAACGGTGAGGTGAGATCATCTTGAAGATCTTCAACGGCGATATTTGTGGTGGGATCAATGGGTTCTGGCATGGCCGTAAGAGGTGCTACAATGTTGGCAAACTCGTCTATCCAGGTCTGTAACCGCTTGGGAGGCAATGGTTTTCGTTTGAGTGAGTTAACTTTCGACCAAATCCTTCCGACAGGAGTATGCAGGGATAACTGTTCACAAAATCTCTTCCAATGTTCTTTTTTACAAGTCTTGAGAAAGCGTTTGGTAGTCGCATCTATACGTTTGTAGGCGAGGTAGTTTTCCCATGTGGTTTCCCGTTTAAAACGGCTACATGCCAGTCTCCTTTGCGCCACTCGACGCGAGCACTCTTGGTTCCACCAGGCAACCGGCAGACGTCTACTGCCAGTTACCACCCTCGTCTGTGGGATTGACTGCGATGCGGCTAGGTTGATGCAATTCCTATAATGAGCGTACCTTGTTTGCGGTGACAACTCGGTGGGGAACGACGAAAGTTGTGTATCCATGATGGCACTATACCGAGACCAATCTGCCCTCCTGACATTCCATTTGCGAGACGGCCGACAGACCGTGTTCGGTGGTGAGGTTGGTGAAGAGAGCAGAATAGCATAATGGTTGGAACCCATAGGATATGAAAGTACAGACCATGTAAAGAATGAAGAAACAGACGCTGAACACAAAGTCAAATCGACTGCTGATGGTCTCTGTCCGGGTAATGGAAGTAACGTAGGGGATCCATCATTGAGGATGATAAGATTGAACTCGTCGATAATATCAAGAATGCCATCACCCAGCCTATCGTTATATGCACACCCCCACAATCTGTTGTGTGCATTAAAATCCCCGCAGAACAGAAATGGAGGTTCCAACTGTTGTACCAGAGCGTACCACTCTTCAATGGTAATGTGTGACCGTGGTCGGCTGTAGAGGGCCACAATAGTTATTCGACCAATTGGAGATGAGAAGTTTACTGCTATCGCTTGAAAGCTTTCAATATCGTCATGAGAAATCAGAACAGGGGTGTGATGCAGCATATTATTGATAAAGAGGGCGACTCCTCCTCGACCATCATCTCTGTCTTGGCGGTAAACGTGGTATCCTTGGAAGCGTACGATGGTATCTGGTTGAAACCATGTCTCAGAGATGGCGGCCACTGCTATCTTCCGCATCCAAAGTTCACGTTGAAGTACACCCTTGTTGGCAATCGCAGATCGCGCATTCCACTGCAGTATTTTAAATTCCGCCATTGTTGTTAGAAGTAAGGAGAGTCGTTAATAGTTGGCGAATAGGCTGTATCTGTAAAGTTCCAGGTGGCATTGTTTTCGCGTCTTCTATGAGGTGAAGGATAAACCAGATAATTTTCTCTACGATGTATTCACTATTGTTACGTGGTGGCACTGCTTGTTGTCCGTACTGAGGAGGATACGGGTTGGGTGGTAAAGGGGCCTGTGGTAGATGTTGGGAGATAGAATATTCGTGACTAACGTCTGAAAATCCCTGACGCCAGACGGGTCTGGAAGTTTGTTTTTTCCCCGTGCCGCTCATGACGGAGCTGACACCCGCTCTGTCTGCTATGGGAACATCATTCCGTTGATAGCTTTCGTCCTTAGGGGGTGAACGCAGCTGGGGCGCCAATGGCGGCATTTGTGGCCCCGTAGAACGCTCTTGTGCAGCGACTTGCGGTTGCTGTAAATGCCTTGGAGGTAGGGGCGGGAAGTCCGCAGAACTCTGAGGGCTAGGAGGCTTCCGTACGGCCGCGGAATATGTGGGGTGCGGCCCACTGAGTGCCCTTCCTGACGTGGCGTACGCCCTTGCACGTTGCAGCTCTTGCTGGTGGAGAAAAATGGGGCATGACCTCTCAGTGACAGGGTGCTGTCCAGAGCAATTTAAACAGGTCGGAATCGTCGCAGGGCACGAATCAGCTTGGTGCTGACCGCCGCATCTGCTGCAACGAGTATGGCTTCGACACTGGTTTGCCCGATGATGAAAACGCCAGCAATTTGTGCACTGAATGACTGGGGCAACGTACGGTACCACTGGGCAGCGTGCCCCCAGAATAGCAACATGAGAGGGTAATGTCTGAGAGCGAAACACCACCATGCAGACTGGAATGGGTACTGTGAGCTCAGGATTGGAAGGATGTTTCTTCGTGTATCGTTTTATACTTGTTACAGGATAAACACTTTCCATGGCATCTATTATCTCTTTGTCCGTTAGGCTGGTCTCTACGTCATGGATAATGCCATACGTATGGAGTAAAAAGTTAGGGATGTAAACATCGAACTTATGATCTCTGGAAGCAGGGACATTTAGTAAGTTATTAGCAGCTGCAGCAGTTTTCAGTTCTATCTTAACTCTGTTCTTGCCTGAGGAACTAATGTCAACAATATCGTGCTTGAGGTGAGAGCTGTATGAATACAATAACTTGCCCACTGACATGGGATGGAGTTTGCCAACGTTTTTATCTAAGCTCTCCACGAAGACAATGTATGGGCCTGCATCTGTCCGACTGTATCGGTTATTTATACTCGGTCGAGTAACGGTGGCAGGAGAAGCAGATGTCTGTACCGGCGTGCGTTCTGTGTTTGCCTGTCGGTAGAAGACGCGTGGGAAACCGGTACCTGGCTCATTTCACAGTCCGTGACTGAAGGAGAATGGACACACAGTCGTTTACTATGGGGACCACTTTCTTGCTGCTGTTGTGCAGCTGTATCGCCACTAGGTGATATGCTGGAGGGGTCGCAGGAATAGCTGAGGTGCTGACTAACCTGTTGTAACTCATGTTGTTGATGTTGTTGATGTTGTTGCTGGAGGAATTGCTGGTGTTGCCGTTGTTGCAGCTGCAGTAGCTGAAGCTGTTGCTGCTGGGCCAGTTGCTGCTGGAATTGCAGGTGTTGGTGGTGTAGAAGCTGCGGTTCTTGTTGCTGCTGTGGCCCTTGTTGTTGTGCATATTGTAGGTCCTGTGTTGGTAGTTGACTCTGCTGTACGTCAGCAGGGTTGTCGGACATCACCGGCAGCGGGAGAGCCGTCGCTGCAGGTTGATTACATATTTCCATGGCGGACTGGATGACCTGACCCGTATTAGGTGGGTCGGCCATTTCGAAGATACACTGAGTAGTACTGCTACCACGAACGTGTGGTTGAGACAACACACACAATTCCGGCGCGCACTACTCTGCACGTGAACGTTTCTCCCCGAAAAGGCAGATACGAGTATACAAACGCACGGAAGAATAAGTACGTCGCACCACACTCGTCCGCGAAACGTAAACAAAGCGCGACCGCACAGAACGCAGCAGTAAACGCGTCCGGACTCCGCGGGAGGCGGAAGTAGACTGTCTGAGCGCTGCATGTCTTGAGCGAATGCAGTCACCGGAGTGCCGCTTTCCCTGTGAACGGTCAACCATAATGCCGCCACAATTTTCAAACAAACAGAACCTGGATTCTTCCTGAAACACTATCTGATGCCATTCCCAGTGACGCCTTTCCATAAATCATTGTCGTCTGAGATGTTTCTGCTCGTTAGTCAAAGGTAGGAGGAGAAGCAGACGACGTGATCGTAACACTTGCCGTCACCCTTGATAATGTACGATATATTCCACTGTTGCACCAGAACCGAGGAGGACGCACATCTGACCTGAAATGCTATTCGGATGGTCTGTCGATTTTCTCAGGGTGTGGTCTGAGAGGTGTGACCTGATCTATCTCGTAGTGTTCTACGGCCTACTGTGAGCTATTCTGCACACACGTGTTGCACTGCCCAAACACTTGGTCCCACACCATTCAGGATTAATTCATCACATTCTATCATGCCGATAACGTAGAGGAAACGACAAAACAGTCTATTCGTAAATTTCTCTCACAAGATGAGTATCGTCTGTAGCGCAACATCTACTGAAGCCTTCTACTACCTTTAAAAAGTGAAATAAATACTACGATTTCTTAAAAACTACTCCCGAGAATGTTAATAACTTTACCAAGAGGTTAAGAGAGTATGTCAATGAAACAGACAACGGAATGTGGTTACTCCGTTTTATAGTACAAGCCGACGATATAACTGCTAATATGCAGTGGAGAGTGGGATGTTATTTTCCACTCCGGAAAGTAAAGAGAAAGTAATGAATGCTTAATCCAAATAAGCTATCGACTATTTTCATAAGTGCAGTCTGAGGTTTTCGTCAGGTCTATGAACAGTACAGAAAGTACAAACTCTTTGTAACCTGCGAGGTTACTACTGAAAGAACGGGACTTTAACAATAGTAAAAATACACTGAGATAAATTTATGTTACCTTCTAAGGAAAGAAGAAATAGGGAAGGAGGGAATTGATTATCTTGGGCTGATGTAGCCGATGAAATAATTCATTGGCAGCGAATGACAATTTGCACCGGACAGAGCTTCGAACTCGTGATTTCCGCTTTGGACCAAAAAAAAATGTTCAAATGTTTGTAAAGCTTATGGGACTTTACTACGGATTCATCAGTCCCTAAACTTACCAACTACTTATGAACTACTTACGAACTAGGACGGCACAAATATCCATGCCCGAGGGGGGATTCGAACCCCCGACCGTAGTGGCCGTGCAGACCGTGACTGAAGCGCCTCAGTCCCCTCGGCCACCGCGGCCGGCCGGTGTGGACCAGCCGTCGCCTTAACTACTTGGTTATCCGCAGCACGATTTCCGTCCGCCACAAATTCTCACAAATTGCACGATACGGAAGCGAAGTGTCTGTTGTCCATATTCTCTACGCTCGACATCAGGATTCCAACATTTCTGCTTTCACAAAAAAATCTAAACTGTATTTCCTCTCTGTTATATCTGTCATTGTTTACACCATAGTATGTTAACATTTATTATGTGTTGAATTCTTTATTGTAAGACCTCTTTTACAGGTTATGACGTTTTTCTTCCGCCGGCCTAGTGTAAATGTTAACCCATGAGCTAGATGTAACTTGTGTTTATTGCAGGGCTTTCGGTGCTATGAGAGGAAATTATATCATTTATTCGATTATTTAGAACACGGTTCTATTAATGACAGCTAATTTGATTCTCTGTTCGATTCCAGATCTCTGTTTCGTCTCTCTGCTCAACGCAAGCTTCGTAACCAAGAACGGGCACAGATACGGGGTAAGTCTAATTATAAATTCTAAAATCCGTCACTAGTGGTGATTACAGCACTTATAGTTGAAATGTTTGTAAAGCTATGGCACCAAACTGCACTGATCATCCGTCCCTAGACTTACAAACTACGTAAAGTCACCATCGCTCAACATGCAACGCCTAACGCTAACTTTGATACGAGCGCAGACACTCTATATATACCACTTAGTACCCGGCGTTGCCCTGCTCCCGGGTATTTATTTAATCCAATCTTCTGTCGGTCCATTGTCCCCTCCTCTCCACCTAGTTCCTCCTCCCCCATCTCTCTCCATCTCTCATTCCTCTTTTTGTACATGTAAACCTTGCTCCTCGTTTATCCCCTCTCTTTTTCCATATCTTCTTTCCCTTCTATCTACCCCACCTCATTCCGCTCCTTCACCACCACCGTCTCCTATTCCTCCCATTCTATACGTCCCCCTGCATCCTGTTCTCCGTCTGTTATAAGGCGCCGGCCGCGGTGGCCGAGGGGACTGAGGCGCACCAGTCACGGTCTGCACGGCCACTGCGGTCGGGGGTTCGAATCCCCCCTCGGGCATGGATATTTGTGCCGTCCTTAGTGTTAGCTAGTTCCTAAGTAGTTTGTACGTTTAGGGACTGATACCCCGTAGTTACGTCCCATAAGCTATTTGAACATTTAATTTTGTTATAAGGTACTTGTAATTCACGATAACATTTCCTGCCTTATGTACTTATTACAATCTTCCATTGCTCATCTCTTCCTTGCCCCTTGCTCTACTCTCTCAGTTGACTCGCTCCTCTCACCTTCCATCATTTCTTCTCCCTCCCCCCCCCCTTTTCTGTCAGTCTCCTCCTTTCCCTTCTCTTATTTCCTTCTCTTTTCTCAGCTCAAATCCCCCATTCTCCGATTTGTTTGGAGGATAATCCGCAATACTTAAAGGTGATTATTCTTCTTCGGTCAAAATCCGGAACGTTTACGAAAGACATTGGCTGTCTGCAGCTGTTGGTATGTCCCAAAGTGTAATTTCCCAGACCCGGACGCCATTTCATACAACAAGAACCGTTAAAGAAGGCATGGCCAAGGTCGTCAAAGGGTAACATCAGCATTTCCGATTAAACGCCCGTCGAGACAGGAGGCTGAATGCAACTCAGCTGCCACGCACCCTCTAGGCAGCAACAGGACGTGCAGTAACAACACACAAACAATCCTCAATTTGTTATGCCGGCCCGGGCCAATAGGAAACCCCACGATAGGAAACCCCAAGACACCCTGCGGTGTGTGTCCCATTAAAAGCACGGCACCGATAATCCAACTTAATGAAGCACAGCGCATAAACGTTACTAGTTAGGCTCCTCAGGGGTCTCAGCATTCAATTTCGGAGTACACGCTTGGCGAACCCGTGGTTCCTGAGCAGGGGACTGGTAAGCGCCGGCAGTCATATGTACCGTAACCTCTGGCACGCTTCAGTGACTACCGTCTGGCGCTACGGAGGAACGTTGTATGTCTCAGTGACTGGGGATCTCGGAATGACCGCCCACGTCGCGAGGGATGTCAAAATCTCTATAAAAATACCTCAATTCCAAGGTGTGATGTGTGCTGTTGGGATGCATGGCTGTTGAGGTGGAAAAGTCACTGGCGGGCTAACTCCGGGGATACAGTCGCACCTCAGTTGTGTAAGGCATACCCAGGCATACGAGACCAATGTTCTGTAATGACTATGGCTTGCTAACGATTGTAAACTTCCATATTCACAGAATATATGACATCAACTGCGATTGGGCAAAGCTGAAAATGTGTACCCAGCCGGGATTCGAACTCGGGTCTCCACTTAGGTAGTCCTTGCAGGGGCGATGATTACTGTGTTCCCAGTGGTGTAGGGGTCAGCGCAACTGCCTAGAAAATGGGAGACCCGAGTTCGAATCCCGGCTGGGTACACATTTTCAGCTTTGCCCAATCGCAGTTAATGTCATATATTCTGTGAATATGAAAGAATAACAACTGCAGGTTCAGAAGTGACGTCTGTTCTTTCGGAACAGATGCCACATGTATATAGATTGTAAACTTCATTTTAATTGCGTATATTTTATATCGTGAAACGATATGAAACAATACTTGGCAAGAATCTGCCCTCTATTTCAGCTGATGACGAGGCGAGTGTGACCAGAGTTTTAATATCATGTCATTTGTCTGGACTCTGGGTTAAGCTTTAAGGCTGGAGGTATCAGTTTTGCAGTGACGTCACATCCTTTTTATTCCTGTGACCAGCCAGCCATGGTCATCTGCTTAGCTATTTTAAATACTTCAGCAACTTTCTCCTTGTGTAGGCAAACTTACAATCTGGACATGTAACAACCTTTGTGTGCTTTAGTTTAGCGGCACACAAATTTCGGCTAGTTTGTCCCTTTTATTTCTGTTGCTGGTATTTACTAGCCTTTTTATTTTATTGGTTCACACTTTACGCTTATTACACTTATTCGTAAGCTAAAGACCTAGTTCTCATGTGCTCAAAAATCTCTATCCACGCATCAATTCACTAGTGATGCTTTGTGGAATCAGTGTATAGGACATTTCATCTCGTCTAGCACATATTCATGCTACATCTACATCTACATGGGATACACTGCAAATCACATTTAAGTGCCTGGCAGAAGGTTCATCGAACCACCATTATACTATTTATCTCCCATTCCATTCTCGAATAGCGCGCGGGAAGAAAGAACATCTGAATCTCTCCGTTCGAGCTCTGATTTTTCGTATTTTATTCTGGTGATCATTTCTAGTCAACAATATATTTTCGCATTTGGAGGAGAATGTTGGAGATTGGAGTTTCGTAAGTAGCCCACGCCGCAGCGATAAGCGCTGTTGTTGTAATGATTCCCATCCCAGATCCTGTATCATTTCCGTAACACTGTCTCCCCTGTATCGTGACAATACGAAACGAACTGCCCTTATTTGGACTCTTTCGATGTCCTCCGTCAAACCTACCTGATCAGGGTCCCACACTGGGCAGCAATACTCCAAAAATGGAAGGACAAGCGTAGTGTATGCAGTTTCGTTTGTAGTTCTGTTGCATGTTTTAAGGGTTCTGCGAATAAAACGCAGTCTCTTGTTCACCTTTCCCACGACATTATCTACTTGTTCTTTCCAATTTAAGTCTGAAGTAATAGTAATTCCTAGGTATTTTGTGGATTTTACGGCCTTCACTTTTGATTGATTTATCTTGTAAACAAAGTTTAACGGATTTCTTTTCGTACTCATGTGGACGACTTCACACTTCTCATTGTTTAGAATCAACTGCCAATTTTTACACCATACTGATATCTTATTCAGATCGTTCTGCAGTTGGTTTTGATCTTCAGATGATTTTACTAGACGGTAAATGACGGCGTCATCTGCAAAAAACCTAAGAGAGCTACTTAGATTTTCCCCTAAATCGTTTATGTAAATAAGGAACAGCAGAGGACCAATAACACTACCCTGTGGAATGCCCGCTATCACCTCTGTTTTAGTCGATGCCTTACCATCGATTACTACGTACTGTGTCCTCTCTGACAGGAAATCCCCTATCCAGTCGCAAATTTGGGGCGATATACCACTAATATAAACAGCAACAGCTTCATCAGTAATGTGCTTCCCCGCGCTTTTATGCAATATTCAGCATGATGCCTTGAATTGTCCATTCAAAAGAAAAGAACAGAACAGAAAAGAGAAGAAAGGAAATGAAAAAACTTTTCACTTTTTCCGTTTTCTATGGATAACGTTTTTCTGTGCTTCATGTCCGTGGATTCTAGATGAGAAATTAGAACTAAAACAGTTTTAATAGTGTGAACGAAATTCAGCGGTAGTAAAAAATGAATGAATTAACAAAGTACAGTAAAAATTGGAATGGGAATATTTCTTTCAGTGGTTAGGTGACAGTTTTCTGCCACATCCC
Source organism: Locusta migratoria (assembly GCA_026315105.1). Lineage (NCBI taxonomy): Eukaryota > Metazoa > Arthropoda > Insecta > Orthoptera > Acrididae > Locusta > Locusta migratoria. Next base: position 384,327,627 of record CM048755.1, read on the forward strand.
GGCCGGCCGCTTGTGAGCACGACGAAAAGCAGCACAGTGCAGGCGCACAAAATCGCTGCTCGCTACAACCTTCGTTATCTGTACGGGACCTGCGCCGCCCGGACCTGCGACGTCTGCAATCCACACGCCCCCTGACTCAGTATTTATCTCGCTTCCAAGAATTCAGGAAGCTGCTTCCTGCCGTTTCACGTCGCCCTCGCGGTCTTCGCACGGCTGATTACGTGGCATTTCTTACCAAGACCCACGCTTACAGACTGCTGGCTGACAGCGCGCGGCTTCACGCTGTGTCGTCTTATTATGGTTTCGTCCCTGAATATAATAAACTACAAGTCACGCCCAGCCGCGGTGGAGTAGCCGAGCGGTCTAAAGCGTCTCGCTGCGGAGCGCGCGGTTGCTCGCCGTGGAGGTTCGAGTCCTCCCTGGGGCATGGGTGTATCTGTTGTCCTTAGGTTAGTTTACCTAGGTTTAAGTGGTTTGCAAGCTACGGACTGATGACCACGCAGTTTGGTCCGATAGAATTACAAACATTTTTTGAAGTAACGCCCATTTACCAGTAATGAAGATGAAATGCTCCTCAGAACTACCACCCTACGTTACACACACCTATTTCTTACAAACATTATGACCCGCCTCGAAAACAATAACCACGATAAAAATCATCATAGCTTCCGAAAATAGGTCTGTCGATGCGAAACTCAGATCGCACTCTTCGCACACGATGTCTTCAGTGGGATCCCCACCAAGTGGGACTAACGGAGGATTTTTAAAAAAAGTTCAGTTAAGGGTAGTTCGTTTTGTATTATTGCAAAATAGGGGAGAGAGTTTCACGAAAGTGATGAACGAGTTGGATGGAAAATCGTTAAAATAAAGGCATTATTCGTTGCGGCGAGATCTATTAGCGTAATTTCTATCACCAACTCTCTCTTCCTAACGCGATCATATTTTGTTAGCCCCCACCTACATAGGGAGTCATGATCTTCATAATAAAATAAGAGACATAAGATCGAAAACTGAATGATTTAGGTGTTTCTTTTTTCCCGCGAGCTATTAGAGACTGGAACTGTAGAGTAATAACCCCCAAGGGGCTCACGGTTCTTTCGTGAGTACGTTCGTGGCGAGCACGGGACCCCGAGCTAATGCAGTCTTCCTTTCTTCTTTACTTCCCAAACTGCATTTCCTTTCCCCCTCCCCTCCTTTCCTATCCTCACTCCTTCCCCTCCCCACCGGGTGACTGAACCACAGTAGTTTAGTCCCCCTACCCAACCAAACAACACAACCCAACCCTGTAGAGAAATATAAGCGTTTCGATGAACCCTCTGCCATGCACTTCAGTGTGACTTGCAGAGCATTTATGTAGACGTAGATGAAATTCGTACCAGGGACGATCTCATCAACCAAAACTGCGGTTACAATCTTAGCAAGGCTTGGGAAGCAGAATTGAGCCTATTCAAGAGGAGACGTAGCAGACAAGACGATCTGGTGGTAGTGATTGTCGCTACCACGGAAACCGAAGCAAGCGTCTCTGAACCGCCGACGCGCGACCCGGGTCACGGAGTCCTGTGAAGTTGGCACCCCTTTTTTGGAAAATGTAAATTTTTTTCAGAGTTCTAGGCAGATATGCAATAGTTCTGGAGTTCTCTGTACAAAATTTAAATAGTTCTGCAAAATTTCGCCGATAAAATACAAAATATTACCACAAAATTTAGTTTTTTCAAAATAATTTTTTGCCTATTAGTACAAACATAGTTCTGATCACAGTTCTAAATAGTTCTCAAAGAGTTCTACAGGAAATCCAAATGACATTTTTCTGTGCAGATTATACTTCATGAGATAATTGCAATAATGGGGAATCCATTTACACGCTACTGTGAAGTTGGCACCCCTTTTCTCAAAAATGTGCATTTTTTTCAGAGTTCTAGGCAGATATGCAATAGTTCTGGAGTTCTCTGTACAAAATTTAAATAGTTCTGCACAAATTCGCGAAAAAATTACAAAAAACTATAACAAATTTTAGTTTTTTCCAAATAATTATTTGCCTACAAGCGTAAACATAGTTCTGATCACAACTCTAAATAGCTCTCAAAGAGTTCTGCAGAAAATCCTAATGATATTTTTTTGCCCAGATAATAGTTCATGAGCTAATTGCGTAAATAGGGAGAAAAACTACACAAAATTGCTCCAGAGTCGTGTGAAGTTGGTACCACTTTTTTCAAAAATTTAATTTTTTTCAGAGTTCTAGACAGATATGCAATAGTTCTAGAGTTCTCTGTACAAAATTTAAATAGTTCTGCAGAATTTCGTGAAATATCGCAATTCTGAATAGTGGGAGAGCTGTGAAGTTAGCACCCCTTTTTTGGAAAATGTAAATTTTTTTTCAGAGTTCTAGGCAGATATGCAATAGTTCTGGAGTTCTCTGTACAAAATTTAAATAGTTCTGTAGAATTTCGCCGAAAAATAGTAAAAATTACCACAAACTTGGTTTTCTTTTTAGTTTTTTAAAAATAGTTATTTGACTATTAGCGCAAACATAGTTCTGATCACAGTTATAAATAGCTGTCAAAGAGTTCTACAGGAAATCCCAATAGCATTTTTCTGTGCAGATTATACTTTATGAGATAATTACAATAATGGAGTATCCATTTACATGCAACTGTGGAATTTTCACCCGTTTTTTTTTTTTTTTTTTTTTTTTTTTTAAATTAAACTTTTTCCAGAGTTCTAGGGACATGTGCAATAGTTCTTGTTTACGATAAGCAGTAATCACTCAGACGTAAAAACAACAAATTGAATGTGCAGCGGATAGAATATCTGTCAAGGCCTAAGAAAAACGTTTATTTCTCGAATAAGGGGCACAAATAAGACAGCTTATCAGATATTCAAAATAGTGAATTTTTTTTCGGGCAATTACATAGATATAGTCACATGAACTCTACAACTTTAGTATATGTACACAGAACCCCGAAAAACAATGTGTATTTCTCGAAAAAATGGTGCCAATTTACAATAACGTGAAAATGAATTCCACATTACTGCATTTATCTGATAAAGTATTAACTGCACAGAAAAATGTTATTAGGATTTCCTGTAGAACTCTTTGACAGCTATTTAGAACTGTGATCAGAACTATGTTTGCGCTAATAGGCAAATAATTATTTTTAAAAAAACTAAAAAGAAAACCAAGTTTGTGGTAATTTTTACTATTTTTCGGCGAAATTCTACAGAACTATTTAAATTTTGTACAGAGAACTCCAGAACTATTGCATATCTGCCTAGAACTCTGAAAAAAATTTACATTTTCCAAAAAAGGGGTGCTAACTTCACAGCTCTCCCACTATTCAGAATTGCGATATTTCACGAAATTCTGCAGAACTATTTAAATTTTGTACAGAGAACTCTAGAACTATTGCATATCTGTCTAGAACTCTGAAAAAAATTAAATTTTTGAAAAAAGTGGTACCAACTTCACACGACTCTGGAGCAATTTTGTGTAGTTTTTCTCCCTATTTACGCAATTAGCTCATGAACTATTATCTGGGCAAAAAAATATCATTAGGTTTTTTTGCAGAACTCTTTGAGAGCTATTTAGAGTTGTGATCAGAACTATGTTTACGCTTGTAGGCAAATAATTATTTGGAAAAAACTAAAATTTGTTATAGTTTTTTGTAATTTTTTCGCGAATTTGTGCAGAACTATTTAAATTTTGTACAGAGAACTCCAGAACTATTGCATATCTGCCTAGAACTCTGAAAAAAATGCACATTTTTGAGAAAAGGGGTGCCAACTTCACAGTAGCGTGTAAATGGATTCCCCATTATTGCAATTATCTCATGAAGTATAATCTGCACAGAAAAATGTCATTTGGATTTCCTGTAGAACTCTTTGAGAACTATTTAGAACTGTGATCAGAACTATGTTTGTACTAATAGGCAAAAAATTATTTTGAAAAAACTAAATTTTGTGGTAATATTTTGTATTTTATCGGCGAAATTTTGCAGAACTATTTAAATTTTGTACAGAGAACTCCAGAACTATTGCATATCTGTCTAGAACTCTGAAAAAAATTTACATTTTCCAAAAAAGGGGTGCCAACTTCACAGGACTGGGTCACGGACCGGTGAGGAAGCCCTCGGGGAGACCGAATAACCGACCTCCGACACGCAATCGGGTGAAGACCACGCAGGAAAAACCTCGCAGCGGGCAGAGGACATACGGCGGCCGCGCGGCTCCTTCCCCAAGGTTTTGGCGAAGTTGTCTTCAGCCTGCATAACGAAAGCAACAAGAAGAGACCACCGCTGTTCATAGCGGTGGCGAGTGACACCACAAACCAAAGACAGAAGAAGGGGGCCGACCCAATTTTCCAACTGATTAAATTCCTTGGCCGCCCTGTTACGACGGAGCCACTCCCAGGGGGTGTGGACTTGAAGCCCAAGTGTATCAAGTGCTAAGAAGAGGGACATGTGGCAAAACACTGTCGTAGCCCCGAGAAATACCTCCATGAACCCCAGAAATTATCGAGAAGGGGTGGCTTGCGTGCCTCTACGATACAGATAGACTTTCCGTAGGTGCAACCACAGCAGAGGGGTTTCTGTGGAGAGACCAGACAAACGTGTGGTTCCTGAAGAGGGGCAGCAGCCTTTTCAGTAGTTGCAGGGGCAACAGACTGGATGATTGACTGAGCTGGCCTTGTAACATCAGCTAATGTGGCTTTTCCATGTAGTTACTGCGAACGGCTGAAAGCAAGGGGAAACTGTAGTCGTTGGTTTTCTCGAGGACATGCAGTTCTACTATAAGAATATATGATGATTACCTCGCGGGTAAAATATTCCGGAAGTAAAATAGTCCCTCATTCGGATCTTCGGGCTACTCAAGAGGATTTCTTCATCAGGAAAGACAAAACTGGCATTTTACCGATCGGAGCGTGGACTGTTAGATCCCTTAATTAAGCAGGGAGATTAGAAAATTTAGAAAGGGAAATGTATAAGTTGATGTTAGATATAGTGGGGATTAGTGAAGTTCGGTGGAAAGATGACCAGGATTTACAGCCAGGTAAGTACAGGCTTACAAATATCAAATCAGTTGGGGGGTATTACAGGAGTAGGTTTGATAATGAATTAGAAAATAGAAATGCTAGTCAACTACTATCAGCGGCGCAGTGATCGTATTATCACAGTCAAAATAAGTAGGAAGCCAACACCGACCACAGTTTTACAGGTTTGTATGCCAACTAGCTCGGTCGATGACGAGGAGATTGAAGAAATATATGAGGAAGTAAAGGAAATTATTCAGTTAACGGAGAGTAAAGCTACATTGTGATTGGTGACTGGAATTCGGTAGCAGAAAAAGAAAGGAAATAGTAGGTTAATATGGATTGGGGGAAAGGAATGAAAGAGGAAGCTCCCTGTTGAATTTTACGCGGAACATAATTTAATAATAACAAACACTTCGTTTCAGAATCATGAGAGACGGTCGTATACGTGGAAGAGATAAAGAGACACCCAAGTTCCTCGATAGATTTTATAATGGTAAGTCATAAACTTCGGAACCAGGTTTTAAACTGTAAGACATTTCCAGGGGCAAACATAGACTTTCACCATATCTTACCGGTTATGAACTGTAGACTGAAACTGAAGAAAGTGGAAAAAGGTAGGACAATAAGGAGATGGAAGATAGGTAGACTGAAGGAACCTGCGGTACTTAGGAGTTTCAAAATATTCAAATGTTTGTAAAGTCTATGCGACTTAACTACGGGGTCATCAGTCCCTAAACTTACAAACTACTTATGAACTAGCTAATCCTAAGGACGGCACAAATATCCATGCCCGAGGGGGGATTCGAACCCCCGACCGTAGTGGCCGTGCAGACCGTGACTGGAGCGCCTCAATCCCCTCGGCCACCGCGGCCGGCTAGGAGTTTCAGAGGGAGCTTTAGGCAACAGGTGACAGAAACTGGGAAAATACACAATAGATGATGAATGGGTAGCTTTTAGGAATGAAATAGTGAAAGCAGCAGAGGACCAAATAGATAGAAAGGCAAGACCTACAAAAAATCTTTGGATGTCTCAGGAAATACTGGATTTAATTGATGAAAGGATAAGATATAAAAATGCAGTAAATGAAGCAGGTTGAGTACAGACGACTACGAAATGAGATTGATAGGAAGTGCAAAATGGCTAAGCAGGAGGGGGGGATATATACCGTCTACAAGAAAATAAAAGAGACATTTGGAGATAAGAAAAGCAGCTGTATTAATACCAAGAACTCAGCTGGAAAATCTGTTCTGAGTGAAGAAGGGAAAGCTGAAAGGTGAAAAGAATATATAGAGGGCTTTACAAAGGTAATGAACTTCAATACTATAATGTCAGGAAATTTTGACAGAGCACTGAGGAACCTTAGTAGAAACAAGGCCCAAGGAGTAGACGAAATTTCTTCAGAGCTACTAAAGTCTCTGGAAGAGCAAGCCTTGACGAAATTTTCATTTCGTGTGGGAGATGTATGAAACAAGCGAAATACCCTCAGATTACAAGAGAAACGTAGTAATCCCCATTCCAAAGAAAGCAGGCGCAGACAGGTGTGAAGCAGGAGCATCAGATTAATAAGTCATTATTTACAGAATAATGGAAAATCTGGTAGAAGGTGACGTCGGGGAAGATCAGTTTGGATTTAGAAGAAATTAGGAACACCGGAGGCAATACTCACCTTACAACTTATCTTAGAAGATGGTTTAAGGAAAGGCAAACGCGCATTTCTGGCTTTTGTAGATTTGGAGAAAGTTAATGACAATGTTGATTCGAATACATTGTTTCAAATTCTGAAGTCAGCAAGAGTAGAATATAAGGAACGGAAGGTTATTTACAACTTGTACAAAAACCAGACGGCAGTTGTTAGAGTCGTAGGGCATGAAAGGGGAGCATTCGTTGGAAAGGAAGTAAGACAGGGCTGTAGCCTTTCTCCGATGTCGTTCAATTTATACATTGAGCAAGCTTTGAAAGAATGCCAGGAGAAATTTTAAGAAGGCACTAAAATTGAGGGCGAAGAAATTGAAACATTGCGTTTTGCTGACGACATAGTAATTCTGTCAGAGACAGCAAAGGACCTGGAAGAGCAACTGAGCGGAATGGACAGTGTCTTGAAAGGAGCGTATAAGATGAACATTACCAAGAGCAAAAGGAGGGTAATGCAATGCAGTGTAAGAAAATTGGGCGATGCCGAAGGAATTAGATAACGAAAGAATAAAGATGGTAGATGAGTTTTGTTAATTGGGCAGTAAAAAAACATATGATGGTCGCAGTACAGAGGCTATAAAGAGCAGATTGGCAATGTGAAGTAAATCGTTTTTGAACAAGAGAAATTTGCTAACATTGAATATTAATTTCACTGGGAGGAAATGTTTTCTGAAGGCATTTGTGTGGAGTGTTCCCTTGTACGGGAGTGAAACATGGACATTAGCCGCGCGGGAGTAGCCAAGCGGTCTGGAGCGCCATGTTACGGATCGCGCGACCTCCCGCGTCGGAGATTCGAATCCTCCCTCGGGAATGGGTGTATGTGTTGTCCTTAGTTTTAGTAGTTTGTAAGACTAGGAACTGATGACCAAAGTAGTTTTGTCCCATAGGTTTGCAAACATTTGAACATTTTGAATATGGACGTTAAATAGGAGAGGCAGGAAGAGGATGGACGCTTTTGACACGTGGTACTACAGACGAATGCTCAAGATTAGGTAGGTAAATGGTGTAACTAATGAAGAGGTACTGAACAGAATTGGGGAGAAAAGGAATTTCTGGCATACCTTTAGTAAAAGAATGGATCGTTGGTAGGACACATTCTTAGAAATCAAGGAATTGAGAATTTAGCATTGGCTGGAAGTGTGTGGGGTAAAAGCTGCAGAGGGATACTACGAGACGAACACAATAAGCAGAAGTGGGTTGCCGTTCTTACGAGGAGATGAAGAGGCTTCCTCAGGATACAGTAGGATGGAGAGCTGCATGAACCAGTCTCCGGACTGAAGACCACAACAACAAAAAACCCGAGAAGCGCGTGAAGTGTGTTGAACGACACAGCAGTCACGCTTCACCGCAAAGGACGGCACATGTGCGAGCTGTCCGGCCTTCGCCGGGAATAAAAGAATGCGAAGAGGTATGTAAACAACATAGAGCGGCTACAGGAAAGTTACAGCGCGCTGGGTAGCAGTACTAAGCAACACTGGGCGCCATATTTGAGAACGTCAGTTTCATGCAGCAGCGTGAACAGACGCTTCTGTTTATAATCTAAACTAACGTGTAAGCGCTATTATTAGTGGTAAATCATGCCCAGTGTACGTTCGGCGTACAATAGCAGCAACCGCAGGGATAAAACTGTTGGGATATCATACATAAAGAAAGAGATATGTAATTATATATGACGCTGTGTATCAGAGTGTATTTGCCTATAAACATTCATTATAGTTGACTTTCGCATTTACCAAGTTTCAAAATTATGTTTACTTCACGACCGTCAAGAAGCTAGGCAGAGGACAGATGTATTTGGTGTGTTTTAATGTAATGGCACTTGTTTATATAGTTTACAAAAGCGTATTAACCATTGGCTAAGTAGCCTAGGTATATGAACTGTAATTAAACTATTCTTTATACAGATTTCCCTTGAAAAACAATGAGTGGCTAACCCAATGGGTAACCAGTATGAGGTGTGGTAAGTGGCAGCCTACAAAGTATAGTTACATATGCTCTTGTCATTTTAAAGAAAAGTTATGGATGCTACCACCGATCGAAAGCGGCTACTTGCAAATGCCATTACAACACTATTTTCGTTTGCTGAGCAAGGAAACGTCAAATTGTGGAGAGTTTGATAAATACGCAACGCACTTCAAAGCATGAAACATCATTCGAACCACAGGCAGAATAAAGGTAATTAAAGACTTTAAAGAAATTCGTCTGTATTTATAGGGAAGATATGTCAGCAAATACAAACGATTATTGACATTATAGTAACATCAAATAATGCAGCAGTTCAATTTAATTCAAATGTCTGTTAAGCTTATGGGACTTAACTACGGCCGGCCTCGGTGGCCGAGGGGATTGAGGCGCTCCAGTCATGGTCCGCACGGCCACCACGGTCGGGGGTTCGAATCCCCCCGCGGGCATGGATATTTGTGCCGTCCTTAGTTGTAAGTAGTTCCTAAGTAGTTTGTAAGTTTAGGGACTGATGACCCCGTAGTTAAGTCCCATAGACTCTACAAACATTTGAACATTTGAACTTAACTACGGGGTCATCAGTCCCTAAACTTACAAACTACTTATCAACTACCTTATACTAAGGACGGCACAAATATCCATGCCCGAGGGGGGATATGAACCTCCGACCGTAGTGGCCGTGCAGACCGTGACTGGAGCGCCTCAGTCTCCTCGGCCACCGCCGCCGGCTTGCAGCAGTTCGACGATTGTAAACATTACACTTAGGATGCAGTAGTTAACGAGAAATGCTATTCGTAGTGGGAATTACTTTCCGAAATGTGTCGTCGAGAAATTAAGGAAAAAAACAAGACTGGCAATGAGTAATATAAAACCTATGATTCAGCGTTTGCAGACGCCCAGTAACACATGGCGTGACACTGACGTTCTCAAAGATGGCGGCAACCTTTCCAATTGGCTTCAACTATGGCGGCGCTGTGGCCAGTGCGTATCGTTTATATACGTCTTTGAAAGAATGCGAAGGCGGCGGGCAGCCAAGATGGCCGGCGATGTTTCCGAGAAGTCCGGCAGCGGCTGCCACGTGTGACCAGAAAGTAAACACCAGCTTCCGCATTGCTCTACACACGGAAACGGAGTCGCCCTGACCCCTAATCAGGGACTGCTGCCCCCGCCGAGACGAGAGCGGCGCGACCAGCACAGCGCGCGTCTCAACGGCCTCCAAAGCGGAAGGACAGTCCTGCAGCAGAGGGGGGACGCGAGGTCAGCCGAGCCGAAGAGAAGGATGACTAACCGCCACACGCAAGCCGATGCCGGCAGAGATGGGGCCCAGAAAACTCCAACTGGCAAATCGGCGGCGGCCGAGTAGTCCGTGATAACCAACGAGCTAGAATTTCATAGAGTGGCGATAGGTCCGCCGTGTTTGAGGCAAATTAAACTGGCGTCCGCCATGTTATTTGGGGTATCACCTGACAGCTGCTACGCCACATCAAAATATTCAAATGTTTGTAGAGCTTATGGGACTTAACTGCGGGGTCATCAGTCCCTAAACTTACAAACTAGCTAACACTAAGGACGACACAAATATTCATGCCCGAGGGGGGATTCGAACCCCCGACCGTAGTGGCCGTGCAGACCGTGACTGGCGCGCCGCAGTCCCCTCGGCCACCGCGGCCGGCACGTGTCTCTTTGTCACGAATATGTTTTTAAGATCAAAGCAGCTGCAGATTTTCGTCTTCTGCAAATTTCGCCTCTTTTAAACTTGATGATAGATGCGAGGCATGTAAATTCAAATGTTCAAATGTTTCGGACCTAACTACGGGGTCATCAGTCCCTAAACTTACAAACTAGCTAACACTAAGGACGACACAAATATCCATGCCCGAGGGGGGATTCGAACCCCCGACTGTAGTGGCCGTGCAGACCGTGACTGGCGCGCCGCAGTCCCCTCGACCACCGCGGCCGGCTACGCCACATCCACTCGAGAATTTTCCCTATTTACAGTTATACGTTTTAAACATAGACTGACTATTGAATGTGGGTGTGCATGAAGTTCCGTCAGACTTTATCGAAGTTGTGAATTGACGAGACTGGTAATATATTCTCTGAAACTGCTGTAATGAAATATCACGAACCTGTCAGTAATACAGTTCCAGTTCAAAGTATAACAGTTAGCTGTTTGCAATAACAACGAAAGTGCCACTGTGAAAATATTTGTGTAGATTTTAATGCAAGTACGAGGTATGTCAACAAAGTAAGTTGCGTTTGGTTATATAAAAGAAACGTGTACAGATACAGAAAAAATATTTTTTGCACAAGAATATATATAATTGTTAAATTACTTTTCTACATAGCTTCCGAAATTTTGTAAGCATTTGCCATAGCATGGCATAAGTTTTTGTATGCCTTCTTCGTAGAAGGTTGCCGCCTGTGTATTCAACCATGTGGTAACATGTTCTTTCAGCTCGTCATCATCGTTGAAGTGTTGCCCACCATGGTCAGGTTTTAGGTGTAAAAAGAAACCCGCTAGGACCGAGACTGTACGGAGGATGATCAAACACGTCCCATTGAAATTCCCGTAAGAGTTGTTTGGTCTCATTCGCCTTGTGAGGTCGGGAGGTAACGTGAAGGGGAAAAAGAAAACTCCTTTCATCTCTTCTTACACCTAAAATCTGTCCATGGTGGTCAACAGTTCAACGATGGTGAGCTGAAAGAACATGTTACCACATAGTTGAATACTCAGGCGGCAACCTTCTATGAAGAAGGCACACTAAAACTTGTGCCACGCTATGACAAGTGCCTACAAACTTTCGGAAGTTATGTAGAAAAGTGGTTGAACAGTTGTAGATTTTATACAATAAATATTTTTTTGTATCTGTAAACGTTTGGTTTATATAACCAAACGCAACTTACTTTGTGGACATACCTCGTATATGGTCTAAACGAGTTGCGAAACATACACTGGGTAGTACTTTTATTATGACGAACAATCATGACCATGGATTTGTATCTTTTGTTAATGTGTTGTTACAACTGCTTTCATAAAGTCTATATACATTTATCTTGTGTTTACTAAACCTATTATGTCTACAAACTTGTAAAATTGCTGTTAAAGGGTTTAGTTGTGAACTTTCGTGAACGAAATTTGCGTCCAAGGACGAAAGTGACAACAAAATACTGAAGTTAAATTGCGCCTTCCTCATCTGCCACAAAAGCATTCTACATCTACATCTACACAGATACTCTGCAAATCACATTTAAGTGCCTGGCAAAGGGTTCATTTACCACTTTGATAACTTTTCTCTGCTGTTCCATTCTCTAAGAGCGCGCGGGAAGAAAGAACAGCTAAATCGTTCCGTCTTCGATCTGATTGCTCTTATTTTATAGGGATGGTCATGTCTCCCTAAGTAGGTGGGTGCTAGCAAAATATTTTCACATCCAGAAGTAAAAGTTGGTGATTGAAACTTTGCAAACAGATCACGCCGCAATGAATAATGTCTTTCTTGTAATGATTTCCACCCCAATTAGTGCAACATTTCCGTGACGCTTTCCACCCCGTAACGTGATCAAACAAAACGAGCTTCTCTGAACCTTCTCAATGTCTTTCGTTAGTTCCACCTGGTGAGGGTCCCACAAGGGGCAACAGTACTCCAGGAGAGGAGTGATGTAGGCAGTCTCTTTGGTAGAGCTGGTGCATCTTCGAAGCGTTCTGCCAATGAAACGTAACCTTTGGTTCGCCTTCCCCACAATATTTTCTATGTTTGACTGATTTATCGCGTAATTGAAGTCAAAATATGGTGCCGTTAATAAGTTTCCTTGTTGTCATGCTGAAACAAGTAACGTTTGGTACATGAAATTTGAGTATAAATACGAAAGTGACAACAGAATACTACAATAAAAATGCGCCTGTGTCAGCTGCCACAAAAGCATTCCACGCCGGAATAACGTATCATTAATAACGTTCGCTGTTGCCACGCTGAAATACGTACATATTTGTTGTAAGGAACACAAACATATACAAGTGAAAACATTCTGGCTGTCACTATTGCTTCCACACTTTGCACTGGTTACATGTCAACCATGCTCGATCACTTACTGTCAGCAACAAATAAAACTATTTATAAAGAAGGTGTAGACACTCAAAAGTGTGTTTTCATCAACCACATATCTGAAAAACACTAGGTAGAAAACTGAGCTTTTTTATGGTATGTACTTCAAGGGAATTGCAGGATAGGACATCTGAAATTTCACTCTTGGGGCAGCTAAGTAGCACCAGTTAGGAATTTTGACTAAGTATATACAGTCTGAGCTAAACAAAGCAAAACATTTGGTGTCCTTGCATGATGTACTTCGATTTGTGCATTTACATGTTGAACACTCTTTAGACACGTTTCAGCAGCAAAAATTGTACAGACAATACTCGCTAAATACAATATACACTACATATAACACTTGAAGCTCAACAACAACATAACATAGACAGACTCCTGTCAAATGTGCTGACCACCAAAAATATGGCGGCCGAGTTTACGCAGGTTGCCGCAAACAGCGCTGTAGCTAATGTGTCAGCCACTCTGTGAAATTCAAGCTCGTTGGTGATAACGGAGCTAGTGTTCGAGCACTGGTGAGGCAGAGCGTCATCGAGGAGAAGAAAAGGCGCTTCGATATAAAGCAACCTGGGTGCGCGTCCCAGCAAGAGGTTTACTGGCAAAGAGAGAGAAGAACACGTGCAGAAGGAAGATGAGAGCCAAAAAAGTTGAGGCGAGAATAAACGGACAACCGCAACAGTGGCGCAACACACAATTACAACAGATCTAGCCAGAGTTTCCGAGGTTTCCCCTCTGCCGTAAGGCGAAAGCTGGAGCTGTCGCCAACTGTCCCCTCTGTCCACAATTTGAAATGTTAATCCCTCGGTAGCACAGTGGTACACGGCCAGACTCTCATCCTTGCGCTCTCTCTCTCTCTCTCTCTCTCTCCTCGGCCGCGGTGGCCGAGCGTACTGCGGCGCGTCAGTCACAGTCTGCACGGCCACTACGGTCGGGGGTTCGAATCCCCCCTCGGGCATGGATATTTGTGCCGTCCTTATTATTAGATAGTTCATAAGTAGTTTGTAAGTTTAGGAACTGATAACCCCGTAGTTAAGACCCATAAGCTCTACACACATTTGAACATTTTTTTCTCTCTCTCTCTTTTACTCGTTCTCTCCCTCTCCCCCCCCCCTGCTGTTTTCTCACACTCACTCTCCTTTCTGTCACTTCTGTAGTCTATACGTTAATTATGAAGAGATTCTGCTTAATCCATTCTATTGTAGGGTATATTACACAGTGCTCCACTGCTCACTGTGTTACATATTATCGATTTGTAATTCCCTTGCGCGGGTTCGATACCCGCCAGGTCCTAGGATTTTTATCTGTCACTTTCCACTTCTTTCACCTCTGGCAGTATTGCTCATGTCAAAAATACCGAGTAGCACCGTGGTTCGGAACCCACATTAAACTGTAGGTCCCCCTATAACTGGCTGGGTAAGTCAGTTCGAAGGTCGGTGGAAGGCATCGGCATACCACCTCCAAACAGGACCATGCCTAGTAAAGCACTGTGGTGTTCAAACCAATCTTCGGATTGTTGACTGCTTTACCTTTACCTTTATGAAATTTAATCTGATGTGTTTTTCCTTCTTTCTTCTTTTTTTCCCTCTATTATTTGTCCATGTTTTGTCCCATATCTGACCCTGTTTAGTTGAATGCCCAACGGTTTTGAGATTCCATTACTTTACTTATGTGTTAGTATGCTCGAGATTTGCCCAATAATGTTTATTGCCGCCAACGTCAGCATTGCACATGGTGCCACCGTCCACGTTGTTTCACATACATTGCCTACTAGCTATTACTTGCCCTAAGAATTTCTTTCTAAAATTGTCTGTTCTTAGTGTGATATACCCATGTTTTGCGACAGAATATAATACGTAAAACTACACACACCCATGCAAAATTGATGTTAATGTTATTTCCTGTACATAAAAGTTTAGTAAACATTATATATTTAAAATACAAACGGTTCGATTCCCGCCAAGTGCTAGGATTTTCATCCGTCACTTTTCACTTCTTTCACCTTTGGCAATGTTGCTGATGTGAAAAAGTCAAGTAGCACCGTGATCAGGTAATACCGTTCCCTCATAACTGTCTGGGTAAGTCGGGTCGGAGGAAGGCACCAGCATACCACCTCCAAAGAGGCGCTGTTGTTTTCAAACCAATCATCGTATTGCTAACTGTTTTACACTAAGCCCCCCCCCCCCAACACACACACAAAGTAAAACAAGGGAAAAGCCACAGAACCTAGATACTCAAAAATAAGTAGTCCACACAGAGTACCTAAGATCGCAAAGAGCATAAGAGCTCTACATTGACCCACACTTCAGCATGAAGAAGGGGAATGAAAAATTAAAATAAAACACATTTTTTGGTATCTCAGTCCGTCAGTGCACCTGACGATGACGACATAATGATCGCTGAAATATTGCGCATGTTGGACACTATGAACCGGCAGTACGCCCGTGGACTGTTTGATCGAGAAATACACCGGGAGAAAATGTAGAATCACGTGGACAGTGATATTGACATAATTCAGAGAAACTTTAGAGAGTAGATGATATGTTTCTGATAATACCTAATAGGCCTGATAATACCTAAACGAAATGAATAACGTACAAAAGACATACCGATAAAAACGGTTTGAGTCCTAGGATCGAAATTGGTTTTCACTGTTTTCCGTAATCGTACGAGAGCCTAGTGCTACAGTGACGGGATCATTCGGTCCGTAATCTCATTGCTTGGAGCACGATTTGTCTTCAGTGAAGAGCCTCGCTTCAAAATGAGTTCTGCTGACCAGCGGAGACGTCTTTGGAGGCGCCCAGGACAACAATGGGTTACCATCCTGATTGATGCCCGCAGTACGTAGCGATAGCCAGGACTCATGGTCTGTGGGTGCATTTTATTTCACAGCAGGACTCCTTTGGCTGCCATGCTGTAACATATCGAGAAGTCGCGCCACTCTAAAACTGTAGCGAAATGCCGGACGATCTGCAGGGTTTCCTGCGCATGGTGCATGGGATGGCGATTGACCCTCAAGATAAACAAATGTAAAGTGCTGTGTTTAAAAGAAAGATCCTTTAGTACATAATTACGCAGTATCGGGAAAAATACTGGAAACAGTTATTTCCACAAAACGTCTTTGAGAAGACATAAGGAACGGTTAATTAACATTAATAGTGGTTAAGGAAGACGCCAGACTGAGATTAATAGGAAAAATCTTCAAGACGTTTAATCTGGCAACAAAGTAAGTAGGTTACAAAACACTCGTTCAGCCGACACTTGAGTATTGCTCATGAATCTGGAATCTGGGCCAGAAAGGCTTGCTAGAAAACAGAGAAGATTCAACGGAGAGCAGCACGCTTCGTTAAGTGTCGTTTATTAAGTGCGAAAGCATCACAGACGTGGTCGAAAAACTCCTGTGGTAGATGCTGCAAGAGAGACGTTCTGCAGCGTCGTTCGGGCTTCGGTAAAGTTCCGAGAGAATACATTGTTATACCGGCTCCAGGATAGTACCTGTGGGCCGGTAAGTACTTAACAGGGAAATGTTCCCGGCAGCCTACACCGAAGGCGAACTTCAAACTGCACACCAGTGGCGTAGCTATGTCACCAAGGGCCCCGGGGCAAAAATGACATCGGGGCCCTCTTTAAAATAAACCTATGCAAAACTACTTCATCAGTTCCTTAACGCCCACTGGAAGACATAATAGGACAAACCTAAATACTATTAAGTAAATTATTATGTGTCATGCAGCAGATAATATTTAATTGTACTCTCATATATAATTATAACTGCGAAAGTTGGTTTGTTTGTTATGCTTTCATGCAAAAGTTACTGGGCGGATTTGAATGAAATTTTGCAGAGGGATAGATTCGGACCTGGGTAGGACATTAAGATAAACGTCCTCTTGGGATAGTTTCCGAACATGCTCCACACTAGGTGAATGAAGTCGCAGGCATAAGCTAGTAAAAAATAAACAATAAATAAGAAGTATTACTTAACCACGAAAACATGGCCCCCTGCCGCGAAGCAAACCGAGAACAGTCTAGTCCGCGGTGACAGCAGGCGGACTACTGTTGTCAGTGCCGACATCTCACTGTCGCTAAACTCCTCGTTGTTAGGTCACTGCTCCGTACCGATCAGCCTAATTTCGTTGATAGCCTAATCAAAGAAGGAAAATAGGGGAATTATTCGTGTAGCCGCGGTGGAGTAGCCGAGCGGTCTAAAGCGTCTCGCTGCGGAGCGCGCGGTTGCTCGCCGTGGAGGTTCGAGTCCTCCCTGGGGCATGGGTGTGTTTGTCCTTAGGTTAGTATACCTAGGTTTAAGTAGTTTGTAAGCTACGGACTGATGACCACGCAGTTTGGTCCGATAGATTTACAGACATTTTTTATTCGTGTAGAATGGTTTCAGAAAAGAAAGTTGCCGGATACTTTGGTTTGAGCCATGCCCCTACCAGGCTTCATGAAGTATATATTAATGTCTGGCCAGGAAAAAGTGATAAGTAAAATAATTAAGTTGACATCTTCGCTTATTATACTGGCAGTGGGGTACAGGGTAGTGACTCGAATCCACAATTTACTATTGTGACAAAGTAACCATATTTTCTCTTCTTCTAGCACGAATTTCAGAGTACAATTGGTTACAGCTCTTCATTGGGATCTATGATTATGGAGCACACCCTTGGGGAATTTACTACACAGACAGTTGAGTTACCATAATAATACCGTTCTGTAATAAGACATTGTAGAGACTTCATATTCAAATATGGTCACACTGTCTACTGTCAAAAACTGTGCTAGTAATTCAGCACCATTTGCTGTTATTTCGCAAAGATTGGCAGGCACGGCAACTCCGACTTCAACCGACAATACGCTGACGATGGTAGGGTCCACGTCTTAGCGGACAAGCAAAGGATCTTGTTATGTTTATATTCTGGGGTGAGAATAATTTTTGGATTTCACTTCGTGCGTTAGAGGTTTTTTGGTCAGGGTTCAAAAAGTTCAAACTCGGAAAACCTTCATTCAACTAAATTATTATATACAGTAGAACATCAATTATCCGAAGTAATTGGGGGACATGAAAGTGTTCAAGGATCTACTGTAACTTTTTTCGAACGTCGCTCACGTAGGCCGAGGGGCCCCTTGATCTCGGGGGCCCCGGGGCACTGCCCCGCCTAGCCCTAAGATAGCTACGCCACTGCTGCACACATTCACTACGGAGCCTAGCAGACGAGAGGCATTTCCGGGTACGCCAAAGATGCCAACACTAACAACGTATCTAACGTGCACTACTTTCTGCAGGTGAAGACACACCTCCGGACGAAGACTCTCCTGGCTACGCCTCAGGTCTCTCTTTGACTTTGACTCTATCTTCGCTGGCTTCTCATGGCCTTTCATTATGGCGCTATTACGGACTTCATCTCCGAATTCTCTTTCGGTGAACTACAAATATTTCTGTGTGATTCCTTAAGTAGATCTTAGAGACTCTTAACTTTTCATGTGCCGTCCCGCGATGTTACTGTGTCGCGATAGAAGAGAACTTTTGTTAACGCTAGAGGGAACTTCGTCTCGTCTCGTCAAAATATAATTTCGTGGCGATGATGAACTTGCAAGATTAGCTTGTGTAAATATATTTGTGATGTGCAAACTTGGGTGTTCTTCAGTCACAACATGAATTTCTACTGTTTGTCTTCGTGCTTGCTAAACCCTCAACAACGTCGCAGGCTATCTAATCACTTGGGAACGTTGGGAACACTATGGGCAACGCTAGAGATTTTGACAATGTAGCCCTCCGCTTGGACGGAATTTGGCACGATATCCCTCAAGAGGACATCCACAACCGTATCAGTCATTTTCCTCAATTTGTGAAGCTCTTTCTCTCCGATAAATAAAGACATTTTTTTCTGAAATGATGATAATTTGTTTACCTGTACATGTTCATCATATCTGCCGATTTCTGTCCCATTAGGATCCTTCCTTTGTGGTGCGTCGTCATCATCGACAGCAAAGATTTTAGTTTTAAACTTATCTCACCAATATCATTCCACAAATCCATGTTTAGCAACACTGCGTATATGTCACATGAACAGTATTTAAGAAACTTACTAAAATGATAACTTGTAGATGTACTGTAGCATAGTAACATGTTTATACAATGGCCAACAGAAAAGGTAAAATTAAATCCTATGCAGCGAACGTCGACTTTCACTCAGAAGGAAAAGGAAATTACAGCAGAGTATTGTGTGTATAAAAAAGTTGTAGCAGATTTTGAGTCAGATACCTATCACTGCGCCAAAAAGGTTCCATTGGGAATAATCCCAGGATTCTCACGATTCCTGAGTCGCCCCTCAGTCGCTGAGTTCACCAGACAAGACGTACGAAGAGATATTGGAAAATAAAAGTTACCGCAGGTTTCCGAAGGTTGGTGGCACCCTATGTTTACACACACGTCATGCAATTTCCGTAAATTACGGTCCGACGCTTTCTGGTCTCGAAAATGCTTTTCAACTATTATAACACGATTCTGACCTTTTGACGTAGATAGGTATTTGCTGGAAAATGTCATCACCGACAAGGAAGACATCGAACATAAAGAAATGTCTATATGATAGTTTCCAGGAAGGGAGGCGGGGCAAGACATGAAGGTATGAAGTATTTTTCTACATTTTCATGGTTACTCTGAAAATCACACTGAAGTGTCTGAATTATTTCACATTATTTATATACCATTCCATTCTCGAATAGACGAGTTAAGAGAGAACAGTTAAACTTTTCGTTCGAACACTGATCTTTATTATTTTGCTTTGATGATAATTTCTCCTTATGTTAATGGGAGTCAATATATTTTCGCTTTTAGAGGAGGAAGTCAGCGATCGAAATTTTTAATATGTTTGAGGACGAATGCCCACTTAAACGTAGTCATAAAAACGTAATCTTGGTACGTAAATGATGACTTTTAAATCATGTTATTGAAAGAAAATCATATGTAGGCAATATTTTCTTCCTTTTCCCGAGGGATGGGAAGAAGAGGGTTTCATGCCTTGCCCATGAGTATGTTATGCAGATTATCATCATTTATTGCCGTTAGATAGGTCATTTAGACTCGTAGCTCAAGACAAAGATATATAAAGAAACGTAACATTTTTCTACAAATGATAACTAGATACAACTGCAACGACAAACAGATTGGCTACTTATGTTTGCCCATTTACTTCGTTCCTGCTCAATTCTTGCTATTGCATCTGACTTTTTCAGGGTAACTAAAATCCTGTTTTACCACCTCGTTCGCGGATGAAGCCCCCTGAACGTCTATCATACTGAGCTCCCTCTACTCGTAGAACATTTCCTGCCACAGTAGTCCTCTTCTTGCACTCTCTCTCCTAATAAAAGCTTTGTTAAGTCATCGAAACAGATCTTATCGTGCCTTCTTCCTCATCTTCCAGTTTCTGTATTGTATACCGAATCCTAGATTTCACTTAAAATCTTCCTCTTAAATGGACTGGTGCGTTCTTTCATTTTCTGTGTTCTTGCCCTTGTCTCACAACCATACAATATAACCGGTGAGATGTATAACTGAAGCTTGCTTTCCTGGGATACAATTCGTGACATGTATGTGTGGTTTAAACTGTAGTGCCCCCCGATTCGCATTTATTGTTCTTTGTTGAATTTCCTTCCCTGTCTCACTTCTTTCGACAGTATGGACCGCAGCTATTTAAAAGTATCGACACTTTCAGAATTTTCACATTCTATACTAATTGTGTCCTTATCATTTTGCCGACGAGAGACTACAACAATTTTTTTTTTTTTCATTGACTTGCAATCCTAGTTTGCTCGCTTCTACCACAAATCGAGATGTATCTGCTGTCGCCTCAGTTCAAAGTTTCGCCCAAAAACACCACATCATATGCAAATGCAAGGAACCTCTCAGTTTCCACCATCCCCATCACCCTCTGACGGCCATTTGCCCATCTCACCTTTTTCAGCTCACTATTGAACAAAACTGTCTCAACCCATTCTTAACTATGTAGGGTGTCGACAGTTCGTTTGCTAAGCGTGCTCGGCGAACTACCAGTGTACTTCATTGTTATCTTATGTCTGCCGGAAGTCAGTGAATATAAAGTGTAGGTTTGTATAGAATTCATGAAACTTCCGCAACATCTGCCTCGCTATGAAGGTATGGCCCATGGTGGAGCGTCGTGGGGTATGTCGTGGGGTTGTTATTGGTAAGGCGACGTTAAACGCACTTTAACAGGAAGATCGCACAACTTTATGTTTCAACTTTGGGGACTGATGACCACGCCGTCTAGTCCCCTCTAAACAACAACAACAACTTTGGGCGTTGGAGATCTACAATCAAAATGATGAAGTTAATGCCCAGACGTCGGAGTGAAATCTTTAAATTTCCGTTGCCAGTCCCCTATAATTTGTGCCAATACATATTCAAGCCTTGAAGCACTGTATCAAGGTGGGGTCTCTTCTGCGTAGTGTAGCACAATGTCCTGAATCGTTGATCACATGAGAAGAAGCACTCTCTGTTGGCTCGATGCACAGTCTGTCTTACAGGCCGTATGCGCCGACTATTTAACTACGCTGCGAAAAACAGATTTGAGACAAGTGGCAGTCTTTGTAACGTGCGGCCTCTTGCGGGAATGTTTGAACTCGTACTATCAGCTGCCGGTGTTCCCGTGGTCGTATCTACAGGGTGTTACAAAAAGGTACGGCCAAACTTTCAAGAAACATTACTCACACACACAGAAAGAAAATATGTTATGTGGACATGTGTCCGGAAACGCTTAATTTCCATGTTAGAGCTCATTTTATTACTTCTCTTCAAATCACATTAATCATGGAATGGAAACACATAGCAACAGAACGTACCAGCGTGACTTCAAACACTTTGGTACAGGAAATGTTCAAAATGTCCTCCGTTAGCGAGGATACATGCATCCACCCTCCGTCGCATGGAATCCCTGATGCGCTGATGCTGGAGAATGGCATATTCTATCACAGCCGTCTACAATACGAGCACGAAGAGTCTCTACATTTGGTACCGGGGTTACGTAGACAAGAGCTTTCAAATGCCCCCATAAATGAAAGTCAAGAGGGTTGAGCTCAGAAGAGCGTGGAGGCCATGGAATTGGTCCGCCTCTACCAATCCATCGGTCACCGAATCTGTTGTTGAGAAGCGTACGAACACGTCAACTGAAATGTGCAGGAGCTCCATCGTGCATGAACCACATGTTGTGTCGTACTTGTAAAGGCACATGTTCTAGCAGCACAGGTAGAGTATCCCGTATGAAATCATGATAACGTGATCCAGTGAGCGTAGGTGGAAGAACATGAGGCCCAATCAAGACATCACCAACAATTCCTGCCCAAACGTTCACAGAAAATCTGTGTTGATGACGTGATTGCACAATTGCGTGCGGATTCTCGTCAGCCCACACATGTTGATTGTGAAAATTTACAATTTCATCACGTTTGAATGAAGCCTCATACTAAAATGAGCTCTAACATGGAAATTAAGTGTTTCCGGACACATGTCCACATAACATATTTTCTTTCTTTGTGTGTGAGGAATGTTTCCTGAAAGTTTGGCCGTACCTTTTTGTAACACCCTGTGTATTGGTGTTTGGTGTTGTTGTCTTTGATTGCCTTACAATAGGCGACACTGCAGGGTGCAGAAGAGATCCTTCGACCTCTTGTTGTGCCCGATGATGGTGTCATAGGATATGGGTTTCTTTCTGGTGGACGACAGCTTTCGTCTCCCCCAGAGCTACACTTGTGGACAACAAGCTTCAAGCTAAGGGATTTAAACGATTGGAATGGCCAGCTTATTCACCAGACTTAAACCGGATCGAGCATGTCTGAGATGTACTTGGTAGACGCATTGCAGCTAGACCAACACCTCCCACAACTGTTGCAGAGCTGGATATTGCACTCGAGGAATAATAGCCAAATTTCCCTCAAGAGCTGATTGATAACCTCATAATGTCCACGCCATGCAGGTGTGCAGTTGTACTGGCCGTCACACACCATATTAGAGGGCAACAGGAATTATATTTTCACTATTATGGTAGCCCTAAGGTGCCTCGCTCTAAGTAAACGCTATGTAAGCCTCAAGTAAAGAGTTGAGAGAGCAAAATATCGTACTGTATCACATACAAATTACAGTTGTAACTAATATCCGAATAAAATGCATTAGGGTGTGTATATTGTGTATGATATCTCACCTGATCCCGTAATTGGTTTGAGCAATCTAGAAGTTTCCTGTCCTGCGTGCGTGACACAGAGTACGTTTCGAACAGCCACTCGCGTGGATGACGTCATACATGGACACTGCTACAGACCCGGCATAAAAAGTATAGTTCATCCGACCAGGTAAAACATGTCCAATGATTCCGGGCCAAATCTCGATAATCCCGCGTCACTGAGAGTATTACGAAGATGTTCAACAAACTCCAGTCGCTACAAGAGAGGTGGCCTGCATCACACACTTTTACTGTTGATATTCCGAAAGAGTAATTTATGAGAAGAGCCGGGCAAGAAATTACTTCCTCTCACATATGTCTCGACGGATGGTCACAACGATAAAATTCTGGACTTTAGTGGTAATTCAAAGGTTTAATGACTGTCATTCTTCCTACGTGCCACTCGCGAATTGGACAGTGAAAGTGGGATCAGTTAGCGTTGTTAGAAGTACCTTCCGCCACACACCTTCATGTGATACGCGGAGTGTTAACTTTCATGTAGAGCGAAAATGAAGATGTCGTTTGGTCATTACAGGAACATATACTAGTCTACTCTATGTTCAAAAGCCGCGGCGGATTACCCATGTGCATTAGAGCTCCGTATTGCGGTGCGCGCGGCAGTTCGCCGTAGGGGGTTCGAGTCCTCCCCTCGGGCATAGGTGTTTGTGTTGTCCTTAGATTAGTTTACCTTACTTTAAGTAGTTTGTAAGCTACGGACTAATAACCAGGCAGTTGAGTCCGATAGATTTACAAACAGTTGAACATTTTTGAACATGTTCAACTATGTGGGTAAAGGGTCTGATCATTGCTGCACCAGCCTGATGCTCTTTCGTCACGTCTGCCACAGATCGCCACATATCCTATTTTAGAGATGGTTCCACTATTCTTGAACTACTTTTCATAGGCGCTCAAGACAGCAGTACGTGAACAGCTGAGTGTCTCCCGGTTCCAGAGATGCTCAATAACGATCTGGCCGTTGTCAAAGCCGCCAGTCGTTCTCTCTATTTGTTGCTTGTATGGTCGTTGGAACAATTACCATCGAAGTGGCAAGTCATGGGATAGGCACATGCATAGATACAGATAGCGGTAATATAGCATACATAAGGTATAAAAAGGGCGGTGAAGCTGTAGAGCTGTCATTTGTACTCCAGTGATTCGTGTGAAAACGTTTCTGGCGTGTTGCTGGCCACACAATGGGAATTAAAAGGCTTTGAACGAGAAGTGGTACGCTGCAGGGAATAAAATATTCCAAGATACACAATGGTAAAAGCGTGCTGAGAACCAAATTTGGCAAGAACCTCGTACCAGGGATAAAGCAAAGGCCGATGGCCTACAGGCTTACACGTGTGTGCACGTAGGATAAATTGGCCGGTAGATGCGCAGAACGCTGGGCAAGCGTGGGGATAGCGATAGTGGTGGGGGTAGCGGCCGGAGCAGTGAGAGAGCGCTGGAGGGGATGTGGCCAGCTCACTGGCCGGCAGGCGGAAGTGGACTGATGCGGCCTCCCCTTCCCAACGAAGGAATGAACTCGCCCGGCGCTTCGGAAGAAAACTCGTCTCTGCGCACCGTCCACCTTATACTGCGCGGATTCTAGCAGCTGCGTTTGCATTGTGTTGTCAGCGCTAACAGGCAAGCATCACTATGTGAAATAAGCGCTGAAACCTATGTGGTATGTACAACGAACGTATCCGTTAGGGCAGTGCGACGCAGTTTGTCGTTAATGGGCTATGGCAACGTACGACCGACTCAAATGTCTTTGGTAACAGCACGACATCGCCTGCGGCGCTTCTCACGAGCTCGTGGTTTTATCGGTTGAACTCTACAAGGACTGGAAAACCATTGGCTTGGTCAGATAAAATCCGTTTTCATTTGGCAGGAGCCGATAGTAGGGTCCGAGTTTGTAACCGACCACACAAAGCCATGATTTCAAGATCTCAACAATGCACTGTAGCTCCATAATGGTGTGCGCGGTTTTAACGTGAAATGGACTGGGTCATCTGGTCGAACTGAACCGATCATTGGTTGGAAATGGGTATGTTCGATTATTTGGGGACCATTTGCAGCCATTCGTGGACTTCGTGTTGCCAAACAACGAAGAAATTTTTATTGGTGATAATGCACCATGTCACTGGGCCACAATTATTTGCGATTGGTTCGAAGAACTTCCTGGAAAATTCCAGCGAATTATTTGGCCACTCAGATGGTCCCTACATGAACCTCGTCCAACATTTATGGGATATAATTGAGAGACCATTTAGTTCACATTATCCTGAACTAGTAACAAACATAGACGGCTGTAGAGACAATGTTGTTATTGTTGTTGTCGTCTTCAGTCTGCAGATTGGTTTGATGCAGCTCTCCACGCTACCCTGTCCTGTGCAAGTCTCTTCATCTGTGAATACGTTCGGCAACCCACATCCTTCTGAATCTGCCTACTATATTCGTCCCTCGGTCTCCCTCTACGATTTTTAACCCACACGCTTCCTTCTAATGCTAAGTTAACAATTCCTTGATGTCTCAGAATGTGTCCAACCAATCTATCCCTTCTCTTAGTCAGGATATGCCAGAAACTCCTTTTCTCCCCGATTTGGTTAAGCACCTCCTCATTAGTTACGTAATCTACCCATCTAATTTTCATGTTGTTCAATCTGTACATTGAGCAGGCAGTGAAGGAATGGAAGGAGAAATTTGGAGAGGGCATTAAAGTGCAGGGAGAAGAAATAAAAACATTGTGGTTTGCCAATGACATAGTAATTCTGTCAGAGACCGCAAAAGATCTGGAAGAGCAATTGAATGGGATGGACAGTGTCTTGAAAGGAAGATATAAGATGAACATTAACAAGAGTAAAACGAAGGTAATGGAATGCAATGTCAGAAAATCAGGCGATGCTGAAGGAATTAGATTAGGTAATGAGACAATAAAAGTAGTAGATGAATTTTGTTATTTGGGTAGCAAGTTAACTTCTGATGGCCGAAGTAAAGAAGATATAAAATGCAGAATGGCTATGGGAAGAAAAGCGTTTCTAAACAAGCGAAACTTGTTAACATCCAATATTAATTTAAATGTTAGGAAGTCCTTTCTGAAAGCTTTTGTCTGGAGTGTAGCACTGTATTGGAGTGAAACGTGAACGATTAGGAATTCAGATACAGACAATAGGGCTCTGTATTCCTTCAGAAGGCTTCCAACAACTTTTTGAGTCCATACCATGTCGAGTTGCCCCACTTCGTCCGATACAAGAAGCAAGGAAGGAATATTAGAGTTCAACGTCCTGTCGACAGCATGGTCAACAGAGGCCGAGAATATGCTCGATTTTTCTCCCTTTTCATTTTTGTTTTTATGTGAAAGGTAACGGCTGTTGCGTCTGAGAGGAACCATCCCGGCACTTCCTTGGATTGATTCAGGGATATCTCAGGAAACCTAAATCTGTGTCATCATAGATGGATTTGAACCATCGTCATCCAGAGTCCAGTAGGCTAATAACATACCCGAAAGAACAGATACCACACTATCTATATACTGTATACATTTCTACACGACGGTGTCGTATGGTTAATTACTTCACCGCAGCTGCGGTAATAACGTTCGACTTCATGCGGCAATCCGAAATGGGGAGCATAAGAGGGTATGAACGATAGGGTCGCTACAGCCCTAGTGTGGGATTTCTGGGAATTCGAGGCTGAGGGGAGCCGAGTGCGAGTAACGAGAGAATGGCCAGCGCGATAGCACAGCGCGTTCAGAGAAGGGGCTTGACACCTTCCTTGTGATTATTATTACTTTTAAAGAGGAAAGCTGAGACCGCTGGCTCCAAATGGGAGACCCCGGAACGTATTCCGGCCCGGCTCAAATTTTTACATGTCGCCACTGACTAATACAGTGGCGTAGTGTAGATAAAATTATTCCTTGCTTTGCCTTTCCATCGCCCTTCCTGTCATTAAATGTACACAAGGAAATTTTGAAATGTTTGTAAATCTATTGGACTCAACTGCGTGATCATTAGTCCGTAGCTTACAAACTACTTAAACTAAGGTAACTTAACCTAAGGACAACACAAACACCAATGCCCGAGGGGGGGACTCGAACCCCCGACGGCGAACGGCCGCGCGCACCGCAGCATGGCGATCCAGTATGCACGGCTAATCCGCCGTGGCTGTACACAAGGAGTCTGAAACGATATTACGAGGTATCCCATAACTGTTATCACTTTTCCCATTGTCATGCTGCACTGCTGCATGCCTTCAAAATGTTTTTGTGCCATCCGTACTATACAATGCATGGTATTACATGTAAATTAGTGCCTGCAACATATCCCCAACAGCATAGACAGGTAGTCTCCTCCTCTATGCTCTACAGTTGCTCCCACATTACTCTCCTTCAAATTCCCGCTTGAATGACGTTACAGGAGGAGTGGGGTGTCATCTGGTCACAGTCCCACTATGTGCCATTCAGTTACTAGGTGGACAATGGTTTTCATCCAGAATGACACTTTCACTCCGCAGTGGAGTGTGCGCTGATCTGAAACTTCCTAGCAGATTAAAACTGTGTGCCGGAACCGGGAATCGAACCTGGGACCTTTGCCTACATGGGCAAGCGCTCTAACGACTGAGCTATACCGACGAGCTTCACGGTCCGTCCTCACAACTCTACTTCTGCCAGTAGCTCGCCTGCTACTTTCCAAACTCCATTGAAGTTCTCCTGCGAAACTTGCAGCACTAGCACTTCTGGAAAGAAATGTTCAAATGTTTGTAGGGTCTATGGGACTTAACGACGGGGTCATCAGCTCCTAAACTTACAAACTACTTATGAGCTAGCTAATCGTAAGGACAGCACAAATATCCATGCCTGAGGGGGGATTCGAACCCCCGACCGTAGTGGCCGTGCAGACCGTGACTGGAGCGCCTTAGTCCCCTCGACCACCGCGGCCGGCGCACTCCTGGAAGAAAGGATATGTTGGAGACATGGCATAGCCACAGCCTAAGGGATGTTTCCAGAATGAAACTTCACTCTGGAGTAGAGTGTGCGCCTGGTCGGTAGAGCGCTTGCACGCGAAAGACAAAGGACCAAGGTTCGAGTCCCGGTTCCGACACACAATTTTAATCTGCCAGGATGTTTCATATCAGCGCGCAATCCGCTGCAGAGTGAAAGTTTCATTCTGGAAACATCCCTTAGGCTGTGGCTAAGCCATGTCTCCTCCACAGGGCCGGCGCTAGCACAAATGCCGCCCCGTGCGAGCTGCTAAATTGCCGCCCCCTTATAATTTTTTTAACAAATCTGTAGGAAATGTCATCAATCAATCGCAACTTTTGTTTTTGCTTTTCTGATCTAAATAGGTTTTGGCTACTGAGTTTTTGAAGTAACAAATCATAGGAAAAATAAATATTCCTATTCTGCAATCTTAAAGGAGAAAAATTCTAACTGATGAATAACGTGCATGCGCAATACTAATTGTACGTTATATGAAAAGCACTTACCTATTACATCCCAAGTAACAAGAAATTCAGACGCACCAATTATTCTGTTCTTACGAAAAGCAATGAAATTGCTTCTGACCAATCTTGATTCCCTCGGCCGACTACCGAAACGAATTCTGTAGTTTTCATTGTAGAGAACGCAACAATACCTATCGCCTGGAAAGGCGAAGTGGTGACGCGGCAGTGCCAGGAATTACTGTAGATCACGTGACGAGGTACAGCGAGGCTACGGTTAAACTAGCGCCCAAGAAGAAGAACAAGAAGCTTACAGTAAGTATGTGACCGATGATATGGATAAATGTATTATCAAGCAGCAATTTCTATGGCATTACGAACAATAGAAAGAAATACGAACTTTGCGAAAATTTGCACAAATTTCGTCAAACGGAAATGAGCTTCAAAGCTAGCAAGAAGCTTAGAAGCAATGTTTTATCTATGGATTTTCGTTTTAGAAGGTTTGAAAATTAACGTTTTGTTTTGTTCGGACGAGAGGGCATTCTTGCTAAAAAAAAAAAACCGTATTTTTTCAGGTTTTCATTAGAATCATAGCGACCAGTAGTTTACTTAGATGAAACATGGATTCACACGCATTATACAGTAAATAAATGTTGGCAAGTGATAGTGTGCGATTAGTATTGTCAAACAAAAGTGCCATGAGAGCTTGTTGTTCATGCATGCGGAGACAGATGTTTCATGGCTCAAAAACCAAAACGTAGTACTATCACTCAGAAACGGATAGCAAAAATTTTCAAAAATGCGTCGAAACCCAACTTATGCTAGACTTACTACCAATGTCTTTATCCCTTGTAATTACTCTCAGTGTATTTACCCATTCAGAATATTTCTAACCTTTGTAGGGGTTCGACATGTTTGACTGTAGTAATGTTCAACCATTTTTTCTACAATGCGGGAAGAATAAAAACACTCGGAAACTGCCATTGAAGGGCTTAGCAAAACTGCCTCAGGGTTAACATGTAACCGCAGAATCGAACATTGCATTCGTATTTCCAAATTAGATTGCGTCTTCTGCAAAATTAATTGCGAGTAAGCGCACGGCGCGTAACTGGCTGGCAGCGCTACACTCATAAGAATACTGGCCGGAATGTCCAGACTGATTCCCCCTCTCTGTTCCTCCGGCATAAACACGACGTTGCTGCCACAGTGGCGAAGAAGAAATCGGTACTCCTCCCTCCCCTCGTTCAACAGGGGCGGCCGGCAGGTACTATTTGGCCACGATAACTTGACGATTCGCGCGGTGGCTGCTGAGAGGTGCAGGAGGCCTGTCTTGCACGAACGGACGGCAGCATCGGCTGCTTGCTCCAGTGCTGGAACCATTACCGTAACAATGTGTACAATAATTCTTCGCGTCAAAGAGCATTGTAAAGTTGGCAGCGTATGTTAATAAATGAATATATTTCAACTGATGCCGATTTTCTCCGCTTGTGGCAGCACCAACAAAATCGTCAAGTTATCGTGGCCAAATAGTAGTCGAGGTGCC
This sequence comes from Locusta migratoria, assembly GCA_026315105.1. Taxonomy (NCBI): domain Eukaryota; kingdom Metazoa; phylum Arthropoda; class Insecta; order Orthoptera; family Acrididae; genus Locusta; species Locusta migratoria. The sequence goes on from CM048755.1 coordinate 384,357,606, forward strand.
ATGCTACAGTTCCCGAAACCGGTCTCTCCGAGGATTGGTTTCGAATCCCCCCTTGGGCATGAATGTTGAGTTTGTCCAAAAAGAAAAAAAGAAAAAAAGGGGGGGGGGGGAGCGGCAGATACGCCGCCCATCGGAAAGTGCCGCCCCGTGCGGCCGCACGTTTCGCACGTGCCTTGCGCCGGCCCTGCTCCTCCATATCCTTTCTTCCTGGAGTGCTAGTCCTGCAAGTTCCGCAGGAGAACTTCTGTGGAGTCTGGAAAGTATGAGGCGAGGTACTGGCAGAAGTACATTTGTGAGAACGGACCGTGAAGCGTGCCGGGATAGTTCAGTCGGTAGAGCGCTTGCCTGCAAAGGTAAAGGTCCCAGATTCGAGTCCCGGTTCCGGCATACAATTTCAATCTGTCAAGAAGTTCTAATGCTTTTCATGTTCGATTCATGAATGTATGTGAGTATATAGCAGATCAAAACTAATTTACGATTACAGACAGCCATAACTGTTTAATCCACAATAGTATCGTAAAATAAGCTAAACATAAAATTACGTATTATACAGGGGTTTTATATGATTTTTGTAGAGCGAAGAGAAGGTAGTTTAAACCTTATCCGAACTGACTGCGTATGGCTTCGAATCGACGTATTATTGATTAGAGTTATAACACTGTGGCGTCAGTTTATAGTCATAGTTTAATACAGTGTTTAGAGAAAACGTTTAGGTTCAATGTTTCAGGAAACTGTAAGTACGCTGCCGGTTAACGAGCCTCGTGTTGGACGTCGCTGGCAATGCGCTTCCTGCCCTCTGTTGGTGACGAAGTAGATTATGTCACCAACAGTCTCTGCTCCGTGCTACCATGTAGTGTTAAAAATCTGAACTATATGCTCACAACGTTAGCCCACGACCTTTGCGTCACGAATTTTCTTCAAACCGAATGGACTGCTGAATGGAACCTCTATGATTTTTGTTTTACTTTTTTAAATTTACATTATTTGAGCACTGGGTCTAAGGCGCCTTGTTGCGGAGCGCGTGGTTGCTCGCCGTCGGAGGTTCGAGTCCTCCCTCGTGTGTGTGTGTGTGTGTGTGTGTGTGTGTGTGTGTGTGTGTGTGTGTTTGTCCTTAGAATAGTTTAAGTTAGTTTAAGTAGTTTGTAAGTCTAGATACCGATGACCTTAGCAATTTGGTCAGATAGATTTAGAAACATCTGAATATTTCGTCCAATAGGTTTACAAACATTTTAAAATTTTTGTATTAGACGAAGGCGTTAGTTACGCAGTAAGTTTACTTTGTTATTATGAAGTAGGATTATAGAAAAAAAATTACAAAGCATTGTTAACAAATGATGAAACGTTTGGGTAATGTATGTAACAAATACTGCCATAGAAACAGTGGACAAATATGAAGAATTCGTAATAGTTTTAAGCCTTGTTTTTGTTTGTTCCTTTGTAAATAGGTCGGCCGCAGTGGCCGAGCGGTCTGCGGCTCGCCAGTCACAGTCTGCACGGCCACTACGGTCGGGGGTAGGGACTGATGACCCCGTAGTTAAGTCCAATAAGTTCTACAAACGGTCGGGGGTTCGAATACCCCCGCGAGCATGGATGTTTGTGTCGTCTTTAGTGTAAGGTAGTTCATAAGTATTTTGTAAGTTTAGGGACTGATGACCCTGCAGAAAGTCCCTTAAGCTTAACAAACATTTGAACATTTTGTTTGTAAATCTATCGGACTCAACAGCGTGGTCATTAGTCCGTAGCTCACAAACTACTTAAACTAAGGTAAACTAACATAAGGACAACAGAAACACCCATACCTGAGGGGGGACTCGAAACCCCGACGACGGACGGCCGCGCGCAGCGCAGCACGGCGCTCCAGTACGCAGGGCTAATCCGCCGCTGCTTTTAAGCATTTATATATTGTGCTTCAAAGTGACTGAAAGAAAGACTTTTCTCCACAAGTTCTGGAGCTTTTAATTTCCTAACAATGTTAAAGAATAAAATATCCTCAAACCTGATCATTTACAGGTTATTATGGCTGATTCCGTGCATCTGCCGAGAGCAACCTCGTCTTGTATTTGGTATTAAGAAGGAAACGTACTTTTTACAGACAGTAACATACTTCTGCAAATGAATATGTTTTACAGGCTGCTTGGCCCAAAACTGATTTCGCATTTGAAGTTAGCAATGTATTCAAAGTGCAGGATGATTCTTACAATGAAGAAAACAGCAACTAACCACATCGGATTATGTTATTTATTTACTAATTAGCGCCGATACCGGTTTCAAACTTTCCCGTTCAGACGGCTGTTCACGTCCACATACATGTTATTTACATTTTGTTTATGCACATAATTTTGCTTGAGGCGAAAAGTCCTTGGTTATGTAATACCCTACAATACATAAAGAAGATTTGAGTTGCTTACTCGAGCGTAAATATGACCGTGCTACTGAAAAATGTTGTAAACACACTTTTACGGCCGGCCGCGGTGGCCGAGCGGTCTGCGATGCTCCAGTCATAGTCTGCACGGCCACTACGGTCGGAGGTTCGAATCCCCCCTCGGGCATGAATATTTATGCCGTCCTTAGTATTAGCTAGTTCATAAGTAGTTTGTAAGTTTAGGGGCTGATAACCCCGTAGTTAAGTCCCATAAGCTCTACAAACATCTAAGCATATGATCTTAACACTTTTACGATAGAATTTTTCGTCTTATTCATTTACTCACGTCGAAAAGCAGCAGTAATCAGCAATACAGCGTAATGGAACAGAATTTTCGACTTGAGTAATGAATAACACGAAAAATTGTATCGTAAAAGTTTGTTTACAACTTTTTTTCAGTAGAACAATTATATTTACGCTCGTTTAAGCAACTCCAATCATCTATTTGTATTGTAATGCGCCACATAACAAAGGATTTTTCGCCACAAGCAAAATTATGTGCATGAACAAAATGCAAATGACATCTATGTGGACATGAACAGCATTCTGACGATGAACTGGAAAGTTTGAAAGCAGTAAATAAATAGCATAATCAAATATGATGGGTTGTTGTTTTCTTTAATGTAAGAATCATCCTGTAATTCATACACAACCACGGACTCAAAATGTCAGATTTTGACAAAAGTTACTTGAGCTCAAATCACAAGAGTAAAACGATGGACTCAAATTACCAATTTTTTATATTACTGCTGAAAAAAAAGTGATTTAGCTGTTTATAACGTTTACATTATTAAAACATTAGACTTATCAAGAAATAAGTTGTAGAAGATATGAGACTTACCAACCGTCTGTAGCCATTGTTGGTGCGTGTATAGAAGAGAGTTTCAGAAATAAACGAAACTGTAATTGTTTGGTGTAACAAACGAGTCAGATCATAGCCTGCCGTGGCCAGCATTTGAAGTAACAAATCTGTCTGCACCGAAGACACTTCCACTATCTATCGGGAAACCATAGTAATAAATAGAGCCTTAGATGTCTTGTTTCTGTGCTGCCTCTGACAACAGACCGATTTTTTTTTTTTTTTTTTTTTTTGGGCTCAAGATAGTAATACACAGATCTGAAGCAGCCCTAGTTAACGGAACATTTCTTTAGGTCAAATGTTATATCTCCATCTTGAGCCACTTATTGAAGTGTCTTGAAATTTCGCATAAGCACCTGTGTAGTACCGACCACGGCGTGAGCCTGCAGACATGGCGCACACGTGCACTCGCTGTAGCGTCGCACCGGGCCAGCGCCCGCCCGTGTCGCACTGCAGCTGCTGCGTGCTGGCCCATTTGACTGCTGCTGCTAACCGTCTCTCCAGTAGCGCCGCCTCCTTTGGTTCCTGCCGCCGCGACAGCTCACGCACAACAGCGGCCGCTGCCTCTGTGATGCCGCTCGCCTTCCGCTTCACTTCTTTTTATCGGCCGCTTCCTGCCTCACCCCCTCCACTTATTTGCCGCTCAGGGCCATGCCCCCCCCCCGGCCACTTGCGCTACGCCAGTGGTTTATAACTTGGATAATTGTAATTGACAGTAGTCACTTTTTATAACGTAAGCTTTTCAAAAGACAATTTTTTCTAGTTGTCTCTTTGATTCTAAATGACCTACTGTCATTTGCACTCTGGTGAAAATTTCAAGAGCCCCTCCCCCCTTTCCCTGCCCCGTATATTTCGACATAGCAAGTTTTCTCACAATACAGTATGTACATAAAGTCTGGGAACACTTTCAATTATTTATTACACAAGAATCAAACGTTGTACAGGTATCATACATATGTCGTTTTGAAGTTTTTTTTTTTCGTGTATACCGCCACATCGTAGTTTGGTAATTTGCCGATAGTCGCCGCTAGTCGCAAAACGTGGCGTGTTCTGGAGCTGTTAGCTGTTCAACGAATGTTTACAAGCAAGTACGGCGAGAAGCCACCCACAAGGAAGGGCGTTTAACACTGGCACAACAAATTTGTTACGACGCGACGGGTTGCTTGTGCCCGGCAAAGAGAAGCGGACGTCCCAGTGCAAGGCCGGCGTAAGCGCAAATGCCGCCCCGTTCGAGCTGCTTAATTGCCGCCGCCCCCCTCCCCCCCCCCCCACGATTTTTGTTTTTCAAAACGTTTGTGGTATTCCATTTAAATAAATCTATAGGAAATGTCAGCAATCAATTGCAATTTTTGTTTTTACTTTTGAGATCTACCTAGGTTTCGGCCGCTGAGTGGCCAGTCTCAGAACCTTTTAATATGTGCTTACATTTTAATTTCCAAATTAGATTTCGTCGTCTGCAATATTAGTTGTAAGTAAACGCAAGGCGCGTAAGCAGTGGTGTAGCTATCATAGGGCTAGGCGGGGCAGTGCCCCGGGGCCCCCGAGCTCCAGAGGCCCCTCGGCCTTCATGAACGATGATCGAAAAAGTTACAGTAGAGCGTCGAATTTTTTATTTAATTTTTTTACCCTCCCACCCTATCGTCCATCATATACCCTTCCCCTCAAACCAAGTTCCCCACAGTAGCCGCACTGGGCCACTGGCTGGCGGAACAAAGCTTCTAATTGGGCCTTCAAAAGACGCCTCTATGTGTCACTGCTGACAGGCGATGCTGCCAGTCAATGTGTCCAACAATCGGCACACTTCAGTGGGCAGACGTAGCGGCAGCATCAAAGCTGCTCACAGCAACAGCTGCGTCTTCCAAGTGTCGCGGCGTGCAATGTGAAGCATCGCGCTCCTCCAAATACAGTATAAATACGTTTACTTTACAGTCCACAAATTACTTCGGATAATAGACGTTATACTGTATATAATATTTTAGTTGAATGAAGGAATTTCGACTTTTAATTTCTCCTGCCGAAATTGACCCCAACATGGACAGTTCGCCAATTATGTTCAAATGTTTGTAAATCTATCGGACCAAACTGCGTGGTCATCAGTCGCCAATTATGTAAGGAAATTATAACAAAATATGCATTATAAGAATGTGAGGTTACGGAAGTGTTTACCGCAGTTTTATTCTTCTGCAGCAGCCGAAAGGTCGCTCAGGAAATTAAAAATTATCAAAACGCATCTGAGGTACAGTATGACTCAAGCTCGACTAGGACGTTTGGCACTCATAGCAATCGAAAACAAGGCTGCATCAAGTCTAGATTTAACAGACCTTATTGATGATTTTGCAAAAACCAAAGCCAGGAAAAGATTTAAAATATTATTACTATAATGTACTGCAGTCACGAAAACGCTTACCGATAATTACCGATCAGAAATGATATCTTTGCCAACATCTGCAATCTAACAGTTTGAAGCATTGTATTACTCCAATAGGTATTCTTTCATTCTGACTTTGGTGTGTGAGGAAACACGAACGAAATCCCCACGACTTGAGAAACGCCACTCATTAAGTTCGTGATACAAAATGAGGCGCGAAAAATAATTATGAATTTTTTTTCAAGGACTAATAGTATTCGTGTTACAAAAAATAGGAAAATTCCCAACTTTTAGAAAACAATGTTTTAACACATTGACTGCCACGAGAGTTAAATACAAGTCACAGGAAGTCTTCTCTTCGGGCCACGTGAAGTAAATACAACTCACGGATATTTTTCCATTTAAGGCTCCGTGGTGCAGTTGTAACTCACAGTAGCGTGCTGTGACGTGGTGTTACAGTACGTTATGGCTCTAGTAATAAATCATGTTCATGGCCTCCAGTTTTCAAGAGCTCAAGAGTAGTTATTGACACTTGAAATCGTGAATTATATATAACTCACATGGCCCAGTCATATTGGAGTTTCCTTGTTTTTATAATTTATTATTTAGTGTCACATATTAGTTATACAGTAGATTGTAAATCACATACAGCTTTAATTACATTCTCCAACTCTAATTGCAACAACAATGAAACAGACTGAAAAAACTGAGTAATTCCACTTTGTATCTCTAACACCTGCATGCACTGTGCTTTATGAAGAAACACTCTTCGCAAAAATATGAGTCACCATTTCTTACATTTCCATGTAGTTTGTTTACATTTCTTGACACCTTGCTCTCGTCTAAATTCATTCTTCATTTTTTCGTAGCACCCATACACCTATGACTTGCTGCTCCCGTGTTCACAAGAGCACAATCTGCAGGCAGCTCGGTGGCTACGGCGAGAGATTTCTCAGGGGAATCGGCATCTTCTGTATGGAGTAGTCTCAAAGTCATTTCCTCTTTGAATTCTGTGATTGAGATGATCTTGTTGTTGATATATCGTTAAATCACAAGAGCATTTTACTAGTGCTGACCCTGTCAACAGTTCTATTGCAAGCTTCCTGTACCATTTCACACCCCGCCTTAGACAATATAGGACTTCATTTGATGAGAGAGATCTATAAATGACTGATTATAGTCAGTTATCATTGCTGGTTTTTTCTTGTGCCCCTCTTGGTTTGAACTTCAGCTTCTTCCTCTCCATGCACTCAGCATCAACATATTCCTCTTATTTTTCCATTTCATCTAAAAGCTTCTGTACATGCCTTTGTTCATCTACATAACTTCTACGAGACACTTTCTCCTGCTACAATATCACTGTGTTACGGAGCAAACAACACTGAATAAAGACTGTAGTAACAATGCAGAAAAACAATAATGGAACTGTACGCAAATAATGTTGTGGAATAAAAGACTTACAGGAGTACCAACCCAAAATTATTAGCGATATAGCAAATGACACACCTGGCACTTTACTGTGGCGTCATGTAAGTCATATGTAACTCACACAAAAAACATAAACTATGGTACTAAACTGCAATATTTTCATGTTATTTGTATTTAAATAGCTTACTTCAAGCAAACTAAAGCAGAATATGGAAAAAAGTAAATAGTCCTCGGGGGTCGGTAACTCAAGTCAATATGTTAATATAGTTATTGTTAAACAGAATGGACTAAGACACAATATTAAATGTATACAGCATATTTAAGTACAGTAGAACAGTATTGGGCATATGATTTGTTGTGGGGATGTGACAGATGACAACAGGAAGTGGTGATAGGGGTTGGAGGGCAGAAGGTGCAGGAAATGGCAGCCCGCTAGAATGGTCAGGCATTGCCAAACTTTGTGCGCCTGCGAAACAGCCCCCACTCTGACTATCCATTACGTCGCAAAAGGAAATTACAGGGTGTTTTACAAAGTTATACCGACCCTTCCACAGTGCACCTCATAAATCGCAGATGACGTACTGCACAGACAGACCTGGAGACTGCACACTTTCCACAAAATGCGATGCGCCGGGAAACAGGCATTTTTTTTCACAAATGCGTTAATACTGAAAGGAATACCGAACAGAATCTACATGCCTTTCTACACATTACCTTGAAATGGTAGGCGGGAAATGGATTCGGCATTCTGTGGCTTTTTTCTGGGAACGGCGCCTTCCCGTACCATAAGAACTATTCACTCGGGACTGATAACCATAGTCGTTTAGTCCCTTTAAAAATCAAACCATCCACCCAACTATTCACTCTTCAATTTACGTTCATACTAACACTTTACCAACCACCGCATTCTGCTCAGTTCTTCTATGTGAAAAACAAACAATTTCACTGTGTTTTAAAGTAATGGTGAGAATTCAGCACTTCACGCGATCTTTTAAGGTACGTTTATACCCTCACTATTTGTTTATTCTGCCATTTAAAGGTTTAATTACATTCACGCATCAGAATTTTCATGTAATAATTACTTTGTCTCAATAGTGAATTGTGCATCAAGACACTGCCCTCTGCCCCACTGTCACGATAATAAGCGAAGATGTGGACTTTTGATGAAACCATCCTACGCGAATATTTCCCCTGTTTTCCTTCTTTGTCGGCACAGACACAGTCCGCCTGCTGTCACTGCTGACGAAAAATATCCCAAGGGGCATTTTCATCTGTAGGTCCTACCCCAGGTCCAACTCTACCTCTATCCTAACATAACAAAGAAACAAACTTTCAGAATTATATTAGAGAGTAAGATTAAATATTATCTGCTGCGTGACACATAATAATTTACTTATTAGTATTTAGGTTTGCCTTATTATGTCTTCCAGTGGGCGGTAAGGAGCTAATGATGAAGTAGTTTTGCATCTGTACAGTGTTAGTGTAAAGAGGGCCCCAATGTCATTTTTGCCCCGGGGCCCTTGGTGACATAGCTACGCCACTGTGCGTAAGACTGGCAACGCTCCATAAGAATACTGGCGTGTACGCTAGACTGCTGCCCACTCTGTGTTCTTACGGCGTAAACACGACGGTGCTGTGCCAGTGGCGAGGAAGAAATTAGTCCTCCTCCCTCCCGTTGTTCAAAATGTTCAAATGTTTGTAAATCTATCGGACCAAACTGCGTGGTCATCAGTCCGTATCTTACAAACTACTTAAACCTAGGTAAACTAACCTAAGGACAAACACACACACCCATGCCCCAGGGAGGACTCGAACCTCCACGGCGAGCAACCGCGCGCTCCGCAGCGTGATGCTTTAGACCGTTTCTATGGATTGTTCTGTTTGATGCGGACGCAGATTGTGTTCGTTTGTTCTTGTTCGATTTGTTCTTGGCTCAGCTTTTTTTATTACAGAGAGCATTGCGCCCTCTGACCGGGCGCGCTGAGCCACGGCGCCCGGCGACCGCTCGGCTACTCAACCGCGGCCCCCTTGTTCAACAGGGGCGGCCGGCAAGTAGTCGAAGCGCCTTGCCACGGTTCCCGAAGCCGCTCTTTCTTAGGTTTGGTTTCGAGTGCCCTCTTGGGCATGAATGTTGAGTTTGTCCTACAAAAATACAAAAAGGGGACCGTCAGATTTGCCGCCCCCCGGAAAGTACCGCCCCTTGCGGCCGCACGTTTCGCACGTGCCTTGCGCCGGCCCTGTCCCAGCGTGAAGTGAATATGGAGCGCGTACGAGAGGCATTCACAAGGAGCAATGGCGCAGGCACTGGGGCCGGGGGGGCTAATTAGGGATGGGAAAAACCGACCGGTTAAAACCGATACCGGTATTTTAGTCTTCAATTACCGGTTTTCTTGGTGTCGGTTGTAACCGGTTTTTTTAGTTATCGCCAACAACCGGGTAAAAAAACCGGTACGACTACTTCCTGCAGTAGTGGTTCAAAATGGGTTTTTTGTAAATAATTTAAAATAATTATAACTAGTAGACCCTAATATTTAGGGCTATTCCTAAAATTTCCACTGCTGTGAAATGTTCAAATGTTTGTATAGTTTATGGGACTTAACTACGGGGTCATCAGTCCCTAAACTTACAAACTACTTATTAACTACTTACGAACTAGGACGGCACAAATATCCATGCCCGAGGGGGGATTCGAACCCCCGACCGTAGTGGCCGTGCAGACCGTGACTGGAGCGCCTCAGTCCCCTCGGCCACCGCGGCCGGCTGCTGTGAAATGTTAGGTCATCGCAGTAACTACGAAAAGCGATCAGTGATAATTTAAGAACAATCCCGGCAGTCAGAAACGCGCAACAAACGCGTGGCACAAGAATTGGTGCAGCTATTGAGGCATCGATGCAGCTGTTGCCGTGTGGCGCGGCCTATTAGACGACGCGCGTGCACCGGCAGTGTACAAGACGTGTCTCCGTCTGGTCATGCGGCAGTTCCTTGCTGTCGTCGCCAGACATCGGTTGTGTCTTAAATGGCACCATCCCGAGTGTGGAAGTAGTTCACGAAGTACGGTAGCAGCTTTAAAAAGCTGAAAACCGGTGGAGGTACTACAAACATGCTGTGTCATTTACGGAGAAAGCATCCAAAAAGGTTCTTGGAAGAGAAGGTAAATTCGATTCATATACCTATTATGTAAGATTGGAATAATAACTTTTAATGTATTATCATATTGTTATGCTAACAAGTTTTATTAATGTGATTCCTTGAAACCAAGGGGCTTTTTTATTCACCAATGTGGGTTTAGTTAACATTGATCATGTGGTGCCTCGCAAGGTCTGTGCGGTCTGAGGCTCCATCTCACGGACTGCGCGACTGCTCCAGTCGGAGGTTCGAGTCCTCCCTCGGTCATGGTTGTGTATGTTGTCCTTAGCGTAAGTTAGTTTACGTAGTTTGTAAGTCTAGGGACCGATGACCTATGCAGTTAGGTCTCATAAGAACTCACACCCATTTGAACATTCTTTGATCATGTGATACACAGCTTTCCTAGTTCAATTTACGTAAATTTACACTAACAACAATCATACTGTTAATCGGAACTGTAACTTTATTTTTCGAAATACTTCTGCAGCACTGATTGAAGTTCATTTACTGACTGTAACTTATATATATTGTGTATATAACGAGATATTCATATGCGCTGGCTCACAAGTCCAACTTTCGGAGTGGTTGGCTCAATATTCGCAACTGCAGTATGGAAATACTAGGCCAGTAAATATGTATGCTACGTATATCATCTTCTACGGACTCTTGGCTAGGCTTACACACACTCAAGAAGGCGTAGTATTGGGAGGGGATCTTGCAAAATGTAGAAAGATTAGTGTTTTGTCGTATAACGTAAATTTACTTTAATTTTATATAAATTTCGAAAGTTTACGTTTCGGCCGAAACTAGAAGAACCGAAAATTCGATTACGGTTTCTGTTTCGGCCGCAAAAAATGTTTCGTCGAACTATACTGGAAATAATAGCAATAAAAAACCGAAAACCGGTTATTTAAAAAACCGGTTATCTTGAACAATTTTTACGGTGAGGTTAAACTGGAGATGAAAAGAACCGGTATAACCGAAAACCGGTTGTTTCAGCAATAACCGCCATCCCTAGGGCTAATGGGGCTGAAACCTCCCAGCCCTCCCATTTTATTATTAGTATTATTAAAACAATTAAAAAGACAGGATTGCACCAGAAATTTGTAATAAATCACAGCGTAACTATAATTTGCCAAGCACAAGTGAACGTGACAATGGGTCGTCAACGTGATGCTACCACTGAGAACGTGTGCCGCCGGGACCAGCTTTGATGCTGCCGCTATTGTTGCTGCTATGCTGAAGTTACGAGACGGTTATTCATATGCGCCGACCCGCTGCTTAGCAGGTCAGCGGCGCCACCGAGTGGAATCCAATGAAGGCCGCCAAAAACTACGAACAACAAGTGTGTTACTTTAATTCAATTTTTACACATGTTAATTAAAGAGTTATAACATCGGCGAGCTGCTTCTATTTTCGATAGCGAATGATAGTAATTCTTATCATTAATAAATTCGGTAATTTTTTTAAAAAAATTAGGCCCCTCCCCAGAACCAAATCCTGGCTGCGCCACTGATAAGCATCCCGTAGACTCGAACTGTCTCCAATGACAGCATAGAAAGTTCAGCGACACAAGTTGTTTACTAAACCATTCAAATTGGAGCTAGTGCAGAAACTCAATGACGACGGTTAAGACAAGCGTTTTGTGTTTTGTTCGCAATTGCAACAGTTGACTGAGGATGGGGATGGCATTGTTGATCGCTTAATTTTTAGCAAAATGTTCAAATGTTTGTTAAGCTTAAGGGACTTAACTACGGGGTCATCAGTCCCTAAACTTACAAACTACTTATGAACTACCCACAACTAAGGACGGCACAAATATCCATGCCCGAGGGGGGATTCGAACCCCCGACCGCAGCGGCCGTGCAGACCGTGACTGATGCGCCTCAGTCTCCTCGGCCACCGCGGCCGGCTAATTTTTAGCGACGAAGCCACTGTTCACACTAATAGGAAAGTGAACAGGCATAATTTTCGAATGTGGTGTATAAAGCATCCACACAAATACATTGAATATGAGCGTGATTCATTAAAGGTAAATGTTTTTTGTGCCTTGTCACGTCGAAAACTCTACGGGCCATTCTTCTGCGCCGAGAACACTGTCACTGGATATTCCTACTTGGATATGTTGCGGCCTCTTGAGTGTGTTTCCCGGTGCACCACTGTGCCGCGAGTGTTGCCTGTCGACAGGGGTCGCTACATGGCCGGTGTAGCACCTGAACTCGCTCTATTCGCGACTAGCCCTGACTATCGGCAAATTACCAGACTATGCTGTGGCGGTATACATGACAAAAAAGAAACAATTCAGGGTCTCTCTTCAAAATGACATATGTGTGATATCTGTACAATGTTTGGTTCTTGTGCAATAAATAACTAAAAGTGTTCCCGGACACCCTATATAATTGTTCAAATGTTTGTACAACTTATGGGACTTAACTACGGGGTCATCAGTCCCTAAGCTTACAAACTACTTATGAACTAGCTAAGACTAAGGACGGCACAAATATCCATGCCCGAGGGGGGATTCGAACCCCCGACCGTAGTGGCCGTGCAGACCGTGACTGGAGCGCCTCAGTCCCCTCGGCCACCGCGGCCGGTCCTATATAATTCTTGTACGACGTCAAATTTTCTCATGTCATCTTTGTCACGAATATGTTTTTAAGATCAAAGCAGCTGCAGTGTCAAGATTTCAAAAATCAAATGTTTGTAATTCTAGGGCAGTGTTTTTCAGCCTGTGGGTCGCGACCCCCAGGAGGGCTGCAAAGTCTTGCTCGGGGCGGTCGCAAGAGCAAGAAGCAAGTACTTGCACCGTAAAATAACCAGAGGTTTAGTAGTACTGAAACATCTGCCTGAGTAAACAATTAATTAATGTTAAAATTTCTGAGTTCCTAGTGTAACATTAATTATGAATTGACCATAGAATGTTTTATAATACCGCGTGTTAATGATGATGAAGCGCAAAGTCTGAAAACTCTTTTCAGGAACCTATCGATAGGTAGAAGAACGTGATAGACTAAGTAATTAGAAAAAATGACTACTTCTTTGCAAACTGTCTATGAGCTTTCCAAACTTGGTGTCGCGACACCCTGGGGTGTCGCGTAGTAGTATCAAGGGTGTCGCGAGACTAACAAATTTAGACTCTAAACAAAAAGACTTGGCATAAAATAACACAAAACTTCCTTCTCTTCATACTACCCTGGAGACTCGCCTGCAGCTAATCATCCTTCTCTTCATTCAGTGCACCACAGATCACGTATTACAGGAATGATCGGTGCACATTAATTGCGTGCTCAGCCGCTAGGCGGCAGCTCTGCTTCAGCAGCAGTAGACACTCAGAGTTCGTTCTAGCAGATGCCAGTTGCCAGATTGCAGCAAACTGCGCATGCGCAGAGCTGCTGCTGATACTCGATAACAGCTCTTCCCATGCGCAGTTCGCTGGAACTGGCAACTGCTTGAACGAACCTTCACTGTAGTCTGCTTTCTTTCTCAAAAAGCTGCACCTGAGCGTTTTCTAATGGATTTATCAAAGCCACGTCACCCTCGGTAGCGTTTCTTACAATTAAATGTCAGTCAGTGACACAGTGGCTGTAAAAGCTGTCACAGATTGTAAAAGCAGTCACAATTGTCCACTGACTAAAGCTATTCAGTGGCAATGTTTACTATGGAATATTGCCGGGTGATTAACGGAGAGTAGTATTTTAAATGGAGTGATAGTTGGTTCGAACCCTGGTATGCGTTTACTGTATGTAACAGATTCTGGGACCAGAAATGACATTTATATTCTTACTTGTCACAAATATTTATACATTTTTTCCGAATATGTCGGGACTTCCGAGGTCATGGTGAAGCAACAACCTAATAATAGAACTTAAATAATAATTCATCACTTGTCATAAATACATCCTCTTTATTTCTCAAAATAATGTGATAATATTGAACTGAAAGGGATAGCCATTGTGCTGTCTAAATCAGAAATCCGAGTAGCTAATTTCCAGATGCCGTTTTCAATCGATCCAGCAAAACCGTATCTGGCCCTGACATGTACACACAACAGCGAATAAAGGTTTCCGAAATTCAGTTTTCGTGTTTCGAAAGTTGGGTCGCATGTAGATGAAGCCAAGTATTACTGTGCGAGTTAGGCTTTGTTGTCTGCGGTGTTACTCTGTTGTACATCTCCGTAGGTCGTAGTTACTAATATTTCATTTTCTTGCGATGAATGTACGTAATTGCTGCAGTCAGGATCAACATTAAACATGTCAATGCGTACGAGGATTTCAGTTTCGTTTACAAACTACATTCAAGCGATACTTTTTTTCCTTCATATGTATTTATATTAGTGAAAGGGTGTCGCGCAAAACTGTAAGCTATAAAAGGGTGTCGCCATGAGGGAAATCATGTAAAAATAGGATAATGTGTTCCATTCCGAAAAATACACAAAGTATGATCGTCGAAACATTCAAAAGAAAACTGTAGAAAAAGGGAGAAGATTATATTAGTTTCCTTTGAGGTAACATCGTGTAGTTAGGGTTCGTGAGGACCGGGGGGTGGGGGGGGGTCAAAATATTTTTATTTGTGGAAGGGGGTCGCCAGAATATTTTTACGCCGGCCGCGGTGGCCGAGGGGACTGAGGCGCTCCAGTCACGGTCTGCACGGCCACTACGGTCGCGGGGTTCGAATCCCTCCTCGGGCATGGATATTTCTGCCGTCCTAGTTCGTAAGTAGTTCATAAGTAGTTTGTAAGTTTAGGGACTGATGACCCCGTAGTTAAGTCCCATAACCTTTACAACAACAATATTTTTACTTGGTAGGGGGTCGCTTAAGAAAGGTCGAAAAACACAGTTCTAAGGGACCAAACTATTCTTGGTCATCGTCCCTAGACTTACAAACCGCATGGCCATTCCCCCACGGCGTTACGTTTGCAGTGCAACACATTTTAAGCCATAACTTCAAAATTAATGTCAACAGAGATTAATTTATGTCACTGGCACATCATACAAGTAAAATCTGTTCACGTCTTCTAGTTCCTTGAGCAGAGGGGGAGCATGTTACCAGTTAAATGTTGTGTAGAGACGTTTATCGTCACATGCACCACATATTCGTCACAGCACATAATTAACACGAAGAAAGGAAACCTGTTCACTGTACAGAGATATTCAGCGGCGCAGCCAGGATTGGCTCTGGGGGGGGGGGGCTCATTTTTTAAAAATAAAGCCGACTGCAGAGGTGCCCGCCCCCCTCTTGGCCAATGACCAACCCCTCTTCCAAACTACGACCAACCCCCCCCCCCCCCAATCTCCGACACCCGATGTATTATATCCTGGATTCCTAGTTTATTACCTAATAAAAATAGTTTGGCCATTTTATATTGAAATTAAATCTTTTATTGTAAGTTTTGTAAATTTTTTTTATAAAGCCCCCCAGGCTGGCCAAAAGTACTCATTTTTCTCCTCCCCTCGCCCCAGGAATTTAAATTACACAGGTTGCGTCTTGACCCCCCCCCCCCCTGTCGGCGCTTCTGGCCTCCTACTAAATTTATTAAGGGTAAATGGTTCTTATCATTAGCTATCAGAAATATAAAAAGCTCGCCGATGTTATAACTGTTTAATTAACATGAGACTCCATGTGTAAAACGGAACTAAAGCAACACTATTGTTGTTCGTAGTTTTTGGCGGCCTTCATAAGATTCCACTCGATGGCGCCGCTGGCATGCTACGCAGCGGGTCGCCGCATATGAATAATCGGCTCGTAACTTCAGCATAGCAGTAACAATAGCGGCAGTACAAAGCTGGTCACGGCGGCATTAAAACCGCTCACAGTTCAAATGTTTGTTAAGCTTATGGGACTTAATTGCGGGGTCATCAGTCCCTAAACTTACAAACTACTTATGAAGTAACTCACACTAAAGACAACACAAACATCCATGCCCGAGGGGGCATTCGAACCCCCGACGGGGAACGGCCTCGCGCATCGGAGCATAGCGCATCAATGCGCTTGGCCATTCCGCTCACAGCAGCAGCAGCACACGTTCCCAGTGGCGGCATCACGTGCCTACCCACTGTCACGATAACTTGTGCTTGCCAAATTATACTGACGTTCTGATTTATTAAACTAGCTGAAAACCCGGCGTTGCCCGGGTATTTATTTATTTCTTCCTGCCATATTTCAGTTATATATTCATTTATATAAGTGCTGTATGTCTGTAAAATCTCATGGGAATACAATTAGTACTAAAGAAGTAATAGATTAAAACTTGGTGCGTGATGGGGTGGTTTTCCATGAACGCCATTGTTTATGTGCTCATATCTCATGAACTACGTGCCGTACAGTGATATAATTTAGAAGGTACATTCAGCTACATGTGTGTGTACTGTTTGAAAAATTTCCTGCGGATACAATTTGTAGTGTAGAAATTATAAATTGTAACGTCATATCGAATGCTGTAGTTTTACTCCATAAACAGCGGAAAAGTAGTAAGCGAGAAACGTTTTTTCCTTTCATCATTCTGCTATGGTTGTCAGCGAGAAAAAGTTTAACAAGTCTTTGAAATTATGTTTAAAGTTTGTTCCAAGTCGCTAAGTACTGTCATTCTCCTATAGCGTATTTATAAAGTCTCGCCGCATTATGTGGCAGTTTTTTGCGATTCCTATTGTTTATGACGTCATATCTTCTTAACCATGAGTCGTATGTGATTCTTAACCCTGCAGAAATTGTTATCTCACGTAAGGACTGTGTGTACCAAATTTGTTTGAAATCGGTCCAGTGGTTTAAGAGAAGATGAGCAGCATTGTCGCAAAATGCAGCAGTTTTTCGCGCATCTCATTGTTTATGACGTCATATCTCGTGAACTGTGTATCGTACGTGATTCTTACACATACGGCGACCGTCCTCATGGATTGAAGCTTACGTGTGCAAAATTTCAGAAAGATTGGAATAAAACTGTAGATTTGTATGCAACACGTACAAACATACGGACACTCTGCTTTATATATTAGATAGATGTGTATTATTTCAAAATTCGGTTCCGGCCTTTTTTTTTAAGAATAAATTTTTTTGGGAGGTGCTGGTGGGATGGGGGGAGGGCCTTCAGCACCATTACCCCCCCTCCTTCCCCCCGTGGCTGCGCGACTGGAGATATTCCTCTTGTTTAGAAGGTGAAGTGTGCTAAACTTAATCAAGATAGGCATACAACTGCAGGTTAGTTCGAAGTTTGTTGCGCCACGCGGGAGTAGCCGAGCGGTCTGGAGCACCACGTTGCGGATCGTTGGGCCTCCCGCGTCGGAGGTTCGAATTCTTCCTCGGGCATTGCTGTATTTGTTGTCCTTAGCATTAGCTAAGGTTGTTTGTAAGCCTAGGGACTGATGACCAGAGTAGTTAAGTCCCATACCTTTACAAACATTTGAACATTTTCTAAACAAACTATTAATCAATACGGTGAAGCTATTTCTGAGTTTTTGCCACACAGACTCACAGCAATTGAAATCTCAGAGTTCAAATTTTATGTAACTAAGGGACTAAAATGCTCAGGTCATCGGCCAATAGGCTTTGCATATTATTAAACTTATGCTAAGGATAAGACACATGCCCTGCCCCAGGGGCTTGGAATCGCAACCACGTTTCGTTTCTGAGACTCCTGACATCGCTGAGACGTGAAGGCTAGATTAAAACTCAAAGTGAAAAAAACATATATTTCCATCGAGTTCCAAACCCATGACCTATCACCCTGCAACTGAGCACTTTGCTGCTAGGCCAGACTTCCAGCTAGAGAACAGCGCCTATTATTCGATACTTATCGGACATTGATAAACACATTGGTTAACAATAAAAATAATATTCAGGTTATTAATCGAGAGAAACACTGGCCTATCATTTAAGTTGAGCACCCACTGTGGAAAATTTCATTAAGTTCAGTGAGTAGTTTCGGAGTTCATCGCGGAAAAACAGCGTGACAAGGGATTTTTCTGTATATAAAAGTATATCGCGTCTGTTCTTTCGAACATGTCAGAAAAAGCAAGTCCACTCCGTAGACGAGTGACAAATGCGATAGATCCTCGTGTGGCGAATAAAAGAAATGTTATACTTTATTTTTAAATTTGTGTTCCTTTGGAACGATGTTTGATCCGATCGACAACGAAGCAAATGAAGATTTTACACGAGATTCTATATTTTGTCTGGAGTCTAGACATTTTATGAAATGCTGTCTGAGTCCAGACGAATCCCGACCATCTGTCTACCCTAAGTACAATTAGTATCGTGCATTCACGTTGCTCGTAAATTCCACTTTTTCTTTTCAAAGATAAAACGGGAACGTGTTTCTTTTATTATTAGAAAAACTGGCAGGGTGGCAAACAAACAAGCGTCTTCCCAATAACTAGAACGGAAAATAACAGGAAGAAAAGTTAAGTGATAAGGTGATGGAGACTTGTCTGTTAGCAGTTTTACATCTACATATATACTCCGCAATCCTCCGTAAAGTGTGTGGCGCCGGCCGCGGTGGCCGAGGGGACTGCAGCGCGTCAGTCACGGTCTGCACGGCCACTACGGTCTGGGGTTCGAATCCCCCTTCGGGCATGGATATTTCTGCCCTCCTTAGTGTTAGCTAGTTCATAAGTAGTTTGTAAGTTTAGGGACTGATGACCCCGTAGTTAAGTCCCATAAGCTATACAAACATTTGAACATTACCCGAAATCTAAGTAGGCGGCAGGAAGATCGTTCTACACTCAGCTTCAAATTCCGGCCCTCTAAATTTACTCAAAAGATTGTCTCGAAAAGAACGTCTTTCTTCCAGCGATCCCCATTTGAGTTCCCGGAGCATATCCGTGGTACTCGCGCATTGGTCGAACCTATCAGTAACGAATCTAGCTGCTCGCCTCTGAACTGCTTCTACGTCTTCCTTTAAACTGATCTGGTGCGGGTCCCAAACACTTCAGCAATACTTAGGACGTGGTCGTACAAGCGTTATGTACGCGGCCTAACTTTACAGATGAAGTACATTTTCCCAAAATACTCCCAGTAAACCGAAGTCGACTGACCGCCTTACTCACAACTGTTCTTACATGTTCAAATGTTTGTATAGCTTATGGGACTTAACTACAGGGCCATCAGTCCCTAAACATACAAACTACTTATGAACTAGCTAACATTGAGGACGGCACAAATATCCATGCCCGAGGGGGGATTCGAACCCCCGACTGTAGTGGCTGTGCAGACCGTGACTGGCGCGCCGCAGTCCCCTCGGCCACCGCGGCCGGCCTTACATGTTCGTTCCATTTCATATCACTCTGCAGTGTTACGCCTAGATATTTTACGACGCGACTGCATCAAGAAGCTCACTACTAATGCTGTGTTAGAACATTATGGGATTGTTTTTCCTATTCATGTGCATCACTTTACATTTTTCTACACTGAGAGCTAGCTGCCATTCTTCACACCGACTAGATTTTTTTTCTGTATGCTATTATAGTCAAATAAAGACGAAACCCTCCCATACACCACAGCATCATCAGATACGAAAGAGCTGTCATGATACGGATGACCTTCGTCCAAGTGTCTGTTCTTTCTAATCAGCGAGCGCGGTGCAGCGCGTCAATATTTTTCTATCTATCCTCCATTACGTTCATAATTTCAGCATTCATTATAAAGAAAAAAGGTGTGAATGAAAGATAGTTATCCCATTTGCTTGCCGTGGTGAGAAATCCTCTTCTTATAACTATAGATGATACTACGAATCGCGTAGTTTCTGCTACGCGCTCCATCTGGAACAGAGAGTTCAGAAGAAAGTGACGAAAATTTACGGAGTTGAGACACATTGACGCTTGAAGCCAGACACTCTTATGGGCATGCACTTTTCTAGAACCCTTTCTTCGTCGTCTTATGGGAAGAGTAGCTGAAAACCCGGCGTTGCCCGGTTATTTATTTAGTTATTCGAGCCTTGAGTTAGTACTTCTCCTATCCCTTCTCTATCTTTCTGTGAATCATTCTTTCTTCTAAAAGCACGTTATATTTATAGGAGAATATTTTAAGAAATAAGGCTGGCATTCATAATGTACAAAATTATAAGTGCAGTATCCAAACAAAGAAAAATAGTAATTAAAATACAAATGATCTATAAAATTCGTACGGTCTCATATTTATTGAATTATATGTTATCCAATTGTACAATTTTTCAGATATATATTCATTTGTATATGTGCTATATGTCTGTAAAATCTGTTGCGAGTAAAATTAGTAGTAATAGATTAAAACTTGGTGCGTGATGGGGCAATTTTCGGTGAACGTTACCGTTTGTGGTCGTGTATCATAAACTACGTGTCGTACTGTGGTACAATATCGAAGGTACAGTATAGACAAAAAAATTGATAGCCGGCCGGCCGACGCAGAGGCTAAGTCCGAGTCGGTCGCGCAGTGTAGACAATAAATTCGATCGCCCCTCAGAATTCTAAGTCTGGCGATATGTACGATCTGGCAACACTGTAGAATGCGGTACTATCAGGAGGAAGTGTTACTTCCTTCTCATGGCAGTTCTGTAATATATGAGCGTGTGGTCTCGTGGTAAAACTCGCGTTTGCAACCATATGTGGAAGCAGTCTGAGATCGAATCCAACAAAATTCAATTTTCTTTTAAACCGCATATCGGCTGTCTTTGTTATCAGTGTGGAAGAACCTCAAATGTAACAGCGAAAACTCCCACAAATAATTACGCAAAAGAGCTCGCTGCTGCATCAAAACTGAACTGTTTACTCTCGGGAGAAGTGGGCACCGGCTACGGCGACGCGCCAGCGGCCGCATCGCGGCTGCCGCCTGCGGACTCAGTGACAGCGGCGCACTGATGTCAGTCTATTTACCGGCTGTTATATCCTTACTTGAAGTTCTAGTACTCATATTCCAGCCACGTATTGAATTTTTCTGACTGATATATATGAACACAATCTAAACTTCGTAAAGAAGAATCGGAAAAAAGGGTCATAGGGGTGACTATTAACACACTTTTCTTGAACGTCATCAGGCCGCTCATTCAGGATTCCTACTCACGATTGTTACTAGTGAAGAGTTATGATGCTCTCATGCTGACATCTTATGAAGAAATTATTGACTGAGTACTAAAAGCTTTTTATACTCAGCAAAGTGCAACAACAACGCCATGGTGCGCCCGTTTTTTGCAAACAACTGAGACACAATTTAGTCACACTGTAAGGACAAACGACGTAAAAAATTGCATCATCTGTTAGTACTACACCATCATAATTCCCGTTGATTTTACAAACAAAACATCGAATAATGTGCTTTGGAAGTCACCCACACCTCACCAACTCTTTCGATCATATGTCATGAAATGTTCCCGTCTCTAATGACCACGTCGTCTACGGGACGTTAAACTCCAAGCTTCCTTCCTTCATCAAATGTTTATCTTTCCTGCCCCTACTCGAATAACCTTCGGCAAAAATTATTTCCAGACGAAAATAGACGTCGAACATCGATTGGCATCATAATTAGCTTGGAATTAGTCCGATTCTACACGGATAGATTTGGTAAAATACCAGAACGTTGTCAGACGTTCCCATAATCTGAGAGAATATAGCAAGTAACCACAAGAGGTTTCTTGTTGTTTTCGACGTGGATTCGTACAACTCCTAACACGAAAACAGCTAAAAAATTCTACTCCAATGAGACCCGAACCATTGACCAAAGCCACCTCTCCATGGCAGACGACTACGTCACCTTTTTT
Source organism: Locusta migratoria (assembly GCA_026315105.1). Taxonomy (NCBI): domain Eukaryota; kingdom Metazoa; phylum Arthropoda; class Insecta; order Orthoptera; family Acrididae; genus Locusta; species Locusta migratoria. The sequence continues at coordinate 384,379,528 of CM048755.1, forward strand.
TTTTTTTTTTTTTTTTTTTTTTAATTCGCCTGCTTGCTCTTTTGTTTTTTTTGTGTGTGTGTGTGTGGGGGGGGGGGGGGGGGAAGTGATCACGAAAGGAATGGAAACTAAAGTGCCACCGCCACTTTGACCCTAACAAAAAAGAACCTCAACCTCTTCAGGCGTTGGCGCCTAACAAAAACTACCCCTGGAAACTTAACTATATAAGGGAACAGAAAGAAAGAAAAGGAAGGGCAATGTGTAGGAGACAAAACAAATTCACTTTATTCACATTACTATGATTTTATTTCATTATTTTTATTTGTTTATTTTTATTTGATAGATCTTGATGTTCGTTGTATAGTTCAGAAGATCTCGGTTCCCTGCGGCTAGGAAGTTCAGTCACGGCTTCTCGTAGAATGTGCATTCCGTTGAACAGTTCAAGGAGGGACAGCAGTTCAAACATTTAAAATTCTTCTCTATTGACTGAACACATTCCAGCTGCGGGGAGGGTCCTTGAAGGTACTCCCAAGGAAGTTGGAAAAGTATTGTCTGTATTTAGGATGTCGTACAACTCTATAATGGCGGTCCGTGAGATAAGTACAAAAATCAAGTTTCGATTTTGCATTGTGTCCAAAAAGATAGTGTATGGCATGTCCGCGAATCCAATTCATCGCATTGGACTTAGCCTTTGGAAAATACACTCGGTCCGGAAATAAGAACGAATGAGGAGTAACACTCTCTGGAATAGTTCTCGTGAGGAAAGCTATAATACGGCGAATCAGTTGCCAAACGTCAGCAGCAGTACCGTACACAAAACGATGTTCGTCAGTGTCACCCACCCCGCACCTGGGACAGAGAGGTGATTCGGCGAGGTGGATGCGATGAAGGCGAAATCTGCAACTATGCTTACGATTGACAGTAAGGTACCAGACCGACTGTACATCAGAATCAAGAAAAGAAGCAGATACAGAGCGCCAGATGGAGCGCCAGTCAAACTGGGGAAATTTTTGTTCAATCGGGTTTGATGGTATACTTCTTTGTAGAACATCATAGACAGCTTTAGTTTTGCGTAAGTACGGGTTGGACAAGTTGAGGTGGAGATAGCTAAGCTCGAGAATAAAATATCTGATATAATGGAAAGGAACTGGAATAACCGACAGCATGACCGGAGCTGACAGCGAGGCCGGCGTATAAGTCGACAATAGAAGACCAGTAAGGCTCGTCGGGCAACGTGTCCATATCGTCACATGGGAGCTAATAAAGAGGGCACGAGCTCTATCCGGTACGTGATACAGACCGAGCCCACCACGGTCGCGGGGAAGGGTTCTGTTACAGCAAACGACATTGCCTAAGAAGATACTGCAATTCATTCCGTAATAAACGGACTACACATTTGAAGAAAGTCTGCTGTAATGATGGCGCTTTATTAATTAATTACTGTGTCTAAAATGACTATTTTTGACTAATCTTACACGACATACATTACTTAATGATGTGGTGTGTTGTTGTTGTGGTTGTAGTCTTCAGTCTGTAGACTGGTTTGATGCAGTACTCCTCCTCCACGCTACCCTATCTTGCGCAAAACTCAGAATGTGCCCTACCAATCGATCCCGTCTTTTAGACAAGATATACCAGAAATTTCTTTTCTCTCCAATTCTGTTCAGTACGTCCTCATTACTCACATGATCTCCCCATCTACTCTTCAGCATTCTCCTGTTGCAAGAAATTCGAGAGCTATCCTCTTCTTGTCTGAACTGCTTTATCGTCCACGCTTCATTGCCGCAGAAGACCACACTTCGGACAAATGCCTTCAAAAAAGACTCCATATGCCTTAAATTACTAATGTCTCTTCTTCATAAATATCTTTCATCCCACTGCATTCTACATTTTATGTCTTCACTAGTCCGGGAATCAGAAGTTATTTTACAACCCAAATAACAAAACTCAGCAGAGCGATGTAACGCAGTGGTTAGCACACTGGACCCGCATTCGGGAGGATAGTGGTTCAATTCTACCTCCGGCCATTCTGATTTAGGTTTTCCATGATTTCTCTAAATCACTCCAGACGAAAGTCATGCTTCCTTTCAAATAGCACGCCCGATTTACTTTCCCATCATTATCTGAAATAGGGATTGATGACCTGAGTAGTCTAGTGCCAACAAACCACAACCCAACCCTCCAACACCCCTCCCCTCACTCCCCCCCCCCACACACACAACCAACAAAACTCATCTATCACTTTTAATGTCTCGTTTTCTAATCTGTTACCTTCTACATAACTTGATTTTTTTTTTTTAATTTCATTACTCTCTTTTTTTCTCTTGGTAGTGTTTATTTGATATACTTTTTTCAAGACACTGTCCATTTCAAATACAATTGCTCTTGTAGGTCCATTGCAGTCTCTGCCAGAATTACTACGTCATCGCGAAATGACAAAGTCTTTACTTCTTTTCCCTACTTCTTGAACCTTAATCATTTCTCCAAATTTCTCCTTTCTCTCCTTCACAGCCTGCTCAATTAACAAACTGAACAACAATGGGGAAAAAGCTACAAGCCTGTGTTACTCCCTTCCCAACTACTGTGCCCCTTTCATGCCCTTCGCCTCTCACAAAAGCTGACTGGCGTTTGCACAAATTGTATACTACCTGCGGTCTTGCTGTACGATGATATGAGTAGCTTGTTATCAAAGGCGGACATCTGTCGTTTGCGAATAACTGAGATAAACGCCATTTTTTACGAAACGTGGAGTGAATACGTATGCATGTTAGTTTGATCATCACTTAGTTGCAAATGATCACCAAAGCAGCATGGAAATACACGTTTCGTAATTAAAATGTCGTTTATATCAATTATTTGTAAACGGCAGATAAGAAGCTACTCATATATTTATGCAGATCCTGACCTGTACTGTCGGCATGATAACTTCGGACTATAGGCATTGCACTTCTGTTAGTTGATTAATATAGGGATCACGTTAGTGATATAGATGGTACGCATTTTACTTCAGTTAGAAGCCTGGTATTCAGTAGAGGTTCCTCCTGGTTGGATAACTGGTCCGATGGTCTTCTTATCAGCACTAAACTGCATCTTTTGGTATGATTCAACGAGTCATGCTCAATCTGACATGATGGACACGGAAATGTTTAACTGACAAAGGCCTCTTAGAGAAATTTGAACCCAACTTGTTAGACACCGTACACAAAACATTAATACAGTGCGTAAATTACAAATACGTTCTTCATATATAAATATATGAAATAACTTGATACCTATTTATTTACAAGACCACAGCCCCATCCATGAAAGCTGCGCCATTCAAGAATGATTTCGCAGCCAAGATTGTATAAAGCTGATTGAGTTCGTTCCACTGTCACGGGCCCTTAATTCTATTGAGAATATGTGGGCGGAAGTAACGAGGTAGTTGCCACTTGGATCAAGAAACGCAAGCGACTGTTGGGACAATATAGTACATGGTGGCAAATAACCAATATGAAACATTATCAAGGCAGTTAGTAGAGTCAGATCCAAGACGCCTTAGAGAAATATTACAAAATGATACTGGATGGATAGGGTATAGGAATAGTCCCTTCTCAAAAAGTCAAGCAGTGTCTGTGTCTGTGTGTGTGTGTGTGTGTGTGTGTGTGTGTGTGTGTGCGTGAGCGTGCGCGCGCTCGCTTGTGTGCATGTGTGCGAGAATGTAAAAGACAAACAATAATAAAAAAATGCATAAAATATCAATGTCGAATGTTTTAATGACTTCTAAAGCTACAAAATTCAAGATTAGCCAAACAATTTCCTGTAAATTACATAAATTGAAATAATGGAGAATGTATTACGTTTGTAAAATAGTTGGCAAATGCAGTGCGTTCCATATCTAGAGACTCGCAACAAGTGCATTTGCAAACAGCACCCCACTCCAGCACACGCTAAGCCACAAACAGGAAGACGTTGTCTTGGCTCTGAACGCAGTGTGCCGACACTATCTGCACAGTTCCGATGACTCTTCTTACCCCGCACAGGAAGACAACCTAGATGAGACCAAAACCCATGCAACACACACGAAAATAAATAAGGAGCTTTCGTGCACTATCCCCCCTCGGGCATGGATATTTGTGCCGTCCTAGTTCGTACGTAGTTCATAAGTAGTTTGTAAGGTTAGGGACTGATGGCCCCGTAGTTAAGTCCCATAAGCTTAACAAACAGTTGAACAGTTGCCGTCCTAGTTCGTAAGTAGTTCATAAGTAGTTTGTAAGTTTAGGGACTGATGACCCCGTAGTTAAGTCCCATAGACTATACAAACATTTATTCTTTCGTGCACTCAACAGTAGTAGACAAGTTATAATCTTTTGTGAGAAGCATATAATAAATTTCCTTCTCTCGACCGGCCGCGGTGGCCGAGGGGACTGAAGCGCTCCAGTTACGGTCTGCACGGCCACTACGTTCGGGGGTTTGAATCCCCCCTCGGGCATGTATATTTGTGCCGTCCTTAGGATAAGCTAGTTGATAAGTAGTTTGTAAGTTTAGGGACTGATGACCCCGTAGTTAAGTACCATAAGCTATACAAACATTTGAACATTTGAATCCTTCTCTCGTATCACAGCCCTTGTGTCAGTGTGAAGTGATAAAATCAGCATGCTAGGGTTGCGAAGTCTTATATGATGCCTTTCCGTAATAGTAGTCCGGATCGTAAACATCATAAACTCCAGGACTTTCCTTCTTACATGACTATCCCCCACAACCCTTTATTTATGGAATTGCGGACATCGAATTTTTCTTGTGACTGAACGATGCGTTACTTTACTTACTTCGGCACTTGCTGTACCCGTCCACGCGTTACTGTGGCTTGTTATAGATTAAATGGAAAAGAAAGATAATAGGAACCATACATTTCTTATAAACGTAATTTCCTACTGCCATGTGAATGGGAATTGGATATACGTCCTACATTCTCTGCTCCCCTTAACTCTGTCCCCTCTCTCTGCATCTCTCCTCGTGCCCCTCTCTTTGTCCATAACCTCCTCCCGCCTCTGTCTATATCCTCCTCCCCCACTCATTGTCCATCTTTTTCTATCACCTCACCTCTCTCTTTGTCTATCCCATCCTCCTCCCCACCTCTTCTTGTGCATCTGCCCCTCCTCCCTCTCCCTCTTCACCTCATCATTACGCTCTCCCGTTCGTCTCCTCCTCACTTATATCTCCTCTTAGAACTCGTTCTAACCTAGAGCCATGTTTAGTGTTATGTTCAAAATCGTATATTTCCGAAGGTTCTTGATCTAAAGCTTTGAAATGTTGACATAACGTTCTAATAAAATATGTGCATGTTTTCATATACCAAATTTTTCAATATGTGTCATATATGAATTTATATAAACTTTATAATTGGAAAAAGGCTTATACTAAAAATCGCAAAAGTAATGCATTTATATGTTATATATAATATATTCAAGAAATGTGTACCTAAAAACCTTCCTAGGCTAGAATTCAACGTTGAGTCATAATTTTAAATCAATGGGTCAATAACTTTCGGAGATTAATGGCTATACGCCTAACATTTTTATATATAGACGTAGGGACATAAGGAGGGAAGTTCACCGCCACCACCTAGAAAGAAGGCCGCGGCGCACTCGTGTGACGTCAGGCAGAGTAGGTTTCGCGCGCATAGCTGACTGGCACGTTGCTTCGGCATAGTGGGCTGTGCCCCAGCGGCTACCCAGTCAGCTATGCGCGAGCAACCTACTCTGCCTGACGTCACACGAGAGCGTCGCGGCCTTCTCTCTAGGTGCTGTTGAGTACACCCGCTCCCTCCTTTCATCGGTGAATATCGCTGAGCATGTGTTCAGCATGTGTTCATAGTTGCCACAACGCTTTATAGAATTAACGCAATTGTCAGATCATTCAGAGACAGCAGATGGACTGTAATAAAATTGACGTTGCTTTCCGAGCCATATTTGTCCAAAAATTGAATATTATTTAAATCAGATCCAGCAACTACACTTGGAAAATTCCTATGCGTTTAATTTGATAGCTGAAAATGTTCGTTAGTTTGGAACTGCCTGGAATTTATTTAGAACAAACTCAAGAATCGAGGCAAGCTGAAACAAAAATTCTAATCTGTAAGGCGCTTTTCACGTTTCGCGGCAAAGCATCAAGAGCAGTTATATTGTAACCATCGCTAATGTTGGACAGTAGAATTTGTATATCATAACAGTAGGGATGCTTAGAGAGCGACACGGCGTCACGCTGTCTACCGACTTTACATGGCGGTAGTGGTGTTGGGATTAATCTAGCGATGACATCGTTTGTGTCGGTGGCGTCTTCTCTTATTATGGCCAGCAGACCATCAAGAACATGCAGAGAATGGAACCACGAACCCTTAACATTTGAAAGAAAACACTCGTTTGTCTGCTCCAATCCAATATAAGATACACCTGTCTGAAGAGGAATAAGAAGAGACAAAATTAAATCGTATGGTAAATAATGAATTTTGCAAATAATTGTTTAGGCAAATTACCGTCTGCTACGCAATTGAAATGACAGCCATTACACAAGTTTATATGTTACAATTAAGTAATCAGTTTGCTGCAGTATTTCCCGCTGTTACACTTCCCACTCGGAGACACAAGTATTTGACATGTTTTCGCCTCTTCACAAAAAATGTCTGACGAATGAATACCGTTGAAGTGCCATTACATTTAAATATAATTTGTGTGTAATAAGCAATAATCATAGGAAATTTACGTTTTCGTCTACAAGGAGCTCATCTGAAGAATAAATTACAATGTCTCTCGTAATTTACAGCGTGGAAAACCTATTTCGTAATTCGTTATTTTGCAATGGGTGCAGAGGAAGTGTGGGATTCGGTAATCATGATTGATCAAGTGGCTTATAAAATATGTATTACACGATCTCACACGAAAACGAAGGAAGTAACACTGTCCGTTACCCATATTGGCCATGATTTCAGACAGGACACACGAGACATTGCTTTATTCTAGCCGCTAGCGGAAAGCACGCTGGGCATCGATTTCTGTTCACTCATAATCGCTGTTGAATCTTCCGGGTTATGTGGTCGTGGTCGAAGAAACATATCTGCTCCTGACGTTTCGTCCAGAACTGCGCTGTACATCCTCAGAGGTGCTACTGGTAGCGGTGAGTCTTGCCGACTGACGAGTCGGGCGTCGGAGAGCGGTATAAAAGGGGGCGTGGTCAAGTGTTCACGTGCGCAGCAGAGATAAGCCTCGTCAAAGATAAAGCATAACTTTCGATAGTCGATAGTCAAAGATAAAAGCGTAACTACCTACTCTGAAGAGCCACAGTCCATATGTCATTAAGTTTCATTGCTTCTTCCTTTCTATTAAAATTATCCCCATGTTTGTATACTTCGATTGCTTCTCTGTACAGTCATGGATAATAGTTCGTCGTTGTAGATAAAATTTCTGTTTCGGAAAACTTCACTTCATGATTTCCTAGTTGGAAAACATGTTCAGCTACAGCTGATTTCTCAATTCTATCCAGCCGGCAAAGACTTTTGTGTTCTTTCAGTCTTGTATTCACACTCCTTTTCGTAGTACCAATATACACTTTTCCGCAAGAACACGGAATTTTGTACACCCCCCTGTTCACTCACTTTTTTCTTTTTATAAAGCCTATGGAACTTAACAGCGGGGTCATCAGTCCCTAAACTTACAAATTACTTATGGACTAGCTTATACTAAAGACGGCACAAACATCCATGCCCGAGGGGAAATTCGAGCCTCTGACGGGGAACGGCCTTGTTCATCGTAGCATAGCGCGTCAATGTTCACTCACTAGCTCCGCTTTCCGTCTGAGTCTAAAATAGCCTCACTAGAGTGGAGAGTGAACAAAACCCATGCCAAGACAATTCCTTTAACTAACGGATCAGAACGCATAAACGCCTATGTCAGGGTGTGCTGAGCTGCCAGCGATGGCTGACGTGTGTGGATGAGTTATGCCTAAGTGATTGTGTGCTTCAATGTATCTCTTTCTGAAGAAGGCTGCGGCCGAAAATTTAAATTGTCTGAATGTGAATGTCTTTTATTTGTGTCTACCTGCGACTCAGTGTTTCCTATCCTGAGTTATTATTTTTGTAGTATGTTAAATTCGAGATAAAATAAATAGTAATGCAGCCGAACAATCCCGCCTGGGATGTCCCGGACAATAATACCATACGATCATTTCATTTCAACATTTCTAACAGCCGCTTTCTAACTCAGCCTATACTAAAGAAATGAGAAAATCTTCACAGACTAGACAATATATCACCACCAGTGTACTGCTGCAGCTGTAGCCACACAGTCAAATACCACTACAAAAGTATGTTTAAAGCAGGAAGCTTTTACTAGTCCTGTATCTTAAATGGGTACGACTTCAACATCAACTACAAAAATCCTACGAAACACCTTAGTTCGTAATCGTCATTACACTTGCCAGTTACTACTATAATATTGTTTATCTGTCAGAAACGAATTTATGTCAGTCATTGAACTGCATTTTGATTGGTGGAGCTGTAAGAATGGAGGCGTTTATGTCTTCAGAATAAAAGTACAATAACCTCTCAAAAAAAGATGACAACGGAACCAGATAGGGTAGGTATGAAATTGCATCCAGTGTCATATTTTATTAAACATCTCCGGTTGCAACTGTCATTGTCCGGGAAGGGAGTGGGAGTGCATTATGGTGTGGTGCACTGCAAAAATCGTTTTTCACTTCCAAAACGAGGTGACAGACTACTTCAAAGCAGAAAATAGAAAAGCGGAAAAGATAGTCGCTGCCAGAAAGACACTCTCATATTGCATTTCACTGTGTGTGGCCGTGCGTTCTGCGGTGCCTGTCAGTCTGCACGGCCACTACGGTCTGGGTTCCAATCTCCCCTTGCGCATGGGTATTTGTGCCGTCCTTAGTATAAGCTAGTTCATAAGTAGTTTGTAAGTTTAGGAACTGTTGACCCCGTAGTTAAGTTCTATACGCTCTACAAACATTTGAAAATTTGAATATGTGTATGGTATTAGAAGGTGGATGCTTATTTACCCACTGCTGAGAAACTCTTTCACGGGCAGAAAATAAGTCCTGCAATCCGACGTAGTTGAGCGTCAAGAACCAGTAGCGCGTGTTCAAATGGTTGTATAGCTTATGGACTTAACTACGGGGTCATCAGTCCCTAAACTTACAAACTACTTACGAACTACCTTATACTAATGAACTAGCTAAGACTAAGGACGACACAAATGTCCATGCCCGACGTAGTGGCCGTGCGGAACGTGACTGGCGCGGCGCAGAGAGTAGCGCATGGATAGTCTCTACAAGATCTGTCTGCCTGGCTGTGCCGTTGTACTAAACGCCTAGAATTCTCATTTGAATATTGTGACCGGGTGGAAACATTGTTCGTAATTCGTACTATCAGGGAGTCAGTTAACTAAACCGTGCATCGACTCAGAAGCACTCTATGGAAAATGAGCTCAACGCTCAGCTCGTTGAACGTATTGGAAACTCGGTAAGTCTCTGTTTTGAGCGCAGTGCAAGTTTGAGAGCCCTTTGGCTCCGGTGTGACCGCCGAGTTACTTCCGGGATGGCACAGAAACACGATTTATTCTCTTAATATTTACCTGTCTGTTTGGTTGAATAATCTCAGTTACTTTCTGTAACGGTGCGACATCGGCGCATTACTTTCTACGTAAAGTGCAAGTAAGTCATACCATGCGGAAATTGGCGATTAGCTGTAACCACCAGTGGAACAAGCAGGAAGTGAGACGTAACAGCGCGTCATTAGCCCTGAGATGACGTGTCTGCGAGGGCTGCTTTGGGTCATGGTACCAGTCCCTCTGTAGATCAGAATTTTAACCCTATTTTGATAGAGCTACCAGCCATTTAAGAAGATAACATAAAGGCTACAGAATTAGTCACTAATAACAGCATTATACTTAATGAGTGAAGTATGACGTTTACGTGCAAACACAATAATTTGGATTTTGTCACTTTGAAACTGATGTGCAATACTCCTGCTCCCAACTTTTGAATCCTGTCTGACCAGTGAAAACGTCTCACGATGGTCAAGTCATCATAGTTCATGACTTCCGTGAGTTATCGAGTCTTCCTTCATGTGTAAAATCATAAATACCGGAAAGATCTTTCTTGACACGAGAAATCTCTTTTGTGAGGTGATTTGCACAAAAGTACTAGCACCATACATACGTTTCGAACTATCTCCACTGCTGTCATACCTATATGAGACCCAATGACAACATGTTTTGAAAAACTTGAGGCATATCGAATATTATTTGCATAAATAGCCGAGGCGATTCTTCCAGCTCGCTCGGCCAGACGAGTGACCGCATCTGTAATTTTTTGTTGTTGTATTTTTTAAGGGAGAGAAACTGTGATCAATCTTACCAGTCAACATAGAACAAAAAGACCACAAAGAGTAGCTCTGCTAGAGAAAAGGATGCAGGGTTCCAGTACCGCTGCGGTACAAATTTTCAATATTACCGATGTCTACCTGAATTCACTTTCCTGCAACTACTGAGAAGTTTAAAGAATTCGATTAATAAAAGGATGTCGTAAATCTCCTTTAATCAGTCTCAAACAATGAATTTCATACAGAAAGGGATTGTCAACTCGGTAATAATCGACGGAGTTCCAGGACCTATAACACTAATGAAATATTGGCATGTTTTATCCCTTCTCTAGTGCAAGGGATATGGACCAAAACAAAAGTAGGGCTTGTAATGCATTTCCGTGAAATCCAAGAATTTGCGTTGCAGTTATTTGTAGGTCAAGAAAGTATTTTAATGTTCTTCCGATGGAGTTTCAAAACTTTCATTAACTATTATTTCATTTTTATTTATTGGCAAATAAACGCTTTTTATTCACTTAGTTCCACCATTTTTTGGTTTGTGAAACTGAAATCGACACCTCAGATATTCATCCAACTGAATATTACTATTTACGTTGAGTATTCATCTTTAGAACAATAGCAGAATACTGTCGGGAAAACTGACATCAACATTAATGTAGGTATAAACCTGTATTTTGTGTCATAATTTAATAGATATCTAAAGTGGTTTGGGGGCGAAGAGCAGAAAGTGGACGTGAACGATGAAGTGGTGGACTCATGCTTGTTGAACACTTTCAGTAACTAGTAACACTGTTGTGAAAGAAATTAAATCGTTTGTAGGAGAATCAAGTCATAGCCACGTATAATTGGCAACTGATGGGTTTGTGTTACATGCAGGGATGTAGATATTGTTCACCAACTGCTGAGCAATTCTTTCACAGCCAGAACTTAATCTGGAATATATTCCGACATAGTGACAATTTGGCAACAAAAAAACAGTCACTACAATCTCTATAACCATCTGATTAACTGCGTCATCATATTACGGCCCAATAGTTCAGATATGAATATTGCGGGAGCTTGTATTCGTAAGCAAACGTCAAGGTCAAAATAAATAAATAAATAAAAACACGGTGCGAATGCTGCATACAATAGAAGCACTATGCTTTGCTTCGTTAGCCAATAATTATTTTGGTTTTTGAGTTCTTTCTGCCCTGAATGTTCCGCACAGTCAAAAGGTTTTCAGTATATCTGCTGCTCGTGCTCGTTTTTGTTAGGAGTTATAATGGGACTCTAATCAACAGGTGATCGTTTCATTTTTGCAATATTTGTAGACTGGATGATAGTTAATCTATAAATTACTGTCCTAATTTTATGATTGGATAACAGAATCTCTTCTTATTTTGAAATCCATGTTACGAAGCCTACCCAGAAACGTTCACATCTTGAAAACAATGCTGCATTGATTTCTCTTCGTTTGTATGCCTCTCTTCGTTCGTTTGTGCCACTTACAGCGATTTCAAGAAAGCTGTTTTCTGAGTCTATAATTGTAAAGAAAACTGACGCTTACATCTAATGTTTTCATTATAATCAATGGAAATGATCGAAGAAATGTGAAACAGCACTGGTGAATGACTTTTGTTGTCATTGCGCTTAAGACAGAATACGCAAATAATTACAACACTTATTACTATGTTAGCGGTCGGTGCATGTGTATATTTTTATTAGTGACAACGATCGACTCATTGAAGCTAGTTAAGGAATTGCGAGCAGGCTCATCGACATATACTTTAGGTGTTCGGAACCCCAGCAGGCGCGTGACGCGCGAGATAAGACTCTGTGGAGCTCGCTTGGCAATCACCTCGGTCTTATTCTTCCTGTTGATAGTATGACTGAAGCTTGGCAACATCGCAGTCTAAGTCTGTCAACGCTGGTACCGAGGTCTTACTTCCGTGTTGGCACAGAACTATGCTCATAAATTCACTTGATGTTTCCTGTAATTTCCATTGAATACTCTGACTGGTTTCTCAGTCGAGAGACGACAGAAGGCTATTAGTTCATGCTTTTGGGTCCAGAAAATGGTTTACACGGCGAAATTACAACTAATCTCGTCTCTTACGTTGCGAGTTATATGTTCTAGTGATGTATGTGGCAGTAGGAAAGAGCTGGCGTGCACAGCTCCTCGCTAGCTCTGAGGTAAAGTAGTCGTCTGCCATGGAGAGGTGGCTTTGGTCAATGGTTCGGGTCTCGTTGGAGTAGAATTTTTTAGCTGTTTTCGTGATAGGAGTTGTACGAATCCACGTCGAAAACAACAAGAAACCTCTTGTGGTTACTTGCTATATTCTCTCAGATTATGGGAACGTCTGACAACGTGCTGGTATTTTACCAAATCTATCCGTGTAGAATCGGACTAATTCCAAGCTAATTATGATGCCAATCGATGTTCGACGTCTATTTTCGTCTGGAAATAATTTTTGCCGAAGGTTATTCGAGTAGGGGCAGGAAAGATAAACATTTGATGAAGGAAGGAAGCTTGGAGTTTAACGTCCCGTAGACGACGTGGTCATTAGAGACGGGAACATTTCATGACATATGATCGAAAGAGTTGGTGAGGTTTGGGTGACTTCCACAGCACATTATTCGATGTTTTGTTTGTGAAATCAATGGGAATTATGATGGTGTAGTACTAACACATGACGTAATTTTTTAGGTGGTTTGTTCTTACAGTGCGACTAAATTGTGTCTCAGTTGTTTGCAAAGAACGGGCGCACCATGGCGTTGTGGTTGCACTTTGCTGAGTATAAAAAGCTTTTAGTACTCAGTCAATAATTTCTTCAAAAGATGTCAGCATGAGAGCATCATAACTCGTCACTAGTAACAATCGTGAGTAGGAATCCTGAATGAGCGGCCTGATGACGTTCAAGAAAAGTGTGTTAATAGTCACCCCTATGACCCTTTTTTCCGATTCTACTTCATATATATCAGTCAGAAAAATTCAATACGTGACTGGAATATGAGTACTAGAACTTCAAGTAAGGATATAACAGCCGGTAAATAGACTGACATCAGTGCGCCGCTGTCACTGAGTCCGCAGGCGGCAGCCGCGATGCGGCCGCTGGCGCGTCGCCGTAGCCGGTGCCCACTACTCCCGAGAGTAAACAGTTCAGTTTTGATGCAGCAGCGAACTCTTTTGCGTAATTATTTGTGGGAGTTTTCGCTGTTATATTTGAGGTTCTTCCACACTGATAACAAAGACAGCCGATATGCGGTTTAAAAGAAAATTGAATTTTGTTGGATTCGATCTCAGACTGCTTCCACATATGGTTGCAAACACGAGTTTTACCACGAGACCACACGCTCATACGTTACAGAATTGCCTTGAGAAGGAAGTAACACTTCCTCCTGATAGTACCGCATTCTACAGTGTTGCCAGATCGTACATATTGCCAGATTTAGAATTCTGAGGGGCGATCGAATTTATTGTCCACACTGCGCGACCGACTCGGACTTAGCCTCTGTGTCGGCGGGCCGGCGATCTATTTTTTTGTCTAAGACTGTACATTCAGCTATATGTGTGTATACTGTCTGTAAAATTTCCTGCGCAACAGCTAAATTGTAACGTCATACCGAATGCCGTAGTTAAGTCCATGAACAGTGGAATAGTAGTAACCGAGAAACTTTTTTCCTTCCATCAGGTTATTGTGTTTGGCAGTGAAAAAAATAGAAAAGGTTTGAAATTATTTTTAAAGTTTTTTGCAAGTCGCTAAGTACCCTCATTCTCATACAGTGTATTAATAAAGGCTCGTCACATTATGTGGCTGTGTAATGCGATTCCTATTATGACGTCGTATATGCTGAACAATGTGTCGTATGTGATTCTTAACCCTGCAGGAACTGTTATCTCACGGTAAGGGATATGTGTATTAAATGTGGTTGAAATCGGTCCAGTGGTTTAGGAGGAAATGAGCAATATTGACGCGTGTTCTAGCAGATTCTCTCGCATCGCTTTGTTTATGACCTCGTATATCGTGAACTTAGTGTCGTACTATGATAACATTTCGAACATTCGTTCAATGGTATGTTTGTATACTGTCTGTATCATTTCTCGTGAATACAATTAATAGTGTACGAGTAATAAATTGTAACGTCATGCGAAATGCCGTAATTTTACCAAATGAACGCCGAAAAAATAGTAAGCGACAAACTTTTTTCCTTTCATAATTTTTCTTGTGTAGTCAGCGAGAAAAAGTTTCCTAAATGTTTGAAATTATGTTGGTTGCAAGTCGCTAAGTGCTCTCCTTCTCAAATAGTGGACTGATGAAGTCACATTGTCACGTGCCGCAAGACAGGGAAGTTTTCAATGTTTAAGACCTCATATCTCTTGAACTATCGGCCCTATCGCAAAATCCTTTCTTAGCTCCGTCTTCTCCCTATAAACTATATTCCTGCCAAATTTCAGATTTATAGGTGAAGTAGTTTTCGAGATTTCTTGTTTAGTCAGTCAGTGAGTGAGTGGCCGGCCACGGTGGCCAAGCGGTCTGGGGTGCTCCAGTCACGGTCTGCACGGCCACTACGGTCGGGATTTCGAATCCCCCCTAGGGCATGGATATTTGTGCCGTCCTTAGTATTAGCACAGACGAAGTGTTACTCTGTGGTATTAGCTAGTTCATAAGTAGTTTGTAAGTTTAGGGACTGATGACGCCGTAGTTACGTCCATAAGCTCTACAAACGTTTGAACATTTCAGTGAGTGAATGAATGAGTGTCCTTTCGCTTTTATATAGACAGAGATTAAAGAAAAATCACATGATTGCGTAAGGTGCAGAAAACTATAACTAGAAGGAGGAATTGAAGCAGATTTTAACATAGCGATGTTAGATATTTTGGACTGCAGAAATCATATTTTATTTCATGTACAACCAACCTAGAATAGAGCTTGTTGAAGTGAGAAGCCCAAAGAGGCAGCGACGTTTCAGCCCATCTTCTCAGATCTTCCTCCCTCTCTGTTCATCTTCTCCTCTCCTCACCACACCTCCCCCCTCTCTATGTTAATTTATGACTGAATGTATCGTGTAAAAATTCGCACTAAATCGATGAAGAACTTTTCCAGATCTGTGGTAACTACTCTTCCCTTGTACATAAGGGTGTTCGGAAATTCCCGTTACAAAGTTTGAGCACTTGTGCAGGGGAATGAATACATAATAAATTTGATAAAGAACCCATGTCCGGGAATGTCATCCATTGAAGCTACGTACGTTTTAACAATGTGAAACCAATCTATACTATTGCTTTTCATATTTTAGAACGACTGTAATACGGATCAAAACAAGAGCAAAAGTCTAGTAAACGTGGGCTCTGAAATGCAGAGCTTTGAGAATTTCTTCATATTCAGTTGTCTACTGTTCACACGTCTCTTATACTGGTCAAGTGCTCATAGCTCTTGAGGTATTCATCGTAGAGCCCATGTTTAGTAGACTGTTCTCTTGGTTTAGTCCATGCTACCTCCTCCCAAAATAAGGAAGCAAATAGAGGTTTGAAAATCGCCGGTTTCGCTCGCTCGTACTCGGTCGAGTGCGCAACGCTCGGCGGTGGCGCGCCGAGTGTGTACGCTCGGAGTGAGCGTGTTGACACTGGAACCAGGCTGCGTGGGGCGGGGCGGGCAGAGGCCGCACAGCGTAGTGCTGCCGCTGTACTCACAAGGAAACATACCCAAGTCTCTCCTTTTTCTATGAAATTTGCATATGTTAGAATACATGAAAAACTATGGGACACGTAATTTTTTTAGCGGCGGAAAAACTTGTTTATGGGGTGAAACGGTCCCTCCAAAATTGTGGCTAAAATAGAAAAATGGCGATAACTTCGAGATTACTGAAGCTATTTTAATGATTTTTGGTAAAAAAAGTATCTTTTGATTAGAGACAAAATTAACAGATTCAACTCCGATTAAATCAAAACAATTTTTGAGCACAAAAATTGGTCACTTTAGGGGTAGTTGCCCCCCTAATTGTCACTTCCCCTGCAACGTACCTAGGCCGATCTCTTATCCCGCCATCCCGAAAACATGCAATTCATTCTTTTGGCTGGTGCACCAGGGTGACATTCTTCATACGGCCCTAAATAAATATAATACAGATATCACTGAAACAGCAGGAGCACCATTAATTCCTACAGCTGTGTAAACAATTGGAATAAGAGGATTTAAAACAGGTACAGAATGTATGAGCATTAGACCAGCATATGACCCTGACGACGGAAGAAACTGCGAATCCTATATATTGTACAAAAGCTTGCATGCGTTCTTTATTATGTAGATAAGAAAGATGACAGTGGCAGTGGGGTCATATGAATGTTGCAATTGGAAAAATTTCCGTTAAAGACTCACTCGGAAAAGGTAGAGGCGCAGCAACCACGCACTGTGCCAAAATGCGACGGGAATATATATTAACGGGGTGCAACAGAGAGAGAGATGCACAAACCTAATGGGTGTACAGTAGGTGACAGAATTCGCGAGACCCCTCGCCTGATCGTTATACACAACCGCAAAGTTCTGCTGCTTGGTGGGAAGTATACACAGCTAGGCAACACGATCGTACATACTGTCGATTATCCATCTGACACGAAATCTGAGAGGGAAAATGTTATCTTCCAGCACCGCAGCCAGATGTAACAACACGCTTGCTTTCTATGCGAAGTGAAGGCGACTTCGAAAACTGATTTTAGAAACTGCTTTGCGTATTAGCCATAGCGTTTTAAGCTGTTCGCGACCGACAAATTCCTTTCCACATTTCTTTTCATATAGTTTCAATGAACAAAGACAGCAATTAGAATTGAGATGCTGCGGTCCGTGAATATTTCGGACGTTACTGACACATCCAAATGGAAAAATTGCATGCCTATCATAGAATTAATTCAATTACATGAATGGACTTTGTTATGAAGCTAAGCGTTACATCATGGTGCATCATGTTCCGAGTATCGCTGACGGTTTCCGCCCACCGCCTCGGTTGCGCTATAAAGACGACAACCGTTTGGCGCCGCAGATCACTGATGGTATTTCCGAGAGTGAAGGTATCGTGTCATTTCCACTGGTTCTCTTTCGGTTGATGTTGCAACTAAGATATCAGCACAAATTTAACAAACATAAGCCAGCTGTGTCACCTACGTTTAAGCAGTTTGGTCCGATCGATTTATAGACATTTGAACACATGATAATTGAGTAACAATCTGTATCGCAATCATTGTGAGGAAATTATTATTCCGTAACCATGAAAATATATTGATAATACTATATGAAAAATGTGCAACAGAGAATTGTGTTGCATCAAATGAATTTCTTTAAACTATCGTACCCAACACATAATTGTATTTTTATTCCGTTTCTTTCAATAACGACGCAAAAGCTACGTTCTTCGTGCAAGCAACATTAGGAATATTAAATCGCTGCGACATTCAAATCCGTAGTCGTTTAATATAATCCTGTTTCAATCCAGACAGTAGTACGACAACAAGAATTCCGAATACTGGCGAGCTCGGTGTTTGCCACTTGGCTTCCCCAGAGGTTAAAGAGATCTTTTGGTGTGAGTTGGTCACTGGCGAGTATCGAAGACGATATGTTTCACATACTAATCAAAAATATAAACCCGCCAAACCACCCGCACCTAGTAATACATCATGCAGGAGGTAGACGTATGAACAATCACCGTAGAATGAAGTCGGTCATCTATTCAAAGAAGCAGACATTAATTTGATAATGCAAACAGCAAAAACAAGTAGATTGAATAATTTGTAAAATCTCAAACCTAAGAGTCGACTATTGGTGATTCTCCATCGTAGCAATTAGAGGAGTGGAAGATTCTAAACCTAATTCCTTGGTTTTAGAAGCCGCAGCTGATTATTCTGTAGTAGGACAGCATTACACATCGGTGGGTTTCAGTTACTGTACAGAATACAAAACCACGGTTTTTCGTCAAAAGCGTGAGTAGTTTCCTGCCACTTATGAATAGGTAGTAGACCTATGTTCCTGCAGAGATTCGATAAACGGCTATGCTATAGTATGTGTGGGTGGCGCCAGCATAAATGCGCAGATGCGTAATTCGAGGTCCTAGGATCGATCTGACATCTGCAGCACTTTCATTTTTAATTATTCACTCATTTTCACGAGTTTCAATCCGTATTTTTCACACACGTAACTTTTCTGCTCAGTAACAACTTTGGTAGCGAATATAGTATCAAAACGTTTTAACTCTTCATTCAGCCAGTTGATATGACAACAAAGAGAAGTTTTGAATGAATGAACGAAATAGACAGTCTATTTGCGTTAGATTTTGTGAGCAGATTGACACTGCCACCAGAAAAATGCAACAGATCTTGTGAGTCGTAACGTAAATTTTTCCACAGACAGATAATAAACGTTGGTTTCAGGGCACATATTGTATGGATTTATAAATATCAAACAATATAGTAGTCACAATCTATTAGCTGAAATAAGTGCATACTGGAAAACGTTGCCTTTATGTGGGTTCAAAACTTGACAAGCACATACCAAGAGTGTAATAACTACAACGACAATATCCGAATGCAATTGTCTTGACAAAAGTTAATAATATCCCCTTATACGTTTGCGTGTTGAAAGTCTCAACACTAGGGATCGCTGGATGGGTCTCACCTACTTGGCCCAATCTGTGCGAGAAGAAACACGAATATGAACATTTTAAATTCCTACAATATCTCCCCTGTGTAGGCCATAGGAAAAGAGAAAACTCACGCCAAATTATCCAACTACAGATAAGTGCAATATCTGCTAATATTGAGGCTCACCATTGCTGATGACGGTGTTTTCGGTGTTGCGAAGTAGCTAAACGATTAGCTTTTGAATGAAATAGCACGGGTTTGAATCCCGTCCCAAAATAATTTTCTTATATTAACCCTTGTAGTTTTAATAATCAAATGTTCAAATGTTTGTATAGCTACGGGGTTATCAGTCCCTAAACTTACAAACTACTTATGAACTAGCTAATCCTAAGGACGCAACAAATGTCCATGCCCGCGGGGGAATTCGAACCGCTGACCGTAGTGGCCGGAAAGACCGTGACTGGAGCGCCTCAGTCCGCTCGGCCACCGCGGCCGGCTTTTAATTATTAATTATAAAAAATTCAATTCATAGTATATATATTTGGTTTTTAGTTAATATATCTTATTTCATCATTTAATTTTCATAATTCGATGAAGTATTAAATGAAAATAATATTTCAAAAATTGTAGCACGTATTTATATGCCGAAGTTATATTACATTCCTTAGGGTGTTCATCGTCAAAGAAAATCTCCACACTATGCAGACTTTACCAAAGTATTTTAAGCGAGATATTTTATCCGAAATATGCTTCGGTGCAAAACATACTTTATTCAAGTTTTTAAGTAAATAACTTTTCACTGTTGATTTTTGTGCATACCAAGTGTATAGATGGGAATTGTGGCACTGAACTGATGCTGTAGGATTGAATGCGTTTTAACTGAGACACCTCTTGACATCAACGTTCGTGGCACACTGAAACGTTTAAGTAAATTTCAATTTCATAAATAAAAGGTTTACATTGCGAGGGGTAATATGAAATGAACAAAAATGTAAGGAGTACCGGGGATTCGAACCTTGACTTCCAACTTTGCACTCCAGCCACTTGTCCACTACGCTAGGCACACTCCTCGTGGACGTGTAGTTAATAAGCAGCTTATATGACACTTATTTGTCTGTGAGAAATTTTCGCCACCGTATTCGCTTTCCCTTTAGCCAACTCGGACGGGATATTTTGGGAATTTGAAAGCTTTGTCAACTTCCTTCTCGCAGGGTTTGAAAAAAATCCTTGAAAACCATCCCGGAATCTACTCTGTCAGTCATAAACATTCTACAGTATAAACTGAAAGACAGAAACGTTGAGGAAATGTCTGCCCCCCTCCCCAATTCTTGAGGGTTAAAATTCTAGGAGTAGGAACATCCTCATCCATGATCCACGGACTGAGACGCGATATTTTTGTGAAATTCAGTGTCCTGTTACAGAGACAGTCGTAAAAATTGTGGGAATAAAGTTTATGAAGTAGTTTCTGTTAATATTTATAAAGAAACTTTGCTCCGTAGCTACGAATGCCTGTTCTACGAAAAGCAACGAATCTAAATCATTAATACGAACGTGTTTCTGACGGCATTTTGACTCGTGAGTGTTCTATAGTTCAAAGGCACACGCGGTAACTTGAGAGTAATTTTGCGAAAAATTTGTAACAAAAAGTGAGGGAGACGTATCTCGACCACGCTACTAAACACCCACATGCAAGGTAATTGTATCAAATTGTATCAAATTATATCTTAATAATGACATGGCAGCGGAGGAATGGCCGAGAGCATTGAGGCGCTACGCTACGATGTGCGAGGCCGTCCCCCCTCGGGGGTTTGAATCCACCCCTTGGGCATGGATGTTAGTTGCTTGGAGGTTAATGTGTTACACATTCAACAGAATACAATTTTAATAGACCATACATGCCTTTTTTCAGCGTCACGACATGTTAATGTTCAAATATAAAGAAGTTATTATAGACTTATTGTTTAATAATGTAATAATTGCCGCTAAGTATGGCAACTAACAGGCGGGCTATCTGCATCCATCCAATAATAAATTTTTTAATTCAGTGCACAGTAATATAACCTAGAACGAAAATCCATTAGGAGATCGGTATCAGGATAACCAGGCATCATAAGGCAAACAGTCCATTTATAGACAGGTTCAGACACATCAGTGGACAGTCTAGAAGAGGCGAGGCATGCCTCTGCTCAATCGCAGCGAATGTCTCGTCCTCCAGTCAGTGCTTGTGGCCGGCCAGAGGTTTGAACGGAAGTAAACGAGGCACTTCACAGCACGGCTAGCGCGTGTAAGCAAACTTCCTTACACGACAATCTACTACAGCTAAATCTTACCAACTGTTATTCAGTTGGTCTCAGACGTTTCATAAATGATTCTTGCGTTAGGTATGTTGTTAATATGAAACTGTTCATTAAAGAAATCAGGGTGACAAAAATAAGACCACCTTTTTTTGGTAACTTGACATGTTTCGTTTATTAAAAAACCGTACTGCTTTCAATAAAGTCAGAGGACATAAAACAGCGATTGATAGTAGAATGAACACCCCCAGAATACTAAGACATTGCATGTGGGTGTTTAGTAGCGTGGTCGACATACGTCTCCCTCACTTTTTGTTACAAATTTTTCGCAAAATTACTCTCAAGTTACCGCGTGTGCCTTTGAACTATAGAACACTCACGAGTCAAAATGCCGTCAGAAACACGTTCGTATTAATGATTTAGATTCGTTGCTGTTTCGTAGAACAGGCATTCGTAGCTACGGCGTGAAGTTTCTTTATAAATATTAACAGAAACTACTTCATAAACTTTATTCCCACAATTTTTACGACTGTCTCTGTAACAGGACACTGAATTTCACAAAAATATCGCGTCTCAGTCCGTGGATCATGGATGAGGATGTTCCTACTCCTAGAATTTTAACCCTCAAGAATTGGGGAGGGGGGGCAGACATTTCCTCAACGTTTCTGTCTTTCAGTTGATACTGTAGAATGTTTATGACTGACAGAGTATATTGCGGGATGGTTTTCAAGGATTTTTTTCAAACCCTGCGAGAAGGAAGTTGACAAACCTTTCAAATCCCCAAAATATCCCGTCCGAGATGGCTAAAGGGAAAGCGAATACGGTGGCGAAAATTTCTCACAGACAAATAAGTGTCATATAAGCTGCTTATTAACTACACGTCCACGAGGAGTGTGCCTAGCGTAGTGGACAAGTGGCGGGAGTGCAAAGTTGGAAGTCAAGGTTCGAATCCCCGGTACTCCTTACATTTTTGTTCATTTCATATTACCCCTCGCAATGTAAACCTTTTATTTATGAAATTGAAATTTACTTAAACGTTTCAGTGTGCCACGAACGTTAATGTCAAGAGGTCTCTCAGTTAAAACACATTCAATCCTACAGCACCAGTTCAGTGACACAATTCCCATCCATACACTTGGTATGCACAAAAATCAACAGTGAAAAGTTATTTACTTAAAAACTTGAATAAAGTATGTTTTGCACCGAAGCATATTTCGGATAAAATATCTCGCTTAAAATACTTTGGTAAAGTCTGCATAGTGTGGAGATTTTCTTTGACGATGAACACCCTAAGGAATGTAATATAACTTCGGCATATAAATAAGTGCTACAATTTTTGAAATATTATTTTCATTTAATACTTCATCGAATTATGAAAATTAAATGATGAAATAAGATATATTAATTAAAAACCAAATATATATACTATGAATTGAATTTTTTATAATTAATAATTAAAAGTCGGCCGCGGTGGCCGAGGGGACTGAGGCGCTCCAGTCACGGTCTTTCCGGCCACTACGGTCAGGGGTTCGAATTCCCCGCGGGCATGGATATTTGTTGCGTCCTTAGGATTAGCTAGTTCATAAGTAGTTTGTAAGTTTAGGGACTGATAACCCCGTAGTTAAGTCCCATAAGCTATACAAACATTTGAACATTTGACTATTAAAACGACAAGGGTTAATATAAGAAAAGTATTTTGGGACGGGATTCAAACCCGTGCTGTTTCATTCAAAAGCTAATCGTTTTGCTACTTCGCAATACCGGAAACACCATCAACAGCAATGGTGAGCCTCAATATTAGCAGATATTGCACCTATCTGTAGTTGGATAATTTGGCGTGACTTTTCTCTTTTCCTATGGCCTACACAGGGGAGATATTGTAGGAATTTAAAATGTTCATATTCGTGTTTCTTCTCGCACAGATTGGGCCAAGTAGGTGAGACCCATCCAGCGATCCCTAGTGTTGAGACTTTCAACACGCAAACGTATAAGGGGATATTATTAACCTTTGTCAAGACAATCGCATTCGGAGTCACAACATCTGACGCAAATAGACTGTCTATTTCGTTCATTCATTCAAAACTTCTCTTTGTTGTCATATCAACTGGCTGAATGAAGAGTTAAAACGTTTTGATACTATATTCGCTACCAAAGTTGTTACTGAGCAGAAAAGTTACGTGTGTGAAAAATACGGATTGAAACTCGTGAAAATGAGTGAATAATTAAAAATGAAAGTGCTGCAGATGTCAGATCGATCCTAGGACCTCGAATTACGCATCTGCGCATTTATGCTGGCGCCACCCACACATACTATAGCATAGCCGTTTATCGAATCTCTGCAGGAACATAGGTCTACTACCTATTCATAAGTGGCAGGAAACTACTCACGCTTTTGACGAAAAACCGTGGTTTTGTATTCTGTACAGTAACTGAAACCCACCGATGTGTAATGCTGTCCTACTACAGAATAATCAGCTGCGGCTTCTAAAACCAAGGAATTAGGTTTAGAATCTTCCACTCCTCTAATTGCTACGATGGAGAATCACCAATAGTCGACTCTTAGGTTTGAGATTTTACAAATTATTCAATCTACTTGTTTTTGCTGTTTGCATTATCAAATTAATGTCTGCTTCTTTGAATAGATGACCGACTTCATTCTACGGTGATTGTTCATACGTCTACCTCCTGCATGATGTATTACTAGGTGCGGGTGGTTTGGCGGGTTTATATTTTTGATTAGTATGTGAAACATATCGTCTTCGATACTCGCCGGTGACCAACTCACACCAAAAGATCTCTTTAACCTCTGGGGAAGCCAGGTGGCGAACACCGAGCTCGCCAGTATTCGGAATTCTTGTTGTCGTACTACTGCCTGGATTGAAACAGGATTATATTAAACGACTACGGATTTGAATGTAACAGCGATTTAATATTCCTAATGTTGCTTGCACGAAAAACGTAGCAAATTTCATTCATGTAATTGAATTAATTCTATGATAGGCATGCAATTTTTCCATTTGGATGTGTCAGTAACGTCCGAAATATTCACGGAGTGCAGCATCTCAATTCTAATTGCTGTCTTTGTTCATTGAAACTATATGAAAATAAATGTGGAAAGGAATTTGTCGGTCGAGAACAGCTTAAAACGCTATGGCTAATACGCAAAGCAGTTTCTAAAATCAGTTTTCGAAGTCGCATTCACGTCGCATATAAAGCACGCGTGTTGTTACATCTGGCTGCGGTGCTGGAAGATAACATTTTTCCTCTCAGATTTCGTGTCAGATGGATAATCGACAGTATGTACGATCGTGTTGCCTAGCTGTGTATACTTCCCACCAAGCAGCATAACTTTGCGGTTGTGTATATCGATTAGGCGAGGGGTCTCGCGAATTCTGTCACCGACTGTACATCAATATCGTGTATTTAATATCAATATAAAAGACGCACAAAGTATTCCAGGACTTGAGAGTGATGAGAGGAATGGATATTAAATACAATCATTTCCTCGTTAAGACGGCAAGTTACACCTACCACTAAACAGGCACTAATAGTCCACAAAATGGAAACAAGAAAGAAAGAAAGATCATGGATAACTCATTTAGTAAATGATCTTGGCACAGAAACTTTATATTAATCACGTATAATAACTTGTATGGTAAAGTACAAAATGCGAAACTGAATGACTAATTCAAGTAGATCGAGAGAACAGCTTTCGAAGCACCCGGGAAAGGAAACAATTCCAAATTTCGCAGTCGGGATTTATTCTCAGGCGTCTAGTTGGCTCCCGACACTCGCCTTGGACTCGAGTGGCGCTGCGTTGGGCGACCGAGTGGCGAGCGGGCAGTGTGGACGGTCGGACCAGTCGAGCGTGCGCCGCTCGAACGAGCGTACAGGAAGTTGAGCGCAGCCACACGCCTTGCCGCAAGCTGCAGTGCCGACACCTGCCGGACTGTCGTACGACATGTATCACGCGGTTCGAGCGAGCAACCGAGCGAGGTGCAGACCTCTAGAAGCAAAGACCTATGTTCAAATGTTCGCAAAAGCTATCGGACCAAACTGCAATGGTCATCCGTCCCTAGACCTACAAACTACTTAAATTAACCTTAGGACAACAAACACACACCCATGCCAGAGGGAGCACTCGAACGTCCGACGGGGAGCTTACACACACTCCGCAGCAAGACGCCTTAGAGCGCACGGACAGGAAAGCAAAGAGCTTGCAGTAGAAAAGATTTATTTCACATTGACACTGTGCTGTCACGGAGCTCATAGTGTTACTGGATGACATATCCTAACGTGAGATCGTTATCAAAATATGTAGTCAGAATCAAATGTTTGTATAGCTAATGGGACTTAATAACTACGGCGTCATCAGTCCCTAAATTTACAAACTACTTACGAACTAGCTAACACTAAGAACGGCACAAATATCCATGCCCGAGGGGGGATTCTAACCCCCGACCGTAGTTGCCGTGCAGACCGTGACTGGAGCACCTCAGTCCCCTCGGCCACCGCGGCCGGCATATGTAGTCACCCTCTTGTATGAGTCATCGAAATTTATACTGAGAATTTCCGACAACCCTTTCAATGCCAAAAATTTACAGCGCATGTCCTTCCGTATGTTCATCAGTGTGTGGTGTAAAAATTTGTAATATCGATCCAAAACTTTTCGAGTTTTTCGGTAAAAGGTTTTCCCTTTATACTATATTAGGCCTATATATACTATGCCTTTATATAACTGTTTTTTTTTTTTTTTTTTTTTTTTTTTTTTTTTTTTTTTTTTTTTTAATGATAGGGCGGAAATTTTGCAATTCGCACGGGGCGGCAGTTAGGCTTGCGCCGGCGTCGGTGCTCTTATATATTACTTCCACAGAGCGAAACATTATGCAATCCGCTCGTATGACCATAGGTAAGAAGGTTTAAATTCGGTTCGAACTGGCTAAGACTGTAATCAAATCAAAATAATATTTATTAGGACTACATCAATATGGCATTCGTGTAAACACCTAGTTTCATACAATCTCGATAGAGAATAAGTTCAATTCAGGAAATGGTAGTTATTTTATAGTTTTGTGGACGGCGCCCCAGCCTCAAGAGTTGGTCGTTGCCCATGCGCTTCTGCCCTCTGTTGGTAAGAATGCAGACTATATGAGGAAGAGTTTCTGCATTGTGCTACTACGCAGTGTCCAAGTTCGTAACTATCTGTTCTGCACGCCAGGGCTGCGTGTATTGCCACTCATTAGAGGGTCCAATACATTTGCAGAAGACATTTTTTTTATTCTTTATCTATCAGTACAACATAATGTGTAAGTAGTAACACGCATTACTTAGGCATTTTCGAGCAAATTACAAGACGAATTTTATGCATCGTCCATCAACCTCTGCGATGTGTCAGTAGGCGCGAGGTGGCGGTGACCATCAGCCTAAACACTTCCTTCGTGATACCCAAGGCCGTAGCATGCCTTTGATGACGTCACACAATCAGTCGGTAGCCCGCGAGAAACTAAATTGCGAAGCTGGTCGGAAAATGCGAACGAGGTTTAAATTGCTTTTCTGGTCATTTCTCGCGCATAAATTTACGAATGGCTTACGTGATTTTACATCACTAAATATTTGAATATACTACACTGTCAAATGATTGAAACTGAATATCAAGCCGGCCGCGGTGGTCGAGGGGACTGAGGCGCTCCAGTGACGGACTGCACGGTCACTACGGTCGGGGGTTCGAATCCCCCCTCGGGCATGGATATTTGTGCCGTCCTAGTTCGTAAGTAGTTCATAAGTAGTTTGTAAGTTTATGGACTGATGACCCCGTAGTTAAGTCCCATAAGCTTAACAAATTTTTGAACATTTCCGGAATATCAATTATTAAATAAACGTAAACTAACATACTTCATAGCGCTCTGTCTGGTACTTGGTAGAAGAACTGTTGCATCTTATAAGTGTTCTGCCAATAAAACGAAGCAAATGTTTAAGCTTAAGGTACTTTACTGCGGGGTCATAAGTCCTTAAACTTACAAACTACTTATGAACTACCTTATACTAAAGACGACACAAATATCCATGCCCGAGAGGGGATTCAAAACCCCGACCGTAGCGACCGTGCAGAATGACTGGCGCTCCGCAGACCGCTCGGCCACTGTGGCCGGTTGAAACGAAGACTTTGGTTC
Source organism: Locusta migratoria (assembly GCA_026315105.1). Classification (NCBI taxonomy): domain Eukaryota; kingdom Metazoa; phylum Arthropoda; class Insecta; order Orthoptera; family Acrididae; genus Locusta; species Locusta migratoria. Next base: position 384,406,954 of record CM048755.1, read on the forward strand.
GTCTTCCCTACGATATTTTCTTTGTTTGATTTCCAGTTAAGGTCGATTGTAATTGTAATTTCTACGTATTTCGTTTAATTTGCGGCTTTTACGTTAGACTGATTTATCGTGTAAATGAAGTTTACTGGATTTCTATTACTGTTCATATGGATGTGTTCAAACGTATCACTGCCAAGGGTCAATTGCAGATATCTTATCTAAATCATTTTGCAGCTGCTTTTGATCTTCTGATGATTTTACTAACTGATTAACGACAGTGTATGAGAGCTGCTCATATTGTTTCCTACATCGTTTATAAACGTAAGGAACACTAGGGACCCTATAATACTTAGCTCGAAAACATTAGTCGATGACTTTCCATCAATTAGTACGTACCGTATCCTTTCTGACAGAAAATCACAAATATCGTCTCACAACTATGGCGATATTCCATAAGCAAGCTATTTGATTAGAAGGCGCTTGTGAGGTACAGTGTCAAATGTCTTCCGGAAATCTAGTGATATGGAATCGATTTGAGATCCGTTGTCGATAGCAGTCATCACTTCATTGTTAATAAAGAGCTAGCTGTGTTCCACAAGAACGATACTTTCTGAATCCGTGTTGCCCGCCAGGGAGGTCACGGTTCATTCGTGAGTACGTGCGTGCCGAGTACAGGGCCCCGAGCTAATGCAGTCTTTCGTCCTTTTTTCCTCCCAGGTCTGCATTTCCTTTCCCTTCCCGTCCTTTTTTATCCTCACTCCTTCCTCTCCCCACCGGGTGACTCATGACCATTGCAATTTGGACCCACTGTAAAAAAAAAAAAAAAAAAAAAAAAAAAAAAACAGCCAGCCAATCCGTGTCTTATAAGGGTCAATAGGTCGTTTTCGTCGAAAGTACATAATGTTTGAGAGGAGTATAATATATTCTAAAACCCTGCTGCAAACCGACGTCATTAATAAACGATTGTAATTTTAGGATCACCCCTATTGCCTTTCTTCAATATTTGAGTGACCTGTGCATCTTTCCAGTCTTTGGGTAGGGAACATTCTCTGAACGAGCGGTTGAATGTGATGGCTAGGTATGGAGCTGTTGCATCAGCATAATCTGAAAGGAACCTAACTGGTATACAATCTGGACACGAAGACCTGCATTTGTTAAATGATTTAAGTTGCTTTAATACTAAATTACGCATGGTGACGGTTGTTCTTGATCGAATACAAATGTTTGTAAATCTAAGGGACTGAACTGCTGCGGTTATCAGTCCCTAGGCTTACAAACTACTTAAACTAACTTGTGCTAAGGACACCACACACACACACACACACACACACACACACACACACATGTCCGAGGGAGGACTCGAACCTCCGACGGTGAGCAACCGCCCACGCCGTAGCAAGGCGCCTTAGAGAGGTCGGGCACTCCAGCGCGGCGATTCGAATTCTGTAGTATTTGCATCATCTTCTTTAGTAAAGGAATTTCGGAAAGCCGTGTTCAGTAGCACCACCACTGCTATCGCGTAGTGAAGGTACTGATTGTGTTTTGTCTGCAGTATAATTGACATACGTCTAGAATTTCTTCGCATTTTGTACCACGTTACGTGACAAGGTTTCGTTGTGCAAGCATTTAATGCTTCTCGCTTTGAAGATCGAGTTAAATTTCGAGTTTCCGTATACGATTGCCAGTCTTGGGGAAGTTCTTTCTGTAAAAATTGGACATGACTTTCACTTTACTATTGCAAGAGCGTTCTAACCTGTTTCGTGTTCCACGGAGTGTCAGCCCTGTCTTTTGTTCATTTATTTGGTATAAACCTCTCAATAGCTGTCGATATTATTTCTCTGATTATAAGCCACGACTGATCTACAATCACACTATTTGTTTCAAAAGACTGGAGATTCTCACTAAGCCGGCCGCGGTGGCCGAGGGGACTGAGGCGTTCCAGTCACGGTCTACACGGCTACTACGGTCGGGGGTTCGAATCCCCCCTCGGGCATGGATATTTGTGCCGTCTTTAGTGTTCGCTAGTTTGTAAGTTTAGGGACTGATGACCCCGTAGTTAAGTCCCATAAGCTATACAAACATTTGAAACATTTAGATTATCACTAAGGAATGCGTTATTCGAATTCTTATCTGCTGTTTTGAATAAATGTACTTTTCGTTTAATTTTTATGGGTTTGGGAATTTCGATATTCAGTCTCGCTACAACACCTCTGTGTTCATGAATCCCTGTGTCTGTTTTATACTCTTTATTAGCTCCGGCCGCAGTGCAGTGGCCGAACGTTCTAAGGCGCCTAGCTGTGGAGCGCGCCGCTGCTCGCCGTCGAAGGTTCGAGTCCTCCCTCGGGTATGGATGTATTTGTTGTCCTTAGCGTAAATTAGCTTAAGCAGTTTGTAAGCCTAGGGAATGATGGCCTCAGCAGTTTTGTCACATAGCTTTATCAATATTTGATTTTTGAACGACACTTGCATTATTGATGAACAAAAACATGAAGTTTTTTTGCACATGAGTCGCCAACGTGATTGTATTCTAGCCCAGTCTACAGAATCTCCACATCGCGCAGGGGGCAAGACCCGCGTCAGTCAAGAGAGCCCACACTGAATTAAACGCAGACAGAACAATTTATCAAGGTATTTAACTCCCATCCAACAGTCTCAGAAACGCCCACGATTGCCCATTATACGGACGCAAACAGCTCAATGCAGACAATGACCACCGCAGCATGAACGCAGCTCCCAACACACACATCTTAACACTTGCACCAGTTCTCTCGCCTGCAATGCAAATAACCAAGTTAACGTTTCAATCAAACAGAACAACAACAACAGCGAGAAACATCCCTGTATACTGCAGATCGCAATACAACGAAAATTATCGCTATAGAAAAGATGAGACATTAAAATTACGCCAGATCCCAATACAACGAAAATTATCGCTATAGAAAAGATGAGACATTATAATTACGCCAACCTTCCATTCTGACAGTGCTTAGTGATTCTCTCTATCTACATTTAACAAAGTACTGATCAGTAGTTACCTCCCTCTGAACATACGATTCCATGCTAGTAACATCCAGAACATTTAACAACAACCGGTCGCATTTCTTTTGATCCTCGACACACAGCTCATTACTCTCAATAACGGCATGAACACTCAGTATTTTCTTCTATCATTTAAGGTTCTGTGTAACATTAACTGTATGTTACGCTCATCATAAACATCGAAAATGATTTACAAACATTTGAACATTTATTTCATTACCTCCGGATTATTTGTTGCTAATAGGTCAAGTATGTTTTCACATCCAGAAAAAATGTTTAAATGTTTATAAAGATTATGGGACTGAACTGCGGGGCCATCAGTCCCTAAACGTACAAACTACTTATGAACTAGCTTATACTAAAGACGGCACAAACATCCATGACCTAGGTGGGAGTCGAACTCCCGACGGGGAACCGTCTCGCGCATCGTAGCTGAGCGCCTGAACGGCGTTTTCACATCCATTTACTATTCTAGCGTGTCGATGAACTAATCGCTCGAGATTATCTTCGGAGAATGCGTTCAGTAAAATTTCAAAGTTTCATGCTTTTTTTTTTTTTTTTTTTTTTTTTTTTTTTTTTTTTTTTTTTTTTTTTTTTTTTTTTTTTTGCGCGCGCGCGCGCGTCAACATTCAGGTTTAAAATATCACTACCAATTAAAATTCTGTGATTTGGGTACGTCTTGAAATTTGATCCAAGCTTTCTTTGAAGATTTCCGCAATCGAATCGTCTGAATCAGGAAGTCGATAAAAAGAATCAATTATAAATTTATTCCGGTTGTCAGGTCGGCGCTCCGCGACCGCAGCCTCCAGCTGTGCAGCCGAGGTTAACACAGCCTGAAGCTGGGAATGAAGTGTCACAAACTCAGTTTGTATCCGCAGACAGCAGTCACAGTCCCTATCCTTGACTACAGTACCCAGAAAAATGACAGGATGTAGACTCTACAGTAAACAGGTCTGAGGTAAACAGAGACAACTGTAGCGATTCACGCGGCAGAAAAGTACGGAACCAGATACTTAACAACGCGAATCGTTATCTATTGTACAAATGAAAACACGATGAATGCAAGAAATTGAAGAAGAAACCTCACAGAAAATTAGAGACGGAGCTTACGCTCTGATTTTCGGGAAACGATGTGGGAGGAAATCGGCCGTGCCCTTTTAAAGGAACCTTCCCGCATCTGCCTGGAGTGATTTAGCGAATGCGAGTCCAGTGTCTTACCACTGCGCCATCTCGCTCGGTTTCCCAGTTACGAGAAATGAAGGCAAACGACTGTCGCGATTCAATCAAAGGAAGACTACACTGTGACTTAAACGGATATTTGAGTCTAATATACATGCGATCATAATATAAATTTAAAAACCGAAAGAAAGAAGCGCACAGGAAAATCAAATTACTTGATGTCGTTTCTAATCAGAAGATGGTTACACTTACGGGATATGAAGCTGCGGTCTGCTGTTTACCCAACAGCCACTGACTAAGCTACCGACTGTAGACACGATCAGAACTGTCGCGATTCACTCATAGGAAGACCACACTGCTACTTATAAGCGAATTTGAGTCTAATATACACGCGAGCATAAAATAAATTTACAAACTGAAAGAAAAAAGCACACAGAAAAATCAAATTACTGTATGTAGCAGTTACACTTACAGGATATGAAGGTGCGCTCCGATGTGTACCGATCGGCGGCAAACCAGACACTATTAAATAGGGAACCCCTTCTTGCTTTTATAAGCAAAAACGATGCTAGCCTATTGCATCATTCAGAAAAGAATGTAACTCGGTGATAGAGCAATCATTTTCGTCTTTCTTTGTGTCCAGACGACACGTAATTGTAACGGCTCATATCTACATCCTGCCTCTTTTTCTTACTACTGTTTTTACAGTAATCCTTAAAATTTTGTTGGTCGTTCCACAACTCTATCGGCAGCAACTGATCGCTGCCTGCGAATGACCTTACGCATTATATTTGCTGCTCGTAAAAATCATAAGTTCTCCGTAGCAAATCGGGTGCCTGGATGTTTAACGTTACGCATGGACGCAAAGCATTGTCACCCCGGCGTAAGACGTCTTTCTGGTGGCGTTTTCTCAGAAGAACAAAATTCTAAAGCACGGCAAAACATGGCGCGCAATAAGTACAATACAAAACGCACCATTTTTATGTTCACATATCACAAAGCCGGGAACGCATGGACCTTGACATAACGACGCATGGCGACAGGCAGTGATTATTGCGCTGTTATTAGTTCGCAACTCACACCACTTACTTAGGGACTCACGTTTGTTCATTTCTTATAAGACTATACTGCCAACATAAATGCAGTCAAGTGCAAAGTTTCAGCAGCCTGGCTACATTATTGCGCTGCGTGTCAAGTAAGGGCGTAGTAAGGAAGGGGGACAGTCGAAAAAAATGTTCAAATGTTTGTAAATCTATCGGACTCCACTACTGGGTTATTAGTCCGTAGCTTACAAACTACTTAAACTAAGGTAAACTAACCTAAGGACAACACAGACACCCATGCCCGAAGGGGGACTCGAAGCCCCGATGGCGAACGGTCGCGCGAACCGCAGCAAGGCGCCCCAATGCGCACGGCTAATCCGCCGCGGCGGGGATGGTTGACTTAGGTTTACTGGGAGAGTTTTGAGAAGATGTGGTTCACCTGTAAAAAGGCCCAGTCTTGAGTACTACTTGAGTGTTTGGTATTTCCACCACTATCCGGTCGTCTTAAAGGAAGACATAGAAAATACACTGGAGAGCCAAAGAAACTGGTACACCTGCTTAATATCGTGTAGCGCCCCGCGAGCACGCAGAAGTGGCACAACACTATGTGGCATGAACGCGACTAATGTTTGATGTAGTTCTGGAGGGAACTGATAACATGCATACTGCTTGGCTGTCCATAAATTGCATAAAATCCGTAAAAGTACGATGTTCAACAAAAAAGAAAAGAAAAATTTCTGGTGGTTTCACACGTGATTCATATGGAAACACACCTCCTAAACTCAAACCTGTAATTAGTTTTTCCGTGTCAGGTATAGTTTTCAAGTTATAAGTAATGTTCTATTTGTATGTATATGCTGTGAATAATAAAAAGCGATGTAGTACGGTTTTATTTTTTTCTCCTGTGAACAATGGTGTTCTCTCTAATGATGTCCCAGCAGTAGTCGGCAAGCACTGCAGGCATTCATTTCCCTCCATAACGCTTTTCCAGGAATATTATGTCTTAATGGAACCTTCCACCATGATCATCGGAAACTTCGCTACAGCTCTTAGGAAAATAGTTTAGATGTAAAGCTAAAAAATGTTCAAATGTTTGTAAATCTATCGGACCAAACTGCGTGGTCATCAGTCCGTAGCTTACAAACTACTTAAACCTAGGTATACTAACCTAAGGACAAACACACACACCCATGCTCCAGGGAGGACTCGAACCTCCACGGCGAGCCACCGCGCGCTCCGCAGCGAGTCGCTTTAGACCTTTTTATTATTATTATTATTATTATTTCGGGCCTCCTTACCTCCCCTTCAGCCCGTCCTTCCGCTCACCAAAAGCGCCTTCATCGGCGTCGGCTTCTTCCGCCATTTATGAAACCAAAATTGTGGTTGTTGAGAGTACTTCTGCTTGAAATTAACTGTTTAAACTTCTTTAGGAAAAACAAAAAATGAACGATAAAACACAAAAACGTTTCTTGAAGTCAATTTACGCCAACAAAATACCACTCCTTGGTTAGGGATTCTGACATTCCATCCCGTTAAAAAGGTGTAAACGAAGAGAGTAAATGAGTGATAACTCAGAAAGTAAAGCTTAGGAATATGTCGTCATCATGTGTCATGTACGTCAATTCCATGCCAGGGTGTCATGAATCTGTTGAGTAACATCCAAATTTCTTTCTGAATTCATTGATATCGTTCAAATGGTATGTTTCATAAGTTCCACCATTTATCCATTTATTACAACATTCAACATATTGGCAAAAGTGTTCCTGTAGTTCCTATATTTACATATTGCCATGTGTTCCCTTTGAATGTAAGCGATATAATCGCTGAAATGCGCCCTTCTGTTGAGCACCACGAAGGATGCGGTGTGGGCAATGATCCACGTCGCCGTGTTGTTTTTCGACAGGGGATATCTCAATTTCTGCGGCCGGAGAATCTCCGTGAGATCGACGCAGTTGAGCGCAGTACGATCGAGGATCGCCAAACGTTGCCGGAGAAAATTTGAAATATCGGCTGTCTGCCCACACGTGAATCTATGAATAAGGATATCCACTCTTCCGCATTCGTTACAATTGGGTGTTGCGTGAAGGCCGATTTTGTGCAATTTTTCATTTGTCGCCATCTTGTCATTGACGATGATATACCAGTCAGCGATCACACGGGACGGCAATACATCGTTGTACAGATTCCTCCATACTATGTTCCAATTCGTCTGTGGGTGTTTCTCTTCGATATGGTTCCTGTGGTTCGTGGCCGAGAGAAGTTGATACAGTTTCTTATTGTCCACGTTCCCGGTACTGGAAAACCAGTGTCGAACGTAACTCATTTCCGTATAATATCTCCGCAGATGTCGGTAGACAATGGGAATGGTTGCTATATTGATAGGTGGATCAAGACTGAATGGTTTCCATCTCATGAGAAGCTGTCTGATTAAGCTGTCAGTCCTGTTGCGCACTTCCTTCCTGATGCGGTTCACAAGCAAAGTTGCACATTTCGATTTGATGTTAATAAGTTGTAGGCCGCCTTTGGTCGTGGGTAAACTTAAGGTAGCATATTCTACTTTAAAAATATGGCCTCTCAAGAGAAACCAACAGAGACTTTGCTGTATACTTCTTGCTAGCTGGTCGGGTAGTGGGAGTATTTGGGCAAGATAGTTCATTCTGCTGGTAATGGCAAGTTTTATGGTCTTGGTCTTCTGCAGTATGTCCAAATCGCGATCGGAGTGCTGCACGCATTTTGTTGAGCATATCTGACCAGTTCTTTGTGATAAATTTGTCTGGTATAGTCCCAAAGGTGACACCAAGGGTCCTGTGGGATGTTTCCTTCTTGCACCATCCGACGGTGGTTATGTCGCCAATACCGCGTCCAATTTGTAAGGCAGTAGTTTTTTGGCTCCGATATATACGTGAATTCCTCTAACATATTACCGGTCGCAGTGAGGTGTTCTGAGGAAGCGACAGCTATGCATATGTCGTCAGCATACGAAATGCATGGAACTGTAGATGAGCCGATGCGGTTGTTCAGTAAGGGCTCCACTGCCATCGCGTAAAGCGGCATAGAGAGTGGGCATCCTTGACGGACAGACCGGCCTATTGCCACCTCTCGAGAGAAATGTCCATTAATAAGGATCCGGGATGACGCGTGTGTAATGATGTTCCTGATGAGATTTACAAAACGACATCCAAACCCCAACTTTGTCATGCTTCTGAAGAGAAAGTCGTGACTCACTCGGTCATAAGCTTTCGAAAAGTTTACAAATATCAGCGCACCCTCCCCGCCATCACCAGCGAAAGTGCAGATGATGTCTCTCAAATCACATGCAGCAGAGATTGAACTTCGACCTTGTACTGCACTGAATTGATAACTACCGAGTACCTTGTGCATGATGGGTTGCATTCGTTGTTTAATGGCTCTCGTTATTATTTTAAAATCAACGTTCAACAGTGTTATAGGTCTCATATTGTCCACCTTCTTGCTATTACCTTTTTTTGGTAACGGTCGGAGTATACCGTCTTTGAAGGTCTTGGGTATCTCGTCGAGTTGTATTATTGCGTTGGCTATTTCGAGAAATGTCAATCCAAGAAGGTGCTAGTATCGCTGGTAGAACTCGGCGCTGAGGCCGTCTGGTCCCGGCGATTTCCCTTTCTTCGCACTGTTGACCGCTAGCTTTAGTTCTTCGTCCGTGAATGGTGATTCCAAATTGTCGTTGTCCTCCTGGGATAAACGGGAGTTTATCCAGCGGTTGTTTCCTATAAAGTTGGCTGTAGGAGTCGTAGACGTGAGAGACGATTTCCCGTTGCCGTGCGATGACGTTATCGGTTTCATCAACCATGGCGTCAATCAGCTGACCTCTGCACCGCTTCGCCATTCTCAGGATGAGATAGAGAGACGCTCGTTCTTCTGAGGCAACGTCTTTTGGGTGTGACCGTACGATTAAGCCTTCCATTCGACGGTGCTGAATGGAAGTGATTTTTGCCTTATATCGTTTGATCCTTACATAGGTATCAGTAGATAGAATATCGGCACTGTTGTATAGATCCCTCAGGCAGTGATAATAAAATTCAGTTGTCCTTTTCTGCCAAAAGCTTGTCTGTCGGGCATGTATCATGACGGTAGATCGCAATTTGGGTTTGGCAAATTGGATCCACCACTGCAGTACATTCGAATAGCGGCTGCGGTGGCACTGTAGTTGGTGCCACACTTGTGTAATCTCCTCTTCCAAAGGCGCGTCATGCAGAAGACTGACATTCAGCGTCCAATAGCCTCGGCTTCGATAAATCAGTTGACGCTTAAGGTTAATATAACACTGGTGGGAAGCGTGGTCGGAGATGTTGACAGGCGCTATATCGCAGTTGATAGTATGGTGCCGAAGTGTGTCAGACACATATATTCGATCTATCCGGCTAGCCGAGTGATTGGTGACGAAGGTGTATGCTACTCGCTGACCATGGATGACTTCCCAAGTGTCATGAAGACGCAAACCTTCAATTACGTGTTGGAGTTCCATACACCTGTTTGTGTTGGGGGTCTGATCTTTGTCGTGATGACACAATTGAACTCCCCACCGAGAATGAGATGCTCTGGATTTGAAGTGAGAAGCATAGGTACTTCATTTTTGAAGAAGTCCGAACGTTCTTTCCTGCGGCTGCTGCCTGAGGGGGCGTATATGTTAATGAGCTGCACGCCTTGTACGCACATAGAAATACCTCGACCACTAGTCAAACGCTGCACATACGTAAAGGGTATGCCATCTCGCAGTAGAACAGTAGTTCCAGCAGAGTCCTCCCTGCTGATATTGTCAACGGTGACATAGCCAGGCACGTCCGAGCAGTTACAACTTCCTGGAGCATAGCGATATCAACATCGGTACCATGCAAGAAGTCGGCCAGAGAGCGGATTTTAACAGCGCTTTGGATTCTTGTGATGTTAAGGGTGGTGATATTGTATGTCTGGATGCCGTCCATAAAAAAGAATTATAAGAAAAAAAAGTAGTCGTTCAAAACAAAAATCATCTTAAAACGTTTTTTTCCTCCTGAAAAGGAAAATAAAGTCCTCGTACTCAGCCACTTTCCCAAGCTGATTAAAAATATTCATCATTTTCGAAAGGACGAGCAGGACGTCCTGTTTGTCCACCAGTATCTGCTGAGCCATCGTTCCTCTCATGGCAATCACTGTCTTGGGAGACAGTATTTATAGGTGTCGCATTTATGGGTAGTAAGTCCATAGGTTCTTCTCCAATGTTGGAAATATTTTCCATTTCGTCTGCCCAGTTACCTAAAAATGACTTGGTTGCAGAGTCAGTGTTGAGGTGGGGAGCTTCCGTCGCTTCCACTTTCCCAGAGTGGGGGTCTGCAGACTGCGGAAGAGTCAGACCTGCGGTAACTGAGTCACCGTGCAGTGGCAATGTGGATTTAACTGATGTTGATTCCCGGTCCGCACTTGTACATTCAGCCTCGTGGTGTTTGAGTTCGGCCCCGATTTGCTTCGTTTTCTGGCGTAATGCAGCTGCAGTGACTGCTGCACGTCGTCGCGCAATCCTACGTTTTTTACTTTTTTTGGGTGAAGACGCCTGTGACGGGCTTTCTTCGGAGTCTTCCGAAACATTCGTCTGTGGAACATTATCAGTCGCCGGTGGAACGGTCGTATGTAACACCGAACCCCGCTTCTGAGAATGTGCTGCGGGTGCCGGGTTATCTGCGGACTTTGACGGGGCCTGTTGTGTTGTTTCAGCAGCATACACAAGTGTCTGTACACTATTATTGACTGGTGGCTTCTCTATTGGTATTGCAGCCGCCTGTTCTGCAGCAGGTACGAGTTGCGGATTTTCGACAACGGGATGCGGGACATGTTCAGCAACGACATTCGTGTCCATCAGTGTTGTTGCCTCGTCTATCGGATGTGAGACCCGTTCAGCAACGTCAGATATGTCCATCAGTGTCGCAACGTCATCAGGTTCGGCGACGTCAGGTGCCGCGCCAGATACAGAGAGGCCGCCGCCGCAGAGTACGTCACGGGCAGTGTCGATGTTGTCAACACGGGCGGGCGGGCAGCTGCGCCACGCGCCTCTGGATGCACTGCGCTCGCACGTGGCCGGCTGAGCCGCAAAGACCACAGGTTTTCGGCTGGTCGTCATACATTACGATGGCACGAAACCCGCTTACGGTAATATAGGAAGGAATGTGCCTCCGCTGTTCCACTTTTATCTGCCGTACTCCATTTAAGACCGGGAACTTGTGACCACTCGACCACCTCTCTGCAACATGACTTATCACGCGACCATACTGTGATATCACGTGAACGAGTTGTTCATCAGTAATTTCAAAAGGGAGTTCAAAGACTCTGATTGTGCGCACGCCAAAACCTGCATGATCCACAGAAACTTCACCAATATTCCCATCTTTGTGTTTGAATTTGAGTTTTCCGTCAAATGTACGAACTACTTTCTTACAAAGTTCAAGGCTAGCCAGTTTTACAAATACAAAAGGCTTCACGATCGAAAGATGGATCCCAATAATGTCCTCCAATCGCAACTTAACGTCCAATTCTAACCAATCTTCGATTTCAAATGATTTCGGTCTAACAAACCTCGCATCGAACGTAAATTTCAGAGTGTCTTTCCTGGTAGGTTCTTCCATCATATTGTCATGATTATGTCCACTCAAATGAATAAAGCAGCTACACGCTAGAGCAAGCGCAGCGACTCACCACGCAGGAAACAGCCGGCGCAGCGCGCAGTGCGGCGCAACCTTCCTCCTCGCCGTCCGCCGCCTGACTGTGACCGCTCGGCTACTCCACCGCGGCGATGTAAAGCTAGAAAATGCACTTTTAAAGACATGCTACATCCAAATGTTCAAATGTTCCTATAGTCTATGGGACTTAACTACGGGGTCATCAGTCCCTAAACTTACAAACTACTTATCAACTACTTACGAACTAGGACGACACAAATATCCATGCCCGAGGGGGGATTCGAACCCCCGACCGTAGTGGCCGTGCAGACCGTGACTGGAGCGCCTTAGTCCCCTCGGCCACCGCGGCCGGCTACATCCAAAAACCCTATATGCATTTATCATTTCTTGAACCAATTATCCATAGTTGTCAGCTCTTTTTCTTCCTAGAAATTTTCGTTTACATTCTTAAAAGAGATTAATGCATTTTTTTCTTTCGGTGAAATGCATTCTTCAAAATGTGAGTCTTTTTGAAGTTCTCTAATTTGGGAGCCCACAAAAAAACCCTTCTTTTATTTTTGCTGTAGAAAGTAGAGGAAACTTTTTTGAAAGGTACATAAACCCTTGTCCAGATTGATTCATGGCCTTTACAAACTGTTTAAAAAGGCCTAGCTTGATGTGAAGAGGTGGTAGAAGAACATCTTCACTGGCTACCAATTTCTCATTCTGTAAACTTTTTTCTCCCAGTTTCCAGCTCCTTTGAGGCCAAGGCTTTCTTTTATAGTCGGAATTTCTGTCACTACTGTCCCACTCACACAGAAAACATCCATATTTCGTGTAGCCTTGTTGCATTCCTAATATCATTTCTGTTAGTTACATTAGACATTTATCTTCGCATAACTAAAATACTGTGCCCGATAGCGAATTTATGATTTCAGATTTGAATTTCTCACATATAACTCCTTCGGAAACACATATTTACATATGAGAAAAATGACCCTTGTCGAACAGTGTAATGTTCATATCTGGGGAGTTTTGCGGCCAGGGGAAGTGTTTAAACTCAGAACAGTGTTCGTGCAGCCGCTCCGTAGCAATTCTGAGCGTGTGGGGTGTGGCATTGTCCTGCTGGAATTGCCCTAGTCCGACAGAATTAACAATGGATATGAATGGATGCAGACGATCAGCCAGGATGCGTACGCATCTGCCACCTGTCAGAGTTGTTTCAGGGGTCCCATATCACTCCAACTGCACACGCCGCACTCCATTATAAAGCCTCTACCAGCTTCAACAGTCCCCTGATTTATGAGGCTGTCTCCAAACCAGTACACGATTATCCGCTCGACACAACTGGAAACTAGACTCGTCAGTCATGGTAACATGTCTGCAGTCATTAACAGTCGAATAATGGTGCTGACAGGCCCAGGCGAGGCGTAAAGCTTTGTGTTGTTCAATCAACAAGGGTAAACCTGTTGGCCTTCGGTTCTGAGAGCTCATGTCGTTGATGGTTCGCACGCTGGCCCGTCATTGAAATCTGCAGCAATTTGCGGAAAAATTGCACTTCTGTCACGCTGAACGATTCTCTCCAGTCGTCATTGGTCCAGTTCTTGCAGAATCTTTTTCTGGCTGCGGCGATGTTGGAGATTCGATATTTTACCGGATTCCCGATATTCACGGTGCACCCGTGAAATGGTCGTACGGACTAGGGAAAAGATCTCTGTTTTTGCATACACAAGCCTATATTCCAGTTTTTTCTTCGTTTGGGACCTCCGTGTGATTCAGATGCGGGATGACTGATACGGTTTTGGTAGATTCCATCAACACAAAAGTGTTACAGACTTGTTTTGGGAACGCAAATGGAAATCTTTGGCCGGCCGCGGTGGCTGAGGGGACTGAGGCGCTCTAGTCACGGTCTGCACGGCCACTGCGGTCGGGGGTTCGAATCCCCCCTCGGGCATGGATATTTGTGCCGTCCTTAGGATTAGCTAGTTGATAAGTAGTTTGTAAGTTTAGGGACTGATGACCCCGTAGTTAAGTCCCATAAGCTATACAAACATTTGAACATTTGATTTGGGAATCTTTGGAGTGAACCCTACGTTCTTTTCGAGGAGCACTAGTGACGAAATTTAGAGGTCGTCATTTACAGAAAGATATTTTTGCCACGGCGCGGCTGAGGTTCAAATTCTCTTCTGAAACACCTGGAGGCAGCATAAGGGCGCTCCCGCGGCAGGGAGGGGCGTGGGGAAACGCCTGAAACAAGATAATGGAGCTACTGCACACCTCGCCTTGCGCGGCGGCTAATCCTCCATTAACCCTAGCTTAGTAACATCCGTCAAAATGACGGCTACGTTCGAATTGTCAGTGAGCTGTGACGTTTTGAAGAACAATTAATGGACAAGTGTACACGGGTAGAGTGTTGATTTGGAATCACACTCACCGAATTGACGGGTGTTACTAACAAACGTTCAAAACCCCCTGAAAAACGGGTGTTTGTAGCGAGCGTTAAAACCAGATGTTAGTAACGCAGAGTTATGGCAACGTCCGCTCTTCATATTTGTTTTCGGCGCACTGAAGATTCATAAAAAACACGTCATATTTGGTAAAATATATTATAGCTATAAACGTAAAACAGTAAAAGCCTTCAGAAGATCCGATGATGAATAATAATGAAGTCACTATTCTCCACCTAGGAAGAATAGTCTTGTGGTTAGTGGCATCGCATTGCGCCGTTGAAGGTAGTGGGTTCGAGACCAACAACAAGCATTTTTTTTAAACCCAATCTTCTTTTTAACAGATACTGGAACAACAATGACTTTTGCATTGCTACTTTCCACATATCTTTGGACGTTTTAGCAAATGTGTCATAAATTTTAGGGCAAATGACATGCATACTCTTTGTTATAACAAATATTGAACTGTTTGCAAGCCTTTGCGGGTGCGTAAGGTTAGGAGGGTGTGCTGCTTACAGTGTCATGTGACCCGAAGGTAGCTTGTCTCTTCATCGTAACAGATTCATTTTATTACAGTCACTTAACAGTTTAATCGGTTACTTACTGTGTTTTAATGTTCCTGTGCATATTCATATGTTCGTGCTGGTTATTATCAAAGAAAAATGAACAACGTTCAGTATCTTTTAGAAACAAATTACTCAGCTTTTAAGTTTGGAACAGAAGTGTGTGAAATAAAGAAGCTAGGTAGGCCAGCGCCTCAGCTCGAATTGAAACAGGCGCCAAAAAGCCGAAGTAAGACATTCTGCAAATCTTTTATCTTTTAACGAAAATATTGTCTCTTGGTACGCCGAGCGATTTGGAGGGAGGGGGGGGGGGGCGCTGAGCGAGGTGAAAGGGAGGGGGCGCCACTATCAAGATCCAGCACTCAAAGGCCGGTAACGCACAAGGCAGCCAGGCAGCGGCAGCCAATGAAACAATGTTGGTAGACGGCAGGCCGCTATAAGCACTGGCCAGCCAGGAATCTGCGGCTGCGGCAGCCAGCTGGCTGTGGGCAGCCAGTTGCGAACAGCGTGCCTCGCAGTGAACGTGTGTGGCTGCCAGAAATCTCCACGCACTTGACGAAGCAGCCACACAGTCTCTCCAAGTTATCATGACTTTCGACACAGAGAAATTTCGCATACGAGTATCAGTACGCGTAATGGAATCTCTTATATTTTCCAGAAGGTTATTAAAAGATTCCACTGGCATCCTTGTGTAGTTAAAAAACGATCTGAGTAGTATCGAAGATCCTTGAAGTAATTTTTAAAGAAAACCTTCGTGTGCCGCTCCACAAGCAGAGAATGAATCCAGTATCTCGTTTTTGCTTTGCGTTTCTTTTGAGACAACAGGTGGACGATTATCACTTCTTCCGCGTCCCGGTCGCTCGGTCGATTGGGCACAACCGGCCGTCATCTGGCTGCCACCAACTGGCTGCTCAATATTTTGGCTGCCGCAGCCTGGCTGCCTAGTGCGTTACCGGCCAGAGAAGTGAACCCACAGCTATCTGAAGTACCAGCCGCCACTGTAAACAAGTTCGTGTAATTTGTGTAATCGAACTATCACAGACTTATGACCTTATTTCCCGCGCCAGAGAGATGAGTTTCATTTATATATATATACGCCAACATATTCTAAACCTCAGTTTTTCTCTCTCTCGTTGTAATAAAGTTCATGCGCTATTCGACCTACACTGACACCGCAGGTTGGGAATGACAGTGCCCTCTTATGCGCCTTGCTGCGGAGTGTGCGGCTGCACCCCGTTGGAGGTTCGAGTCCTCCCTCGGCTAAGGATGTGTGTGTGTGTGTGTGTGTGTTTTAATAATGTTTTTTAATGTTCGCTAAGTCTGTGGGACTTAACTACGGGGTTATCAGTCCCTAAACTTACAAACTACTTATGAACTAACTAAGACTAAGGACGGCACAAATATCCATGCCCGTGGGGGGATTCGAACCCCCGACCGCAGTGGCCGCGCAGACCGTGACTGAAGCGCCTCAGTCCCCTCGGCCACCGCGGCCGGCGATGTGTGTGTGTGTGTGTGTGTGTGTGTGTGTGTGTGTGTGTGTGTGTGTGTGTGTGTGTGTCTGTGTGTGTGTTGTTCTTAGCATAAGTTAGCTTGGGCAGTTTGTAAGTCTAGCGACTAATGGCCTGTACAGTTTGGTACCACAGCTTTACAAATATGTGACCATTTTGAAACACACAGACGAACTCAAATGCGCGCTGTGCCCAGTCACACTGCAAACACTTATGTTCATTACAGGTCATTGCATCCTTCATTCCTAAATTATTTCCTATTGATTTTGGACTACTAGTCCCACTTACCGTTTTGCTATTTACGCTAACCCTTTTAGATTCAGGGCTAACAGGCTCACTACCGTCCCCAGAGCTGCACACTTTTGATAATTGGTCAGCAACCGGCAGTTCCACTGCTGACAGCATAGCTGCAGATTCAGACATACACCATTGGCGTTGGCACTTAACTTTTCTGCCATGCTGCCGCCTCTGTTGATCTGCATCTGTTGAACGCTGCTGCTCAGTCGAGAACTCGTGGATCCGCCGTTGAAGTGTGCCGTCGCGTGTGCAGGGTGTGGGCCGCGTGGTCCCCGTGAGCTGCTGTTATGCCGCGCTCATATCTCGCCGTCTTACGCCCACCTTGGAGTAATGACAGTCGGTTGTGTCTTTGATTATTTACTGACCATACAACAAGAAATCATGGAAAGAGATAACCATGATTAACCGAAAAACTAATAATTTTATTTACATTAGACTACATAGTGCAATTTGCTGTTTCATTATTAAAAGTAGACAAGGAGACCGTAGTGATAAGTTCAAAGTCAAACGGAAAAGTTATCAGAATAAAATACAAATAATTATAAAGTAAATGTAGTCGGTTTAGTTTTTGGAGCAAATATCCCTCTGGCTGGCCGCGGTGGCCGCGGGGACTGAGGCGCTTCAGTCACGGTCTGCACGGCCACTACGGTCGGGGGTTCGAATCCCCCCTCGGGCATGGATATTTGTGCCGTCCTAGTTCGTAAGTAGTTCATAAGTAGTTTGTAAGTTTAGGGACTAATGACCCCGTAGTTAAGTCCCATAAGCTTAACAAACATTTGAACATTTTTGAAATATCCCTCTGGAGTATCCTAACCAGAGCAGTCTGAATGTGCCCATAAACCACAAGACGTGCAGGGACACCCATCGCTCACCATCTTTTCCGTTCTCCTCACAGTAAGTGTCTGTTCCCACCTCTGTTAGGCTAATGTCATCTTCTGACACATCTTCAGGAATATCATCGTCGTTTATAGAGATATCGGCATCATATTCATATAGCCTCCATTCCTTTTTCTTTTTAATTTCATTTGGCTACAATTTTTCGCAGTTATTTTGGCTACAGCAATTGCTTGTTTTCCTGTCGTCAATTCTTTCTCTGTTATTTTTCTCATTTCATCTCTTACCCCCTCTACTCCTCTCTTTTGTCTTTATTTTTATCTTATTTACTTTCTTTCTTTTTCCTTTTTTCTGCAAACTTGTTTTTCATTGGCGTCAAATGCTAGTTACCTCTTTTTCCTTTTAGTGGGACATCAGTCCCACTACTACATCCTGAAAGAGGAGAAATATCTTGTATTGGAAGTTGAATTACAGGAGTGGATTGGATTTGGACATCAGCGGACTGGACAAGTATTGGTGACGTCTGTAACAGGTTTTTTTTGGGGGGGATGGGGGGGAACGGTAGGCGTGGAGGGGATATGAGGAATTGGTGAAAAAATCAGAACTAAGAGGTCATCTATAAATTACGTCACTCGTTAAGCGGTGGGGGGGGGGGGGCAGGATCAACAAAGTATGACACTATATGAAAAAGGTGTTCATTTCTCCCATGAATTCATAAAAGTCTTTCGTTATCGTAATTTTTTCGCATTTCACTGGAGGAGGGATATATCCCCTTAATTCCCCCCCCCCCCTTACACAATTACGGTCCAGTACGGCCATTATACCGTTGAAGGATTTCGTCTACCAAGTACTATTATTCTGTGAAAATTTCAGCATTTAATTAATGAATCCCGTTGTTACTGAATCCACTTGCCGGTTTGACAATAGTAGCAACTGTCGAGTAAGCTATGTTGAAAATTTCGGCTACAGAATTCGGGTTATCTCGATTAAGTTCATGATGAAATGACATTCCCTACTGTATGCTGCTTTTAGTGGTGAGTAAAATGCTTGATGTAAAAGGTGAAGCCTAAGAGATGTGTGTGGGCGTTGAAACGCCATTACAATACAGTTTTTCCTACAAATGTCATAAGCGGTAGCAGAACGGTGTGCACTAAGCTTTCAAGGCTCAGCAGCAATTTGTTGTCGGCTCTAGCATGGATAAACTCAGCAAGTGCTTTAAGCGAAGTTATGAACGAATCTTCATTTAGCCAGCCCGTTTTTGAATAGTGGGGAACTGATACCGGTGGTCCGTGTATTTATAACACTGGGGACATACGAGATCTGGGAAATATGAACACTGGTGGCATATCCCTCCTGAACTCATATTACAGTGATGCGATTCCCCTTTCCCAACTTGTTATGGAGCCTAAACGCTTTTGGCCCCTTTCTGCTAATATGCCACTAGATTCTTGCACAGTTGAGAGTCCTGTCTCATCAACATTCGAAAAGCTCGTATTTTTAAATTAATATTTGTCAATTGCTTCTTCCAAATTCAGGACGACATCCATCTTTGTTGAATCCAACAGCTCTTCCGAAGCTTGTAGCTTCCGGTTTCCTGACACTTATCTTGCTTTCTTGACATCAACCGAAACATCCACTCTAAAACAGCCCTTTTTGTTTCTTCAAGCCATTATTCAAATTGTTTTCTTACGCATATTAAAAATGTTCAAATGTTTGTAAAATTTATGGCACTTAACTGTGGGGTGATCAGTTTCTAAACTTACAAACTTACTTATGAACTAACTTATACCAAAGACATTTTTTGATAATATTTTAACAAGTGTAGTTAGAGCGTCTTCATGTGCACGGGAAAAGTCACATTTTCTTCCTAAGCGTGGTTCATACACACATTTCCACTCTTTAATCGGATTTACAGTGTGCCAAAAGGTATTTCTTGTCTTTCAACAGCCTTTCTTATCGATAAGCCTGCAATAACAACTCGTTTTGCTGTTTTCATATCTTTGCAGTCCACTTAGCTTTGTCTGTCTTCGTTATATACGAGGGATGGAACTAACATAGTGGCAACTATTTATTCACAACCGATACAAAAGCGTGTAAGGCGACTACTGAATGGAAATTTCTTATCTTAGGTTTATGCTGCATATGTTGGCAACAACATATATAGTCATCTTTGTTGTGGTTCGTTATGATTATCTTTGGCGGCCAGTAGGCACTAGGCAGGCAGTTTGCCTCTCTGTTGCCGTGTAGCAAGAGAGTGCGTATCTGGAGCTTGGTGCGGTCGGGCGCATTGGAGCTCGTGGCTGAAGCAGTCGGTCGCATTTCCGATTTAGAAATTGCCTCATTGCACGACTTCGGAATAATACGCACGTTCTTAATTTCTATGGTTTATGTTACCTGTGTCGAATTCGCTTATTACTGATCTTGAAATTTTGTTGAACGTACACTTATTTAGTTTTATTGGTTTATTTTTGATTGAGAGCAGACGTCCTACTGTAGATAATTGTAACTTGGCTATAATTAAGTACATTTTAGGAAATCGGTTTAATGAACAATATGAAATGAAGAATGTGAATTTCGGCGAAGCGAGGGGTCATTCACCCATGATTAAAAGACAAGTATTTTTTTTCTTATGATTACATTTCTTTTGTTATGAAGCTTTATCAATGCGTGCTATCATGACTATTAGTTTGTTTCATATCCGCTCACGTGTGAGAACAGCTAATTTTGTACAGTACAGACTAGATTCAGACATTCGCCAGAACTTGACGAGAAAAGATTTTGCGTAATATTTTTATTTGCTACTGTTAGAACGTGCTACAGCTTTGTTCTGCTACATGTCATTGATGGTTAGTTTCGCTTTAATAGTGTTTTACATTTAAGTATTTTGGACAAGTCTATACAAAACGTCGAACACAAATATTACACTTAACGTGACTATTGAATTTTTTGGGCATAATCGCTAAATGTACCTTTTTAACTATTGTCCTTTGAGATCAGGGCCAACATTGTCAGGTACAGAACTGTTCACCATTTGTTCACTGCCTATGTTAGCCTAGTTTGTCAGCTCACGAGTATTTTGCACTTATGTTTTGTTGTTGCTGCAGTCAAATTGCGAAATTTTCTAGGTTGCTGTTCCGGCCGTATGCTAGACAGCTCACCATTGCCCACTAACAAAGTTAATTTATTGATCTCCACGTAGTATAATTTTTATTAATTTTCAGTAAGGATCAACTTTTCCATTTCCACACATAATTCATTACATTAATGATACAAGAACACACACAGACGTGTCACCTCGTTGCAAGCGTTACATGTTTGCATCTGTTACTGTCCTTCAGAGTTGTCACCAGCGTTGTGTAGAACCCGTTACCAGCGATGCGGAAGGTGCGGTGTACCGTTATCAGAACCTGTTCTGTTGATGGTTCGAATGGAGCGGTCTACTGACTGTCTAATCTCTGCAACAGTTTTGAAGCGAATGCCATTAAGTGGTCCCGTCATCTTCGGAATCAAATCAAAGTCACAATGACTGAAGTCCGGGGAGCATGGTGGATGGTACAGTACTTCGCAGTCCCATCGACCGAACGAAGAGCACAGCTTGCGCTGTATGCGCTCGCGCATTGTCGTGTAAAATGTGGGTGGGTTGCCGCCTCTTTCGCAAAGATGGTTGCATGTGATGCTTCAAAAACGAACAATATTACTGTGCACTGATGGCCTGCTGTGGTGGAAGGTAATACGTTAGGATAACATCATCACAGTCGTACACGAGTATCACTATATCTTTCACCATACTGGGGCACTGACGTATTTTCGACTTTCGCGGCGACCGATAATGACGCCATTCGTTGGATTGATGTGTTAGTTTTGTCTCGTACGATGTGGTCCATGTCTCGTCCAGTGTTACGATACGGCGTAAGCAAGCCTCTGCTTCGAGTTCATTGCGCTCCAAGTACGTCTGAGCAGCAGAGCCGTGCAGCGCGCCACATTTACCTGCCCGAGCTCGCCTGCACCCGGCCGCTGCGCTCTGCTGCCCGCACCAACGGTACTACAGCCCCACTGCACCGCCTGTAGTACCACAGACAAATATATATGTTACTCTGTGGTAGTACCACAGACAAATATATACAGATGAGAAACCTCCGTAAGGGCCCGTTCCTACGCTCAGGGGTGCGGGGAGGGAGGGTTTCCAGCAGTTCCGTAAGATGTGCCATGATGGCGCTGCGGTCAGAAGCAGCTCTTTAAACTGGCCAGAGCAGGCGGCAGGTAGCGGCTGTCCCCACCACCACCTCTCCTCAAACACCAGCACGCCGGACACAGCCGTGGCCTCAAGGCAGGCGGCACGAGCTCTCCCTTCAGCCTCCCCTCCACGCTACCCTCTGACGTGGGAGGGGCACCCTAAGCCAGGGAACGGCCTGACACCTGGTAGCATCTTACGGAACTACTAGGGTTGCGTAGGACAGTGGTTTAGGGGGGGGGGCTTCTCCTCTGTATATGTTACTCTGTGGTAGTACACAGCGAGCGAGCTGCGGTGCGCCGTCGAGGCCCGATACTAGCCGGGCGAGCGGCTACCCCCCCCCCCCCCGGGGACTTAACTACGGGGTCATCAGTCCCTAAGCTTATAAACTACTTATGAACTAGCTAACACTAAGGACGGCACAAATGTCCATGCCCGATGGGGGATTCGAACCCCCAACCGTAGTGGCCGTGCATACTGTGACTGACGCATTGCAGTCCCCTCGGCCATCGCGGCTGGCTATTTGATCAGAGCGTAGGCATCGCGCACATTCTTGATTACCTACATAGCAATTTATGCGTTATCGTTATGTCTGAAATACATAGCTAAAAGGACAAATCGTACCAATGTACAAGAAGAAAAAACACGTTTCCAGGAAACTCGCTGAGGGAATCTACACGCGTTTACATAAATCTGGAGACAGCATTGTATGGGAGCGTTTTATGTTGATTGTAGATATTGAAAATAAACCTGTAGGAGTTGCAAGGTGTAATGGCTGTCGTAAATTATTGTCGTTCCGTGATGGCAGTACCAGGATCACTTAGTTTAATATGAAGTGAAAGTGAAACACTATGTAAGTACTGAGCAAAGTATAAAAACTACCTATGAACGTGCCGGAGTCGGCTAACTCGAAACCGACGACTTTCCGGCGCGAGCCGATTCCGATACCGTTTTGCTTCGCAGCACAAAATTGGACGTCTCCTGTCTGCTTTTACCAGATGCGTTACTGAACGTAACAGCCCATTCTTTATTTTTTCTTTATTCTTTCAGCAGGGATACATCAAGCAATTTAGCGAAATGTCCATAGAAACGCTGTTCGAACACGAGCTAAGTACATATACTATCACGGCTCTCATGCTGCTCATTAAATCGCAATTACTCGTGATATGAGAACAGCTCTATTTCACTCGC
The DNA here is from genome assembly GCA_026315105.1 of Locusta migratoria. Classification (NCBI taxonomy): domain Eukaryota; kingdom Metazoa; phylum Arthropoda; class Insecta; order Orthoptera; family Acrididae; genus Locusta; species Locusta migratoria. The sequence continues at coordinate 384,429,930 of CM048755.1, forward strand.
GGTAATGTAAGGTCTAAAATGTTCAAAATGCTCAAATGTTTGTTAAGCGTAAGGGACTTAACTGCGGGGTCATCAGTCCCTAAACTTACAAACTACTCATGAACTTCCTTATACTAAAGACGACACAAACACCCATGCCCGAGGGGGGATTGGAACCCCGATCGTAGCGGCCGTGCAGACTATGACTGGCGCGCCGCAGACCGCTCGACCACCGCGGCCGGTGGTCTAAAATGCATTGGTCAGTAAGCTTGTGATATTACAGATACAGGGGGAAGCTGATTGTTTCCATGTGAAAGGCGGGTTTTGCCAGGAAGTTGGGTTCCCCAGCCGGCCGGTTGACAGTTTAAACCTAGTGAATGGACAGGTAGTCAGGGTTTTCCTGATGTGCTCGGAAACTGGAAACGCTAGGCTGAGTGAGGGCGGCTACTCCAGATTCCAACTGAAATACAATATAGCCACAAACATTATTCTAAAAATCCATATAAAATCAGAGAATGATCATACGGCAAACCTCTATCTATATAAAAGCGAAAGGACATTCATCAACTCACTCATTCATTCACTCACTCACTGACTAAACACGAAATCTCCAAAACTACTTCACCTGTGAAGCTGAAATTTGGCAGGAATGTAGTTTATAGTAAGAAGACGTCAGCTAACACCCAAACCTTCAGATGTCAGACACTCAGATCCACACCAAACGTTGTATATCGATAGAGGATCAACCGAAACATCTATCTAATTCCTGATTTTTGCTGCCGTCCAGTAGAACGTGCGTAAATTATAAGTAACATCAAACCTACGGATTAGAGAAAAGCGTGTTTGTGAGGGGCAGGCACCGTGGGTTAGTTGGTTCACGACCAGCAATACGTTCTACAAAAGCGTTCCAAATACAGGACTTTGTTCCAAAACTTTTTAAAGGTTTCACTTACGTATTGAATATCATTTCATTTGTTTGAATTACAAGCTTTTTTTTTTTCTTCTTGCTACACGAAGAGTGGGCAGTTCTTACTCATTCCATAGAGCATCATTTTAGTTTCGTATTATGATTTGAAGGGAAGACGCAATTGATTTGTTTTACAATATAACAATGGTACCTACAGCAGAGGAAACTTTTGTTTATGGCATTTGAAGCCGACGCCGAAGAAGGCGAACACTAAAAAAAAAAATAAAAAAAAAAAAAAAAAATAAATAAATAAATAAAAATAAAAAAAATTAAAAAAAAAAAATAAAAAAAAGAAAGAAAAAAAAAGTTGGTAGAGCGTTAGCTTGTGGTGCGGACGGTCCTGGGTCCAAGCCCGAACTCGCTCTAATTTTTTTCATTGTTTAAACTATAGTACATTGGGAATTGTTAAAAGGGGCAACGTGTTCCTTATATGTAAAAGGACTGTTTCGATTTTGTAGCAATGTGTTATTGGCAGTTTACTCTTGCTTCGTTTTATTTGAAAGTGGGAAACCTGTACATTGTTATTACTTTAATTACGCTTATTGTTTTTAACATTACTATTTTTTGTTATTGTTATTACTATTATTACTATTAATACAGCTGTATGTGTGATGCAGTTTTTTTTATTATTGTTCATATGTTCTGATTATGTTCGTTTATTCCGTGAATCTACGAATAAACCCTACAGATTAGCTACTTTCAAATAAAACGAAGCAAGAGTAAACTGCCAATAACACATTGCTACAGTCCTTTTACATATGAGGATCACGTTGCCCGTTTTAACAATTTCCAACGTACTTGGTTTGGATTTTCCGCCGTATGCAAGACACCTGATTTTTTAATTGTTCCCAAACATGTTTCAGCACATTTTGTGCTATCATCAGTGGGATGATTTATTTTGCCTGAAATTATGTTTACTGTACAATAGTCTTTACAGTTACTTCTAGGTTCATTCGTTATTAAATTTTTACTTAGGTTATCTGACTATGTAAACTATTTCAGTTTAGTTAATATTAGGCCTAGATATATGAGTATCACATTTCTTACATACCTTTTTTTTTTTTTTTTTTTTTTTTTTTTTACATTAGGCTACATGAAACTCCTTAAGAAGCCTACTTATTCGTTGTTTTTTTGGTACAAACTTGTCATCTGCAAACATAACAAACAGTTAACGATTTCTTGCTTTCTATTTTTCGGTCCGAGAAAAACGCGTTATTTCTGTATATTACTTACGATTCTTTTCCTGTTCGTAAGTAATATACAGAAATAACGCGTTTTTCTCGGACCGAAAAATAGAAAGCAAGAAATCGTTAACTGTTTGTTATGTTTGCAGATGACAAGTTTGTACCAAAAAAACAACGAATAAGTAGGCTTCTTAAGGAGTTTCATGTAGCCTAATGTAAAAAAAAAAAAAAAAAAAAAAAAAAAAAAAAAAAAAAAAGGTATGTAAGAAATGTGATACTCATATATCTAGGCCTAATATTAACTAAACTGAAATAGTTTACATAGTCAGATAACCTAAGTAAAAATTTAATAACGAATGAACCTAGAAGTAACTGTAAAGACTATTGTACAGTAAACATAATTTCAGGCAAAATAAATCATCCCACTGATGATAGCACAAAATGTGCTGAAACATGTTTGGGAACAATTAAAAAATCAGGTGTCTTGCATACGGCGGAAAATCCAAACCAATTTATCCAAGCAAGCACGGAAGATAGAAGAACAGCAGCAACAAAAAGATGATTATTCCAACGTACTGTAGTTTAAACAAAGAAAAAATTTAAGGCCTAGGTGGGGTTTGAACCCAAGGCCCTCTGCATGACAATCTAATGCTCTGCTTATTTTTTTTTTTTTTTTTTTTTTTTTTTTTTTTTCCTCTCCTTTGGGTAGATCAGTTCATTGCGGTCGTTGTTCCTTTTTGTTCGTTGTCGTTCGATGAGTTCTTGGCTCAGCTTTTTTGTTACAGAGAGGCGTTCAGCCCTCTGACCGGGCGCGCTGAGCCACGGCGCCCGGCAAGCTTATTAACCCACGGAAGGGTGACGTGATTATGCCTCACAGATACGCTTTTGCTCTATTCCGTAGGTTAGTTGTTACTTATAGTTTATACACGTTCTACTGGACGACAGCACAAATCACGAATTATATAGAAGTTTAGGTTGATACTCTATCGATATACAACGTTTGGTACGGATCTGAGTGTCTGACATCTGAAGGTTTGGGTGTAAGAAAGGATTTTGCGATAGGGTCGATAGTTCAGGAGATATGACGTCATAAACAATGAAAACTCCGCCTTGCGGCACATGATTGTGTGTCTTTATCAGTCCACTATTTGAGAAGGAGAGCACTTAGCGACTTGAAACAAACTTTAACATAATTTCAAACTTTTAGGAAACTTATTATCGCTGACAACCCCAGCAAAATGATGAAAGGAAAAAAGTTTGTCGCTTACTACTTTTTCGGTGTTCATGCAGTAAAATTAAAGCGTTTGGCATGATGCTACAGTTTATTACTCGTACACTATTAATTGTATTCGTGAGAAATCTTACAGACATTATACACACGTACTACTGAACGTATGTTCAAAATTTTGTCATAGTACGACACGCAGTTCATGCGATATGGAGTCATAAACAATTAAGATCCTGAAAAACCTCCTCATCAGGCATGACGTTTTGATTTATTGCGTCTTTCCTACTATCTCTGTTCGCGACGTATTTTGCAGACCTTTTACATATACACCACTGGATGTACCTTCGAAATAATATCATATTACGACCTATAGTTCAGGTGCTATGAAGTCAGAGACTGAAATGCATGAAAATTTGCCCTAATAAATGCGAGGTTGTAATTTACTACGTTTTTACTACCAACACCATAACAACACATTTCGTAGTCAGTTTCCTAATATTCCACTGGACGAATCTGGTAAATAATTTTTTGTAGGACACATAATTCAAGGGATATTGTATATATATAAAAGCGAAAAGTCAGTTACGCACTCACTCACACACTGCCTAAACACGAAATCTCTAAAACTACAGCACCTATGAAGCTGCAATTTTGCCGGTATGTAGTTTATAGGTAGAAGACGTCAGCTAAGAAAGTATTTTGTGATAGGACAGAATTAAGGTGCAAGTGGGAGGATACTTTTCCTACAGACTGACGAAATCTACAGTTTCATTCCGATCTTCACTAAATTATGCACAGTTTTGTTTCAGTACAAGAGGAAGGTCAGCGTCTACCTCAAATTTCATACCGTGCATGGGGGAGGGTATCTTGCAACATAAAAATGTATCCCTAAATATCTTGGTCACGCCATAACTTGAGAATAACTCGACCGATTTCACAGATCTTTTTGGGTTGTTTTCGTTTTTCTCAGAACAAGGGTTGTATGAATTAAAATTGGAAATTTTGAGAACAAGTGCGTTTTTCAATGTGACCCTGTTTTTATTGCAAACAAATCTATAGTTTTTTCGATATTCATGAAATTTTGCATATCTAAGCTCAAAGACAAGAGGAATGTCACTGTCTGTATAAAATTTCGGTCGTTGCATGATGGAGAGTACTTAACTTACCGACTTTGACAAAATGCATAGTTTTGCTTCGATCTTGATTAATTTTGGCACACATGACCTTTAAACTAAGAGGAAAGTCACTGGGTTCATAAATGTTGGTATGGTACATGACAGAGAGTAACCTTGTAAAAAACTTTGCCGAGAGAGGGAAAGGTGGAAACGAACAGATAGATGCGAGAGAAAGAGGTGGATGCAGAGACAGGAGGGAAGGGGAGGTGGACTACGAGAGTGTGAAATAAATAAATACCCGGGCAACGCCGGATTTACAGATAGTTTATGTTTAAAACTGACAGATCCGGAACCCTAAAAAGCCATGATACGCACAGATCCTTCTTTAACAACCGTTGCGAAGCACGGGCATCTAAGCTAGTATAATTATATGAATGGATTCAGGAGACTTGGGAGAATCAAACGCCGTAATTACAATTGCAATATCCCTTGCAGATAAAAAGCCGACAAATTTCAGTACTATAATAATAATATTACAAGACTTATATTTACAATTATTGATACATAGTGTTTATCAGAAACAGTTTAAGAAGCAAATGGACAGCATTGCACCACGCTACCTATCTTAAAAGAAGCACCACGTTATTTCCCGCATTCTTTCAATAAACTTTATTTTACTCTCTTGTTCTGCTTTTCGTTGAGGTAGTAATATTCTTGTGTCAGAACATAGATTCCACCACAGAAATACAAAACATGAACCCAGCAAAGCGCATTACATTTATAGATGTATTTTATATTTAATATTATTCTTAGTAACGTTCGTTTTTTATGTTATAGACAGCCACTTAAATATTTCATGGCCGACTAAAAATGGTAGATATGCAGCAGATAATTTATATATAAACAGTTATAAGTATTTGTGGCAATAACTGAATATATTTGTATAAAAAGCCGTGATAAATTAAATATTAATTGTGTAACTATATTTCGACGGCGGCAGTGTATTTGAACAGTGAGATGTCATGCTTAATGGCTATCTGAGCAAAGAGCTTCAGTCTCAACCGTTTCTTTTAGTATTGTTAAATATATATTTGTTTGTGAAATGTAAACAATATTTGTAGGGAGGTGGTCAAAGCATTTAATTCTGTGATATTCAAATGTATAATATTTTGGAAGGAAAATTATATTTTAAAGATGAGGCGTTAGGATGCGGGGAAGGATTCAATTTTGTGAGCAGAGGGAGAACGCTTTCGAACGCTTTGGAAGGGACTCGTAACTTGGACGTTGTGGTGAAAGGTTGTGACGCTGGGCGGTCTGAGAAGTGTGGTCGGCCGCGGTGGCCTAGGAGACTGAGGCGCTCCAGTCACGGTCTGCACGGCCACTACGGTCGGGGGTTCGAATCCCCCCTCGGGAATGGATATGTGTGCCGTCCTTAGAATTAGTTAGTTCATAAGTAGTTTGTAAGTTTAGGGACTGATGAACCCGTAGTTATGTCCCATAGACTATTCAAACATTTGAACATTTTTTTTTGAGATGTGTGGACTTTGAAAATTTACGGGACTGTGACAGCAGAACTTGGTCTCTGCTTGAAAAGTGATAAACTATGCCCGATAATAGGAACTGTGATAATTCAGCAATCGTGTACTCGTGTGCTGACAAACTGTGTTTTATAACAAATACTTGGAACTTACGAGTGATAATTTGGAGCTTTTATTTTAGAGTGCGTGTGATACTTATTGTGCCTCTCATAAACAATAGTTGGGGAAATATTTAGTTATTTAGCGATGTATAAAGTAGGACCACCTCCGCCTTTCATGTCTAATAAGAGTAATAAACTTAATTTATAAAGAATTACTTCGTGAGTGAATCACTTCTTTATCTTAGAATCCATTTTGTTGGTCATTCAGAGGTTTAATTTATGTTTGTTTGATATATTTTCACGTCATCATATGCAGTTTGATAGACTGGCTAAACTACAGATTAATTATTGATCTTCTTTAAACAGATTGGGTAGCTGTTAAGAGCATAGAAGTTGACATACTTCTAAATGACGTGCACATTCTTCACAAATAGCCGCAGCATAGTAGTTGAGAGCTGATATTTCTGTCTGACTTCTTGATTATCGCTTACGTGCTGGACACTATGTGGTTTGGAACAACGTAAGTATCAGTCGGTAGCCGGACGCTCTTTCATCCGGGACGGTGTTTCCTATGTTTCGTGGGGCACACATGATTCACTAAAGTGTCTGTGGATGATTCCGTGCAGGACAAGAGGGCACATTCTACCTAACAATTTTTCCCACGTGATTGTACGTGTCTGAGTGGAACACTACAAACGCCGTGGACATTGTACCGCTAGTGGGCAGGAAACTACGAACTACGCATAATGGCACGCATATTACTGCCGTCCATATGAGGAGAGCAGCAAAGTGACGTTCGATATTTGTGGGCCAAAGGGCGTAGATTGAGTGGAAGTCACAGGGACATGCGCTGTGACAAGGACATGCGCTGTGTGGATCGATGAAATGTCTTCCGTACAAGGCCGCGTGAGCCGTCGTGATTCACCACACTTCGCGCGGTTAGTAGCACATGCAACCTCGCTGATGTGGGAGCTATTGAGGCAGCAATTTGACCGACCGGCGTATGCAACTGCGAACCACATTTCCAATAGTGTGGTGTTCGATATAGTTCAAGAAAAATTTATATTTCATGTAGTTAGTTGTTGTTGGGTGCCTAAGAACCTGATAAAGGACCACAGAATGATGTTCAGCTTGGATCATTGAAGGCGTTGCGCCGCAGAAGGACATATCTTTCTGTAAGGATCCGTAGCTAGTGATGTGTCGTGGACGTAGCACTACACTTCCTAAACCAAGCAGACCTCTATGGACTGGAAACATCTTAGCGTACCAGTACGAAAATTATTCATAGTGGCTAAATCTGCCAGGGAAGTGTTTGTGACAGTATTCTGAGACGTGCATTGTGTGTTATTGGTGGACTTTGATGAGCACTGACCCGCCATGAATGCTACTGTCTACATTAAAACTTAGATTAAATTGCGTTGTTTCGTTCATGAGAAAAGGGACATCATTAATGCTAACGGTGTGAAACTTCGTCACAAGAATGCTCACGCTCGTGTTACTGCTCCTGTTCGTGAGAAGATGCCAGATTTGGGAGGAAGGTACTCCAGCATTCACCATACAGGTCCGACCCTTCTCCTTCTGACCTTCGTCTGTTCCCATAAAAAAATTCCTGAGCGGCCAATGCTTTGCGGCAGATGCGGAAGGAGGACTAGTGTCTGACGTTCCGTCGACAGCGTGGTTATTAGAGAGGGAGCTCAAACTCTCATTTTTGGGAGAGGAAATCGGCCGTGCTCTTTCCAAGGAACTATCCCGGCATTTGCCTGCAGCGATTTAGTAAATTCACGGAAATCCTAAATCTGGATGGTGGGAGGTGGATTTGAATCACCGTCCTCTAGATTGCGTGTCCATTGAGTTGCCATCTCGCTCGATGACGTGGCATTGAAATCAGCAGTCCGCTAATAGCTACACTTCACCAACACGGATTTCTAGTAACAGGGCATTTTGAAACTGGCAACACGATGGGCGAAATGTGTAGAGAACCTTGGTGGTTATTTAGAAGAGCAGGTCAAAGATGTAAGTTGATTTGTGATTTTTTGTTACCTTTTGTAGTTTTTCGTAATAAAATTATTGTGCCTTACTTTCCGATCTTCCTCCGTAGACGGCAGTGCACAGAACCGATCACTTAATAATTGGTGTGTTGAATTGCAAAGCAGCAAATAATGCAAAAAAAGAAACTATTATTCCGTCAGTCGAGTTGCCTTTTTCATTGTTCTTTCATTGTTGTGTACTCCTTTGTCATGCAGGTATTGCAGAACGTAAATTATATTTCGATTTCAAATATTTTATATCTTTCGCGAGAGGACATGTGGAAAATTTTTAAGTCGTCTCGGAATCTGTTTCAAAAAAGATCAAGTGTTTCATTTAACTACAAAGAAATTACAACAAAGCAAAATGCAGAACTGTAACAGACGTGAGCGCGATGAGGAGGGATTCTTCCGACATTAGCAGCCCGCATCCCGTCAACGTCGGTGTTGTTGCAGTCTTCAATCCGGAGACTGGTTTGATGCAGCTCTCCACCCTACTCTATCCTGAGCAAGCCTCTTCATCTTCTCATAAGAACGGCAACCCTAATCCATCTGCATCTGCTTACTATATACTCCTCTTGATCTCCCTCTGCGATTTTCCCCCCACACACTTCCCTCCAGTGCTAAATTTACGATTTCCTGATGTCTAAGAATGTGTCCTCCCACTCGATCCCTTCTTTTAGTCAAGGTATGACAAAAACTCCTTTTCTCTCCAATTCTGTTCAGTACCTCTTCATCAGTTACTCGATGATCTATCCACCGAATCTTCAGCATTCTTCTGTAGCACCACATTTCGAAAGCTTCTATCCTCTTCCGGGATGAACTATTTATCGTCCATGTTTCACTTCCATACATTGCAACACTCAAGACAAATGCATTCATAAAAGACTTCCCTACACTTAAATTAATATTCTATGTTAGCAAATTTCTCTTCTTCAAAAACACTTTTCTTTCCAATGCCATTCTGCATTTTATATTCTCTGTACTGCGACCATCATATGTTATTTTGCTGCCAAAGTAACAAAACTCATCTACCACCTTCATAGTTTCGTTATCTAATCCAATTCCTTCAGCATCGCCTGATTTTCTATTACCCTTGTTTTGCTCTTGTTAATGTTCATCTTATACTCTCCTTTCAACACACTGTCCATGCCTTTGAATTGCTCTTCCAGGTCCTTTGTTGTCACTGGTAGAATTACAATGTCACCAGCAAAATGGAATGTTTGTATTTATTCACCCTGAACTCTAATTCCTTCCCCAAATTTCTCTTTTCTTTCCTTCACATCTTGTTCAGTGTACAAATTGAATAACATTGGAGAAAGGCTACAATCCTGTCTTACTCCCTTCCCAACCACTGCATCCCTTTCATGCCAAATGTTCAAATGTCTGTAATTCTATATGGCCAAACTACGTGGTCATCAGTCCCTAGCCTTAAAAACTAATAAAACTAAGTTAAACTAACCTAAGAATAACACACACATCCATGCCCGAGGGAAGATTCGAACCTCCGACGCGGGAGGCAGAGCGATCCGTAACTTGGCGCTCCAGACCGCTCAGCTACTCCCGAACGGCCCCTTTCATACCCTTCAACTCTAATAACTGCTGTTTGTTTGATGTACAAGTTGTAAATAATCTTCCTTTCTCTATATTTTATCCCTTAAAAGGTAAAGCTGTCAACAATCCGAAGATTGGTTTAAACACCACAGTGCTTTACTAGGCATGGTCCTGTTTGGTGGTGGTACGCGTTGCCTTCCTCCGGCCTTCGAACTGACTTACCCAGCCAGTTAATAGGGGGACCTACAGTTTAACGTGGGTTCCCAACCCTTATGACTTCAGAATTTGAAATAATGTATTCCAGTCAGATTTATCCAAATCTACAAAAGCTAGAAGTGTAGGTTTGTCTTTTCGTAATCTATCTTCTAAGATAAGTCGTAAGGTCCCGTCTTCCTACGTTTCTCCTGTATCCGAACTGATCTTCCCCGAGGTCGGCTTGAAGCAGCCTTTCCATCCTTCTACAGATAATTCGTGCTTACACTAGAAGTGCTGGATTTTTCTGTACCCCTAGTAGTACTATGTGGGTCACTTTTGACCCACACAAGGAAAATGCCATTTTATTTATATTTATGTGGTGTTTTGGGTTTCTACATGTTGAGATTACATTTACGAAGATTCTAATGTATAAGAGAAATATATTTGTTCTTTCAAAATGAATAGTACACAGTCAAACATTTTTAGAAACAAATGGTACTTTCATCTTACATTTTACAGAAGAAATTCTACAGTCTTCTATCGAACATCATTCAAACAATTAAGCAAAACAATTTTACATTGTCCACCTTTATAGAAAGATTGAAACAGAGTCAAAACATACAATTTATGCTTATAGGAATGGTATTTTTACCTTTAGTGGCATATAATGTAAGTACCGAATATTTGCGAAAGAGTCTGAAATGCAAAATGTTTTCTTGCTTATTGCAATCAAGGAACAAAAATATCGGAACAAACGATTTCACTCTATAATTGTGTTTGGAAATATTTAGGAACAAATAGTTGACAGTATTTTCTAAGCTGGGATGGACTCAGAGTTCAGACATTGGACGAGAGTTTTGGCTTGACAGCTTTTGCACACATACTTCTTGGATTGAAACATAATTTTGATGTTTCATTCCCTGTCGTTGTTTATAGGAAACATGATTTTAACAATGCCTTCTATTTCCATATTAGCCATTTGCGGTGTCAATTGCTTGGAAGGGAAGATTGGCTCCTTTCTGCAGCTTGCATGAGGAAGCTCATCTCTTACTCTGAGAATGAATTTTCGTCGTGATGCCACTTCATAGGTCTGTGTGGCGCCAGCCCACAGTAAGCTGAAAGCCGCACTGATATAAGGCTTCACTCGATTTCCAACTTTTCGTATTTATCGTTATTTTCGGCCTATAGTATCATAATATACTCCAACATCTCGTACGTAACGTCGAGACACGCCCAGAAATTATTTCCCGTCTAAAAACTGGAGTTGCTGGCAGGGCCGGATCTAGGAGATTTGCCAAGGGGGCAAGCTTAAATTCTTTCACCCCCCCTCCCTGTAAGAATAGACTTTTTGACGCTAATTAGGTTACATATTTCTAAATAAATGTTGCAATCTCACAACATGAACTTATTTTATTGACTGAATTAAGATCAAAGGAAAACAGAACAATTTTAATACATACAAAAACATTACAAGATTACTCATCGTACAAATATCAATTCAAAATTTCGCTTTTCGAGCTTTTTTTTGCAGCAAACCTGTTTTTGATATCATCATAGTTTAGAGAAGCAGGTCGTTTGTGGTCTGTGGATATTATACTCAGATTTGTTAAGCAGTCGTGCTCCTCAAGTGTATTTCTCCAGACGAAACAGAAACTAGAATGGTAAGATATATTTTAACGCTGTAGTAAGGTTGGGATATCCCTCTACCAATTTATTTTTATAAATTAAACTTAATGTTGATGATGCAGTGGAATCTTGCAAGGCTCTGTCTACTGCCAGCGCATGTTGTCTGAAACTTTCAACTTCAAGTTCTTCCTCGCCAAGATCCGCTGCTTTGGCCTTCAAGTCCTCCACTTCCATTTCTCGAATTTGCACACCACACAGAAAACTAATTTTTGCACCAATTTTCTCAAGTGCGGTAAACCTGGTACTAAGCTCTGTCAATTATTCCTTATTTTTTCTGTGAATGTTTGAATACTTCATCCTCACAAAGCTCTTCGCCCATTTTCTTCTTTCTTCGAATCCTTTTTTCGGAGAATACCGTTAATACCTCATTATCTTCTGCTAGCACTTTGGCCTCAGAAATAGCTTCAGAGGTACAAGAATCCCGGGAAGTTTTGAGAAAGCCCAAAAGTCCTTGAATGTTTCGAACAGCTTTATCAATTTTAAAGTATTAACTTCGCAGAAACTGATTAACATGAGCAATTTATTTTAATATTGCATACCAGAAACAAGTTAAAGTAATGAATTTGAGTTTTCTCATTTTTTTTTTTTTAAGTAGATCCTGTCTCTGATTTTGTTTCTGGTGTTGACAATTTATAAGTTTCAGTTTCTTCCAGGGCCTTCAAAACTTTATGAAAATGCTTGTAAACAGCTTCAACCGCATCTACTCTTGCAGATCACCTAGTCTTGCTGAATGTCTGCTGAATTTGCTCCTACTAAATTTAAAGAGTGAGCAGCACATGGTACGAAATAGGCCAGTTCATTCTTCTGAAGTATTCTTGACTGGACCCCTTTGTACTTTCCAGCCATGTTTGCCCCATTGTCATGAGACTGCCCCCTGCAGTACTTAATGTTCATCCCATCTTGTTCCAATTTTTGCAGTATCTCTTGACTAAGGCCTTCTCCTGTTTTGTCTGTAACCGTAAAAAGTCAGTAAAACTTTCCACAACCTCTGAGTCATTCGAGTTGACATACCGAATTACTTGTGTCATCTGCGCATTGTGGCTGATATCTAGAGTGCAGTCAAACATCAGTGAAAAATATTTAGTAGCTAAAATATCTTTAATTATATCTTGTTTTATTTTGTCAGCAATCAAGTCACGGGACTCATCTTGTATATTTTTGTAAAAATAGCTAATCTGGTCTCTTGTGGCGTTCAATACGCAGACGACGGGGGACACTATAGTATGATATGAGATCAATTGTATTTAGAAATTTGCCGCTATATGGATTACAAAAATCACTATTTTCTTTTGTTCCTCTAAAAGGACTTCCTTGCTTTGCTAGAAAAAGGACAGCATCACTAACACAGTGAGATTCCTCCTGTTTTATCTGGTCTTGCTGCCCAGTGTGCGATACTTATCAGGTGGATTTGTCGGAGGACATCGAAAGAGTCGAAAGAAGGGCAGCTTGTTTTGTATTGTCGTGATACAGGGGATACAGCGTCACGGAAATGATACAGGATCTGGGATGGGAAGCATTACAACAACGGTGCTTATCGCTGCGGTTTGGGCTACTTACGAAACTCCAATCTCCAACATTCTCCTCCGAATGCGAAAATATATTTTTGACTCCCACCTACATAGGTAGAAAAATCATCTGAATAAATACGTGAAATCAGAGCTCGAACGGAGAGATTCAGATGTTCTTTCTTCCCGCGCGCTATTCGAGAATGGAATGGGAGATAAATAGTATAAAAGTGGTCCGATGAACCCTCTGTCAGGCAGATAAATGTGATTTGCAGAGTATCCCGTGTAGATGTATATGTAGAGAGGACTCTAGATCCTTAATGCTTTTGACTTTCAATAAGAAGTGTGCGCACCTAAAATACTTTTTTTTTAATATAAGGACTGGAACGTTATTCAAATTCACCTGTTCTACAAATATTACCTTGATATGAAATATGAATATTCATTTATCTGAAAAAGGAAATCTATGCAAATTAATAAACATTGTGCATTTACTTATGCAATAACGCAAACATCTCCCTCATTCTGGCTAATATCTAGTAGATTTTTAAAGTTTGATTAGCTGAAGTACCTGTGACAGGGCAACACTGAAGTCAGCCACCAGGAATTTTAGTTTTATTAAATGATTTCGGTATTTCTTGCAGTCATTTTACTTTTAATAATTCTGTGTCAGTTAATTTTACTAAATTGTACCAGAAAGATACATTCTATAAAAAAAGAGAGAGAGAGTCGGTCAAAATTTGCCGCCCTCTAAATTCTGCCGCCCGGGGCAACTGCCCCCTTTGTCCCCCCCCCCCCCCTAGATCCGGCCCTGGTTTCTGGTATCAGATTGTGTTTAACTGTGTGTGGGTCAAAAATGACCCCCACGGTACTACTGGTATAACAGGCAAATTTTTCATACTTATAGGTCGCTTATAGGCATGATATTTTGGTTAGTTATGCAACTCTATGAATTATCTCGAACAGAATGATCTATTGACCCAAGGTCAACACGGATTTAGAAAATATCGTTCATGCGAAACACAACTAGCTCTTTACTGGCACGAAGTGATGAGTGCTACCGACAAGGGTTCTCAAACTGATTCCGTATTTCTTGATTTCCAGAAGCCTTTTGACATCGTACCTCACAAGCGGATGTCAATAAAACTACGTGTTATGGTGTATCGCCCCAAATTTGCGCCTGAATGCGGGATTTCCTGACAGAGAGGACACAGTTTGTAGCAATCGATGGTAAGACATCGACTAAAACAGAGGTGTATCTGGCGTTCCACAGGGTAGTGTTATTGATCCTCTGCTGTTTCTAATTTATATAACGATTTGGGAGAAAATCTAAGCAGCTCTCTTACGGTTGTTTGCGGATGACGCCGTCACTTACCGTCTAGTAAAATCATCTGACAATCAAAACCAACTGTAGAAGGATCAAAATAAGACATCACTATGGTGTAAAAATTGGCAATTGACTCTAAATAATGAGAAGTGTGAAGTCGTCCACATGAATACGAAAAGAAATCCGTTAAACATTGTTTACAAGATAAAGCAATCAAAAGCGATGGCCGTTAACTCCACTAAATACCTAGGAATAACTATTACTTCAGACTTAAACTGGGAAGAAAACGTAGATAATGTCGTGGGAAAGGCGAACCAGAGACTGCGTTCTATTGGCAGAACCTTTAAAAGATGCAACAGAACTACTAAAGACACTGCATACACTACGCTTATCCGTCCTTTTTTGGAGTATTGCTGCCAAATGTGAGATCATTATCAGGAGGGTTTGACGGAGGACATCGAAAGAGTCCAAAGAAGGGCAGCTCGTTTTGTATTGTCGCGATACAGGGAAGACAGCGTTACGGAAATGATACAGGATCTCGGATGGGCATCATTACAACGATGGCGCTTATCACTGCAGCCTGGGCTACTTACGACACTCCAATCGTCAACATTCTCCTCCGAATGCGAAATATATTGTTGAATCCCACTTACGTAGGTAGGAAAGATCGGAATAAAATACGAGAAATCAGAGCTCGAACGGAGAGATTCCGGTGTTCTTTCTTCCCATGCTATTCGAGAATGGAATGGGAGATAAACAGTATATGGGAGGTTCGAGGACCCCTCTGCCAGGCACTTAAATGTGATTTGCAGAGTATCGCATGTAGATGGAGATGATTAAAAGCCACGAGAGCCGGCCGCGGTGGCAGAGGAGACTGCGTTGCGTCAGTCACGGGCTGGACGGCCACTACGGTCGGGAGTTCGAATCCCCCCCTCGAGCATGGATATTTGTGCCGTCCTTAGTGTTAGCTAGTTCGTAAGTAGTTTGTACGTCAGGGACTGATCACCCCGTAGTTAAGTCCCATAAGCTATACAAACATTTGAACATTTTTTTAAAAGTTACGAGAGGGTTTGGTCCTACAATGAATACGGTGGCTGGTAGGGCTGTCGAAATACCCATGTGAGTCAAAAATGAGGCCCGTGGTACTTCTAGTGTTAAAATTTTGCAGTCATGACTCATTAAACTGATGGTTCTGTAAATTCCGCACCTCTCTGCGCCTGTTTTCTTTCGAATGGGAGTTATTATAATTTTTCTTGAAGTCTGACGGTATTTCGCCGGTCTCATACATCTTACGCACCAGGTGAAACAGTATTGTCGCGGCTGGTTTTCCCAACGTCGGTACGAAACCTTCATTTCCCGAGAATGGTTCCCTCCTGTCGACGGTGTGTGTGAATACTGCCGTTGTGGAATTTAATCGCGTTCTGCGCCGTAACGACCGGCCGGACCCCCACCTCCCACCAGAAGGCGCAGGTGGCTGTGATTGGCCGGCCAACACTTGCGCGGTGACGCAGCGCAGAACGCGATAACACCGCCTCCCCTCCCAGCGCGCGGCCGTTAAAAGTTACGGCCTCTCACAACGCAGCCAGTGTTTCCTCTGTCGCAAACGAGTGCCACCGCCTTCGCGTCTCTCTCCTCTTGCCGCAACAGGTAAGTCGCTACGTGGCATCTAATATATAAAGCCGAGTGTCCGTATGTAAGCTTCAATCCATGAGGACGGTCGCCGTAAGTGTAAGAATCACTTACGATATACAGTTCCCATGATATGACGTCATAAACAACGAGATGCGCGAAAAACTGCTGCATTTTGCGACTATGCTGCTCATTTTCTCCTAAACCATTGGACCGATTTCAACCAAATATGGTACACACATTCCTCACCGTGAGGTAACAATTGCTGCATGATTAGGAATCAAATACGGCACATGGTTCAAAAGATATTACGTCCTAACCAACGGAAATCGCAAAAAATGCCATATAATGCGGTGAGACTTTCGAAATACACTGTATGAGAATGACAGTACTTAGCGACTTGCAACAAACTTTAAACATAATTTCAAACCTTTATTAAACTTTTTCTCGCAGACAACCACATCAAAATAATGAATGGAAAAAAGTTTATCGCTTACTACTTTTCCGCTGTTCATGGAGTAAACTAAGGCATTCGGTATGACGTTACAATTTATAATTTCTACACTACAAATTGTTGCCGCAAGAAATTTTACAGACAGTATACAGGCATATAGTTGAGTGTACCTTCTAAACTGTATCAGACTACGGCACATAGTTCATGAGATATGAGCACATAAACAGTAACGTTCATGAAAATCCTCCCCATCACGCACCAAGTTTCAATCTATTACTTCTTTAATACTAATTGTATTCGTAAGAGATTTTACAGACATATGGCCCTTATACAAATTAATATATACCTGAAAAACGGCAGGAATAAATAAATAAATAACCGGGCAACGCCGGGTTTTCAGCTACTCTAATATGTAAAGCAGTGTGTCCGTGTATTTGTACGTGTTGCATACAAATCTATAGTTTTGTCCCAATGTTTATGAAATTTTGTACACGTAAGCTTCAATCCATGAGAGCGGTCGCCGTAATTGTAAGAATCACGTACGATTCATAGTTCACGAGATATAACGTCATAAACAATGAGATGCGCTGAAAACTGCTGCATTTAGCGACAATGCTGCTCATTTTCTCCTAAACCACTGGACCGATTTCAACCAAATTTGGTACACATACTCCTTATCGTGAGGTAACAATTGCTGAAGGGTCGAGAATCACGACACATGGTTCAGAAGATATAGCGTCATAAACAATAGGAATCGCGAAAAACTGCCTTATAATGCAGCGAGATTTTATAGATACTCTACATGAGAATGAGAGTACTTAGCGACTTGCAACAAACCTTAAAAATAATTTCAAACCTTTTTTAAACTTTTTCTCGCTGACAACCATAGCAAAACGATGAAAGGAAGAAAGTTTCTCGCTTACTACTTTTCCGTTGTTTATGTAGTAAAACTACGGCATTCGGTATGACGTTACAATTCATGATTTCTACACTATAAATTGTAGCCGCAGGAAATTTTACAGACAGTATACACGCATATACTTGAGTGTACTTTCTAAATTGTATCACAGTAAGACGTGTAGTTTTTGAGGTATGAACACATAAACAGTAACGTTCATGGAAACCGCCACATCACGCACAAAGTTTTAATCTATTGCTTCTTTACTACTAATTGTATTCCCAAAAGAATTTAGACATACATCCATTATACCCGAAAAATGGCAGGAAGGAAGAAATAAATACCCGGGCAACGCCGGGCTTTCAGCTAGTAATACTATATACATGTACGTGTCGCTCTGCTGACTACAACTGAAAATGAGGCCGCGCGGTCTAAGGCTTCACCCTACGGACTGGGCGGCTGTTCCCGTCGGAGGTTCGACACCTCTCTCGGACTTGCGCGTGTTGGATACACCGGTTCCTTTGTTTTATGTATTGCTGGTGCTAACTGATCTTCTTTCCTCTTTGCTCTATCGTTTACGACGCTCACCGGACAGACAACGTATTTTAGTGCTCCGTTTTCTTCCATTTTATTTCCTTTTCTTCGTTGTCTTTTCTTTCGGGGTTATCAACTTAATCGGGTGAAGTTTTAGTTGTCTTTCCGAAACCTCCATGGGTAGTTACAGTCATTTAGAGATTGTGGTATTATTTTCGATATCTCTGTTCTATTACTTCTTTTACTGCTCCTACCTTGCGGCCAACCACGCTGACCTTCGGGCTCACCTGAAGACGGAGATACCGCCCGTCAGCTTTGACACGTGACGTCTCGCAGTGCGGTGGTTTTGAGTTTCGTGCGTCTTTGTAAAGGGCGTGAGTAATTATGTGGTGGCTGAGTTAGAGACAATAGTTCGTTTACAAGCAGAACATAGAGTATAGATTAATAATTTGTGTTTAAAAAGTGATCTGTAGCTTCGCTCTGATGTTAAGGTATAGGTTAACAGAGAGATGTCTATTTTTCGCATGTGAGCGCCGAAGGAGCGAATTTTTGGGCTGAGACCTGTGATCGATGGTACATTCTGTTATCATAATTTACGAGTATAACTACAGATTATTTATTAACTACAATACAGAAGTATTACGATATCCCGTATACGGCTTTTCCGACATGCTGATGACGTCATGGGACAAAGCTGACTATTGGTATCCCAGTCTTCAGTTATGACGACCTTCGACCATAGATACTGGTAGACTGGGCATGACATCATTTTCATGCACCAACACCTCCACAGCGAAATAATTGCTTTACTAACAGTCACGTGGTAGTGTTCAGCTTTGCTTATAAATTTACAGAGCGTTTTGTGTGTACGAGAGTAACATGACATTACACGCGTAAGTATTATTAGTTCAAAATAGTGGCATTTCTTGAAAACTGCTAAGTTGTTTATGGTATCCGGCTAATGTCTGCCAATAGTAACGTGGTTCTATGTTGCTAGCACGGCATGTGTATTGCTCGCCTGCTGTTTGCCCGGTCTACTAGTATCTATGGTCCCAGACGCTGACACACATGGTGACCGCTTTGAATTATATCTGTATCAAGGTACTTATTATATTGGTGTGACGTCTGTTCTTTCGGACATGTCCGCAAGAGCAGACGCCATACCAATATAAGAAGTATTTAGACACGAAGACGGCGTTAGCTTCAATTACTTCAATGCAGACGCACTGATACTTTCGACCTCGCATTGGAATCCGTAATGGCGAGTGTATGAGGGCATGGACGATAGGGACGCTACAACCATAGCGTGTGACTTGTGGAAGTTTGAGACGGACGGGAGGCGAGCACGGGTAGCCAAGTGGTTAAGTCTTCCGCTGGTCCGAAGAGGGAGACGCGGGTTCGATTCCCGGCCCGACTCGCATTTTCACTTGTTGCCATTGCTTAATTTCAGTGCCGTAATGCAGTCACTGTCAGTTCTTTCTTTCCTAATCCTTCTTTCTTCCCCTTCTTTATCAATAATTTGCAATTGTATCAAGGTATTTTAGGTGGTCTTGCGGCATCGAAGACGTACCGCGACAGTTTTCTTTTATTATTGCTTAGGATGTCAGTACGCCTTCCTCGCATCTACATTGGCCAGGCTCACCATGAAGACTCGATGCGTTCCCGACAACATGACACTTGCTTGTCCTTTCTTTTCCTACTTTTATTCTCGTTATTATCAATGGAGACGCAGATTATGTACCAGTCGAAGGCTTTCTGTGGCTGCAGCGTGACAATGGACTTGTACCGGCGCCTTACGGCGCTTACTCATACGATCTCACAGTCAAGACGACTTTTAATGCGTCAGGTGTCCGTCTTTCTAGTTTCTATCGACGTCTCTATTCGATCATCGATATATTGAGCAGAACGATGCCACAGTACTATTACTTTGTGAATATTATTGCTGGGAAATATATCTTCATTTCCCGAGGAAGAAGTTCCTTTGGGGCAATTCAAGTCCGCGATACAACACGTCGGCTTTGATCAATGACGTCATATCTGAGTTGAAGACTATAGTTTGTTTACAAGCAGAACATAGATTATAGATTACGATTTTGTATTCAGAAAGTGATCTGAAGCTTCTCTCTGATGGTTAGGTATAGGTTAACCGAGAGTCTTTTTCGCAAGTGAGCCCCAAAGGAGCGAATTTTTGGCATGCGACCAGTGACCGATGGTACGTTCTGTTTTGGTAATCTGTAGTTTACGAGCGTAATTTCAGATTATTTATTAGCTACAATACGTAAGTATTACGATATTATTCCGTATGTTTATATTCGTTGATAGTGTTTGTTGCCGCGGCGGAGCGGTCGAGCGCATTGAGGCGCTATGCTACGATTCGCGAGGCCGTTCAAAATGTTCAAATGTTTGTAGAACTTATGGGACTTAACTACGGGGTCATCAATCCCTAAGCTTACAAACTACTTATGAACTAGCTAAGACTAAGGACGGCACAAATATCCATGTCCGAGGGGGGGGGGTTCGAACCCCCGACCGTAGTGGCCGTGCAGACCGTGACTGGAGCGCCTCAGTCCCCTCGGCCACCGCGGCCGGCGCGAGGCCGTTCCTTGTCGGGGATTCGAATCCCCCCTCGGGCATGGATGTTTGTGCCGTGTTTAGTATAAGCTAGTTCTTAAGTAGTTTGTAAGTTTAGGGACTGATGACACCGTAGTTAAGTCCCATAAGCTGTACAAACATTTGTTTTTGATAGTGTTGGTAATTCTGGTTGGTATACCTACGAAGCGTATCTTGTGAGAGTCGGGTATGACGTCATTGCTCAAAGCCGACGGATTGTATTTCGGTCTTCAATTGTGCAGTTCCTTGCCATTATTTTAAAAGTAACTTTGAAGTTCGCTGAAGAACACGTCAGTCGGTATAATAATGTTGGCCTGTCAGGAGAGTCGGGAGGCAAAAATAAATAAGTAAAAAAATTGCTAAGTAGGGGAAGGAAAGGGATTAGGAAAGAAAGAATTAACAGTGGCTGCATTAGGGCATTTAAAGTAAACAATGGCGACAAGTGAAAATGTGAGCCGGGCCAGGAATAGAACCCAGGTCTCCTGCTTCGCGCCAGTGGTCGCCTTAACAACATTTTTTTTTTTTTCTCTCTGTCAGTAGTTCTGTTTCTTGCGGTCGTTGATCGTGTTTGTTCAATGTGTTTTTGGCTCAGTTTTTTTATTACAGAGTGCGTTCAGTCATCTGACTGGGCGCGCAGAGCCACGGCGCCCAGCACCACTTGGCTACCCGTGCTCGCCTCCCATCCGCCTCAAACTTGCACAAGTCGCACGCTATGACTGTAGCGCCCCTATCGTCCATGCCCTCTTACACTCGCCATTACGGATACCCGTGCGAGGTCGAACGTATGACCGCATCTGCGGTGAATTAATTAAAGCTAACGCCGTCTTTGAGTGTAAATATTTATTATATTTTACATGCCCGAAGGAACAGACACCACACCAATATAATAAATAAAATAAACAAAAAAGGTTCCCGCTAGATCACCGAGGTGATGCATTGTCGGACTTCTCCAGTACTTGGATTGGTCACCTTCCGGGTCTGCCGAGTGCTATTGGCAAGCCGCAGCTCACTCACGAAAACCGACACTAAGGTCGCGCTGACCACTCCTCTCCATGCCGCACCCGTTGCCTTTGTGTGGAGGATGTCACGGTGGCACATCGGTACCTGCTAGGCCTTTTGAAGCCTTTAGGACGGAGCTCACAGTTTACAATGTCCATACCTCCATCTCCATTTCACTATTATTAGAATGCACTCGTAATGTAGGCGAGAGACTTTGATTGCCTGCATTTCGTCTGACAAGGAGAGGGTCTGACATGTGAGTTATCGATTTTGATCAGATATTGTATAGACATATTAAAAATAAAGACACACGGTTTGGCTGTTTTCTAGACAACCCTTAGTTTTTTTCAAAAATCGAAATCAAAGTTGATGACAAGAAATCGTATTTTCAACGCTATACATCGAAAGAGCGTCTACAAAAAAACAGGTTTTATGAGTATAATATGTTTTCAAAAGTTGATAATTTTCGAGTTACTAACGTGTTTGTGCGCACATGCTGTAGCTTGGATACCCGTGAACGTAAGTAGCAGACCTGAGCAGTGTCGTCGGCCGAGTGGTCGCTGGTGCGATCGCAAACAAAGCTGTCCTCTCTAACATAAAGCTAGGCCATTACATTACCCAACAACATAGAACGAATATGACCCCACAACGCAAGGAAACGATCAATGCCGCGGTGGAGTAGCCGAGCGGTCTATGGAGACTCGCTGCGGAGCGCGGGGTTACTCATCGTCGGAGGTTCGAGTCCTCCCTGGAGCATGGGCGTGTGTGTTGTCCTTAGGTTAGTTTAACTTGATTGATTGATTGATTTTTCCAGGGAAGCCAAAACAGTCTTGGACCAACCCGCCACTGCCCGCACCGAAACTAAGTTTATTGTGCGGTATCGCTTCCTGTATATCTAGTAAAGCCAACCAATGCCCTTGAACAGTGCAAGGAGTCCCTTTACCAGTTCTTTATTAGACACAATTTCTTCGGGTCTGGTTGTCCCAAATATTCTGTGCCTTTTATTCTCCAATGCAATGCATTCGAAGATTAGATGTGATGCAGTTTCATCACCAGCATCACAGATCCTACATTTAGGGTCCTCTTCTGTTATTCCCATTGTACGTAGGTGTTTTTTGAAATTCCCATGGGCTGTCAATAATCCAACCATGAGTCTAATCTTTCTCCTGTTCAGACCCAGGATTGCAGAGCTTCTTTTGAAACATGGCTTTGGCATCATTACCTTGCCATGTTTTTGTTGATGGACTTTGGTCCAATATTTTACCTGCTGTCTTCGGTGATTGTCAGGACAGGTTCCGGTCCAATAAATGGAGTCTCTGCCCCTATCCTGGCTAATCTGTCGGCATGTTCGTTGCCACTGATCCCCGAGTGGCCAGGGACCCACAATAGGTTTACTCTATTGCTCTCCCCTAGCTCCACCAGAACCCTGTGACATTCTGCAACAATTTTAGACCTTGTTGCAGGAGCTGCCAGTGTTCTCAGGGCTGCCTGGCTGTCTGAATTCATATAGATGCTACGGTCTTTGTAGCACCTACGCAAATTCTCCTCCACATACGCCCTGATGGCAGTAATTTCGGCCTGGAATACTTAGGCCAGTTTTCCTAGAGAGATGACGCCCTCCAGTCTTGGCTGCACCCCATATACCCCGGCCCCAACATCTTGGTCCGATTTTGACCCGTCAGTGAACCAGACAATATCCCCCGTACGGTGTCGAACTATTTTCTCCCACTGCTCCCTACTTCCAATTGTTATATTGAAAGGCTTGTTGAAGCAGTATGGGGTTATAATATAGTCGGCTGGAATTTCCCCAACCTTTCCTATATTTACCTCACTCACTATTTTAGTGTGTGATTCTGGATATCCCAAAGAGTTCCAGTTGTTACCAGATTTGAGTCTGTATGCACCAGCCGCTGCCTCCATCTTGACCCAAAGGTGTAATGGGGGCATATCCAGCATGGTTTCCATCCCAGCAGATGGTGTGCTGCTAATTCCGCCTGTTATGGCTAAGCAGGCTAATCTCTGCACCTTACCAAGCTCCTTAGCAGCAACCTGCTGTTCTACCTTCTTCCACCACACGACCGCCCCATAGGTGATCCTGGGTCTAGTCACTGTGGTGTATATCCAGTGCATACCCTTGGGGCTCAGGCCCCAATTTTTGCCACAAGCTCTCCTGGTACTCACAAGATACCTTTTGCCTTGGAGCAAATATTCCTGATGTGTGGGGTCCATGTCAGTTTCTCATCTAGGGTAACCCCTAGATATTTCACTGTCCCCTTCACAGGTAGCGCTTCATTGAAAAGCTTTAGATTCCAACTTGAATGTTGTATATGCTTCTTTGTGAATGGTACAACAACAGTCTTCTTAGGACTAACCCCCAGATCCTGTTTTCTGCACCAGTCTTGCACAATGTCCAAAGCACCTTGTGCCATATTCTTTACTGTGTCAGCAAATTTGCCAAGTATTACTATGACAAGATCATTTGCATATCCTTAGCAAAAGTACTGCCTAGAGTTTAATTCTCCAATGAGATCATTCACCACTAGATTCCACAATAAAGGGGAAAGAACTCCTCCTTGCGGGCAACCCCTAGTGGTGTTGATTACCATTTTTTCATTCATCATGGTAGCTTCTACCTTTCTTCCACTGAGCATGGCCCTAGTCCACCTACATATTGTGGTCCCTAGGTCATGCACCTCTGCTGCCCTAACCATGGAATCGAAGGTCGTGTTGCTAAAAGCCCCCTCGATGTCCAGGAAGATACAGAGGGCTATTTCCTGAAAGTGTAGTGCTTTCTCCACCTTCCCAACGAGTTGGTGGAGAGCTGTCTCACATGATTTACCTGGCTGATATGCATGTTGGTTTGAATATAGAGGAGCCCTACTTAACCTCCTTTCTCCAACATGCACATTAACCAGCTTTTCCAATGTCTTAAGAATGAAGGAGGACAGGCTGATTGGTCTCATATCCTTGGCCTTGGTATGATCAATTCTCCCTGGTTTAGGAATGAAGAGAACCTTCACTGCCCTCCAGGCATTGGGAATGATTCCTGCTGCTAGGCTAACCCTGAATAACCAGCATAGGAATCTAATAAGATTTTCTCCCGCTTGTTGCAGGAGAGCTGGAAAGATTCCATTGGGGCCAGGTGACTTGAACGGTTGAAATGTTCCCACCGCCCATCGGACCTTACTGAGATCGACACACTCCTTGGCCAAATCCCAATCCTCTTTGCGAATACCTGAGAACCGTTGTCTCTCAGGAATCGCATTCTGGTCTGAGTTATCCCCCAGAGTATATTGAGGAAAGTGAGTCTTGAGGAGTAGTTCCAGCGTTTAATGTGCTGTCTTTGTATCTCCCCATCCTCCTTCCTCAATGTTCCTCCTGGATTAGTTGGTACCCTAGTGAGGATTTCATGAAGTCTCGCTTGAGCAGCCGTGCCCTCCACTTCCTCACAGAGTACATTTCAGGATGCCTCCTTTGCCCGTCTGATAGCAAGGTTGTAATTGACAAGGGTCTCACGATACTTTGCCCATTGTCCTATGCGCCTCGCCTGTTTTCTTTGCATTTCCAGGTTATTATTCCACCAAGGCACACTCCTATTTGTGCACTTCTTGGTGATTGAGCAGTTGTCCTGGTATGAGGTCACTATAGCAGAGGTTACGGCCTCTGCTACTTCCTCAAACTCTGCTGGATTCCTTATCGAAGTTTTAATTTCCGATAGGCTGAAGTCAAGGTCTCTCCTATATGTCTCCCAGTCCGTTTTCCTGGGGTTCCTATAGGCCATGGTCTGTCTGGTTCCCATTTCAACCTTGAATTTAATATACATGTGATCTGATGAGGATGGCTCCAGGACCACATGCCACTGTTTGACGTAACTTCCCTTCTACTATTCCTGAATGTAGGTTCATCACCCCTATTCAGGATCTCCAAGTTGTTAGATAGGAGAAATTCAAGAAGGTGCTCACCTCTACTGTTGGTGTCCTTGCTGCCCCACGATAGATTGTGGGCATTGGCATCACATTCCACCAACAGTTCGTCACCTTGCCGATGGCAGGCTTCCGTCAGTCTCCTCACTTCCAAAGAAGGAGGAGAGCTGTCTTCGTAAGGAAGGTATGCTGAGGCCAAAACAATTTCCCTCGTGATACCTTCCACACGTTGCTGCATCCTGATGGTCACCAGGTCCCTGGAACAAAAATCTATCATTGGTATGAAAGGTATTCCGTTTCTAACATAAATGCATGTTCTGGAGTTTTTTAGATTTCTGGCATAAATCAGCTTACCTCCAGTACCACCGAGGCCCGATACACCCCCTTTGTATAAATAGGGTTCTTGTATCAGGGCCACGTCCACCTCCTGTCTCCCCAGGCGACGGCTCAGGGCAGCAGTGGCCCCTTTACTGTGCTGCTGGTTTATCTGCAGCACTTCCAGTCCCCATCTTGCTGCCATGATTGCCTTTAAGGTCTTTGATTACCCTGACGCAGACCTGCGAGAACCCTAAAAACAGTTTCAGGCCTTTCTCTCGCAATGCCTTCAGGGACTTCTCTCCCACCTCCACAACCAGGGTTCGTCCTTCCAGAACGACCTTTTGGTTAATTACCCTCCAATCCTCTATCGAGACTTTTGGGTTCTGGACCCTTATTTTCTCGAACAGAGTCTTTGGAGAGACATCCTTAAGGATCTTTGGTACCCATATTGATACCTTTGCGGTCTTCAGGAGTTCGGCTGCTGTCTTGACCAGCAGCTTTGCATCCTCCCACGGGGATATCATGGGCACCTTGTACTTAAGCCATTCTGTTGAGTGCTCCCCCTTGCAGACAAAAATGTGGGCACCCTTCTGAATTTGGGTCCTGGACCAGCGTCCCCCTCAATCTCTTCAAAGAGGGCCATCTGAACGAGCTCCTCCTGCTGCGAGGTGATGCTTACCAGTGGGTATCCTTCCTGGACAACCGCCACTCTAAAGACCGAGACTGCAGTACTATAGGTCTGTTTACCTATTTCCTGCCTCAGCCTTTTAGGATCACGCTTGTCCAGAGAGGAGGGAGTCTTAGATTCCTCCCTAACCCTCTTGCCACCTGTCTTTGACGTCAAGGGGGTCTGTGTATCCCCTTCGACCTGAGGCAGTCTCTTTTTGGAGGTCTTGGGCTCAAGCCCTTTTGATTCCCTCCAGTTATGTGTAGGAAGCCATTCTTTTCCTTCCTTTTGCTTCTGTTCCTTGAGAAGTTTCCTCCTCTGAGCCCCAGACAAGGCCTTAATCCTAATCTGGTCCAACTTCTTTGATACAGTTCCTACTTCTTGCTCAGGTCTAGACCCTGACTGAGAAGTAGGAGTGCACTCCATCGGTCCCGATCCCGATGTCTGAGTATCTGAGGTCTCAGATTGCCCCTCGGATTCTTTTAAAATAATTTTTTTTTTCCGTGTTCACCTTAGTCCCACGAGATTTGGGGATTTATATGGTCCACACCACGATAACCCCGCGCGGTGCAAGGCAACTTACTCAGGGAGGTCGCCCGGTATCCCTGAGGCACCGTTCGAGACACATCCACCCATGTGCCATGCACCCCTCAGCACGGGTCGCACCACACCTTGGGTTGGGGTGCAGTTTAACGTCTTGCCCGGAACGAAACTTAGTTTAAGTAGTTTGTACTCTTAGGGACTAATAACCAAGCAGTTAAGTCCCATAGATTTACAAACATTTGAATTTGAAACGATCAATGCAAGGAAAAACAAAGTGGTCAAAGTGGTAAACAACCAAGCCGTGGGTACCGGTCCAAACATACGGCATTACAATGTTTCAACCTTCCCGCGACTTTTTGTGAAGTAAAGCATCGGATTTGTGTGAAATTTAACTTGCCAGTCAAGTTATTCATTTTCGTTAGTACTTCTGTATTAAGAGGTTTATTCTTGCGTACTTGGCACATTTCGTTTGTTCTACTGTTTTAACGGTTTATTCTTGCGTATTTGATAAGTACTGTTGGTCCCCAGCAGCAGCAGACTCTAAGGAGGAGCGAACTATTGTGACTTATTTGTGGACTGAGCAGTGTTAATTTTTTATAAACTAGCGCTAGTAACATGTTGATACTTAACTCTCTACAGGCAACTGTTGATCTGTTAGGATGTGTGACTGCTGCCTACGGACGCAGGAGGAGCTGGCTGCTGTTCGCGAACAGCTGAGCGTGCTGTTGGCCGCGGGCAGCCGTCTTTAGGCTGCTGTCTCGGAGTGTTGCGGCTGCAGGGGGTCTGGTGCGTCGCATGGGACACCACAGGTGTTACATGCTTCGCCAACGGTCGCTGCTTTTGGGACATCTTCGTGCGTACCGGACGCGGTTGAGCCTCCCTGTCCTCAAGGGGTGTGGCGTGTTCAGCAGCGTTCGCGTCGCTCGGGGCTGAGGGTCAATGTGGAGCCTGGCCATGCAGCGTCGCCCGCTCTGACTGTGAGTGGACATGTGACTGCTCCTTCAGCAGGGTCCGAGCAGGCACACGGGGGGAGGGGTTTATTAGTGATTGGGAGCTCCAATGTTAAGCGGGTGAAGGAGCCCCTTAGGGAAATAGCGGAAAGGTCGGGAAAGAAGGCCAGCGTGCACTCTGTTTGCTTGCCGGGGGGTCTCATCCGAGATGTGGAGGAGGCCCTTCCGGTGGCGATAGAGAGCACTACGTGCATCCGACTGCAAATTGTTGCTCATGTCGGCACCAGTGATTCCTGCCGGCTGGGTTCAGAGGTCATCCTCAGTTCATATTGGCGGTTGGCGGAGTTGGTGAAGGCTAAAAGCCTTGCTCGCGGGGTGGAATTTGAGCTAACTATTTGTAGTGTCGCGGTCCTCTGATTTGGAGCCGACTGGAAGTCTTGAACCAGAGACTCAGACGATTCTGTGGAGATCTGGAGTGCAAATTTCTCGACCTCCGCTACCGGGTGGAGAAATGTGGGGTTCTCCTGAATAGGTCAGGTGTGCACTACACGCAGGAAGCGGCTACAAGTGTAGCGGAGTACGTGTGGAGTGCACAAGGGCGATTTTTAGATTAGAGAATTCCCTCCCTAGGCCCGACAAGATGCCTCCTGAGCCGCGACAAGGTAGCAGTAGGCAGAACAGAACAGGGAATGAAAAGATCATTGTAGTATTAGTTAACTGCAGGAGCGTCTATAGAAAGATCCCAGAACTGCTCTTATTAATAAACGGCCACAATGCACACATAGTACTAGGGACAGAAAGTTGGCTGAAACTAGATGTAAACAATAATGAAATTCTAAACTCAGATTGGAATGCATACCACAGAGATAGGCTGGACAGTGAAGGGGGAGGCGTGTTTATAGCGATAAAAAGTGCACTAGTATCGAAGGAAATTGACGGATATCAGAAATGTGAAATAATTTGGTTGGTCATAGTTAAAGCAGGCTCGAACATGGTAACTGGAAGTTTCTATAGGCTTCCTGGTTCAGCAGCTGTTGTGACAGAAGACCTAAAGGAAAACTTGGAAAATATTTCCAGTAGATTTCTCGATCATGTTATTGTTTTGGGACGAGATTTTAATTTACCGCATATAGACTGGGAAACTCAAACGTTTATGACGGGTGGCAGGGACAAAGAATCCAGTGAAATTGTTTCAAGTGCATTATCTGAAAACTACCTTGAGCAGTTAAACAGAGAACAGACCCTTGGCGACAACATATTAGACCTTCTGGTGACCACTACGGTCGGGGGTTCGAATCCCCCCTCGGGCATGGATATTTGTGCCGTCCTTAGTTGTAAGTAGTTCATAAGTAGTTTGTAAGTTTAGGGACTGATGACCCCGTAGTTAAGTCCCATAGACTTTACAAACATTTGAACATTTCTTCTGGTGACAAACAGTCCCAAACTATTCGAAACAGTTAACGCAGAACAGGGAATCAGCGATCATAAAGCGGTTACAGTATCGATAATTTCAGCCGTAAGTAGAAATATTAAAAAATGTAGAAAGATTTTCTGTTCGGAAAAAGTGACAAAAAGCAGATTTCGGAGTACTTGACAGCTCAACACAGAAGTTTTATCTCAAGTACAGATAGTGTTGTGGAACAGTGGACAAAGTTCAAAGCCATCGTACAATATGCATTAAATGAGTATGTACCATAGGAGATCGTAAGAGATGGAAACGAGCCACCGTGGTACAACAACCGAATTAGAAAGCTGCTACGGAAGCAAAGGGAATTGCACTGCAAACATAAACATATCCAAAGCCTTATAGACAAACAATTAATTTTTTTAATTTTTTTTTTTTTTTTTTTTTTTATTTTTTTTTTTTTTTTATTTTTTTTTTTTTTTTTTTTATATATAGATTATGGGACTTAACTACGGGGTCATCAGTCCCTAAACTTACAAACTACTTGTGAACTAGCTAATCCTAAGGACGGCACAAATATCCATGCCCGAGGGGGGATTCGAACCCCCGACCGTAGTGGCCGTGCAGACCGTGACTGGAGCGCCTCAGTCCCCTCGGCCACCGCGGCCGGCAAACAAAAATTACACGAAGCGAAAAGTAGCTTGAGGTGGGCTTTGCGAGAGGCTTTCAAAGAATTCGAAAATAAAGTTCTACGTACTGACTTGGCTGGAAATCCTAAGAAATGTTGGTTTTATGTCAATGCGGTAGGTGGATCAAAACAGAATGTCCAAACACTCTGTGACGAAAATGGTATTGAAACAGAGGATGACACTCTAAAGGTTGAATTACTAAATGTCTTTTTCCAAAGCTGTTTTACAGAGGAAGATTGCACTGTAGTTCCTTCTCTAGATAGTCGCACAGATGACAAAATAGCTGATGTCGAAATAATTGACAGAGGGATAGAAAAAAATTAAAATCGCTAAAAAGAGGAAAGGCCGCAGGACCTGATGGGATACCAGTTCGATTTTATACAGAGTACGTGAAGGAACTTGCCCCCCTTCTTGGAGTGGTGTACCTTAGGTCTCTAGAAAGGCATAGCGTTCCGAAAGATTGGAAAATGACGCAGGTCATTCCCGTTTTTAAGAAGGGACATCGAACAGATATGCAGAACTGTAGGCCTATATCTCTAATGTCGCTCAGTTGTAGAATTTTGGAACATGTATTATGTTCGAGTATAATGACATTTCTCGAGACTAGAAATCTGCTCTGTAGGAATCAGCATGGGTTTCGAAAAAGGCGATTATGTGAAATCCAGCTCTCGCTATTCGTCCACGTGACTCAGAGGGCCATAGACACGGGTTCTCTGTTCAAATGTTTGTATAGCAAGCCTCTTTATCTGAGAATCCTACATCCTTTTGAACCTGCTTACTGTATTCATCTCTCGGTCTCCCTCTACGATTTTTACTCCACACACTTCCTTCTAATACTAAGTTAAAGATTCCTTGATGTCTCAGAATTTGTTCCACCAAACTATCCCTTCTCTTACAAGGGAATGGTCAGACTTGTCATGCCGAAACCTGTGTTGCTATTTTTGCCACTGTGAGTTAACATTGAATGAAGTCTGTATGCAGAGTGTTAGCTGCGGACATTACCTGGAAGTCTGTAAAAACTTTTATGAAGTATGACATTATTGTCGCATGGTTTCCGCGCTTATAACTGCCTGTTGCACAACCCTGACCTCTCTCGCTACGTTACACCAACACCATCTAGGAACAAGGTGGTATTAGCTACGCGCCGCTCTCCTGCCACAGCAGTGACAGAGCTGATTCGCCCAGTAAAAGCGATCGTACGATAATTAATAAATATGATAATAATAAATTCGTTGACAAATGTAGCTGATATGTTATCTACAACATTCTTTCCAAATAGCTATGAAATAGATAGAAATACATATACGGTTTAGAACACGTCAAACTTTTATTTCTTGTAATTACCGCAAAAATGCGAAATATTGAAACAATGTTCAAAACAAGGGTTTTTTGTGCACCAAGAACATAGAAGCAAAGACGACATATAACAGCCTTGCGAATCACAGACGTTTTTAGACGTACTTAGACAAAACTAGGCCGGTGATAGGAAGTAATCAGGCCTAATATCAGTATATTTCGAGGCGTGCCACTCATATTTAATCACATTTTTAAACCGTGGGGAGGAAAACTGCTAATGTACGACTGATTGAAACTTGAGAATATTGTCACGGTGATAGACAGGAAACTGCAGTGATTTGCACACAATAATTTTCTCTGTTAGTTTTCTGTAAAATGCCTTCCAATGGCGGAAAAATTCTCTGTCTAACGGTTAAATTACGTTCGTCGTACCGCGTGGAATCTGAAGTACCTCTACTTCTTTGTCAGGGTGAGCTCGAATCAGAACTTTCATGACCTGACCACGAATCTAGAAGGAGAAGAGATTTGTTCCTGCAGAACGGAAGAAAAGCATGACGCATGAAAAGTGTAACGTTATCATTTCCCATTTTTCCAGACTTCGATGCGTCTACCACAAGATTGTCTGCGTAGAACATTGTTTGTTTGACACGTGGTCCAAAACGTCCAGTTGGTTTTTGAAGACACACATATAGTTTAGGCAGCAATGAACCATCCAGACTAATTATGGGCATTGTAGTGTATGAATGGGTGAGTGCAGTCGTGAACTGCGCAATTGCCTCAATGTGTTTTTCCCCTTTGAATGACAGTGTTCTTTTCGCACGCATTTCTTTTTGAAAACCTGACTGATCTGTATTTTAAACGTAAGATTCACTAAAACTGGCGATCTTATTTTTTGCAGTCGTAAGAAAAGCTTCTATCATTTCGATTTGAGTCACTTCATTTTCCGGCCTGTTTATCGATACAAATTTTGCTATTTTTCGTGCCACAATTTTATGTGATCTTTTAAAGCGAATAATCCAACTTTGAGAAGGTGTAAATTCTTTAGCGCCTATCGCGTTGGCAACTCTGACGCCCAATCACGCAAAGTTGTGTCGCTGACACTCAATGACTGTCGTCTGGCATCGGTAAATTGCTCAAAAAGTCGCGCATTTATCTCCGTCGCAATTTCCAGTCGACTCTTACGTCGTCCAACGACTTCCTTTTTCCATCTGTACAATTCACGTTCCGAACGGACAAAGCGATACCTATTTTGAACAGTACTGACACGTAGGCGTTCCTTGCCACTTTCGTTCAATCAATACTTCACCGCTTTTTCTTTGTCTCATAATGTAATTGTAGTTGCTGGTGTTGCTTTCGGAGATAATTGATGATGGTACGTGGCACTATCACTCGAAGAGTCTCAAACTTTCATTCCGTTTAATAATTCTGTTGCATATTTTAAGTGTTATGCCAATAGCCGCATGGGAGTAGCCGAGCGGTCTGGAGCGCCACGTGCGGATCGCGCGGCCTCCCGCTTCGGAGGTTCGAATCCTCCCTCGGGCTTGGTTGTGTAGGTTGTTCTTAGGTGAGATTAACTTAGTTTAAGTAGTTTGTAAGACTAGGGACTGATGACCAACGTAGTTTGGTCCCATAGGATTACAAACATTTTTGTTATGCCAATAAAACGCAGTTTCTGGTTCGCCTTTCCTACGACATTATCTACGTGTTCTTTCCCGTTTAAGTCTGAAGTAATAATAATTCCTAGGTATTTAGTGGAGTTTACGGCATTCACATTTGCTTGATTTATCTTGCAGACAACGTTTAATGGATTTCTTTTCGTACTCTTGTGGACGACTTCACACTTCTAATTATTTAGAGCCAACTGCCAATTTTTACACCATAGTGATATCTTCTTTAGATAGTTCTACAGTTGGTTTTGATCGTCAGATAACTTTACTAGACGATAAATGACGGCGTCACCTGCAAACAACCTAAGAGAGCTGCTCAGATTCGAACCTCCGACGGTGAGCAACCACGCACTCCCCACAAGGCGCCTTAGAGCACTCGGCCACTGCACCGCGGCACCTCCTTTTACTTTCGATGTATTTTTATGCTCTGCTGTGACAAAATACTATAAACAAAAGAAATAATATTTAGTAACCAGCGTTACTACCACACCTCAATGGTCGCTTTCTCTTTGATCGTCCCGATTTGACGTGGCTAGTTTATGTAACATACTGTATGGTGCTCCTACTGAATGAATAAAACTTTGACCTTTTCTCTTTCCAGGAACGTTCGAACTGTGTTTCTCTTTCGTAACCCAGATGATCCTGATGTCCTTCCAGAAAGATGGTGCTTCGTTGTTTCAAACGTTTAAAGTAAATGCTTCATTTTGGTACAAAACACTTTCTCCAACATCGGACTATCATTTGAATGTCGATCACTGACATGCAAATACTAACAATCATTGTTTTAGTACGTTATTCTATGTTGCTCACCTTTGAAGATAGGGATTCAGAAGCAACATGCAGTTAACTCATGATTTTCGGTGTGCAAGTCCTTACACAATCAATTTTACTTTTATTATCCAGAAACATATCGATGGCTTTACGATTAAAATATCATATCTAATATGCAATATTAGTTTTTTTATTTTTACTTCGTTCCAGAAGAACGGCCTATTATGCCGATACTAAGGGTGTAATTCATGTAAAATCAATGTTGCAACATTTAAAAGATCTATTACAGATGTAATAAACTATCATTTAAACCGGAAGTAACCAAAAAAAAAAAAATCAGGAACATCTGGGGTAATTTGAAAGCAATGAATGTTTGTAAAAAGATCTTTATTTTTTAATATTTTTTTATACTTTTTGTTTTAATTATTATCAGTGTTGCCTCAATTAATAGAAAATTTCTGGCAATCTAAGTACCAAAGCAGTTTGATTACAGCGATGTTGAGCCAGTGAGGACTTTACAGTTAGCAGCGCGGGAATAACCGTGCGGTTTGGGGCGCCATGCCGCGCACTGTGCCGGAAGTTTGAGTCCTCCCTCAGGCAGGGGTGGATGTGTTGTCCTTAGCATAACTTAAAATAGTTTGTATTTCTAGGAACCAATAACCTCAGCAGTTTGCTGCCTTAGAACTGAGCTTCGCAATACATTTTCATAAATAAGAAAAGTGTCAGATGGATATGATTTTTGGACACCTGTTGTTGAACAACCCCCTTTCTCTATTGACAAAAATATGGGAAAAATTACGAAGGAGGTAATAAGAGTTGCCTAAATAGGGCAGCAGATTTTCATACCCCATCCGATTCAGATCAGCAACACTTCAAAACTGATATTTGAACGGGTTGGTAAATTAGATTTTGGCCATCATATAAACGAGCGGGCGAACAAAACATTTGGATGTCTAAGTTAGATTTTCGTCTTCTGTAAATTACGCCTCTTTTAAACTTGGTGATAGATGTGAGGCATGTGAATTGCGACAGCGTTTCACTTGCAACAATACTGGGGCGTACCTAGTATTGCTGTCCCCTCCCTGCCTCCCGGGCGTGAGGCTTCGGCGAGAAATACCTCTTGGCAAAAATTTGTTCACTTCGACTTCCCATGTGTCGCCGTGCCACGCACCGCTATTCTGCCGCTGCTGGAGTACGCGTTACTCGTTCTCTTTTATTCTCCCTGTTAATGCATACCGATAAAGCAAATATCACACCAAACTAATTTGGGACTGCTCTAAAGAAAGCCGGCCGCGGTGGCCGAGGGGACTGCGGCCCGCCAGTCACGGTCTGCACGGCCA
The DNA here is from genome assembly GCA_026315105.1 of Locusta migratoria. Lineage (NCBI taxonomy): Eukaryota > Metazoa > Arthropoda > Insecta > Orthoptera > Acrididae > Locusta > Locusta migratoria. The sequence goes on from CM048755.1 coordinate 384,465,026, forward strand.
CTACGGTCGGGGGTTCGAATCCCCCCTCGGGCATGGATATTTGTGCCGTCCTTAGTGTTAGCTTGTTCATAAGTAGTTTGTAAGTTTAGGGACTGATGACCCCGTAGTTAAGTCCCATAAGCTATACAAACATTTGAACATTTTGATTTTGCTCTTTGTACTCCTCCCTTATTTTCACTTTTAACAACCATTTTGTTTGAAACGGCAAAGGCCGAGCAGGAATGGCTGTGTGGTTCTAGCCATTATTTCAGGGGCTGCGCGGCCGCTCCCGCCTGATGTTCGAGTCCTCCCTCTGGCATGTGTGTGTGTTTGTGTGTGTGTGTGTGTGTGTGTGTGTGTGTGTGTGTGTGTGTTGTCCTTAGTACTGGTGTAAGTTAGTTTAAATAGTGCGTAAATCTAGGGGACAACAATTTCTTTTTCACATGTAGAGCTACATCATCAGTTGTTCAAATGTTCAAATGCTTGTATAGCTTATGGGACTTAACTACGGGGTCATCAGTCCCTAAACTTACAAACTACTTATGAACTAGCTAACACTAAGGACGGCACAAATATCCATGCCCGAGGGGGGATTCGAACCCCCGACCGTAGTGGCCGTGCAGACCGTGACTGACGCGCCTCAGTCCCCTCGGCCACCGCGGCCGGCCATCATCAGTTGGTCTACAGAGATGTTCTGATACTTAAAACACCTCTCCTTCTTCGAATGCATTCGTACCTTGCAATTGTCAGATTTATGGCATAAGCACACCCTACGGCGGTATACTTGAGAAAAAGATGGGGAATGTACTAACCTGATATCTTCTTTCGCTGCTGTTGTCCGCTGCGCAGAAGCAGCGCTCATGTCGTAGATGCGTTGTTTCTTGATGTAAGGATGAAATAGTAGTCTAGTGTGGCTAGGTTTCAATAATAACGAATGTCACACGAAATTTCGAGATGCCAGTGGCTTTTCTTATTTAATTTGTGAGGGTTGGAACTTAAATAGTGACAACACTGCTTTGGAGACACTATGAAATGATTACACACGTTGTTGACATACCTACTTTTCCTACGAGCAAATGGACACGCCCGTCCCACGTCACCGGCGTGCGCACAATAGAGGGAAAACAGTCACCTGTGTGTTCAAGTGTTTGTTAAGCTTATGGGACTTAATACGGGGTCATCAGTCCCTAAACTTACAAACTACTTATCAACTACCTTATACTAAGGACGGTACAAATATCCATGCCCGAGGGGGGATTCGAACCCCCGACCGTAGTGGCCGTGCAGACCGTGACTGGAGCGCCACAGTCTCCTCGGCCACCGCGGCCGGCAGTCATTTGTGAGCGAGCGCCTAGCGTAAGGGTGTCATTACGTTTTCGAAACAGGAACAACGGCTTTGGGTCGAGACTGAATGAGCCAGAGGTCGTACAGCACGACAGTGGCATCAAGGTCTTCAAGAGGCGCACGGGACAGCGGCATGGCGGTTTAGATGAAGTACACTTCCACCTGAATGCATACGTGAATAAGCAGAAATGGCGATTTTGGGCTTCCGAAAAGCCATATTGGTGTGAAGCGAAATCCCTGTATTCTCCTAAAGTTACTGTGTGGGCTGCAGTATGCAGCAGGGGCATTATTGGCCCTTTTTTCATTCGAGAAGCGGTCACTGGTGCACGTTACGTTGCAATTTTGGAACGGTTTATGCAAGATGGTGCCCGACCACATCGGACCGAACGAGTGTTTCGCTTTCTTGAGGAATACTTCGGGAATCGAGTCATTGCTTTGGAATATCCCAAATTTACTGGTGCAGGCATGGATTGGCCTCCATATACGCCGGATTTGACTCCCTGTGACTTTTTTTTTTCTGTGAGGCACAGTGAAATACATGGTCTACCCGAAGCATCCCGCCACGCTGGACGATCTTGAATCGGCGATCTCTGTGGCATGTGAATCCATTTCGGTTCAGACACTACGAAATGTGATGGCGAATTTCATTCTTCGTTTGCGCCACCTATGTAGTCCAATGGTGAACATTTTGAAAACATTGTGATGTGATTGTTTGCAAAGAGTGTGTTCATACGATTATTTCACTTATGTATGCTGATGAGCTGTACAGCGTACAATGCCATCTGTTAGCAGCTTTTGTAACTATTATTTCAAACTGCTGTATAAACTTCTTACAGCTTTCACTATAAACATACAGTTTACTGCATTCCTCTATCGATCTTTGTTTTCGATATATTTAATTCTGAAATCAGGGAGCCCTTTTCTGGACAGCCTGTACAATATACGCGATACAGGCACGCAATTGACTTTGATATGCGTCTGAGGCCCCTAGCTCGACTGACTGCGGCAGGAGTAACACTCCCCTATTGTGTCTACATTTTGGAGCCAACAGAACATTCTAGAGCAGTGGTTTCAAACATTTTTCCTCGCCCCCCCCCCACCCTTCACCAGGAAAAAACATTGCACTGACGTGTTTTACGGCCCACTTTAGATTTGTAGTTTTATAAGTTTTAGCAAACATTTTGGACCAAAATAATAATGTAAACAATAAAAAATTAATTAATAAGAATGTCTGAAATCCTTTTAGGAAAACAGAAATTTTAAGGTAGTGGCGGGTTTTGAACCACTGATCTGTAGCGTTACAGTCCAACGCATTGCTTTCTCCACTACGGCCAACACTTGAAAATCGCGCTCTTTATTCTCATACTATTGATGCCTGTTATTAACTGATGCTAATATGGCATTTGTAGACATTAGATTATCATTTATCGTACGAAGAACGACGTGTTTATGCTAATTCTTCAGTGCGCCATTGCTTTGTAATGAAAACGTGTAAGTTAAAATAAGAAAATCATCAAATACGCAACGCAAGATGGCTTATGCCAGAGAGAGTTCTGGGCGAGGAATGTCACGTGACATCTGCGAACCGCTCGTTTTCGTTAATTCAGTGGAGGGCCTAAAAACTCTGTTATTTTTGCAAATATCTCTCAAACGATACGAGATATGAAAAAAACGTAAGGGAACAAAGCTGTAGAGAATCTTCTCCTCTAGAAATTCGGTTATTTAATTTTAGCGTCAGATGAACGGTTTATATACCATTAAAATTACATTACAAACGACCTTTCTTTGGTATTACTAACGTATTTCTTGTCGGAAATATTTGAAAAAGTGAGGTTCTGGTCTCTGATAGCCAGCATTTATGTCTGTAAAATTTGGTGCTAATCGGTTGAACGGTTCGACCTAAAAAGTGGGAACACGTTACAAGCAAACATACACCCCAAAATCGCCGTTATTTTTGCAAATATCTCTGAAACGATACGAGATATGAAAATAAAAAAATAAAAACCATAAGAGTCAAAGTTGTAGAGAATTTTCTCCTCCACAAATTCGGTTATTCAATTTTCCTGTCAGGTGAATGGTTAAGCCGTTATTTTTATTTAAATTTCGAGCTGTCAAAAAACGATCGCAAAGGCCCACTTTTAGTGTTACTACCGTAACCTAAAGTGGGCCAGTAGTATCAGGCGTTCCGCCGTATTCCAATTAATAAAAATAGTCATTTTATTTTTTTCTTATTATGTATACCAAACTAAAATTAAAAGAGTTTCATGGAGCAGAAACCAAGAATAACATGACTTATAACGAAAATAGGGAAGAAATATTTTTATCTCTATCACGTTTTCATTTATTCAACAACTATGAATAAACATTATTTACGATTCAACAAACAAGATTTGAAAGGTCAATAAAAATTTAAATTTAAAAGTTCAGTGTGATGTATGTGCTTGCTTTTGAGAACAAAGTTTCTCAAGACGTGGAGAAATATCAGAAAGAGCCACTCGAAGTTCTTAGTTTACATTTAGCTTTGAACGGTAGTTCGACTTCATAGCTGCCATAACTGAAAATCCAGTTTCGCACAACTATGTTGTTGCAAAAGGAATCAGGATATTCATTGTATTTTGGCTTATCGCTGGGAAGTGCTTGCTAACATGTATCCAAAACTCCAACAAAGACATTTCATTGAATTTACTCTTCATTGAAGTATCACTAGTGAGTTCAATAAGTTGTTCTTGCTTTTCTATATTTAGAATTGATTGGATTTTGAATCCAATTAAATTTATCAAAATCGTTGCTGAAATACTTCTCGAACTGAACATTTAATGTTGCAAGATGATGAAGAATGCAAGCTTTTATCGCCATTGGAAGTATCGGATTCTCGTTATCCTCTAACAGTGACACTATAGTAGGGAACATATCTAGTGTGCCACTCTCCATTCGGTTTTGCCACAGCTGTAATTTCTTCATGAACGCCTTCACCTTTTCTTTCCAAGATAGTACAGTTTCCAGAATGAAACTTTCACCCTGCAGCGGAGTGTGCGCTGATATGAAACTTTCTGGCATATTAAAAGAGTGTGCTGGAACCGGGCCTTGAACCTGGAACCTTTGCTTTTCGCAGGCAAGCGCTCTACTGACTGAGCTATCCCAACACGACTCACGATCCGTCCTAAAAACTTCAATTCTGGTACCTCGCCTGTTTACCTTAAAGTGTTAAGAATATTTAATTTCTTAAAAACATCGGTAAGCCATTTTAAATAAAAAATCTCCGATACTGCAACAATCTGCCAAAGAGCTACTTCTCTCCTTTAAAAAACAAAATACCTCATTCCTCAGTTCAAAATTCTTTTCAATATTTTACTCCTTGAAAGCCATCGAGCATTACAAAAAAAAGAGCAACTCAGTGCGTTCAGCACCCATCTCCTCACACAGCACTTTATAAAGACTCCAATTTATAGATTGTACCTTAATAATATTAACTGTTTGTGTAACCGTTAGCAGAACTTCATGAGGAGGTGAACTAAGTTCTTTAGCGGCCAGAACCTCCCGATGTACAAATGTTCAAATGTCTGTTAAGCTTAATTGCGGGGTCATCAGTCCCTAAACTTACAAACTACTTATGAACTAACTTATACTAAAAACAGCACAAAGATCCATGCCCGAGGGAGGATTCGAACCCCCGACGGGGAACGTCCTCACGGATCGGAGCATAATGCCTCAATGCACTCGGCCATTCCGCCACGGCTCCCGACGTATGAGTCCATACCGCTTCAGGAGCTACAGCTTTAATTTTCGCTTGCAATCCACCACGAATTCCAGACATTGAACGAGCTCCTTCTGTGCATACTCCAATGCACCTCTTTCATTATATACCGTTTTCATTTTAAAAAAGTATTGAGCATATCGAAAAGGCTTTCAGCTGTAACTGTTTTCAGTATCGGTTCACAGAAAAGAAATTGCTCACGAATGTTAAATTCATCAACAAAACGAACATAAGCAATAAAATGAGTGGCTTTGTGAATGTCAGTTGCTTCGTCCACTTGAAGTGCAATATAGTTGCTGCGCAATTTATCGATTAAGTGCTCAAGTAAAACGTCAAAAAATGTTCAAATGTTTGTATAGCTTATGGGACTTAACTACGGGGTCATCAGTCCCTAAACTTACAAACTACTTATGAACTAGCTAACACTAACGACGGCACAAATATCCATGCCCGAGGGGGGATTCGAACCCCCGACCGTAGTGGCCGTGCAGACCGTGACTGGAGCGCCTTCTTTTTTTAAAATATACGGGTGTTTTCAGTTGTGCCGTACGATCTCCGAGTACGGTGCCTTCGAAGCGACGTCAGGGCTCAGAGTTCGTCTTCTCGAAGTTCTAGGTTTCCGTGTCGTATCGGTCAACAATTTCTTCAGTTTCCCGAAGCCTATGTTTAATTATGTCAGTGTTTAGTTCCTCTGCTCTTAACTCTGAGGGTAGAACCCACTGAGAGCTCCGTACTATCATTGGTCTGTGACTTTAGTGCCTACAATTGGCTGAAAGCTGCTGCTATTGGCGTGACCTTCTCTGTTACAGAAATAAACATAAATAAATAAATGAAAAGTTAGTAGCAAAGAAATATTTCCTCTTCAATGTATACAGGAATAAAGAAAGACTTCTCCAATGAAGAATATGATTTCCATAATAAATCAGCTAGTACAAAACTTCAGTATTGTAAACAAAAATGGTGCGTAACTTCCGCAGCCTTTAAGGAATTCTCCAACTTAAACAGAAGAAGGAAGGACACTCGAACATTTTCTGCAGCGTCGGTGGCGTTATACACAGAGTATGGATAGACCATACGGCTAGGAACGCACAGAAATAGAAATAATAGTAATCAATAATAAAATTAAATTAAAAAAAGAAACTGCCTAGTTTGTCGATAACTTAAAGGCGTCCATCGTTTAATGCAATGGTGAGGAAATTCTGAAACGTCTTTTTATACTTTCGATATTTTTTGATCACAAAATATTCCGCAGTCAGGTACATATGATAGCCATTAAGAATTGGCGTTTTGTCGGTCATCATGTAATAAAGAAATTGGCCCGTTAACCAGGTATAACTATTATTCTTAGATTCTGGAAAGAGCCGCCAATCAGAGTGAAGTACGTCCTGTAACTGTAAGTAATTCTCTGACGATCTGTTGATAAGTGCCAGTTTCTTCCGTGTCCAAGTACATATTTGATTCTGATCTCTACACAGCAATATATGATGCAGTGTTTCCACGAGATTACATTTTGTACAGAGTGGTGATGGTCGAAGCTTAATGTTGAACAGTTTTTCTCCGGTGGGGATTACTTCATTGACCACGTCATACCAAACCGAAATGACGCCGGATCGAAGAAAAGGATTACTAATATTCTTCCAGATATGCTTCCAATTTCTGCTCACATATTTTTGCTCGATACGGTTTGGTTGCTGCCGTTTAATTAGTTCCTTATAGATCGTCGCTGTTTTACATTGTTGTTGGTGTTCAGGAAAATACCTAAGCTCTACATAATACTTTCGAATATAGTCAAGGTCGGCGTGTATATGACCCACATTTGTCGGCACGGACAAGTCCACAGGACGTAACTGCCTGAAAACAGTAGCGGTGAGACTGCTTTGATCGCTCTGTATGATGCGTGAAGCAGGGGACATGAAGATCGCTAGGCATTGCGACTGAACATCTTAAACACCCAATCCGCCTCTGGTACGAGGTAGCGACGTCGACTTGAACGAGACTTTAAAAATATTATCCCTCCAAACATACCAACAAGCAAGCGATAGAATTTTATGCACTACGCCTGTTGGAATAGGTAGAACATCAGCAATATGATAGACCTGACTGGCATATACATACGTATTGACAAAGATCGCTCGCTGTCTTCGATCTAAGGATTGCACCTTGTGGTCTTTGATCATTGCCCGTAAAACATTAAGCTTGCGTTCCCAGTTTACTTTCACCATCTCCTGCGGATTCGGTGTAATAATCAATCCTAGATGTTTTAACTCTGCCGTACTGTCAATCCTGCCGGCCGCGGTGGCCGAGGTGACTGAGGCGCTCCAGTCACGGTCAGCACGACCACTACGGTCGGGGGTTCGAATCCCCCCTCGGGCATGGATATTTGTGCCGTCTTAGTTCGTAAGTAGTTCATAAGTAGTTTGTAAGTTTAGGGACTGATGACCCCGTAGTTGGGTCCCATAAGCTTCACAAACAGTTGAACATTTTGTCAATCCAATCGGTGTCAACGTAGTTTACATGAGGTCCTAGCATCATTACTTTGGATTTGCGTTCATTAAGTCTCGCTCCGCTTGCCTTGGCATACCGTTGCACGAGTCGTCTGACAGTCGTCATCTCGTCATTGTTGTTGATGATGATGCTGATATCGTCGGCATAAGCGTGGCAGACTGTTTTCGTATTCAGCGTCTGTAGACCCCCGAGAGTGACGTCAAATGTCTTAAGAAGTGGCTCCACTGCAATGGCGTAAAGCAGAGGTGGGCAATGTGCGAGCCGCGCTCTCGGAGCCGCCTGCCTGAGCAGGAGCAGAGCCGCGAGCAGCTGGCGTCCACCACGTAGTTCCTGCTGAAAACACTATGCGCAGCCAATGCTCTAACGTAGCCGCAGAAATCCACCTGGCTGAGTGCGATATAAACTAACTTACAAACTCTTTAGTATCCAACTAAGAATGAACAGATTCCACTGCTAGGGGTATCTCCTGAAAAATGCTATTATGTCTACAAGTAAGTAACTTATAAACATAATACTGGAAACTCTTCTCTAAAACGCGTGCAGTCGAGCCGGCAAATATCTTATAAAGATAAGAGCGAACTACGTGCGCCAGCAAGCATGAAGACCTCTAGCGGCAACTAGGATAACTACCGGCCGAGCGCGAACGCTGCTCTTTTTCCGGCCTGAGCCGGAGTGCTGCTCACTGAGCCGATTTGTGCCCACCTCTGGCGTAAAGGGTCATGGAAAGGGGACACCCTTGTCGCACGCCCTGTTGGATGGGCACAGGAGCAGTCAGCTGGCCGTTGATCTTGATGCGAGAGGATATTCCACATATACGAGTCCTAATGAGATGTCGCAAATTCTGGTGGAACCCCATTTTCGCCATTGTTTTTAATAAAAATCCGAACCTGACTCTGTCAAACGCCTTGTCAAAGTCAAAGAATAGGACAGCCAGTTTAGTTTTGCATATCCATGATAAATATGTTATGGCCCGGTATTCACAAAGCGCGTTGAACATTGATCGACCACTGACCACACTCGTCTGGTAAGAGCCCAGTAGTTTGCTAAGAACCGTTTTCAATCTGGCATTTATAAGTCTCGTCAAGATCTTGAAATCTGCGTTGAGCAGAGTTATTGGCCGAAAGTTATTGAGCTTATCCTGTCTCGACGTTTTTAGTACGAGCACTTCGGTGAACGGAAGAGGGAATGAAACGCTTGATAGCAAGTCGTGTCAGTTCATCACCAAAAATGTGCCAGTACTGTGTGTAGAATTCGAGTGGTAGGCCGTCCAAACCCGCAGCTTTCTTCTTTGGAGCACACGCGATGGCTGGCTTTATTTCTGCGTCGGTTATAGGGAATAAAATTTCTGCGTTGTCGTCTTGATTAAGCGCGGAAGTAATGTTGGATAAAAAATCATGCCCAGCTGGCGCGTCTTCTTCCTGCTCGGAGTAAAGGTGTCGGAAGTGATTGAAGACAAAGGCCTTAATAGTGGATTGCTCATTATATATCGTTCCACCTTCATCCTGAAGTTGTGTAATGATTTTTTGTTTCCCTCTTACATGTTCCCGAATGACGTGAAACAATGATGTCCGCTCATGGGCGATGTCGTCTGATGTACGTGCCCTGACCCGTGTACCCGCCATACTTTCTCGAACCAAAGCAGTAATTTTAGCTTTCATACGTTTGATATGGATCAAATTGTCAGTCAGAGTTGCAGGGCAACTATACAACTGACGTAAAACGGTGATTTAAAACTCCAAAGTTTGTTTCCTCCAATACGCTTTGGCCCTGGCAAACTGACAGATGCACTTCTTAAACTGGAGCTTCACGAGCTCCGTCCACCAGACAACGCGCTCCCTGGAGGCAGTGCCGCCAGGTAGCAGCAATATCTCGCCGCAAGGCGGCATCTTCCAGCTATGAGGTATTCAACTGCCACACCCCACGACCCATGAAGGTGTTCTGTGGCGAGTGTCTGGACGTGATATGGTAGGCACAGTGGTCACTAAAACTAAGCGGCCATATTTCACAGTCACGGACATCCATTAAAATATTTTGGGACACGTAAAACCTATCCAGACGACTTGCAGACTTGGCAGTAACATACGTGTACCCTATGGTATGAGGGCGCAGGTGGCACCAACTATCTTTCAGTTCCAGACCGTCAGTTAAACACTGCAGTTCGTGGCAAAAATTAAAATTAGGCTGCTGGTCTTCTTTGCGTAAGACACAGTTAAAATCGCCACCGAGTATGATATTTGCGCGAGCACGGCTTATAAGGGTTACGATTTCGTCACGATAAAAATCAGACCTCTCCCTTCTGGCACTGGATCCAGACGGAGCATAAATGTTTATTAAAAGCAAGTTGTCCGGTAATAGAGCAGCAATGCCGCGTCCTGTTGGTAGAATGACGGTAGATGTACAAGAAATGCCTTCTTTAAACAGAATTGCCGTACCTGCTTCATCGCCGATATTTATTATGACATCATAACCCGTAATCTGACTTATGTTCGCTGTTACAACTTCCTGAAGGAAAGCAATGTCCACATCGGCTGCATACAAATAGTCTGTCAAGCACTTAATTTTAACGTCAGATTCGATTCGGTTTAAGTTCACAGTCACTATTTTATAATCTTGCATTATGTAAGAGAGAGAACTGCATGTCATTCCGTATCCTCAGACCAGGCCTTGGCCCTCTCCGACTTACGCGAGCGACCGGCGTCCGTGTCTTCAGGTCCCGAACTGTCTACGTTCATACCGTCGGCTTCCCCCACATGTTGTGAGACTTGGCCGCCGTCCTTAACGTTTGTGGTTCCCTCAGTTCTGATTTGCTTGATGGTTCGCTGCAGTTTCCTTTCCAGGGTGCGGACCTCCTCGTCGCTCTGCTTACGTGAAGTTTTCTTCGCCTTTGACGCTCTTTGTGGGCGTGCGCCCTTGTCAGAGCCGTGTTGGGTGTCAGCCGCAGAAGCGGCGGCCGCGCCCTGTGTCGAGACTTCTGTGGCGGGAGGGATTGAATTTCAGACGACAGTCCGAGAAGGTGATGAACTTGCAATCCTCCGACGTCATTCTGTTCCGTAACCTCCGTGGGAATGTCCGTGTGAGCACCGAAATCCTGAGGTGGAAGTTCGGCGCTTAGTCGGTCAGATGCGGAAAACTGCACGTGTGCGTCGCTGCCGCGGGCATGGGTCGCCGAGTCGGTGTGCGCGGCCGCTGTGTTGTTTACAACTGCGGGCAGCGCTGGCTCCTGCAGTGCCGCGCTTACGGCAGGCGTTCCCACCAGCGTGTCCGCGTACGTGATTCTGATAACGGCCTGCCCATCCACCGTAGCGGGTGCACTCCTACGGACAGGTTTCACACGCGGACACGCAGATTTCAAATGGTCGGGGGAGCCACAGAGGACACAAGTTCGCGGCTGCCCGTCGTACGTGACGAGAGCTCCAAATCCGCGGACAAGAATGTTGGACGGGATATGCTTCTTAAGATCTACTTTAGCATTCCTCACGCCATTATCCACATTGAAATGCTTCAACCCGGACCACGTTTCCGCGTGAATGTCCACAGCGTCACCGTGTTCAGAAAGGGCTTGTCGTATATTATCAAGTTCAATCTCAAAGGGTAGATTAAATATGCGGACCGTGCGCAGACCGAGATCGGCATGAGAAACTGATACTTTGCAGATTTCGCCTCTGTAATTCACAAATTTGGTGGTACCTTGAGTTAATTCCATGACACGTAAACAGGGATCGTCACTAACGACTTTCACAAACACGGCATTCGCAAGGAAATCATACGAAAAACCGAGTATTCTTCATCTTTCAGACCCAATTTTCCGTAAAGCCAATCTACGAGTTCGTATACTTGCGGTCGAGTGCATCCATACGGAAATTGAAAACGAAGCGTGTATTGTCGTAATTGATCATCGATGGCGCACGCCATAGTTGTCACAGTCCCTGTAGCTGCAGGCGGCGTAAACGCTCGCGGAGCAAGCTCACCGGCGCGTGTGCACTAGACCGCTGCCCAAGCGGAACTGGCTTTCAGCTGTAGCTGTTTTCAGTATCGGTTCACAGAAAAGAAATTGCTCACGAATGTTAAATTCATCAACAAAACGAACATAAGCAATGAAATGAGTGGTTTTGTGAATGTCTGTTGCTTCGTCCACTTGAAGTGCAAAATAGTTGCTACGCAATTTATCGATTAAGTGCTCAAGTAAAATGTTCAAATGTTTTTATAGCTTATGGGACTTAACTAAGGGGTCATCAGTCCCTAAACTTACTAAACTACTTATGCACTAGCTAACACTAAGGACGGCACAAATATCCATGTCCTAGGGGAGGGATTCGAACCACCGACCGTAGTGGCCGTGTAGTCCGTGACTGGAGCGCCTCAGTCCCCTCGGCCACCGCGGCCGGCAGTAAAACGTCAGAAATGTCAAAAATTCTTCTACGCACTGTGTCATTAGAGACAGGAATACTTTTCAGCTGTTGAGCAAATGAGTCGCCAAACATTGTTGATACTATATCGATCGCTGCTGGTAAAACCAGAGTTTCTGCAACCGTGTGTGGTTTCTTGCATTTAGCAATTGTGTGAGAAATCTGGTAAGAGGCTGAAAGCGGAGCGCGCGGTTGCTCGCCGTGGAGGTTCGAGTCCTCCCTGGAGCATGGGTGTGTTTGTTGTCCTTAGGTTAGTTTACCTAGCTTTAAGTAGTTTGTAAGCTACGGACTGATGACCACGCAGTTTGGTCCGATAGAATTACAAACATTTGAACATTTGAGAGGCTGAAAGGGCCTTAGACGTCACATTCGTCGTTGTAGCAAAGTTCTTCTTGGTAGACAAAAAGCATTCAGTTTTCTGATAAAAAAATCTTTTGATTTTCCTATTAATGCAGGATGTTTGGTTTCAAGATGTCTCTTTAACTTGTTAAAGTTTCATGCTATCAGCGGCTAAAATCGTCGTTCTTCACCATTGATTGCAGGTTTCGTGAAGCCTAGCAATAAATAGTTCTCATCATACCTCCTCGTTTTCGCCTCCGCCAGTTGACGGACTACTGCCGTCTTGGTGTTTGTCACTAATCAGGAACCGCTTCATAGCCGCGGCGGATTAGCCGCGCGTACTGGAGCGTCGTGTTGCGGTGCGCGCTGCCGTCTGCCGTTGGGGGTTCGAATCCCCCCTCGGGCATGGATGTTTGTATCGTCTTTAGTATAAGGTAGTTCATAAGTAGTTTTTAAGTTTAGGGACTGATGACCCGGTAGTTAAGTCCCTTAAGCTTTACAAACATTTGAACCGCTTCATACTGCAGTCAAGTCTTCCTCGCAAAGTTTGAAAAACTATTATTATAGTCGTCACTATAAAGATGCGTTTAGATACACGAGCCAAATAATGGGCTGTATAAATAAGAAAGAGCACATGCTCCAGAGAAGATTCTCAGAGCAAAAGAACGTTCACTGATTAAGTTCTCAATTTCGTATGAATAAAACTTCGAAGCATATGCTCTGAGCAGGAAGTTCATTGTCGCTAGTTCCCCTCCGTCCTGAGTAGGTTCGCCTTTTGTCATGTCCGTCACAGATCAGTTGTTCCATCGTGTATTTCCTTAACTAGCCTAATCAGGCAAATTATTCAGTGTATAAATATGGACTAGGCATCTACGTGTCCAGAAAGAACGATACTTATGTTTACATATTAGTTTACATATTTCTTCTTTGTGTTTTTGGCCTCCTTTTCAGCAGTTGCAGTTTTACAATTTGTTTATGCAACTGTAAATTAATGCCGGCCGCGGTGGCCGCGGGGACTGAGGCGCTTCAGTCACGGTCTGCACGGCCACTACGGTCGGGGGTTCGAATCCCCCCTCGGGCATGGATATTTGTGCCGTCCTAGTTCGTAAGTAGTTCATAAGTAGTTTGTAAGTTTAGGGACTGATGACCCCGTAGTTAAGTCCCATAAGCTTAACAAACATTTGAACATTTTGTAAATTAATTTTCTCTAAAGTAGACGAATTTACAGTCGCATAAGACGGCCCCATAACCTATACATATTAGTTTGTTGTGCAGCAGCATATTATTAAGAATAAATATGGACTTTTTACGAAAATTTATTCTTCTGAAGATGTTACAAAATTTTCGTCGTGCGAAAAACTTTGTTACTGAAATTGGCTTAGCGTAATTTGCGAACGAAATTTGCGAAGCCGACAAGCAAAGATTACGATCGCTCTTAGAAACTGAATGGGCATCGTTTAATTCTGCGACTATGGATGTAGAGGAATTGTGGACTAAATTTAAATGCATTGTTAATGAAGGGTTAGAGAAATATGTGCCAGTAAAGACGATTAAGGATGGAAAAGATCCACCGTGGTATAATAATAATCTTAGAAAGCTGCTGAGAAAGCAAAGGCTGTTGCACTCTCGATTCAAAAAAGAACACGCAAATGATGACAGGCAAACGTTAGTAGAGATTCGTGCGTCTATAAAAAGATCGATGCGTGAAGCATACAATAATTATCACAGCCATACCTTAGCAAAAGATCTTTCCGAGAACCCGAAAAAATTCTGGTCCTACGTAAAATCGATAAGCGGGTCAAAGCCCACTGTCCAGTCACTAGTTGATCATTCCGGGGCAGTAATAGAAGAAAGCAAACGGAAAGCTGAAGTTCTAAATTTAACCTTTAAGAAATCTTTCACGCAGGAGGACCGCACAAATATACCATCATTTGATCAACGTACTAATTCCGAAATGGGGGACATAGCAATAGGTATTTCCGGTGTAGAGAAGCAGCTGAGAGAGCTAAATACGAAAAAGTCTGCTGGTCCGGATGGAATACCAGTTCGGTTTTACAAAGACTATTCTGCGGCATTGGCCCCCTACTTAGCTTGCATTTACAGCGAATCTCTAATTCAGCGCAAAGTTCCTAGTGATTGGAAAAAAGCGCAGGTGACTCCCGTGTATAAGAAAGGAAAGAGAACTGACCCATACAATTACAGGCCAATATCGTTGACATCGGTTTCATGTAGAATTTTGGAGCATATTCTCAGTTCGAATATAGTAAATTTCCTTGAAACGGAAAAGCTTCTTTCCATGAATCAGCACGGGTTTAGGAAACATCGTTCATGTGAAACTCAGCTTGCCCTTTTCTCACATGACATCTTGCGAGCCATGGACGAAGGGCAACAGGCGGATTGTGTTTTTCTCGACTTCAAAAAGGCGTTCGACACGGTGCCACACTGCAGACTGCTAACGAAGATACGAGCTTATGGAATAGGTTCACAGATTTGTGACTGGCTGGAAGACTTCCTAAGTAATAGAACGCAGTACGTTGTTCTCGACGGCGAGTGTTCATCAGAGACGAGTGTATCGTCAGGCGTGCCCCAGGGGAGTGTGATAGGACCGCTATTATTTTCTATCTACATAAATGATCTGATGGACAGAGTAAGTTGTAATTTGCGGCTGTTTGCTGATGATGCTGTGGTGTATGGGAGGGTGTCGTCTGTAACTGACTGTAATAGCATACAGGTTGACTTAGACAAAATTTCTAGTTGGTGCGAAGAATGGCAGCTAGCTCTCAATGTAGAAAAATGTAAGGTGATGCGCATGAGTAGAAAAAACAATCCTATAATGTTCGAATACAGCATCAGTAGTGAGCTTCTTGATGCGGTCGCGTCGTCAAATATCTAGGCGTAACATTGCAGAGCGATATGAAATGGAACGAGCATGTAAGGACAGTTGTGAGTAAGGCAGACAGCCGACTTCGGTTTATTGGGAGAATTTTGGGAAGATGTACTTCACCTGTAAAGGAGACCGCGTATAAAACGCTTGTACGACCACGTCTTGAGTATTGCTCAAGTATTTGGGACCCGCAGCAGATCGGTTTGAAGGAAGACATAGAGGCGGTTCAGAGGCGAGCAGCTAGATTTGTTACCGGTAGGTTCGACCAATGCGCGAGTGTCACGGAAATGCTCCGGCAACTCAATTGGGGATCGCTGGAAGAAAGACGACGTTCTTTTCGTGAATTTCTGTTAAGTAAATTTAGAGGGCCGGAATTTGAAGCTGAGTGTAGTACGATCTTGCTGCCGCCTACTTACATTTCGCGTAAAGATCACAAAGACAAGATAAGAGAAATTAGGGCTCGTACGGAGGCATATAGGCATTCTTTTTTTCCTCGTTCAATTTGGGAATGGAATAGGAAAGGAAATGCCTAGTAGTGGTACAGTGTACCCTCCGCCACGCACCTTACGGTGAATTGCGGAGTATGTATGTAGATGTAGATGTAGATGTAGAAGAATGCTTTACATTTTCATCTGTTTCAATGAGGAACGTTGTCAGAGCTTTCTAACACGAGATGTTTTTTGTTAAATATGACACATAATGGTCTGCTCATAAGCGATAGGCTATGCGATTTTGTTACAAGAAACAGACTGCTAAGTATCTAATTAAGTAGTTGCTAATTTTACTTTAGTGTTTACTTACATCTAACACAACAGAAGTTACCATTACGAAGGCGGAAAACGTATCTTAAATAGGCCAACCGATTTGGATAGAAAGAGCAAGAGCAGTACGAAAATACTTCGTATCTTATATTGCATTTTATTTAATTTGTGATACTGTCTGTGAAGTCCTCGGATTCACTTTATTTGGAATTAACGTCATAAGACCTTATTAATAGACCCTATTTAAAAACATACAGTATTATTTCGTTATTTAGATATTTACAACTGTAGGGAAAAAAACATTAAAAAATAAAAAAAACTTAAAAAAAAAACTCTTAACAAACAGTGTAAAACACGCAGCTGAATCCACTTCTGATTAATTTCTATGTCGGTAATGAAAAAACTCGTATGACATGACCCTCGTCACTATATAAAGTGCTTCATGTGTCACCCTTATTATTATTGTGAAGGAAGTGATTTGATAGCAAAATGTTTTTATTTGCGTAAACGTTTTAGTTTCTGTCATGTACTTCATACTAGCCTACGTATAAAGGAACTTTTTTTGCCTTCTAAGCAACGCAAATTTTGTAATTTTTATTAGAAACCACAGTAAAACATAACCTTAATTGAAGTTACTCAGCACGAAGTGTGCTAGAAAGCTCACTTCAGAAAACGGAGAATGTTCTCGGTCGTGAGAAACTGCTCTATTTTATTCATACCAAATCGGAGAACGTTTTCGGTTGTTAGCAACCTCCCCTACCCTTTTACTCACACTGTGAACATAATCGGTTGATGTATATTCTCCGTCTCGCTTTATTCATGCGAAGCTGAGTATGTTCTCTGGAATTCAGAGTATAAAGTAGATACTCCGTTTTATTCGTATGGCCCAATGTCGCAGGCGACAAAGGGTATTCCACCGACTATCGAAGGAAGCAACGCCACCTAGGGAGAAAGCCTACTAACGCGAGCTGTGACGTCACGCTCTGCAGCTGATTTGGCCCTTAGAAACTAGGTGGCGTCGGCGTTGCTCCCAAGGAGCAGCAGAGGGTGGCATCCATGGTGGCATCACAGCTCGCGTTTGTAGGCCTTGTTCCTAGGTGGCGTTGAAGGAAGTCGCGCTGCTCGACCGAGCATTTCAAACAGTGCTGAAAATGTGACTGCGCCACTGCGGTTTCATTGTCGTCGACCAAGTCTGGCATTAAAATAGACTTCGGGCGGACTTCAAATCATATCAGGGGCATTTCGTTTGTTCGAAAAAAGAAAAATCCAATTCTTTGTCACAAAGTTCTTTTTTTTCCTGACCCCCTTGCACCCCATTCGCGTCCCCCGCCCCCTCGGGGTCGCACCCCACAGTTTGACAACCTCTGTTCTAGTTCTACGCCTGTTATCTTTCAATTAAACTAATATTTAAATAACAGAAACATAGCTTAATACAAGATATTTACATTGTACAGACAGATTTAAATTAATTACGGTTTATTATGTATTAATAAAAATGCTGGAGGGTTTTGGCGGATTGAGACTACTTTTATAGCCAATTAGGTTTTAGATGAAATTGGGCGGAGTTTTCCCATGGGATACTAGTGCACAGAACCATTTGCTCTGTCAGGGGTGGCCACTTCCCTTAACTTTGGGAGCCGCGAACGTGCCCAGCAGTTTTGAAGCGAGCCACAGGTTTCATCAGAGTATAACCCTACATTATAATAATAATAATAATTATTATTTTTTAAGACTTCCCACACACACACAAAGATAAAATAATGAAAAGAAAAAGGCTTATCACTTACGACATTTTCGCAGATTATATTGGTCAAACTTCATCACCTTCCATAGCGTTTTCATTCATAACTAATTAACTACTTCCTCAATTCTCAACACACTTTGCAGACATGGACTACAAGTAGCACTGAATGCACCACCAAAATTATTTCACTTTACGGCACATGGTTTAGGACATACGTCGTCATAAGTAATGAGATGCATCAAATACATGCTTTTGTTTAAAATGTAGCGCAAATTACCCATCCTACAATCATCCAGTCTTTCATAATGAGAGCATTTAGCGACTTCCAATAAACTTTAAGCATAATTTCAATCATTTTCTACACCCTTTCTCACTAATACGGTTATAGTCAAGAATAACGGAGTTAGAGCGGTATTATGATTGTTGCTTTGCACTGGGAGACGGCCGCGGTGGCCGTGGGGACTGAGGCGCTCCAGTCACGGTCTGCACGGCCACTACGGTGATGACTGTGAGGTATATAATTAATGCCGTTCCTGTTCTGTGGTTGACACGTTCTTGTGTGTACTCTTGTCCGCTCAGTAAATTAATTGTTCTTGTAAATCGAAGTTGCAGTTGGCAACATTGGCGCACTACGTCGCCGCAGTTGTAGGTCTGAGAAACGAAATTTCGTTTTTATTATATGGGTGTGAGTCACTTTTTTAAGTAAGAGCCGCACTGCTTTGAAGCAAGAGCCGCGTTGTTGCCACCCCTGCTCTATGTTTTACTCTTGCCACTTATTGCGCAATGCGTTTCCAACATAGTAAAGCTATCTTACAGAATAAAAATATGCCTCCCCTTGGAGGTTGTAATAACTTCCATACTGATGGTAACGTCGAAAAACGAAGTTAGCTTAAGAACTTGTGTTTCGAGCAGCCTCGCGTCATCTCTTGGCGGAAGGGAAAACCGCCATTGTCTGGCCAGGAAGTGAGTCAGTCCAGCGGCCGGAGAGGGGGACGAGGCTATCCAAGGTAACATACTCGTAGTGTCGCCGCGCAGTCTGTCGCGCCGTGGCACGCATTGCGCTGACGCTCCCGTCGGAGGTTCCATTTCTTCCTCGGGCGTGTACGTGTTATCTTTAACATTTGTTAGTTTAATTAGTTTGTACGCCTAGGAACCAATGTCCTCATAAGTTTGGCGCCTTAGGTTTACAAACATTCGAATTGAAATTTACTGGATATCTTTCTAGCATCCATGTGCGAGCGGTTTTCCCCGTTCTGACGGGTCTTTTCCGAGAGTATCAAACGCAAGTCTGATGAAAGTTCTAAAGCTGCTACTATCTCCATTTGGTGTCTTAACAATTTACAAGTTGTGATGTAATTTTACGACATATTGTAAAATGTAAACTTTCACGGCCGGAATGGTCAAAATTACTAAAACTTTTTCCGGGCTATTATGCCGTGGTCTTGTGGATTTATTCTGGAAAACCAACGTTTCGTCCCCGACTGCGGAGGACATTCTCAAGGGGGATCGTGGCACTTTTTATGTCCGATGCACACCCTGGCTCGCTACTGACTGAAGCCAAACTCCGTTTACGAGGGCTCGCGTGCAGAGGTGTGACGTCAGATGTTTTTGACATGCGCGCAATTCGTCGTTGCCGATTGCCTTCGTCCGTTAATATCGTCCCATGGTGGAAGACTGTCACATTTCTTCTTCAAAACCGGAATCCAGATTTCATTTAGTTTCACGCCCTCCTCCATCCTATTGAAATTATTGGGGTGTTTTACAATTTCTATAGCCTCCCTGTACAATCTTTCGTTGTATCCATTTGTGGCTGCTAAAACCTGAGTCTTATCAAATTGAATAAGGTGGTCCCCTGGTTGAAAAACATGTTCAGCAACAGCTGATCTGTCAATCTCTCCCCTTTTACAGTTCCCCTTGTGCTCCTCTAGTCGCTTTTGACTGTTCTTTTTGGGGGTACCCACGTATACGCCTCCACAGCTACACGGAATCCTATAAATTCCTGCTTTATCCAGCGGTTTGCGAGCATCCTTTGCCGATTTCGGGTGGTCCTGTATCTTCCGAGTAGGTTTGTAAATAAGGACAACATTCCGTTTCATCAAAATTTTACCGATGCGGTCGGTGACGTCCTTAATAAAAGGCAGGAACAATTTCATCGTTTTCAACTCTACGTATCGGTCTCAAAGCTCTCCTCATCTCTGTAGACGAATAGCCATTCTTAAGTAGGGCATTACTCAGGTGTTTCAATTCCGCGTCGAGTAATTCCGGTTCGCAAATGTTCCTTGCTCTGTCTTTATAATGCCCCGCTTTTGCTGAATTTTGGAATTTTACGACAGTAATGTTCAGATTGACTGCCCTCGTTGCTCTCCTGTAATAGCTATGTTGTTGCCTTTACGAGAGAAATTTTCACATTTCTCTTTTATTCTGATCATGTTTCATGACGAATCTGCGATAGGACTAGTGAGACTCGCTCTATAAGATACTGTCTACAACTATATGCGTGATTAGGTGTTGTCGTGGTCTTCAGTCCGGAGACTGGTTTGTTGCACCTTTTTCCTCCCTACTCTTATCTTGAGCAAGCCTCTTCATTCCTCATCCATTTGAATCTGTTTACTGTATTTGTCTCTTGGTCTCCCTCTGTGCCGCGGTGGAGTAGCCGCTGCGGATCGCGCGGTTGCTCGCCGTCGGAGTTTCGAGTCCTCCCTTGGGCATGGGTGTGTGTGTTGTCCTTAGGTTAGTTTACCTTAGTTTAAGTTGTTTGTAAGCTTACGGACTGATGACCACGCAGTTTGGTCCGATAGATTTACAAACATTTGATTTCTCCAAAAAAATATTTGTAAATGTTTACAAGCGTTTGAACATTTGATTTCTCCAAAAAAATGTTTCTAAATCTATCGGACCAAACCTCGTGGTCATCAGTCCGTAAGCTTACAAACTACTTAAACTAAGGTAAACTAACCTAAGGACAACACACACACACACACACAAACACACACACACACACACACACACACATGCCCCAGGAAGGACTCGAACCTCCGACGGCGAGCAACCGCACGCTCCGCAGCGAGGCGCCTTAGACCGCTCGGCTACTCCACCGCGGCTTTGATTCCTCCCTCTGCGACCTTTACCCCACACACTGCCCTCCAATACCTAATTCACGATTCTTTGATGTCTAAGAATGTGTCCTCCCAATCTATCTCTTCTTTTAGGCAATGTATGCCAAAAATTCCTTTTCTCTACAATTCTTTGCAGTACCTCCTCTCTAATTACGCCATCTACTAACATAATCTTCAGCATTCTTCTGTAGCACCACATTTCAAAAGCCCTCTTCCTGTCTGAACTATTTATCGTCCATGTTTCTTTCCCGTATAAGGCAACACGCCACACAAATGCCTTAAGAAAGGATTTCCTTCCGCTTAAATCAATATTCGATGTTAAGAAATTTCTCTTTTTCGAAAACGCTTTTCTTCCCATTGTCATTCTGCATTTTATATCCTCTGTACTGCGACCATTGTGTGTTATTTTACTGCCCGAGCAACAAAACTCATCAACCACCTTTATTGTTTCGTTATCTAATTCCTTCAGCATCGCCTGTTTTCTTAGCCTACATTCAATTACACTCGTTTTTCTCTTGTTAATGTTCATACTATACGCTCCTTTTAACACACTGTCCTTCAATTGCTCTACGAGGTCATTTGCCGTCTCTGACAGAATTACAATGTCATCGGCAAAATGCAATGTTTTTATTTTTTCACCCTGAACTTTAATTAAAGGTAAAGCAGTCAACAATCCGAAGATTGGTTTGAACACTACAGAGCTTTACTAGGCTTGGTCCATGTTTGGAGGTGGTATGCCGTTGCCTTCCTCCGACCTTCGAACTGACTTACCCAGCTAGTTATAGGGGGACCTACAGTTTAACGTGGGTTCCGATCCACGATGCTACTCGGTATTTTTCACATCAGCAACACTGCCAGAGGTGAAAGAAGTGGAAAGTGGCAGATAAAAACCCTAGGACCTGACGGTGATCCAACACGCAACCTTCGGATTTGTAGTCTGGCACTCTAACACTGTGCTACGGAGGGCACGAACTTAAATTACTTATTACTTATCGAAATTTCTCCCTGCTTTCCTTCACTGTTTGCTCCATTTTTGTACACGCTATAAATAACCTTCCGTTCACTATATTTTACCCCTGCTGACTTCAGAATTTGAAAGAGGGTATTCTAATCAGCATTGTCAAAAGCTTTCTCTAAATCTACAAAAGCGCGAAATGTAGGTTTGCCCATCCTTAATCTATCTTCTAAGATAAGTCGTAAAGTCAGTATTGCGTCCCGTGTTAATACATTTCTCCTGAATCCAAACTGATCTTCGCCGAGGTCATCTTCTACCATCTTTTCCATCCTTCTGTAAATAATTCGTGTTACAATGTTGCAACCATGTTTATTAAACTGATGCTTGTGTAATTTTTCACACTTGTCTGCGCCTGCTTTCTTTGTAATGGGGATTATAACATTTTTCTTAACCCTTTAATGCATGACTTTTTATTTGATGCTAAATTACCGCGATTAACGTATAGTTCGTATATACCGAGAAAAATATTTTTTTAAAAGTCCTTAAAATTATTATGCACCACTTGCAACAAAAATTTCATAGCTGGTCAGCTATATAGTGCTTCCATGATGTACCCGATGTAGTAAATGTCACTATTATGCCTCTCACCTTTCCAGAAAGTAACTGATAATGCAACAGTAGTATGTGATTTTACATGTCAAAGTAGGATTACTAAAGTAAAGAAACGCACTTGTTAGGAGTAACTCAATTCAGCTAACTGTCGAAATGATTCAGTAGCACTTTGCTATTTGTAATTTCTAGGACGAGTTACTAGCATATATAACACTATGTATACAAGCAGCTACAAATGAATTTGTGGTAAAATATTGATCAGTCTGAGAGATAATGGAGAAAATTAGTTATGTAGCTGATCAGCTACATGGCTGGCTCTCCCAGATACTTCAGTATCTCTGAGGGAATGTGGTCTACCCCAGGGGCCGTTTTCCGACTTAGGCCTGTCAGTGCTCTGTCAAATTCTTCTTTCAGTATAATGTCTCCTATTTCATCTTCATCTACTTCCTCTTCCCTTCTTACAATATTGTCTCTTAAGTTAATTTCCTTTTTAGAGCTCAACTATAGACTGTTTCCACATTTCAGCTTTCCCTTCTTTGCTGAGAACTGGTTTTCCATCTGAGTTCTTTATATACATACCGCTGTTTTTCTTGTCTCCAAATGTCTCTTTTATTTTCCTGTAGGCCGTATCTATTTTTCTATTAGTTTAACATTCTTCTACAGACTTGCATTTGCTTGCTAGTCACTCCTGCTTAGCCATTTTACAATTTCTTTCAATCTCATTTCTTAGTCGTCTCTACTCCATTTTGCCTGCTTCATTTATTGCATTTTTATATCTTTTCCTTTCATCAATTAACTTTACTATTTCCTGTGATTTCCACGTTTTTTTTTGTCTTTTTGTTGTTGTAAGTGTTGCCTTCTTATCTATTTTGTCCTCTGCTGCCTTCACTTTTTCATCTATAGAAGCTCCCCATTCCTCTTCTAGGGTTTTATTTCCCTCCGTTTCTGTCAATGGTTGCCTAAAGCTCCCTCTGAAATTCCCAAGAACTTTATGTTCCTTTAATTTATCGAGCCCCATTTCCTTATTTTACTACCTCTCTGCAGATTTTTAGTTTTAGTATACAGTTCATGACCAATAAGATAGGGTCAGAGTCTATATCTTCCCCAGAATATGTCTTATTGATTAAAACCTGGTTCCGAAACCTATGTCTTACCATTATAAACTCTATCTGGTATCTTCCGGTGTCTCCTTCCTTCTCTCTTCCACGTACACAACCTTCTTTCAGTGTTCTTAAACCAAGTGTTTGCTACAATTAAATTATGTTCCGTGCAAAATTCTACCACGCGTGTTCTTTCTCTCATTCCATTTCCTCAGTCCATATTCACCTACAATTTTTCCTTCCCTTCCTCATCCTACCATCCTACTACCGAATTCCAGTCGTACATCACAATTAAGTTTACGTCTCCCTTAACTGTGAATAATTTCCTTTAACTCCTCATAGAGTTCTTCGATCTCCTCGTCATCGGCAGAGCTAGTTTGCATATAACCTTGTACTACTGAGTTTAGAATTGGCTTTGTATCTCTAACGACTGAAATAATGAGATCACTGCGCTTCTCATAGTAGTTTGCCTGCACTCTTATTTTCTTATTCATTATTAGACCTACTCCTGTAATAACTCCAACTTATTTTGCATTTGTAATTCTGTACTCACCTGACTAGAAATCCTGTTCCTCCTTCCACCGAACTTCACTAATTCCCACTATATCTAACTTCAACTTACCCATTTCTCTCTTTAAATGTTCTATCCTCCCTGCCCGATTAAGGGATCTAACATTCCACGTTCCGATCCGTAGAATGTTTGTGTTGTGTTTTCTGATGACCACATCCTCCTGAGTACTCCCCGCCCGGAGATCCAAATGGGGGACTATTTTACCTCCGCTTATTTTACCAGAGAGGCTGCCATCATCATGTATTCATACAGTAGACCTGCATGTCGTCGGGACAAGTACTGCTTTAGTTTCCCATTGCTTTTAGCCGCATTTGCTGATGTTACAAGGTCAATCATCCTGACTGTTGCCCCTCTACTTACTGAGAAGGCTGCTGCTATTCTTCAGGAACCACACGTTTGTCTCGCCTCTCCACAGATACCTGTCTGCTATGAGTGCACCTTCGGTACGGCTATCTGTATCGTTGAGGCACGCAAGCCACCTCATCTCCGCAGTGTCTGTGGTTCATCGGGGAAGAGATTAGGTGTACTGAGCAGAAAAAGTTACAAAATATTTTTATATAGTTACTTCCTGCTAGTCAGCATGTCTACAGTTTGTAAAAAACCGCTGCTTACATTTAGTTGAATCTATTACATCTAGCTGAAGTTCCACATTTATAAAATAGTATATACAATGATTATGTATTGTATTTAGAGTGCACCTGTCAAGATAGCTTGAAAATATGAGGGCTGGAACTTAAATAGTGGCAACTATTTATTCACGACCGATACAAAATCGTTACATGATCAAAAAATATTCAAATGTTTGTTAAGCTTACGGGACTTAACTGCGGGCTTATCAATCCCTAAACTTACAAATTACTTACGAACTAACTTATACTAAAGACAACACAAACATCCATGCCCGAGGGAGGATTCGAACCCTCGACGGGGAACGGCTCCCGCATTGGAGCTTCGCTTTGGAGAAGCAGCCGCAGCGTTGCTTCGCATGCAGGTATAGCGCGGCATACGTGTTACGTTATGATTGAATTTGAAATAATGAAACATTTCAACCGTTTCAGGGCAGTAAAATAAATTCAATGGCAAAGTTGAAAAATTTGTGCTAGGCCGAGATTCGATCTCATATTTCCCGCTTAGGGCCAACGATACTTTAACCATTTTTTTTTTCTTTTTTGGTGTATCTCCACCCTCCTCTACAAACCGTCCTTGCGCTCGCCAATATAGCCTTGTGCGGCTTGCTTCATTAGCTGTAACCTTGTGTTTGGTTTTGCTTTCGTAGAAAGAGAAATTAATGCGTTCTTCTTCATAAGTAAATGGAACTTCTTCTTGTTAAGAAATTAGTATTTTTATGAAGACTCCTTCTTCTAGGGTCTCCATGATCGGAAGCAAAATTTTCTTGATAAAAGAATTTGAAAACTTCGTCTTCGAAGTTGTTTAATCCTCTTCTTCGAAACACGATGAAATTGTACTGAATGTCTTCATATAAAAGTTAGAAAAAAATTCTCTTCGCTTCTCCTGTACTTCCGTGGATGAACATGAGTTACTTTGACGTACCGAGTACTTCAAGGTTGTCTTCTCGTGTATTCTGCTAGTTCAGTTGATTCCGTTTGTCTCGTGTTTCTCCATCTTCCAATATATTTTTTTTCTTTCATTTGACTTCTCGTGGACCATGAAGTACCAGTCAGTTTACGCCATATCCAGAATGTAAAAATAAAAATATAGAAATGAAACTTCTGTGGGTGGTACCCTACTTATATTTCTATATTAATGTTCTGAGTAGGAAATTCGCGTATTTTTCTCTATATGTGTTCATTCGTTTTAATTTTTCGTATTCTGCCAGAAGATGCATCCAGTAGTCTTCTTTACTCTTGTTTTTTTTTCTGATAAAATATAGTACACTGTTTGTCCTCTGAGCCAATTGACTGCTCGTCTTTTCGTGATTGCTTAGGGAACTTCATCTGGGTGGAGAAGTCGAGCTGGTGTAATCTTTCTCGGAGTTGTTCTAAGTACATCTACATCTACATCTACATACATACTCCACAATTCATCGTAAGGTACGTGGCGGAGGGTACACTGTACCACTACTAGGCATTT
Organism: Locusta migratoria; assembly: GCA_026315105.1. Classification (NCBI taxonomy): domain Eukaryota; kingdom Metazoa; phylum Arthropoda; class Insecta; order Orthoptera; family Acrididae; genus Locusta; species Locusta migratoria. Next base: position 384,491,187 of record CM048755.1, read on the forward strand.
CCTTTCCTATTCCACTCCCAAATTGAACGAGGAAAAAAAGAATGGCTATATGCCTCCGTACGAGCCCTAATTTCTCTTATCTTGTCTTTGTGATCTTTACGCGAAATGTAAGTAGGCGGCAGCAAGATCGTACTACACTCAGCTTCAAATTCCGGCCCTCTAAATTTACTTAACAGAAATTCACGAAAAGAACGTCGTCTTTCTTCCAGCGATCCCCAATTGAGTTGCCGGAGCATTTCCGTGACACTCGCGCATTGGTCGAACCTACCGGTAACAAATCTAGCTGCTCGCCTCTGAACCGCCTCTATGTCTTCCTTCAAACCGATCTGCTGCGGGTCCCAAATACTTGAGCAATACTCAAGACGTGGTCGTACAAGCGTTTTATACGCGGTCTCCTTTACAGGTGAAGTACATCTTCCCAAAATTCTCCCAATAAACCGAAGTCGGCTGTCTGCCTTACTCACAACTGTCCTTACATACTCGTTCCATTTCATATCGCTCTGCAATGTTACGCCTAGATATTTGAACGACGCGACCGCATCAAGAAGCTCACTACTGATGCTGTATTCGAACATTATAGGATTGTTTTTTCTACTCATGCGTATCACCTTACATTTTTCTACATTGAGAGCTAGCTGCCATTCTTCGCACCAACTAGAAATTTTGTCTAAGTCAACATGTATGCTATTACAGTCAGTTACAGACGACACCCTCCCATACACCACAGCATCATCAGCAAACAGCCGCAAATTACAACTTACTCTGTCCATCAGATCATTTATGTTGTTGTTGTGGTCTTCAGTCCAGAGACTGGTTTGATGCAGCTCTCCACCCTACTCTATCCTGAGCAAGCCTTTTCATCTCCTCATAAGAACGACAACCCACATCCACTTGAATCTGTTTATTATACACGTCTCTTGGTCTCCCTCTGCGATTTTTACCCCACACACTTCCCTCCAATGCTAAATTCACAATTCCTTGATGTCTAAGAATGTGTCCTACCAATCTAACCCTTCTTTTAGTCAAGGTATGCCAGAAATTTCTTTTCTCCCCAATTCGGTTCAGTACCTCCTCATTAGTTACGCGATCCACCCACCTAATCTTCAGCATTCTTCTGTAGCACCACATTTCAAAAGCCTCTATCCTCTTTCTGTCCACACTGCTTATCGTCCATGTTTCACTCCCATACAAGGCAACACTCCATACAAATGCCTTCAGAAAGGACTTCCTTAGGCTTAAATCAATATTAGATGTTAACAAATTTCTCTTTTTCAAAAACGCCTTTCTACCCATTGCCATTCTGCATTTTATATCCTCTGTACTGCGACCATCATTTGTTATTTTACTGCCCAAGTAACAAAACTCATCTACCTCCTTTATTGTTTCATTACCTAATCTAATTCCTTCAGCATCACCTGATTTTCTTACACTGCACTCCATTACCCTAGTTTTACCCTTGTTAATGTTCATCTTATATGCACCTTTCAGCACACTGTCCATTCCGTTCAATTGCTCTTCCAGGTCCTTTGCTGTCTCTGACAGAATTACTATGTCGTCGGCAAAACGCAATGTTTTCAATTCTTCACCCTGAACTTTAATTCCTTCTCCAAATTTCTCCTTGCTTTCCTTTATAGCTTGCTCAATGTACAAATTGAACAACATTGGGGAAAGGCTACAACCCTGTCTTACTCCCTTTCCAACCACTGCATCCCTTTCATGCCCTTCAACTCTGACAACCGCTGTCTGGTTTTTGTACAAGTTGTAAATAACCTTACGCTCCCTATATTTTACTCCTGCTTGCTTCAGAACTTGAAACAGTTTGTTCCAATCAACATTGTCAAAAGCCTTCTCCAAATCTACAAAAGCTAGAAATGTTGGTTTGCCTTTTCTTAATCTATCTTCTAGGATAAGCCGTAAAGTGAGTATTGCCTCCCGTGTTCCTACATTTCTCCTGAACCCAAACTGATCTTCCCCGAGGTCAGCTTCTACCAGCTTTTCCATCCTTCTGTAAATAATTCGTGTTAGTATTTTGCAACCATGACTTATCAAACTGATGGTTCTGTAGTTTTCACACCTGTCTGCACCTGCTTTCTTTGGAATGGGGATTATAACATTTTTCTTATAGTCTGTGGGTACTTCACCTGTCTCATACATCTTACACACAATGTGAAACAATTTTGTCATGGCTGGTTCTCCCAGAGACTTCAGTAGCTCTGACGGGATATCATCTACTCCAGGGGCCTTGTTTCGACTTAGATCTTTCAGTGCTCTGTCAAATTCATCTCTCAGTATAATATCTCCTATTTCATCATCTTCTACATCCTCTTCCCTTCCTACAATAGTGTCTCGAAGTTCATTTCCTTTGTAGAGCCCCTCTATATACTCTTTCCACCTTTCAGCTTTCCCTTCTTTGCTGAGAACTGGTTTTCCATCAGTGTCCTTGATATTCATAGAGCTGTTTTTCTTATCGCCAAATGTTTCTTTTATTTTCCGGTAGGCTGTATCTATTTTTCCCCTATTTATACATTCTTCTACATCCTTGCATTTGCCTTCTAGCCACTCCTGCTTAGCCATTTTGCACTTCCTGTCAATCTCATTTCTTAGTCGTCTGTACTCCATTTTGCCTGTTTCATTTACTGCATTTTTATACTTTCTCCTTTCATCGATTAAATTTAGTATCTCCTGTGATATCCAAGGATTTTTTGTAGGTCTTGCCTTCCTACCTATTTTGTCCTCTGCTGCCTTCACTATTTCATCTCTCAATTTTACCCATTCCTCCTCAACTGTTTTATTTTCCCCTGTTTCTGTCAATTGTTGCCTGAAGCTCCCTCTGAAATTCTTAAGAACTTCAGGTTCCTTCAATTTATCCAGGTCCCATCTCCTTATTTTCCTACCTTTCTGTAGTTTCTTCAGTTTCAGCCTACAGTTCATAACCAACAAGTTATGGTCAGAGTCTATGTCTGCCCCTGGGTATGTCCTACACTTCAAAACCTGGTTCCGAAATCTATGTCTTACCATTATAAAATCTATCTGGTATCTCCCGGTGTCTCCTGGTCTCTTCCACGTATACAACCTTCTTTTGTGATTCTTAAACCAGGTGTTTGTTATAACTAAATTATGTTCCGTGCAAAATTCTACCAGGCGGCTTCCTCTTTCATTCCTTTTGCCCAGACCATATTCACCCACTATCTTCCCTTCCCTTCCTTGTCCTACTACCGAATTCCAGTCTCCCATAACAATTAAGTTTTCCTTTCCCTTAATTGTCTGAATAATTTCCTTTAGCTCCTCATATATTTCTTCGATTTCCTCATCATCGGCAGCGCTAGTTGGCATATAAACCTGTACTACTGTTGTCGGTGTTGGCTTCGTATCTATCTTGACAATGATAATGCGATCGCTGTGCTGGTCATAGTAGTTTACCCGCATTCCTATTTTCTTATTCATTATCAATCCTACTCCTGTGATACCCCCAACTGATTTTGTATTTATAATCCTGTAGTCGCCTGACCAGAAATCTTGTTCATCCTGCCACCGAACTTCACTAATCCCCACTATATCTAACTTCAACCTATCCATTTCCCTTTTTAAATTTTCTAATTTTCCTACTCGATTAAGGGATCTAACATTCCACGCTCCGACCCGTAGAATGCCAGTATTGTCTTTCCTGATGATCACATCCTCTTGAGTAGTCCCCGCCCGGAGATCCGAATGGGGGACTATTTTACCTCCGGAATATTTTACCCGAGAGGATGCCATCATCATATGTTCATACAGTAGAGCTGCATGTCCTCGGGAAAAATAACGGCTGTAGTTTCCCCTTGCTTTCAGCCGTTCGCAGTAGCTGTGTGGCAAAGCCGCATTAGCTGATGTTACAGGGCCAGCTCAGTCAATCATCCAGACTGTTGCCCCTGTAACTACTGAAGAGGCTGCTGCCCCTCTTCAGGAACCACACGTTTGTCTGGCCTCTCCACAGATACCCCTCCGCTGTGGTTGCACCTACGGTACGGCTATCTGTATCGTTGAGGCACGCAAGCCACCCCACCTCGGCAATGTCTGTGGTTCATGGGAGTGGAGATCATTTATATAGATAGAAAATAATAGCGGTCCTATCACACTCCCCTGGGGCACGCCTGACGATACACTCGTCTCTGATGAACACTCGCCGTCGAGAACAACGTACTGCGTTCTATTACTTAGGAAGTCTTCCAGCCAGTCACAAATCTGTGAACCTATTCCATAAGCTCGTATCTTCGTTAGCAGTCTGCAGTGTGGCACCGTGTCGAACGCCTTTTTGAAGTCGAGAAAAACACAATCCGCCTGTTGCCCTTCGTCTATGGCTCGCAAGATGTCATGTGAGAAAAGGGCAAGCTGAGTTTCACATGAACGATGTTTCCTAAACCCGTGCTGATTCATGGAAAGAAGCTTTTCCGTTTCAAGGAAATTTACTATATTCGAACTGAGAATATGCTCCAAAATTCTACATGAAACCGATGTCAACGATATTGGCCTGTAATTGTATGGGTCAGTTCTCTTTCCTTTCTTATACACGGGAGTCACCTGCGCTTTTTTCCAATCACTAGGAACTTTGCGCTGAATTAAAGATTCGTTATAAATGCAAGCTAAGTAGGGGGCCAATGCCGCAGAATAGTCTTTGTAAAACCGAACTGGTATACCATCCGGACCAGCAGAATTTTTCGTATTTAGCTCTCTCAGCTGCTTCTCTACACCGGAAATACCTATTGCTATGTCCCCCATTTCGGAATTAGTACGTTGATCAAATGATGGTATATTTGTGCGGTCCTCCTGCGTGAAAGATTTCTTAAAGGTTAAATTTAGAACTTCAGCTTTCCGTTTGCTTTCTTCTATTACTGCCCCGGAATGATCAACTAGTGACTGGACAGTGGGCTTTGACCCGCTTATCGATTTTACATAGGACCAGAATTTTTTCGGGTTCTCGGAAAGATCTTTTGCTAAGGTATGGCTGTGATAATTATTGTATGCTTCACGCATCGATCTTTTTATAGACGCACGAATCTCTACTAACTTTTGCCTGTCATCATTTGCGTGTTCTTTTTTGAATCGAGAGTGCAACAGCCTTTGCTTTCTCAGCAGCTTTCTAACATTATTATTATACCACGGTGGATATTTTCCATCCTTAATCGTCTTTACTGGCACATATTTCTCTAACCCTTCATTAACAATGCATTTAAATTTAGTCCACAATTCCTCTACATCCATAGTCCCAGAATTAAACGATGCCCATTCATTTTCTAAGTGCGATCGTAACATTTGCTTGTCGGCTTTTCCCAACAAAAACACGCTCCTAGCCTTCTTGACTGGTTTATGAACTTTGGTCACCATCGACGCTATGACGATATCATGACCACTAATTCCTGTCTCTAAACAGACATCGTTAATAAGGTCAGGCCTGTTTGTCGCTATAAGGTCTAGAATATTTCCATTGCGCGTGGGTTGCCGGTTTAACTGCTCAAGACAGTTTTCGGAGAATGTGTCCAAAAGTAGCTCGCAAGACTGCTTGTCTGTACCGCCTGAAATGTAACTAGCGAGGTCCCAATCTATACTCTTAAGGTTGAAGTCACCTCCGACTAATATTGCATGGCCCGGATACCTATGCACTACCTGGTGTAGACTTTCCTTGAACGATTCTAAAACTGCTACAGCAGCACTGGGGGGCCGGTAAAAACACCCAACTATTAACTTTACTTCTTTTAGACCTGTTATGCGTGCCCAGATAACTTCACAGTTACTTTCAACCTCGATCTCAGTAGAAACAATATCTTTGTCCACAGCGATGAACACTCCTCCTCCAGTTGTATCAGATCTATCTTTCCGATATACATTCCACGCTTCGCTAAATATTTCTGAACTTGCCACATCATCATTTAGCCAGCTTTCGGTGCCTAAAACTATCTGAGCGCAATAACTTCCATGCAGCGCTGCAAATTCGGGAACTTTGTTTCTAATACTCTGTAAGTTCGCGGCTAATATTTTTATGTTCGAATTTTTGTTCCGAACGTGGCCTGAATTCGCTGTTAAGTATGCTTGCTAGTTTTGTTGTACAGAGGAGCCAAATGTCTTTCACTGCGTTGCATGTGAAACGATGTTCCTCTGTGTCGATTGAGTCACAGTTAATGCAGTTTGGAGTCTCTTCCAGCGAGGTGGCATGTAGCTTTGAATTGGTAGGAATTTTCCTGTTAACTGCCATATACCAAACTGACCGCACGTTTGACGGTAAGCGAGGGTCTTGAATATTTTCCCAGATTTTCTCCCAGTTATACTCCTTGTACTTTTCTTCTATTTTATTTCTCCTCTTTCTGTTTATCGTGTTGTTATAAACTCCTTTAACTGTATATTGGTCCTTCTCGGGGATATTTCTTTAAACGTAGCTAAATTCTACAAGAAAGTGTTTGAAATGATAGAATGCCCTTGGAATATGGTGCACATCTATTCGTGGGTCCGTACTAGCCGGAGCTATTTCGTTTAAAAGGTGAACCGTTTGTGTGTCGGGGATCTTTGCCACTGTTTATAAAACTTGCTGACGAACAAATCTTATGATTTGTTGTAAATGTCTGTTAACTTAAGGCCTCCTTTCTCCAAAGGTAGCGTTAAAATATCATACTGGACTTTGAAAATTTGCCCCCTGGTGATAAAGAAGCCGAGTGCTGATTGCAACTGATTAGCTATGACCTTGGGTATTGTAGTCCAGGTGGTAGGTCGTGAAAAAGAGGATTACCTGGAAAGAATTCCGAACTTAATAAAATTTTAGTATGTTGTGTGTAGGTACTCTGTGGAGTAGAAATCTGACTTTTTGATCTTGAGAGCCCTGTGCTAACTTTACAGGGCCGAAAAACCTCGACATTTTTGGCCTTTTTTCACTATTTCGCTGAAAGGTGGAAAGAGTATATAGAAAGGCTCTATGAAGGAAATGAACTTAGCGGCAATATTGTAGAAAGGGGAGAAGAAGTAGATGAGGATGAAATAGGAGATACTATAATGAGAGATGAATTTGACAGAGCACTGAAAGACCTAAGTCGAATCAAGGCCCCTGGAGTAGATTATATTCCCTCAGAGCTACTGAAGTCTCTGGGAGAACCAGCCATGACAAAATTGTTTCACCTGGTGTGTAAGATGTATGAGACAGGTGAAGTACCCTCAGACTTTAAGAAAAATGTTATAATCCCCATTCCAAAGAAAGCAGGTGCAGACAGGTGTGAAAACTACAGAACCATCAGTTTAATAAGTCATGGTTGTAAAATATTAACACGAATTATTTACAGAAGGATGGAAAAGCTGGTAGAAGCCGACCTCGGGGAAGATCAGTTTGGGTTCAGAAGAAATGTAGGAACACGGGAGGCAATACTCACTTTACGGCTTATCCTAGAAGATAGATTAAGAAAAGGCAAACCTTCATTTCTAGCTTTTGTAGATTTGGAGAAGGCTTTTGACAATGTTGATTGGAATAAACTCTTTCAAGTTCTTAAGTCAGCAGGGGTAAAATATAGGGAACGGAAGGTTATTTATAACTTGTACAAAAATTGAGCAAACAGTGAAGGAAAGCAAGGAGAAATTTGGAGAAGGAATTAAAGTTCAGGGGGAAGAATTAAAAACATTGCGTTTTGCCGACGACATAGTAATTCTGTCAGATACAGCAAAGGACCTGGAAGAGCAACTGAACGGAATGGACAGTGTGCTGAAAGATGCATATAAGATGAACATTAACAAGAGCAAAACAAGGGTAATGGAGTGCAGTGTAAGAAAATCAGGTGATGCTGAAGGAATTAGATTAGGCAACGAAGCAATAAAGGAGGTAGATGCGTTTTGTTACTTGAGCAGTAAAATAACAAATGATGGTCGCAGTACAGAGGATATAAAATGCAGAATGGCAATGGGTAGGAAAGCGTTCTTGAAAAAGAGAAATTTGTTAACATCGAATATTGATTTAAGCCTAAGGAAGTCCTTTCTGAAGGCATTTGTATGGAGTGTTGCCTTGTATGGGAATGAAACATGGACGATAAACAATGCGGACAGGAAGACGATTGAGGCTTTTGGATTGTGGTGCTACAGAAGGATGCTGAAGATTAGGTGGGTTGATTGAGTAACTAATGAGGAGGTACTGAACAGAATTGGGGAGAAAAGAAATTTCTGGCATACCTTGACTAAAGGAAGGGATAGATTGGTTGGGCACATTCTTAGACATCAAGGAATTGTGAATTTAGCATTGGAGGGAAGTGTGTGGGGTACAAAACCGCAGAGGAAGACCAAGAGATGGATACAGTAAGCAGATTCAAAGTGATGTAGGTTGCCGTTCTTATGTGGAGTTGAAGAGGCTTGCTCAGGATAGGGTATTGTGGAGAGCTGCATCAAACCAGTCTCCGTACTGAAGACCACAACAAAGAAAACACAACCTCTGAACAAACTTGAGGAACATTAAATATCCTACATATTTCACGGGTCAAAAGTTTTTTTGAACCACTAACGACTGCTGAGATACAGACGTTCAAAAATACAATAATTTTCTAAAATTACCAAAAATAGCTCCAAAACTTAATTTTTTTGCCTTATAGTCCAGAGAAATCGGAAATAATTGCTACAAAAGGCTTTATTGTTTAAATGGCTACGTTTGTGGCCCAATATGACTATCTTAGGTTTTCCTCCTCGGCGGAGTTGTGTATAAGTGCTGTGTCGAGGCGCCCGGCGCCACCCGCGGACAAAAGGACAGGTGTGGCCCATGTAAAAGCTTTTTCTGGCCGGGTCTCGCCAGTTCCCACCTCTCTTCCGGAGTTGACGCCCGCCAAACGACGCAGTTATTTAAACCATAGCGAACGACAGGCCACTTGGCGATGTTTGGCGCGACCGCAACGTGCGACGTGTAGAACGCAGCTACGCCAACGTGCTTCCGCGCCCCCCACCCGCGCGTTTTAATCGGCCCGCTTCCGACGCGTTTACGCGTCACGAGACCTCGCCGCCCTTGTGCCATCGTCACTGCTACCGTAAGTTAGACCACCATTTTTTTGCATATTCATTCTTACATTGCATATGACGAGTTGCGTCATCTTTCAAGTTCCATAACCATTCAACCCATAAACACCAAGGATAAACAAACACTTTTCTAGTAGAGAATAAGCTGCTCTTTCTAATGGTGCAGTTTAAATTAAAATCTGAGTAAACCTATATAGAGATATTTGTCTACAAATTTAGTATAATATAGTAATCTTATTTTTTGGAGGCAACTTTCTGGTTCATTATCTCAGGATGTAAAAACAGTTTTGTCATTATTACACTGGCTCGCCCAGCAGAACATATACAAAAAGCATGCTAATGAAGATCAGCTGATTGTTGCCACAGCGCTTGTCTCATAGGAACATGAGAAGGTTGTGTTAGTTGGTGAGGATACGGATCTTCTCATTATGCTCAATGTCCTAGCCACACCATAAGCAAATATATATTTCTTGAAACCTGGAAGACGAAAAATGTTCAAATGTTTGTAGAGCTTATGGGACTTGACTACGGGGTCATCAGTCCCTAAACTTACAAACTACTTATGAACTACTTAATACTAAGGACGGCACAAATATCCATGCCCGAGGGGGGATTCGAAGCCCCGACCGCAGTGGCCGTGCAGACCGTGACTGGCGCGCCTCAGTCAGCTCGGCCACCGCGGCCGGCTGGAAGACGAAAGACCTCATCAAAAGTATTTCGTTCCAGCAGTTTCAAATTGGCAAAAAACATCAGAAGGCCACTCATATTTCTCCAAACCATAAGTGGCTGTCACACAACTTGAGCTCTCTTCAGTCAGGGCAAGAACAAGGTGGTCAATCTACCGGTCAAAAATAAATGTCGCCGGCCGCGGTGGCCGAGGGGACTGAGGCGCCTCAGTCACGGTCTGCACGGCCACTACGGTCGGTCGGGGGTTCGAATCCCCCCCCGGGCATGGATATTTGTGCCGTCCTAGTTCGTAAGTAGTTCATAAGTAGTTTGTAAGTTTAGGGACTGATAACCCCGTAGCTAAGTCCCATAAGCTATACAAACATCTGAATATTTCCAAAAAAAAAAAAAAAAAAAAAAAAAAACCTCTAAATTTGACCAAATTTGGTGGCCAGTATATTTATACAGGTCACTTGTGATTTTAATTTAAAATGCACTATTAGGAAGTGCAGCTGTCGCTTTACTAGAATATTGAGCACAATGTGAATGTGCAGATATCGCGCGACCGCTTCCTGCGTCCGCCCACTGGGCGAAACAGTTTATGGCTCTCTCGAAGCGCCCGGCGCCACCCGCTGACAAAAGGGCAGGTCCCGCACAGGAAAAACCTTTTTCTTGCCTGGTCTCGGCAGTTTGCAGCTTTCTTCGGTGGTGGACGCGCGCCAAACGACACAGTTGTGTACCCATTGGTTTTCGTCCATCCGCGTTCGACGCCACGCCGCTGCGTTTTCGGGCCACGAGTCCCCGCCACCCTTGTGCCGTCGTCACTGCTACGTTTGTGCCAAGGTGGTTCCACCGCGCTGAGCCTTTAAAAGGACTGCAGTGGATTGTTTGCGTAACCTTCGTGATCTTTAGGTAAGAATGTGAATCTTATTACGTTAACATACATAACCGTGCATTCTTCTACTGTTGTTAACTTGACGGTCCTACTGATAGCTTGATATATATACGTAACCGCTGATTTATTGTTACGTTTCTTTTATAGATTGCTTTTTATACATTAATTAATAGTGGAGGTTAACTATGGGTGTTGCTTCCATGTTTTCGTGTATTAATACATAAATGGCTTATGATAAGTTACATTTCAAGTTCTGTAACCATTTAACTCATAGAGCGCCCAGAATAAACAATCAATATTACAGCAGAGAAGAAGCTGCGCTTTCTAATGGTAAAATTTAAATTAAAATCAGAGGTGACGTATTTGAAGATATTTGCCTCCAAACTTCGTCAAATTTTACGTTCTGGTGTTTTGGAGACAACTTTCTGGATCATTATCTCAAAATCTATAGTAGACACAGTTTTACCATTTTTACACTGGCTTACCAGGTAGAACGTGTACACATAGGCGGTACATCAAGGTGTACAACGGATTAGTCGTTTAGTAAGGGACTGCCAAATTCGGCCTTAAATTTTGGGCCACGAAATTTTCGCCTGTCTTTGAAAAAAAAAAATTAAAAAAATAATAACTTAATATTTTCCAATTATACTGTTATTTTTCAGTTCTCTGTACAAAACTGATCTAGAAAACCAGATTTGGAAATGTGAAGTACCTTAGCTGCTGAGAAATGAAAGCGCAAACTTGGCCGAAAGTTCCTCTGGCACACGCGCGACGCATGACGCCCTTCCACAAAAGCGGCCCTGGAGCCTCGACCACCTTAGACATCTACCTAAAATTTAGTATAACATCCTTTAAGACCTTTAACAACATTCTGGTAAAATTTGTAAAAAATTGAAAATAGTCGAGCTAAAAAAAATGGTGATATGACGTGCAATGACCCTTTAACTAATGCGGATTTTGCGCAATAATCCACCATCTAATGGCTAAATCGTACATCGTGAATTTTCTTTTACATTCCGCCCAGGTATTTCGGAAAACTGCGTGGCATCTTGAATCTTTTAGGTGTGCTGTATTTAGTTTCCACGGTCCTCTTGCTCAGCAAGTTCCCCGTTTTACGAAGTTCACGGTGAAAATGTAGGCTACGTGGTCCGAAATTATGTTCGGCCAAATTTCTGTAGGATGTGTTTTTGTAAGTTGGATGTTGCATAAATTCTGTCTATACGGCTATCAGAATGACGTTAACGTAAATGAAACCTGGCCTATCACCATGTTTAAGCTCCTACGTGTCAAGCAAGGTATCTACTCCTATGTTAGGTTTGCAGAAGTTCTCATTTCGAATTGTGGAATATTTATTTTGTCTTCTTTGGTGAAAGAATTTTGGAAAACTGCAGTTAATAACTTCGCTTTAGTGACATTGTCATTAGTAACAGCCGGCCGCGGTGGCCGAGGTGACTGAGGCGCTCCAGTCACGGTCAGCACGGCCACTACGGTCGGGGGTTCGAATCCCCCCTCGGGCATGGATATTTGTGCCGTCCTAGTTCGTAAGTAGTTCATAAGTAGTTCGTAAGTTTAGGGACTGATGACCCCGTAGTTAAGTCCCATAAGCTTCACAAACATTTGAACATTTCATTAGTAACATTACCGTCGCTATCGCGCAAGAAAGGCATTCCGCTGGTGTAGATAACATAGGACCTGAATTTCTCGGGATTTTCTGCCACATTTCTACACAGACTTTCGTTGTGAAAACTAATAAACGAATGTCACATTGAAGGCAGCGCTAAATTTCGAACTTCAGTAAAACTTCGGCAATCGTGGGGATTTTGCATTCGTCTAAATTTAGTGCAAAAGCTTTCTGGTCTGTTTTGTGTACCATGGGGGATCAGTTCAGTCTCTTATTAATTTATTTGGTAGAAATCCCTCCGGTGCTGTTGATACTATTTATCTGAATGTAAGCCACATATTGTCTACACTTACGTAGTTAATTTAGAAAGAAATAGAAACTGTCTTACTAGGAATATGTCAACCGAATTTTTATCATATTGAGCTCGCTACAACTTTGTGTTACCTTATCCCTGTATCCGTCGTGATGCTCACGAGTATTAGTGACTAAGTACTCAAGTGTGTTTTCGAAAGCATTTACAATTTGAATGGGCTCGTGAATTAATTCTTCAAAATAATTTTAAAAAAACATTTAGAACAATTTTGGAAGATGTATCTGCCACCCTAACTGAAGGTGCATTTTGGCAACATACGGATGGTAGATTTAAATCACTACCAACTAAAATTGTATGAGTAGTGTACCTATTTGTAATGATACTCAAGTTTTCTTTGAACTGTTCAGCGCCTGCATCATGAGAGTGCGGGGGTCGGTAAACGGAGTCAGTTATTATTTTATTCCAATTTCCAGTGTAACATCTGCTCATACTAACTGACAGGAACTATCGACTTCAGTTTCGCTTGTGAGCTAGTATACGTATTACGTTACGATTTCCTTAAGTTGTGTGCGTCTGTGTGTTTTTTTGTAGTGCAGATCATAGGAATTAAGGCTTTTCCCTTAAAAATTAGGGAGCTTCCTCTGCGAATCAATATAATCAATGCAGGACAACAGTGTACCTTACAAGTATAGCATTCTATATTCCTTCATTTCCTTATTTTAAAATTGTATGTCGACTTTAGGTGACCTGTCAAACATAGACGCTCTTTTCTCTATTTTGTAAACGTATTTTGTGCCATTGTTTTGAACATTGTCCTAATACACTTTACTGACTAATGTTTCGCCGCAAGAAAGTAAATTTATGAAGTGTATCTTTCCTATTTTTTTATTTTTTTATTTATTTTTTCATGCAGTTGTAGTAATTAATATATGTACAAATGCAGTGCCCACACTTGAATGATCAGCGAAGATTCGAATTATCTTTATATCGTTCTTTTCGCGTTCTTTCCATGACGATGGACTATTTCTATCGTAATCAATAAGTGTGGAAGAAAGTTACGTACAGACGGTGGGAGAATGGATCCATATTTGTGGCTGGAAGAACTAATTACACACTGATGTAGACGACGGTATTGCTTTCGTTTCCCAAAAGTTAAAAATATTTCGGTTTCGGGATATTGAAAAGAAGCTGTACATTTCGGCGGAGATGTCGAAGAGAAAGCTCTCTTCCGTATTGGCTGTATCGAGTAAGATGCGGAGACACGGAGGTTTGGAAGCAAACAGCAGGAGTACGGGGAAGGGGGTGTCCGGACACTTTCCACGCCGGACATTTGCCACACTTTTACCTGCTCCGAAGGGTCGGGTGCCGCTGTCTCCTCCTCCACCTCACCCCCGCCCCCTTCCACCCGGCCCGAGAACTCCGTGGACGGTGTCCAGACATATGCACACTGGTCGCTTCCGCATTTCGTAGTACAACCGTCAGTATGGAAGTTATGACAACGGCTAAGGGCAGGCCTTTTGCCCACTACAATGGTTACGCGATAATAACGTGTGCATGTGCTTACTCCGAAAACAGGATCATTGCAAGGGAAAGCTGCTTTCGAAGAACGGAGACGTATTGAACGTAGAGAACACCTGTGAGGACCACCTAACGATACGACCTTTATTAATTGTAAAAATAAATAGAGTGTATCAGACTTCAGTATCCTTAAATAACTTAATGATGAAGGTAGCTGGTCACAGTTCGGTTCACTAGCGTTTAATCAATACGCGGTGAAATATGACTCAACGAAGCAATTACATTAAACATCACTCAAATGATCCTCCTGCAACCAGAACTTATAGTTAAATCTACCGCTTTTCAATTTGCAATTTCCTATTTAGGTAAAAGCTCCTACAGTTGACACGTTAGGATAACTTTTTTCTACCTTCTAATATTGTGGCCATACCGTCAAAGATTGTGAGTTCTAAAATTATTCCTGAAACGTCAGAGCCACAATTAGCTCCTAATAATATCATTTTTGTTAAACTGATAAGGTACATTTTAGGTTTTAAAAAGAATCTGAACTTTAGAATTGCATCTAAAATACACACCCTAAAACAGATCTGCTCTTAAGATTGACAAGTTCGGCAGCTATAGTGTTGAAATAATTCCCATATCTCCAAAATTAGACAAGGATAGAAATAACTTTACAGTAGACGTAGATCTCATGAAGTATGTTTAGATGTAGTGCTTAAAAATTAAAGTTTCTAACCATGTTGTTGACTATCTTTAATCAGGCCAGTAAAAGCTATGGAAACAAGGCAAGGAGCTTACTATTCAAAAATAATTGTTACAAAAGAATATCATAGACAAATGTATTAGACGTATTTTTCTTATGCATTAGAAACTTTTTAAAACATAGTTTATCATTTCGTCTGCAACATCACTTATTCGATAGGGTGATTTTCTTTGCATCACCAGGGGTATTTACTTTTATGTCATGTTTGCTGCAGTTCTCATTTCGAATTGTGGAATATTTACCTCGTCTTATTTGATGAAAGAATTTCTGAAAACTGCATTTAATAACTCCGCTTTAGTGGCACTGTGTTCAGTAACATTACCGTCCCTATCGTGCAATAAAGGCATTCACTTAGTTTTTCCGCTGGTGTAGATGACATAGGACCAGAATCTCTTTGGTCTTTCCGCCACATTTCTACAAAGAGTTTCGTTGTGAAAAATATTAAACGAATGTTGCATTGAAGGCCGCGCTAAATTTCGAGCTTCAGTAAAACATCGACAATCTTGGGAATTTTTAATTCGTCTAAATTTTCTGCAAAAGCTTTCTGTTCTGTTTTATGTACCATGGGGGACCAGTTCAGTCTATTATTAATTTATTTGTTAGGAATCCCTCCAATGGTGTTGACACTATTTCTGTGAATGTAAGCCATATATGGTCTTCACTTACATAGTTAATTTAGAAAAAAATGGAGACTATCTCCTAGGAAGATGTCAACCGAATATAAATATATATATTAATAGACGTATTTAGCGTTTAGTTTTGGTGAATATCTTTGTTACAGATTTGACCTCCCTACAAGTTTGGGTTCACTTATCCCTGTATCCGTCGTGATGCTCAGGAGTATTTGTGACTAAGAGCTCAAGTGTTTTTCCGAAACCATTTACAATTTTAATGGGCTCGTGAACTAATTGTTCAAAATAATATTAAAAAAACATTTAGAACAATATCTGAAGATATATCTGACACCCTGTCAGAAGTTGTATTTTTGTCAACATACGGATGGTAGATTTAAGTCACCGCCAACTATAATTGTATGAGTAATGTACCTATTTGAATGAGACTCAAGTTTTCTATGAACTGTTCAGCGGCTGCATCATGAGAGTGCCAGGGTAGGTAAATTAAAATGTTCAAATGTTTGTTAAGTTGAAGAGACTTGACTGCGGGGTCATCAGTTCCTAAATTTAAAAACTACTTATGAACTACCTTATACTAAAAACGACACAAACATCCATGCCCGATGGGGGATTCGAACCCCGACGGGAAACGGCCTCGTGCATCGCAGCATAGCGCCTCAACGCAAAATGTTCAAATGTTTGTATAGTCTATGGGACTTAACTACAGGGTCATCAGTCCCTAAACTTACAAACTACTTATGAACTACTTACGAACTAGGACGGCACAAATATCCATGCCCGAGGGGGGATTCGAACCCCCGACCGTAGTGTCCGTGCAGACCGTGACTGGAGCGCCTCAGTCTCCTCGGCCACCGCGGCCGGCCGCCTCAACGCGCTCGGCCGTTCAGCCGCGGCAGTTATTAATTTATTCCGGCAGTCGAGTGTAACATCTGCTCACACTAACTGACAGGAACATTCGACTTCAGTTTCGCTTGTGAGCTAGTACACATATTACAATGTGCTTTTTGTTTCTTTTGTAATACAGATCATAGGAATTATGGCATTTCCATTAAAAAACTAGGGTGTTTCCTCTGAGACTCAGCTAAACAATGTAGAACAACAGTGTACTTTACAAGCATAGCATTCTGTATTCCTTCATTTCTTTATTTCAAATTTATTTGTCGACTTTAGGTTATCTGTCAAACATAGACGCTCTTATCTATATTTTGTAAACGTATTTTCTGTCAATGATTTGAACATTGTCCCAATTCACTTTATCAACTAATATTTCGCCGCAAAAGAGTAAATTTATGAAGTGTACCGTTCTTCATTCCTCCTTTTTTCTCACGCAGTTGTGGCAAATAATGTATGTACAAATGCAGTGATCAAAGTTGAATGATAAGCGAACATTCGAATTATCTTTATATCGTTCCTTTCATGTTCCTTCCATGGCGATGGACTGTTTCTATCGCAATCAGTAAGTGTGGAAGAAAGCTACCGTACAAACGGAGGGAGAACGGATACATATTTGTGGTTTCAAGAACTAATTACACAGTGATATAGCCGACGGTATTGCTTTCGTTTCCTAAAAGTTATAAATATTTCGATTTCGGGATATTGAAAAGAAGTTGTACATTTCGGCGAGATGTCGAACAGAAATATCTTTTTCGTATTGGCTGTATCGTGTAAGACGTGGAGATGGAGGTTTGGAAGCAAACAGCAGGAGTACAGGGAAGGGCGTCCCTTGCCTGAGGGGCCGCTAATCCTACTACGTGGCGAAGGGTCAGGTGTGGCAAATGTCCGGCGTGGCAAGTGTCCGGCATCCGGGAAGGGCGTCCCTTGCCTGAGGGGCCGCTAATCCAACTACCTGTCGAAGGGTCAGGCACAGACAAATATATACAGACGGGAAACCTCCATAAGGGCCCAGTCCTACGCTCAGGTTGCCGGTCGCGGTGGCCGAGGAGACTGAGGCGCTCCAGTCACAGTCTGCACGGCCACTACGGTCGGGGGTTCGAATCCCCCCTCGGGCATGGATATTTGTGCCGTCCTTAGTATTAGCACAGAGTAACATATACAGAGACGCAGCCCCCTCTAAACCACTGTCCTAGGTTCCCTCGTAGTTCCGTAAGATGCTAGCAGGTGTCAGGCGGATCGCTGGCTTAGGGTGCCTCTCGCACGTCAGAGGGTAGCGTGGAGGGGAGGCTGAGGGGAGAGCTCGTGCCGCTTGCCACGAGGCCACGGCTGTGTCCGGCTTGCCGGCGTTTGAGGGGAGGTGGTGGTGGGGGCAGCTGCTACCTGCCGCTTGCTCTGGCGGCTGCTTCTGACCTCAGCGCCATCATGGGACATCTTACGGAACTGCTGAAAACCCTCCCTCCCCGCACCCCTGAGCGTAGGACCGGGCCCTTACGGAGGTTTCCCGTCTGTATATATTTGTCTGTGGTATTAGCTAGTTGATAAGTAGTTTGTAAGTTTAGGGACTGATGACCCCGTAGTTAAGTCCCATAAGCTTAACAAACCTACGCTCAGGGGTGCAGGAAGGGAGGTTTTCCAGCAGTTCCGTAAGATGTCCCATGATGGCGCTGCGGTCAGAAGCAGCCCTTTAAACTGGCCAGAGCAGGCGGCAGGTAGCGGCTGTCCCCACCACCACCTCCCCTCAAACGCCAGCAAGCCGGACACAGCCGTGGCCTCGTGGCAGGCGGCACGAGCTCTCCTCTCAGCCTCCCCTCCACGCTACCCTCTGACGTGCGAGAGGCGCCCTAAGCCTGACACCTGCTAGCATCTTACGGAACTACGCTGGGATCGTAGGACAGTGGTTTAGTAGGGGCTACTCCTCTGTATATGTTACTCTGTGGGTCAGGTCACAGACAAAAATATGTTACTCTGTGGTCAGGTGTGGCAAATGTCCGGTGTGGCAACTGTCCAGCATTCCTGGGGCCTTGTTTCCTCATGTCTCTTCAACCAGTTCTGTTTTTTGTGCTGGGCTGGAGTCCTGGTCCATTGTATTCGTCTTTGTGTGTTCATCTACAGTTGTTTTCCTTTGGCCTGCTTCGGATTCCCGTGTTCGGCTTTTTTGCGACGTTGTGAGGGTGTCGGGAGTGGTTTGCGATGCCTCCTCAGTGAGTACTTTGCGTATCTGGTCGACTTTCTCACGCAATATTCGCGCCTTCTCTTCCGCTCCTTCGTGTGCTACACGGTGTTTTTGTGTCTCTTTGAGGGAGATTTTTTAGGCTGGTGGTCATTAGTTTCCCGTGTTTCAGCTGTTTCTGATGTGAGTGTTCCCTCTACACTATTGTCGTTGGTGTTATTTTGAGTCTCGGCATTTTGATTACCTACTTCAGCGCCCTCTGCGTTAGTATGAACTGGCTCCTGTATGTTCGATGTGTCCATTACTTCGACCTGTTCGGGAGGATCGTTGTACGCCTCCGGTGCAGTCTCTAGGTTTTGTTCTGGGGCAATGTTACCTCTGCTGATGGGCAACGTAGACATGGAGCCAGGCCGTTCTCGCTCGCCGGTTGGTAATTGCGTCACGCGCCGTTTTACACATTGCGCGTGAACGTGTTCTAAATGTTCAAATGTTTGTAAAGCTTAAGCGACTTAACTGCGGGGTCATCAGTCCGTAAACGTACAAAGTAATTACGAACTACCTTATACCAAAGACGACACAAAAATAAATGCCCGAGGGGGAATTCGAATCCCCGACCGTAGCGGCCGTGCAGACTCTGACTGGCGCGCCGCAAACCGCTCGGCCACTGCGGCCGGCACCTGCAAACGTCGTCGAACTGTTCGTGCAGATGGTTGTGGCTGCACGATCCGTTACAGCCATGCGGATAAGATGACTGTCATCTCGACTGCTAGTGATACGAGGCCGTTGGGATCCAGCACGGCGTTCCGTATTGCCCTCGTAAACCCACCGATTCCATATTCTGCTAACAGTCATAGGACGGGCGCTGATGACCTCGCTGTTGAGCGCCCTAAAACGCTAATCATCATCATCATTATCAGTCATTGGATCGCGTCCGACGCGAGCAGCAATGTCGCGATACGATAAACGGCAATCGCGATAGGCTACAATCCGACTGTTATCAAAGTAGGAAACGTCATGGTACGCATATCTCTTTCTTATACGTGGCATCACAACAACGTTTCACCAGGCTGTTTGTGTATGAGAAATCGGTTGGAAACTTTCCTCGTGTTAGCACGTTCTAGTTGTCGCCACCGACGCCAACCTTGTGTGATTGCTCTTACAAGCTAATCATTTGCATATCACAGCATCTTCTTCCTGTCGGTTAAATTTAGCGTCTGTACACGGCATCTTCGTGGTGTAGCAATTTTAATGGCCAGCAGTGTATATTTTTTCACACGAAATGTAGAATTTATCAAACACTGTAGGAAATTCACAAAACTAAACGAATCAAATTAACGACAGAAAATTTAATCATGTTGAGTTCTTAGACTATGAGCCTATTCCTTTGCATTATGGCATAGCAGTTACTTCGTTCTCGACCTGGATAATGTCAGGAACATTTGTTGTGTCAACATCTTCTTCCATCGAACAATGTCACAGCTAATCATTTTTGGCATGTCTCTTTGAGGACGAATCTTCGTGATCAGCAAATCCTCTTTTGGCTGTGATGTGTCTTCATATGTTGGTTAGTAATTTATATGATGAATAATGTTACACCACAAATACCACAATGTGATTACGTTCTTGATATCTTTCTGTGACACATCACATCACATATGCAAATTAAATATAACGATGACTTCATTAATAAAAGTCTGACAGTAGTTTATCATTTTCACACTTGGTAATGGCCACGTTCTGCCCGATGAAATTTTCCAACAGGACAACGCTTCAACAGAGCTCCAAATGAAGCTGTGTAAAGTATTTCTCGCTAATTTAATGTACAATTTTGATGTTTTTAGAGCTATACCATGTTCAATTTTAATTTTTTATATCAAAAGATGACTCAAATGTTATTTTTAGATGGAATGATTGACGAAGTTATGGATGACTAACATTAACGTAGTATTAGTGTTGCACTGAACTTTCCGTCGAACTACGTCTTTAGACTAATGTGACGGTTAAAAAAATCAGTCAGCAATCCGAAGATTGGTTTGAACACTAGCGCTTTAATAGTTTGGAGGTGGTATGCCGTTGCTTTCCTCCGACCTTCGAACTGACTTGTCCAGCCAGTTATAGGAGGACCTACAATTTAACGAGAGTTCCGAACCACGGTGCTACTCGGTATTTATCACATGAGCGATACTGCCAGAGGTGAAAGAAGTGGAAAGAGACAGATAAAAATCCTAGTACCTGGCAGGGATCGAACACGCGACCTTTGGAGTGGCAGCCTGGTACTCTACCACTGTGCAACGGAGGCGCACAGGTGACGGATGCATTCCAGAAATTCTACAATGAACTGTCTAGTGCAATGGTCGTTAAACTGCAGTCCATTGGCCGCATGCGGGTCGAACTACGCATTTAAGCAGTCCGTGATTCCCAACCATGTTTTATAATAAAATGCATCTAGCAGCTAAACGTCGAAACTAACATTAAGACTAACACGCTGTGTTTGTTCGGTGAGAGCTGCCTGCGGAAGGAGGGCAGCGAGAAGGCCTCAAAACTGACCGTGCCTACGTCACACAGAGAGGACGCGGGCGTCAGCTGACTGGCTGGCCGCTGGGGCACGCCCGCTGCCTCGTAGCGGCCGGCTAGTCAGCTTGCGTTCGCGGCCTCGCGGTGTGACATAAGCATGGCCAGTCGTGAGGCATTGGCACGGAGAAAACACCGACTAGAAACGAGCCGCTTATGTCCGGACCCACAGGTATGATTCTCTTCCCACTCGCTCCATGTTTGTCACCGGGCGTGCAAATAGCCAGGCAAGAAAATTCACGCTCGCCTCGTCGTACGGCACAAATACATCTCTCTTTCTGTTTCTCTCTGTCTCTCTACCATTTTCAGCTTTGCCCATTCGCATTTGATGTCATATATTCTGTGAATATGAAAAAAATATATATTTATAGCTTTACCTTTCGCCCTTTTAAATTGCTTGCAATAGCAGACGTTTTACAAGTACTGGTACAGTAGATGATCACTGACGCGTTCAGATATACACTGTCGAGACAAAGAAAGTGGCACAATGTCTAATATTATGTAGCGCCCCCGCGGGCACGCACACGTGCCGCAATACGAAGTGGCGTGGACTCGACTAATGTGTCAAGTAGTGCTGCAGGAAACTGACGTGCATCCTGCAGGGCTCACCATAAATCCGCAAGAGTACGAGGGACGAGGGGTGGCTTCACATATGTGTCTTGCGGACTTTGGTGACCAGCGCAGATGTTTAAATTCCGAAGAGTGTTTCTAGAGCCACTCTGTTAACACTGGAGCCGGCCGCAGTGGCCGAATGGTCTGCGCCGTGCCAGTCACGGTCTGCACGACCACTACGGTCGGGGGTTCGAATCCCCCTCGGGCATGGATGTTTGTGCCGTGTTTAGAATAAGCTAGTTCATAAGTAGTTTGTAAGTTTAGGGACTGATGATGTTCAAATGTTCAAATGTTTGTAAAGCTTATGGGACTTAACCATGGGGTCATCAGTCCCTAAACTTACAAACTACTTATGAACTACTTACGAACTAGGACGGCACAAATATCCATGCCCGAGGGGGGATTCGAACCCCCGACCGTAGTGGCCGTGCTGACCGTGACTGCAGCGCCTCAGTCACCTCGGCCACCGCGGCCGGCTAGGGACTGATGACCCCGTAGTTAAGTCCCATAAGCTCTACAAACATTTGAACATTTTTTGTTAACACTGGAGTGCACGCACTCATAAACATTCCATGAGCGCACATGCGGGCTACATACGCAGCCCAAATAGAAATTTGGTTATTTGCAAATTTGGAAGTAATTTAACTAAAACACTTTGTATAATCACTAAACATCTTTGTTTTTATCACACTTTTACATAAAATTGACAAAAATCTAACGTTTTAACTATTCTAAACAGTGAAACAAAATTGTCTTTAAAAATGAATGTCTAAGAAAGGGCTTTGAGTATGTTCACGGGTTTTAAATTTCTTAAGTAATATTGTTAAATTATCATCTACTTGAACCAATGAACCATGTGTGACAGTCATATCCACTCCACTGGCATGCATTCAGGCCATAACACTGCTGACGGTCGCCGCAAATGTGTCTTGTACATTTGCTGCACTGTTTTCGCGTGCTGTGGTCGCGGGTTCTGCTACAAAAAGAGCAACGACCAACTCTTCCATGAATAGGCATGACAGAGTGCATCGGTTTCTAAAATGTTCTAATGTTTGTAGAGCTCATGGGACATAACTACGGGGTCATCAGTCCCTAAACTTACAAACTACTTATGAACTAGCTTATTCTAAACACGGCACAAACATCCATGCCCGAGGGGGGATTCGAACCCCCGACCGTAGTGGTCGTGCAGACCGTGACTGGCACGGCGCAGACCATTCGGCCACTGCGGCCGGCTCCAGTGTTAACAGAGTGGCTCTAGAAACACTCTTCGGAATTTAAACATCTGCGCTGGTCACCAAAGTCCGCAAGACAAGAACATGTTAAGCACATCTGTGAAGCCGTCCCTCGTACTCTTGCGGTTTTATGGTGAGCCCTGCAGGCCCTGCGGTCTGGCCGTGCAGACCGAGACTGGCGCGCTGCAGAACGCTTGGCCAGCGCGGCCGGCGCATCGGTTACTCTGGGAGCCCAAGCAGACGTCTCGACTTTCAGGTTCATGCCTCTGGGTATGCTCCGTTGCGATATTCTACGCTAGGTATAAGGTCTTGCTATGCCATATCCAGCTTCTTGCAGGTAATGGCGGCCGACGACTTTCGTTTCAGATTTATTCATCTGATAAATAAGGAGACCATTTATGCCCGCCATATTGAGAAAATTGTAAAACAGCGTCAGCGACCATCGACGACTACTTCAAGAAACGTCGTATTGAATACACATTTTATCAAAAATATCGACACCACACTTTGTTTTGTTATAAAATATGATGATTTCTTGTTTCCTTATCTCACCACTACAGCATCGATTTTGTCGTCATTGTGAAAAGTAGATAACAAAAAAACTCTCTATCTTCGTCATCCTCCAGCAGCCATCTCTGAATTTGTTCATCGATATTAGATGAATAACCCGCCATCTAAAAATCATTATGCACAGACTACAAATTTACTCTGACAACAGAAACGTGTAAAAATGACAATACTGTAAATCGCAAAACGTCTCTAATAATTTTAAAGTATTCATTACAGTAATCTTGGATATTTACGTCAGAGTCACAATTTGTGCACTCGGAAATTTTACTTTCATGACTTTGACGCTAATTTGTTTAGACACCTTTGCGCGGCACTCTACTATTGGGAATACACAAAGCGATGGCACTGTTGTGCACCAATTGTTGAAAATAATCGAACGTTTCACGCGCTGGGCTACAAATGTAACCCGGGCGTGCACTCCAGTGTTAATGTTTGTTAAGCTTATGGCACTTAACTGCGGGGTCATCAGTCCATAAACTTTCGAAGTACTTATGAACTAACTTATACTAAAAACAACACAAACATCCATGCCCGAGGGAGGATTCGATACCCCGACGGGGAGCAGCCTCGCGCATCGGAGCATAGCGCCTCAATGCGCACGGCCACTCCGCCGCGGCCGATTAAGAAGGTATTGTTGTTGTGAAACTCAGCTAGCTCTTTACTCACATTATTGGATGAGTGCTATCCACAAGGGGCGTCTAATAGATTCCGTTATTCTAGATTTCCGGAAGGCATTTAACACTGAACCTCAGAAGCGTCTTCTAAACAAATTGAGTGCTTATGGAATATCAACATGGAGCAAAAATTGGCGATTGACCCTTAATAATAAGTGTGAAGTCATCCATATGACCACTAAAAAAATCTGTTTAACTTCATTTAGACGATAAATCAATCAAAGCTACAACTAAATGCCCAGGAGTAACAATTACGAACAACTTACATCGAAAAGAACACACAGAAAATATTGTAGGGAAGGCTATTCTACTAAAGAAACTGCCTACACCACACTTGTGCGTCCTATTTTGCAGTATTGCTGCCCATTGTGGCTTCTCCAACAAGTGGAACTGACAGACGATTTAGAGGAAGTTCAGAGAAGGGCAGCTCGTTTTGTACTATCGCGATATAGGGGAGAGAGTGGCGCGGAAATGATGCACGAATTAGGATGGAAACCATTAAAAGAAAGGCGTTTTCGTTGCGACAAGGTCTATTTGCGATGTGTGTTTCATCAACTTTCCCTGCCGAATGCGAACATACATTGTTAGCACCCACCTAGATAGGGATACATGATCAGCATCTTAATTTACTCATCTTAGGGAGCTACATTACTGTACAAATAGAAGAATAGCTGCCAATTATTTATCCAAGACGACCGGTTTCGACACTCAGTGGTGTCAATGAGACCAGATGATGACACCATAGTGTGTTGAAACCGGTCGTATTGGATAAATAAAAGATACAAATTGCGATATTGGCACCTATTCTTCTAGTTATGATCATCATCATAAAATAAGAGAAATCAGATCGAAAACTGAAAGATGTAGGTGTTCCCTTTCTCCCCGCGAGCTATTAGAGAGCCGGCCGCGGTGGCCGAGGGGATTGAGGCGATCCAGTCACGGTCCGCACGGCCACTACGGTCGGGGGTTCGAATCCCCCCTCGGGCATGGATATTTGTGCCGTCCTTAGTTGTAAGTAGTTCATAAGTAGTTTGTAAGTTTAGGGACTGATGACCCCGTAGTTAAGTCCCATAGACTCTACAAACATTTGAACATTTTTGCTATTAGAGAGTGGAACTGTTGACAAATATCACAAAAGCGGTTCGATGGACCCACTGCCATGAAGTTCATTGTGACTTGCAGAGTGTTTCCGTAGATGTAGAATAGATGCAGGTGATCACCCAGGATGCGTACCCGCGTATCATCTGTTAGAGTCGTATCTAGACGTATCAGGGGTTCCACATCACTCCTGATGCACGCAACTCACACCATCACAGAGCCTTCGCCTGCTTGAACAGTCCCCTGCTGACATGCAGGGTCCATGGATTCATGAAGATGTCTCCGTACCCGCTCGATACAATTGGTAACGAGACTCGTCAGACCAGGCAACATGTTTCCAATCATCAACAGTGCAGTCGGTGTTGACTGTCCCATGCGATGCGTAAAGCTTTGTGTCGTGCATTCAGCAAGCGTTCATAAGTGGGCTTTCGCCTCCGAAAGCCCATGTCGAAGATGTTTCGTTGAATATTTCGCACTCTGACACTTTTTGATGGCCCAGCTCTGAAACTGAAGAAATTTGCGGAAGGGTTGCACTTCCGACACGTTGGACGAATCTCTACAGTCATCTTTGGTCTCGTTCTTGAAAGATTTTTTTTTTTTTTTTTTTTTTTTTTCACAGCTGCAGCGATGTTGGAGATATGATGTTTTACCGGGTTTCCGATATTCACTTTGCAAAAAAAGTGCAAATGTTTGTAAATCTATCGGACCAAACTGCGTGGTCATCAGTCCGTAGCTTACAAACTACTTAAACCTAGGTAAACTAACCTATGGACAACACACACACCCATGCGCCAGGGAGGACTCGAACCGCCACGGCGAGCAACCACGCGCTCCGCAGGTAAACCTAGGTAAACTAACCTATGGACAACACACACACCCATGCGCCAGGGAGGACTCGAACCTCCACGGCGAGCAACCGCGCGCTCCGCAGCGAGACGCTTTAGACCGCTCGGCTACTTCACCGCGGCTATTCACTTTGCACTCGTGAAATGGTCGTACTGGAAAATCTCCACTCAACGCTTTCTCGGAGATGGTGTGTTCCATCTCTCGTTCAGGCGCACTTAAACGTAATAACCTGCAATTCTAACAGCAGTAACAGTTAAAACGCCTGTGTCAGACACTTGTTGTCTTTTATAGGCGTTGCCGACCGTAGCGGCGTCCTCTGAGTATTCGTAGACATCTGTGCTTGCATACGAACGCCCATACCGGTTTCTTTGGCTCTTCAGTATAATTGGTTACGGTGATTTGTTAATGACGTACTAGTTTCAGTGTAGCACTGTTGAGTAGGCGGTCTTATTCTGGTACATACAATACGTCCTTCAAGTACAACCAACCCTGCCAGATCCTTTTAATGTCAGCCCCACCATTTTGCATGTCATATTCATCTAAAATAAAGAGATTTACTTCATCTGTTGCAGAAGATTGCTATTCTTTCATTGAAACTATCTATGTTACGGTCAGACTGCACTTGAAGGCTTTATATTGAATGAATTACAAAAAGAATAGTAATGCATAACTGAAGCGGAAGTCCAAATCGTTTACTTGGAATAATTGTGTTGTACGTTGATCATACGATGTACGAATTATAACACTCAAAATTCCAACAACGACAACAACAAATTAAATACTTCTGTGTATCTGTAAATCCGTATGCACTCGCCGTACAAAACAACGTTACATTAATAACTGCATGTGTTACTTTCGTAACTCTCGTCTCTGTAATCTAGTGAACAGCCCGGTGGGTTGACACGCAGGGGCCCGGGTTCGACCCTCCGGTCGAAGATTTTTTTCTGCTGGGGGACTGGGTGTTGTGTCGTCCTCATCATCATTTCATAACCATTAACACACACGTCGCCGAAGTGGTGTCAGCTAAAAAGATACTCCTTTTTTGGAATATTGCTGCCCAGTGTGGGATTCTTATCAGGTGGGTTTGACGGAGGACATAGAAAGAGTCCAAAGAAGGGCAGATCGGTTCGTATTGTCACGATACAGGGGAGACAGCGTTACGGAAATGATACAGGATCTGGGATGGGAGTCATTACAACAACGGCGCTTATCGCTGCGGCGTGGGCTACTTAAGAAACTCCAATCACCAACACTCTCCTCCGAATGCGAAAATATATTGTTGACTCCCACTTACATAGGTAGAAATGGTCATCAGAATAAAATACGAGAAATCAGAGCAAAAACGGAGAGATTCAGGTGTTCTTTCTTCCCGCGCGCTATTCGAGAATTGAATGGGAGATAAATAGCAAACGGTGGTTCGATGAACCCTCTGCTAGGCACTTAAATGTCATTTGCAGAGTATCCCATGCAAATGTAGATGTGTATCAGGCAGGCCGAACACAACCCCTGTTTGGTGTCTAATGGCCATAAATGCCACACGGAAACATCATAACCTCCATAATTTGCACACTATTGTTGAAATCAAATGTTTGTAAACCAAAGAAAGGAAATTGCTGAGGTCATCAGACCATAGTCTTACAACCTACTTAAATTAACTTATGCTAAGGGCAACACACACACACACACACACACACACACACACACACACACACACACACACACACACTTACCCATTCCCAAGGGTGGACTCTAACCTCCGACGTGACCTCTGTCAGTGTCTTGAAGCCCCAAAGCGCGCGGCCGTTCCCACGCCACGTATCTATCAGTATACAGAAATTACACAGGTTAGTGACAAATTTTGAAAATACTGCCATGGTATTTTTTTATTACTATCGGTAACCATGATCACTGCATCTGTGTAGGATTTTTTGCATCTGTTTTACTTTAAATAAGTCACTCCCAACTGAAAACAGTAGTTTAAAGTAGCTTATTCATGATAAGTACCGAGTGCGTTTGTAGTTTCCGTATAAAGCCAACATAAATTTATTGCAGTTGTCGAATTTTAGACCTTCACGTTTGTTGAGCGCGTACACATTCACTTCAGTTTTACTTCTTACAAGTATTGCCTCCTCATGATTCCAGACAGGTGACTAGAATGTGAAGCATATGCTGCCTGTATAGATTTTAACTGCAGTTTCTAAATGTCTGCTGCTGGTGGGTATTGTAATCATGCAAAGTGAACGAAAATTAGTACCGGGGCCGGGATCCAAACACGGAACCTCTTGCTTACTAGGCAGTTTCCGCTAACCTCCTGTGCCGCCTCAGGCACATGGGCGTAACACATCTGACCACCACTCGACCCAAACGTCTTACGTCCTCCTACTATTACCATTGTACTCCATGGCTCGCAGCTGGCCCCGTATTCACGCCAGAGTCCGAACCTAGTGTGACATCTGCTCTCAAATATGCATCAATCTTCGACTTTCATAAAAAAAAGAAGGAAAAAAAACCCAGCTAAAATCGATACTAAGAAGAATTGCAGCATCACACAGCAACGCCTATTCTTTCGGTCGTGCCCTGAAGAACATATGCCGCAATTCTTAATTATAGAAGTCTCCATTTAGAGGAATGATGCATATTTCAGTACAGTGGTAATAGTAGGAAGGGTAAGTGCTTGGTATTCCGTGTAGGTGTGTCAAGCCCATGTGCCTGGGTTGGCGCAGGCTTTAGGCGGAACTTGCCTAGTAAGCAGGAGATCCAGGTTGGTGAAACACAGCTAGCTCTTTACTCAAATGATGTGATTAGTGCTACCGACAAGGGATGTCGGCCGCGGTGGCCGAGGGGACTGAGACGCTCCAGTCACGGTCTGCACGGCCACTACGGTCGGGGGTTCGAATCCCCCCTCGGGCATGGATATTTGTGCCGTCCTTAGTGTTAGCTAGTTCAAAAGTAGTTTGTAAGTTTAGGGACTGATGACCCCGTAGTTAAGTCCCATAAGTTCTAGAAATTTATTTATTTATTTATTTTTATTTTATTTTATTTTATTTTTTTTTTTTTTTTTTGAAAAAATGGCAATTGCCCCTTAATAATGAGAACTGTGAAGTCATCCATATGAAAACTAAAAGACGCCCATTAAACTTTATTTACACGATAAATTAGTTGAAACTACGGACCGTAAATCCAAATAAATACCTAGGAGTAACAATTACAAACAACGTAAATTTGAAAGATCACATAGAAAATATTGTAGGGAAAGGGAACCAAAGACTACGTTTCATTGGCACAACACTTAGAAGATGCAACAGTTCTACTAAAGAAACTAGCTACACCACACTTGAGCACCCTATATTGGAGTATTGCTGCGCATTGTGGGATCCTCACCAAGTGGGACTAACTACCAATTTAGAGAAAGTACAGAGAAGGGCAGCTGGTTTTGCATTATCGCGATATAGGGGGAAGAGTGTCACGGAAATGATGCACGAGTTAGGATGGAAATCATTGGGAAGAGATCTATTTGCGAAATGTCGTTCATCAACTTTCTCTGCCCAATGCGAACATATATTATTAGCACCCACCTACACATGAAGACATGATCATCAAAATAAAATAAGGGAAATCAGATCTAAAACGGAAAGATTTATGTGTTCCTTTTTTCCGCGAGCTGTTAGTGAATGGAACTGTAGAGAAACATTATAAAAGCGGTTCGATGAACCTTCTGCCATGCTCTTCAATGTGAGTTGCAGAGTATTGATGTATTTGTATATGTAGAACCCAGCGACGCCATTAATTTTCTATTCCAAGTTATCTGATTACAACACCTACCAGTAGCGGGGACCAAAACACTCCGGTTAAAATCTATATTACGAAGAGATTGATCATTACATACTAAGGCTGAAAAGACACACGCTGCAATTCTTATACACTAGCTGTACTTGTCCACGGATAAAGATGCCTTTAAAGCCTTTTGAGTCAAACACTACTTAAGATTCGGTCAAGGAAACGGCACCTAGATTAGAGGGCCTTTGCGCAGCCTGCCAAGAGTAGTCATAAGAGCAATTTTGTGTTGATCTTGGGAATACGTAAATGTTGCACAGTTTATTCTTCAATGCTTTAAAACTGTTTATGTAACACAGAATGAAATTGCTGTTGACAGTAGATACACTAAGTAATCAAAAGTATTCGGACTCCTGGCTAAAAATGACTTACAAGTTCGTGGCGCCCTCCATCGGTAATGCTGGAATTCAGTATGGTGTTGGCTCACCCTTAGCCTTGAAGACAGCTTCCATTCTCGCAGGAATACGTACAATCAGGTGCTGGAATGTTTCTTGAGGAATGGCAGCCCATTCTTCACGGAGCGCTGCACTGAGGAGAGGTATCGATATTGGTCGGTGACGCCTGGCACTAAGTCGGCTTTCCAAAACATCCCAAGGTGGTCTGTAGGATTCAAGTCAGAACTCTGTGCAGGCCAGTCCATTACAGGGATGTTACTGTCGTGTAACCACTCCGCCACAGGCGGTGCATTATGAACAGGTGCTCAGGCGTGTTGAAACATGCAGTCGCCATCCCCGAATTGCTCATCCACAGTGGGAAGCAAGAAGGAGCTTGAGACACCAATGTAGGCCTGTGCTGTGATTGAGCCACGGAAAGAACAAGAGGTGCATGACCCCTCTATGAAAACCACGACCACACCACAACATCATCGCCACCGCACACCCTGCGATAGGATCGCCACATTGTGTGCTGTGGTTTGTCGGTCTACACAACGGTTTTCCACTGTTCTATCGTCCAGTGTTTACGCTCCTTGCACCAAGCGAGGAGTCGTTTGGCATTGAACTGAGTGGTGCGTGGCGTACGGGCAGCCACTCGACCATGAAATCAGTTTTCTCACTGCCCGCCTAAGTGTCAGAGTACTTGGAGTGGATCCTGATGCAGTTTGGAATTCCTGTGTGATGGTCCGGATAGATGCATACCTATTATTCTGTACGACCCTCTTCAACTGTCGGCGGTCTTTGTCAGTTAACAGACGAAGCCGGCCTGTACGCTTTCGTTCTGTACGTGTCCCTTCACGTTTGCACTTCACTAACACGTCAGAAACAGTGGATCTAGGGATATTTTAGGAATGTGGAAATCTCACATGCAACTTCTGTCACAAGTGACACCAATGACCTAAGCACGTTCGAAGTCCGTGAGTTCCGCGGAGGGCCCATTCTGCTCTCTCAAAAAGTCTAATGACTACTGAGGTCGCTGGTATGGAGTACCTCGCAGTAGGTGGCAGCACAATCTACATAATATGAAAAACGTACGTATTCGGGGGTGTCCGGATACTTTTGATCACACATTGTATTTATGAACTATTAGTTGAGCTGTCATAGGTACTCTGGTATCTGGTCATTCATGTTAGAAATTTCGTCTGCTAACGACGCAGATTTCAATTGCGTATTATATAATAAATTAAAAACTCCCTCAAACACACTGTATTCAGTACAATGCTGCACGATACTATTTTTTTGCTGTTGTTATGGCTGTCTTGGCATGCAGCGCACAGGTCTTGTTAATCTAGGTGGTGTTGGTCAAGTCCTCTACGCTGGCCCACGTTAATTAATACAGGTAGTCTATACCAATGTTTTTCGACCGCCGGCCGCAGTGGCCGAGCAGTCTGTGGCGTGCCAGTCACGGTCTGCACGGGCGCTGCGGTCGGGGATTCGAATCCCCCCCCCCCTGGCATGGATGTTTGTGCCATCTTTAGTATAAGGTAGTTCATAAGTAGTTTGTAAGTTTAGGGACTGATGACCCCGTAGTTAAGTCCCATAAGTTCTACAAACATTAGAACATTTTTTTTGTTTTCAACCTTTTCGAATATGCGACTCCTTTCCAAATAAAAATATTCTGGCGACTTCCTTAGCAGTAAAAATATTCTCCCCCCCCCCCCCCCCCCCCGCGCCCTCTTCATGAACCGTAACGAAACTATGTTATCTCAAAGGAACCAAATTTAATCTTCTTCATTTTGCTTCATCTTTGAAATGTTTGTAAATCTAAGGGACTTAACTACGTTTGTCATCAGTTCCTAAGCTTACAAACTACTTACGCTAACTTAAAGTAACTTATGCTAAGGACAACACTAACGCCTATGCCCGAGAGGTGGACTCGAACCTCCGACGGCGAACAACCGCGCGCCCCGCAGCAAGGGGCCTTAGAACGCTCGGCCACTCCACCGAGACTGCTTCAGCTTTCTTTTAAATTGTTGGGCGAAGTTCTTTTGTGAATTTTTCGGAATGGAACACATTATCCTGATTTTACACGATTTTCGACAGAAAAATATATTTTGCTTGACGACTGTTCAGCTTTTTGGGCAAGATTCAGAAGAAAATTATGCTCATTAAGAAGTCCCACTGTATAAAAGTTTGTAAAGAAATATATCTTTTTTTTCGAATTTTTCATAATTTTTGTATCAAGTTGTTTTACGTATTCATTAGTTCCTTAAATCAGTTTCCAGGCTTTGCGCATATTCATCATTAACGCACTGTGTTATAAAACAGTCTATGATCTATTCAGTTCACAATGAACGTTACACAAGGAACTCCGCCGCGGTGGAGTATCCGAGCGGTCTAAAGCGTCTCGCTGCGGAGCGCGCGGTTGCTCGCCGTGGAGGTTCGAGTCCTCCCTGGGGCATGGGTGTGTGTGTTTGTCCATAGATTAGTTTACTTAGGTTTAAGTAGTTTGTAAGCTACGGACTGATGACTACGCAGTTTGGTCCGATAGAATTACAAACATTTGAATTTGAACAAGGAACTCCGTAATTTTAACATTAAATATATTTAGCTTTGGCATACGTTTTTGTATTACTGAAGCGCTAGTTGTTTTATGGTGCAAGTACTTCCTCCTGTGACGAGGTGGAAGACTTTGCGACACCCCTCGGGGGGGGGGGGGGGCGCTAGCCTCAGGTTGGAAACTACTGGTCTATACAATTCAGTTGGATTCGCCATATCTCCGGCTTTCTAGTCGGTCATGCAGGGCTTCTTATGGCCTCGGCAGAATAGCCGTGCGTACTAAGGCGTACAGCTGCGGTGCGCGCGACTGTTCGCCGTCGGGGGTTCGAGTCCTCCCTCGGGCATGGGTGTTTGTGTTGTCCTTAGCATAAGTTACTTTAAGTTCGTGTACGTAGTTTATAAGCCTAGGGACTGGTAACCACCATAGTTAAGTCCCTCTTATTTACAAACATTTGAACATTTGGCTTCTAATAGAATAGTTTTCCTGCTCAGTAACAAACAAGCATATCTACAGCGGCAATAATTTTCGTTGGTGAATTCGGCCGTGATCTGAGTTACGTAGGCACTTCAGGGCTACAGTGCGTGAGATGGGGAATATATTATTGCTTGTCTTTCTGTGCTGACAACTAATGGGCACCTGTACTTCACATCAATCAGCTGCTATTGTAATAAACAGTTGTGTTCGTATCTCATATTGCATAATATGTTTAAGTAATTTAAATGTAAGTATGCCTACAGTTACCGTTATTAATCAATGACCCACTCACACAGAGAACACAACACATCCTAAGGTAATTACTGTATAACCGCTTTTGTGTAGCTCGGGTAGTATTAATCTGAAGCAAATGACAGTCGACAGGAAGTGCTTTTACCCAACAGCACTTGTGGGCCTGCGGCCCTTGCTATAGCTAGTCTGCTGAGAGCGCTTTACTGAATAATTTATGTAGGATATTAATTAATAACAAGATAGGTACATCTGTGGCCCCTGCACAACGTCAGTAATGGTTCTTGAGCAAAACAGTTAAACGATCGCTGTTATGGAGCAGTATGGTATATGTCCAAATATTTGTAGTTCTATGGGATCAATCTACTCTGGTCGTCGGTCCCTAGGGTTACAAACTTCTTAAACTAACGACAACACACCTACACACATGCACGCCCGAGGGAGGACTCGAACCTCCGACGCGATCCGTAACGTGACGCTCCAGACAGACGGCCCTACATCTACATCTACATCTACATGGGATACTCTGCAAATCACATTTAAGTGCCTGGCAGAGGGTTCATCGAATCACAATTATACTATTTATCTCCCATTCCATTCTCGAATAGCGCGCGGGAAGAAAGAACACCTGAATCTCTCCGTTCGAGCTCTGATTTCTCGTATTTTATTCTGATGATCATTTCTACCTATGTAAGTGGGAGTCAACAATATATTTTCGCATTCGGAGGATAATATTGGTGATTGGAGTTTCGCAAGTAGCCCACGCTCAAACCTTCAACTCAAAGTTCGAGTGTTCCGCACATTCAATACAGGATGTCCAGCGAAGAAGTCCATGACTTCAAAGTTAAATGCATCGACAGTCGAGTGCGTCAAAAATTATGTATATTGTGAAAGCTATACTGATGTTATACAGAAGTTCACAAAATGTTCGAAATATCTCGAAAAGTTGACGACAGATGGTACTGGAAGCAATAGCAGCACAATGAAACTCGTCCGTCTCACGCAATTTTTGCAGTCACATCACAGTCTTTTCGTTACACCAATTGCTCGAAGTACAGAGGTGGCGCAAACGAACAATAAAATTTGCCAGCCGGCCGCGGTGGCCGAGGAGACTAAGGCGCTCCAGTCACGGTCTGCACGGCCACTACGGTCGGGGGTTCGAATCCCCCCTCGGGCATGGATATTTGTGCCGTCCTAGTTTGTAAGTAGTTCATAAGTAGTTTGTAAGTTTAGGGACTGATGACCCCGTAGTTAAGTCCCATAAAAAAAAAAGAAAAAAAAAATTTGCCATTAAATACTGGCAGATCACCAAATCAAGCACGTTCAGTGTCGTGGGGTGGTTCCAGTAGATACTGATTTTCAATGTAGATGGGGCGAATATGAAGGCCAATCCATCCCTGCGCCAGTAAATTTGCAATAATTTAACACAATGACCCTGTTGTGAAAATGTTCATCAAGAAAGCGAAACAGTGTTCGCTGCCATGTGGACTGACACAATCTTGCATGAACCACTCGGTGGTTGTGTGGCGACAAATTGATCCAAAATTGGAATGTAACGTCAACTAGCGATCGTTTCTCTCATTACAAAAAGGCCCAATAATGCCTCTGCTTGCATCTCGCAGCCCACACAGTAACTGTGGGAGAATATAGTGGTTTGCTTCACAAAAATGAGGGTTCTCAGAAACCCAAAATCGCCGTTTTACTTATTCACGAAGTGGAAGCGTGCTTTATCTGTCAACCAGATGCAGCCAACATCAAATCCTCCATTATCAACCATTGTAATAACATGGTTCGCCGCAGGACTGTGTTATAACCAGTTGTATTCCAGTACCAGAAAAAAAATGTTGTTTGATAAACTCATGACTACAACCTCCTCTATCGATAAGCTAACCATCTTCCACGTACAGCGGTGGGGGAATGGTCGCACGGTCCAAGGCGTCTTGCTACAGACTGTGCGGCCACTCTCGCTAGAGGTTCGAGTCCTCCCATATAATGTATGTATGTAGGTGTGTGTGTGTTGTCCTTAGCAAACGTTAGTTTAAGTAAGAGAATAGATCATAACGTATCAACACCCCAACCATGTCCAAGCCTGGCTACAATCTTTATGTCTTACGATATTCACCGAGTTCGCACACCAAAAGGTTCACAAGTGCGCAACCACACGTAACGTTAATACCAGTCAACAAGTAATACACATTAGCTTCTGAAACATGTGTATCAGTTCTTGCATCACAGCCGGCCGCGGTGGCCAAGGGGACTAAGGCGCTCCAGTCACGGTCCGCACGGCTACTACGGTCGGGGGTTCGAATCCCCCCTCGGGCATGGATATTTGTGCCGTCCTAGTTCATAAGTAGTTTGTAAGTTTAGGGACTGATAGCCCCGTAGTTAAGTCCCATAGACTTTACAAGCATTTGAACATTTTTTTCTTGCATCACATCCGCAAGATCAGCCATCGAGACCAGCTGCTTATACCTTTAACACAGCGTAACGAAGAAGCCGCACATTTTCGTAAAGCCTTCTGACGCCTCCCTGCCTCAATCCCCCAATAGATTTACTCTATCACACCCAGACATTGCCCCATCCTAGATACCTTCTTTATGCTCTCATCCGTTTCGCTCACAGTCCTAACTAGATGCTTTAGCACAACAAATTTCAGATGTCAATCGAGTTCGCGTATCAATGCAAGACCAACTGAACTGTTAAACTGTGCAGTCAATACATCCAGCCCAACTAACTTGCTTAAAGCCCTATCTAAAATAAACGTTTTTTGTCATCGATTACCACTGCAATGCATTGTGCTGGGGTTGAGAAGAAGAAACATGAACAGTATCACGAGAATTAACATAGTTTCAGCTACTTCACTTACATTTTACATTAAATCAAGTTTTTGGTAGCTTACATAAAGTTTTCGCTACCATACATAAAGTTTCAGCTGCCACACATAAAAAGCTTCAGCTACCCAAGCCACAGATTAGTGGAAACCACATCACATACATAAGATCCCCCCTGGGAAGGCACCCAGTTGGTCTTCGAATTATGCTTATCTGGTCTTTCTAAGTGAACAGCCATTCAACACCTACCCCATCGCTTCGCTGTATTTCTCTTCTGACACTTCACCAATCTTTTTGTACTTTTCCAAGTTCCATTGAATAAAAACACTGAAATGTTCTACATGAAAGGTTATAAGTCTTTAGAACAATTAAGTGTTGCAGATCAAACTTGCAACTAGTGATGGTTGCTTACTCATTCTAGCACATCCGTCACACAACAGAACCCTTTAGGCCTGAAAAACCGAAACTTTCTGCTCGAAACGTTCTAAGTATTTACAGCATTGTAAGTAATACCACAACTATAGTACATACCTATGGCTTTACAAATGCCTTTGTTTACATCCCAACTAATGTACATGCAATTTTGTAAGCAATTTGAGTTGTTATTAAGATCACTCTATTACAGTACCGAAACGCTGTGTACCAAGATGTAGTATATAGTCTTGCCCAGAGAGTAAGTCACAAACTAATTCCGATAACGGACTATTTTTGGATAGAGTTAATGCATACATAGCTCCCTCCAAAATGTTTGACGTTAATGAGAGACCGTAAATTATACCAAATGCCTAGGAATTACAGTTACGAACAACTCAAATATGGAAAGAACCCATAGAAAATATCGTAGGGAATGCGAAACAAATGCTACGTTTCATTGGCAAATAACTTAGAATATGCAACAGTTCCACTAAAAAATCTGCCTACACTACACTTGGGTGTCCTATTTTGGCGTTCTAATGCGCAGTATGGGACCCACACCAAGTAGGACTGACGGAGAATATACAGAAAGTTCAGAGACTGACATCTCGTTCTGTATTATCACGATATAGGGGAGAGATTGTCACGGAAATGATGCACGAATTGGGGTTGAAATCATTACAAGGAAGGCGTTATTCGTTGCGGTAAGAGCTATTTGCAAAATTTCTTCGCCACCTTTCTACTCTTAATGCGAATATATTTTGTTAGCACCCATCTACACAGGGAAACATAATCGTCATAATCAGATCGTTAACGGAATGATTTAGGTGTTCTTTTTCCCGCGTGCTACTAGAAAATGGAACGGTAGAGAAATATTACAGAAGCTGTTCGATGAACCTACTGCCATGCACTTCAATGTGACTTGTAATAACGTAGATGTAGATGCCCAGTGGGCAGCACACTCGCATATCAGAATTCCACCCACGGCACAATGTATAGATAATTGAGGAGACAGAAATGCACTTCAGAAAAAAGGTCTAAGCCTGGAACTCGAAGCCCTCACTGACTATTATAGGGGAAATCAACTTCGACCAAACCCTAGCAAAAGTCAAGTGTGTCTGTTTCATTTGAATAACAGGGAGGCTAGAAAGAAACTAAACATCGTTTGGGACAGAGTCCAACAGGAGAACTGCTCCTACCCTACCTATTTGGGCATCACCCTCGACAGAACATTAACCTATAAATATCATATCGAGAAAACAAAGGCCAAACTCCAAACACGAAATGGAATACTCGACAAGCTAACATCTGCAAAGTGGGGTGCAAAACCAAACGTTCTAGGTACCTCAGCACTCGCCGCCTGTTTTTCTGTGGCTGAGTATGGATGTCCAGTCTGGGGAAGATCTGTTCATACAAAGGAAATAGACACGGTCCTTAATGATTCCTGCAGGAAGATAACGGGCTGCTTGAAACCTACCAAAGTGGACCATTTGTATTCACTGGCTGGTATTGCCGCGCCTCACATTAGAAGATCGATCGTCAGCTCTAAAGAACGGTATAAACAACTCAATGATCCGAGGCACCCACTATTTAATCACCAGCCTGTACCTAGACGACTGAAATCTAGGCAAAGTTTCATAAACGCAACTCGGCCATCTGCGGAGACCATAGAATCACTCTGGAAACAGAAGTACCAGGACGCACTCAGTCACGAGGAAGTTCTTCCCCCTGGCTCTCTCCTAGATTGGCAACATCGGAGAACTTTAAACCGACTCCGCACGGGCATGGGCCGATGCAAACAACTAAAGTACAAATGGGGTTATACGGACACAGATAGATGTAAATGCGAGGAGATACAAACAAGCGAGCAGCTAGATTTGTTACCGGTAGGTTCGACCAATGCGCGAGTGTCACGGAAATGCTCCAGCAACTCAATTGGGGATCGCTGGAAGAAAGACGACGTTCTTTTCGTGAATTTCTGTTAAGTAAATTTAGAGGGCCAGAATTTGAAACTGAGTGTAGTACGATCTTGCTGCCACCTACCTACATTTCGCGTAAAGATCACAAAGACAAGATAAGAGAAATTAGGGCTCGTACGGAGGCATATAGGCATTCTTTTTTTCCTCGTTCAATTTGAGAGTGGAATAGGAAAGGAAATGCCTAATAGTGGTACAGTGTACCCTCCGCCACGCACCTTACGGTGAATTGCGGAGTATGTATGTAGATGTAGATTCTGAATTTAACTGATTTCACTATATATTCTCTATTCACAGTTTCAGGCTTGCGGCCGCCCAAGTGTTTCGCCACGGCGGAGTGTGGGATGGGAGGCGTTTCCCTTTCTGTTAAACACACGGATTGCCGCTACGCTGCCGCCCAGCTCGTAGCTGACCACACAGCCTGTGTTGTAACGCCTAATGATGGAATGGGGGACTTATGACCTCCGGAGTTTTGTCCCCCTAAAACATCCAAACAGCAACAACAACAACATCTGTGTCCTACTAGACGTTCTAGAACTGGCGACGGATAGTTTGTGGTGATACCAATGACTTTGCATCGCGAGAGAATTCGAGGTGGAGCTGCAGGCAGGGGATGGACCAAGGGTGTGTATGGGGTTCGTAAGAGAAAGCAGGTAGGAGTATGTATGTAGATGTAGATGTAGAATGGAGCATCTCCTGAGGTGTCCGTTGGTGAATACGTGCGGAGAATGCTCCCAGGAAGATCTTATGAGATATAACGAGACCGCTGCTCTATATACCGAATTCTGGATGAGCGAGATATAAATTTTATCGTGTGTTTGTTTTAGATGTGTTTGTCTTTTAATTTTGATGACGTACGTCCCAACTGACGGATATGTTTTTAATATATACACTCCTGTATTTGCTAATTTAAGTATAATTGTACTTAATTATCAATGTGTAGTTCGTTACACGATTATATATATCGGATAGTCATTTGCAATAAAGGGTTTTAAAACGAAAACTCTGGTTCAGAGCAGCTTGTGGGGACGGACACACACAAAAAACTTGCGGAACGGACCAGCACTCTGGAGACACCCAGCTGCGAATAAGAAGGAAAGCGGTGTCCGTATAAACGTCTGCGAGATTTACGACCACTGCTCAGGAGGGAAACGGCCGGCCGCTACCTGCCAAGCCTCGCCGCCAGGAAGTCCGCTGTCTGGCCGAGCAAGACACCCAGCGGTGTTGTCGCTAGACCCCCCAATATACCGCCGCAGCCAGAGCCACACAAGTCTCCGCAGCCACAGACAAATATGTTACTCTGTGCCGCAGCTCAACATCTCTGGAGCAGAACGTTATTCATCTCATTCTTGTTTTGTGCGTGATTCATCTACATCGATACTCTGCAAATCACATTTTAAGTGCCTGGCAGAGGGTTCATTAATCACTTTCATAACTTTTCTCCATCGTTCCATTCTCTAATAGCGTGCGGGAAGAAAGAACACATAAATCGGTCCGTTTTCGATCTGATTTCTCTTATTTCATTGGGATGGTCATGTCTCCCTAAGTAGGTGGGTGCTAGCAAAATATTTTCACATTCAGAAGTAAAAGTCGGTGATTGAAACTTCGCAAACAGATCACGCCGCAATGAATAACGTCTTTCTTTTAATGATTTCCACCCCAATTCGTGCAACATTTCCGTGACGCTTTCCCCCCGTAACGTGATAAAACAAAACGAACTGCCCATCTCTGAACCTATTCAATGTCATCTGTCAGTCCCACCTGGTGAGGATCCAACAAGGGGCAACAGTACTCCAGGAGAGGACGCACAAGTGTGATGTAGGCAGTCTCTTTGGTGGAGCTGGTGCATCTTCGAAGCGTTCTGCCAAAGAAACGTA
This sequence comes from Locusta migratoria, assembly GCA_026315105.1. Lineage (NCBI taxonomy): Eukaryota > Metazoa > Arthropoda > Insecta > Orthoptera > Acrididae > Locusta > Locusta migratoria. The sequence goes on from CM048755.1 coordinate 384,531,857, forward strand.
ACCTTTGGTTCGCCTTCCCCACAATATTTTCTATGTGTTCTCTCCAGTCAAAGTTATTCGTAATTGTAACTCCTAGGTATTTGGTAGAATTTAGGACCTTAAGGTTTCACTTATTTAACGCGTAATTCAAGTTCAACGGATTTCTTTTAGTGGTCATGTGTATTACTTCACACTTTTCTTTATTTAGTGTCAATTGCCAATTTCCGCATCAGTGAAGATAGGTTCTGTTCTTGTTTTCAAGTGTATCGAATATTTTTGTCGTTTCGTATTTCTTCAAGAAATGAATAATTCGACATGTTACAAATTGAAAGTTTTTCTCCTCGTTTCTGAAACCACTATAAAACTGAAGATATTCAGACACATCTCAAATGTTGCAAACACACAAATGAAACCAGGAATTATAGTAAAACACTCAATGTATTCACATTTAGGCAATGACACACAGAAAACAACACATCACTTAACTTTGAAAGTACATTATCATGCGTAAGAGAATTGTTTAAAAAAAGGAAACTTTTGCTGTGTTAGGGAATGGTTGAAGGTTTCTTACACTGACATGATATATGAAAAGTACTATCAAATCATAAGTACCAGTACTGTAACTACTAATACGTCGGGCCCGGTGGTCTGGGGGTAAAGTGCTCGACTGGAAACCGAAGGGTCGCGGGTTCAAAACCCGGTCGGAACTCGGAATTTTTCAGTCTGCACTTTAACCCATCCTTCACCTCTCAACGATGTGAGGAGTCGCCAGAAACGACACGTGGTTCGGACTCCACGTTAAGCTGTAGGTCCCCTTTCCCCGGTTGGATAACTGGGGTAGGCTAGGGACACGCAAGTCGCCGAAGTGGCGTCCAATTGAAAGACGTGCTCCAGGCCAATGAGCCACGCGAAATTAGTATTACTACTACTAATACCATACAGACAAACTCATTTCGAGCAAACATTTGCAGCAATACGGTTTAAAGAGCGAGTGTACTAATTTCACGTGACTTGCGATGGTTTGATTTTTAGAAATTCCATTTCCACGTTTTTCAATTTGCCGTAATATAAGTCTTGGATTTACGAGTATTTCTCTAACTTCTTGCTTGGGCCAAGAAGAAACATAGATATTTCTTTGTCGCAAATCAGATGGAAAAAAAGAAAAATGACACCTAACATCCAGCATTGGGATATTAAACTGCACCATCTTCTCAAATAATGTGTTCGAACTGAGACTGAAACGCGAAAAATAAAATGTAAAACTGGTCTAGTCCCTAATTCGTACACAACCTGTGATTACATTGCTGTAAGCATAGTAAGTAACAACTACTGTGACACTGAAGATACATGCGTATAAGTTGAGATTATTTTACAGGCGAGCTATACAATTCCGCAGATCCTCCGTATGTTTTCGCTTAACAGCGTGTTATAATGTATCTCTGGAGTGACATCTATCGGCATCACCAGGTACTTTTCATTTTTATCTCTGTAGCTTTCCGGCGGTATATTCGGGGGGCTAGACGCATGACCCCAGCGGTACAAGGTACGCCTCACCAACCCATTTATGCCGCAGACTGGCACGTGTACCTCGTTATTTTTGTTTGCTTGTCCTTATTGACTGAAAACACCATGGTCACCAACAGTATACCCCAAGTTATAATTTAATCCAAAACAGAAGGAATATCTTAACCACTGCCATAAAGCCTATATACCATATTAATTAATTATTCCTTAATTTTCCTGTCAATTTTGTTTTTTGTCGAGAATAATAATACTTAAAATTGAAGAACTAAACTTTCACGTTGAGGCATTGGTATGATTTCAGGTAAATCCCTCCTTCACAGCGTCGATGTAGAGGGAAAGGGAAACAAGAGTGAGTGAGCGAGCCTCAGCAGAAACGAATTATTTTTGTATGCGCCCCAACTAAAAAGGCCCAGGCGCGGTGGTTGATGGTAGTAACCATAAATGAGAAATGCCTTTAGTGAAGCGTTCATTGTGAATGGCTCATTCACGAGATTCCCACCGCTATGTGTCTGCAGTATACGCTTTCCCAGGAGGAGTGATCAGAGGAGAACAATCATTGAAGCAAATTCGCCTAGTAGACATCATCTCTAAAATGCACGTTTCAAGAGCTGTGGAAATTTTACATCTTCGCTACTTTGAAACACGTCTCTCCCGCTGGATAAGTTTTCGTAAGGTCCATCTTTACTAGATTTTTCTTTCTTTTGCTCCATACTACAAAGCATGGACAGCAAAGAGCTTGTAGTAGAAGATATTTGTGTCCTGAAGAAGTCTTCTCTAGCGAACAGTTGAGGTGCTACTAGTGTTCAGACATCCACGGTTTTCTTTCATGGTGTAAGTAATTGTTTTAACACAAGTAAAAAGAGAAAGTCAGAAATTTCAAATTCCTCAGGATAATTTTCTTTAACGAAAGCAAACGAAATTAGAAATGAAATAAGTATGAACTCAGATATACATCAGTAATGAAGAACTAGATAATTATTTTAATTAGCAGTCGTTACTGTGTTTAAAGTCACGTTATTGATTCCTAGTAAATGGAAAAGTCTGCATTGGCGACCCCGTTCTTACGAGGGATGTTCAAATTAAAAGGTACGAAACAACACTGTGGATATAATTGAAGTCTTTAGCCAAAAGTAATCACCAGAGCCCTGAGCACAACTATCCCACTGTTTAACGAGCAGAAGGATTCCCCTTTACCAGAATTCCTGTGGCTGTGACAAGAGCCAGTCTTCTACTGTGTCTTTCAGTTGGTCGTCCGAGTTGAATGTGAGATGACCGACCAGGAGGAAGTCACAGGACGACATGTCCGAGCTGTAGGGCGACTGCTCAAACTGCTCCCACTGCCTTGTCCAGCACACTTCGTGTGACCCTGGAGACGTGTGGACGCGCGTTATCATGGAGCAGAATCACTCCCTCCACGAGCAGCCCAGACCGTTGCCTTGGTGGACTTGCGTAGGCTACGGAGTGTCTCACAGTACACGTCACTGTTAATGGTTTTTCTTGTTCGAGGAATTCGATGAGTATCGGACCTGAGACGTCGAAAAAGACGGTCAACCATCAACTTGCCGGCTGAGAACCTGACAAGGCATGCTTCGCGTTCCTAGATGTCGTACTTCGTTATCCCAAAATGGCATATTCAAATATCAACCGGTTTGGTGTTTTGAAGTTTCCTACCTTTTCATCTGAGCACCGCTTAAACTGGAAAGAACACGTAGATAATGTCGTGGGAAAGGCGAACCAAGGACTGCGTTTTATTGGCAGAACCCTTAAAAGATGCAACAGAACTACTAAAGAAACTGCATACACTAAGATTATCCGTCCATTTTTGGAGTATTGCTGCCCAGTGTGGGATCCTTATCAGGTGGGTTTGGCGGAGGACATCGAAAGAGCCCAAAGAACTGCAGCACGTTTCGTATTGTCACGATACAGGTGAAACAGCGTTACGGAAATGATACTGGATCTGCGATGGGAATCATTACAACAACAACGCTTATCGCTGCGGCGTGGGCTACTTACGAAACTCCAATCGCCAACATTCTCCCCCGAATACGAAAATATATTGTTGACTCCCACTTACACAGGTAGAAATGATCATCAGAATAAAATACGAGAAATCAGAGCTCGAACGGAGAGATTCAGGTGTTCTTTCTTCCTGCGCGCTATTCGAGAATGGAATGGGAGATAAATAGTATAACGGTGGTTCGATGAACCCTCTGCCAGGCACTTAAATGTGATTTGCAGAGTATCCCATGTAGATGTAGATACCTTTAAAATGTATTGATGGCATTCTTAGATATGAAATTTTATGGCGCCTCTTGGCAAAATTCAACTTATCGTCAAACTTTTGATATGACTTAACGCCATAAAACTGTAGATGCGGTTTTAACTGTTTTGTCTAGCCCTGTGGCAATGGTCATGTGGTCTGTGGCGCCATGTTACGGATTGCGCGGTCGCTTTCGTCGGACGTTCGAGTCCTCCCTCGAGCATGGGTGTATGTGTTGTCCTCAGGATAAGTTAGTTATGTAGTATTTTTCTACTTGGGCTGTAATTTATTTAGTTAATTATTAACATAATTACATATTACGGCCTAAGTAGAAAAATGCCTCATTCATTCAGTAAATATTTGGCTGTGGTACCCTCCAGGAAGAAAATTATATTTGGCTCAATAAGAGTGCACATATTCGGAAATATGTAGTAGAAAGTCACTTAAGGCCGCGGCCTGCGAGGGCTACACATTCTAGGGACAGCGCGCGGCATCCACGCGACAACAGACGGCTGCATGTATTGCTACGGGAGTGTCCTGCGCAGTGTTACCAGATGGTAGAGAGAGAATATACCTACAGTCACACAAAAATGTACCTACGGTTTCCCTACTTTCTCCCTACCCTACATCAGTGTCGAAGCCAGGATTTGGGTCTGGGAGGGGCTGAATCCAGGAGTCCAGCCAGCAGACGTTAACCAGTTGATTAATGTGACATGTTACAATTTTGAAAACCTTTAAAATAAATATTTGGCATATGCTTCACTTGCTAGATTGTTTTTCCAGTGAATGATCGTTACTGATGGAGTCAAGTGTAGATTATGCCGCGAATTCCAAGTGCTTTGTAACAAGAAGATTACTGATTTATCGATAGGACAAGGGTACATCAAGAACCTGACAACCATAGAGAGGAACAGCATTAATTAGTTTCCCCAAATATTCCGCTAATTCCGAGAGCACTATTACACGAGGATAACTGATTTATTGACCGCACTAGGATACATCGAGACACTATCAACCATAGAGTAGGAACATTGGTAATTATTTCGTTCACAGCGGCACAAAAAAGGAAGTCCGTCACTCTACATGATTCGATTTTCAAAGAGTAATGCTATGTTGACAACGAATATCAAGCGCTTTGTTCATTATAACATTGGCTGTCGCAAATGTTTTAGCGTTTTTTTGTCAGCATCTTCTCATTTACAAGTACTTACTAGTATATCGTCCTCTCGTAAATAATTAAGTCAAGGTAATAAAACGCGTTCCGTTCATGGGAACAATGAATTGTGCTGAAATTTTCTAACACTATTTCCAAACCGACTCTCCATTCCACTGATATACATGGAAATCATCGTAATTCTTAATGTGTCTCAAACTAGATTTTCAAATTAATAATGTTTACTATGAACAGAAAACAACTATGCCTTCTAAAATATCATTGGCTACTTCAAACTTTGCCACAATTGGTCGGCTTCATTCCCGCGTGCTAACAACTGTTCTGTTGCCAACATTACCCGCTAGGCTTGTGTCGACAATTGTAAAATGTTACCAAGGTACCTACGCGCTGAAAATTCCCTACATGATTTTAATGCTTAAAAATTCCTACGTGTAGGAAAAATTCCCTACGTCTGGCAACACAGGTCCTGCGTGAGCGCCGACTGTGGCGCTGCGTGTCGCGCGCTACAACGAGCGGCGTTTGAGATTCAAGCCTGTTTCAATCTTGTTGCTGTCGCGCGCGCTCCCAAGTGTCGGGTTTCGATGAGAATCGACTGCTTGTAGAGGTTATGAAGGATGTCGCAAGAATTCTGCGAGCGAATAATCCCTGGAGTTTATGAAACTGCAACTGTTTGTGAAATAACAGAAAATAAAATTGAAGTTGCACATTAATGAAAAATTTTGCTTTCAAAAACTAGCTCGTAAATTTACTTTTGGCTTTTATTGTGCTTTTATGGACGACTGAAGTTGAATTTTTAAATTGTTTCTAATAAATTATTCTTCTGTATTTTTATTCTGAGTGATAGTTTCATTTACACCACGATGAACGTGATTTGAACAATTACTCGCCTTTGTGTGCTTTGTTCGTTTGCATTAACAACAAAGTTACTCCAGAAAAAGAGATAACTCTAGGATGTCAAACGAGATTCGTGTAAATTACGTTTCTGAGTAAAATGGCATGATATAATGTTTCAGTAGGAATGTGACGTGTTTGGTAGGTCTACAGTGGGATACGTGTGTTTGCAAAGAAGATGAACTAGGGGTAAAAACTTAAAAAAAAAAAGTAATTTGTGGAGCTTTTTATAGATAATACAGAAAACTTTGTGCAAATAACAGGTGAATGGGATGTAGTTGCAGGAATTAAAATATAAGATGGAACGGGAAGCGAACCAGCAACTGCTAAAACTTACAATTCCATAGCTCACAGCGCTAACCGTAGACTACGCCAACTGATCACAAAGCATTGCAGAATTAAAGGATTTACTGTCTTTTTCCAATAAGACTTATTTCGTACTTATTCAGTTGTTGAGGACATAGGCGAAAGTATCTGTACTCATCGTATTTTCGAAGAATTTGTCTGGTGATCTTAATAGTCTATTTTCGTATTTGAAGATACGAATGAAATAGTCCACGAACATTCCTCGCTTTGTAAATGTAATTCACAACACTCCTTTTTCGCCTTATTTCTTAAAGTAAATAAAACTTTATTGCCTTACTCTGAAGCCATCATTACTCTACGGTTTACAGGTGCCAAACTTTAGAAACAGCTGATCGGTTCTAGCGGTCATCTTGTAGCGCGAAGTCGCTCTCACTAGGACCCAGTGATCTCTATACTACCTGGATGTACATCTACTGTATGTGGCCATAGCATTTATGCGTGCCACTGTCTGACTGTTTGTTTACATCGTCCGCCATCTTTCAGTTAGTAAAGAAACATTCTCTTGCTATTACTGAAGTGTACATTTTGAGTTTAAAGTAGTTATTTCGTGCTCTGCATACAACTGCACGAATCGTTGGAGCAAAGATGTTCAAATGTTTGTACAACTTATGAGACTTAACTACGGAGTCATCAGTCCCTAAGCTTACAAACTACTTATGAACTAGCTAAGACTAAAGACGGCACAAATATCAATGCCCGAGGGGGGATTCGAACCCCCGACCGTAGTGGCCGTGCTGACCGTGACTGGAGCGCCTCAGTCCCCTCGGCCACCGCGGCCGGCGGTGGAGCAAAGAAAGTGATTTCACTTATCCAAAGGTAAGAAGTGAATGTCAAGACATGATCCGAATTTCGTAATTATATTGCGTGTTATTTCGTATAGTATAATGTTTGTTCTGTTTTGAAAGGTTTCCTTTTCAAAAAGAGGTACTGTTGAAGCGATGTGTCACTGCCACTAAACGTAAAGGCTTTGCTCCTACAAGGGGCAGTTTTGTATCTATATTCACTTTCTTCACGTTTCTTCTGATTCAAAAGCTGAGTTCCTATCGCAAAACGTTATTCTGCATACATTGTAGTTCCGTTACATTCGTTGTGGATATCTATATTCATGTTTAAATAAATACTATTACATTTATTTTAATACAGAAGGTGAGTTCGTATCGGAAAACGCGTAAATTACGTACATAAAACTCTTATCTGTTCTTAGATACATTATATTTACGACACTGGATTACACTTAGGTATCATGAACATATAACGAAATTTTGAGTTCCTTGCTTCAATGTTAACATGGTCATGTTAGCCATCGTCAAGAATCTAAATACTTTCTGCCGAAAACAAATTCTGTACTTCGAAGTGAAATGTTAACTGCAGTTTCTTGACTAACTGCAACATGGCGACGGTGGCAGTCGATGGCACGCTTTGACAGTCAGAGATCGCCGTCCAGGTAGTATAGAGATCACTGCTAGGACCGCTAGGACACCCGGCCATGTCGCCGAATGTCGCCGCTTGTAGCAGCAGTGTCGCGTAGCTAGAATGTGTAGCCCACGCAGGTGGAGCGGCTGAGCGCTCGTCTCGCTGCGGAGCACGCGGTTGCTCGCCGTAGGAGCTTCCAGTTCTCCCTGGCGCATGGTTGTGTGTCTTGTCCTTAGGTTACATTAAGTTAGTTTAAAGTAGTTGGTACGCCTAGGCACTGATAAGTGATAAGCGTAGTAGTTAAGTCCCGTAGATTTACAAACATTAAACAACAACCAAAGTGAAGGCTGTACTTTCGTAAACAATCTCATATGAACAGTTTAAACATAAATACCTTCCCTCCTTAGTGGCAGATTTTCATTGTTTTCTGGTTAATCCTTTTATCACAGTAGTGTTAAATGCAAAGTCTGTGATTGAGCTATTCGTCTCAGCTATTTCGAAGGAGTAAACACGACTGGAGACGTTGAATCTTCACTGTTTGTACCACATATGCATACTAATGGGTAATAAGAGTTTGTAAAGCGACTATTAGTGGCTGCAGTCTGTGTAAGGCTGTCGTCAAATGCAGCTGATCAGCGCGTTAGCACCGTCGTAATATGCTTGGAAGTGCCTATTCTACCACCCGACAGTGGTAACCGTTTTAGTGTTCAGCAGATCAACTTTGTCTTATTCATAGGATGCACATGCATAGGATTTAGCTTCTAGAAACTGTAAATTGAGAAACAGCGCAAGAAGACTCAGTTGTTGTTGTTGTTATGGTCTTCAGTCCGCAGACTGGTTTGATGAAGCTCTCCACGCTACCATGTCCTGTGCAAACCTCTTCATCAGAGAATACGAATGGCAGCCTACTTCCTTTTTAATCTGCCTACTGTGTTCATCTCTCAATCTTCCTCTACGATTTTTATCCCGTACCCTTTTTTCTAATGCTAAGTTAACAATACCTTGATGTCTGAGAATGTGTCCCAGCAACCTCTCTCTTCTCTTTGTCAGGATATGCCAGAAACTCCTTTTCTCCAGAATTCTGTTGAACACCTTCTCATTAGTTACGTGATCTAATCGTTTAATCTTCATCATTCGTCTGTAACACCATATTTCAAAGGCTTCTATCATCTTTCTGTCCGAGCTCGTTTTCGTCCACGTTTCACTCCCATACAATGCTACACTCCAGTCAAATGCTTTCAGAAGGGACTTCCTAACATTTAAATCAATATTGGATATAACAAATTTCGCTTCTTCAGTAACGCTTTTCTTTTCATAGCCATTCTGCATTTTATTTCTTCTTTACTTCGGCCTACAGAAGTTATCTTGCTACCCAAATAACAAAACTCATCTACTAATATTATTTTATCATTACCTAATATAATATCTTCAGCATCACCTGATTTTCTGACACTATATTCCATTACCATTGTTAATGTTTATCTTATACTCTCCTTTCAAGACACTGTCCATTCCGTCCAGGTTCTTTGCTGTCTCTGGCAGCATTACTATGTCATCGGCAAACCGCAAAGTTTTTCTTTCTTCTTCCTGAACTTTAATTCCTTCTGCAAATTTCGCCTTGCATTCCTTCACAACTTACTTGATGTACGGATATACTTACTCCCTTCCCAACTTCTTCGTCCTTCTCATGCATTTTCACCCTAAATAACTGCTGTCTGATTTTTATGCAAGTTGTAAATAACTTTCCGTTCCTTATATTTTACCCCTGTTACCTTCAGAATTTGAAAGACTGTATCCCAGTCAACATTGTCGAAAGCTTTCTCCAGATCTACAAATGCTGAAAACGTAGCTTTATCTTTCATTAATCTATCGTCTAAGAGAAGTCGTAATGTGATTATTGCCTCTCGTGTTCCTACATTTCTCCTAAATCCAAACTGATTCCCCCCCCCCCCAGGTCGGTTTCCACCAGTTTTTCTATTCGTCTATAAATAATACATGTTAGTATTTTGAAACCATGACTTATTAAATTGATAGTTATGTAATTTTCTCATTTGTCTGCACTTACTTTCATTGAAAAAAAAAATGTTCAAATGTTTGTTAAGCTTATGGGACTTAACTGCGGGGTCATCAGTCCCTAAACTTACAAACTACTTATAAACTACCTTATACTAAAGACAACACAAACATCCATGCCCGAGAGAAGGTTCAAACCCCCGACGGGGAACGACTTGCGCATCGAAGCATAGAGCCTCAATGCGCTTGGCCACTCCGCCGCGGCTTTCTTTGAGATAGGAATTGTTATGTTCTTCTTATAGTCAGAGAGTATTTCTCCTGTCTCATACATCTTGCATAGCAGGTGAAACAATTTCTTCATCGTTGGCCTTTCTCAGTAGTTCAATTACTCCAGGGTCCTTGTTCCGACTCAAATCTTTCATTGCTCCGTCATATTCTTCCTGCAGTATCGTATCTCTCAGTATGCAAGGAAATCTCAATAAATTGATTATGACATTACTTACGCATGTTAGCAGTAAATTAAATGTCGAACCACGGTCTGCAATGATTATCTATATAAAATTTCTAAACACAAAATTATTAAAAAAAAAAAAAAAAAAAAAAAAAAAGTTCCTACACCACCATAGATTTCTAATTGACTCTGCAACATACTGTTGCCTTGTGAAGACAATGAAATCTTTGTGCATACACATTATACTTCGCTCTTACGACTCGTTGAAGTTTCAAGACACCTAGTAAACTTTTGCAGACTGGAGGTGCAACAGTAGTGGGGAACAATTTCTCTGAGAAGATATTCAAATGTTCAAATGTTTGTATAGCTTATGGGACTTAACTACAGGGTCATCAGTCCCTAAACTTACAAACTACTTATCAACTAGCTTATCCTAAGTACGGCACAAATATCCATGCCCGAGGGGGAATTCGAACCCCCGACCGTAGTGGCCGTGCAGACCGTGACTGGAGCGCCTCAGTCCCCTCGGCCACCGCGGCCGGCTGAGAAGATATCATCATGTCTTTCGCTGTGCTGTTCTTGACCAAGATCCAAATACTTTCATTTGCAGTGAAGAAGATTCCTTTTCCATTATGCGCAATACTGTCTTTAAAAGGACCTCTTGCTGCCCGAAGCGCAGATGGCATGCTCCACTGAATTTACTGAGCCAGCTAGCGCCTCAAATTAGTGGCCGGTCACTCTAGATTTCGGTTTTCTATGATTCTCCTAAATCAGTTATGGACGGTTTTCTTATCCTTCCTTAAAAGATTTTGAACTTGGGCTCCGTATCCAGTGATATTGTTGTCCACGGGACATTAACTCCTAATCTTCCTTCTTGCGAGGAAAACTGCTTGAAGAAGTTCTTTGTGAGGTGAAGTATTAAAAGAAAGGGGTGTTTTATTTTCTTTCGATTCAGTAAATGATGCCTTATTTCATTTTATAGACGGATTTTGTAATAACAGATATATATACCCGTTTGATACAGAATCTGATCTACAACTTTTGGAGGAGATCACATGGGTATCGGATTTTAGAATTTTTTGGTATTTATGGTACTTGAAGTTCAGAACTGAAATAACAATCAACTAAAGCCATTCGACGCAACTCTCAAAAATTCTCGAGAAAATCGACTTTGTAGTTTTGCAAAGTACACGTAACTACTAATAATTGAAACATTTGTGGCATATGTCGGTCTAGCTCAGGTGGAAGTATTCTGATCTTGCAACACTAGTGTCGGTGGTTGGAATCCTCTAGTGTCAACTTATTTATTTATTTATTGTGTGTTCGTACACTTATACAGTTTTAATATCTAATGGTAACTTTACAAAAATTGCACGTATTTTTGTTTATTCGTAACTTTCTATATTTTATAGAAGGTTGTTAATAATGATTCTTTCAAATCAAACAAACATAAGTTACGTTTTTTACAATGTTGACTTCACTATTAGTTGCTGCCGGTAGCCTTTGTTCAGTTTGTGAAGAGCTATGACACTGTTTTTGGAAAGTCATCTCCATAGCTACTAATGGCTAACCATCTCAACCATCGTTTTACATGGCAAGAAGGTTTTCAGCTCGTTTACATATACATGAACAAAAACAGACACAACACGTGTAATTAAAGATCCCAAAATCTCTATCATATAAAAGCGAAAGGACACTCATTCACCCACTTGCTCACTCATTCACTCACTCACTCACTGACTAAACACGAAATCTCGAAAACTACTTCACCTATGAAGCTGAAATTTCACAGGGATGTGTAGCAGAAGACGTCAGCTAAGAACGGATTTTGCGATAGGGCCGATAGTTCGGGAGATATGTTTTCGTAAACAATGAAAAACGTCCCCGTCCCCGTCTTGATAGTGTGACTTTATCAGTACACTATTTGAGAAGGAGAGCACTTACCGACTTGCAACAAACTTCGAACATAATTTTAAACTTTTAGGAAACTTTTTCTCGCTGACAACCATAGCAAAATGATGAAAGGAAAAAGTTTCTCGTTTACTACTTTTCTGCTGTTCACGGAGTAGCACTACGGCATTCGTAATAACGTTGTAATTTATAATTTCTACACTAAATACTGTACCCGCACGAAATTTTACAGATAGTGTACATACATACAGCTGAATGTACTTTCGAAATTGTATCACTTACGACATGTAGTTCATGAGATATGAGCACATAAACAGTCACGTTTATGGAAAATCGCCCCAAAATGCAGAAAGTTTTAATCTATTACTTCTTTAGTACTAATTGTATTCGCAATAGATTTTACAGACATACAGCACGTATACAAATGAATGTGTACCTGAAATGTTATACAATTGTACAACATATAGCAATAAATATGAGACAATATATGATGCGATGGGTAAAAGCTTTTCACATCAGGCACCACGTTTTATTACAATTCTTATTTATTGCTAAGACACGCCAGTATTCCAGTGAGCTTAAGGAAATTCCTGATATATGGCAGTGCCGTTGAGAACTTTGAAGCAACTTTGAACTGTGGAGAAGCAATACATTTCTAATAGAACAACAAGGAAAGGAAGAGAATGAAACAGTGTAAATCCGACGAATACCCATTATTTATGACAGATCTGCCTTACAACTTAAAGAGACTACAGTTTTCGGTGAGACTTACATTTTCTATTATCTATACTAATAGTAAATCTGTTAACGTAGGCCTGTCGTTGTTCACTCAGTCTTCAAAACTACTGGACGAATCTTCATACGGTTTTCACAGGAAACATGAGAAAAGTTTGGGTAAACATATAGGCATAATTTTATCAAAATTGGATCACAAAAAGAAAGAAAGATATCGTAATTTTAAGTGTTTTCAGTAACCGTCGTGCCGGCCGCGGTGGCCGAGGTGACTGAGGCGCTCCAGTCACGGTCAGCACGGCCACTACGGTCGGGGGTTCGAATCCCCCCTCGGGCATGGATATTTGTGCCGTCCTAGTTCGTAAGTAGTTCATAAAGTAGTTTGTAAGTTTAGGGACTGATGATCCCGTAGTTAAGTCCCATAAGCTTAACAAACATTTGTACATTTTTTAAGTAACCGTCTGTTTGTCTGTTTGTTCAACTATTAAAAATCTCTCATCTCAAAAACTACTTCACGAATTTGCATGGGGTTTTCAGAGGCAACTTGAGAGTAACTCTGGACATCATATAGACTTCGTTTCATAAAAATCGGATCACGGAAAAAAGAATATCGAAATTTGAAATTTTTTATGTATGACCGTCACGTCTGTCTGTCTCTTTGAAAACTTTTATCTCCAAAATTACTTGACGAATTTTCATGCCGAGCGGTCTAAGGCGCCTCGCTGCGGAGCGCGCGGTTACTCGCCGTCGGAGGGTCGAGTCCTCCCTGGGGCATGAGTGTGTGTGTTGCCCTTAGGTTAGTCTACCTTAGTTTAAGTAGTTTGTAAGCTACGGACTGATGACCACGCAGTTTGGTCCGATAGATTTACAACAACTGAACATTTGAACAAATTTGGGTCGAATGGCTTTGGCTGATTGTTATTCAAGTTTTGAACTTCACGTTCCATAAATATAAAGAAATTCTAAAATCCGATACTCATGTAGTCTCCTTGTCAGTGTCGCACCAACCTCTCTTCATTCCCATTAGGGCATGTTACAATTATGTTTCCAGAGGCGGAAGGTGTTTAAATTCACTTTTTTCAATCAATTATCTCCTGAGACTTCCTATACAACAATAATGATAATTTTCTGTTGCGTTATGACGTATTTTGGTCCTGTTACCAGTTTTCAGGAACGATTTTCATCAAGTCGCATCAGTGAAAAGACAGCCATCCAGTAAAAGCTTCCACGAGAGGTGTTGTCACTACTTAAAACTGAGATGCCTTGGTCCATGCATTAAACTTTACGGCGCTCACTCGTGTGCTAGTTGCAGTTTGCCACTTCACCTCCGAGCATGTCTCCCGCAGTCGAAGGCGAGGGGAAAGTTTAATGCATCGATCACGGCATCTCAGTCCGGAAGTTAAGGTAATGAATCATCTAATATTTCACAAGTGTCTGATCTCTAGCTGAACTCGTATTTTTTGCTTGCCATTAAATTATTTTCTATATTATTTTACTTTTTGTTGAACTATTTGTTCAAATGTTAGTAAATCTATGGGACCAAACTGCTATGGTCATCAGTACCTATACTTACAAACTACTTAAACTAAGTTAAAATAACACTTGAGGCAGGACTCGAACCTCCGACGGGGAGCGACCGAGTGCTCCGCAGCAAGGCGCGTTAGAGCGCTTGACCATCCCACCCCGGCTGAACTATTTGTTACTGTAATTTCCTAATAACAAGTCAAAGTGTAGTTTCACATATATCTAGCAAGTGGTCTACTACAGTTTTAACTCTTCCAACACACCCATTACTGAATGAAATTTTCATTCTGCAGCGGAGTGTGCGGTGATATGAAAATTCCTTACAGATTTAAACTGTATACGAGACCGGGATTGGAAATCAGTACCTATCCCTTACACGCGAAAGACATAGGTCTAGGGTTCGAATCCCTTTCTGGCACACAGTTTCAATTCACCAGAAAATTACACACCAATTGAAAACTGCTCTTCCATTTCCTTTACTACGATCCTCTACGTTAATTGGACAAGTACAAATTTCTACCACTTGCAATTTTTTACACTATTTTTAAGTTGCTCTTCATTCCCTTTCGTTTCACCGTACTTTCTCTAAGAAATGTACTAGATCTCTTCAGTGGCTGTGATAAGGAACTGATCAATTACTATTCGAATCTGCGCTTCCATTTCCTTTACTACGATTAAAAAAAAAAAACAATAATAAATAAAAAAATAAAAATGTTCAAGTATTTGTATAGCTTATGGGACATAATTCCGCGGTCATTAGTCCCTAAACTTACAAACTACTTATGAATTACCTTATACTAAAGACGACACAAACATCAATTCCCGAGGGGGGAGATTCGAACCCCCGACGGGGAACGAGCGCGCGCATCGTATCATAGCGCGTCAATGCCCTCGGCCGCTCTGAACTGATCGTGCTCTGCTGTTTCAGCCTGGCAATAAGAATCCGTACTGATTACTATGAACTTAACAATACTCCGTTGACTATTCGTGTCTCAAATTGTATAACGACTGTTTCACAGAAGTACACAGCAAGGAATTTCGATAAAACTTTGGACACTTGACCTTTAAAACAGGAATAACAGAACTGTTAACAATTAGTACGGTGTATGGCGGAGGGTATTTTGACACCAATCTACAGTTTAATTCTGATCTTCTCAAACTATTGTACACTTCGAACCAATGGAATCGTCTCAGTTACAAAACATTTCGTATGGTGCATGGCGGAGGGTACCTTACTCAAGACTTCGCTCCGTTTGACGAATCACCGTGAAAAGTGGCAATTATATGTAATTTTTCATACACAGGGGAAGGAGGTGATAAACAGAGCGAGGTGACTAGATGTGATTGTCAGAAAGCGTACGAAGTAATGGCCGAGGCAGGAGAATAGGTGGGTGGGTGGAAGGAAGTGGGGGTGGGGGGAGGAGTTGGCAGAGGAGGCAGAGGTAGTAAAAAAGAAATACCGATCAGCGTCGTGTTTTCAGCTGACAAATACAGAGGGCCGGCCGCGGTTGCCGAGGGGATTGAGGCGCCCCAGTCACGGTCTGCACGGCCACTACGGTCGGGGGTTCGAATCCCCCCTCGGGCATGGATATTTGTGTTGTCCTTAGTCTTAGTTAGTTCACAAGTAGTTTGTAAGTTTAGGGACTGATGACCCCGTAGTTAAGTCCCATAAACTATACAAACATTTGAAGTACAGAGGGAAAGATAAGAAATAGGCATAAAGCTAAGCAAAATTATGCGCAGAGCAATTAAGGGACAGAGTGCACGATTTACATCCAATTCCCTTTGCATATTTAGCAATTGTGAAACATTGCCAGGATCTCTGGTCAATAATATTGCTAATTTTAAACAAGCTGTCGCTTCCTACACTCGCACAGTTGCACTAAAGTGAACTGAAACGATCGCGGGACACAATTTCGCTGAATACTGGAGTGTTTTAAAAGAACATCTCTATTCCAGTAATCACTTATATTGATGATTTGAACTACGATACAGATAACTGTACTGTAAATGCAACCACTGCGGAGGGGTATCTATGGAGAGGCCAGACAGAAGTGTGGTTCCTGAAGAGGGGCAGCAGACTTTTCAGTAGTTACAGGGGCAGCAGCCTGGACGACTGAGCTAGCCTTGTAGCATCAGCCAACGTGGCTTGCTTTGCAACTTGTGGGAACGCCTGAAAGCAAGGGGAAACTACAGTCGTTACATTTTTCCCAACGACATACAACTCCACTGTATTAATATGTGATGATGGCGTCTTCTTGGGTAAAATATTCGCAGGTAAAATAGTCCACCGTACGGATCTGCGGGAGTGGACTACTCAGGAGAATGTCACCATCAAGAAAAACAAAACACGCATTCTACAGAACAGAGCATGGAATGTTCTATACGCTAGTCGGGAAGGTAAGTCAAAAATCTGAGAAGAGAAAGGGATAGGTTGAGTTAGATATGGTGGTGATTGACGAATTTCGGTGGCAGACTGCATAGGATATGTGGTTAGGTGAGTACAGGTTTCTAAATACAATCTCAGTTTGGGGGAACAGGGGAGTAGGTCTAATAATGAACCAGAAAATAGGAAAGCGGGACAGCTACTATGAACAGCATAGTGAATGCATTATTATCGAAGCATAGATAGACACGAAGCCAACACTTACGACAGTAGTAAAAGTTTATATGCCGGCCGCGGTGGCCGAGGGGGCTGAGGCAACACCACCTAGAAGACAAGGCCTTACAACAGGCCGTGGCTACGTCACACTTAGAGGCCCCGGCCGTCATCTGACTGGCCGGCCGCTGCGCGGCGGTAGGCGTGCCCCAGCCAACAGCCAGTGAGGTGGCGGCCGGGGCCTCCAAGTGTGGTGTTGGCTGAGGCGCTCCAGTCACGGTCTGCACGGCCACTGCGGTCGGGGTTTCGAATCCCCCCTCGAGCGTGGATATTTGTGTCGTCCTTAGTTGTAGCTAGTTGATAAGTAGTTTGTAAGTTTAGGGACTGATGACCCCGTCGTTAAGTCCCATAAGCTATACAAACATTTGAACATTTTTTTGATGAAGAGATTGAAAAGATGTGTGACGAGATAAAATAAATTATTCAGACAGTTAAGGGAGAGAAAACCTCATTTCAACGGTCAGTTGGAACTCAATAGTAGAAAAAGGAAGAGAAGGAGAAACAGTGAGTGAATATGAACCGGGGAAGAGGAAAGAGAGGACGTCGCCTAATTTTGGACCGAGCACAATTTAATCATCACAAAAACCTGGTTTAAAATCACGCAAAGAGGTTGTATACGTGGAAGAGACCACGAGACGACGGAAGGTACAAAACAGAATTTATAATGGTATGACATGCATTTCGGTACCAGGTTTTAAACTGTAAAACATATCCAGGGGCAGATGTAGACTCTGGACGCAATATAACGTTTATGAACTGTAGATTAAAACTTTGAAAATAGGTAGAAAAGTAAGGAGATGGAAACTGGGTAAACTGAAGTAACCAGAGGTTGTTGAGGGTTTCAGACAGTGCATTAGGCAAGGACTGACCGAAACTGGGAAAGTAATGAAGAATAGGTAGATCCGAGAACCCATACAGGTAGAGACCATAAAGGTAGAAGGAGAAGGTATAATAGAAATCCTAACATAACACATGGGATACTGAACTTAATTGATAGTAGGAGAAAATGTAAAACCGCAACAAGTGAAGCTGGGAAAAGGGAGTACACACGGCTGAAAAATGAAGTTGATAGGAAGTGCAGAATGACTTAGCAGGAGAGACAGGGGGACAAATGCAATTCCGCAAAGGAATGTATAACTAGGGGAAAGATAGATACAGGAAGATAAAGGAGGCGTTTGGAGACAAGAAAATCAACTGCATGTATATAAAGAGCTCAGACGGAAAACCATTACTAAGCAAACAAGAAAAGCGAAAGATAGAAGCAATATATAGAGGGCCTGTACGAGGGAAATGAACTTGAACGCAGTATTGTATAAAGGGAATGTTGATGAAATATGATAGGAGATACGACACAACGAGAAGAATTTGATAGAGCACTGAAAGATTTGAAACAAAATAATTATAAATAAATCAGGTGCAGACAGTTTAATAAGTTATGATTGCGAAAGACTAAAACGAATTATTTACAGACGATTGGAAAAACTGGTTGTATCTTACCTCGGGAATGATCAGTTTGGATTTAGGAGAAATATATGAAAACGCGAGGCAATAGTCACAATGACTGGCAATCTTTTACAGAATCTCGGCCGGCCGCGGTGGCCGAGGGTACTGCGGCGCGCAAGTCACGGTCTGCACGGCCTCTACGGTCGGGGGTTCGAATCCCCCTTCGGACATGGATATTTGTGTCGTTCTTAGTGTTACCTAGTCCATAAGTAGTTCGTAAGTTTAGGGACTGGTGACCCCGTAGTTAAGTCCAATAAGCTCTATAAACATTTGAAAATTTGTACAGAAACTCGCTATCTAGCCCGGACTTCAATGTGAAAAGCTAATAGTTTCCACAACGAAATCCTGTCTCGTAATCTTGCAGAAAATCCAAAGAAATTTTGGTCATATGTGAAGTACACTAGCGGCAAAACACAAACAATACATTCACTACGCGATAGCAATGGTAATACTACCGATGACAGTACTGATAAAGCAGAATTGCTAAACACAGCTTTCCGAATTTCTTTCACCAAAGAAGAAGAAGTGAACATTCCAGAATTCGAACCAAGTACAGCTGCCAGTATGCGAAATTTAGAAGTAGATATTCCTGGAGTAGTAAAACAACTTAAGTCACTAAACAAAAACAAATCTTCCGGGCCAGATTGTATACCAACTAGGTTCCTCTCAGAGTATGCTGATGCAATAGCTCCATGCTTAGCTATCATATAGCTACAACCGACCACTCAGCGAAAGTTCCTTACCCAGAGACTGGAAAGTTGCCCAGGTCACTCCAATATTCAAGAAAGGCAATAGGAGTGATCGCCAAAATTACAGGCCCATCTCATTTACGTCGATTTGCAGTAGGATTTTGGAGCATATACTTTGTTCGAACATTATGAACTACCTGGAAGAGAACGACCTATTAGCTAATAGTCAACACGGATACAGAAAGTATCGTTCTTGCGAAACACAGCTTGCCCTTAATTCACATGAAGTGATAAGTGCCATCGACAAGTGATTTCAAATGGATTTCTGGATTTTCGGAAGACGTTTTGACTCTGTATCTCAAAAGAAATCCGCTGAACTTCAATTACGCGATAAATAGTCAAACCTTACGGTCGTAAATTCTACTAAATACCTAGGAGTTACAATTACGAACAACTTAGACTGGTAAGAAAAATTGCGGGGAAGGCGAACCAAAGATTACGTATCATTGGCAGAACGCTTCGAAGATACACCAGCTCCACCAAATAGACTGCCTACATCACACTTGTGCGTCCTCTCCTGGAGTACTGTTGCCCATTGTGGGACCCTCACCAGGAGGAACTGACGGAAGATATTGAGAAGGTTCAGAGAAGGGCAGCTCGTTTTGTTTTATCACGTTACGGGGGGAAAGCGTCACGGAAATGTTGCACGAATTGGGGTAGAAATCATTAAAAGAAAGACGTTATTCATAGCGGCGTGATCTGTTTGCGAAGTTTCAATCACCGACTTTAACTTCTGAATGTGAAAATATTTTGCTAGTACGCACCTACGTAGGGAGACATGACCATTCCAATAAAATAACAGAAATCAGATCGAAAACAGAATGATTTAGGTGTTCTTTCTTTCCGCGCGCTATTAGAGAATGGAACGGTAGAGAAAAGTTATGAAAGTGGTTAATGAACCCTCTGCCAGGCACTTAATGTAATTTGCAGAGTATCTATGTAGATATAGATGTAGAAGCGGCACCAAATGAAATTGCGTGCTCATGGAATAGTGACCCAGTTGTGCGATTAGATTCGCGATTTCCTATCAGAAAGGACACAGTTCGTAGTAATTGACGATAACTCATCGAGTAAAACAGAAGCGATATCTGGCGTTCCCCAGGGAAGCGTTATAGGTCGCCGACTCTTCCTTGTGTTTATAAACCATTTAGGAGACAATCTGAATAGCTATCTTAGATTGTTCGCGGATGGTGCTTTCGTTTATCGGTTAGTGAATTCAACAAAGGATCAAAAGCAATTGCAAAGCGATTCAGACAAAATTTCTACATGGTGCGAAAATTGGCAATTAACACTAAATAAAGAAAAGTGTGAAGTAATACACATGACCACTAAAAGACATCCGCTGATCTTCAATTACACGATAAATCAGTCAAACCTTCAGGTCGTAAATTCTACCAAATACCTAGGAGTTACATTACGAAGAACTTAGACTTGAGAGAACAGACGTAGAAAATATTGTGGGAAAGGCGAACCAAAGATTACGTTACATTGGCAGAACGCTTCGAAGGTGCAACAGCTCCAGGGTCGGACTGGCCATATAGTCAGGGTGGCATTTGCCAGCCGGGCCCCACCCTGTCCGGGCCCCCTGACCTGCCTACCATATGCTGGATGGGATCACGCGGGCTGAATATTTGAGGAATGTTAAGTAGACTTGCGCATAATAGTTCACGATCGGGAGCCGCGAACTATTTCGTTCTTTTAGTTGGTCCGCTCCCAGTGACGGCTGAGCGGCGTGGTCTGCGCATGCAGGTGGAGGGGGAATTTCCCCCACCTAGCTGCTTCATGCGCTTGCTGCTTGAGCCGCTAACGATATCACGCAAACCAAAAGAAACAGTTTGTGGATAATTCCTCGCGTTTAAGTTTAGAGTTGTTTCTATATCTTAGCATTATGGAATTTATTAGTCAGATATTGTAGAATGCAGAATACTTCAAAACAGAAATTTTGTAGCACAGAAGTATCCAATGTAGCAGGCAGTCGTTCACCTCGAAATTGCTCTCATCGGCAGAAGGCAAACACGTGATTTTTAATTCTGCTGCGCGCCCTCTTGCTATTGCCCGTCGGTTTTCGGAAAAGAATCCAACGAACTAAGAAACGAGATACGTTTGGCATAATAGTTCGCGACCGGTAACGAATGTTTTAGTTCGCGACCGATTGCACATATTTTAGTTCGCGACCGATCGCGCATATTTTAGTTTGCGACAGGTCGCTCTCCTTTTAGTTTGCAGCTCGGCCGCGAAGTAGGTCGATCTTTTTAGTTCGTCCGCTCTTTTTGGCTTTTGCTACCGCTACTAAAAGAGCTCTTTCTTCTGTTAAGACAGCTTTCTTCTTCTAATATATAAAGTAGAGTGTCCGTATGTTTGTACGTGTTGCATACAAATCTACAATTTTGTTCCAATCTTTATGAAATTTTGTACATGTAAGCTTCAATCCATGAGGACGGTCGCCGTAAGTGTAAGAATCACATACGATATATAGTTCACGAGATATGGAGCCATAAAGACGCCTCGGTTGCACAGTGGTAGAGTGCCAGACTAGAAATCCGAAAGTCGCGGGTTCGATTCCCGCCTAGTCCTAGGATTTTTATTTGTCACTTTCCACTTCTTTCACCTCTGGCAGTATTGTCATGTGAAAAATACCGAGTAGCACCGTGGTTCGGAACCCACGTTAAACTGTAGGTCTCCCCATAACTGGCTGGGTAAGTCAGTTCGAAGGTCGGAGGAAGGCAACCGACATACCACCTCCAAACAGGACCATGCCTAGTAAAGCACTGTGGTGTTCAAACCAATCTTCGAATTGTTGACTGATTTACTTTTTTACCTTAAACAATGAGATGCGCGAAAAACTGCTGCATTTCGCGTCAATGCTGCTCATTTTCTCCTAAACTATTGGACCGATTTCAACCAAATTTGGTACACACATTCCTTATCCTGAGGTAACAATTGCTGCATGGTTAAGAATCACATAATGCGGCGAGACTTTCGAAATACACTGTATGAGAATGACAGTACTTAGCGACTTGCATCAAACTTTAAACATAATTTCAAACCTTTATTAAACTTTTTCTCGCTGGCAACCATAGTAAAATGATGAAAGGCAAAAAGTTTCTCGCTTACTACTTTTCCGCTGTTTATGGAGTAAAACTACGGCTCTCGGTATGACGTTACAATTTATAATTTGAACACTACAAATTGTAGCGACAGGAAATTTTACAGACAGTATACACATATATAGTTGAATGTAGCGTCTAAATTGTATCACATTCCGACACGTAGTTCATAAGATATGAGCACGTAAACAGTAACGTTTCGCTGTTCATGGACTAAAACTACGGCATTCGGTATGACGTTACAATTTGTAATTTATACAGTTTTAATTATAGCTGCAGGAAATTTTACAGTCAGTATACAAACGTATAACTGAATGTACCTTCTAAATTGTATCACAGTGTGACTCGTAGTTCATGAGATATGACCACATAAACAGTAACGTTCATGGAAAACCGCCCCATCATGCACCAAGTTTCAATCTATTACGTCTTTACTACTAATTGTTTTCCCAAGAGATTTTACAGACATACAGCCATTATACAAATGAATATATACCAGAAAAATGTCAGCAATAAATAAATAAATACCCTGGCAACGCCGGGTTTTAAGCTAGTTTTATATAATGATCAGTGTTCCCCAAGCGTGTGCTATTACCCGTATTTTTGGGCAATTAGACATCAAATACTTAAGCAAATAAACCAGTTATTTACACGAATTGGTGGTAGAATGATATTCAACTACTGCGCATACAGAGTACTCGTAGTATTTTATTTTTAAAATGGATTTCTTTATTTATTTAAAAGGTCATTGAAGGAACACTAACTACAAATCACGCGATGCTGTGTGCTCTCGCTGCTCTCCGTCAGTCTTCGGAAAAGGAGCGGACGAACTAAGAGGCGGGGATCTGCGAACTAGTTCGCGTAGTTCGCCTGTGGGAGCGCTCTTCCGAACTAGTTCGTTCGCGAACTGCACAACACAAGAGTAATGTTAAGTGCGCGGTAAATGGACCCGCCGCTGTGCCGCACAAGGCAGACGCAGCAGCAGCAGTCCATAAGGTTGCCGGGGGAGGGGGGGAGTGTCGGCGGCCGCAGAACGTCGCCTCCTGCCAAGGGCATCGCCCACAGCGAGGCAGCGGCCGCAGAGCGCAGGCGTGCACAGGGCAGGCAGGGAGCCGCTAGCAGTGCTGCGAGCAGGCGGTGCTACCGGCTCCTCGCTGTGAGCGGACCCGCGGAGAGGGGAGGGGGCGTATATTCACACTGTTGTTGTAAAATGTTGTACCATATTGAGTTTTACCTGGGGTCCAGTCCTCGTGGAGATGGTGCCCGATCGTGCTTTCTGCCCCGTGACAAGTGCTGGCTCGCAGCAGCCCTACATTTGAATTAAACTTATATTTCTCATTAGAAAAAGACAATTGCCGTGTACCTTCTCATTTAACATCGGTAAGGAAAGAAAATTAACTTGTTCCGTTATTGGGCTAATCATTATCATAAAAAAAATGACGTGATAGTGATAGATATTACCGAGTTACTGTAATTTTAGACGAGGTAATTTTCAGCTAAATCGTTCGAATTCGCGTGGCTTAAGGTAACAGCGAACATCTCCATAGAAGGTATATCGAGTCTCAGTTTCGTGTTTCATTTTGCAAAGTGTTTATAAATTATAAGCGTGCAATATACCTTAATTCACTGAAGCTTAAGAGAGACACTGCAAGTATTTGAAAAAAAAATTCCTTGTCGTAACTCATTAAACAAAACGTAATACTCGCGTTGTAACAACGACTTTCGGTGTATTTTCCTCTTTTATGAAAATTGTTAACCCTAATAACGGCACTACTGCACCCTGTGCAGCGTCTAACCTACTAGAACAAAAAATAAAATAAAAGGGAAAAATTCAGTTTACCTTTTAGGCCATAAAAACATATTTATGAACAAATGGTCAAGCATGAAGAAAGCTGCAATCATGTTAGCCGTGGTCCCTTTGCTAACAGAAAAAAAAATATTTAAAAAAAGAAATAAAAATTCTGGAACAATATATAAGGCATAAAACATGCAAGAGATTTGATTTCTAACAGGCGTCTGGTTCTTAAAAGAATCATTGGCATAATAATATTTATATCTAAACAACGCATCGCGTATCACGGAAAAAGTAAGGCCTTCTATTCACTTACAGATATTGCCGACGGCGAAAACCAAAATCACGGAAACTTCCTATATTTAGTTGTCCTATTATCGATGATCCAGTTCTTAAAACCCACATATCCGAGGCAATTATTGACAGTAGAAGAAGAAAAGAGTCAGCAAAAGGTAGGGGCAGAGGTAATCTTATTACCTTTATCTAAAAAAAACTATAAATAAATTCATTAGTATTTGTGCACGTCAATTTAAACAAGAGAACGTCAAATAAATCCAGGCGGCGAAATCTTTTAGAGTCAATGTGCATTCTTGCCAGAATTTTGGTGTTGTTGATCAACCCGTAATTTGCGTACGCTATGTGAAGAATGAAATTTCACAAGAACGGGCAATCATCATGGTCCCCGTTCGGAAGTCAACAGGAGGAGCCAACAGAGCTCTTTGAACTCGCGGGTTAGTCCAGTTAGGCTTACACTTGCAAGATCTTATAAGTGTATCTTTAGATGGTGCAGGAA
Source organism: Locusta migratoria (assembly GCA_026315105.1). Lineage (NCBI taxonomy): Eukaryota > Metazoa > Arthropoda > Insecta > Orthoptera > Acrididae > Locusta > Locusta migratoria. The sequence continues at coordinate 384,556,698 of CM048755.1, forward strand.
ATAGGGGAGGCAGGTATAATGAACTTCAAGCGACAATGAACGAAGAAGTACCAAAATTAATTTTCACTCATTGTTATGCGCATATTTTAAATCTGGTGTTGGTAGGTGCGACGTCAAGCTTTACTGAAGAATTATTATTATTATTATTATTTTTTTTTTATTTTTTTTTTTTTTTTATTTATTTATTTATTTTTTTTTTTTTTTTTTTTTAGGTTCCGGGGTTTACCACTGTCTTTATTCACGAGTCATTTAAGCGCACATCTTTATGGGCGGAAAAAAATCCTGAAATAACAGCTGGACGCCGGCCGCGGTGACTGAGGCGCTCCAGTCACGGTCAGCACGGCCACTACGGTCGGGGGTTCGAATCCCCCCTCGGGCATGGATATTTGTGCCGTCCTAGTTCGTAAGTAGTTTGTAAGTTTAGGGACTGATGACCCCGTAGTTAAGTCCCATAAGCTTAACAAACATTTGAATTTTTGAACAGCTCGACCAAGACAAACTCAGAAGATTGCAGAAAATCGGAAAAACGAGATGGTGTACTAAAGACAGAGCCTTGACCACTATTCTTGAGAAAAGTCGCGTTGATAAAAACTTTGAGTGCCATATCTTCGATCGTGGAGTTCGAGGGTATGGTTTTGTTTCAAGCGAAAGCATTGATGGATTCCTTTTTAAATCTGAAACAATCCTGACAGCCTTTGTATTCAAGAAAATTTTTGACCTATCAACTAGTATGGGCCAATATCTCTAAACTCCTACATTAGAATATCTTAAAGCTTGGGGGCTTATAAGAAGTTTACGAGAACTGTTAGATAATTTTAAAGAGGTATTCAGAGCTGCAACTTCGTTTGCATCCCAAGTTCAAGCATTAACAGAAACCGAAAATACTGATGACGACATACAGAGCACGCTGCCATTACGAAGAATATCCGAAAAAAACGAAACACGGTGAGACATGCCAAGACGAAGTTGGATTGTTCTCTGCGGAACCAAAGAGACTCGACTGTGTTTCTGTCTATAAAGTCATTATTAACACCGCTTTAGTAAAAACAGAAACAAAATTCAATTGCAAGGAACATTTAATAAAGGATGCTGCGTGTTTGGACCCAAAAAACTTCACTCTGTGCGATGAGCACGTTCCATCTAGGAACAAGACGTGAAGAGCTCAGATTTACAGAGTGAGGAAGAAGACGATGAACTTCAAGACGTCTTACACCATACTGCAAAGGACACCATTTGTTTTACACGAAGTGGTTTGGACGCCTGCCAGAGTTGCATACCATTTGCATGTAAACTTCTGTCGTAATATAATATGCACTTATATGTTGCCTATTGTGTAATTCTCACAATTTGGTTCACACAACTGACTTGTGAGAGACGGTTTTATGCACTGAAGCACATCAAGACGAGTCTGCGGGCTTTAATGGGCCAAGAACCGTTAGATTCATGGATTGCGTTAAACACAGAATCGGTTCCAACGAGAATAGCAGCTTCTACGTCCAAGTTATTGACAGCTTAGCAGAAATTTCTCCTGCTTAAAATAATAATAATAATAATAATAATATTGATTGGCTAGCTTCAGATTTATTGTATTACGTTAAATTGTAACTAAATATACTTAATAATAATATGTCTATAATTGAAAATTAATAATTTGTTTATATTATTACCATCCAGTAATATCCACATCTACCCTCATCCCAGGCTTTTGGATAGCCAGCCGGTCCCCTCTGGCACAGTCTGACCCTGAACAGCTCCACCAAAGAGACTGACTACATCACACATGTGCGTCCTCTCCTGGAGCACTATTGCGAAGGTTCAGAGAAGGGCACCTCGTTTTGTTTTATCACGTTAAAGGGGGGGAAGGGTCAAGGAAATGCTGCACGATTTTAGGTGGAAATCATTAAAAGAACGACGTTATTCGTCGCGGCGAGATCTATTTGAGAAATTTCAATCACCGACTTTTACTTCTGAATCTGAAAATATTTTGCTAGCACCCACCTCCATAGGGAGTCATGACAATCCCAATAAAATAAGAGAAATCAGATCGAAAACTGAACGATTTCGGTGTTCTTTCTTCCCGTGCGCTATTAGAGAATGGAACGGTAGAGAAAGGTTATGAAACTGGTTAATGAACCCTCTGCCATGCACTTAAATGTGATCTGCAGAGTATCGGTGCACATGTAGATGTAGATTACAACTTATCTTAGAAGATAAGGAAAGGTAAACCTACGTTTTCACCTTTTGTAGATTTGGAGAAATATTTTCGCCCTACTGACTAGAACACACTATTTCAAATTCTGAAGGTAGTTGGGGTAAAATAAAGGGAACGAAAAGTTATAGACATCTTGTACGAAATCTAGACAGCTGTCGAAGGTCATGAAAGGAATGCAGTAGTTTGGAGGGGAGTAAGACAGGATTGTAACATTTCCCCAATGTTATTCAAACTGTGTATTGAGCAAGCTACGGAGGAACGCAAGGAGAAATTTGAAAAAAAGGAATTAAATTTCAGGAAGATATAAAAACTTTTCGGTTTGCCGAAGACATTGTAATTCTGTTAGAGACAGAAGAGGACGTGGGAGTTCAATTTAACGGATTGTACAATGTCTTGAAAGGCGCGTATAAGCCGCAGCAGAATAGCCGTGCGCACTAAGGCGCCCAGATGCTGTGCGCGCGGCCGTTGGCCGTCGGGGATTCGAGTCCTCCCTTGGGTATGGGTGTTTGTGTTGTCATAATGTTCAAATGTTTGTCAAACTTAAGGGACTTAACTGCGGGGTCATCAGTCCCTAAGCTTACAAACTACATATGAACTACCTTACACTAAAGACAACACAAACATCCATGCCCGAGGGGGGATTCGAACTCCCGACCGTAGCGGCCGTGCAGACTGTGACTGGCGCGCCGCAGATCGCTCGGCCATTGCGGCAGGTTGTGTTGTCCTTAGCATAAATTACTTTAAGTTAGTGTACGTAGTTTGTAAGCTTAGGGACTGATGACCAACGTAGTTAAGTCCCCTAGATTTACAAACATTTGACATTTGATTTTTCTTTTGAAGTATATAAAGTGAACGCTGACTGGACCAAAAGAAGGGTAATGGAATGTAGTCTAAGAAAATCAGACGATACTGAAGAAATCAGATTAGGTAACGAGACAATAAGAGGAGTAGATGAGTTATGTTACTTAGACAGTCAAAATAACTTCTTACGATCGAAGTAAAGTAGCAGCAAAATGCAGAATGACTATGGGCAGAAAAAGATTTCTGAAGAAGCGAAATATGTTGACAGCCAAAATTAATTTAAATGTTAGGAAGTCCTTTCTGAAAATATGTGTCTGTTAGACTGTGGGTGGAACGGAGCACTTGTTAAATGTTTTATACCATTGTCCACACATTTTTTTTCAAATTCGGTGGCAATAAATTGCTGTCCATTGTCTGTATCAATCAGTTCGGGCAGTCCTTCAATACAAAATATGGAAGACAAAGTTAGAATAGTAGTACGCGCCGTCGTCGAGTGCATGGAAATCACAACTGAGAATTAGCTTTATGCATCTACAACGACGAGCCAGCGGGATTTCTAAAATGGACTAGCGAAATCCAAATGAAGACGTTGTCAGGGTGCAGTAGGCTTCGGCCAATCAGAGAATGTCTTAGGAGGAGCAGACACTTTCGATACAGGCTGGAGACTGTCTCGTCATACGCTCAATCTGCGCATCAAGACCATGCCATGTACAATGACGCCGAGCTAACTGTTTGGTCCGAATTACTTCCGAATGATCTTGATGCAACAAACACAGTACTTCCGCCTGAAGACCACCCACAACCTTGTCATTATCGGTGCATAATAGGACACCTTGATGAACCGAAAGATCCTGTCGACGTGAGAAATAACGTTGTGCCAGAGGGTTTGCTACCTGTCCAACTGAGGGAGGCCAACCATGGCGAATGTATTGCAACAACTGTTGCAAATCAGATTCAATTGCTGTGACCCGGGCGGGAATATTTTACTACGCGATTCCACCCGTCTGCTTTGACCCATGACGTTATCAACGTGTCGGAAAACTCGTATACGGGATATCTTAATACTTCTGTATTGTAGATAATGAATATTCTGTAGTTATTGTAAATTACAGATAAGAGAATGTACCATGGATCACAGGTCTCAGCCCGAAAATTCTCCCCTTCAGCAATCACGTCCGGAAAAAAACCCTCTCTAACTTATTCTTTACCATCGGAATTAAGGTACAGATCGCTTTTTAAACACAAAATATTAATCTATAATCTGTTCTGTATGTAAACAAACTATTGTCTGTAACTCAGCCACCACATAATTACTCACACCTTCTACAAACACGCATGCACCTCAAAACTACGGCGCTGCGATAACGTCACGGCTCCAAGCTGACGGGTGGAATCGCGTCCTATAAATGACCCGCCCGGGCAATTTGGTTGTGATCAATCGAAAAATTTATCAGCATGTCAGAATCAAGTGCGTCAACTGCCAACATGAAATAGAAGATTGGTCTAACTCAGGATCAGGACCCAAAGGAAGACGCGAAAGGATAGCATGTTTAGCAGTAGGGCTATACAATATCTCATATTGATAGTTTGAAAGGAAGAGCGCCCACCGCTGCAATTTTTGAGTTGTACGGGCCGGAACTGACTGATCAGTATTAAACTGCAAAGGTTTTTGGTCAGTCAACAAGTAAACTTTCTCCCGTAAAAATATTGGTGGAATTTCGTTACGCCATACTCTAAGGCAAGAGCTTCCTTTTCAATTTACGAGTAATTTAAATGCGCTTTGTTCGAAAGCTTGGAAGCAAAAGCAATAGGACGATCGACAGAACCAAACCTGTGCGACAAGACCACACCGATACCGTAATCCGAGGCATCGGCTTGTTCGGATCAAAGTGGACCAAACAACGATCGCTGAGAAGAGAATATTTCAACTTCTTAAAGGCTATTTGGCATTCTGAGGACCAAAAGGGACATTCTTGCGTCGCAAACGATGCGAAGAAGCTGCATTTTGCGAATGAGACGATGATTTGTTGATTTGTAATTCACATACATTGCGTGGCACTGAAATATTGCGTATTGCAATTAAATGAGTTTGCAATGGGTGGACCCCCTGACTATCAATGACATGTCCAAGATATTCCATTTCTGTCCGAAAAAATACACATTTGTCGCTATGGCATTTGAGATAATTGGCAAGCAAAACTTGAAACAAAGCACGAAGATTAGCAATATGTTCCCCCGGAGTACGTCCAGAAACAACGATATCATCGTGATAGTTGGAACCAAGGAGGTTAGAATAAAAGGAGGTGGCATTATCTATGCAAAGCACATACATCAGTTGAAGAATGTCCGCCATCTTGGTCAGTGCTGGATTGCTATTTCTCCGTTAAAACTATAAGTTAAGTCGACCCTCTTACTGTTAATGCACTGGACTGACAGTCACTGCGAAGTATGTACTTTCAAACAATTTAGTTTCTTGAATAAATAGTGATAAATACTCAGCATATTATATTTGAAAACTTAATTTTAACGGCTAATTTGCACTCGTTTAACACGTTGTACATCAAGGCAAATCCGTCGAATGGTTTATTTCTGTTTTAAGTGACAAATAACATTAGCTCTACAATACGAACACTTCTCCAAAACTTAGCAATATGGCGGAGGCAGGCTTTACTTTTTCAGCTTAAGGGCGTCTCCGTATATTCTAACCTCCTTGGTTGGAACAGAATGGAACTGTGGCAGTGAGCTGGGCAAGGTAGCGCTGGAATATTGCCGACGCTGATGCACTGCCGAACGGCAAACGTAAATACTTAAACAAGCCAAGATGCGTATTGAGCACTATGAACTGCTAAGATTACTCATCTAAAGCACGCATCTCTCAAGTCAATCTTTGAAAAATAGCGCCCTGTTCCCAATTTGTCCATAAGCTCTTCTGAGCGAGGTAGAGGAAAAGTATGCGGATTACCAGGCTTTTTGATATCCGCGTACAAGCGAAGTTTGCCCGAAGGCTTTCTGAGTACTACGAGAGGTGAAGACCACTGAGAAGCGGACACAGAAGCTAGTACCCCATCTGCCTGTAAACGTAACAACTTTCGTGTGACTTGTTCTCGCAGAGCGTGTGGAACCGGGCGAGCACGCACAAACCGGGGCCGCGCATTTTCTTTAAGTGTCACGTGGGTCAAGAAGTTCTACGCCGTGTCCAGACATTCCGAAAACAAATCACTAAATTCTGTACAAAGTTTCGAGACCCTATCACTGTAATTGACATTACACACAGACAAAATGTTCTGTATACTATAACAAATCAAAACTGTCAAGTAAAAAAAATTCAAACTGTCTTTCGCGCCCAAAACTTTGAATGTTACAGTTTTCGTAACATCATTGTATGTAGCAGGAAGGGCACATGGACCTAGGACATTATAAGCCGTATGTACAGTCTGAGTTATGCGAAGCTGGGGTCCGCCCAGCAGTTCGTAAGTATTACGATTTGACAAAGTCACTGAAGCTCCGATATCGAGCTGAAACTGCACATTGCAATTGTTCACAGTCAGTGTCACAAACAATTTGTTGCTTTCTCGATGCACTGAGGCGGAACGGTAAGGGTGACATTTTTCTGGGCGCACGACTAATTGGTTGATTTTGAACGGTATTCACCACAAGAGCCTGGCTACGAAGTTCACTGTTTAAACCTTTCTTACGGTTAATACACACGCTTTGCACATGGTCTATCCCATGGCAAAAGAAACTGTTACGAGATGGGCAATTTTGTCTTTTTTGTGATAAATTCCACAACAGGGACAAGACTTGATAGTTCCGTCAGACCGGGTCGGGTGTAACTAGATACAGTCTGAGCCAATCGCACGCCCCGTTTATGCTGCAACCGTGCCAGAAGGCGGCGCGTCGGCCGACCATCCGACCGACCGACCACACATACCTGACAAGGGGAGGACTCCTACTCCTCATCGCCGAATTCGTCCAAATTTATGGTACATGTAGGGGGTGGTGAGATATGAAAGTGCATCAAGTGGGAACTCCAGATGGCCAAGCGTTTAGGAAATAAAAGGAAGTTTGATACGCATCTATCACCATATGCATCTTATTAAGCCGGCCGCAGTGGCCGAGCGGTCTGCGGCGCCCGGTCAGGGTCTGCACGGCCTCTGCGGTCGAGGGTTCGAATCGTCCCTCGGGCATAGGTGTTTGTGTTGTCCTTAGCGTAAGTTAGTTTAAGTTAGTTAAGTAATTATTGTGTAAGTCTAGCGACTGATGACCACGAGCCGCGGTGGAGTAGCCGAGCGTTCTAAGGCGCCTCGCTGCGGAGCGCGCGGTTGCTCGCCGTCGGAGGTTCGAGTGCTCCCAGGGGCATGTGTGTGTGTGTGCTTATCCTTAGTTTAAGTAGTTTGTAAGCTACGGACTGATGACCACGCAGTTTGGTCCGACAGATTTACAAACATTTGAACATTTTGATGGCCACGAAGTTTGGTCGCATAAAACCTCACACACATTTGAACACCTTATTAACTGTCCATGAGACGGCTTGTTTGGCTCAGCGGTAAAAGGTCGGATTCGTATTGAGCAGATCGCGGGTTCAACTCCACCCGGTGACAATTTTTTTCTGCTCCTTGGCAATGCGTGCACCTATGTCTTGTTCCCGTAGGGTTCCTGAGGACAAGATCAGATTAATTACAGCACGCATGGAGGTATTTTAACAATCATTCTTCCCACGCTTAATACGTGAATGGAATAGGAAAAATCCCTAATAACTGGTACAGTGGGACGTAACCTCTGCCGTGCACTTCACAGTGGTTTGCAGAGTGTTGATGTAGACTGACGTCACAATTAACCGCAACATCATATCGTTTTAGTAATTTATATAAGCAAAAAAAAAAAAAAAAAAAAAAAAAAAAGAAAGGGCATTGGGTGAAATTCGGGACTACAAACATTTAAAAAGGGGCTGTAGTTAATGCGTACTTTGGGACGACGTGTATGTAAATCGATACTTCCATTCTTTTGTGATTGATCAGTTACATGTACCGGGGTGATATTCATCAAAGAAACAGGGGAAGCAATAATTTTGACCGCATCTTGCGCACGTTATGCACGCCGCCCTTTTGCGGTTACGTGTTTTATTTTTTTTATTTTTTAATGTCTCCATAGAAAAACTTGATTGACATTCTGAAAACATCTTATGGACCGTTTTCAACCCCACGTTTGCAAGATAATATGCTTCTTTTAAATAATAACATCCCATGCTGATGTGCATATATAAATACAAAATAACATTTATTAAGTTGCTGTTAATTATGAAGTCATTATTGTACGCATTGCCAAACAGCAAAAATAATATTTGCCACCGGACGGAATCGAACCCGCGAACCTTTCAATAAAAATCTGAGCTCTTATCGCTTCCCCCCCCCCCCCTACCCCTCTCTCTTTGGGTAGTTTTGTTTCTTGCGGTCGCTGGTCATATTTGTTCGTTGTTCGAGAGCGTTCAGCCGTATGACAGGGCGCGCTGAGCCACGGCGCCCGGCAGTTGCGTAATTTTGTTGTTGCTTACCTCGTTGAAGAAAGATTTGTTTTTGGCATATTAGTGGTTATCGCTGAGCCAAACACCGCTTTCTAAACAGACTCTCTCAGGGGCAGTTGATAAGGTGGATATGGTGATAGATCCATCAAACTTCCTTTTATTTCCTAAACGCCTAGCCATCTGGAGTTCCCACTTGGTGCACTTTCATATCTCACCACGCCCTACATGCATCATAAATTTGGACGAATTCAGCGATGACGAGTAGGCGTCCGATCCTTGTGAGCAGCGTCCGTCGTCTCGGCCGCCATTTGACAACCATGATGGGCTAACAAAATATTGGAACCTGCTCAAGTGTGGGACCCGGCATTTTAAAGATCTGTTCACGTATTTCTGGATCAGTGACATTCTACGTGACTGCGTCACGGATCATTGAATATAATAAATGCCAGGAGCACAGTGGAAATTACATTGGCGAGGCAACTCGGATAAGTCAGCTAACCATTCTCGATATGTTTGACCAGGTTTCCTACGACAACGGAAAAAGTTGTACCTTGCAGCTGCAACTGACATCTTCCGCACAATATTTCGAAAGCGAGTCAATCATCACTGAATATTTCAACTCTCTCAGTTTTCCTATAGGGTGCAACTACCTCAAAACGCAATAGACATCGACCCCGCACGTTGCAATAAAGTAAGCTGCCACGTCTTGAACTGGAATGTGGTGAGCCGTGACGTACACTGAAAACTGTGCCAGCCCCTCCGTCTAATCTTCAGAGTCCTTATGGAAAGCGCAGAATTGTCGACGACTGCTTGTGCCGGCGGCAGCGGTTGTGGCAGGTCGTGATGCTGTTTGAAAGCGGCCTGCTGGCCACGAATTAATTCTCTCATCAAATGTTTGAGCTCTGGTAACTGCTGACCTTGCAACCGTACAATCCAGAGAAGTCGGTCGCGCGGGAGTAGCCGAGCGGTCTGGAGTGCCACGTTACGGATCGCACGGCCTCCCGCGTCGGAGGTTCGAATCCTCCCTCGGGCATGTTCTGTGTGTTGTCCTTAGGTTAGTTTAAGTAGTTTTGTAAGACTAGGGACTGATGACCAACGTAGTTTGGTCCCATACGATTACAAACATTTGAACGGAGAAGTCGTCATAACGGAGATACCATGTACTCAAAAACAAGAACCACTAACATGCCAAAAAGAAATTTTTTTTCTTCGAGGTAAGCAACAACAAAATTACGCAACTGGCCGCCGTTAAACCAAACGAATGAACTGCTCGCCGACAAAATTAGGAGTAGACTTAAAAAAAAAAAAAAAAAAAAAAAAAAAAAAAAAAAAAAAAAAAAAAAAAAAACGCAATGTGAGCGTGGAAATATTTACATTGGACAGACAATTAGAACTGTTGCTGAACGTTGTGCAGAACACACTCGGCACATAAAACAAAGAGAGCTTGAGAAGTCAGGCTTGGCAAACATTGCCTAACAAATGGGCATAATATACTATTTGAAAACACTAAAATTCTGGCCTAAACATCATATTACTGGGATTCTGTTATAAAAGAGATTAGATTAAACGTCAACAATTTCAACAGAGACCAGGGGTAAACACTCAGCAGGGCCTGGGGGCGGGCCCAGGACGCAGAGCGGAAACAGAGGTCTCGCGCTAATAGCGAAGCGAGAGCGCCAACTTCAAATGTTGCGCCGACGGCACGCTCCACGTGACGTCACGCGGTACCGCGGCCCATCGGCCCGCGCTGCCTTCCCGCGCAGGCGCTCTCCGGCCCTCCAGAAGCTTCTAGACGCAGCGCTGCAGCGATATTAGCAGGGCGCAACAGTCTTAGCTGACTGGAACGTTTCACGTCAGAGCAAGTAGTGGAATTTCCACGGAGCGTCAGATACTGGCGGGTGTACCTCAAGGCTCGGCTCTCGGCCCGACGCTGTACTCGCTCTACACAGCCGACACGCCGCACACGGGACGAGTTAAACTAGCCCTGTACGCCGACGATACGGCGCTCTTCAGTCGCAGCTGGAGCGTCAATACCTTGCAGCAGAGACTAAAAGCGACAACAGACGACCTCACGCACTGGGCGACGAAATGGCGGCTCTCCTTCAACGGAGAAAAGTCGCAAGCCATCATTATTCCAACGCGCCCTGTGCCAGACAGCGTACCAAAGGTCACCATCAGGGGGGTACCTGTGGCATGGAGCAAGACTGTCAAGTACCTGGGAGTCACGTTTGACAGCCAATGGAGGTGGACGCGCCTCCATCACGATCCGACCGTGCGACGGCGCCTGGAAGCAGGAAGGAAGCTTAGGGTTTAACGTCCCATCGACAGCTTGGTCTCTAATGACCAAGCTTACGCTCGGAGTTTTGGGTAAGGATGGAGAAGGAAATCGGCCCTGCCCTTTGAAAGGAACCATCCCGGCATTTGCCTGGAATGATTTAAGGAAATCACGGAAAACCTAAATCTGGATGGCCGGGGGTGGATTTGAACCAGCGCCCTCCCGAACACGAGTCCATTGCGTTACCACTACGCCACCTCGCTCGCCTGGAGTGGCGGCCGTTGCGCAAAAGGGGATGGCCGAGGACACCTTGGAAGAAGAGGCCCTGTACTTGGAGATGCCATCCAAGCAAGATGTCAAGCGGGTCCTGCTCCAGGTACTAGAGAATGTCCGCAACCAGGAGTATGACGACGAAGCCTTCCATTACCCTTTCCTCCCGATGGCGGAAATTCCGCCACCCCCCACCATCCAGTACAGTTGCCAGAGGCAATACAACGGCCTATTTGGCGGCTGGTGGGCCGTCAAGGCTATACTGATCTTAACAACCATTGCATAATTCACAGAGGGACAATTCAAACAAATCACACAGTTGGCTCAGGAGGACATCGACCGTCGCCGCTCCAAACGACTCGAGCGGCCCTAACTCAATCATTAGGGGCACCTTACGAACCGCGGGGATTGGTCCGACAGGCTCTTACAAGTATGCTCCTAACATTTAATGCAAAATAAAATAAAAATAAAAATAAAGTTAGCATGTAGCCCAGTCCTATCCTGTTCCTCCCGAAGTGTGGATCGCCTTCGGACGGCCCTGCTGGCTGGCAAACGGCGCTGGCCTACACCACCTAGAGAGAAGGCCGTGGTGCTCGCGCGTGACGTCAGGCAGAGTAGGTTGCGCGCGCATAGCTGACTGGCCCGTAATAACGACCTTGGTACACCTGGGCATTGAGTCAAACAGGGCTTGTATGGTGTGTACAGGTGCAGATGCCCATGCAGCTTCAACACGACACCACAGTTCATCAAGAGTAGTGACTGGCGTATAGTGACGAGCCAGTTGCTCGGCCACCATTGACCAGACGTTTTCAATTGGGAAGAGATCTGGAGAATGTGGCAACAGTCGAACATTTTCCGTATCCAGAAAGGTCCGTACAGGACCTGCAACATGCGGTCGTGCATTATCCTGCTTAAATGTAGGTTTTCGCAGGGATCGAATGAAGGGTAGAGCCACGGGTCGTAACACATAAAAAATGTAACGGCCACTGTTCAAAGTGCCGTCGATGCGAACAAGAGGTGACCGAGACGTGTAACCAATGGCACCCCATACCATCACGCCGAGTGATACGCCAGTACGTCGTTGACGGGAATACACGCTTCAAATGTGCGTTCACTGCACCTGTCGCACCTGGATTCATCCGAAAACATGAAGTTTTGTCGTTCGTGCACCCAGGTTCGTCGTTGCATATACCATCGCAAGCGCTCCTGTTTGTGATGCAGCGTCAAGGGTAACCGCAGCCATGGTCTCCTATGCTGCTGCAAACATGGTCGAACTGTTCGTGCTGATGGTTGTTGTCATGCAAACGTCCCCATCTGTTGACTCAGGGATCGAGACGTGGCTGCACGATCCGTTATAGCCATGCGGATAAGATGCCTGTCATCTCGACTGCTATTGATACGAGGCCGTTGGGATCCAGCACGGCGTTCCCTATTGCCCTCCTGAACCCACCGATTCCATATTCTGCTAACAGTAATTGGATCGCGGCCAACGCGAGCAGCTATGTCGCGATACGATAAACCGCAATCGCGATAGGCTACAATCCGACCTTTATCAAAGTCGGAGACGTGATGGTACGCATTTCTCCTCCTTACACGAGGCATCACAACAACGTTTCACCGGGCAACTGCTGTTTGTGTATGAGAAGTCGGTTGGAAACTTTCCTCATGTCATCACGTTGTAGGTGTCGCCAGCGGCGCTAACCTCGTGTGAATGATCTGAAAAGCTAATCATTTGCATATCACAGCATATTCTTCCTGTCTGTTAAATTTCGCGTCTGTAACACGTCACCTTCGTGGTGTAGCAATTTTAATGGCCAATAGTGTAACTTTCCAGGGAATGTTGTTGTCATGCGTTTTGTTTTACCTGATGATGAGGCATACGGGCTGAAAACAAAAATTATGATTGTGTAGAAAATTAAATTTCAAATAGAGTTTCAATTTTATGAAACGCGAGCCTAGATGGCGAAATTTGCCGAAAAAATTTGCAAAGTTCCAAAAACCGGTTTTTATTAAATAAATAAAAAACGATAACTCCGATGGGAAAATGTTAAAGTAGAAAGTGATAGCCCTTAAGAATACCTATCGATTGCTTTTTTGTACGTACCAATTGATTTGATACATCTCTAGTTTTATCGAAAAAATATTAAAAATTCATTAAAATCTACATTCATCATAACTCGACAACATCCACATTTACAAACTTACTATTTACTACAATTATGGCAAAAATAAGTAAAAAAATACTTTTTCCGAAAAAATTAAAATTATCCAGTATTGATTGAACTAGAGTATCGGTTCTCCATCTGTTTTCTTTGTGAAGAGTTGTTATATCATACTATTAAATAATTTTTTAGATCGAAACGTTGGTGCCGACTTTTTAAGCAAGTTGGTAAAAATGACAACTTTGAAAACTGATTTCGGTCAAATAACTGTACCGATTTTGAGATTTTTAAGTGCGAGCCGTTTAGAGTGTTCTCGGAGAGAACACGCGACAGTCTCTCCCGCCTCCCCCCCCCCTCCCCCCCACTCCGTCTCCCTATCCCAACGGCCGCTCACCCGCTAGCTCGCTCTGGCCCTAGGCGCTGCGCGCTTGCACGCTTCACTTTACCAATCGATTAGCAACATTACAAAACAATGCAGCGTATCCAAGTATTTTTAATTACTAGTGAAAGTATTCAATATTAAGCTCCATGAAGCACATCGCTGTAAAATGTAAATTACGTCCGCATGAATTTTTAAAATATATATATATATATATATATATATATCGGCGGCGCCAGAAGGTCGTACAGCAACATTATTGGTTTTAAAATCTGTGAAAAAATGTCAGCAACATAGTTCTGTAACAGTTCCATTCAGCCGCGGCGAAGTGGCCAAGCGCATTGAGGAGCTATGCTGCGGGAGTCGGAACAGTTACCCAGAGTGACATTTGCCCAGAGACCGCGGCTTCTGCCGGGCTAACCGGCTTTCCGCAGGTACAGCTCGCTGGCGCTCACACCGCTCCAGTCCTGCAACCGTGTATCGCTACGAGATGGCTCACTAACGCGTTTCGTGGCAAATTTATTTTTAAGATTGTTGTAGTCATTTTGATCATGCACAGTTAGGGGAGCAGCCAAGTACGTAACATCGTCTTCCTTACGACTGTTACAGCCTTAGGAAAATTGCCGTTTGCCGCAGCGGATTAGTCGCGCGTACTGGAGCGCTGTGTTGCGGTGCGCGGCCGTCCGCCGTCGGGGGTTCGATTCCCCTCTCGGGCATGGGTGTTTGTGTTGTCCTTAGTTTAGTTTACTTTAGGTTAAGTAGTTTGTAAGCTACGGACTAATAACCAAGCTGTTGAGTCCCATAGATTAAAAAATAATAATAAAATTGCCGTTTTGGTACGAAATTTAAATTGACAAATTTATATTTCATTGTAATTTTATTTAAATATTAAACTTAAAAAGACACAGAATATCAATTCATATTGTTTTCCTTTTCACTAAAGGATCAATGTCTGATACCACTATTCCAGAAATGCTAATTCGAAGACAAGCTCCTAAGTTGAAATCTACCAGTGAGCTTCTATATGTGAATTTAGTGCTTTGCGTAAGAAAAGCAGCATGTACATACAAATCTAAACATCAACATAATCCTAACTGCAAATTTACATAGTAAAACTTAAGTCTAAGAAGTTAATTTTGCAATGAAACTAATTGCGCCAAATTCACGCTGTAGATGTATAACTTCTATTTGTAGACAAGTTTCCACACTGTGAACATAACGCAAAAATCAGCGAAAAGGCACAACCTTATAGGAAGAGAAATATAGTAACTTGATTTTACTACATAATAGTTCGATGACCGTTCCTCCTGAAAACAAAAAGTATTTTCACAGTGAAAATGTTTGGAAAATTATTGAGACGTTTATTTCATTGCTATCATATAATGATGACTTTCTTCCGTTATAACTCTTAAAAGCATTTTATTTATAACACTAAGCATATCGAGACTCCTTTGCACAGAATAAATATATTAGACATACGGAACAGAAATGTTAACGAGTCTGAACACTTTATAGTTACACAACCATCATGCTACTTTCAACTCTAAAACAGCTACTTTTCATTTTAACGGGAGACTCTACCCTAAAGCTTCAATTAAAAACAATAGACTGTTTCACATATTTTGATTATTTAATCTTAGATCCCAAAGCTATGTCTGTATTCGAATCTTCTTCTTCTTCTTCTTTATATATGAAGCAGTTTGTCCGTGTGTTTGTTTGTGTGTACGTACTGCATACAAATCTACAGTTTTGTTCCAAACTTAATGAAATTTTTCATGCATGACCTTCGGACCCAGAGGACGGTCGCCGTAAGTGTAACAATCACGTACAACACATAGTTCAGCAGTTATGACGTCATAAACAATGACATCTGCGAAAAACTGCTGCCTCATGCGACAATGCTGCACATTTCCTCCTAACCAATGGACAGTTTTAACCAAATTTGGTACACATACTCCTTACCTTGAGTTAACAAGTGCTGTATGGGTAAAAACCACATACGACACATGATTGAGGAGATATAACGTCATAAACAATAGAAGTTCCAAAAAACTGCGACATAAGGCGACGAGACTTTCACAATTAACTATATGAGAATGAGAGTATTAGCGACTTGCAACAAAGTTTAAACATAATTTCAAACTTTATGAAACTTTTTCTCGGTTACAACTTTTCCGCTATTCATGGAGTAAAATTACGGCATTCCGTATACCGTTCCATTTTATAATTTCTACAATACATATCGTACTTGGATGAAATTTTACAGACACTATACATACATGCAACTGATTGTACCTTCGAAATTGTATCACAGTACGACACATAGTTGCCGCGACGGAGCGGCCGAGGGTATTGAGGCGCTATGCTGCGATGCGCGAAGCCGTTCCCCGTCGGGGGTTCGAATCCCCCATCGGGCATGGATGTTTGCGCTGTCTTTAGTATTAGGTAGTTCGTAAGTAGTTTGTAAGTTTAGGGACTGATGACTCCGCAGTTAAGTCCCATAAGGTTGACAAACGTTTTAACATTTCGACACATAGTTCATGAGATATGAAGACATAAACATTAACGTTCATGGAAAACCACCTAATCACGCAGCACGTTTCAATTTATTACTTATTAACTGCTAACCATACTCGCAACAGATTTTACAAACACTCCTGTATTCCTATCAAACAGAGAAAATATTTGAAAGCTGTCTGTGCTGCTGACAAGCGCACGTGGCTACAGGCGAAAGAAATGGACTTCTATAGAGCTACAAGGAAAGGAAGAGAAAGAAATAGTGTACATCCAACGAGCAGCCAATATTTCCGGCAAATCTACCTTTTAACTTCAAGAGACTGCAGTTTCCAGTGAGACTTACACTTTCTATTATGGTTAGTAAATCCAAGGGCTCTCTATTAAATACTGCGGAGTGGATTAGATATCTCCTCACATGGACAATTTCATGTCGCTTGCTCAGGGATGAGGTTACCAAAGAATTTATTCATGCTAGATCCTGGACAAGTAACAAGAAATATTGTTTATAGTCAAATTTTGAATTACATGAACGTATGAATGTTACATATTATTGTATTTTGATTACTACCTTTCTTTGCTTATAATTTTGTACATTATGCAGCATAGCCTTATTTATTATATATTCTGTCATAAATATAAGATGTTTTTAGAACAGTCACGGTCTGCACGGCCACTACGGTCGGGGGTTCGAATCCCCCCTCGGGCATGGATATTTGTGCCGTCGTAGTTCGTAAGTAGTGGCCGTGCAGACCGTTACTGGAGCGCCTCAGTCTCCGCGGCCACCGCGGCCGGCGGCGTGAGAACCAAAAGTTAGTTTACTGGAATACCATTAAGAGCATATTAGAAATTCATAGCTCGAAAAACAGTGAAGTTATGTTCTTAAAAACCTCGGTTATTGCTACACATTTACATAATAGACACCATTTCAAAATTTTGTTGATATTGGCAAATTAGAAGAAGAGTTAAATTTCTGGGTGGAGTCTCCCTTTAAACTCTTTGCTGTATATACTGAATATAAGTCTATGACGAATTTAATTAGGATAATCGCACATTGTTTGCACTTCTCCTGCGCTTGCACTCGGTCGCGCTGTGCTACGTAACAACGTCGGACCGTTTCATTTTACCGCGAGCTCTCACAGCGCAGACGGCGCGGGAGCCCAAAGCTACCTGCGGCGTCTGGGGACAGTAGTGCGCCGGACCCCAGTTACCGTACCAACCGATAGATGTCTAGCTATGTCCTGCAGAGACGCCAATTTCCATTTCTTATTTTCATGCTTTTCTCCTTATAATTCGCGTGTTGCTATCTCGAAGTTACGGCACACTTAAGAGGTACCAAAACCACGTCGTTCTTAGTACAATTAGTTGTAAATTACAGTCAATAAATGCCAGATTGGCGAGTAACCCTTGATATTGATGGCAATGTGAAACAGAAACTTTTCACTGATGTGCTTCTTGTAGCGTAGCGGATAAACGCAGTATATGTGGAGCTTATAATTGTGGACGGTGGTTCGCTTCCCGGTGCAGGTAACTTTTTTTCTTTTTTACCTTGACTCCTAAAAGTTTTCTTACACTTTTGTTAATTAAAAGGAATTTACATTTTGCGATATTTCGACATATTTACGTTTACAAGCGCTCTTTCTAAAAAGTGCGATTGTACTCTTTAGTGAAAATACCGTGAAATATGGGCCAACGGATTGTAAATATTGTCTCGTGAACTACCTGTACATAAACTGAAGACACACTACATGTTATAAATGTCATGCTGATTCAAATAATTTTACATATAGATTATGTACTAGAGTTATGTGGCAACTGTCGTTTCTTAATGAGACTGAACTGCCATTTTTCTTTTTTTACAACAGCTGTTATACACGTTCTTGCGTCCTATTTGCATTGATTGTGAGTAACTGCCAAGGAGGTTTTAATCTCCTTGGTAACTGCGCCAATACTGTAGCCATTTAACTGTTCTCAAGAGCTTTGTATTTTGTAGTAAATGTATGAAACTATTTGTATCAGCATGTCATTTTCAACATTCACTATAACAATGCGTCCGCACTTTATGGGCAGGTACTGTGGTTCAGAAGACAGTGTTTATAATTTGTTGGACCATATTTCACGGCATGTTCACTAAATACAGCAAATGTACTTTTAAGAAATAGCTGTTGTACTTCCAAATATGTTGGAATATCGCAACTCGTAAATTCTATTTAATAAATGTGTCAGAATCCTTTTGGGAGTCAAGGTGAAAAATAAAAATATTGTCACGAACTACCGCTCACACACACATACACACACACACACACATACACACATCCGTTTTTCTTATATATATATATCCCCTAAGCTTTGCCATTTCAGACGTTGGTTCCTGTCACCTATATTACCACCAAAAATTTACTAAATAAACCTACAAAACAAAATATCTAGTGCCACCGCCAGTTTCGCCGTAAGCTAAATTGACATTATATCGCCAACTCTTCAGGCGCTACCGTCAACGAAAAAAGAATACATTCAGTTTCCTCTAAAAGCCGATCTTTTCTGTCACCATCTGTAAAATTACAACAATATTTAATATACCAGTGCCATTCATTCTCATGCAAATGACACTCGAAAACCAACACGTAAATATTCTCAATAACAAAACAGAAATTCATGTAGAACCTCAGCTCTGCTTTCCGCTTTATTTATCAGGAAAGTAACCTCAGATTGCGTCTTTTTACAGTTTAAGTTTCTAACTTCAAGTTTTAGACTGCTGGAAAGTCTTACTTGTCATTTTAATAGCGTAGTGTTACAGAAATATCATGGAATATTACAGACACACTTCTATTACAGTAATACTGAAGTCTTCATATTTCGAATGTCAAAATACGAAGGTAGAAATATTTACGTAAATTAAACATCAGGGCCGGCCGCGGTGGCCGAGGGGACTAAGGCGCTCCAGTCACGGTCTTCACGGCCACTACGGTCGGGGGTTCGAATCCCCCCTCGGGCATGGATATTTGTGCCGTCCTAGTTCGTAAGTAGTTCATAAGTAGTTTGTAAGTTTAGGGACTGATGACCCCGTAGTTAAGTCCCATATACTATACAAACATAAACATCAGGAATGATAAATAGAAGCCCTGGAGTCGCATAGCATCATGGTAGCTAACCGGAGAGACATCTGTCGGTTGGTACGGGTAACTGGGGCCCGACGCACTACTGTCCCTAGACGCCTGTCGTTGGACAGGCCGGCCGGTGTACCCTACTTGTGGAACACACTGTCCTCTACCTGCAGTGTCCGGGGCTCTGGGCAAGTGTCAACACTTTCCGTCTCTGGGAAAGTGTCACTCTGGGCAACTGTCGCTGCGATGCGCGAGACCGCTCCCCGACGGGGGTTCGAATCCCCCTCGGGCATGGATGTATGTGTTATCTTTAGTATAAGGTAGTTCATAAATAGTTTGTAAGTTTAGGGACTGATGACCACGCACTTAAGTCCCTTAAGATTAACAAACATGAACATCAACAGTTCCTTTCATAACATAAAAACAGAAATAGCCATTTGAAGACAACGGGCCCAAAAAGTGCAAGTTTTTTAAAGTCATTGTTTGATGCTTATAATTTAAAAAATCTAAACACCAGGAAAACCACGAAGCCGCGCTTATGCACGTCCACAGCGCATGGGGAACGGCGGGGCAAGACGAGTTATACAGGTATACAGCAATTAGAGTGGTAAGTGCAGGCCGTCGATCACTGCCGAAAATTTGCTATTCTCGGTACTCTCTTGACACTGCGAATCTCGGAATATTTAACTCTCTAACAATTTCTGGAATAGAATGCCCCTTGCGTATAGCTCACCGGGATGGGTGGGGGGGGGGGGATATTTCGGCAGCAGTTTCCTGTAGAATTTTAGAGCATATTCTCAGTTGGAATATAGTAAATTTCCTTCAGGCGGAAAAGCTTCTTTCTATGAATCAGCACGGGCTTAGGAAACATCGTTCATGTGAAACTCAGCTTGCCCTTTTCTCACATGACATCTTGCGAGCCATGGATGAAGGGCAACAGGCGGATTGTGTTTTTCTCGACTTCAAAAAGGCGTTCGACGCGGTGCCATACTGCAGATTGCTAACGAAGATAGGAGCTTATGGAATAGGTTCACAAATTTGTGACTGGCTGAAAGACTTCCTAATACAACGCAGTACGTTGTTCTCGACGGCGAGTGTTCATCAGAGACGAGTGTATCGTCAGGCGTGCCCCAGGGGAGTGTGATAGGACCGCTATTATTTTCTATCTATCTAAATTATCTGATGGACAGAGTAAGTTGTAATTTGCAGCTCTTTGCTGATAATGCTGTGGTGTATGGGAAGATATCATCTTTAACTGGCTGTAATAGCATACAGGATGACTTAGACCAAATTTCTAGTTGGTCTGAAGAATGGCAGCTAGATCTCAATGTAGAAAAATGTAAGGTGATGCGCATGTGTAGGAAAAACAATCCGATAATGTTCGAATACAGCATTAGTAGTGAGCTCCTTGATGCTGTCGCGTCGTTGAAATATCTAGGCGTAACATTGCAGAGCGATATGAAATGGAACGAACATGTAAGGACAGTCGTGAGTAAGGCGGACAGCCGACTTCGGTTTATTGGGAGAATTTTGGGAAGATGTACTTCATCTGTAAAGGAGACCGCGTATAAAACGCTTGTACGACCACGTCTTGAGTATTGCTCAAGTGTTTGGGACCCGCAGCAGATCAGTTTAGAGGAAGACATAGAAGCAGTTCAGAGGCGAGCAGCTAGGTTTGTTACTGGTAGGTTCGACCAATGCGGGAGTGTCACGGAAATGCTCCGGCAACTCAATTGGGAATCGCTGGAAGAAAGACGACGTTCTTTTCGTGAATTTCTGTTGAAATTATAGGGTCGGTATTTGAAGCTGAGTGTAGTACGATCTTGCTGCCGCCTACTTATATTTCGCGTAGTGATCACAAAGACAAGATAAGAGAAATTAGGGCTCGCACGGAGGCATATAGGCATTCTTTTTTTCCTCGTTCTATTTGGGAGTGGAATAGGGAAGGCAATGCCTAGTAGTGGTACAGTGTACCCTCCGCCACGCACCTTGCCGGCCGCGGTGGCCGAGGAGACTGAGGCGCTCCAGTCACGGTCTGCACGGTCACTACGGTCGGGGGTTCGAATCCCCCCTCGGGCATGGATATTTGTGCCGTCTTTAGTATAAGGTAGTTGTTAAGTAGTTTGTAAGTTTAGGGACTGATGACCCCGTAGTTAAGTCCCATAAGCTTAACAAACATTTGAACATTTGCCACGCACCTTACGGTGGATTGCGGAGTATGTATGTAGATGTAGATGTAGCAGGCCGGAATCCGTCTGCTTCTGTGACGTTACGTAAGGGACACGTGGCTGCGGAGAATTTCAGGCCGCAGCATGCAGACCAATCCCACACTCGGCGATTTTCTCCGCTGAAGGTCAACGAGTTTTGTCGCGCCGGAAATGGAACTCACTACAGTAAAACTTCTGTATAACGGACACCAATGGGGAAAATAAAACTGTCGGCTTTTAAGAAGTGTCCGCTGTTAAGAAAAGGATGAAATACAAAACAGTAAACTGAAGTTTATCCGAAATGATCGGATTGACGGCCGGTTCGGATAAAACCAAAGTTTCACGCGTGAAACACACCGAATTGCGTCAATACCGCTAAGTATGATCGTTAAACGTGCGAATGCCACGCCGCTTCTTGCACCGATCCAGCCAGCCATAATTTCCGAGGAATTCTTACTTCTTTTCTTCAAAGAGCTCATAAAAAGTCATCGCTTTTAGAGGAAGTAGAGGACCAAAACTAACACGCCTTTGGCTCTTAGTTGTCCATGGCACAAAAATAAAACCTCTTTTAACTGAGGATACGAACTTTTTCTCATTCTTCTTCGAGATTCCATTGCGCTGCTTGACGCTTGTTTAAATATCTGATCAGTTTGTTTCTCAATCAGTAATCGCACTCGTACCGACGTTCAAATCCACAGCAAGTTTCACGGGTAGCTCATCAGCATTAATTTTCTGCAAAGTTTGAAGCTTTTGTTACAACGAGATCGCATTCTTTTTTCGTTTCGCTCCCGTACTCTTTTTTTACCGGCATTCCTATGATTTTTTTTTACCGGCATTCGAACGATTCTTTTTTGGTATTTGGCCACACTTATCTCTGGGCATTTTAAAGCGTGTAGCACGAGCACGAAACTTCAAATCGAAAACACTCAAGACGCATTACACAAAGCTCTTGGCTTTTGAAGGCAGGTTGTGCCAGCCATCAAATGAAAGCATTCGATACACCTATCGCCTCTCCCCTGTCCTACGCAAGCCCACGCTGCAACACAACAATGAGTCTACTAATCAACGGTTCGCTTTGTCTGATGTACAGACAACATGCGGATAGTGTTTGGCGCCGCACTCTCATCTTCTGTTTCTGCGCGGCATGAACGAATATTATACGTACTGTACTTCCAAGAAGTTCTAATAGATGGTAATGCCATGAAACCACGCAATACGAACAAGAAACACATAAATCTTCAATCAACACACGTTAGAATTGACGACACTCAGAGTTTTGACACGCAAGAGTGCACTGATTCTTTCACGCTGTCCGTTATTTGATTGTTGTTGGGAGACATATTACGGTGACCGTTATATAGAATGTCCGCTATTCGGAATAATTTTAGCATAAGGGCTTATGTTGTTTTGCAGGGGAATTTTAAAATGTCCGTTGTTGGGAGGAGCCGGCCGCGGTGGCCGAGGGGACCTGAGGCGCTCCAGTCACGATCTGCACGGCCACTACGGTCGGGGGTTCGAATTCCCCCTCGGGCATGGATATTTGTGCCGTCCTTAGGATTAGCTAGTTCATCGGTAGTTTGTAAGCTTAGGGACTGATGACCCCGTAGTTAAGTCCCATAAGCTATACAAACATTTGAACATTGTTTGTTGGGAGGAGTCCGCTACTGGGAAGTGTCCGTTAAGGGAAGTTTTACTGAAAACGGAGGGTGCCACACTGGGCTGGAATTGTCGCCCCGTGAAGTTTCCGTGCGCGACTGTCGCTGTCGAAAATGGGCGTGTGCCTATTTGTGGCGCGGCAACAATCGTCGGTATGCCTGCTGCCACACTGGGCTGTTTATATATCGGCAGTCGCGCACCAACCAAGAGGTACTGTGCTCACTTCTGTGCCGCGGCGAAACAGCCGTGCGCACTAAGGTGCCTTGCTGCGGTGCGCACTGCCGTTCGCCATCTGAGGTCCGAGTCCTCCCTCGGGCATGGGTGTGTGTGTGTGTGTGTGTGTGTGTGTGTGTGTGTGTGTGTATGTGTTGGCCTTACGATAAGTTAGTTAAGTAGTTTGTAAGTTTAGGGACCGATGACCACTGAACCATATCTTTACAAACATTTGAACACATTTTCTCACTTCTGTTTCGGCTGTGTGTGGCAATCTCCGAAAATTCTGCGAACGTACCAGTGGATCATTTGGACAGTGAACCGATAATAACTGAGGTGCAGAAATATCCCTGTCTCTACAACATGAACACCCAAGATGATGAAGATCATCTGTTGAAGACAGAAGCATGGAAGAATGTGCGTGAAGATGTTGTTGGGGCTAAGAAGTGGAACTCGTTATCAGTGGATGCACACAACAATCAAACACTTTCTCCGGTTAACTCCTACGTTTCTTGTGTGACAACACAAACTTCCCTTCACTTGGATGATTCATAATAATTGGATGAATCCACCATTGGCGGTTATGCCTTCTACGATGACGAATTATATATTAATACTAGTTGAAAACCCGGCGTTGCCCGGGTATTTATTTATTTATTCCTGGCATTTTGTTTAGATATACAGGTATATATTCACTTGCATGAGGGCTGTATATCTGTAAAATCTCTTGGGAAGACAATCATTAGTAAAGAAGTATAAGATTAAAACTTGGTGCGTGATATGGCGGTTTCAGTTGAATGTTTCTGTTTATGTGATCGTATCTCATGAACTAAAGGTCGTACTGTGATACAATTTAGAAGTTTCTCTCGACGATATGCGTGTATACCGGCTGTAAAATTTCCTGCGGCTACAATTTGTAGTGTAGAAATTATAAATTGTAACGTCATATCGAAAGGCGTAGTTTTAGTCCATGAACAGCGGAACGTTATTGTTTATGTACTCATATCTCATGAAGAACGTGTCGTACTATAATACAGTTTAGAAGGTACATTCAACTATATGTGTGTATATTGTCTGTAAAATTTCCTGCGGCTACAATTTGCAGTGTACAAATTATAAATTGTAACGTCATACACAATGCCGTAGTTTTACTGCACAAACAGCGGAAAAGTAGTAAGCGAGAAACTTTTTTCCTCTCAGTATTTTGCTATGGTTGTCAGCGAGAAAAAGTTTAATAAAGGTCTGAAATTATGTTTAAAGTTTGTTCCAGGTCGCTAAGTAGTGCCATTCTCATATAGCCTATTTATAAACTCTCGCCGCATTATGTGGCAGTTTTCTGCGATTCCTATAGTTTTTGACGGCATATCTTCTGAACCATGTGTCGTATGTGATTCTTAACCTTGCAGAAATTGTTACCTCACAGTAAGGAATGTATGTACTAAATTTGGTTGAAATCGGTCCAGTGGTTTAGGAGAAAATGAGCAGTATTGTCGCTAAACGCAGCAGTTTTTCGCGCATCTCATTGTTTATGACGTCATATATCGTGAACTATATATCGCACATAATTCTTACATTTACGGCGACCGTTCTCATGGATTGAAGATTACGTGCACAGAATTTCATAAAGATTGGAACAAAACTGTAGATTTGTATGCAACACGTACAAACATACGGACACTCTGCTTTATATATTAGACTAGTGCAGCTAAGTATTTACGTTCTGAATGACAGCTCATCATGTGGGGTGTATCCTGTGCGTGCTTACAACAACTGCAGAGCCAAGAAGCCACCGGTTTTTGTCACTAGGGTGGCATGCGGTTAAGTATGACGCGACTTCATCAGCCGCGACTTTTATCGTTTGGAGCGTGGCACTTAAAGTAGGGATGGGACTGCCAGGCGCGGCGACTCGAGCGCACCTGGAATTTCTCGAGCTGCCGGCGCTCGAGCAGTTCTCGACAAGCTCCCGAGAAGCGGAGCTGCGACAAGGCGCGTGCCGCTGTGCTGCGGTTGAATGGGGCAGCGCGCCGCGGTTGTTGCAACGCTCGCAGCTCGCTGTGATTACCATTTAAAACCATAGTCTCGGAACTGGCAGTACTTTACGGAGGATGGAGACGTCTGCTGCAAAGCTCCGTAGTGTAACAGAAAAATACAACAGGCACGATAAGACATTTAATATTATAGGGGAAATAAACTTAGACAAAACCCTAGCAAAACTCATGTGTGTCTGTTTCATTTGAATAACAGGGACGCCGTCGGAGGTTCGAGTCCTCCCTTGGGCATGGGGGTGTGTGTTTGTCCTTAGGTTAGTTTACTTAGTTTAAGTAGTTTGTAAGCTACATACTGATGACCACGCCGTCTGGTCCGATAGATTTACAAACATTTGAACATTTGAATAACAGGGAGGCTAGAAAGAAATTAAACATCGTTTGGGGCAGAGTCCAACTGGAGAACTGCTCCAACGCTACCTATTTGGGCATCACCCTCGACAGAACATTAACCTATAAATATCATATCGAGAAAACATACGCCAAACTCCAAACACGAAATAGAATACTCAACAAGCTAACATGTGTTTTTCTGTGGCTGATTATGGATGTCCAGTCTGGGGAAGATCTGTTCATACAAAGGAAATAAACACGGTCCTTAATGATTCCTGCCGGAAGATAACGGGCTGCTTGAAACCTACCAAAGTGGACCATTTGTATTCACTGGCTGGTATTGCTCCGTCTCACATTAGAAGATTGATCCTCAGCTCTAAAGAACGGTATAAACAACTCAATGGTCCGAGGCACTCACTATTTAATCACCAGCCTGTACCTAGACGACTGAAATCTAGGCAAAGTTTCATAAACGTATCTCAGCCATCTGCGGAGACCCTAGAATCACTCTGGAAACGGAAGTACCTGGACGCACTCAGTCACGAGGAAGCTCTTCCCCCTGGCTCTCTCCTAGACTGGCAACATTGGAGAACTTTAAACCGACTCCGCACGGACATGGGCCGACGCAAACAACTAAAGTAGAAATGGGGTTATACGGACACAGATAGATGTAAATGCGAGGAGATACAAACAATGGAGCATCTCCTAAGGTGTCCGTTGGTGAATACGTGCGGAGAATGCTCCCAGGAAGATCTTATGAGATATAACGAGACCGCTGCTCTATATATCGAATTCTGGATGAGCGAGATATAAATTTTATCGTGTGTTTGTTTTAGATGTGTTTGTCTTTTAATTTTGATGACGTACGTCCCAAATGACGGATATGTTTTTAATATATACACTCCTGTATCTACTAATTTAAGTATGATTGTACTTAATTATCAATGTGTAGTTCGTTACACGATTATATCAAACATAAGTTTGCGGATACAAGAGTGCTTTCTTATATTAAAAGTAAGACAAATTACGTAGATATTGTGTACGTTATTCATTGAAACTATATTAAAAAGAAATTCGGTAAAAAGGTTGGACGGTGTCTCAAACAGTACGCCAATGTTGTAAAAGTGTAATTCTTAATTTGGCTGCAATAACGTGCAAAATGCATCGAAATTAATACTGTCCAAACTATTGAACACAATGAGTACATAACAATCAACAGTCAGTATTGTAGTTGTAAATTGTGGTGGCTCTATTCAGAACATACCAGAGCTTTAAGCTGAAATAAGGAAGAAGGATTAGGTACGTAACGCTGGCTAATACTATACGCTCTGCCGATTTTTTTCTACTGTTAGTAAATGTGAAGTAAGAGTTTTTCGGTGTAACATGTTGTAGCATTTTTCTCTCATGTAAGTATCAATACATGCGGAAGTATAATTTCACTGAATGTCATTTGCCATTAGGTGCATATTTCCTTTTATAAACATTAGCATATTAAAATTCTCGTCTGACAGTGAGGCACGTTTGGATGTCAAAATATCTTTTCCCACGGAAAAAAGATGTTCGACTGCGGCACTTGATAGTATAGCAGTATTACATTTAATAAAAAGATTTCCTAAAATATTTTCCCCAAATTATGCCGCAGCATTAAATGAGTCGTTGGATTTCATATGCAGCCACATCTTCACTAGACTCTCGGGTTTGCCTCTTAAACGTCTGTGGCTTGCTGATTTCTGCTTAGATTAAGTGACAGAAATAAAAATAAAAAATAAAATCTTGCGCTATGTCCTCAATGTTGCTGCTTCCGTCACTGCCACTTAAATTGTCTTTGTCCTTCGAAGTTTCGGTACCTTCTTACGTTAATGCGACTTCTACGTTTTCCTCCATGTGTTGTCTTACAGCTTCCATACGAGTGCTGTCGTACATTTCCAGCTATTTCGCCTGCCGCGGTGGCCGAGCGCTCTGCGGCGCGCCAGTCACCGTTTGCACGGCCTCTACGGTCGGGGGTTCGAATCCCCCCTCGGGCATGGATATTTGTGCCGTCCTTAGTATTAGCTAGTTCATAAGTATTTTGTAAGTGGTACAGTGTACCCTCCGCCACGCACCTTGCCGGCCGCGGTGGCCGAGGAGACTGAGGCGCTCCAGTCACGGTCTGCACGGTCACTACGGTCGGGGGTTCGAATCCCCCCTCGGGCATGGATATTTGTGCCGTCTTTAGTATAAGGTAGTTGTTAAGTAGTTTGTAAGTTTAGGGACTGATGACCCCGTAGTTAAGTCCCATAAGCTCTACAAACATTTGAACATTTGAACCAGCCATTTCAGCCAGAACTTTGGATGAAAATCCGTAGCAAGTTGGCTTGTTCATCGTCTAGAAGAGGTCAAAACTTCTTTCTATGTCACTTAATAAGGCATTGGCTAAAGCTGTGCGATACACAAGACCTCTAGCCTTGCTGTTCCTCAGTTTCAGAACAGTTACAGCAATTGTCGACAAGAGAGACCCGAGAAATGCTTAAGTTTCTCCTTGAAATAGATCAACCTTCAAATAAGTTTAGTATTAATATAATGTTATCTACATCTACATCTACATTCATACTCCGCAAACCACCCGACGGTGTGTGGCGGGGGTACCTTGAGTGCCACTATCGATTCTCCCTCCTATTCCTCTCATGTATTGTTCGCGGAAAGAAAGATTGGCGGTATGCCTCTGTATGGGCTCTAATTTCTCTGATTTTATACTTATGATCACTTCGCGAGATATATGTAGGAGGGAGCAATATACTGCTAGACTCCTCGGTAAATGTATGTTCTCGAAACTTCGACAAAAGCCCGTACCGAGCGACAGAGCGTCTCTCCTGCAGAGTCTTCCACTGGAGTTTATCCATCATCTCCGTAAAACTTCCACGATTACCAGATGATCCTGTAACGAAGTGCGCTGTTCTCCGTTGGATCTTTTCTACTTCCTCTATCAACCCCAACTGGTACAGATCCCACACCGGTGAGCAGTATTCTAGCTGTGGGCGAACAAGTGTACTGTAACCCACTTCCTTTGTTTTCGGACTGCATTTCCTTAGGATTTTTCCAATGAATCTAAGTCTGGCATCTGCTTTACCGACGATTGATTGTATATGGTCGTTCTATTTTAAATCACTCATGCTGCCTACTCCCAGATAATTTATGGAATTAACTGATTCCAGTTGCTGACCTCCTATAGTGTAGCTAAACGATAAAGGATCTTTCTATGTATTCGTAGCACATTACACTTGTCTACATTGAGATTCAATTGCCATTCCCTGCACCATGCGTCAGTTCGATGCAGATCGTCCTTCATTTCAATACAATCCTCCATTGTCACAACCTCTCTATATGCTACAGAATAATCCGCAAAAAGCCTCAGTGAACTTCCGATGTTATCCGCAAGGTCATTTATATATATCGTGAACAGCAACGGACCCACGACACTCCCCTGTGGCACACCTGACATCACTCTTACTGCTGAAGACTTCTCTCCAGTGAGAATGACATGCTGCATTCTGTTATCGTCTTTGGGGAACCGTATCAAGTTATAGAAAAAAGTTACACATTTATTTCATCAGAATTACCGTTGCATATTCATTTAGTATAGACACATCTTGATCACTGAATGCTGGAATCTTCAGCTGCGTCATAACTCTATGAAGGGCAGGTCTTTCTGTTTCTAATATTGCGTTAAGAGCAACAACAGCATCATAAGTAGTGTTCCACCTCGTTGTATTTGGAATAACCAATCTCCTGCCTAATTCAGTGTGAATGTTATATGCTGCTACTGCACTACGTGACTGCAGATGCCAAAGAGCCCGTGATTTTGTCATGGCGTTTCTGTAGGGAATATTAGCAGCATCTGCGTCTTTGCTTGCGACCAAGTTAAATGAATGGGCAGCACATTTCATGGGAACCGGCAGAGTATTGGAATTTTCCATAATATTGCCGCATTGCAATGGAAGCAGGCTTGACTTCGAAGGCAACTGAACACAGCACTTATACTGAAAGCACGTTTATTACGAACTTAACATTAGAGGTCTGCAAATGGCCGGTTTCGCTCGCTCGTACTCGGTCGAGTGCGCAACGCTCGGCGGTGGCGCGACGACTGTGTACGCTCGGAGTGAGCGTGTTGACACTGGAACCAGGCTGCGTGGGGCGGGGCGGGCAGAGGCCGCACAGCGTGGCGCTGCCGCTGTACTCAGTCGCTACGGCAGCGGTTCTGTCGCTCTGAGCTGTGCGCTGCACCCCCACTAACTAAAGCAACTAAAATCACTTATGCTGTAGACGTGTATTCCTGCATAGTATCATGTAACCGCAGTATCATTACACCCCATACGAGACAAAAAGGTTCTTTTCACCAACTACGGACATTTGGAAGTAATGTAAAGGATCCAAAGAGAAACTACGGAACGAACAACGTTTTTACTGCAATGTACAAAACTGAATGTTACCGTACAACAAAGTATACATAGAAAAGAAACAACATTATCCCCAAACTATTCGTTGATGGCACTGTAATTGCAGTGTATTGTTAAAATATAATTGACACGTAGTGGATCGAGTCGAGTTCTTCTATCAGAGATCAGGTTCCCTGCCGCAATGAAAGTGCGCTCACTAGCTGCATTTGAGGTGGACACACAACACTCTTTTTGCCAATACAGCTAGCTTAGGAAAGAGAGTACTGTTGCCTTTCCACCATTCAAGCGGATCGTCGTCATCATCGTCGATTCGTGCTAAATAAAGGTCCACGTCATTGGTGGATTGCGCCTCGAGCCTTTCACAGTCCAGCCATTCCGAAAACATGCACTTCATTCTTTTGGCGGTCCACCCGGATGACATTGTTGAGACGGGCCTAAATAAATATAACACAGATATCAGTGAAACAGCAGGAGCACCATAAATGCGTACAGCTGTCTAAAGTAAACAATTGGGACAAGAGGATTTAAAATAGGTAGAGGATATATGACCATTAGACTGGCATATTACCCTGACGACGGAAGAAAGCGCGGATCCTATATTGCACAAATGCTTGCATGCGTTCTTTATTTTATATATATATATAAGTTTTAATATTAGTAAATCTATCGGACCAAACTGTGTGGTCATTGGTCCGTACCTTACAAACTACTTAAACTAACCTAACCTAACCTAAGGACAACACACACACACACACACCCATGCCCCAGGGAGGACTGAAACCTCCGACGGCGAGCAATCCTGTGCTGCGCGGCGAGGCGCCTCACACCGCTCGGCTCCTCCACCTCGGCAGAGGCGCAGCAACACGCACAGTGCCAAACTGCTACGGGAATATGTATTAACGGGGTTCAACAGAGACAGATGCACAAACCTTACCTAACAGGTGTATATCAATATCGCAGTATTTAATATCAATATAAAAGACGGACAAAGTATTCCAGGACGTGAGAGTATTAAGAGGAATGGATATAAAATACAATTATTTTCTCGTTAAGACGGCAAGTAACACCTATCACTAAACAGGCAATAACAGCCCACAAAATGGAAACAACAAAGAAACACCATGGAAAACTAATTTAGTAAATGATCTTAGCACAGGAACTTCATTTAATCACGTATAATAATCTGTATGGTAAAGTAACCTAAGGGTACAGACTACAAAATGCGAAACTGAATGTCTAGTTCAACGGGATCGAGAGAACAGCTTTCGAAGCAACCGGGAAAGGAAACAATTCCAAAGTAATAAAGTGACGTACCGGTACGTCACACATTTATTCCTGCTTACCTGGAACCGACATTTCATCACAAATTTGATACACAGCATTTAAAGTCTCATTTCTCTCTGTAACGGACATGTTGTTATTCTGTGCAACGTCTGAAGTTCCACTTTCTCTTCCATGAGACGGAGACAACGCTCTTTGAACACTCGTAGCACCTTCAGTAACACAAGATAATATGACAGGTGTACCATATCGCTAAATACCAGTGACATCACTACTGGTGCTTGCAACTTACTGTAATTTGCATTCGCTGGACACGCACCGCATAGTAAAGAGGAAAACAGTACTAATAATAAGTGAAAGATACGTACCTCTGTGTGTTGGGAGCTCTGCTTTGCAATGACATTTCAATTTCTGCAGCCATAATACAACAAACTGAATTGTACGGTACTTCTCGCTTTCGAGCACGTCAGTTGCTTCTTTGAATGGCTTCAAAACTGTTACGAGCTCATCCGAGTTTCGTTGTTGCAAACCATTTAGTTCAGAGACGCCCTTTGCCTCAAGTATCTCTATGATTTTGTCGTATTGACTAACTACAGAATGTAGCATTCTAAATAAGCTATTCCACCTCCTCTCCGTTTCTTGCTTCAGGCTTGTCTCTAAAGCATTCACGTCACCTTTATTTTTTTGTATAACGGACTATGTCTTTGGCGGCGTTAATCGTGGAATTAATCACTGCAACCTCAGTCTTCATAAAAAAAAGGAAAAAAAAAAAAAAAAGACTTAGTTTCCCATAAGATCTCACGACTTTTTATGGTGGAAGGAATTCGTCGCTAGACTTGCATTTTTGTACATTTTATGTTTTAGATGGGATATCATCTCTGTTTATAGGTAGTCCTTTTCTGTAATTTTTTTTTACATCAGCCACGGCTTTTCTTAAAACCCATTCCGTCTCTTTGGTTTGATGTAACAGTATTTGGAAAATCCGGAAA
Organism: Locusta migratoria; assembly: GCA_026315105.1. NCBI lineage: Eukaryota > Metazoa > Arthropoda > Insecta > Orthoptera > Acrididae > Locusta > Locusta migratoria. The sequence continues at coordinate 384,589,093 of CM048755.1, forward strand.
GTTGATTACATTGTTATTATTCGATCCTCTCATCATGTATAGTACTGCCACCTTTGCTGGATCAATATACAAATGTCAACAAGTTAGTGTTGTATTTCGCATCAGTTTGTGAACTGGCGGATTAGTGAATTAGTATTACACAAATATCGTCAAGTTTGTGTAGTACGCGATAGAATTTTACTTACGGCAGTGGTGGCGTAGTGTGCTGAAGTTGGCAGCGCCTGATGCATGAGACACTTCGGATACCAGTCGCGAAGAATTAGGAGCATTATCTTTCGTGTTGATCACGAAGTAAATAATTAATTATGTTCCTGCTCTGTAGGTAACAGGTTTTTGTACGTATCCCTCATAAAGCGAACATTTCGTTGCCAACTCTGCACACTACGTCACCGTAAGTAAAATTTAGAACTCTAAATGTTACGAGCTCTTTCGAGTTTCGTTGTTGTAACCATTTAGTTTGCCACGATTTTGTCGTATTGGCTAACTACAGACTGCTGTGACCACCGCCCTTTGCAGTCAGGATGTATTTTCTAGCGCCTAGTTTGCTCCTGACACTCGCCTAGGACTCGAGTTCACACGACGTGGCGTTGCGGTGGGAGACTGAATGGCGAGCGGGCAGTGTAGACGGTCGGGCCAGTCGAGCGTGCCCTGCTCGAACGAGCGTGGGGGAAGTCGAGCGCAGCCACGCGCCTTGCCGCAAGCTGCAGTACCGACACCTGTCGGACTGTCATGGAACGACATGTATCTCGCGATTCGAGCGAGAAACCGAGCGAGGTGCAGACCTCTACTTAGGCATACACGCAGCACTGACTGCCTCTCAGGCAGAGTGCTCTGCTATTTTACACACACAGAATTTACCAGAAATTAGAAGAACAGTTAACATAATAAACAAGTAGAATTTACAAGTGAACGTAAGAAAGATGTAGAACATTCTGGAATTGTTAATTACAAAGAAATAAATTTTTGCCCGTGAGCGGGATTGAACCGGCGCAGCCCGTGACGCTATCCCCTGCGCCACGCCGGCAGTCGGTGTTCGTGGTCTCTCGCGCCAATATTGTCATTGTCTACACTGTGGTAGCATTGATCAGACACGCTAAGCAGATTTTCTGCTAAAACATACTCTAATTCTTCCTCCTCAGAGGATTGTTTTAAAAGGACAGAAACAGCATCATCAGCTTCTGAGTTCATATCATGTGATGGTATGCTTGGTAGTGTGTCGGTTTCCATACCGAACTGCACAAGTGCCTTAACAAAGTTACTGACATTGTCGGTGGTATTCCTAAATGAAAGAAAACGGAGATAGAATTGAATTACAAGTTTCATAAGAATAATAAGAGAAAATCAGTTAGTAAATTATATCTTATGTTCGTTTGTGTGGCCATCTTCCACAGCAGCAGTTAAAATTAATTGTATTAGTTTTCCCGTTTTATGTTGACTGCAATTAAAACAATATTTTACACAAGACGCGTTTAGCTTTTTATTTGTAAATCATTTACTTCAATATTGATACACACATTATTACACTTTATTCTGTATATAGGTTATCAACAGTTTCAACGTTATGTGCACGTCATTTTTTAATAAAGTTGATCTACTTAAGGTATTTTATGCCCTTCTTTTACATACTACTGTAATCTGAACACTGTTTCCTCTAGGAGAAATTGAAACACAAATGAAACGGGAGAAAAAGTGTGCTAGAAACAGCAAAAATAGCTGTGTCTAAATACTGGTACAGGTCTACATCTTAGAGTGACCTAACCTCTGCCAACAAGAACGGGAAAAATGCAGTAGGATATAAAATAAGAGACATTAAACACTGTAAGCAGATAACACACAACATGCACTGATTATTATCTATATAACAAACACAAAATATGTAAAAAATGTCAGGAATCATTCGTAATTTTGGTTTTTATTTTTTATTATTTTCCAGATGTGCGTAGAGTTCGGCCACTGTGTGTCCATTTTCAGTGCTTTGAATATGATTTTACATCTAAACCGCCTTGTAGACGTTTTAGATGTAAACTCGAATTCAAAGCACTGAAAATGGCCGAACTCTACGCACATTTGAAAAATAAAAACCAAAATTACGAATGATTCCTGACATTTTATACAGATTTGTATAAAATATTAGTTTGGCCCCATCTCAAAAATGGCGTCTTACCTGATAAAAACAAAAATCTGTAACAAAAAATGTAGAAATATATGTATCAACACTACATAACACAGAAGGTGCTTTACAAATAAATTGAGAATCGCGTTGGATGTAAAATATTGCTTTAATTGGAGTCAGCATAAGACTGGAAACCTATTATAATAAAATTTATGTCATTTCCCTGATTAGGTTTGTCAGCTGTATCTCTATTTTCACAGCGTCAGTCATCGATTGTTTGTTGATTCAGATATAAGAAAGGTCAATGAGAAAACTGTAATCAACATTAACTGTTTCTGTGTTACTATTCCCGTTCACCACTCGTACTTACAGCGAGAAGACATTAAAGATATTTCAGAAGTTATTCAAAATGTTCAAATGTTTGTAGAGCTTATGGGACTTAACTAGGGGGTCATCAGTCTCTAAATTTACAAACTACTTATGAACTAGCTAATACTAAGGACGGCACAAATATCCATGCCCGAGTGGGGATTCGAAACCCCGACTGTAGTGGCCGTGCAGACCGTGACTTGCGCGCCGCAGACCGCTTGGCCACTGCGGCTGGCTTCAGAAGTTAGAGCATTTAAATTCTGGTATTGGTTAGCAAGGACAGTAGACAAAAATTTCTTTTCGTTGAAACGTTCTCGTTCGCCATTGCTTTTGCTGATGAGAACATGTGCAAATAGCATCTTTCGATAAAATCGTTAACCGACGTCGGAATGTTTTTTGATACGGCAAACACACCTCATCAAGAAACTGCAAAATTATTTTTATTAAGAAGTAAAAATATATCAAATTCAATGTTTACTATTACATTAATTTTCAATTTCATGTGATAAAGAAAACGGAATTAATTGTATTCTTAACTATCCTGGTTTATTTTTTTTATCTGTAACACGGATATCTGTCATCGCCTGTGCCAACACATCGTATGAGTGGTGACCGAGGCCAACGAGAAAGACAGGCCCTGGCGCGCACGTCATGTCACGTAAGCAAGGTAGTTCTGAGCCGGCGCGATCGCTACCTGATTGGCCGGCCGCTGGGGCACTGCCAATTCCTGATAGCGGCCAGTCAATCAGGTAGCGATCGCGCCGGCTTAGGACTACCTTGCTTACGTGACATGACGTGCGCGCCGGGGCCTGTCTTTCTCTTTGGCCTCGAGTGGTGACAAATGTTAAAAATATTTGTAAAGCTTATGGGGTCATCAGTCCCTAAACTTACAAACTACTTATGAACTAACTTATACTAAAGATAACATATACGTCCATGCCCGAGGGAGGATTTAAACCTCCGACGCGGGAGGCCACGCGATCCCCAACGTGGCGCTCCAGACCGCTTAGATACACCCTTGCGGCTCGAGTGGTGACCTTTTAATCGTTTGCACGCCAGCACTGCATGACCTCTGGATCTTGTGACAGGATCCAACCAGTGAACAGTCATGCCCAAATAACTTTTGTTGTTAGCTGACCAGCAGTCAGCCGTTGTAGCCAGCCAATCAATTTTTCCAAGTAAACTGAAATCATTTAAGGGGGGGGGGGGATAATATTGATTACTACACCCTGTGATGTTCATACTAGAAAAGACTCAAGATGTTGGGATAAAGAAAATATTGCGCTAACGTATGATATTCGATTATAAACTGCAGAATACTCAAACACTTTAGTATTACACCTTAAATTTAGGTATTTCTTTGGTGTCAAATTGAAATTTAAGTAACTTAATAAGTAAAGGTATCTAAAAGTATCTACTTACTTAATCAGGTGCTGCTTCAATCGAAGATGTTCATTAACGATGCGACAGCCCAATGTTCTCTTTGATATTGCACCTTTGGTGGGGTTTAAAGTTTTTAAACGACTTCTCAAACGACTTCGTTCCGACGACATGTAGAGGTATCTTCTTGGAAACAAAGAAGTTGACTATGCAGTGATCCACACTAGCTTCGTGTTACACCGCTACAAGTTGCTGGAATGCCAAAAGACTTCCCAATGCTTATCTGTTTTTTTTTTTTTTTTTTTTTTTTTTTTTTTTTTTTTTTTTTTTTTTTTTTTCCGGGATACTGCTACTGGCGCCACTGTCGATATCGGAATGCAAAATATTAACATTCCTTTTGGATTTTCCTCGCCCGAAACCGACATTGACTCATTCTTCAAACTGTAGGGCCTGCGATTTATGCCATCTTCTCATGTGCTGTTTAAGGTTATTAAGATTCGAGGTGTGAGCCTTAATTGTTGAGTTTCTCGCAAGGCACAATTTACACTTGAAAAGTATTTGTTCTCCCGATCTAGATATAAAATCGACAAAATCGCTTAGTTGTGGCCACGGATTTTCATTAACTGTTGAGACCATGATAACGTTTTCACACACAAATCTTTTTCGACACTCAGATCACTTCCACTGACAAAAGGTGCACTTGACACGAACTTAACAAGCAACAACCTACTGCCGGCGAGTACAGACTGCTGACACGGAACGTTGAACTCTTTAATCTTCTTCCTTCCTAGACTCCCTTAGTGCGTGTACACGCAGAGGCGCGGTTTTCCCTGAATTGGAACAGGCGTACGCTAAGTTGTGGGTTTCCCCTGGGCCCCCAATGCCGCTGTTCGGGTCTTGGCGGCACCATTCAGACGACCAACCTCGCGCTTCCAGGAAGTGATTCAACCCATAGCCTGGGCGTAGCCGCATACAGAAGGGACCTGCGCTAAAGTGAGCATAATTTACTCAGCAAGACTTTTACCATAAGAAGTGGGTGCAAATGTAACGGATTAACGGACTTACAGCAAATTAACGAAAGTTAAAGAGTCCGTTAACGTTTTTTAAAATTAAGTTAAAAGTTAATCCGTTACTCAAAAAGTTAACTTCGTAAACTAACGATTAATGGACTTGTGCCCAGCTGTGCAAGTAGGCAATAATCAAGCGCTGCATTATGAAAGTGGTGTGTTACATTCTGTGCCGCTGCAAGTGTTTTCTTGGTTGTGTGCCATACTCTCGTGTGAAGCTGTCTTTAGTTTCGATTTATTTACTGTATCGAAGCTATTACTGACAATTAATAAAAGTAGAACTAATTGTGCTGTTCTATAAAATGTTCTCGATGTACAAGCCGCGCCATTTCGGATACATTGCTCGAGTTTTCGATGACAAGCTCCGTCATCGTCATCAGGAATAAAACTGTCTGCCGAATTGGCCGGGTGTCCTGCTTATACAGCTGCAGTGCTGCGTCCGGAACCTTCTGGAGGGCCGCAGAGCGCGTGCGCAGACGCCAAGACGGGCGGTGCGCTACGGTACCGTGTGACGTCACGAGGCGCGAACCGCCGGCGCCACGTTTGAACCTGGCGCTCTCGCTTCATTACGTGCACCAGCCCACTGATCCGGTCCACGTCAAAAGCTCGCCCCCACGCCCTGCTAACTGTGAATCCATGGTCTCTTTTGAAATTGTTATTATTTAATCTAACTTCAGTGTTTGAGCCAAAATTCTCCTGTTTTCTAACTGAATTTTATGGCCGTTTGTTAGGCAGTGTTCTGCCACGGCTGACTTATCAAATTCTCTTTGTTTTATGTGTCGTGCGTGCTCTGTACAACGCGCGGCAACAGTTGGAATCGTTTGACCAATGTAAACACTTGCACAGTCTCAGGGAACACTATAAACACAAATGTATGCTGTCCTTAATGGGGCGTAACATGTCTCTGATCTAGGGGACGGGCCGGAACACTGTTTCTTCAGTACACGTCTAATCTTGCTGGTCGTTGCTCCACGGAATGGAAGGCAAGCCGCCGACTTGGCCTTATTCGCTGATTCACGGGGTCCCTTACGTTGATGAGAACGGAAAGCTTTGGCAATTTCACCCTTGCTGTAATCGTTTGCCTTGAAAATGCAAGCTCCTGTTCTCGAACGTTTTAGTTGAGCTTCATCATGTGCATAACCTTACATTTTGTCTAAGTCATCCTGTATGTTATTACAGTCAATTGAAGACGTCACCCTCCCATAAATCACAGCATGAAGATTTAGTGCCTAGATCGCGTAACTAATGAAGGGGTTCTGAACAGAATTGCAGAGGAAAGGAATTTTTGGCATACCCAGAATAAAAGAAGAGATCGATTGGTAGGACACATTCTCAGACATAAAGGAATCGTAAATTTAGCATTGGAGGCAAGTGTGTGGGAGAAAAATCGCAGAGGGAGACTAAGAGACGACTATAGTATGCAGATTAAGATGGATGCGGATTGCCGTTCTTATGAGGAGATGAAGAGGCTCGGCCAGGATAGAGTAGGGTGGAGAGCTGCATCAAACCAGTCTACGGACTGAAGATCACGTCAACCAAGAGTTTTGCATTGCCTGGCTCTCCCAGAGATTTCACTAGCTCTGAGGAAATGTCGTTTCCTGTCATACATTACATTCAGTATTGTCTGTAATATCCTAGGATTTTTTGTAGGTCTTGACTTTCTAGCTGTTTGGTCTTATGCTGCCTTCACAATTACATCTCTCAAAGGTACCAATTCATATTCTACTATGTTATTTTCTCCAGTTTCCGTCAATTGTTGCCTTAAGCTTCCTCTGACACGCTTAAGAACCGCAGGTTCCTTCAGTTTATTTAGTTTCCATCTCCTTATTGAAAAGGCGCGGCCGATTTCCTTCCTCATCCTTATCAAAAAATCCGAGCGTGAGGTCCGTCTCTAATGCTCACGCTATCACGGTACTTATATCACTAATCTTCCTTTCCTTCTATCTGGTGTCACCTGACCTCTTTCACGTATACAACTGTCTTTCATGATTCTTAATCCAAGTATGTGTTATAGTTAAATTAAATGCTGTGTAAAATTCTACCAGGCGACTTCCTGTTTCATTCATTTTTCCCAATTCATATTTACCTACTAATTATCGTTCCATTCCTTTTCCTACTACCAAATTCCAGTCTCCCAACACAATCTAGTTCCTCTCTCCCTTAACTATCTGATTAATGTCTTCTACCTCCTTACACATTTCTTCCATCTCATCATCTTCGGCAGAACTTGTTGGCATATATATAAACGTGTCCGGTGTTGGCTTCGTATCTATCTTGACTACGATAATCACTCTGCTGTTCATAGTCGTTTGCCCGCATTCAGTTTTTCTTGTTACTTATTAGACCCACTCCTGTAACACCCCCAGCTGTACGCGCCTGACCAGAAATTCTATTCCTCTTTCCTCCGAGTTTCACTAATCCCCACTATACCTAACGTCAGCCTAGCCATTTCTCTTCCTAAATTTTATAACCTCCCTACCCGATTAAGGGCTCCAAAATTCCACGCTTCGATCCGTAGAAAGCCACTGTTGTCTTTCCCGATGACGATACAATTCCTGAAATGTTCATAGAAGGCTCGAATCAAATTCCAGACACGTCCCTAAGCATTCAGTTATAATTGATGGTGACTTTAACTTACCATCGATACGTTTATAAAAATATATGTCCAGAATCGAAAGCAAGCACGAAATTGTACTGAACGCATTTTCTGAAAATTATTTCGAGCAATTAGTTCACGAACCGACTAGAAAAGTAAACGGTGGTGAAAATACATCTGACCTCCTAGCAACAGATAATCCGAAGCTAATAACGAGCATCGAAACAGGTACTGGGTTTAGTGGACACACGGTTGTCGCAGCAACACTGGAAATCGAAATTCCCAAATTCACCCAAACTAAACGAAAAATCCATCTATTCAAAAAGGCAGATAAAAAATTCGCTTAACTCTGCCTTGAGTGAGTGTCTCCAGTCGTTCTGAGCTAACAATGCGAGCGTAGATCATGTGTGGCTTGCATTCAAAGAAATAATGTCGAGAACGATTGAGATATTTATGCCAAACTAGTTTAAACCCGCGGCTCTGCTCGCGTGTTGGTTGATTATCATAGATAATGCGCGAAACGTCAAATCGATTTTTTTAAAGAGATGTATTAAAAGAAATTCCTTTTTACTGCTTTATTTATTTATTCATTCTTATATTTCCTTATTCGTATGCTTATCCTTACAGAGAAAGAGCTGAACACATTGTAGCACGCATAGACCAAAGATATGATATGTGGCATCACGTTTCGCTGTATGTAACCTCCTTGCTATTGAGTCGCAGACGTTATCGCTGGCCTTCAGTCCGAATTTTGTTATGATTTGATGACTTAAAAAAAAAAAAAAAAAAAAAAAAAAAAAAGTTTGTTAAGCTTATGGGACTTAACTACGGGGTCATCAGTCCCTAAACTTACAAACTACTTACGAACTAGGACGGCACAAATATCCATGCCCGAGGGGGGATTCGAACCCCCGACCGTAGTGGCCGTGCAGACCGTGACTGGAGCGCCTCAGTCCCCTCGGCCACCGCGGCCGGCTCAACCCTCAAGCAACAATAGAATCAATAAAACCATTTTCAAAGAGTAAATGTAAATTTCAAAGAATAATTATTTTTCCGTATTTCGTGTTATATTCTTAAAATTACTAAATATCTATCATACCGCAATAAAACCGTGCCTAAAACCTTCCTCAGGTATAAATTAGTAACTGTACAAATATTTAAGTGTCTGCGTCTTGTCGTTCGGACGTGATAAGCGTACACCGAACAGACATTCACATTAATATATATATAGATAAATAGCTATCCTATCGCCATAAAACCGTGCCTAAAGCCTTCCCCGGGTAGACATTAGTAACTGTAAAAATTTTTTAGCTATTTATGTCTTGTGGTTCAGACGTGATAATCGTACACCGAACAGACATTCACATTTATAGATATAGATAAATTAACAAAAGATGAGGCCTGTCCTCATTGGTAAATAAAACACGTCAGAACATTGTTGGAGAATCAAAGAAAACAGCATGGCAAATGCAAACAGATAAAAAATCCTCAAAACCGGCAATGTTTTACAGAAAATAGAACTTTAGCGCTGGCTTCAACGTGAGAAGGTTATAATAGTTTCCGCAACGAAACTCTGTCTCGTAATTAGGTAGAAAGCCAAAGAAATTGTGGCTATATGTAAAGTGTACTAGCTGCAAAACACAGTTGTCAGCTTAAGACAGTAGATTATAATTAATTCGAAAGAATACTTTTACATCTTTACAAGTTCATTTCATCTCAAGACTCATCCACAGCAAAGCGTGGCCGGGTATATATATGACTTGCATCACACTGCGGGCTCAGAAAACGTGAATTCTTTGTGAAAAACTATCTTTAATATTTCAGCAATCAAAATGTTCAAATGTTAGTATAGTCTATGGGACTTATCTACGCGGTCATCAGTCCCTAAACTTACAAACTATTTAGGAACTATCTAAGACTAAGGACGGCACATATAGACATGCCCGAGGGTGGATTCGAACCCCCGTCCATAGTGGCCGTGCAAACCGTGACTGAAGCGACTGTCCCCTCGGCCACCGCGCCGGCTATTTCAGCAATCGTATTTCAGTAAGGAAGCAAGGAATATTTACAGCCCCGTGAAAACTGTAACGTATGGGGTCATGGAAGGTAATTGCAGCTTGCACCGAAGCATATGACTACCATTCTTCCAATGTTTCGTCCGAAAATGGAAGATCTTTACGATAAAACGTGCGCACTGGTACGCGTTTTACAAGATAATTACGTATTCCACAGGCATTGTTCGTTTCTGTTACGGCATGTGAGTCCAATGAACGGTATTGATTTGTATGAACACGGTGCCGCTGATGCTGGGTTATTCGCCGCTGCATTGCCAGCTCGTAGCTTGGACAGATCTCGTGCTCTGTCTCGGCAAGTGTCCGGAAGATGGCCGCTGACGACACGGCCCCCACGCAGTAGAATGCTTGCCGAGCATCTGGTTCGCTATTGGGTGCTACGTCACGGAGGGGGCGGAGCACGTGACGTTCACCGAAACGCCGGTAGAGGGGCTCCCGTGCCGCGCAGTGAGTTACTCGCGTTCGAGCCGAGTGTGACGGTTGCCGGTAGTGATGCTTCCGCCACAGTGATTCCTGGCATGGCTTCGGAAAAACGATGTCGGTACTCAACTCCGTAAGTAGTGTAACAATATCGAATCTTACCGCACTTGTTCTTAGTGTGTGTTTCAACCTCAACAATGAGCGACAGAGCGCATGTGTATCGCGCAAGCGCGCGCCCGCCTAAATTTTCTCTTGCGAAACGTGGTAGGCCTACGTCATGTTATGTTGGTAGTACACAGTAGCAACCAGCTGGTTGTTGCTATGTGCTATCACCATTGGGTATGAAGGCAGCCACGGTTCGCCAGAGACGCAGCTGTTTAACAAAACTGCACCAGTTAGATATGCTAATTATATTGCCATGTTTTGCCATGTTTCCGCTTTCACGTGAGCAAAGACATGTCTCCGTATAGCCGGTGTCGTCGTTTATCTTATTACTGTTTGAAATGTTGACAACTTCGAGTTCTCGTGTGACTTTATTTGGTGAACTGGTTTATCTTATCTCTTTGTGTGTCACGTCGTTGTCTTTGTATGCATCTCTCTGACAGGAAAGGCATGTTCCGTGTGTTATTCATTTTCTAATTTGTTTGGCGCTCTGCTAGTACATGGTTATCTTTTAGCGGTAGTGTGTGATACGTTTGTTTTTCATCGTTAGAAGTTTTAACATCGCAAATGCTAGATTAACCTGGTTAATCGAACCCGAAACGTAACAGATAAACGAGAAACAGACATTTCTCAAAACATATAGTTTGTATGGCTATGCTTAGGAATCAGTTGGAGATGAGCGGGACCGACCGAAACCGTAAGACGAATATTCCATTGTCTTTGCTCAAACGGCAAAATTATGTGTTCAGAATGGGTCCTAAAAACGTAAGCCTACTTCAAATGTTCCGAAATTTCTATTGCGTTCTTACTGCAGTTGTTATAGAAAAAGATCAATGTTGATTTTACAGAGCTACGATACTTCTTTGGAAGGAAGGAAGTCACGAGAAACTAGGTAACTTGGTTTACGGGCACAAGTTCTACAAAAGTCACTGCTTTTCAAACTGATGGTGTGGGCATTTCAGTGGACCCGGAATTCGTAAGAGCATTTAATGGAAACAAATACAAATGTTTGTAAATGTATGGGACTCAACTGCTTGGTTATTAGTCCCTAGCTTACAAACTACTTAAACTAATCTAAGGACAACACATACACCCATGCCCGAGGGAGGAATCGAACCTCCGACGTCGGAGGGCCGCGCGCGCCGCAGCACGGCGCTAATAGAAACAGAGCCTCTGTAATGGGAAACCGTATAGTAGATGCGCTGAAATGTCACTCGACGGCAGGACAAAAGACACAATTCAAAAAACTGTAATTTTAGCTTATAACCAAAAATATGTCTGGAGAGCTCGAATGAGAACGAAAAACATTCTTTCTCGCATCTGCCCATTTAAGTGCTGGACTGCTATTTTCAATGCAGGCTGGTTCATGATTCGTCACAGTAATAACAGTGTCGCTTTTCTCAAGTATTACAATTCTGAGTTGTATGAATTTATTTTGCTGCGTATTTTTCCCAGCAGTTCGAATGAAGAGGTACGATAACGTCTCTGAAATCGTATTCCATTTATGGACTTTAAAAAGCGGAAACAGCGCGAATGCCAACAACCTTGCAATGTGGCAACAATGTCGACTGCGACAGGCGTACTGAATTCACTGTGAACGCCGTTTACGTTGACATTGTTGTCAGCAAGTTACGCAAGGACTATGCACCTGCTTCGCAGTCTATAAATTTTCCCAACAATGTATGGTGAGAGCGCAGTACTGCATTTGTGAGGGAGCAGATACAGAGTACACTTGATTTGCTGCTTGTACAGATGAGTAAAAAGCGAGTAAGCAGCCTCGATTCTACATCTACATAGATACTCTGCAAATCACATTCAAGTGCCTGGCAGAGGGTTCATTAACCACTTTCATAACTTTTCTCTACCGTTCCATTCTCTAATAGCGCGCGGGAAGAAAGAACACCTAAATCGTCCCGTTTTCGATCTGATTTCTCTTATTTTAGTGGGATGGTCATGTCTCCCTAAGTAGGTGGGTGCTAGCAAAATATTTTCACATTCAGAACTAAAAGTCGATGATTGAAACTTCGCAAGCAGATCACGCCGCAATGAATAACGTCTTTCTTTTAATGATTTCCACCCCAATCCGTGCAACATTTCCGTGACGCTTTCCCCCCCGTAACGTGATATAACAAACCGAGCTGCCCTTCTCTGAACCTTTTCAATGTCTTCCGTCAGTCAGCCGGCCGCGGTGGCCGAGGTGACTGAGGCGCTACAGTCACGATCAGCACGGCCACTACGGTCGGGGGTTCGAATCCCCCCTCGGGCATGGATATTTGTGCCGTCCTAGTTCGTAAGTAGTTCATAAGTAGTTTGTAAGTTTAGGGACTGATGACCACGTAGTTAAGTCCCATAAGCTTTACAAACATTTGAACATTTGAATTTCTTCCGTCAGTCCCACTTGGTGAGGGTCCCACAAGGGGCAACAGTACTCCAGGAGAGGACGCACAAGTGTGATGTAGGCAGTCTATTTGGTGGAGCTGGTGCATCTTCGAAGCGTTCTGCCGATGAAACGTAACCTTTGGTTCACCTTCCCCACAATATTTTCTATGTGTTCTCTCCAGTCAAAGTTGTTCGTAATATTTGGTAGAATCTACGACCTTAAGGTTTGACTGATTTATCGCGTAATTAAAGTTCAGCGGATTTCTTTTAGTGGTCATGTGTATTACTTCACAGTTTTCTTTATTTAGTGTCAATTGCCAATTTTCGCACCATGTAGATATTTTGTCTAAATCGCTTTGCAGTTGCTTTTGATCCTCTGTTGACTTCACCAACCGATAAACGACAGCATCATCCGCGATCAGTCTAAGGGAGCTATTCAGATTGTCTCCTAAATCGTTTATAAACACGACTATTCCGTGGACGGAAGAAACGAAAGACGGAAGATTAGGGTTTGTCCCGTCCACATCGTGGTCACTAGAGACGAAGCACACTCTCAACTAGGTTTAGTTAGCGATGGGGAAGGTAATCGGCCGTGCCCTTTGAAAGGAACAATTTCGGCATTTGCCTGGAGTTGACAGGGAAGTCGCCTGTGGAATGCTAGCTTCTTGCTTTCCGATCCCTTGGCAGACTTCTTTGCCTGTTCAACGTTCTTTTATGCTTCTTGTTTCTATAATTGCAGCTACAATAACTAGTCTGACACGATCTACGGTGTCCGCGTCTCCTCAGGGTGTCTACGTCGTGTGCCAACACATGAATCGATTTAGGAAATTACGATATTTTTCTTAACTAGTATAAGGTACACTATGTTTGTGATGTTGCTTAATAATGCCCGAAGACGCGATCTGGGACAATGATTCAACTGAATTACAGGGAAGCCAACCTTTCCCGTGGCTGAATGAAGCGCGCTAAACATGAGGCAAGGCGCTGGCAACGCCTTCGTAGCCGAGCCGCTAGCTGCGCGAGCGCTACTGCGCATGCGCCGGCTGTGTTGGTCGGCACGGCGCGGCCGCCGCCGCCACACAGGGGCCAGCGTGCTGTTTTTCTTGTCAACGCCGGCGCTGCCTCTGCTGCTTGGCTGACTGCTCGTCTGTACTTAGGTGTACTTCTTTCGGACATGAAGGCTGCTGTAGCTTTTAATTGCGTAGTGAAAGCACTGTAATTTCTTGCTCACAGTTCTTTTTCATTACTCTCTTAAACTGAGAAGAAACAAGTTATTGACAATGTCAGACCATGTGCTGCATTAACAGTGTCAACGTGCGGAAAGGGATTTGAGAGGTAGTTTGTCGTAGCTGTGTGGGGAAAGTACCAGAACTACACGCGCTAATAGAAAGAAAGAGAACTGACCCACAAGATTACAGGCCAATATCGTTGACATCAGTTTTCTTTAGAATTTTGGACATTTTCTCAGTTCGAATATAGTAAATTTCCTTGAGACGGAAAAGCTTCTTTCTACGAACCAGCACGGGTTCAGGAAACATCGTTTGTGTGAAACTCAGCTTGCCCTTTTCTCACATGACATCTTGCGAGCCATGGATGAAGGGCAATAGGCGGATTGTGTTTTTCTCGACTTCAAAAAGGCGTTTCACGCGGTGCCACACTACAGACTGCTAACGAAGATACGAGCTTATGGAATAGGTTCACAGTTTTGTGACTGTCTGGAAGACTTCCTAAGAAATAGAACGCAATACGTTGTTCTCGACGGCGAGTGTTCATCAGAGACGAGTGTATTGTCAGGCGTGCCCCAGGAGGACCGCTATTATTTTCTATCTATATAAATGATCTGATGGACAGACTTACTTGTAATTTGCGGCTGTTTGCTGATGATGCTGTGGTGTATGGGAGGGTGGCGTCTTTAACTGACTGTAATAGCATACAGGATGACTTAGACCAAATTTCTAGTTGGTGCGAAGAATCGCAGCTAGCCCTCAATGTAGAAAAATGTAAGGTGATGCGCACGAGTAGGAAAAACAATTCCATAATATTCGAATACAGCATTAGTAGAGAGCTTCTTGATGAAGTCGCGTCGTTCAAATATCTAGGCGTAACATTGCAGAGCGATATGAAATGGAACGAACATGTAAGGACAGTTATGAGTAAGGCGGACAGCCGACTTCGGTTTATTGGGAGAATTTTGGGAACATGTACTTCATCTGTAAAGGAGACCGCGTGTAAAACGCTTGTACGGCCACGTCTTGACTATTGGTCAAGTGTTTGGGACCCGCAGCAGATCATTTAGAGGAAGACATAGAAGCAGTTCAGAGGCGAGCAGCTAGGTTTGTTACTGGTAGGTTCGACCAATGCGGGAGTGTCACGGAAATGCTCCGGCAACTCAATTGGGAATCGCTGGAAGAAAGACGACGTTCTTTTCGTGAATTTCTGTTGAAATTATAGGGCCGGTATTTGAAGCTGAGTGTAGTACGATCTTGCTGCCGCCTACTTATATTTCGCGTAGTGATCACAAAGACAAGATAAGAGAAATTAGGGCTTGTACGGAGCATACAGGCATTCTTTTTTTCCTCGTTCTATTTGGGAATGGAATAGGAAAGGAAATGTCTAGTAGTGGTACAGTGAACCCTCCGCCACGCACCTTACGGTGGATTGCGGAGTATGTATGTAGATGTACTGAAGCTCAAATCATTATAAGCTGCGAAACCTGGTTAAAGCCGGAGATGAGTTGAGGAGAAATTTTGACAGAGGGACAAATGCTGTTCAGAATAGATAGATTTAATAAAAATGAGGTGGCATATTTATTGCTGCCATAAGCGGTTTATCTTGCAGCTAAATTGAAGTAGACAGTTCTGTGGTATGGGCAGACGTTATACCTGAAAACCGGAATAAATTAATAATTGGTTCTTTTAACCCAACCCCTGACTCAGACGATTCGTTTGCAGAAATGTTCAAAAATAGCTTGGATCAAACTTCAGAAACGTATCCAAAGAATACTATTTTCATTTTTGGCGAATTTAACTTACCCTCGATATGTTGGCAGAAATGTGTGTTCAAATCCGGAGGCAAGCATAAACTATCATCCGAAATTGTACTGAACGCATTCTTCGAAAATTTTCTCGAGCAATTAGATTATGAACCCACTAGAATAGTAAACGGCTGTGAGAACATACTTGACCTCCTAGCAACAAATAATCCGGAGCTAATAAAGAGCACACTCGTAATTAGTGAATTAGAGTTGTCGTAGCGAGACTGAACGTCGGATTTTCCAAATCCATCAAAATTAAAGGAAGAATATATTTATTCAAAGAAGCAGATAAAAATTCGATTGACGCTTTCCTGAGTGAGAACCTTCAGTCTTTCGAAACTTAACAATGTGAGTGTAGATCAGATGTGGCTTACGCTCAAAGAAATAAAATCAACAGATATTGAGAGATTTATACGAAACAAATTAACAAAAGAGGGAAATGATCCGCCGTGATACACAGAACAGGTTAGAGCACTCTTCCAAAAGCAAAGAAAAGAGCACGCCAAATACAGATATAAAATCCTCGAGACTGGCAATCTTTTACAGAAACTCCAAATTTAGCTCGAACTTCAATGCGGGAAGCTTATAATATTCCAGTTTCTACAACAAGACCTGTCACGTAATTTGTTAGAAAAGCATAAGAAATTATGCTCGTATATAAAGTATACTAGCGGCAAAACACAAACAATACCTTCACTGCGTGATAGTAACGGTGATGCTACTGATGACAGTTTTACTAAAGCAGAATTGCTAAACACAGTTTTCCGAAATTCCTTCACCAAAGAAGACGGAGCAAATGCTCCTGAATTCGAACTAAGAACAGCTGCCAGCATGCGTAATTCTGAAGTAGATATCCTTGAAGTATTAAAGCAACTAAAATCACTTAAAAGTAGGCTTCGTCTCCCGGTCCTGACAGTGGTGTACCAACTATTTCTTTAGAGGGGGCAAGAAAGCCTATTTACTGACTTCGTCTCGGCGAGTCCAGGACTTTAGTCTGAAAAAAAAAATTGCCCTTGTGTCTCATTTATATGTAATATAGACCTTGAGCGCCCAGCAGTACAGATGTTGTCCGCTATTAGCAGTCACAGACTGAAAAATAGGACGAAAGGAGAGGACAGAATGTAGTAGTTGTCAAGATGCTTCGGTCAAAGGCAAAAATGGCTGCCATAAAAAATGCTGGGGGCGGGGGGCAGAAACCATGTCTTGCCCCTCCAAAGCTTGATGTGGGAGAAAGGGGGGGGGCGACGATTGTCCTTCCTGCCCCGCCCCCCCCTTCCGGTTGATACGTCATTTTGTCCTAATTGTATACCAGTTATGTTCCTTTCAGAGTATGCTGACGCAATAGCCCCATACCTAGCTGTCATGTACAACCGGTCACTCTGTGAAAGATCCGTACCCAAAGACAAGAAAGTTGCAAAGGTCACTCCAATATTCAAGAAGGCAATATGAGTGATCCGCAAAATTACAGGCTTATATCATTGACGCCAGTTTGCAGCAAGACTTTAGAACATATACTTTCCTCAATTATTATGAACTACCTGGAAGAGAACGACCTATTGATCCACACCCGTAGTCACCATGGATTCAGATAAAATCGTTCTTGTGAAACACAGCTAGCTCTTTACTCACATGATGTAATGAATGCTATCGACAAGGAATCTAATGATTCCATAATTCTAGACTTCCGGAAGGCACTTGACTCTGTACCTCACAAGCTAACACAATTGCGTGCTTATGGAATATCGCCACAGTTGTCCGATTGGATTCACGATTTCCTGTCAGAAAGTTCACAGACGTTGTATCTGACGGAAAGTCATCGAGTAAAACAGAATTGATATCTGACGCTTCTCAGGAAACTGTATAGGGCTCCTACTGTTCCTTATCTTTGAAAACGATTTAGGAGAAAATGTTCCCTTAGAATGTTCGCGGATGATGCTGTCATTTATCGTTTAGTAAAATCACCAGAAGATCAAAAATAATTTAAATGGTTTAGATAAGATGTCCGTTGTGCAAAACTTGACATTTGACCCTAAATAATGATAAGTGTGAAGTCGCCCGTATGAGCAGTAAAAGAAATCCGTTAATCTTCACTTACACCGTAAATCAGTTTAATCTAGAGGCCTTATATTCCACTAAATACCTAGGAATTACAATTACGACCAACCTGACAAGGAAAGAACACATATAAAGTTTTGTAGGGAAGGCGAACCAAAGGCTACGTTTCATAGGCAGTACACTTAGAAGATGCAACAGTGATTGTAAAGCAACTGCTTACACTACACAAGTGCGTCCTTTTTTGTAGTATTGCTACGCATTATGCCATCCCCACCAAGTGGAACTGATGAAGGATATAGAGAAAGTTAAGAGAAGGGCAGGTCGTTTTGTATTATAGGGTAGAGAGTGTCACTGATGTAAACCACGAGTCGGGGTGGAAATAATTAAAAGAAAGGCGTTATTCGTTGCGGCGAGATTTATTTGAGAAATTTCTTTCACCAACTTTCTCTTCCGAATGCGAACATATTTTTTTAGCTCTCATCTTCATAGGGAGACATGATCATCGTATTAAAATAAGAGTAACCGGATCTCTGTTAGAGAATGAAACGGTAGAGAAATATCAAAATAGCTGTTCTATGAACCCTCTGCCACGTACTTCATTGTGATTTGTGGAGTAATGATGTAGATGTAGAAAGCGGTTGTGTGAGTTTTCAGACGGTCTTTGCGGCAGTGATATAGCAAACATTTTTTTACTGTTCCAATTGTCTGTGTTTTGGTATAAAGGGAACTGTTGGGAATAATGAAGGGTAATATCATTTGAATCATCTTAATACTGCAGTGAATAAACATAGCCTGAAAAGAAAGTGATAAAGACCACGGAAATACTGAAAAGGTTCAGTAATTCAGTTTTTTTATTTACGGAAACGGGAAATCCATGGCACTTCCGCAAGCATTCAAAATGATTTAATGAATGCAGTAGCTGTTGTATTCAGAGTTGAATTCTGTGGTGAAGTTAAGAACACTTATTTTGGGGCTATCATGCTCAATGAAACAAACAATAAATCACAATTATCAACTATTTTTCTGTTACTTTACTGTTTCAAATAAAAAGAATAGTGGAACGATTTCTTCGACTTCGCGAGGTCAACGTAGACAGAATTGCAACAGCACTTTTTACTCTCGTCGATGACATAATGGCTGCTTTGTTATACCCAATGTTGATAGTACACAGCAACAACCAGCTGGTTGCTACTGTTTACTACCAACATTTGTGAGGATAAACTAATTCCCAGAACGAATGATGGCGCTGCCGCAATGAATAGCCACCAAAATGGATTTGAAAGTAAAGTTCTGGGAAAATATCCAAAGCTGTGGTATGTCTCTAACGAAGGGTTAGAAAAAACACCGATTCAGATTTAAATTATGTGATATAGATGAAGTTAACTGGTGGATTTACAGAAAAATTAAAATTAGCCTTGTTGGTCTCAACAGTATATAGCACTATCTCATCTGTCGAGTGATCAGTCTTAGCACTGAAGAGGATAGATACTGCCGTTCCAGAATCGCAGAATCGGATCACTGAATCCTTATCTCTATCGACAACAAATTACATGCCAAGTTCTACGAAGCAGTATCCAAGAAATTTTTGCAGAGGATGGAAATGATGAATTTCGAGTTCAAATAACTATATTTAGCCTCCTTTCAGTTTTTTCATATATTTTAGGCACTAAAATTATCTCTCCGGTTATTTTAAACAGATTTTTGGGAGAATCCAGATTCACCGATGATAATTCATAATAGTACCAACGCTATAAGAGCTCCACACGAACGTATAAAACCCGCTAGCTATTGGACACGCATGGGACCCCTACCATACACCCGTCCACCTTGCACTGTTGGGGTCAACGCGTCCGCCGAACACATTCTGTAGTCTGTACGTTTCCAGCTCCGAATTTAGAGTTTTTTTTTTCCAACGCCTTAAGAGCCAAATCATGAGACACCACTTGTCCACGTTAGCTTAGCACAGCTTTTATGAACAGGAATCAACATACACCTGATGTACGAGTGTACTGAGGTCAAGTAGTCACTGGAAACTTTTAAGTGAAGCTTTAGAGGTTCCGTCTTTAGAAATTATTCATGAAAAGAATCACCATTAGAGTCAAAATGTTAAATGCTGTGGAAGTTGAATTTAAAAAGTTAAAAATGATACACTATCTGTAAGTGAAGTTAAAATTTAAAGCAATACTAAATTTATTAATGTAAAATAAGGGCAGGAATATTTAATACCCTCGATGACACGGTCACTGTAGATCGAGTTTAATCCATCTCAGAACTTGTCAGTCCAGTTCCGTTTTAAAGTTCAAAGTTTCGTAACTAATAGACTATACTGCCAGGGTCACCCGGCTCTACACTCACTCATTAATATAAATTAACTTATGCTAAGGACAACATATACAAACAAGTCTTCTGGTCCCGACTGTATACCCATTAGAATTCTATTCCATTATGCTGAAGCGATGGCTCCTTACTTAACAGCCATATACAACCGCTCGCTCAAAGAAGGTTCTGTACCAAACGACTGGAAAGTTGCACAGGTCATACCTATATTCAAGAAAGGCAGTAGGAGTAACTAAACTACAGGCCTATTTCATTGACGTCAATTTGCAGCAGGGTTTTGAAACATATCCTGTATTCAAATATTATGAATTATCTCGAACAGAATGATCTTTTGACCCAAGATCAACACGGATTGCGAAAATATTGTTCATGTGAAACACAACTAGTTCTTTACTCACACGAAGTGATGAGTGCTATCGACTAGGGATCTCTAACTGATTCCGTATTTCTTGATTTTCAGAAGGCTTTTGTCACCGTACCTCACTAATGGCTTTTAATCAAATTGCGTTGTTATGGTATATAGCCCCAAATTTGCGACTGGATAGGGGATTTCCTGTCAGAGAGGACACAGTTTATAGTAATCGATGGTAAGACATCGACTAAAGCAAAGGTGATATCGGGCTTTTCACAGAGTAGTGTTATTGGTTCTCTGCTGTTCCTTATGTACATGAACGATATGAGAGAAAATCTAAGCAGTTCTCTCAGGTTGTTTTCAGGTGACGCCGTCATTTACCGTCTAGTAAAATCATCTGAAGATCAAAACCAACTGCAGAACGATCTAAATGAGATATCAGTATGGTGTAAAAATTTGACTCTAAATAATGAGAAGTGTGAAGTAGTTCACATGAGTACGAAAAGAAATCCGTTAACCTTTGTTTACAAGATAAATCAATCAAAAGTGAAGGCCGTAAACTCCACTAAATACCTAGGAATTACTATTACATCAGACTTAAACTTACCACGTAGATAATGTCGTGAGAAAGGCGAACCAGAGACTGCGTTTTATTGGCAGAACCCTTAAAAGATGCAACAGAACTACTAAAGAAACTGCATACACCGTGCTTGTCCGTCCTTTTTTGGAGTATTGCTGCCCAGTATGGGATCCTTATAAGGTGGGTTTGACGGAGGACATCGAAAGAGTCCAAAGAAGGAAGCTCTTTTTGTATTGTCACGATACAGGGGAGACAGCGTTATGGAAATGATACAGGATCTGGGATGCGAATCATTACAGCAACGGCGCTTACCACTGCGGCGTGGGCTACTTACGAAACTCCAATCGCCAATATTCCCCTCCGAATGGGAAAATATATTGTTGGCACCCAGTACATAGGTAGAAAAGATCATCAGAAAAATTAAATACGAGAAATTAGAGCTCGAACGGAGAGATTTAGTGTTCTTTCTTCCCACGCGCTCTTCGAGAATGGAATGGGAGATCAGTGGTACAAAGGTGGCTCGATGAACCCTCTGCCAGGCATTGAAATGTGATTCGCAGAGTATCCCATGTAGATGTATGCCAGAGGGAGGACTCCAACCTCCGGTGGGAGTGCTCGCTTAATCTGTAGCCATCGCCTTTCGGCTTCCTTTCTTATGCAAAATTGTTATTCGCTACAAATAAACAACCAATATTATATAAATCGCGCGTATCGGAAATACGACTTGAGAAGCAGCTTGTGGTCACGTAAAAACAGTGTCATAGTTTGTCCATGCAAGTCATATTTACAAATCGTGTAAGTCTTTAACAACTTTTATAAATTCATAAAAAAAATGTTTGTATAGCTTATGGGACTTAACTACGGGGTCATCAGTCCCTAAACTTACAAACTACTTATGAACTAGCTAAGACTAAGGACGGCACAAATATCCATGCCCGAGGGGGGATTCGAACCCCAGACCGTAGTGGCCGTGCAGACCGTGACTGACGCGCCGCAGTCCCCTCGGCCACCGCGGCCGGCTAAATTCAAATTCATCTGATACTGGATGTTAAGGGTGTTTAGAAATTACCCTTACAAACTTCGAAGACGTATAGAGTAGGATGAGTACATAATATTTTTATAGGGATTTCATATTCGGAAATGTAATCCACTGACGCTATGAATACTTCCATATCCTTGATACAATGAAACAAATCTCCACTAGTGCAAGCTTTTTGCTTTTCTTATTTTTGGAGGAGGTAATATTGACCAAAAAAAAAAGAGGCCGGCCGCGGTGGCCGAGGGGACTGAGGCGCGTCAGTCACGGTCTGCACGGCCACTACGGTCTGGGGTTCGAATCCCCCCTCGGGCATGGATATTTGTGCCGTCCTTAGTCTTAGCTAGTTCATAAGTAGTTTGTAAGTTTAGGGACTGATGACCCCGTAGCTCTACAAGCTCTACAAGCTCCCATAAGCTCTACAAACATTTGAACATTTTTTTGAAAAAAAAAAAGAAATGTCCAGTAAATGTGGATTGTAAAATGTATAACAGTGCGTCTCGTAAGGGCTGTGACAACTTGACAAGTAGAACATGATGCCTTTCTCATAGTTTAGGATCTGTAGCTTAAGAGTCCATGTTGATCCTTACTACCTTCTATAAAAATATGAAAAGGAACGAACTTGCAGTAGAGGAGAGTTGTTTCACAGTGTCGAACATAAAGTAGAGCTCATACCGTCAGTGGATGACATTGCCGGTCTTGGGTTCGTTATTGAAATATTATGAACAATGAGAGGCAAGGTTGTCAGGACCGATGGTCCAAGAACATAGCACTGCGCATGTCCAAGTTCATAAGTGCGTGTATTCCTAACTAAAGAGGTCTGCGGAGCTTCTGACTGGGTCGCTGTGGAGTAGCCGAGCGGTCTAGGGCGCCTCGCTGCGGAGCGCGCGGTTGCTCGCCGTAGGAGGCTGGAGTCCTCCCTGGGGCATGGGTGTGTTTGTTGTCCTTAGGTCAGTTTAGTTAGTTTAAGTAGTTATTAAGCTACGGCTGACAACCACGCAGTTTGGTCCGATAGATTTACAAACATTTGAACATTTTTTCTTCTGACTGGTGGTTACATTATCAGATAGGAGCTATACAGGGTGAGTCACTAACTGTTGACACAAAGAATAACTCAGAAAGTGTGACAGGAGCCGAAAAGTTTGTGGGACAAAGGGGGCCAGAATATGAGGATTTCCCCCACCTCCTCCTGGTGGGGTCGTTTCAGAGATACGAAGAGTACTTTATATATATATATATATATATGGGACGCTATAGTTTGGTACTTATTTTTTATTTTCTGATAGCGGCTATCGAGACAAATCCAATGATTTGTAACAGTAAGGTCTTTGAATGCCAACAAAGGTCAAAAACGTGGCAGCGTAAACATTGTCTCGGTTAAGTCCCATAAGCTTAACAAAAATTTGAACATTTTAATAAGCGTTGTGAAGCCGTCCACCGGTTCTGTCGCGCTAGAATGGCTACAATCGCTTGACAAGACGGGTCGCCGACGGCATTCTGGGGAGTGAAAAATCTAATTGCCATGGAAATGCCTACAAGTCCCTAAGTGATACGAAATACCACGCAATCTATGATATGAAGATTGCAGCGTTGCATTGACCAATGGTCATCATTTCGAACACCTTCTGTAATTGTACGTTCAAACCACCTTTTTTACCTTCAAAGACCTTACTGTTACACATCATTACATTCGTATCGATAACCCCTATCAGAAAATATGTACCAAACTATAGCATCCTATTAAAAAAAAGAGTTGACCTTAATATCTTTGAAGCGACCCAACTAACAACAAACAAAAAAAAAGTCATATTCTGGCGCCCGTTGTCCCATGTAACTTTGTGCCACAAACTTTTCAACTTCCATCATACTTTCGCAGTCATTCTTGGTGGCAATAGTTAGTGACTCACACTCGATAATAGGCTAGAGTGTATGTTGAGATTCATTGCAATTCAACTCATCGTATAAGTTATTTTGAAAATCATTCAAAATGTTCAAATGTTTGTTAAGCTTATGGGACTTAACTACGGGGTCATCAGTCCCTAAACTTACAAACTACTTATCAACTACCTTATACTAAAGACGGCACAAATATCCATGCCCGAGGGGGGATTCGAACCCCCGACCGTAGTGAAAATCATTATTCGAGCACGTAGAAACGTTTGAAATGTAAGATCTAGACTTTGGTAGAATTACTGCAAAACCGTTTCACAACTGTTTCACTGGTTGCGTGAGTAGTCTGACGGTTTACTAACTTGAAGGATGGGCGGTCGAACGTTCCTGGAATCAATTGTTGTTCAAATGTTTGTTAAGCTTATGGGACTTAACTACGGGGTCATCAGTCCCTAAACTTACAAACTACTTATCAACTACCTTATACTAAGGACGGCACAAATATCCATGCCCGAGGGGAGATTCGAACCCCCGACCATAGTGGCCGTGCAGACAGTGACTGGAGCGCCTCAGTCCGCTCGGCCACCGCGGCGGGCGGAATCAGTTGTTTTTATTTTATTTACGCGTTAGCAGGTAATATTTTAATCCCTAACTTGCAAAAAAAAAAAATTGTATATTGTAGGTTTTCCTGATTTCCAAATTCTTCTAAAAGATTCCATTTTGTAATCGTCTGATATTTAATCAAAAAGACAAATGTTCATTGCAAAAATATTGAAAATGGATGTATTTCTTTGTAATTACTTCGAATGACAGCCGGCGTCTGTAGTTTATAACGAAGAGAAGCTATCAGCTGGTTGATATACGTCGTAGGTCCGTTCAAAGGGTCTGACGTGAATGTTCGCGATCGATTAATTGGTCTCTTTGAAAACGTCGTCAGGTTGTTGATGCTTCCACAGCAATGAAATGGATTACACAACTGAAAGAAAATGGCGAGATAGCGAGACGTCCAATAATGTTTGTAATGTTCAGATGTTTGTACAGCTTATGGGACTTAACTATCGGGTCATCAGTCCCTAATCTTACAAAGTACTTATGAACTAGCTAATACTAAGGACGGCACAAATATCCATGCCCGACGGGGGATTTGACCCCCCGACTGCAGAAGCCGTGCAGACCGTGACTGGTGCGCCTCAGAGGGCTCGGCCACCACGGCCGGACTGACGTCTAATACTTCACTCGAAATGTTCGAATGTTTACAAACCTATTGAACCAAACTGCTATGGTCATCAGACCCTACACTTACAAACTATTTACATTAAGGACAACACACACTCCCATTCCCGAGGGAAGACTGGAACCTTTGGCGAGAGCGGCCGCCCAATCCGTAGGATGATGCTTTGGACCAAGCGGCTACTCCCGCGTGGGCTCCAATACCTGCAGGACCACGTGTCTCTACACGGAGACAAGATGTAGAATTTTTCAGAGCGGCCCAGAGTAGCCCTTTGTCAAACATCAGGAAACTAAAGACAGCTTCACATTTCCCCGGCTCGTCGAGAACTGCCCTCAGAAGATAAAAGAAGAATGGGATCAGGTCCCGTCGTGCTCTTATTAAAGAACCGTTGTCAGACGAACATGCCGTGGATAGACTAGCAATTGCGAACTCCTGGGAAGATTTAGATTGGACCAAAGTCATTTTCTCCAACTTTTGCACAACTGAGTCCACGAGCAGAGGTGCTGCTCTTGTTTACCGCACTGATGGGCAACGAAAACACACGCACTTCGTGCCCACAAGCGCCAGAAGAGGACTACAAATGTCAAATGGGGTTGGATGTCTTATATGGGTGCATGAACTTTCAAAAAATGTTAAAATGTTTGTAGAGCTTATGGGACATAACTGCGGGGTCATCAGTTCCTAAACTTACAAAGAACTAGCTAATACTACGGGACGGCACAAATCCATGCCCGAGGGGGGATTCAAACCCCCGACCGTAGTGGCCATGCAGAACGTGCCTGGCGCGCCTCAGACCGCTTGGCCACCGCGGCCGGTGAACTTTTTAACGTATCCAAGGAAAGTTGGAATCGGCATGCTATGAAAATTTCTTGAAAATAAAATCAGCCCAGAACTCGGCTTTGTACACCAAAGGATGTCTCAGTTACCAACATGATAATCATCCATCACACTCAAGCATTAGGATTCAGGCCTGATTTCAGAGGAGGGTGAATATTATTCAGTGCCTTCCGTGACCACCAAAGTCACCTGATCACAAACCAATATCAGCTGAACTTACGAAACATTACGAGGCAATTGCCCAAACACTCCTCTGGCAACTGTAAACAGCCCGCGGAATATGGTCCATTCTTCATGGAAGAGAATTGGCATGGATGAGGACTTTTTCGTAGACTTGTAAATGCTCTGCCTCGCCGCGGCGGAATAGCCGTGCGCAATAAGGCGCCTTGCTACGGTGCGCGCGGCCGTTACACGTCGGAGGTTCGAGTCGTCCCTCGGTCTTGTGTGTGTGTGTGTGTGTGTGTGTGTGTGTTGTTCTTAGGATAAGTTAGTTTAAGTAGTTCGTAACTTTAGGGACCAATGACCACTGCAGTTGGTCCCATAACTTTAGAAACATTTGAACATTTTTCTCTGCCTCGAAGGATCCAAGCTGTGCTTGCTGCCAGTGGTATGAGGACTAAATATTGAAGCTATTCATGTGATTTTATTTCATTTTCCTGTAAAAGGCCTACATAGTTATGAGGCCAACAATATTAATTTCAAAATGCAAATCTACTTGCTACTATATTATTTGCATCGGAGGACAGATAAATATTACCTTCCACGGAAGATTACTTAACGCATCAAGTTCATAAACCATAATTAGTTATTTAGTGAAGAGAATATTGAACAAATAAAAGAAACAGAAAAATATAATTAATTAACAAACAGAAAATAAAGGAGGGAGGAAGGAAGCTTAGCGTTTACGTCCCGTCGATAGCGTGGTCATTAGAGATGGAGCTTACGCTCGGAGATTTGGGTAGGGATGGGGAAGGAAATCGGTCGTTCCTTTTGAAAGGAACCATCCTGGCATGTGCCTGCAGTGATTTAGGAAAATCACGGAAAAGCTAAATCAGGATGGCCGGAGGTGGATTTGAACCACCATCCTCCCGACTACGAGTCCAGTGCGTTCCCACTTCGCCACCTCGCTCGGTAAAAAGTAATTAAAGCACGAAATATATGCGGGGTAATAAAACAAATAATAAAAATAGGCTGTTGGGGGGATCCGATCCGACAAATACTTAGACTACCAGTACAGGAACCCGACACGCTGCCACGAAACTTCCGATCTTTTATTTTTAGCGTAACGGTCGAATAGCCCTACCGTAGTTCCTTGACATATACTATCCTGACTACTATATTCTTTTATTTGTCGCTCTACGTACAACCTGAAGCTCTACAGACCGCTATAGTTCGGAGTACTGGCTCATCTGAAGGTCAACATGTGCAATGCTCTGATATTGGACTCTATATTATTCGAATCCGGGAGTATTTTTGCCTGTGGACTCCCTCCTCCAGATTGATTCAGATGTTCAAATGTATTTAAAATTATGTGACCAAACTGAAGTGGTCATCATTCCCTGGACTTACAAACTACTTAAACTATCTTATGCTAAGGGACGACATGCTCTCTCTCTCTCTCTCTCTCTCTCTCTCTCTCTCTCTCTCTCTCCCTCTCACACACACACATGCCTGAGGGAGGAATGGAACCATGGAACCTTCGACGGGGAGCAGATGCGCACTCCCCAGCAAAGCGCCTTAGGGCTCACGGCCACTGCGGCATGGCAGAAATGTACAAATGTTTGTAAAGCTTATGGGACTTAACTGCGGGGTCATCAGTCCCTAAACTTACAAACTACTCACGAACTACTTTATACTAAAGGTAATCCAAACATCCATGCCTTAGGGAGGATTCGAACCTCCGACGCGGGAGGCCGCCCGATCCGCAACGTGGCGCTCCAGACCGCTCGGCTACTCCCGCGCGGTCTCCCGCATGGCCTTCCATCTGAAATTCTTTTAAGTTTTCAACGGGAAATTCCGAATATTCTGTATAATCCTGCGTTATGCGTGGTGAGAAGAACCATAAATGTGTCTGATAACAGTTGTATTTTAAATCAACATTCACGGATGAGGTGATCCTAAAATATTTGCGTTTAAAATTTCTTTATTATTGCAATAATAAAATACACGATTGGTGTTGACAGACACTTCGTGAAGTTTAGTCGTAACTTTTTGCATCTCCGCATGAACATACACCGACGAAAAATTAAATCGAGTCTGATGACGAGACACTGTTGCTGGGCAACCAGGTATCAACATATCATTCATGTACGGCATGATTAACGATTAGGTGTGTTGGTGGAACAGAGTCTTCGAAATTTTTCTTCATGGTGACACTCTTTCAATACCCTATTTCCTCACGAAACACCCTTTCACTAATATTACTAGAACAGATTTTATTGTTATAAATAATGTTTTAAAGATATACTCATTTTTATATTTCGTAACTAAAAAAAAAAAAAAAAAAAAAAAAAAAAAATGTTCAAATGTTTGTTAAGCTTAAGGGACTTAACTACGGGGTCATCAGTCCCTAAACTTACAAACTACTTATGAACTACCTACAACTAAGGACGGCACAAATATCCATGCCCGAGGGGGATTCGAACCCCCGACCGTAGTGGCCGTGCAGACCCTGACTGAAGCGCCTTAGTCTCCTCGGCCACCGCGGCCGGCTATTTCGTTTCTACTCAGACATAATATTTCTTAGTGCTATTGTGAATTCAGTGACGAGCAACACAAATCTGTCGCCTGACTTCAACAAATTTCCACGCTTATCTGTTTCTAATTAGTCACACGAATATTTTGAAAGAAACTGCAACAGAATTGTGAGCGCTCCTTCACTAAGGTGAACTGAAACCAGAAGTTCAATAAATCTAGTTATTGGGACTTAAGTTTTTCACTTCTTCTGGATCCTCTCCTACAACAAGTTGATGTTCAGAAGTACTGGAAAGGGCGAAATGATTTATTATCTACTCATATTGGTTTATATCTAGTGCTCGGAAATATCCTTCCAACCTTTTCTTCATTTGCAGTAAATGTCCGTATTTTGTCACGAAACACACCTTAAGATATCAATGAAAACATACAGCCTCGTTTTTGTGTTCTTGCTACTACCTGATTGCGCGGAACAAAGTTTCGAAAGGCTCTATTTCTATCACTGTTCTGTATATATATTGAAGTTTGAGACACCTCGCTTGACTGATGTTTCGTCTGTGATGTCTGATGTAGTCTACCACCATATGTATCTTTGGGACAGTAAATCTATCCATTTGTTTCACATCCAGAATGTAGTAGTCTCGCGACATCCGTGATGCAACTACCCGTTACAACGCGCTGTGGGAACTCCCAGTTTGGAAAGCTCTGTTCTGGAATTGTCAACAGTCATCGCCTAGGAACGCGTGTCTACCTTGTGTTGTCAAACGCGTCAAATGTTCAAATGTTTGTACAACTTATGGGACTTAACTACGGGGTCATCAGTCCCTAAGCTTACAAACTACTTATGAACTAGCTAAGACTAAAGAAGGCACAAATATCCATGCCCGAGGGGGGATTCGAACCCCCGACCGTAGTGGCCGTGCTGACCGTGACTGGAGCGCCTCAGTCACCTCGCCACCGCAGTCGGCAAACGCGTCAATTTGAATGTTCAAATGTTTGTAAATCTATCGGACCAAACTGCGTGGTCATCAGTCCGTAGCTTACAAACTACTGAAACTAGGTAAACTAACCTAAGGACAAACACATACACCCATGCCCCAGGGAGGCGTCAAGTTGAGCGGCAGTAATGTACACAGGCTCCCGCGGGATTGGTTCAGTGGTTGTCAGAATGCGACCGGTGATCTTGCGCCCTGGAAATGTGTACCCAGGCGACACGCGGTATTTGTAAACAAGCGTATATTCTCAGACATGTGCAGCACCATGTAGCGTTTGCAAAATAACATTAAGTAAGTGTCTGCCAGGCACTTGTGATCATGTATAGATTACTTGATTAAATGCTTTAGAGTGAAGGAGGCCGCGCGATCTAAAGCATCGTTTTACGGACTGGCCGGTCGTTCCCGCCGGAGGTTCGAGTCCTCCATCGGGCGCATATATATATGTGTGTGTGTGTGTGTTGTCATTAGCGTACGTTTCTAAGTCAGGGACTAATGACCACGGCAGATTGGTCCAATACGTTTAACCATTGAGAGTGAAAGAGATACACGGTCTGTAATGTGACAGCAGTGTGTCAGAGTCTCATGATAATTTCTTCCTATACATGATGGAAAGGAAGGACGTTAGGATTTAAAGTCCCGTCGACAACTTGATCATTACAGACTGTTGGCCCACTTTAGGTTACGGTAGTAACAGTAAAAGTGGGCCTTTGCGATCGTCTTTTGACAGCTCGAAATTTAAATGAAAATAACGGCTTAACTATTCACCTGACACAAAAATAGAATAACCTAATTTGTAGAGGAGAAACTGCTCTACAACTTTGCTCTCTTATGATTTTTTTCATATCTCGTAGCGTTTCAAAGATATTTGCAAAAATAACGGCGATTTTGGGATGTATGTCTGTCTGTCTGTCCGTAACGTGTTCCCTGTTTTTAAGACGAACCGTTCAACCGATGAGCACCAAATTTTACAGACATGATTGTAGGCCGCCAGAGACCAGAACCTCCCTTTTTCAAATTTTTCGGACAAAAAATACGGTAGTAATACCTAAAAGCCGTTTGTAGTTGTAATTGCATACGAACCGTTCATCTTATACTAAAATTGAATAATCTAATTGGTAGAGGAGAAAATTCTCTACAACTAGGCTCCCTTATCTTTTTTATTTTTATCTCGTATCATTTGAGACATATTTGCAAAAATAACGGAGATTTGACACCCTCCATTGAATTAACGAAAACCAGCAGTTAGGAGATGTCACGTGATATTCCTCACGCAGAACTCTATGTGGCATACGCCATCTTGCGCGTATTTGATGATTTTCTTATTGTAACTTACACGTTGTCATTTCAAAGAAATGGCGCACTGAAGAATTAACAAAAACACATCGTTCTTCGTACGATAAATGATAATCTAGTGTCTACAAATGCCATATTAGCATCAGTTAACAACGGCTATGAATAGTATGAAATTATAGGACGTATAGTCTGATTGATAACCGTAGCGTAGTGGGCAAGGCATTTGGCTGTGCTGCTAATGCCAAAGGTCGGTGGTTCGGAACACGTCACTACCTAAACTTTTTTTTTTTTTCCTAAAAGGGTTCCAAACACACTTATTAATTAATTTTTTATTATTTAGATTATTATTTTGGTCCAAAATGTTTGCAAAAACTTATAAAACTATAAATCTAAAGTGGGTCGTAAAACACGTCAGTGCGATTTTTTTCATTATAATGGAGAGCTAAATTTACTGTGCCCTTTAAAGGAAATATAACACGAAATGTGTACGTTGGGGCTGGTGGTGACTGAATTGTCGTACATAGCTCGAAACACGCCTTTGTCTCAATGATTGCCACCACAGCTCGCGTATTATATTTGTGACACATTCTCCCGTACTGCGTGATAATACAAAACGAGCCCTATCTTCTACGTGCTTCCTCTATGTTCTCTGTCAATCCTATCTAGTATGTATCCCATATCATGCAGCAGTATTTCGACACGGGACGGACAAGCCTCTGTAGTGGATTTGTTGCATCTTGTGGGAGTTATGCAAGCAAAACGTTTGCCTTCTCACTGTATTATCTTCTCCAAACAAAGCTTTCGCCTTCCCACAATATTATCTTTGTGGCCTTTCCAATGTAGTAACACAATAAACATGTAGTTACGATAGCTGCAACTGCACCACTTAAGTGCTGACAGAAACACAGCCCGTAAGAAAGAAATGTTCAAATGTTTGTAAATCTATCGGACCAAACTGCGTGGTCAGCAGTCTGTAGCTTACAAACTACTTAAGCTAAGGTAAACTAACCTAAAGGCAACACACACACCCATGCCCCAGGAAGGACTCGAACCCCCGATGGCGAGCAACCACGCGCTCCGCAGCGAGGCGCCTTAGACCACTCGGCTACTCCACCGCGGCAGCCCGTAATACTCACTGTACTTCCAACGATCCATCAGATTATCTTTAATCGAGATACACATTTATCATGAGGTCATCATCTATTTTATATCGTATCATGAGAGATCCAGCTAGTATTACGCTGATCTGTCACTTCATCTGAGTATTTAAGTTGCCCACTTTCTTTGCAATTTCGCAAGACATAATGACGGTCTCTACTCCAGTCTTTAACTTCACGCATTTATTTGCCTTTTAGTCCGTTCAACACTATTCTCACTGTACTTATTCATTCCTCACGGTGTTATATTTGGCTGATTAATTTCCATATATCAGTTACATAATTAAAATATACACGTACAATATCCTTTTAAAGAAAACCTCCGTTTAAAAATGACGTAGCTCTTCGTTTTCAGTTGCGGTAATTGCACAACTTCCCCCATGGTCGTATCATCGAATTTTCAGCATATGGATTGTAAATTATTTAACTTGCTGTAGTTTCAGCCTTGCTCTTACACTTTTTTTTTTAAATATCGAGTTGCTCATTTTTTAGGCACTACTAACATATTTCGCCAATCGGGCAGACTGCAACTGAGAGATTTATTTCACACCAGACGCGTTTCGCTTTTTATTTTTAAAGCATCTTCTGTGGTCTGTAAATGATACAAAGATTTATACAGTTTGTTTTCGATAAATAGATTAAAAACAGTTTTTAAAAACTTTGTGCACGTTAGGCCTATGTGTTTTTAACTTGATATTCGCTCTCTTCTTTACATTTCACTACTGTTTCTCCGTCATCTTGGCTGGAGTTAGTTCGTTCATGGCGTGTGTTTTTCGGCTGTGTACGGCATTTTTCGTCTGTTTTTGTGTCGTTTCCTCCGTTTCATCACAGCACATCACATCACATTATTTGGACTGCATACAGATTGCTTATCACTGGTTTTAAATGGAATGCCTTTCGATTTGTTTATCACTTCATTACAGTGTGGCTATGTTGCTTTTGTCTGTTCATTTGTTTTTCTTGTCGTCTGTGAGTGTTGCCATAAATACAAATATATAACGTTGGCAAGAAGAGACAACAACACCGTGAGTAGACCGAATATTAAGTTAAAAACACATAGGCCTAACGTGCATAAAGTTTTATGAAAATTGTTTTTAATCTATGTATCGAAAACAACTGTACAAACCTTTGTATCATTTACACACCACAGAAGATGCTTTTAAAATAAAAAGTGGAACGCGTCTGGTGTAAAATAAATCTGTCAATTGCAGTCACAATAAGACGGATTACGTCTTATAATAAATTTTAACAGCTGCTGCGGAAGATAGCCACACAACCAAACATAGTATGTAGATTCTGTTCCTCGTTTATCAAGCCTTGTCACCTCATAATCAGTGAAACAGGAAGTCACAAACTTTTCGAAATCTGCAAATTCCCGAGAAAGTTTGAATTGCACTGTCGCGCCAAAGTTGTCAGGACATCCTGCCTGTTATTATAAACACGGTAAAATTTCATTTGGTCTCTGATTAATGCCTGTTCTTCTTCATGTTAACTGAGAACTTAGTGGAAATCTATTGCCGTTTATTGTGAATGATAACTATTTTAACTTCGTTCCATATGTTGGATATTGTTCATTCTCTGAATCATTCAATGGGAAAATTTTTTGCAAACTGCTTTTTTCCGTTTTGTATACCTAATATGCCTGAAGAATTATTGTCTTGAGCTAATAAATTGTATTGCCTGAAGTATAAACTCTGTATGTCGGTGGTGTAACTCGGGGAATAAGAATGCAGCACGTCATTTCTGACAGAGATTTATGAAACAGATCGGGTAACTTTCGTTAGCCACAGGAAAGCATTATATAGAGATTTCGTAAATTCCGGTTACAAGCTTGGAGGACTTATAGAGAAGAGTGAGTAGGTGACAACACTGATGAGCAACACATGTCCGGGAATGTCATCCAGTGAAGCTATGAACACTTCCGTATCTTTGTCACAAATATCTTCTACTGCAAGCTCTTTTTTTCCTACCTTTTGGGAAAATGTGGGAGGTACCGAAACAAAGACATAAGTTTCGTAAATATGGACTCTAAAATGCATAAGACGTTGTTGTGATCTTCAGTCTAAAGACTGGTTTGAAGCACTTTTCCACATTACCGTATCCTGCGCAACCTTTTCCATTTTTGAATAAGAACGTCAACGTGTATCCCTCAGAACCTGCACACCGTATTCGTCCATAGTTCTCCCTCTGCATGCACCCTCCTCCCACCACCACTTCCCTCTAATGCTAAACTGACAGTTATTTGATATCTCAGAATGTGTCTTACAAGTAGATCCCTTCTTTTAGACAAGATATGTCAAAAATTTATTTTCTCCCCAATAGAGTTCAGTACTTTATCATTAGTTAAGCGATCTACTTGTCTAATGTTCAGCAATCTCTTGTAGCACCACATTTCAAAAGCTTCCATCATTTTTCTGTCTGAAGTCCTTATCGTCCACGTTTACGTTTTTCACTTTCGTGCAAGGCTATGCTGCAGCAAATTCCTTTAGAAAAGACGTCTTAACACGTAACCGTCATGCACTTACGCGGCTACGAGGTAACCGCCTTCTTACAGCTTCTCACCACACTTAACTCCACAAAGGTGAAAAAGCGATGCAACAGCCATATATTGTCCAGCAACTACTAGAGAATATATGGTCGTCCCGCCTCCTTCTTACCTTTGTGGAGTTAGTGTGGTGAAGTTGTAACAAGGCGGTTACCACACCGCCCATGCGAGCACATGAAGATTAAACTAATATTCGATGTCAACAAATTTCTCTTCTTCGGAAATGCTTTTCTTCCTATGCCTTCTTGCATTTTATATCTTCTTTACTTCAGCCATCAGAAGTTATTTTGCTACCCAAATAACAAAACTCATCTACCACCTTTACCTAATGTAATTCCTTCAGCATCGCCTGATTTTGGCATTCCATTGCTCTTTTTGATGTTCATCTCTTTTCAAGACACTCTCTTCATTCCGTTCAGTTGCTCTTCCAGTTGCTGTCTCTGACAAAATTACAATGTCACTGGAAAACAGCGAAGTACTTATTTTTTCCTGAACTTTAATTCCTTACTTTCCTTCGGTGTACAGATTGAATAACGTGTCTTAACTCCTTTCCCAATCACTGCATCCCTATCATGATTTATTAGTCCCTTTCAAAATGAAACCATCCATCCATCCTATCATGATTTAAACTCTTATTATTGCTGTCTAGTTTCTGTGCAGGTTGTATATAACTATTAGTTCCCTATATTTTACAACTGGTATATTCAGAATTTGTGACAGTGCGTTGCCGCGGCGCGGAGTGGCCGAGCACATTCAGGCGCTATGCTACGATGCGTGAGGCCGTTCCCCTTCGGGAGTTCGAATCCCCCTCGGAAATGGATGTTTGTGCCGTCTTTAGTATAAGCTAGTGCATAAGTACTTTGTAAGTTTAGGGACTGATGACCGCGTAGTTAAATCCCATAAGCTCTACAAATGTTTGTACATTTGAAACAGTGCATTCCAGTCAACATTGTCAAAGGTTTTATCCTAATCTCTAAAAGCTATATACATGTTGCTATTGTTGTTGTGGTCTTCAGTCCTGAGACTGGTTTAATGCAGCGCTCCAAGCTACCCTGTCCTGTGCAAGCCAGTTCAGTTTTGAATGAGAAAGGAAACCTACATCCTTTTGAAACTGCTTACTGTATTCGATTTGTTTCGTCTGCTATAAACTGCAACAGGTCTTCTAAAAGAAAAATCATAAACATATACAGAGTCGTCAAACGTATGCGTTAATCGCTGGAAATCGCTTTGTTTTCAATCGGAGATGTAATTTTTATTGAATTTTCACTCGGTTTCACCCGCTATATTTAACTTGAAGTGCTGTATGATAATTCTGTTCCGTCGTTGTTACATTCGTGCACCAATATCAGTTTTCTTACAAGGAGACCACATGGGTATCGGATTTTAGTTTTTTATATTTATTGTGCGTGAAGTTATAACACAAATAACAATCAGCCAAAGCCATTCGAGGCAACTCTCAAAAAGTCTCAAGAAAATCGACTTTGAAGTTTTTCAGGTACACGTAAGTACCAATAAGTAAAAGAGTTGCAGCATCTGTTAGGGTAGCTCTGACTGTAGCGTTCTAGCCTTACAATCATAGGGTCGGTGGTTCGAATCCTGCAGATACCATTTTTTAATTTTTTTCGTTGTGTTCGAATACTAATACAATTTTAATACCCAAGGTATTTTTTTAAGAAAAATGCACGTATTTTTGTTTATTCGTAATTTTCTATATCTTATAAAAGGTTGTTAATAATGTCGATTTCAATCAAAAAACAAATTTACGTTTCCATCATTGGCTTCACTATTACTTGACGACGGTAGTCTTTGATTGTTCAGTTTGTTAAGAGCTACGACGCTGTTTTTGGGAAGTCATCTCCGTAACTGGTAATGACTTTTCATGGAGCTAACCTACTCGACCATTGTTTTAGGTGACGACAAGGTGTTCAGCTCCTATATTTACACAAAAACAAAAACTGACACGTGGAATTAAAGATCCCAAAATATTTTATATAACGGAATTTGAAAAGAACGAAAAAACGTATGCCGCAGCAGGAGTCGAATCTCCGATTCCATGGTTATAAAGGCAGCTCCACCTGAGCTACACTGGCACCAGCTGCAAGAATGCCGGACATTTGCCACGCCGGACTTTTGTCACACCTGGCCCTTCGCCAGGTAGTCGTTTTAGTGACCCCTCAGGCAAGGGACACCATTCCCCGTACTCCCGCTGTTTGCTTCCAAACCTCCGTCTCCGATCTTACTCTATGCAGCCAATACGGAAGAGATCTTTTTCTTCGACATTTCGCCGTAATGTACAACTTCTTTTCAATATTCCGAAATCGAAATATTTATAACTATAGGGAAACTAAAGCAATACCGTCGTCTATGTCAGTGTATAATTAATTCTTCCAACCATTCTCCCTCCGTCTGTACGGTAAATTTCTTCCACCCTTACTGATTGAGACAGAAATAGACCATCGCCAAGAAAGGAACACGAAAGGAACGATATAAAGATAATTCGAATGTTCATTGATCATTCAAGTTTGATATCTACATTTGTACATATATTAATTGCTACAACCGCATAAAATTTACTCTCTTGCGGCGAAACATTAGTTAATATAGTGTATTGGGACAATGTTCAAAACAATGACAGAAAATACGTTTGCAAAACAGCGATAAGAACGTCTATGTTTAACAGATCGCCTAAAGTCGACATACAATTTTTAAGTATTTGTAATAAGGAAATGAAGGAGTATAGAATGCTATACTTGTAACGTACACTGTTGTTCTACATTGTTTAGCTTTGGTATCTACTGAGTCGCAGAGGAAGCACCCAAATTTTTTAAGGAAAAGGCCATAACTCCTATGATCTACGCTATAAAAGAAATAAAAAGCACAACTTAAGGAAATCGTCATGTCAATTGTGTACTAGCTCACAAGCGAAACTGAAGTCGATAGTTCCTGTGATTTAGAATGACCAGATGATATACTCGACAACCAGATAAATTAATAACTGACTCCGTTTATCGGCCCCCGCAAAAAAAAAAAAAAAAAAAAAAAAAAAAAAAAAAAAAAAAAAAAAAAAAAAAAAAAAAAAGATTGTAAATCTATGGGACTTAACTACTTGGTTATTAGTCCCTAGCTTGCGAACTACTTGAGCTAAGTTAAACTAACTAAGGACAACACATACACCCATACCCGAGGGAGGACTCGAACCTCTCAATGCCGAATGGCCGCGCGCATCGAAGCACGACGCCTCAGTGCGCACTGCCATTCCGCCGTGGCAGTTCCGCACTCTCATGATGCACCCGCTGAACGGTTCATAGAAAACTTGAGTCTCACCACAAATAGGTATACTACTCATAAAATTATAGATGGCAGTGACTTAAGTCTACCATCCGTATGTTGACCAAACTACACCTTCAGACAGGATGGCAGATACATCTTCCGAAATTGTTCTAAATGCCTCTTTTATTATTTTTTTATATTTAGTTCACGAGCCCATTCAAATTGTAAATGCGTTCGAAAACACACTTGAGCTGTTAGTAACAAATATTTCTGAGCATCACGACGGATACAGGGATAAGTGAACACGAAGTTGTAGCAAGCTCAAATCCGTAATAAAGATATTTACCAAAACTAAACGCTAAATATCTATTTTTAAAAAAATATTCGGTTGACATCTTCCCAGGAGACAGTCTCCATTTTTTCTAAATTAACTATGTAAGTGTAGACCATATGTGGCTTACATTCAGAGAAATAGTATCAACAGCACTGGAAGGATTCCTACCAAATAAATTAATAAGAGACTAAACTGGTCCCCGTGATACACAAAACAGAACAGAAAGCTTTGCAGAAAATTTAGACGAATGCTAAATACCCAAATTTGCGGAAGTTTTACTGTAGCTCGAAATTTTGCGCGGCCTTCAATGCGACATTCATTTAGTAGTTTCCACAACAAAACTCTTTGTAGAAATGTGGCGGAAAATTCAAAGAGATTCTAGTCCTATGTCATCTACACCAGCGGAAAGACTAAGTGAATGCCTTTATTGCACGATAGCGACGGTGGTATTACTGATGACAGTGCCACTAAAGCCGAGTTATTAAATAAAGTTTTTCCAAATGCTTTCAACAAAGAAGACGAAGTAAACGTTCCACAATTCTTTATGAGAACTGCTGCAAACATAACATAGAAGTAGATACCCTTGGCGATGCAAAGCAAATCATCCTATCAAATAAGTGATTTTGCAGACGAAATGATCAAATATGTTTTCAAAAAAGTTTCTAATGTATAGGAAAAATAAGTCTAATACATTTGTTTATGATATTCTTTTGTAACAATTATTTTTGAGCAGTAAGCTCTTTGCCTTATTTCAATAGCTTTTACTAGTCTGATTAAAGATAATCAATAACATGGTGAGAAACTTTAATTTTTAAGGACTATAGCTAAATGTATTTCATGAGATATGCAGTTTTATTTATATCCTTGTCTAATTTTGGAGATTTATGAGCAGATCTGTTTTAGGGAGTCTCTTTTAGGTGCAATTAAAAAGTTCAGATTCTTTTTAAAACCTAAAGTGTACCATATCAGTTTAACAAAAATGAGATTTTTAGGAGCTGGTTGCGGCTCTGAAGTTACAGGAAATAATTTTAGAACTCACAATCTTTGACGGTGTGGCCACAATATTAGAAGGTAGAAAAATTCTCTTAACGTGTAAACTATGGACGCTTTTACCTAAATAGGAAATTGCAAATTGAAAAGCAGTAGATATAACTATAAATTCTGGTTGCAGGAGGATCATTTGAGTGATGTTTAATGTATTTGCTTCGTTGAGTCAAATTTCACTGCGTATTGATTAAACGCTAGTGAACCGAACTGGGACCAGCTAGTTTCATCATTTAAGTTCTATAAGGATACTAAGGTCTGATACATTCTTTTTATTTTTACAACTAATAAAGGTCGCATCGTTAGCTGGTCCTGACAGATGTTCTCTACGTTCAATACGTCTCCGTTCTTCGAAAGCAGCTTTCCCTTGTAATGATCCTATTTTCGGCGTAAGCACATCCACACCTTATTATCGCTTAACCATTGTAATGGGCAAAAGACCTGCCCTTGGCTGTTGTAATAACTTCCATACTGACGGTTACACTGTGAAATACGGCTGTGACTTAGGTGCGTATGTCTGGACGGGTGGTGGTGGTGGTGGTGGTGGTGGTGGTGGTGGTGGAAGGGGGGGGGGGGGAGGAAGACACGGGCACCCGACCCTTCGGAGCAGGTAAAAGTGTGGCAAATGTCTGGCGTGGCAAGTGTCCGGACACCTGCTGCAAGCGTGGTACTTACGTGTACTTGCAAAACTTTAACGTCTATTTTCTTCAAAATTTTTGAGAGTGACGTCGAATGGCTTTGTCTGATCGTTATTTAAGTTCTGAACTTAACGAACCATAAATATAAAGAAATTTTAAAGTCCGATACCCATGTGGTCTCCTTGTTAGGAGACGTCAGACGGTAAAAAATGTTCCACTTCTTCCGAATTACTTGTGCCAGAAGCAGTGGCGGACTAAGTGAGGGGGGGGGGGGGGGCGGACCGCCCCGGGCCTCCGGTCTTGCGGGGCCTCCAAAATACCTCGAAAGCAAGGTGTTTTTTTTTTTTTTTTTTTTTTTTTTTTTTTTTTTTTTTTTTTGCGCTGGGCATCTTGTTCTGCTGGGGCCTCAAAATCTCGAAAGCTATTTTTTCAGACCTGGGGGCCTCCAATTCTTTATATATATATATATATATATATATATATAGTATTTCCAAGTGGACGGGGGAGGGGGTGGGGCTCATTTCGTTTCCCCGCCGCCCTGGGCCTCCAACAGCCTTAGTCCGCCACTGGCCAGAAGATTGTCTAGTAGCAGCTACAGCGGATGTGTACGTCACAGACACTTGCTCAATACATCCCTCGCGTCTGATAGGGAGGCGACGGGAGCAGTGACAGGCCTCCGTAAGCGCGACTGTCTTATCGGATCGAGCGTCCGGTTTTAAGAGCCGGCGCGCTAAGTTACTGCTACCTGCGTGCTGCATCTCTACACATTGCTGTATTACATCATTCTACAAGTAACTGTCCGGCTGCATAGTTAGGGACTGATTTAGTGTTCTTATGTTTGTAAACCCATGGAGACCAGACTGCAATGCTCATCAAATGTTCAAATGTTTGTAGAATCTCTGGGACTTAACTACGGGGTCATCAGTCCCTAAACTTACAAACTACTTATGAACTACTTACGAACTAGGACGGCACAAATATCCATGCCCGAGGGGGGATTCGAACCCCCGACCGTAGTGGCCGTGCAGACCGTGACTGGAGCGCCTCAGTCCCCTCGGCCACCGCGGCCGGCAATGGTCATCAGTTCCTAAACGTACAAACTACTTAAACTGACTTACACTAACCTAAGAACAACACACATACCAATGCCCAAGAAAGGACTAGAACCTCCGTCGGCGAACAACCGCGAGCTTCGAAACAAGGCGCCTTAGAGCACTCTACTACTCCACGGCGGCCATCTATTTTCTGCACCGCTGTAGTCCATTATTTCAGAATTAGACTTCACTTTGAGCGGTTGATGCAGTTTTAACTTTGCATTCTTCTGTTCTATGTGAGTAATGTTACATCGACATAGTAGCACAGAGATCCTGCAGCTACTAACAAATAGTGACATTGAGTGTGAAATCTCTGATGTCTGTAGGCGTGGTATGTCTTCAACGGAATCAAGAATTAGTAGTCACCAGCCTTCTATATCAAATGGTAAAACTCACCAGTTTGATGATTAAACAAGAGGTGCAGTTGTCCGCGACGGAGCGGCCGAGCGCATTGAGGCGCTATGCTACGATGCGCGAAGCCGTTCCCCGTCGGGGGTTCGAATCCCCCCTCCGGCATGGATGTTTCTGTCGTCTTTAGTATAAGTTAGTTCATAAGTAGTTTCTAAGTTTAAGGACTGATGACCCCGCAGTTAAGTCCCTTAAGCTTGACAAACATTACACAAGGTGCAATTGGTAGGCGTTTGGAATGCGAAGAACCAGGAAGTGATAAAGATTTAGAAACCAGCGCGCGTTAGTGACACTTTCTATAGGAAACAAATCGATTTCCAGACATTAAAGTATACATTATATAACACGGCTTCAGGGTAGAAATGTGAACTGGTTAATTACGCAAGTATTTTGTCATTTTCATGATTTTTATGTCACAAGAAGAGGAAACAAATTGATTTTATGGTGGAGCGAGGTCGAATACTCAAAAATCTGTCCATTCTCGCCTATCAACGTGGAAGGTCTCTGTATTTGAGGAACTTTATTGTTGTATTGCTGTTTTATCCGTGGTCTTCAGTCCGCAGACTGGTTTGATGCAGCTCTCTACGCTGCCTTGTCGTGCGCAACCTTCTTCATCTCTGGATAAGATCGTCAAGCTACATCCTTTTTAACCTGCTTACTGTATTCGTCTATCAGTCTCGTTCTACGATTTCTATCCCACACACTTCCTTCCAATGCTAAATTGACGATTCAATTCCGCATTTTACATCTTCTTTATTTTGTTACCCCAATAACGAAACTCGTCTATTGCTTTTATTGTTTTATTACCTAATCTAATTCCTTCAGCATCGCCTGTTTTTCTTACATTACATTCGTATTAATACTCATACGCTCCTTTCAAAACACTGTTCATTCAGTACAGCTGCTCTTCCAGGTCCTCTGCTCTCTATGTTACAGTGTCATCGGCAAACTGCAAAGTTTTTATTTCGTCTCCCTGAAGTTTAATTCCTTCTCCAAATTTCTGCGTCCATTCCTTTACTGCTTGCTCATTGTACATATTTAATAACGTTTGTTGCCCCCTTTGTAACCAGTGCTTTTTCATGTCCTTCGACTCTTATAACTGCTGTTTGACTTTTGTACAAGATGTATGTAACTTCTCGTTCCCTATATTTTACTCATGCTACCTTCAGAATTTGAAAGTCAGCATTGTGAAAACCTTTCTCCAAATATACATAAGCTGGAAACGTGCGTTTACCTTTCTTTATCTTCTAAGATAAGTCGTGAGTATTGCCTCTCGTGTTCCTATATTTCTCTTAAATACAAACTGATCTTCCCCGAGGTAGGATTCTACCAGTTTTTCCATTCGTCTGTAAATAATTCTTCTTAGTATTTTGCAACCATGATTTATTAAATTCATACTTCCGTCATTTTCACACTTGTTTGTACTTGCTATTCAAAATGTTCAGCCGCGAAGGATTAGCAGTGCGTACTGGGGCGCCGTTCTGCGGTGCTCGCGGCCGTTCGCCGTCGGGCATTCGAATCCCCCCACGGGCATGGATGTTTCTGTTGTCCTTAGGTTAGTTTAAGTAGTTCGTAAGCTACGGACTAATTTTGTTCAAAATGTTCAAATGACTGTAAATCTATCGGACTCAACTGCGTGGTTATTAGTCCGTAGCTTACAAACTACTTAAACTAAGGTAAACTATCCTAAGGACAACACACCCACACCCAAGGGGGACTAGAACCCCCGACGGCGAACGGCCGCGCGCACCGCAGGACGACGCCGCAGTGCGCACGGTTAATCCGCCGCGGCTGCTGTCATTGGATTTGGAATTATTGTATTTCTTCTCGAAGTCTGAAATTATTTCCTCTGTCTCAGGCATTTTGCACACAAGGTGAAATAGTTTCTTCGTGACAGGCGCTCTAAACATGTTAGGAGTTCACTACTCCAGGGGTCTTGCTTCGACTGAAATATGCCAGTGCTCTGTCAAATTCATCTCGCAGTATCGTATTTCTTATCTTCATCTACGTCCTGTTCCCTTTCTAGAGTATCGCCTTCAAGTTCGATTACCCTAT
This sequence comes from Locusta migratoria, assembly GCA_026315105.1. NCBI lineage: Eukaryota > Metazoa > Arthropoda > Insecta > Orthoptera > Acrididae > Locusta > Locusta migratoria. The sequence continues at coordinate 384,632,530 of CM048755.1, forward strand.
CTAGGCCATCAAATTCAAATGTTCAAATGTTTGTTAAGCTTAAGGGACTTAACTACGGGGCCATCAGTCCCTAAACTTACAAACTACTTATGAACTACCTACAACTAAGGACGGCACAAATATCCATGCCCGAGGGGGGGGGGATTCGAACCCCCGACCGTAGTGGCCGTGCAGACCGTGACTGAAGCGCCTCAGTCCCCTCGGCCACCGCGGCCGGCTCTAGGCCATCAATATATCTCTTCCACCTGTCAGCTTTCCCTTCTTTGCTTAGTACTGGTTTTCCAACTGATCTCTTGATATTCATACAGCTGCTTTTGTTGTATCCTAACGAATCTTATTTTTCTGTATGCGGCATCTATCTTTCCATTGGTGATAGATTCTTCTACGGACTTGCATTTGTTCTGTAGACACTCCTGTTTAACCAGTCTGCACTTACTGTCAACCTCATTTTCTGGTCGTGCGCTGATATAGTGGTAAGACGTCTGCCTAGTAAACATGGAGGTCCGGTTTCGATTCCCGGCCGCATCACAACTGATTCACCTTTATCTTCTTTCCATACGTCTGTACTCCATTTTGCCTGCTTCACTTGCTGCATTTTTATGATTTCTCCTTTCATCAATTAAGTTCACTACCTCCTATTTTATCCAAGGACTTGTATTAGGCCTTGTCCTTCTACTATATGATCCTGTGTCTCTCAGAGCTACCCGTTCTTCTTGTACAGCATTACTTCCCCCAGTTTCGGTCAATAATAACCTAATCCTCCCTCTGAAACTCACAACAACCTCTGGTTCCTTCAGTATATCCAGGTTCCATCTTCTTAAGTTTTTCAAGTCTCGTTTTAATCTACAGTTCATGAACATTAAATTGTGGCCACCATAGTCTATATCGGCCCCTGGATATATCTTACAGTTTAAAACCTGGTTTCGTAATCTGTCTCATCATTATAAAATCAATTTGATACCATCCGGTGTCTCCTGGTCTATTCCACGTATTCAACCTTATTCCATCATGCTGAAACCCAGTGTTTGTGATGATTAAATTGTGCTCTGCGCAAAATTCTAGCAGACCTCTTTCATTTCTTTCCTCTAAGCCATATGCACCTACTAATTACCTTTTTTTTCGGTCTCCTCATCATCCGCATAGCTAGTTGGCATATGTCAATCGATATAATTGTTCTGCAAATAACATATTATGTCCCTGGCAGGGGGTTCATCTAACCGCTTTTACGATATTTCTCTAACGCTCGATTATTTGATAGCGAGCGGAAAAGGGGACACCCGTATCTTTCCGTTTTCGATTTCATTTCTCTTATTTTATAAGGATGATCATGTCTGCCTATGTAGGTGGGTGCTATAAAGATATTTACGCATTCAGAAGAGAAAGTTGGTGAAAGGAATTTCGGAAGTCGATCTCGCCGCAAAGAATAACGAGTTTTTTTGAAATAATTTCCACCACAAACGGGTGCATCATTTCCGTGACACTCTCTCCCCTATATCGCAATAACATGCAACAAGCTGTCCTTCTCTGAACTTTATCCTCTTTCAGTCCCATTTGATGGGCATCCCAGAATGAGCAGCAATACTCTAAACTAGGACTGACAAGTGTAGTGTAGGCAGCTTCTTTAGTAGAACCGTTGCAGCTACTGCCAATAAAACTAAGTATTTGGTTTGTCCTGCAACGATATGTTCTACGTTTATCTCCAATTGAAGTTATTCCTAATTGTAATTCCTAGATATTTAATTTACGGTGTAGAGATTTGACTGATTTATCGTGTAAAATGCAGTTTAACAGATTTATTTTATTGCTCTGATAGAAAGCTGCTCAGATTGTCTCATAAATCGTTTATAAAGATAGGGAATCGTAGGGCCTTTTAACACCTTCCTGGGGAACGCCTGATATCACTTCTGACTTACTTGATGACTTTCCGTCAGACACTAAGTACTGTCGGGAATGACAGTAAATCACAAACCCAATCGCAAAACTGAGACAATATTCCATATGAACGCAGTTTGATTAGAAGCCGCTTGTGAGCTACAGTGTTAAAAGCCTTCTGATATCTAGAAATATGGAATCTATTTGAGAGCCCTTGTCGATAGTACTCATCATTTCATATGAGTAAAGGGTGAGTTCACAGAAACGATACTTTATGAATCAGTGTTGACTGTGGGACAATAGTACTTCTATGCACTTATAATACTGTGTTTGGTGTTGGCTTCAAGTCTATCTTTACTATGATAATGTGTTCACTATGCTGTTCATAGTAACTTACCCGCAGCTCTAATTTTCGTATTCATTATTAGACCTATGCCTTTAATAACCCCAATGGATTTTCTATGTATAACCCTGAACTCACCTGACCAGAAATCCTGTGCATTCTGACACAGAATTCCGCTAATCTTCATTTATCTAACTTTAACCTATCCATTTCTCTTTTTAAAATTTCTAACATACGTACCCGATTATGGGATGGAAAATTCCACGCTCAGATCCGTAGAATGCCTGTTGTTTCCTTGATGACATCTTCCTGAGTAGTCCTCGCCCGGAGTTCCGAAAGACTATTTTACCCCCGGAATGTTTTACCGAAGAATACAGTCATAACATATTTCTACAGTAGAGGTGCGTGTCCTCGGAAAAAGTAACGACTGTAGTTTCATCTTGCTATATACATAGGTTTGATTTTCCTAGGACTACTACTAAAATAAGTCGTACGAACTGCCCTAAATCCAATATGAACTTCCCCGAGGTTATCGGAAACTAAATGAAAGATTCCAGTTAGTAGCAATCAAACTACATTTTATATACTTTATAAAATGGAAGCAGAATACCTCGACTGTATCGTTGAGACAACCATCCGAAGTCTTCCAGATGTACAAGTATTACAGTCATGAAATGTTTCCACATAGGAATGAAATGGGTTCCCGTATGTAGCAACAACTATTCACTTTCATCTCGTTAAGTATACAAATGCTGCCTGAAGTCCTCCATCTCCACGACTTCTGGACTGCGGTGTGTATTGGCTGCAGAACAAAGCAGGTTCATCTGTAGAGATTTTTGAAAGTTTACAAGAAGATTCTTGCCAGATACATAACGTCGAGCGTCACCAAATTCAATATTTGCCTCCATCACTCCAGCGTCAAGCAAACATTCAAACGCTTTTGGCATCTGCTATAAATTTCGTATTAGGAGAACCTTTAATCGATGAACAAATATCCAGTATTTACAGTCGAGGTATTCTGCTTCCATTTTATAAAGTATATAAAAGGTAGTTTGATTGCTTCTAACTGGAATCTTTCATTTAGTATTCGCCGTCAAAAAACTTGCTGGTGTGTAAATTATAGTTTACCAAAACCGGCATAAGTACGCAAGGAGTCTTGCTTTTACTTATGCTGTACGGGTTCGCAGAACGGCTAATCAGAGTGCTATTGATCTCCTACAGTGAGTCGTCTTCAGCTGACGTGTCATGTTAGACGCTGTTGTATGCCTGTCTCGTTTTCCGACACACAGATACAGAAACACTCACACTCAGATAAATACATCAGTAATTGGTATCAAATGAAACAGAACTAGAAAGATGTGCGGTTCAGACAAGTTGAATATTACAGCGAAAGTAGCACCTGTAGGAGTAGGCCTCGTCTGCTCGTTTCCCGTCACTGTTGCGACCGAGCAAGGTGGCGAAATGTTAAGCGGTTCAAATCCCCCTCCGGCCACCAAGGTTTAGGTTTTCCGTCATTTAGATAAATCGCTCCAGGCAATCCTTTCACAGGGCAGGGCGGTTTCTTTTGCCGTTCTTACCAAAACAATCAGAGCTTGTGCTCAGTCTTTAATGAGCACGTTGCCTACAAGACGCTCAGCCTGTCTTCTTCGTTCCCTCTTTCTCACTCAAATACGCCAGTGGCCATCGATAGCTGTGGATCTTCGGCGCCATCAGCCCCCTCCCGCGGGCGTAATCTGCAATGTGTAAACAGAGCTCCTTTGTGAAACACAGGCTAAGGTGCCGCCGTCGGCAACTGTTGAGGCCCGGCGTTGCCAGATGAGACGGCACCTATTGACGAACCGACAAAGCGCGGGCCGCCACTCAACACGTTAAGCTGCACCCTTTCTCTGATAAGGTTAGGGACACGTGCGTTGTCCAAATGGCAGCTAATTGAAAAACTTGCACCAGGCCGTTGAAAAACACGAAATTACTGTTTCAGCTTTAGGAGTCCATTTGGTGCGTGTACCCTCAACGAGCCACGTGGAAGGTTTCTCAGTGACAGTTAAATAAGAACGCACGCTAGACATAGCTGATTTTATTGTTTTAATGGTTAATGTAATTTTAACCATATTTGCCGCATTCAGTACTTTTTATTATTAACTAGAGTCACATTTACGCGTAACAGCCCGTTAGGTTTTTTCTAAAAATATTCAAATGTTTTTTAACCTTATGGGACTTAACTACGGGGTCATCAGTCCCTAAACTTACAAACTACTTATAAACTAACTTATACTAAAGACAGTACAAACATCCATGCTCGAGGGAGGATTCGAACCCCCGACGGGAAACGGCCTCGCGCATAGCTCCTCAATGCGCTCGGCCACTCCACCGCGGCAGGTTTTTTCTATCCTGACGTCTATACAACAAAGCTTTTTATCGTTGTTTTCGTTTGATATTTATCACATCGTTATTTCAGTATATGTTTTTATTGTTATGTGGAACAAAATTAATCAATTGCCAAACAGCTTCTCTAGCAGTTTCCATCTCAAGTTTATTGCAATTTGTTTCTCCGCAGACGCATTTCACTTAATTTGCAAGGCTATTTTGAAAATATGGGATGCACACTTTGTTTCTGCTGTTTTTTTTTTTTTTTTTTTTTTTTTTTTTTGTTCCGTCCCGATTTTTGCCCCACACACTTCCTTCCAATGCTAAAATGTCGATTCCTTGATGTCTCAGAATGTGTGTCACCAAGTGCTCCCTCCTCTTATCCAAGGTATGCCAGAAATTTCTTTTCCGTCCAATTGTGTTCAGGACCTTCTCATTAAGGACAGGCTGTAAACATCTAATCTTCAGCATTCGTCTGTAGCACTACATTTCAATTGCTTCTATCGTCTTTCTGTCTGAACTGCTCCTCGTCCACGTTTCCCGTAGCCATTCTGCATTTTATATCTCCTGTACTTCGGCCATCAGAAGTTATTTTACCACCCAAAGAACATAACTCATCTACTACAGAGTAAAATGTTTCTACGTATACATTTGGTGTCAATCCACAGATGGTATTACTTATCATTTTGCATGTTCCAAAATCCATTTCTCCTCCCTTCTTTGGTTGTGGAAATTGAAGTAGGAAAAAAAAAATACAAATGCAGGAAAAACGGGTTCGTAAATGCCGAAAAATCACGAATGGTGAAAGTGACACCAAGTTCTTTCATTCGACTTTTATCTCCACCAACAAAAAAGGGAAAAAAGTAGTGGACCCCAGAATAAGTAAGACAGAGTGCCAATTTATAAACAATTGCTGATTTTAATCTGTAAAGAGCAAAAATAGACACATATAATGTTTACCATAATTTTTAAAGACTACTGAAGATAGGTTGCTTCTTGTGTAAAGCATTCTGAAATTACAGTAAGTAAAATTTGATGAAGTGAAGTGTTTATTCAGATTAAAAGGACAGCCTACGCAGGAAAATATCACCGTTTAGGTAATACGTCTTGCGGAGAAACATTTACAAGGGTTTTAGCGTGTTTTAGTTCACTCTCTTTGGGTCATCAAAGTGAATACTTTCCAGCTCACTTTGAAATGCCGTATGCTAGTCTTATTTTTAATTCCCCGTTGAGTCTCACAGATGGACATTATGACTAAAAAAGACACTCAAAATCCGGTAACAACTAAAACTATCAAGGTCGGGATGATAAAGTGCTCCCAACACAGCAGAGCTGTGTGTGGATGCTTTTTATTTATTTATTTATTTATTTTTATTTAATGTGGAAATGTTTGTAATGCTTATGGGATTTAACTGCGGGTCATCAGTCCCTAAACTTACAAACTACCTATGAACTAACTTGTACTAAAGACAACACAAACATCCATGCCCGGGGGAGGATTCGAACCTCCGATGCGGGAGGCCGCTCGTCCCGCAATGAGGCGCTCCAGACAGCTTTATTTATTTATTCTCCTTTGTTCAGATAGATCTATGCTTTACGGTCGTTGGTTCAGTTCGTTCTTGGTTGTTCGTCCAGTATTCGGCTTAGCGTTTTTATTACAGAGAGGGTGTAGCCCTCTGACAGGGCGCGCTGATCCACGGTGCCCGGCCGATCCGAAACATGGCGCTCCAGACCGCTCGGCTACTCCCGCGCGGCGATGCTGTTATTAACAGACGCCGTGGAGTGGCCGAGCAAGCGCCTAGCTGCGGAGCGCGCGGTTGTTGGCCGTCGGAGTTTCGAGTTCTCCCTCGGGATAGATGTGTGTGTTGTCCTTAGGTTAGTTTACCTTAGTTTAAGTAGTTTGTAAGCCTAGGGCCGCACGGGAGTAGCCGAGCGGTCCGAAGCTCCACGTTGCGGATCGCGCGGCCTCCCGCGTCGGAGGTTCGAATCCTCCCTCGGGCATGGATGTTTGTGTTGTCTTTAGCATAAGTTAGTTCATAAGTAGTTTAGGGACTGATGACCCCGCTGTTAAGTCCCATAAGCTTTACAAACATTAGAATTTTTTTTAAGCTTATGGACTAATAACCAAAGAAGTCCCATAGATTTACAAACATTTGAATTCGAATTTGTTATTAACAACAGCCAGTTTAGCAGTGATACAGACGATCTTCACGTTATCGTATCTGTAAATATCACAAATATTTTATTCAGTAAGAATTTTGATCAATGGTAGTAATACGGAAAATATAATGGCGCTAGTCTCCCATAAGAATAAATGACAATACTGTCTATTGTCACAACTTCTTGGCGAAAGATTTCCGGAGTGCCAGCATTCGGTATTTTCATTGTGTGAAATCAGCTGCACTAAAGGTGCTGATCAACATGCGCCTGGCATAACTAATAAAATGGGTAGGACTAGGAAAAAATAAAAGGAAACTGGAGCCTAACGAATGGGAGTATCAGACTGGGGGAGAGCACAGTATCTATCCGGTAAATTATATTGGGAGCCTTGATATCAAAATAGAATATAAGTAAGCAAAACACCCTACCAAAATCCTGCATGGTGGATTCCATGGCCATATCCAATAAAACCTCTACTGTTAAGTTCTGAGTAATAAATATTTTTTATCCTGTGGGTTAAGTATGTGGCTGTATAGACGTGAAACCGGTTCTTGCTAATAACAGCATCCACACACAACTCTGCGGTGTTGGAAGCACTTGATCATCCTTAACTGTTGATTATTATCACTGTTTGAAAATTTCAGTTGTCACTGGATTTTGAGCGCGTTTTTGTTGATAGTGTCTTTGAGCTGTGACTGCCCTCCGCAAAGAATTGTTAATCGTACATTAGCTTGAACTGAAATATTTTTTTTCTGTAATAGTGTACCAAGTTCTTCTCCGTCGCGTCACTGTATATAAAGATCTGCTATTTATCTTTCAGAGACTTTGGATTGTCCTAATACATCTACATATAATCAGCAAGCCAACTCAGGGTGTGTGTCTTTGCGACTGGCGGAGGGTACTTTGTGTAAAACTTGTCACTTCATCCTTTTCCTGGTCCAGTCGAGTAAAATTTGCGGGAAATACAGCCGCCGGAAAGACACCGTGTGGACTCTAATTTTATCCTCTTGATCTTTTCCCGTGATATATGTAGAAAGAAGCAATATGTTTCTTGACTCTTCAAGAAACGGACGGTCTGGCAACTTGGAGGCTAATACAGAACGCCTCTCTTGCAGCGTCTGCCACAGGAGTTGTGCGATCATCTCCGCGGCGCTTACGTGCTTGCTAAATGAGCCTGTAAGGAAGCGTGCTGTTCGTCTTTGCCTCTCCCGTACGTCCTCTGCCAACTCTATCTGTTAGCATACCACACTCTTTGCTGCGGAGTGCACGGCTGCTCCCGGTCGGAGGTTCGAGTCCTCCCTCGGGCACGTGTGTGTGTGTGTGTGTGTGTGTTTTGTCCTTAGCGTAAGTTTGTTTAGATGGTTTGGAAGTCTAGGGACTGATGACCACTGCTGTTTGGTCCCATAGCTTCACAAACATTTGGACATTTGATCAAATGTTCAAATGTTTGTATAGCTTTTGGGACTTAACTACGGGGTCATCAGTCCCTAAACTTATAAACTACTTACGAACTAGCTAACACTAACAACGGCACAAATATCCATGGCGAAGGGGGGATTCGAACCCCCGACCGTAGTGGCCGTGCAGACCGTGACTGGAGCGCCTCAGTCCCCTCGGCCACCGCGGCCGGCAACATTTGATCCCACACTGACGAGCACAATACAGTAGTCAAGTCTTGATCGAACGAGTGTTTTGTAAGCTGCTTACTTTCTTGGCTGACTACACTTTCTGAGCATACTTCCAGTGAATCTTAGCATGGTATGTACTTTTCCCACAATGAATTTCATGCTGTCGTTCCACTTCAGAACGTTCCATATGCTTGTCCCCAAATATTTTTTTATAAGTAGACGCTTCCATTGAATCTTCTGCAATTGAGTAGTCATGCTAAAGGCTCTTTTTCTATGTATTCGCAATAGTTACATTTGTTTATGTTAAAGGTCAGTTGTCATTCCCTACACCAGACATCGATACGCTGACAATCCTTCTACATTTTTACATATAAAAACAGTTTAGAGTGCAGTGATTTTCATTTGTATCAAATAGTTTCCGTACTTTTTTGGACCATCTTCAGGATTGCAACTCCATTGATGCCGTGGAGCTGGGCAGGTGCTTGGGAGCCTTCCAGTGACGCACTGTCCAACCCCACTACATCAATGGTGTTGCAATCCTGAAGTTGGTTCAAAAAGGTCAGAAACTAGTTGATACAAATAAAATCATTGTACTCTAGACAGTTTTTGATACATGAATTTAAATATAAGAGTGCTGTTTATCCCGATAGTGGAACAAAAATTTTTCCAAAAAATATTCTTTTACATTTTGCTACAATTTTCCAGCTTGGAGTCTCCTCGGCATCCTCCAGCATCATCCGTGAAAAGCCCCACAGAACTGCCTGTAGAATTACATGTGTTAGGTTAGAGCATTAGAGGTTACAGTTTTTATTTTCTTATTGGTGTTTCAGTTGCTATGGGTACTTAAACGCACTAGTGACTTCCAGTCACTGCTTAAGTAGCTAGCATCCGCATTCCATATAGTTAGAAGCGGGAGGAGGCGCTGCTCACATGCACTTCACGTCTGCGTATGTACGTGAACCGGCTGGCAACGGCTCAGCCGAATCTATTATTATCCCGTTACTTGGAAGTCCGTCAGTGACAGACTGCCGAAGAGAGAGTTACGTGTAAACTTTCACTTCTCCAGAGTGTGTGCAGGGCTCGGCGAAGCTGTCGCGCCACGGCTAGGAGCACTCGACAAGAGCGAGAAACGGAAATGACCCGCCGTATCTGTTCTTCTGGGAAGGCATCCCTCAATTCAAAAACGGGCGAGCGAGCTTGCGCTTTAGATGCCGTCTGTCGGTAAGTCATGAGGAAGCAGGCGGCTGGCCGCTCTGCCTACGCGGCCCCTCCACGAGGTTTTTCTACAGGCTGTTGCACAATGCTGTGCCGGAACTTTAGCGCGCGCTTTAAATCACTGTCTACGCTACTCCGTCAACGTTTATTTATGAATCAATAAGTAACTTAAGACTGTGCAGAACACAGCAGGCTATAGCCTTTATCCAGAGCTCAACATTATGAAGGAAATCACATTAATGCAGGAACGGTAGCCATAAGTCAGTATACTTATACCTACTACAAACATACTACGAAGTGAATAAAAAGTTCTCGGGTTTCCGTCCGCGTCAGGTGGTTATAGCTCCACGAGCTGTCGGTCAAGCACTCCTTGGCCATTGTCAAGTGGTACTTACTGCCTAGTGGCTGCAAGTACGGTCTTATATACACTAGCTGCCGGCTGTGACGTCACTGGTGCTCCGCGACATCGCCATATATGGGCATGCTTTGAGTCGGCGTTTGATGCCCCCGTTTTAACTGCGCTTTCATTTTAGTTTGTTCAAATCAGTGTTCAAAATTTCGTAAATCTATGGTACTTAACTTCTTTGGTTATTAGTCCCTAGTCCCTAGACTTATAAACTACTTAAACCATGTTCAACTAACCTAAGGACAATGTCCCATGGAGGATTGGAACCTCAGACGGAAAGCAACCGCGCGCTATGCAGCAAGGCGCCTTAGACTGCTCGGCCATTTCACCGCGGCCATTTTAGTTTGTCACGCCAAAAATAAGTATTTAAAAGTGGTACAAGCGTTTCTAGGAAGGTTGCGAAGACAGTGAAAATGATTATACGTTTTGGGCGCCCCAGCATATCAGCCAGTGAGATAGAGGAAAAAGTGAAAGAAACGAGTAAATTTTATCCACAACGGATGCAGTTTTACTCCATGACTGATAATTTATAGAATAACCACATAACATCATTATTCAACGCGTCGCTTCACTACTTACAATTGCTTCACATGTGTCTCTTTAGTCATCATCAAATAAAACACGTGTTTTGTTTAGACCAGACGGACACAAGCACGAAACTGGTCGTGAGCTGAGTACAATACTTTTAAATGTGAATGATTACTAGTTTTGCCATATCTAGCTGAGACCTCGTTGGCACACTGAGACGGGGATGCGAAAATGAAGTACAAAGGTTTATTTAGTATAAATACTTTTTTATATAGGGTGTAGTTACGTGGAACTTATTGCGGCAGAAGTAATTGGTACTCAATATTTTTCGGAAAATTTCACCGTTTTTCAGCAACTCTTTATCCCCTTTTACCTATCTATAAAACTCCATGCAAGTCTCGCAAAAGCCGATTTCTTTTCATCATTTCGCTGGTCAGAACGAAAATACTTTCCGTAGTTGTTCGTGCACGGGAATAGAAAACAAATAAACGCATGATTTTAGCAGTTCCATTTGCGTTCAGAGTTTCCGGTTTCCTTAAAAAAGTAAATCCACAGGGGTGGACAAAATAATATGAACACTATGTAGTATACTACATAATGTTGAAGTTGGCACCACTGCGTACGTGTTAACACTGAGACGCAACCACGGTGCTCAATTGACGTACGGAGACTCGGACGTAACCTTGCAGTATATTATACGTTTCTGTCTGCGATGGTCAACGCGAATGACCAGCAAGTGCATGAATCTCAGACCTTCAAAGAAGCCAACTGCATGGAGCGCAGTTAGTGGGAGCATTCGTGACGGAAACGGCTACACTGTTTAATGTTTCACTAGCGACAGTATCCTCGGCAATGACAGCCTACAAAATGTTCAAATGTTGTAAACCTAAGTGACCAAACTGCTAGCTTTATCGGGCTCTAAACTTACAAACTACGTAAACTTCATACGCTAAGGGCAACACACGCATCCATGGTGCGTGGGAGGACTGAAACATCCGAGGGGAGTGGCCACGCAATCGATGACATAGTGTCTCAGACTGCGCGATCATTGCCGTATGTCAGGCTACAGAAACGAAGTAAAGCATCATTGGCAAAGAGGAATAGTGGGCAGAACCCGACGTTTACTGACAAAGACCGACGAGCATTAAGAACCCTTGTGGCCAGACAACATACAACTACCAAGGCTAAACCGACTGCCAAACTCAACATTCACGTAAGTAATACTGTTTCGATGAAAATGGTACGGCTGGAGCTTCACGTGCGTGGAAGGGCTGCAGCTGCTAAACCCTTAATACCCCCCTCGGGCATGGATATTTGTGCCGTCCTAGTTCGTAAGTAGTTCATAGGTAGTTTGTAAGTTTAGGGACTGATGACCCCGTAGTTAAGTCCCATAAGCTTAACAAACATTTGAACATTTGAAACCCTTAATAGTGGAAGCCAACACAAAGCTGCTGTCAGTCAGTAATAAAGGCTGATCACTAGATGACTGCAAGTACGTCGCATTGTCTGATGAACCTTCGTTTACATTGCTTCCTATAAACAACCAAGTTTTGTGCCGGAAACCCCAAAAGAAGCTCACGAGACGCCACGGCTATCTGCTTCCTTCAGTCAAACATGGGGAGGTTCCATCACGATTTGAGCATCTGTATCATGCTATTCATCTGTTTCTTTCATTGTCCTTACCGGTCGGATAGCGGTGAATAAATGTTTCATCGACCTCGACAACAAACTGCTTACTATGGCTTAACACATTGCAAAGTATCAGAAAATTAATTAAACAGCACCCTTGGACAGCAAAATCGCCATATCTCAACATAAGCGTTATGGAGAGTTTTATAGCAGAGTGCGACGACCAAATGTACAGCTCCAATAGCGTTCAACAGGCGGATGTTTTAGTACAACAATGACAACAGTCTGTTGTAAAATATAAAGGCACTTTACGAATATGTTCCTCGAAGTGTTGCAGTTGTTCTCAAAGCCAGTGGTGGGCGGACTCCGTTCTAATAAATAAATATCTTGACTATATTACTTTGTCCACCCCTGTATATTCTCGAAAGTAGTTGTCCCCTGAAATCTTCACACCAATTTAGTCAGGTATAACAGTGTTTTCAAATAAATCTAAATGAGTTATTTGCATGTTGCGCTGAAAGATGGGGTTATTTCAGTAATTCGGTTAAGATTCCAACAGTATTTTGCAAACTCCGGACAAAATTGGCACTTCTCGGGATGTCGGGACAAGAAGATCCATAACGGCATGAAACCGGAATATCGTGACGGAATGCAACTATATTTTTATGGATCTTATTCTTCAAGAGAAGGAAGTGCGTGGGGTAAAAATCGTAGAGGGAGACCAAGGGACGAATACAGTAAGCAGACTCAAAAGGATTTAGGTTGTCGTACGTATTCTCAGATGAGGCTTGCACAGGACACGGTAGCATGGAGAGCTGCAACAAACTAGTCTGCGGACTGAAGACCATAACAACAACATAACTCTTTCAGACCCAAGGTTGTAGGTGATGTGACATATAGAGAGGGACGATTAAGATACAAAAATACAAACAGTAATCAGTAATGCATTAGAAAAAAGAAAATAAATTTCAAAAATTTTGTACCCACACAATTGTCTGGCTTGGGCCTACACTAAATATTTTTATGATCAGCACCATCTTACAGTAACATGCCTTTGAAGGAAATGACATAATAACATTACAGGATCATATAAAATCAACTGACTGTCAAATGTGATAGCTTCACATGACAAAACAAGGATATCAACACCTTTTCAACAAGTCTTTCTTGCCGCCATTTAAGTGTACTGTAAGTTTGCCGTCTTTATCGACTGCTGGTATCACCCAGTGCAGAAACATTGAATTAAAACACATTGCGCACGTTACCACAGTCCATCCACGATCGTGTAATGCAGGTCCGAACTTCCTAGTTGAATCACAAAGAAACAAATCGAGAAAAGCAGAACTGCACAATTGTGCGTGCAGAGCCTGAAAGGGATAAAAGAACTGACTATGAAGGTTGACCGAATCACTGTAAGACAATTGTTAACGATGTTGGCATATACTCCCTCACCTGGACCCCTGGATGCCGGATGCCGTACGTCGGATGGGTACAGGACCCCTTTCTTTTCAAGGCCCGCGGCTAATCAGCCTCTCTCTCTCCTTGTGTCGGAAATTTGGAGTGTCTTGGCGGATGGAGGATCTCGTAGGAGTGTTTTATTGCTAGTCGGAGGTTATGGGATTAGAGGGTGAAATCTCTGTCAAGTATTAGGCGTGGGAATTTTGCTATAGGATCAGGCGGAAGGGAACCAAGAGATTTAATGAGATCTTGAGGAGAAGTTTGCGTTCTGGCAAAGAATGTTTCTGTTTTTTGCTTGACGATTTGCGGAATTTTAGGAATATTGTGGTGAGTGTATAGTACTGTGTTTGGAAGGTAACGGGGAGCATTAGTTGCTATTCGCAGGAATCTGTTCTGGAACCCTAGTCTCAAATCCATACAACAAAAATCCCACACCCGCCTCCGTCTCCTCAAACTCATTTTCCGGCCGGACATGGAGCCTCCAACCGTCCACAATAATACTCTACACCTACCTCTCCTCTGCAGCTTGGATAACTGCCTTCCCCACCTTCTATTAATACCTCCAGATGCTGGAACGCCACGCATTCCGATTCTTCTACCGCATCAACCTCCCGTCCCCCACGCGGATCCTGTACGACCTTATCCCGTTCTCCCACCTTCTCCAATTCCTAGAACATACCCGAATTCGTTGTTGTACACCTAAAACCTGATTTCGACAACCCCCTGTATATCCTCTCCTCACTGATACTGGGCCTCTGCCACGCCTTCACCACTTTATCCCTCCTACCCTGCAAACTTACACTTCCATATCATGCCCCAGGGCAATTTTCATCACCTCCCCCTCCCGGATACTGCCCACCGTCTTGAAATCTATCACTCCCTCCTCTCCCTCGTAGATCAGCCCCCTCTTCCCGTTTATTCCCCTATTCTACCCTACTTCTACCCCACGTCCAGGAAGTCCTTGCGTCTCCTTGATCCCCGTCTCCCCCTTCCCACCGCCCCTCCCATTTCCCCCCTCTCCCCTCCTGTTGCAAGTCCGCTTTGCAACAGTGGTGGTGCCATCCTAAACACGTTTTGTGTATACCTTATAGTGCTACTCGTAAGTGCTTCCGTTGTTGTGCTCTTCAGTCCGCAGACTGGTTTGATGCAGCTCTCCATGCTACCTGTCCTGTGCAAGTCTCTTCATCTGCGAATAAGTTCTGCTTACTGTATTAGTCTGTCAGTCTCCCTATACGATTTTTACCTCACACATTTTCCTCTAATGCTAAGTTGACGATTCCTTGATGTCTCAAAATGTGTTCCGCCAATCTATCCCTTCTCTTAGTCAGGATGTGCCAGAAACTGCTTTTCTTCCCAATTCGGTTAAGCACCTTCTCATTATTTACGTGATCTACCCATCTAATTTTCATCATGCGTCTGTAGCACCACATTTCGAAAGTTTCTATCATCTTTTTGTCTGATCTCCTTATCCTCCACGTTTCACTCCCATATAATGTTACACTCCTGACAAATGCTTTCAGAAAGGACTTCCTAACATTTAAATTAATATTGTATGTCAACCATGAACCACAGACATTGCCGAGGTGGGGTGGCTTGCGTGCCTCAACGATACAGATAGCCGTACCGTAGGTGCAACCACAGCTGAGGGGTATCTGTGGAGAGGCCAGACAAACGTGTGGTTCCTGAAGAGGGGCAGCAGCCTTTTCAGTAGTTACAGGGGCAACAGTCTGGATAATTGACTGAGCTGGCCTTGTAACATCACCTAATGTGGCTTTGCCACACAGTTACTCCGAACGGCTGAAATCAAGGGGAAACTAAAGCCGTTACTTTTTCCGAGGACATGCAGCTCTACTGTATGAACATATGACGATGGCGTCCTCTCGGGTAAAATATTCCGGAGGTAAAATAGTCCCCCACTCGGATCTCCGGGCGGGGACTACTCAGGAGGATGTGATCATCAGGAAAGACAACACTGGCATTCTACGGATCGGAGCGTGGAATGTTGGATCCCTTAATAGGGTAGGGAAGCTAGAAAATTTAAAAAGAGAAATGGATGGGTTGAAGTTAGATATAGTGGGGATTAGTGAAGTGCGGTGGAAAGAGGAACAGGTTTTCTGGTCAGGTGAGTACAGGATTATAAATACAAAATCAGTTGGGGGTATTACAGGAGTAGGTCTGATAGTGAATAAGAAAATAGGAATGCGGGTAAACTACTATGAGCAACACAGTGATCGCATTATCGTCGTCAAGATAGATACGAAGCCAACACCGACCACAGTAGTACAGGTTTATATGCCAACTAGCTCTGCAGATGATGAGGAGGTCGAAGAAATATATGAGGAGCTAAAGGAAATTATTCAGATAGTTAAGGGAGAGGGCAACGTAATTGTGATGGGAGACTGGAATTCGGTAGTAGGAAAAGGAAGAGAAGGAAAAATAGTAGGTGAATATGGACTGGGCAAAAGGAATGAAAGAGGAAGCCGCCTGGTGGAATTTTGCACAGAACATAATTTAGTTATAACAAACACCTGGTTTAAGAATCACAAAAGAAGGTTGTATACATGGAAGAGACCAGGAGAGACCGGGAGATACCAGATAGATTTTATAATGGTAAGACATAGATTTCGGAACCAGGTTTTAAACTGTTCAAAAATGTTCAAATGTTTGTTAAGCTTATGGGACTTAACTACGGGGTCATCAGTCCCTAAACTTACAAACTACTTATGAACTACTTACGAACTAGGACGGCACAAATATCCATGCCCGAGGGGGGATTCGAACCCCCGACCGTAGTGGGCGTGCTGACCGTGACTGGAGCGCCTCAGTCACCTCGGCCACCGCGACCGGCTTTTAAACTGTAAAACATACCCAGGGGCAGATATAGACTCCGACCATAAGTTGTTGGTTATGAACTGTAGGCTAAAACTGAAGAAACTACAAAAAGGTAGGAAAATAAGGAGATGGAACCTGGATAAATTGAAGGAACCTGAAGTTCTTAAGAATTTCAGAGGGAGCTTTAGGCAACAATTGACAGAAACAGGGGAAAATAAAACAGTAGAGGAGGAATGGGTAGCATTGAGAGATGAAGCAGTGAAGGCAGCAGAGGACAAAATAGGTAGCAAGGCAAGACCTACAAAAAATCCTTGCATATCACAGGAGATACTAAATTTAATCGATGAAAGGAGAAAATATAAAAATGCAGTAAATGAAACAGGCAAAATGGAGTACAGACGACTAAGAAATGAGATTGACAGGAAATGCAAAATGGCTAAGCAGGAGTGGCTAGAAGGCAAATGCAAGGATGTAGAAGAATGTATAAATAGGGGAAAAATAGATACAGCTTACAGGAAAATAAAAGAAACATTTGGAGATAAGAAAAACCGCGCTATGAATATCAAGGACACTGATCGAAAACCAGTTGTCAGCAAAGAAGGGAAAGCTGAAAGGTGGAAACAGTATATAGAGAGGCTCTATGAAGGAAATGAACTTAGCGGCAATATTGTAGAAAGGGGAGAAGAAGTAGATAAGGATGAAATAGGAGATACTATACTGAGAGATGAATTTGACAGAGCACTGAAAGACCTAAGTTGAAACAAGGCCCCTGGAGTAGATAATATTCCCTCAGAGCTACTGAAGTCTCTGGGAGAACCAGCCATGACAAAATTGTTTCACCTGGTGTGTAAGATGTATGAGACAGGTGAAGTACTCTCACACTTTAAGAAAAATGTTATAATCCCCATTCCAAAGAAAGCAGGCGCAGACAGGTGTAAAAACTACAGAACCATCAGTTTGATAAGTCATGGTTGCAAAATATTAACACGAATTATTTACAGAAGGATGGAAAAGGTGGTAGAAGCCGACCTCGGGGAAGATCAGATTTGGAGAAGGCTTTTGACAATGTTGATTGGAATAAACTCTTTAAAGTTCTGAAACAAGCGGGAGTAAAATATAGGGAGCGTAAGGTTATTTACAACTTGTACAAAAACCAGACAGCGGTTGTCAGAGTTGAAGGGCATGAAAGGGATGCAGTGGTTGGAAAGGGAGTAAGACAGGGTCGTAGCCTTTCTCCAATGTTATTCAATTTGTACATTGAGCAAGCTATAAAGGAAAGCAAGGAGAAATTTGGAGAAGGAATTAAAGTTCAGGGGGAAGAATTAAAAACATTGCGTTTTGCCGACGACATAGTAATTCTGTCAGATACAGCAAAGGACCTGGAATAGCAATTGAACGGAATGGACAGTGTGCTGAAAGGTGCATATAAGATGAACATTAACAAGAGCAAAACTAAGGTAATGGAGTGCAGTCTAAGAAAATCAGGTGATGCTGAAGGAATTAGATTAGGTAATGAAGCAATAAAGGAGGTAGATGAGTTTTGTTACTTGGGCAGTAAAATAACAAATGATGGTCGCAGTACAGAGGATATAAAATGCAGAATAGCAATGGTTAGACAAGCTTTCTTGAAAAAGAGAAATTTGTTAACATCGAATATTGATTTAAGCCTAAGGAAGTCCTGTATGAAGGCATTTGTATGGAGTGTTGCCTTGTATGGGAGTGAAACTTGGACGATAAACAGTGTGGACAGGAAGAGGATTGAGGCTTTTGAAATGTGGTGCTACAGGGGAATGCTGAAGATAAGGTGGGTGGATCGCGTAATTAACGAGGAGGTACTGGACAGAATTGGGGAGAAAAGAAATTTCTGGTATACCTTGACTAAAAGAAGAGATAGATTGGTAGGACACATTCTTAGACATCAAGGAATTGTGAATTTAGCGTTGGAGGGAAGTGTGTGGAGTAAAAACCGCAGAGGAAGACCAAGAGATGGATACAGTAAGCAGATTCAGACAGATGTAGGTTGCCGTTCTTATGTGGAGATGAAGAGGCTTGCTCAGGATAGAGTAGGGTGGAGAGCTGTATCAAACCAGTCTCCGGACTGAAGACCACAACAACAACATGTCAATTAATGTCGCTTCTTCAGAAACGCTTTTCTTCCCATAGCCATTCTGTATTTTATATCTTCTTTACTTCGGGCATCAGAAGTTATCTTGCTACCCACATAACAATACTCATCTACTACTTTTATTGTTTCATTACCTAATCTAATTCCTTCAGCATCGCCTGATTTTCTGACTCTCCATTCCATTAGCTTTGTTTTACTCTTGTTGGTATTCATCTTTTACCCTCTTTTCAAGACAGTGTCTATCCCATTCAATTGCTCTTCCAGATGCTTTGCAGTCATCGGCAAACCGCAAAGTTTTTATTTCTTCTCCCTGAACTTTAATTCCCTCTCCTAATTTCTCCTTGCATTCCTTCACTGCTTGCTCAATGTAGAGATTGAACAACGTTGGGGAAAAGCTACAACCGTGTCTTACTCCCTTCCCAACGTCTGAGTCCTTTTCATGCCCTTCGACTCTAATAACCGCTGTCTGGGTTTTTTATGGGTGAAATATAGCTCTCGCTCCCTATATTCTATCCCTGTTACTTTCAGAATCTGAAAGAGTTTATTCCAGTCGACATTGTCAAAAGCTTTCTCCAAACCTACAAATGCTAAAAACATAAGCTTGCCTTTCCTTAGTCTATCTTCTAAGATAAGTCGTAATGTGAGTATTGCCTCCCGTGTTCCTACATTTCTCCTAAATCCAAACTGAACTTCTCCAAGGTTGGATTCCACAAGTTTTTTCTTTCGTCTGTAAATAATTCGTGTTAGTATCTTGCAACCATGATTTATTAAACTGATAGTTCTGTAATTCTCGCACTTGTCTGCACTTGCTTTCTTTGGAATTGAAATTACCATATTCTTCTTGATGTCGAAGGGTATTTCCCCTGTCTCATACATCCTCCACTCCAAGTGGTACAATTTTTTCATGAATGGCTCTGCTAACGGTATCAGCAGTTCAGACGGAATATCATCTACTCCAGGGGCCTTGTTTCCACTCAAGTCCTATAGCGCTCTGTCAAATTCTTCTCGCAGTATCATATCTCCTATCTCCTCTTCCTCCACTTCGTCTTCCCTTTCTAGAATAGTACCTTGAAGTTTATTTCCTTTGTACAGGACCTCTATATATTCCTTCCACATTTCAGCTTTCCCCTCTTTGCTTAGTATTGGTTTTCCGTCTGAGTTCTTGATGTTCATATCGCTGCTTTTCTTGTCCCCAAATATCACTTTTATTTTCCTGTAGACGGGATCTTTTTTTTTTTCCTGTTTATACATTCTTCTATGGTTCTGCATTTGTCCTCTAGCCACTCCTGTTTAGGTAGTCTGCACTTCCTGTCAATCTCATTTTTCATACGTTTGTAGTCCCTTTTGCCTGCTTCACTTGATGTATTTTTATGTTTTCTTCTCTCATCGATTAAGTCCAGTATATCCTGTGTTATCCAGGGACTTCTATTAGGCCTTGTCCTTCTGCCTATATGATCTTCTGCTGCTTTCACTACTCTATGTCTCAAAGCTACTCGTTCTTCTTCTACTGCATTACTTTCCCCCGTTTCAGCCAATCCTTGCCTAATGCTCCCTCCGAAACCCTCAACCACCTCTGGCTTCTTCAGTTTGTCCAGGTTCCATCTCCTAACTTTTCTACCTTTCTGCAGTCTCTTAATCTACAGTTCATTACCAATAAATTATGATCATTGTCTATATCTGCCCCTGGGCATATCATATAGTTTAAAACCTGGTTCCTAAATCTATTCCTTGCCATTATAAAGTCAATTTGGTACCTTCCAATGTCTCCTTGTCTGTTCCACGTATACAGCCTTCTTTCAGGATGTTGGTGATCATTAAATTGTACTCTGCACAAAATTCTACCACGCGATCTCCTCTTTCATTTCTTTTCCCCAGTCCATATTCACCCACAACATTTCCTTTTCTTCCTTTTCCTACTACCGAGTTCAAACCCCCATCACAATCAAGTTTTCGTCTCTCTTAATGCAGAGCTGGTTGGCATATAAACTTGTACTTCTGTGGTCGGTGTTGGTTTTGTGTCTATCTTTGCTAAGATAATGCGTTCGCTATGTTGCTCATAGTAACTTACCCGCATTCCTATTTTCTCATTCATTATCAGCCCTACTCCTGCATTACTACAAACCGATTTCGTGTTTATAACCCTGTTCTCATCTGACCAGAAATCCTGTTCATGCTGTCATGGGACTTCACTAATTCCTACCATGTCTAACTTCAACCTAGCCACTTCTCTTTTCAAGGTTTCTAACTTACCCACGCGATTAAGGGTTAGAACATTCCACGATCCGATCAGTGCTTCTATGTGGTTTTAAACTGTTGCCCGCACCGTGTACGGCAGTACAATCTAGGCGCCAGGATTTTTTTAAATTTATTTTTATCGACCATAAATGTCTATTTTACTCCGTGGCTGATTTTAACTTTCTATATGTGATTTTAAATACTTCATGTTGTAAGGTAAGGGAAGATGGGTTGGTGTTTGGGTCATTGAAATTAATTTTTGATTTGACAAGTAAACGTATATTATGTGTAATAATGGTTGTGTAACGTAACTGACCTGATATTAAACTCGTTGTTAGCTACGTTTTAACTCGCAAATAATATATCAAGTGAATGTAATTAAATTTTGCTTAATTCGGAAACTAATTAGTGTAATTAACAAAGCTATGGCCCGGACAATTTCACAAAAGATTTCACTCGCCTTTACCTTCCTTACAACCTCCTTTTGGAGACGTGCACACACCAGGTAGCTGAAAATAAATCTTCCGCGTATGTGCAGAGCGTATTTTGTAATTTGCACGCGTATGATAGCAATAATTTTGAATAACGACCTTTTTATGATAAGGCGACGTGGTTGGTTGGTGGGTGCAAACCAACCACTAATCTTAATATTTTATAAATAGCACTTCTTTTGGTAAAACTACAAGTTTTACGTATGTTAAGCTTTGAAAATATTTACATTCATTAATTGAAAAATGATTGGTTCTGGTAAGATAGATTTTGGCGGTGGCAAGAACTGTGGTACTCAGTTTTCAGAGAGCGTCCAAACATTAACATTAAGTTATCCAATTAATTGAATTTGAATTATTATTATTTTGAATTAGTGTTTGATCAATATTAATGATTATCAAAGTCTTATCCGAGTTCATTTACTGATCATCAATAGGTATCGTAATATTAGCGTCTGCCATTCTAAGTTCAAGTGCAATTAAGTTAATCAAGTTTCACAGTCAAGATAATCATTCCTTACTGAAGCTGCTTTCAAGTTATCTCTCTCTCTTGTTGTAAGGAAAGGGAGATTGTGCTACTATCGTCAATGTACTTTGATACTTAGTTTAAGAATGGCGTTACGACTCATTACAAAAAAGGAGAAGTTACATAACTTTAACTTTATATTTGAAAATATTAAATTCGGCAAGCAAAGTTACATTTAACATTAATTACAATTAGTTTGTCATGCATATGTAGTTGCTACTTATCTCAATTAATTGTCCGGTGATGTCCATAACAATTACATTGATAATGTTTCTCTCCTACACAATCATCAGCTTACAAGTTTTCTCTTTCACACAAATTTTTTGCTCCTCCTTTCGCAGATTAACCCTAGCACCACTAAGCTCGGATCTGTCACATGGATGTCTAAGGGGGGGGGGGGGGCAAAAATTGCCCTCACGTTCTTTTCACTTTTTAACATTTTTTTAATTTTTTTATTATTTAATGAACTGGGAATTTCTTTATTAGGTTGCAACACCCTTTCCATAGTTATCAGGAACATTATAACAAATGCAAACACAACAAATAAAGTAATGAATATGAGAAACGTTATTATATTATTATCATGAAACTAACACTTAGATCTACATCAGACTTGTATTAAGAAATCATAAAGAACGTACAATAGCAAACCACAAATACGAAAACAGAAAATCAAAGTCAGAATTACAATTGAGGTTTTCCTTCCTACACACTATAACTTTCAATTTCACAATTTGTGCATATGATTGTTTTTGTAAAATGAGTGGAACACAAAGATCTTGGAACGCCAGCAACAAACAATATTCACTTTTGTCATCTTGTCGTTTTCCCTTTTAGAGTTTTTAGTCTTGAAACAGGTGTCACATCTTCCTCTTGAATGAAAGTCAACAGCTTGAACAGTTGCAGTAATTCTGGGCAGCGTTTTCCCTAGAACGCTTTACATTGCAGAGATGATAGGCTTTTGCTCTCTCTTCCACAGCTGGCCTAAAGAGCTGCTGACCTAATTCTAGCAGATACAGCCTTCTTACATTATGCTTCTTCTTATTCCAGTTTGGGTTGTTTATCATGAAAATTGTTCCAGCGTTGAGACAAGCAATATCTATCAAGGTGAAAAAAATAGATAACGGCCACCTTCTCGTCCCTCGTTTTACTGAATGATGTCACGTCATTTGATCAATGCTGTCTATGCCCCCTTGGTTTCATTGGAGTAAAGATTGATGATTCTCTTTTTTCTCTCTGACGACTCATCCACCTTTCTGTCATTGTGTTGTGTGGAAAGAAGTAGGAGATTCTTAGTATGCTTCAGTTTGGAGATGTAAGAAACCAAGGTAACTGGTGCGTTGCCTGTTTTCGGATCTGTGAATAAGAAGCTAGAGGAATATAGCTCTCCACTTGCGTCTTCTTCAGCTGTTCTGGTATGTGTTTTCTGTTACTCTTAAATGTCCCCACCAAAGTTAACTTGTCATCATTGTAAAGTTCCTCAGCTAGGTGTATTGAAGTATAATAACGATCTGTTGTTATATTTCTTCCACTTCCTGCCAACGGCTTCACGAGTCGTCTAACAACTGTCTTTGCACTCCGTTCCTCAGCCGGTCGTTCATCCTTCCCTGCATAGACCTCCATTTTTAGAACATACCGGGTATATGTATCTGATAACATCCTAATCAATATGTCATACTTCCCAGGCTTGTCTTTCATGAAGACTTATAGAGACATCTTCCTCAAAATAGTGAGAGCATTTCATCGATCGTTAGATCTGCACTTGGTACGTAGTATTTCACAAACATTTCGACAATTTTGTCGAAAACTTCACGAAGGGGGCAAAAATTATCCTGCTTTCGTCTTTCGGTTCTTGTTTCTTTATCATCAAATCTAATCATGGACAGAACTTCTCCACATCGAATTCGACTCATTGTATCTATGTAGATATTCTTTCCCAGTACTTTCCCCCGTAAGTTCTCAAGAGACAGTCTAGTGTCATTATTGCCGCCTATGAGTATCAAAACACCAATGAAGATGTACATTTCTTCTATGGTTGTAAGTTTTAAGTTCTTATACCAGCTTTTGGTTTGTATAGTCCACAATAATCTTCATTACTTTCGGAGTTATAAACTTTTTGAAAGATTCTGACACACTAGAGGTCAAACCTTCACGAGTCAAACCTTCACAAAAATTCAGTATATTTTGTACTGACCTGCGTACTTGCCTTGGAGGCGTAGTAATATATTCCCTACCGCTTTTTGCTGTAACAATGATGCTGGAAGCAGCTGCGTGCCGTTCGTCAGGGGATGAACTCCGTTCATTTTCAATTGCTGTGTCACTATCGTATGTCACAACTGTATCATCTTCTTCTGGATCCCTTTTATCACCTTCACTTGCGTCATTTATTAGAGCTGACACCTCTTCATCTGTAATAAACCTCTGATACTGGCGAGACATTTTATTAGAGCTGCGAGTAATGTACAACTGCTCTAACAACAATGGGAACGTAATACAGCGGTACCAACAGTCAGAAACTACATTTCTTTCTGTCGTACTGAGAAATATTTTAATGAGAAAAGTTGTCTCACCGATGTCTAAGAGGGGGGGGGGGGGGGGGGACTGCCCGCACTTAAATTAAATGTAATAGGCAGATTGAAATAATTCACAAAAATTATAAAATCGTGACAGCATATACTCTAGATATTTTTCTAAGGTAAAGCAGACAACAATCCTGAATATTGGTTTGAACACCACAGTGCTTTACTAGGCATGGTCCTGTTTGGAGGTGGTATGCCGTTGCCTTCCTCCGACCTTCGAACTGACTTACCCAGCCAGTTATAGGGGGACCTACAGTTTAACGTGGGTTCCGAACCACGGTGCTAGGTATTTTTCACATGAGCAATACTGCCAGAGGTGAAAGAAGTGGAAAGTGACAGATAAAAATCCTAGGACCTGGCGGGGATCGAACCCGCGACCTTTGGATTTGTAGTCTGGCACTCTACCACTGAGCAACTTTTTTTTTATTTTTTATTTTATTTTATTTTTTTTTTTTTAATCTGTGCATCGCGGTCATTGGTTTAGTTTGTTCTTGGTTGTTCGTTTAGTATTTGGCTCAGCTTTTTTATTACAGAGGGCCTTTAGCCCCCTGACCGGCCGCGCAGAGCCACGGCGCCCGGCTGCAATCGAGGCGCTACAACTACTTAAATTCTTGCTTCTTTACTCTAACAACTAGATATATTTAACAAATAAAACAAATACCGCCCCCCCCCCCCCCCACTGTAGTTTGTAAGTTTAGGGACTGATGACCCCGCAGTTAAGTCCCATAAGCTATATAAACATTTGAACGTTAGCGTCCGCGACGACGCTATAGGCTTATTTCACATCTACCTGGCAGCCGACACCGCTAAGCCGGCTGAGAGGGTGAGGCGCTAACGGGATGCTTCACACGTGGCCGGCAGGCGACATCGACGGCTGACCGACAGCCGGGCCGAGGCCGCGGCTGCGGGCGCCCCCACTGCGTCGCTGTGGGCCCGACTTCCCTGTCGTCGGGAAACCCGGGCGCGGGTGGTGGGGCGTGCGGGCCTCTGCAGGGCTTCACACTACCCGCCAACTGCGTTCTGCCGGCCAGTCGTGGCTTGCTCTTTTGTGTTTCACTCTGTTATATGGCGGAAACTGCCCCCGTAGCTCAGTGGCAATGCGCCGTGGCTCAGCGCGCCCGGTCAGAGGGCTGAACACTCTCTGTAATAAAAAAAAAAAAGCTGAGCCAAAGAACACGTAGAACCAAAACGAACGAACACGATCAGCGTCCGCAAGGACAAGAACTACCAATATAGCAAAAGAAGAAAAAAAAGTGGCAGCGTCGCTGACTACCACGCAGGGGGCCTGGTTTCGATTCCCGGCAGGGGACTGGGTGTTGTCTGTTGTCCTAATCATCATCATCTCATCATCATTCACACCTAAGTCGCCCACGCAGCGTCAAATAGAAAGACTTACACTCAGGCGGCCGAACAATCCCGTAAGGGATCTCCTGGCCAAGAAAGCCATACGCTCATTTCATTTCCATGGCGGGAACTGATACTGAAATCCTAATAACATTAGTTCAGGATCGACCAGTTTTGTGGGACAAGACTAGGTAGCTATAAGGACAGAATACACAGAGGGAATACATGGATCGAAGTTTGTAAAGAAATGAACGAAGGTTTTGAACGGATGAGTGACAGAGACGAATATGCTAAGTGAAAAAATTTAATTTAAGGTTAAATACACTTTTTTGTACAATAAATGACATATTAAATTTTAGATAATTGCCATTTCACAGATCCCTCGGGTGTCATACAATAATCCATCATCATCTTTCTTAGATTTGTTGGCAGAAATTCCCCCACGTGCGCATTCAGTTCTCGTTACACTTTCGAGTCCAGTTGTGGTTGTAGCCATCTTTTGTAATTACAATATTATGCAGAACAACACACGCCTTAACAATATCAACAGAAAAATCAGCTTTTAAATTTATAGCTCTGTAGAAAATCCTCCATTTATTAATCAATATCACAAATGAACATTCTATGTACATCCTGGCTCTTGAAAGCCGAAAATTCAACACTCTCTTAGGAACTGTTAATTAGTGTCCAGAGAACGGTCGTAAAAGGTGTTGATGCAACCCAAATGCTTCGTCACCAACAAAAAAAATATGGTACCGTTGGACTTAATGTACCAGGTAGGCACTTCTCTTCAGGAATTACTAGTTTTTTTCTCCATCAGTGATTTCCACAAAGAACATTCTTTAAATATAGTAGACTCGCCCTCTTTGCCATAACTGCCGACATTTACGTAGATAAATCTGTAGTCAGAATCAGCCACTGCAATCAACACAATAGAAGAATATCCTTTGTAATTAAAATACATTGAGTTACATGGATGGACGATACGAATGTGTTTTCCACCTACAGCTCCAATGTAATGAGGAAACTTTGCTCTTTGCTAAAAATTTTCAAGCAACGGTTTCGAAGTCCTCTTTGGTTGGTACGGGCATATATTCACTATATAGAGACCAAATAGCTTGACACACACATCTGACTATTTTACTGATGGTAGAAATGCCAAGTCTGTAACTATAATGAAGATCTGTCAGTGTACAGCCCCTGGCCAAATATCTGAAAGAAAAATAATAAACTGTCAATAACACTAGAATTTTTGTGTATCTTTAAGATAAAATGAACTGGACGGCGTATGTGTAATAAAAAATAATCGAAAAACTGAAATGAATAATTCCATATTACTATTTCCGTTCACAGTGTTCTACAATAGGAGAGAAATACGGCATGATCATCACAGATTATGATGAAGAGTTTGAGTGTTCGCACGTATCTCCAACGAATTCTGCCAATGTTTTATGTTAACCAATTAAATACTCGTGCAATATATACTAACTTGTTTGCTCCATAGTGAAGCTTTCCACAGTGGACCCTTGGTTTTTCTATAACGACAAGACAGATCTCCGACAATATTTTCGTGAAAGAAACAAATCTACTACTCGTTGAACAGCTTTGCGCTATCTTGGATAAAATAATTCAGTTGACATAACCAGTGTGAATGTAGGTAATTTGAAGCTAAGTGAAGTTTCGGGAAGAAACAGTGCGATATACCCGGAAGTTTGGCATCACAGGTCACCATAATGTTTTACACTATAAAATTTCATTCTGCAACTGTTTTCCTATACTTGTCAAGTTGAGGACAAAACTGACTGGTTTCTAAAACCTTATGGACGACTACGCTGTTTCATTTTTCCGCTTTTCATGGCACTATTATTTAAGTGAAGTTGAAAACCAATAAATTTATTTTCCTAAGGATGTAATGTGATGTATCACTTCAGGTAATATTTTTGTTTCAGGCAAATTTGTTCTGAAGAAGTGGGCGAATATCGCGACTCTTTGCAGAGAAGTGAGAGGATGTATAAATCGTCTGTAAAATCTGGTAGTGAGAGGCCACCCAGAACATACATATACAATCAGCAGCTACAATTTTTGAAGAAAACCACAGAAGGACACCCGTCTCCCGACAGTTTCTCGCTCACACGCAGTGTTGAGACTGTAGAAAGACCACATTCTAATGACACTTTTTCAGTCATTGATGATGACAATCCGGATATAGAAAATTGTGGCAACGAGTCACTAACCGAGAAAGTTCGCGACTTCAAAACATCTGAATCACGGATTAATAAGAAAAGAAAACTCGACTCTGTAGATGTAGAAATGATTAATGCTCTGCACAGGAAATCCAATTGGCATATGTCTTTTTTCAGTGGGACGAGACTCTGACCATAACTTGTTGGTTATGAACCGTAGGCTGAAACTGAAGAAACTACGAAAAGGTAGGAAAATAAGGAGATGGGACCTAGATAAATTGAAGGAACCTAAAATTCTTAAGAATTTCAGAGGGAGCTTTAGGCAACAATTAACAGAAACAGGGGAAAATAAAACAGTAGAGGAGGAATGGGTAAAATTGAGAGATGAAATAAGCTAAGGTAGCAGAGGACAAAATAGGTAGGATGGCAAGACCTACAAAAAATCCTTGCATATCACAGGAGATACTAAATTTAATCGATGAAAGGAGAAAATATAAAAATGCGGTAAATGAAACAGGCAAAATGGAGTACAGACGACTAAGAAATGAGATTGACAGGAAGTGCAATATGGCTAAGCAGGAGTGGCTAGAAGACAAATGCAAGGATGTAGAAGAATGTATAAATAGGGGAAAAATAGATACAGCCTACAGGAAAATAAAAGAAACATTTGGAGACAAGAAAAGCAGCTGTATGAATATAAAGAACTCAAATGGAAAACCAGTTCTCAACAAAGAAAGGAAAGCTGAAAGGTGGAAAGAGTATATAGAGGAGCTCTAAAAGGAAATAAACTTCGAGACAATATTGTAGAAAGGGAAGAGGATGTAGATGAAGATGAAATAGGAGATTCTGTACTGAGAGAAGAATTTGACAGAGCCCTGAAAGACCTAAGGCGAAACAAGGCCCCTGAAGTAGATGATATTCCCTCAGAGCTACTGAAGTCTCTGGGAGAGCCAGCCATGACAAAACTATTTGAACTGGTGTGTAAGATGTATGAGACAGGCGAAATACCCTCTGACTTCATGAAAAATCCCCATTCCAAAGAAATCAGGCGCAGACAGGTGTGAAAATTACAGAACCATCAGTTTGATCAAAGTCATGGTTGCAAAATTTTAACACGAATTATCTACAGGAGAATGGAAAAGCTGGTAGAAGCCGACCTCGGGGAAGATCAGTTTGGGTTCAGGAGAAATGTAGGAACTCGGGAGGCAATACTCAGTTTACGGCTTATCCTAGAAGATAGATTAAGAAACGGCAAACCTACATTTCTAGCTTTTGTAGATTTGGAGAAGGCTTTTGGCACTGTTGATTGGAATAAACTCTTTCAAGTTCTGCAGCAAGCAGGAGTAAAATATAGGGAGCGTAAGGTTATTTACAACTTTTACAAAAATCAGACAGCGGTTGTCAGAGTTGAAGGGCATGAAAGGGATGCAGTGGTTGGAAAGGGAGTAAGACAGGGTCGTAGCCTTTCTCCAATGTTATTCAATTTGTACATTGAGCAAGCTATAAAGGAAAGCAAGGAGAAATTTGGAGAAGGAATTAAAGTTCAGGGGGAAGAATTAAAAACATTGCGTTTTGCCGACGACATAGTAATTCTGTCAGATACAGCAAAGGACCTGGAATAGCAATTGAACGGAATGGACAGTGTGCTGAAAGGTGCATATAAGATGAACATTAACAAGAGCAAAACTAAGGTAATGGAGTGCAGTCTAAGAAAATCAGGTGATGCTGAAGGAATTAGATTAGGTAATGAAGCAATAAAGGAGGTAGATGAGTTTTTGAGCAGTAAAATAACAAATGATGGTCGCAGTACAGAGGATATCAAATGCAGAATGGCAATGGGTAGAAAAGCGTTCTTGAAAAAGAGTAATTTGTTAACATTGAATATTGATTTAAGCCTAAGGAAGTCCTTTCTGAAGGCATTTGTATGGAGTGTTGCCTTGTATGGGAGTGAGACATGGACGATAAACAGTGCGGACATGAAGGGGATTGAGGCTTTTGAAATATGGTGCTACAGAAGAATGCTGAAGATTAGGTGGGTGGATCGCGTAACTAATGAGGAGGTAATGAACACAATTGGGGAGAAAAGAAATTTCTGGCATACCTTAACTAAAAGAAGGGATAGATTGGTAGGACACATTCTTAGACATCAAGGAATTGTGAATTTAGCGTTGGAGGGAAGTGTATGTGGTAAAAATCGCAGAGGAAGACCAACATATGGATACAGTAAGCAGCTTCAGATAGTTGTAGGTTGCCGTTCTTATGTGGAGATGAAGAGGCTTGTTCAGGATAGGGTATTGTGGAGAGCTGCATCAAACCAGTCTCCGGACTGAAGACCACAACAACAGCAGTTGTAAAGACAAGTGCTGGCACGTTTGATTCCTTCAGAGTTTCAAAAGGTGTGAGGCAGGGTTGTTTTCTATCCCCACAACTGTAAAACATCTATGCAGAACACGTCATTAGGAAAGCTCTTGATGGTTGGACCAAAGGCATCTCAATTGGCGGAAGAACTGTCAAAAACCTCCGTTTTGCTGCTGACACTGTACTTTTAGCCAACAGCGAAGATGAACTTGCTGAGCTACTAACTAGAATAAAACACACTAGTCTAGCACATGACTAGACATCAACCTCAGTAAGTCCAAATTCATGTTAATTGATCGAGAACAACAGATCCAGCTCACAGGTCAATTAAATGAACTGGAAGTCGTGCAGTCCTTACCTTTCTTGGGTCAACCATCTGCAGCACAGGTAGTTGTGAAGAGAAGATAAGAAGACGGATCACGCTAGGACGAGTGGCTATGAAGAAGCTCACGAAGATCTGGCAAAGCAGAGTAATAACAAATAGCACAAAGATCCGGCTAGTTGAAACACTCGTGTATTCTGTCTTCTTTTGTGGCTGTGAATCATGGACACTCAAGGTCAGAGACAAACAACGCATTGATGCGTTTGAGCTTTGGTGCTGGCGTAGGATGCTACGCATAAAATGGACCGAAAGAGGAACAAATGTGTCCATTATTGAACAACTGAATATCTCCAGACGCCGTTCTTCTCGAGTCGACAAAAAAATTCTCCAGTTCTTTGGCCATATTGTGAGAAGAGACGGAGAAAACATAGAAAAAATAATCTTACAAGGAAAGATCCAGGGCACAAGACCAAGAGGAAGAGCAGCGAGCAGATGGATAGACCAAATCAGGAATATCTCTGGTCTACCTCTTCAGCAGGCACTGAGAGAAGCTGACAACCGTCCGGGATGGAGACGCTCGGTTCATGGGGTCACGACGCTCAGCAGGGAGCACAACGACTTATGATGACGATGAGGTCCTACCTCTGAAACATTTAACGACGACGAGGTTGTGGAGTTCCAGTTAAGGGTAATGCAGCTAGTTTCAGAAATTAAGAAACGTAAAATGTCTGTGGAAAACCTGAATACAATTGCTCATCCCAGTACGGCACGTGCATTTACTTCATGTTTACCCCTGTGTCAGGAACAATGAAGCGGTTATTAGTCCACCAACCACTACTGACACACGGCATTATGAACAAGCTGTGGAACAATTTACACCTTCAGAAAACTGAAAATTCACGTTATGGGTCGTTCAGTTTTAACCTATGATTTAACTTAGAAGATAATTATCAAGATGTACGTCTTTTAGAATAATAATGTTTTTTTTTTACATTTTAATTATTTTTTTCCTTACCTTATTGTAATTGCCAGCATTTGTATAGGCTGGATAAAATATCGGGAGGATGTGTTGCGGCGTTGTATGGAAGTCTTGATTTATGTGTGTGGATAGTCAAAAGTTCGTAAACTCATCTGAAAATAATTTAAAAAAAAACTTATCTTCACCTCCCCTCAATTCCTCAAAATGAACAAAGAATGCTCCCACTTTGTCTCTCCCCATATTAAGTGGATGGACCCAATGCAGCCTTCTTCCTCTGTTCTTCAAATGACGGTACAAGACCAACCACGCTAATAACTGGTCGCCCTCCATTTGTAGTCTGAGTGCAAATGAAGAGACACCAGGCACGGAAGGACAGCACCGCTCGGCCGCTGCCGGCTAAGTGTGAAGGGGCGCAGGTCTGGTGCCGGATTGGTGTGAAATAAGCCATACACGTCCCGCACGAAGCGATGGAAACCGATTTTACATGCACGAATCCTGCCTTTAGGAGGACGAACGAATAACTTGTTTATTTAATATATTTCACTTTTAAGACTTGTAATTGCAATACTTTTCACTTTCAAAATAATACTGTTTCACTATCAACTTGAGCACTCCGCGAGCCGCGATACGTACGTCCGAGAATTGTCAGGGGGCGGAAGATACTGCTGTGCTGCCTGCGCTACAACTAGCAAGCGCCACAGTCTAACATTATCTTTGGTCTGAGAGGAGCTGTTTTGTGCAACTATCGATCTTTGAATTTCCACACAAAGCAAAACATTTTACATTATTAAACAAGACATCATAAATAAATACAACTAGTACAAAATGCATTTACAAAACAGTTATATAAAATAAAAATAAACATTGACAAATACGATATACATTATACTGAACGGATGACAACAAATCATAACGTTTACATAGAGTACACATATTACACTGTACATCATCAAAGAGGTTAAAAATTACATACACATGTCACACATTTTTAAAAATCTAGTTTTCATTCGCTTAACATGGAAGAGTTACCTTATAATGTATGTGGTTTACCAATCATCCATAAACTGCCCTTTTTATACGAGAGGTGTTCAACGAAACTACACTGTCGGTATAACTAAAGTCTTTATTGAAAAGTAATCACCAGAGGTCTGAATACAATTATCCCACTGTTTCACTAGTCGAAGGATTCCCTGTGGCTGTGACAAGAGCCAGTCCTCTACTGTGTTCTTTAGTTCATCGCTTCGGCGTCTGGTCTGTATGGCGGATACTAGAGCTGCTCCCACTTGTACTTGGCCAGTACACGTATTGTGAGCCTGGAGACGTGTGGACGTGCGTTATCATGGAGCAGAAGCACTCCCCCCATGAGCAGCCCAGGCCGTTTGCTCTTTAATGGATTTCGTAAGCTACAGAGTGCCTCACAGTACACGTCACTGTTAATGGTTTTCCGTGCTCGGGGAATTCGATGAGTATCGGACCTCGGATGTCGAAAATGACGGTAAGCATTAACTTACCTCTAAGGGCACAGCCATGAATTTTTTAGTGGGAGTTGACGACGAATGCTTTGCGTCCCTAGATGCCGCACTACTTAACCCAAAGCGTCATATTCAAATTTCAACCAGTTTGGTTTTTAAGACATTTCGTACCTTTTCATATGAACACCTCTCGTACGTAAAATCGTTTATAATGCCTCCATGTCTTAACGTTGTTATTTCCAATTGTCAATGCTGTACAACTGTGTGGCTAAAGAGCGGCATGTTACGTGGCTGCTAGTCTGCCCACCTTGGGCATGAAAGTATTAATAAAGAAATCTTGGCATATAAATTGGCTCATGCAATGGAATCCTTTCTGGTAAATTTATTCCACAACTAGATGACCCGGTGAATTTCGTATCACTTACCTCTTAATATAAATCATACTAATTTAAATCATATGTATTTTAGACCCAGTAGCTTTATAAAGGCATTTTCTATGAACGTCAAATGTGGATAATTTTATCGCAATCGTACGAATGATATTGATACCCCAAAGAAAAGAGCTCTTCCAGTTTTCCACAAATTATCCTATTTTCTGGCCAACTATTCCAAACGTTTTCTTCACTCAAACCTTCTTCTCGCTTTGAACGACCAATGTGCAAAATTTTATCGCAATCAGTTGAATGGTATTGATATTTCATAGAAAAATCTTTTTCTAATTTTTTTGTATTTTCTAATTTTCCGCGAAACTTTACCAAATTCTTATTTCATAAGAACGTTACTCTTGCTTTGATCATCAAATATGTTCAAGTGTTTGTAAATCTATCGGACCAAATTGCGTGGTCATCAGTCCGTAACTAACAAACTACTTAAACTAAGGTAAACTAACCTAAGGACAACACACACACCTATACCTCAGGGAGAACTCGAACCTCCGACGGCGAGCAACCGCGCACTCCGCAGCGAGACGCCTCCACCGCAGCGTCAAATATGCAAAATTTTATCGCAACCGGACGAATGATATTTTTATCCCATTGAAAAAAGCTCTTTCAGTTTCTCGCGAATTTCCAAATTTTTCCGGGTAACTTTCCCGATTTTTTTAGTTCATAAGAACGTTCATCTTTCGTTGAACGTCAAATGATCAAAATTTTATCGCAAGCGGATGAACGGTTCTCAGCTTATAGTATTGAGTACATTTAGAAAGCCGGCCGCGGTGGGCGAGAGGACTGAGACGCGTCAGTCACGGTCTGCACGGCCATTACTGTCGGGGGTTCGAATCCCCCCTCGGGCATGGATATTTGTGCCGTCCTTAGTATAAGGTAGTTGATAAGTAGTTTGTAAGTTTAGGGACTGATGACCCCGTAGTTAAGTCCCATAAACTCTACAAACATTTGAACATAATGAACAAAACAACAAAAGAATTACCCCTCTCCGTCGTGCGAATAGTTATAGTACTGAATTCAATCAAAAACACATTGAAAAACGGACTTTTCGTTTTTCTCCAATTTTCCGGTAGATTAAAAATAATTGTTTCATACAAACCTCGTCCTGTCAAGCCGTACTCAAGTGATGCTCTTACAACCATATGGCAATTTATTTTTATTCGTAGAAAAAAAATCGCTTTAGGTTTTTCCTAAATTTTCCTACTTTCCGGACGACTTTTTTGAAATTTTTATTTGATGCATACCTTCATCTTGCTTTCAACATCAAATGTACAAAATATTATCGTAATTGGACGAACGGTATTGCTCACTGGAAAAAGCTGTTTCAGTTTTTCCCGATTTTCCTCTTTTCCGGACAACTTTTCCATATTTTATCACCGCCGAGACTAACGAACACCATTTTGTATGGTCAAGACTAGAAAGGTTGTGTCAAATGTGAAGGTTATGCTCAATGTAGTCTTTCATTTTAACGTAGTATGCACCAATATGTCTCGCCGCAACTGTTTATAATGATGGGTTTCCCTCTAAAATTCGTAGTGTTTTTTCTTGACGATTCCAGTAAAGCGAGTGGTTTACTTTCACGTTGCTTTTAGATGTGTCCATCTGTGGAAAGGCGGATGTTTGTACAAATAGCAGCCCTTTCATTGGGACAGATGATATTAGCAGCAGTTATTTTTATGCCAACTCGTTAACGCATGTTGTTATGACTTAAGAGGTGAGCTTACGTTTATTACTACGCAAATGCCTCTTCTTCCTTTTGTGCGCATTTTATTGAGATGTAGTAAAGTTATCGATCGTTTCTGAATAAATTAGTATATCAGCAAATATACAAACTGTATGGCGTTTGCATGGTTCCTCTCTAAAAGGCCACTTCCCCGTCATATTAGTGCTGCATGGTTGTGAGTTTCTGGTGTTCAAATGTTTGTAAACCTAAGGGACCAAACTGCTGAGTTTGCACTTACAAACTACTTAAACTAACTTATGGTAAGGACAACATACGTACCCTTGATCGGGGCTGGACTCGAACCTCCGAAGCGAACGGCTGCGAGATTCATAACGTGGCGCTCCAGACCGCACGGAAAAATTTCCGCGCAGCGGTCTTGTGTTTACCGTCACCCAATAATATAACACCGTTTTTCTGATATTGTTTGCTGCAATTTTTCGAAATTCCAAGTTGAAAGTATTAAAAAATTGTAATACAGGCTACTAGCCTGTCAATGTATCTACTAATAAACTATTACTTAACCCTCCTCTATAAACGTTGCTGGTGACCACACAAATATAAACATTGGGTCGTATCCGACCCCTTGTCTCATAATTGCAATATCGCAGTACGGGAATCAATAATACACATAGTTTTATATATAATATAGTTTATTTAACATTTAATTACACATATTCAAAGTAATGAATGACTAAGGCACCTGAAAGAAATGTTTCAGTCTTTTCGAATATAGTAAGACATTATAAAAAAAGTAAGACATAAAAAAAGAAGAAACACAAATGAAATAAAATAACTTAAAACCAATTATTTCAGTATTATATTATAATGTGAAAACAGTTTCATCTTTGATTCCTCGAACCTCGTCTTTTGGCCCGGGAAGATGTGTCACAATATTTGAACTAGGCGTTCGTGAATATGGTGAAATCAGAGGCTTACCTGTCCATATAGTCTCCCCATCTCTACCAATTTCAAAATTTCTGTCGTCGTGTTGCTGAGGGTTTTCAACTAAAAAATCATTTTCTTCATCCAATTCAAACTCATCATTTTCAAAATCATTATTTGACGGTATACCATCGTCAGATTCTGAGGCTATATCAGAAATTTCATCATTAAATTCCTCATCAGATTCTACTTCCTGTCGTCTACATTCAGCCCATATCTCGTCTAATGTATTAAAATTATTTTTTGTACTACTTGCCATGATTGCAGAAAATGGAACTTTGGATAACAATATTATACATAATAATCAATATAAGACTGGAACACAATAATAAACAATGGGTCGGATCCGCCCCTGGATCGAGGAATCTATCGTTATACAGCAAAACAACAAACAAATGTGGCGCTCACCTAAGTCTGATGTTGGCTGGACGGAGCGTGCGTCATGACTGCCTGGGAGGGTATCTGGGGCCACGTAGCCCTGGAGGAGGGGGCGAAAGAGACATGCGCACTCTTCTCACTGGCGGGTCGGATCCGACCCGAACGTTTACATACGAGGGTTAAATATACAGCTCTGAAATCGGTAGTATATTTACAATGTGAAGCCGATATTTTTTCTTAAATATCGATATATCAGATTCCTGATACTTATAAAAGTATCTAGAGCCCTAGCCCAAAGTACAGTGAGCAACAGACGACGTTAT
This sequence comes from Locusta migratoria, assembly GCA_026315105.1. Classification (NCBI taxonomy): domain Eukaryota; kingdom Metazoa; phylum Arthropoda; class Insecta; order Orthoptera; family Acrididae; genus Locusta; species Locusta migratoria. Next base: position 384,669,385 of record CM048755.1, read on the forward strand.
GTATAAGGATCTGCACTACTGACACCTTTTTGGACAATTAAGCCCTTCTCTGAGAACATAGTGGGGTTCAAATCCTATGGAGTGTAGTCCAACAGCCATTAGTGTTCTGTTCACTCTGATGGGCATTTGTCTCTATGTAGGTTAGTGTGAGTAAAATGTATCGCTTTTCGGAAGTAAGTGATGACTGGAGTGAAAAGGTCGCACCGCAACGCAAAATGCCTTTGCTTTGACTATTGCCGCCGGAACTACCGTATCCGGTCTGTATTATACTCGCCTACTTCGCGATAACACAGAACGAGCTACCCTTCTTTGAACCTTTTCTATGTCCTCCGTCAATCGAATGTTGTAAGGATCCCATTTCGCTCTGCAGTACTTCAGAGTAACACGGACAAATATAGTTTAGCCTCTCTCTTTAGTATATTATTTATATTATTTTTACATCTTGTAAGTGCCGATAAAACGCAGTCCTTGCTTGGACTTCCCTGCAACACATTCTATTTGGTGGTTCCATTCTAAGTTGATCCTAGTTGAAACCTCTAGATATTTATATGGTTAAATCAGCAAACTTCAATATGGTTTAATTTTTCGTACAACCGAATTTGAACTTCATTTGGAGGACCTCAGATTTATTAGTGTTACTTTTGGTTCTGTACAAATGTTTTTATAAATAATTAGGCGATTTATTTCGATCTTATGTTAACTTTCGAGTGCCGCATTGTATGTACCAATTCCCGCGAGATCACTGAAATTAAGCACTGTCGGGTTTTGATAGCATTTTGATGGGTCAACTGTGAGGGGGATGATATGGAGCCGTTTATTTCGCATATCTAAATATTAGGTGTTAAAGAAGTTTTCTTGGCTGCAGTACTGTGTTACGCAATAGTAGAAAGTGTGGGAGAGAGAGAGAGTAGATGAGGTTGTATCCCGTGGGAAAGCTCCGCCCCTATTGCAAGTTGGAATCTGATTGGCTCCCGCCTGTACTAGTTGTCCGCCAAAACTTTAAGCTTATTTTATTAATATTTAACTTTTCTATGTTTATTAAAAATTATCTATATACTTTCTGTAATGCTTTTGTGCTAAGCTATATTTTGGTTAATTCAAAGATTTAATTATTTGCATATTTTGTAATAAGCTGAACAATGTTAGTCTAGAAGTTTCGCTTGGCGCCAAAACGATGGCTTGTGGCGCGCAGCGAGAGGCGGCGGCAGTCAGTCGAGCGCCGACCGCGATACCTTGCACATTCATGTCAGTTCAGTGCGGGCCAGGGACAGTTTATACGTTATGCAACGTTTATATTTTTAACATTACTTAGTCTGTATATTTGTGCTTGGATATACACTCGCATTTCTTCAATAAAAACAAGCGCTGGCATTCTACAAAAGCTAAAGTTATTCGTAGTGCAGTACTTCCTAGCCACATCTCAACACCTCTTTTAGCATCACTTCAAGTACAACGGATGTTCGACCTGTGTGCTTCACCTGCGCAATGGGACATCAACTACGACATAAGTCACAAGGTTAGTAAAGAGTGAATTCAGACATGCACTGAAGTTGCATGTCGACACGGCACCTCGCGTGCAGTGCTGCCCCGTTTACAAACCAGGGCAATGGCACGAAGTGTGAGGGAAACATCGCCGAGGAAAAGGCATGAAAGAGGGGAGGTGTTTAGGAACTTTGTCAACTAGGCACTGACCTTCCCTGTCTAAAAAAAAAAAAATAAAAATAAAAAAAAAAATAATAAAAATAATAAAAAAAAAATAAAAATAAAAAAAAAATAAATAAATAAAATTAAAAAAAAAAGCCCCGCCGTACAACGTCAGGGTATGCCGTGATCTGTTTGTGCACTCAGCCCTCGCAGGCGCTACTTGATTGAGAATTAGCTGCTCCCGTCAAGAAAACCGACACAAGGTGTGTGGGGCCCTCACCACGTCCCCCTCCATACCCCGGCCAGCCATTCCGCTGGCGGCCGCGGCCTGGTCAGTGTGGGCTGTTGTAAGGCCTTGTCTCTAGGTGCTGTTGGTTTTACCCGTTTGTTTCAGTGTCTTTTACACTTATAAACAGCTACATAGAAAAATACTTTTGTATGTTTTTAAACACGGTCTATTAATGAGGCCTTATGATGTCAATACCAAATAAAGTACATCCCAGAGCCGGCCGCGGTGGCCGAGGGGACTGAGGCGCTCCAGTCACGGCCTGCACGGCCACTACGGTCGGGGGTTTTAATCCCCTCTCGGGCATGAATATTTGTGCCGTCCTTAGTATAAGGTAGTTGATAAGTAGTTTGTAAGTTTAGGGACTGATGACCCCGTAGTTAAGTCCCATAAGCTTAACAAATATTTGAACATTTTACATCCCAGAACTTCACACCCTGTATCACAAAATAAATATTGCTGCAAACCGTGTATCTTACTGAAGTATTGTTGTACTGATCTTTTTCATTCTACCCAAACCGGTTAGCCTATTGAAGATGCGTTTTCTGCCTTCGTTAGCGTAACTCTGTTACGTTAGAAGAAAGTAATAACTGATTAATTACATACCTAGCAGTTTGCTTCTTATAACAAAATCGCATGGTCTCTCGCTTATGAGCAGACCATTGGGTGTCATATTTAACAAAAAGTATCTCGTTAATAAAAAGTTTTCGGGTTTCCGTCCGTGCCGGCCGCGGTGGCCGAGGGGACTGAGGCGCTTCAGTCACGGTCTGCGCGGCCACTACGGTCGGGGGTTCGAATTCCCCCTCGGGCATGGATATTTGTGCCGTCCTAGTTCATAAATAGTTCATAAGTACTTTGTAAGTTTAGGGACTGATGACCCCGTAGTTAAGTCCCATAAGCTTTACAAACATTTGAGCATTCGTTTCCGTCCGCGTCAGGTGGTTACAACTCCACGAGCTTTCGGCCAAGCATTCCTTGGCCATTGTCAAGTGGTCTTGACTGCCTAGTGGCTGCAAGTACGGGTTTATATATACTGCCGGCCGCGGCGGCCGAGCGTTCTGCGGCGCGCCAGTCACAGTCTGCACGGCCACTAAGGTCGGGGGTTCGAATCCCCCCTCGGACATGGATATTTGAGCCGTCCTTAGTATTACCTACTTTTTACGTTTAGGGACTGATGACCACGTAGTTACGTCCCATAAGCTATACAAACATTTTTCATGGGGCAGGTTATCGGCGTCTGATATTGTTTTTGCGCGATGTGCAAAAGTTTGCAATACAGTTCGCTTCTGTGCCGGGTGATCATGGCTTGTGGCGTGCAAGTACAGATCAGTGTAGGAAGGTTTTCTATAGGCGCTGTGACCAACGCAGTGATTCCGTTTGCGACGGAAGAGAACGTCGAGGAAGGGCAGTGTACTCTCCTGTTGAAGAGACACAAGATCAAATCAGTCTTCAGGCCCCCGACGAAAATCGGCAATTACTGAGACCAGTTAAAGACGCAGTAGGTCTCAAAACACCTGGGGTCTACTAGATACCTCGCGAGTGTGGCCAGTCTTATGTCGGACAAACAGTACGAACTGTTGAACAACGAAAGAAGGAACATGAAAGGTTTTATCGTTTACGGTACCCAAACAAATCTGCTTTAGCTGAGCATGCTTTATTAAACGGCCATCGCATCAAATTCGATGAAACTGCCGTCGTGGCTCGCACGAACGGCTTCTGGGACGGTATTATTAAAGATGCCATGGCATCGAAATTAAAACATCTGATAACAACCTGAGCCTGCAGCTCAGCGCGGCGTGTGATCCAGCGATCGCGCAGATAAAACGGGCGCATCCAACACCGACTCAAAGCATGCCCATAATGGCGATGTCGCGGAGCACCAGTGACGTCACAGCCGGCAGCTAGTGTATATAAGACCGTACTTGCAGCCGCTAGGCAGTCAGTACCACTTGACAATGGCCAAGGAGTACTTGGCCGAAAGCTCGTGGAGTTTTAACCACCTGACGCGGACGGTAACCCGAGAACTTTTTATTCAAAGTTATCGCCGCGAGACAATGCATTCCTACAAAAGTATCTCGTGTTTGAAAGTTCTGACAGCGTTACAGGTTGATACAAATTAAAATGTGAAGTATTCTTAAAATTTCGTTCGCAAATTGTGCTTCAATAACAAAACAGATTTTCTCAAGACTAAAATTTTGAAAACGTGTCAGGAGAATATATTTTCGTAAAAAGTCCATATTTAGTCTTAATAATATGGTACTGCACAACAAACTAATATGTTAACATAGTACAGTTCTTCCTGAACACGCAGATTTCTACTCCATATTTGTACACTGAACAGTTTGCTTGGTTGGGCTAATTTAAAGAAAGACACGATTGAACAGCTGTTCTGTGTCGGACATGACTCACGGAGAACTTACTGAAGACGGAAGGGAGCTAGCGAGAATGAACTTCCTTCACAGAGAATATGCTCAAAAGTTTTATTCATACAAAATTGAGAACTTACTTAGAGAATCTTCTCTGGACCATGTGCTCTTTCTTATTCATACGACTCATGCTCTGTTTTCCCTCAAATACGTGCTCTCGACGGGGCGTTAAACGTTTTGTCGTGCGTGTACGTACATATCATTTTAAGCGTACTACACTTTAAACACACTCCACATTCATATTCTTTCCCAATGTAACTTTAACACACTTGTGTATAAAATCCACCCTGACAACTATCCTTCAAAAATGTTCAAATGTTTGTTAACCTTATGGGACTTAACTGCGGGGTCATCAGTCCCTAAACTTACAAACTACTTATAAACTAACTTATGCCCGAGGGAGGATTCGAACCCCCGACAGGGAAAGGCCTCGCGCATCTGAGCATAGCGCCTCAATGCGCTCGGCCACTCCGCCGCGTCAGCTATCGCTCTTAGCAGTTCTAACCCACCGCTCGCTTGCGCTGATACATCTACAGCTACACATGTACTCCACAAACTTCGCCGTATACGGCGGAAGGCCACACAGGAATGGACGCGCGTTCTGCGCGCCACGCCACGGATTAAGCGGCCGCTCCAGCCGGACGTTCGAATCCTTCCTCATGTGTGTGTGTGTGAGTGAGCGTGTTTTGTCCTTAGCGTAAGTTAGTTTAAGTAATGTGTGTACAGAACGGCCAAGTCAGGATTGTGAGCAACAAGACAGGCGGTACATTTCAGGATGATAAAGTCATTATTGACACTGTAGTGGTTTGTTTAGTAAAAAAGAAAACAGAAGCGTACTTAGGATCAGAAAGGGCGCTAGTCTTCAAGACCAATCAGTCGTGTGCAGTGTCCAGTAACAGAGAGAACCTTGTTGCTCCGCTAGCCCTACAGCAGCTCCGAATGAAGCCTATTGTTCGCCGCAACGTCAGCGCAGCAGCAGCACTGACGGGACGCCACATCGTCTCTGAAACAGTGCAAGATATGAAAAAATCATAAGGGAGCAAAGTCATAGTCCTCTATAAATTAGTTTATTCAATTTTCGTGTCAGATGTACGGTTAAGCCGTTATTTTTATTTAAATTTCGAGCTGTCAAGTAGCGATCGCAAAGGCCCACTTTTAGTGTTACTACCGTAACATAAAGTGGGCCAAAAGAAAAAAAAGTATTTCTGTGACGTGTTCAAGTTGCATGATTCGCAGATATAACAACTGCCGGTAAGCCTCCGTGTGTAGGTTTAATCTCACTAATTTTATCCTGAAAGACTTTTCGAGAGATATATGCAGGACGGAGCGGAGCAATGTATCAGTTGACTTTCTAGAAACGTAAGCTCTCAGAACTTTGACAGAAGCCCAAATCATGATGCAGAACGTCTCTCTTGCGGCGTCTGCCACTGGAGTTGGGCGATCATCTACGTGATACGACAATGACGAGCAATACAGGTCTTCATCGAAAGAGTGTTTTCTACGCTACTTCCTTTGTTGATCAACTACACTTTCGAAGGATACTTCCAATGAATCTTAGCCTGGCGTCTACCTTACCCACGAGTAATTTCATGCTATCATTCCACTTTAGGTCGCTCCTTTATGTTATGAAATTAACTGCTTCCATTGAATGTTCTGCAATTGTGTAGCCACATAGCAAAGTTCGAATCAACAACTGTTGCAATCTGTCCCTCTTCGATTTGTTTGAACTTTGGTAGGAATGCTGCACTAATAAATAGTAACATGAAACAATTGAATGTAAGCGAAGACTTCCGCGGCCATTATCACTTTCGATAAAGTTCTTCAGGGTATTAGACCGCATCGTCATCGTGTAAAAGCAACCGACGTTTCGGCCACTATTGTAAGTTGATTTCTTCAGGGTATTCGTCTGACTGCTGATTGTGGGAGAGCTTGCGTCTTATATAATAACGTGAAATATCTGTTGAGGCTGCAGCGGATTAGCCTTGCGCATTGGGACGCCCTACTGCGGTGCACGTGGCCATTCGCCGGCGGGGGTTCGAGTCCCCTCTCGGGCATCGGTGTTTGTGTTTCTCCTTATGTTAGTTTACGTTAGTTTAAGTAGTTTGTAAGCTACGGACTGATGACCACGCAGTTGAGTCCGATAGATTTACAAACATTTGAACATGTTTCATCTGTTGAGGAAGATTAGCCTGCCGCGGTGGCCGAGGGGACGTCGGCGAGTCAGTCACGGTCTGCACGGCCACTTCGGTCGGGGGTTCGAATCCCCCCTCGGGCATGGATATTTGTGCCGTCCTTAGTGTTAGCTAGTTCATAAGTAGTTAGTATGTTTAGGGACTGATGACCCCGTAGTTAAGTCTCATAAGCTATACAAACATTTGAAACATTTTGAGGAAGATTAAGGGGGGGTAGTGATGTTGGGCAATGCCCAATATCCGCCTTCCTCTTCCTCAACAGATGTTTCACGTTATTATATAAGGCTCAAGCTCTCCCACAATCAGCAGTCACTCGAATACCCTGAAGAAGGTGACTTGCAATAGTGGACGAAACGTCGGTTGGTTTTTCACGATGACGATGCGGTCTAATACCCCGAAGAACTTTATTGAAAATGAAAAATTGATTCCACATTTTTCTGACGTAAGATTACTGAACACCAGGTGCTCCAAAATATAAAGAAAATGCAAAATTTTCATTGCGGAGCGATATTCAAATGTTGAAATATTTGTAAACTTATTGGACCAAAGTGCAATGGTCATCAGTCTCTAGACATACAAACTACTTTAACTTACACTAAGGACAAAACACACTCACCCATACACACACACACACTGACACACGTCTGAGGGAGGACTCGAATCTTCTGCGGGGCCGCGGCGGATTAGCCGTGCGCATTGGCCGTGCAAGTATTATAGCGTCTTGTCCTCCTATACCTACACCTTTGCAACTTGCTGCTGACTGGATTGTAAAAGGATGATACTGGGCCACTGTGACACCCAATGTTCGTCACCCAGCGGATTCCAATGATGCCTTGGCCTCCCTGCTCTCCAGATCTCTCGCCCATTCAAATGTCTGTAAAGCGAAGGGAGCAAACTGCTGAGGTCATTGGTCCTGGTTCAACAAACCACATAACGTAAATTAAACTAACTCTTGCTCTGGACAAGACACACACACGCCCATGCCCGAGGGAAGACTCGAACGTCCAGTGGGAGCAGCCGCATAATCTGCGATATGGCGCTGCCGCGGCGGAGTAGCCGTGCGCACTGAGGCGCCCTGCTGTGGTGCTCGCGGCCGTTCACCGTCGGAGGATCGAGTCCCCCCCTCAGGCATGGATGTTTGTGCTGTCCTTAGTTTAGTTTACCTTAGTTTAAGTAGTTTCTAAGCTACGGACTAATAACCCAGTAGTTGAATCCGATGGATTTACAAGCGTTTGAACATTTCTTCTGCGGGTACGGTCGCCAGGTCCGTAGCAAAGCAACTTACAAGGAAAGTACTTGGGCTCGAACAAACATGTCTGTATGAACGTTTGGTTACAGGACCATTACGTACCCATCATTGTGCTGGTGGGTGTCGTTTTTCTGCAAAACTCTGCATTCATGCTGTTGATAGCACTGTATATGTAATTGTAGACGTCATACGCAATGCAGAAATCTTAACTATAAATGCCAATGGTGATTGTCAGTCAAATGCTCCGATCAATATGAATGACTGCACAACGCACAGTGAAGAAATGCAAGTTGATGGAATGGCATATTTGCACATTCTACTATATCAGTGTTGTCCACATTCTACTATATCAGTGTTGTCCACTGGTTCGTCAATATCATCCCTACCAACATCATTATGTGTTAGTATTACAACAGTATCTGTTTCTAAGTTATGTTCACATTTCTGCAGTATAATAGACACCAGAAAACATGCGAATGATTCATCTTCTACACCAATACCATCTTCTCGGAGAAGGGTTCTTCGTAACTTCATCTCAACCAATCACACTAGATTAGCAGGCTGGCCGCGGTGGCCGAGGGGACTGAGGCGCTCCAATCACGGTCTGCACAGCCACTACGGTCGGGGGTTCGAATCCCCCCTCGGGCATGGATATTTGTGCCGTTCTTACGATTAGCTAGCTCATACGTAGTTTGTAAGTTTAGGGACTGATGACCCCATAGTTAAGTCCCATAAGCTGTACAAACATTTGAACTAGATTAGCAGGACTGATTACCAATCGGCGACCCATCTGACGCTTCACTACACAAATAACGTCAGAAAACGCAACTTGAGAGGCACACTGCAACGTCCCTACTGGTCTCGACTGCCGTACCGGCAGGTCACTGTGCGATGCGGCCTGGCACACGCAGAGGACTCTAACGGACGACTGCAGAGTTTTGCAGATGCGGGAGTATCACCAGTGCAATAAGGGACCTTTACATTATCTCTCACAAGATTTTGGTGTCTTTGTGTTTGTTCGAGCCCAAGTACATTCCTTGTTAGACCTTGAATCTACTCCGCGCGGCGGATCAATATTAATTCAAAAATGTTCAAATGTTTGTAAAGTCTATGGGACTTAACTACGGGGTCATCAGTCCCTAAACTTACAAACTACTTATGAACTAACTAAGACTAAGGACGGCACAAATATCCATGCCCGAGGGGGGATTCGAACCCCCGACCGTAGTGGCCGTGCAGACCGTGATTGGAGCGCCTCAGTCTCCTCGGCCACCGCGGCCGGCAATATTAATTCTTTCGCTTCTTGTGTTCTAATTGAGCCTTGACACCGAAATAAAGTTCTTTTGAAAGCCGTTCCAATCGCTTTAATGGAGAAAATTTCCTTAAGATTAATGACTTCTAATTTGTTTCAGCTGGTGGAAGCTGAGACTACCTTCAGACGCGCCACCGTATTGTGTTCCGACTGACGAAGAAGACCTCTGGAAACCGGTGAGTTTTTTTATACCTCCTGTTGCTTCAGTGTTACCTAGACCTAACACTATAAGTGAGTGATCTTTATATTCTTTTTGTGCAGTACAAGCCTTGTTCATTATATCTAATCATCAATTTCACACTCCATTAGTACCGTTGGGTAAGTTCCTGTTTTACGGTTACTACATCTTCGGCGTCCTAAGAAAATGGTAGTGGAATCAAGAGTGGTTTTTGTTTGGCTCTTATGTATTACACTTCTGACGATCCAAAATGCAACATCAAGAAGGACCGGAGGTATTACAGCCAAATTTATTTGGGAGATAACACGGGGTACAAAGATTACGTGACTGCCGCGGTGGAGTGGCCGAGCGCTCTAACAAGCAGACCACGGAGTTTAGAATTTCTTTATTTTTATGGTACGTGAAGCTCATAACTTAAATAACAATCAACCAAAGCCATTCAACGCAACTCTAAAAAGTAATCGACAAAATCAACTTTCAAGTTTTGCAAGTACACGTAAGTACCAAACAGTTGTAGCATTTGCCGGTGTAGCTGAGGTGGTGACGCTCTGGCCTCTCAACCTGAGAGTCGAATCCCACTGTGACAGATATATAGTTTTCGAATTCAATTACATAAAATATTTTGGGATCTCTAATTCCACGTGCTGTGTCAATTTTTGTCTATGTGTATGTAGACGAGCTGAAAATCTTGTCACGTAAAACGATGGTTGGGTAGGTTAGCTGCTTGGAAAGCCTTTAGTAGCTATGGAGATGACTTTCCAAAAACAGCGTCGTAACTCTTCACAAACTGAACAATCAAAGACTACCGTCGTCAACAAATAGTGAAGTCAATACTGTAAAAAAATGTTACCTATGTTTTTTTATTTATTTTTTTATTAATTTTTTTATTATTGAAATCATCATTATTTACAACCTATAAAATATAGAAAATTACGAATAGACAAAAATACATGCACCCTTCGTAAAAATTACCATTAGATACTAAAATTGTGTAAGTATTCGAGAACGACGCAAAAAAAATAATATATCTGGCACCACAGGAATCGAACTAGCGACGTACGCTACCACCTGAGCTACACCGACAGATGTTCCAAGTTTTATAATTGTTGGTACTTACGTGTACTTTGCAAAAGTTTAAAATCGATTTTCTTGAAAATTGAGAGTTGCGTCGAATGGTTTTGGCTGATTGGTATTTGAGATCCAAACTTCACGTACCATAAACATAAAAAAGTGTAAAATCCGACAGCCATGTTGTCTCCTTTTTAGACCGCTCGGCTACTCCACCGCGGTTCCCTCACTGCCGTGTCAAAAATATGGCTGTCGTCAGGTGTAGTGGTTCAGCTATGTGGGTGTCTGTCCGTCGTTCCCTTCTGCTCCCAGCTATTACAGACCTGCATAGCAGTTGCCTGCTTACGTCACCCATTTTATCGGGAGGATAATCCGCAACCTCTATAGGCAACTATCAGAGGCGCCGACTTTTCAAAATCAGTGTGGGTGCTCTATATCACGGTTCACAAATGTTCGAAACCAACCCTCCTGAAAATCATGTTCATGCTTTTTTGAATGAGCAATACTTGATAAAAGTAAATAGGCAGTTGTCTGGTCTTTTAAAGATAGAAGGAAGAAGGAGGAGGAAGAAGAGGAAAGCCTGGCTGCATTAGGACACTACAATAAAGCGATCTAATTAGCCGAAGTGGATATTTCGATATAAGTAACACCCCAAAACTTCTACACGACCAATGAAATAATTTCTCACTGTACACTAATCTAACACTTTTTGTGCGAAGCTATTCTTTCTGACAAAAGTGTTTGGTAGAACACCGTCACCAAGGTTTAAAGAAATCTTTGAAATATTTTGAGGTTTTGAAGTCCGACATCAAATGTTTTTGGTCAGTTCTAAGCAAGAGCTGTGTACTTCATCGAAACTTTCATCACTTCGAGATAACTTTGTGACATCTCTGACAGTATTAATATAGTCCAAGGTTTTTTTTAAGCCTGAGAGAAAAGCGTTACAAATTTAAACTGAATCTATAATTTTAATAACAAGGGAAGTGACAAAGATAAATGAAAAACGATTAACTTTGGCCTCAGCATCAGATTATTCAAGCTAAATTTCTGAAAGAACACAATTGAATGTTCATAAATACGCACACCTGAAAGGTCTTGGGGACCTGCGTACAAAACTGATCATTTCTTTCACGTATAAAATATCGTCTCTCGCTATGGTTACGTTTTGCATCGGTTCTTGAGTCATAAGGTAGGTTTTGATTTTTCCTTTTTTTATTTTTTTATTTTTTAGTTTATACAATTATGTTTTCCACCTCAATTTTATGTGGGTGCTTAGCACCCCCAAAACATTCTCGGGGGGTGCACGAGCCCCGGGGCACCTACGGAGTCGGCGGCCATTGCAACTATTCTTTCCCAGACGAATTACAAGATGTGCTCGAGGAACTCTAGCTGTCTTTTACGGTATATACCACAGATGCTTAAGCTAAAAAACAACACGGAGTGAGTATGCCAGTAGGTCTACACGGCCACGTATTCCCTCTTTATACAGCGCTTGCAGGCGGCGCTGTGTGCCTGCAAATGCTGATCTTGTGCGTCTTCGTCATCGTAAACACACGATGGAAATTTCACCTGATTTTGATGCTTCCTTTACGGTGTCGGAATTATTGTTTACTTTTACGAATACTTGTATGCATCCGTACGAGCCCTAATGTCTCTAATCTCATCCTTGATGGTCTTTTACAAATAAATAATCTAATCTAATCTAATTTAATCTTTACGCGAATGTATACTACTGGCCATTAAAATTGCTACACTAAGAAGAAATGCAGATGAGAAACTGGTATTCATTGGACAGATATATTATACTAGAACTGACATGTGATTACATTTTCGCGGAATTTGGGTGCATAGATACTGAGAAATCAGTACCCAGAACAACCACCTCTGGCCGTAATAACGGCTTTGATACGCCTGGGAATTAAGTCAAACAGAGCTTGGATGGCGTGTGCAGGTACAGATGCCCATGCAGATTCAACACGATACCACAGTTCATCACGAGTAGTGACTGGTGTATTGTGACCGAACCAGTTCAAAAAAAAAAAAAAAAAAAAAAAAAAAAAAAAAAAAAATGTTCAAATGTTTGTAAAGCTTATGCGACTTAACTACGGGGTCATCAGTCCCTAAACTTACAAACTACTTATGAACTAGCTACAACTAAGGACGGCACAAATATCCATGCCCGAGGGGGGATACTAACCCCCGACCGTTGTTGCCGTGCAGACCGTGACTGGAGCGCCTCAGTTTCCTCGGCCACCGCATCCGGCGACGAACCAGTCGCTCGGCCACTATTGACAAGACGTTTTCAATTGGTGAGAGATCTGGAGAATGTGCTGGCCAGAAAGGCCCGTACAGCACCTGCAACACGTGGTCGTGCATTATCCTGCAGAAATGTAGGGTTTCGCAGGGATCGAATGAAGGGTAGAGCCACGGGTTGTAACACATCTGAAATGTAACGGCCACTGTTCAAAGTGCCGTCGATGCGAACAAGAGGTGAGCGAGAAGTGTAACCAATGGCACCCATTGTCGGGTGATACGTCAGTATACACGCTTGCAATGTGCGTTCACCGCGATGTCGCCAAACACGGATGCGACCATCACGATGCTGTAAACAGAACCTGAATTCATCCGAAAAAATGACGTTTTGCCATTCTTGCACCCAGGTTCGTCGTTGCGTACACCATCGCAGGCGCTCCTGTCTATGATGCAGTATCAAGGGTAACCGCAGCCATGGTCTCCCAGCTGATAGTCCATGCTGCTGCAAACGTCGTCGAACTGTTCGTGCAGATGGTTGTTGTCATGCAAATGTCCCCATCTGTTGACTTAGGGATCGAGATGAGGCTGCACGATCCGTTACAACCGTGCGGATAAGATGCCTGTCATCTCGACTGCTAGTGATACGAGGCCATTGGGATCCAGCACGGCATTCCGTATTGCTCTCCTAAACCCACCGATTCGATATTCTGCTAAAGGTCATTGGATCGCGACCAACGCGAGCAGCAATGTCCCGATACGATAAACCGCAATCACGATAGGCTACACTCCGACCTTTATCAAAGTCGGAAACATGATGGTACGCATTTCTCCTCCTTACACGAGGCATCACAACAACGTTTCATCAGGCAATTCCCGTCAATTGCTGTTTGTGTATGAGAAATCGGTTGGAAACTTTCCTCATGTCAGCACGTCGTAGGTGTCGCCACCGGCACCAACCTTGTGTGAATGCTCTGAAAAGCTAATCATTTGCATATCACGACATCTTCTTCCTGTGCGTTTAATTTCTCGTCTGTAGCACGTCATCATCGTGGTGTAGCAATTTTAATGGCCAGGAGTGTAGCTTGGCGTCAGTGGAATCGTTCTGCAGTCCGCCTCAAATTCCGGCTCTCTAAATTTCTTCATCTGTGCTTATCGACAAGAACGGCGCCTTTTCTCTAGCTACTGCCAGTTGAGTTCCCGAAGCACTTCGGTATCACTCACACACTGATGGAATCTACCAGTTACAAACCTCGCCGCCCGTCTCTGAACTGCCGCTATGTCCTCCTTTAAACCGATCTCGTGGGAATATCAAACACCTGAACAATACTCAAGACGGGGTCGCACAAGCTTTTTATATACGGTCTCCTTTACAGACGAATCGCACCTTCCCAAAATTCTCCCAATAAAGCGAAGTCGACCATTTGTCTTCTTTCCTTTATGTTATACGAATGTTTCTTCAGAACACTAGGCATCTGCCAAAACAATTGAGATATTCCTATGACATATAGAAAAGAAGGAAAACACTTGTATAACAGCATCTACAAAAACTGTCGCAGAAGATAGGTCTACATTGTAAATAAAGTAAGGCGAGGCATAAAAACTTGTTTCTCAGTTGCATAGACGAACGCTATAAACTGATATCTGCACATTATTATAAGCAACTGAGGAAGAGGAGGACAGCAAACAACTAACAGTTTCTCGTTATTAGAATATCCCGAAGATATCCTCATTCTGGCTACTGACCACACGAGCTACCTCGTTACAAACCAATGATTCGTCCTGATTGGCACTTATGAACTACACGGGCTGTTGCCAATCGACCAAAGAATCATAAGATGAAAACATGAATCAAATAAAAAAAGTCAATACGATTACCAAAATGAAGTAGCAAAGTATCAGCACTAAAAAAACTAATTATACGAATTCATTGAATAAAAATAACAAAGTATAGCGCCAGATGTGATACGCACCCACGATCTTGTGACTGGCATATTGTCTTCATGACTGCGCTACGCAACAATATTGTCGAAGGTGTGTGTGTGTGTGTGTGTGTGTGTGTGTGTGTGTGTGTGTGCGCGCTTTGCTTGAGTGTGAGTTTCGTTAGCACCTTTGTCCGTATATTGTTTTTGGTACGGTTGTTATATATGATGAAATTCGAAGTAAAACGGGCAGACGTGTGATTCGGGACCAAAGCACATCAAGGAAGAGAACTGGGAAAGAATCTGTAAGTGAATTTACCAGTTGACGTGGCAGTTGGGCAGCGGTGGAGGGTTCGGGCGTGACATGTGAATGCTCTGGCTGGAGGAAAGCAGCTCCAAAGCGTTCTCAGTGTAGTTGGGCGCAGCCGTGGTGAAATTTGGTGCCAATTGACATCATTAACCCACCTTAAATCTCACATAAAGTTATGAAATGTGACATTTTTATCCGAAAGCCTCTTCAAGTCCAATCAATACTTTCAATACGCGATAGCACTGGTGTTGCTACTGATGACAGTGCTGCTAAGGGAGAATTGCTAAACACAGATTTCCGAAATTCCGTCACCAAAGAAGACGAAGCAAATACCGGCACTGCGGAATTCGAATCAAGAAAACCGGCCAACATGCGTATGTTAAATGTAGATATCCATGGAGTATTGAAGCAAATCACTTAATAGAAGCAAGTCTCCCGGTCCAGATTTTAGATTAGATTATATTAATACTTGCTCCATAGATCATGAATACGAGATATCGTAATGATATCTCGAGGCTGAGTACAGCTGATAGGTATTCCTGCTTAAAGGAAGTCTTTCTAAGAAAGGAACCACCTTTGACAAAGTCTAAAAATCTAAGTAATAAGGGAACTACTGTTTTTCATCGAAATATACAGGGTATCAGAGATAAAGTTAATGAATTGCTTATTGATATTGATTCTGACGTTATTGGTATTTCAGAGCACTTTTTAAGTGATGTGACAATTCATAGACTTCCTTTGCCAGGATACAGGTTAGCTGCCTTCTACTCTAGGAGTTCCTTGCAGTGTGGGGGAGTGGCCATGTGTGTAAAAAACGATTTTTCATCTGAGTCAATTGATTTTTCTAAACACTGCACAGAAAAGATATTTGAATGTTGTGCAGGAGTTGTTAATGTTAATGGAACTAAACTAGTAATTGTTGTTATTTATAGGTCCCCTGACTCAGATTTTAAAATGTTTCTGCCCAAGCTGGAATTGGTTCTGGGTTCATTGTGTAGGAAGTATACAAATTTAATTGTGTATGGAGATTTCAACAGTAATTGTGTAGGTGATAGCTCAAGAAAAAGTCAGCTGTTAGATCTATTTAATTCCTATAACATGATGCAAACGGTATTTTTTCCAACGAGAGTGCAAGGAAATAGCAGGTCTACCATTGACAATATTTTTGTTCATTCTTCATTATTAGAGGGGCACTCTGTCAGCAGAATAGTAAATGGCCTATCAGACCACGATGCCCAAATTTTAATTCTAAAAAGTATTTGTTCTCAAACAAATGTTAAACATAAATATCAACTACTCAGAAAAGTTAATCCAGTTGCAATTGAGACCTTTTTAAGCCTAATTAAGGAACAAGAATGGCAGGATAATGCAGATAATAAATATAATGGCCGGCCGTGGTGGCCGAGGGGACTGAGGCGCTCCAGTCACGGTCTGCACGGCCACTACGGTCGGGGGTTCGAATCCCCCCTGGGGCATGGATATTTGTGCCGTCCTTAGTATAAGGTAGTGGATAAATAGTTTGTAAGTTTAGGGACTGATGACCCCGTAGTTAAGTCCCATAAGCTTAACAAACATTTGAACATTTGAAATATAATGTTTTTCTGAACACATTTCATATGCTGTTTGAAAGTTGCTTTCCGCTAGAACGCTCAAAACAGGGTACTTCCAGTAACAGACAGCCAGGGTGGCTGACAAAGGGGATAAGAGTATCATGTAGAACAAAATGGGAATTGTATCAAAATGTTAGAAGCAGTCAGAATGAAGATGTAGTAGCTCATTACAAATAATACTGTAAGGTTCTGAAAAAGTCATTAAGAATGCAAAAAGTATGTGGTATGCAAAAAGAATAGCAAACTCTCGGGATAAAATTAAAACTATCTGATCAGTCGTGAAGGAAGTGTCTGGTCAGCAGTAGCAGGTAGAAGATATAACGTCAGTGCATAGTACAAATGTTTCTGTTACTGTCAAGTTAGATATATGAGCAATATTCAATAATCACTTTCTGAATATAGTAGGTGAACTAAACAAAACCCTAGTTTCTACAGGTAATCATAAAACATTTTTAGAAAATGCCTTTCCGCTGCTGTTACCTGAAATGGTCCTTCATGATACTTCCATAGGGGAGATTGAGTCAATAATTAAATCAATAAAGACTGGGGACTCTTGTGGATATGATGGGGTATCTAGCAGAATTCTAAAGTACTATTCTCCATATGTTAGCCCAGTACTAAGCCATATTTGTAATTTTTCCTTTCAGAATGGTCAGTTTCCTGACAGATTAAAGTACTCAGTAGTGAAACCACTTTATAAAAAAGGAGAAAGGGATAATGTAGACAACTATAGACCTATTTATATGTCATCGATTTTTTCTTAAGTTATTGAAAAGGCTGTATATTCAAGATTAATTGATCATTTTAGTTCACATAATTTGTTGTCTAACGTAGAGTTTGGTTTTAGAAGTGGTTTAACGACTGAAAATACTATATTTTCGTTTCTCTGTGAAGCACTTGATGGGTTAAATAAGATGCTACGGACATTAGGCGTCTTCTTTGATTTAACAAAAGCGTTTGATTGTGTTGATCACAAAATATTATTGCAGAAGTTTTAACATTATGGAATACGAGAAGTAGCTCACAACTGGTTCATCTCTTACTTTAATAAAAGACAACAGAAAGTAATTCTCCGCAGTGTAGAAAATGGCTGTGACGTACAATCGCAATGGGGCACAATTAAGTGTGGGGTGCCCCAGGGGTCTGTTTTGGGACCGTTGCCGTTTCTTATTTATATAAATGATATGCCTTCGAGTATAACAGGTGACTGTAAAATATTTTTGTTTGCTGATGATACCAACTTGGTAGTGAAGGATGTTGCTCTTAATATTGACACAGTATCAAATAATGCAGTTCAAGAGAGAAGTTCATGACTTGTAGAAAAAAAGTTGATGTTAATCACAGTAAAACTCAGTTTTTACAATTTCTAACACATAATTTGACGAAATCAGACATTTTGATTACACATAATGGGGATATGAGAAGTGAGACTGAACAGTTCAAGTTTCTAGTAATTCAGATAGACAGTAAACCGTCGTGGAATGCCCATGTTCAGGATCTTGTTCCAAAACTAAATTCTGCTATATTTACCATTAGAACAATATCTGAAATAAGTGATTTTTCAACACGAAAAGTAGTCTATTACCCTTACTCTCACTCACTTATGACGTACGGCATTATTTTTTGGGATATCGCCTGATGCAAAAAGGATATTTCTGCCTCAAAAACGGGCGGTTCAAGCAAAATATGGTGTAAGTCCACGAACGTCATGTCGACCCCTTTTCAGTGATCTTTAATTTCTTTAATGTCGTTTGTGGTTAATAATATCAGTTTATTACCACGAGTTAGTAGCTTTCACTCGGTGAATACTAGACAGAAGTCGAATCTACATTTGCATCACACCACCTTGACACTTGTGCAGAAAGGTGTACAGTATTCTGCAGCATCCATTTTCAATAAGCTACCACAAGAACTCAAGAATCTTAGTACTAACCCACACGCTTTCAAATCTAAATTGAAGAGTTACCACATGGCTCACTCCTTTCATTCTGTCGAGGAACTCCTAGAAAAGTTAAACAATTAAGCTAATTCATTTTTCTTCTTTATTGATTCTTTTCACTTTTTCTTAAGATTGTCGTGTGCATAGGACTACTTAAAAATTTTCTATTACCATTCTTGTATAAAAATTCATGTATTGACTTGTTCCATGACTATGGAGTCTCACTCCTATATTGGGTCCTATGGAACAGGAAAACATATTATTATTATTATTATTATTATTATTATTAACATGTCAGTTCGGTAGAAGATAACATTACATAACATATATTTTCTTTTATTTATTTACTGTAAAATTACTAATTTCTGTGTAAAAATTCATCTAATGAGTAGAAGGTGTTGTCATTCAGAAATTAGTTCAATTTGTTTTTGAATGCTGGTCGGCTATCTGTCAGACATTTGATGTAATTCGGTAAGTGACGAAACAGTTTTGTGTCATCATAAGTTACTCCCTTCTGTGCCAAAGTTAGATTTAACCTTGTATAGTGTAGACCATTCTTTCTCCTAGTGTTGTAACTATGCATATTGCTATTACTTTTGAATTGGTTTGGTTTATTAATAATAAATTTCACAACAGAATATGTGCAGGGTGAGTCACTAATTATGGCCACCAAGAATAACTCCGAAAGTATGATAGGAGCTGAAACGTTTGTGGGACAAAAATTGCATGGGACAACGGGACCAGAATATGATATTGGTTTCTTGTTGCTAGGTGGGGTCATTTCAGAGATATGACGGTCAACTTTTTTTAATAGGATGTTATAGTTTGATGTTTATTTTCTGATAGCGGCTATCGAGACGATTCCAATAACGTATTACCGTAAGGTTTAGAGGGTCAACGAAGCACAGATAGGTGGCAGAAGTAAGTATTGTGAAACCGGCCACCGGTTCTGTCGGGCTAGAATAGCGACAAGCGCTTGACAAGACGGGTCGCTGGCGGCATTCTGGGTAGTGGAAATTTCATTCTGCTTGCCATGGCAATGCCTGCAAGTGCCGAAGTACTACGAAATACCACTCAGTCCGTGATAAGAAGATTGCAGCGCTGCATTGATACCAATGGTCATTACCTCGAACACCTCCTCCATGTCGGGACAACATTGCCTTGGTTCACTCCGATACTCCTGCAAATTTCCCCTGATGAGAGTCGTCCTGATACGAAGTAACAATGCCTATACGATCAAACTTCGGACTTGATCTTCTAGGTTTGTGGGCCGGCCGCGGTGGCCGAGGGGATTGAGGCGCTCCAGTCACGGTCCGCACGGCCACTACGGTCGGGGGTTCGAATCCCCCCTCGGGCATGGATATTTGTGCCGTTCTTTGTTGTAAGTAGTTAATAAGTAGTTTGTAAGTTTAGGGACTGATGACCCCGTAGTTAAGTCCCATAAACTCTACAAACATTTGAACATAGGTTTGTGGAACTACAGTCAAGACTAATAGTATACTTCCTTCCTGGCGTTATGACAGGTCAACAATGATTGTATTCCTCTCTTAAAAACTCCATCAGTTTGAGATACGATGCCATATGATTTATAGTCTTGCGACCCTCCCCTCACCCCTTGAAAATATACTCCTGGCCATTAAAATTGCTACACCACGAAGATGACGTGCTACAGACGCGAAATTTAACCGACAGGAAGAATATGCTGTGATATGCAAATGATCAGCTTTTCAGAGCATTCACACACGTTTGGCGCCTGTGGCGACACGTACAACGTGCTGAGAGGAGGAAAGTTTCAAACCGATTTCTCATGCACAAACAGCAGTTGACCGGCGTTGCCTGGTGAAACGTTGTTGTGATGCCTGGTGTAAGGAGGAGAAATGCGTACCATCATGTTTCCGACTTTGATAAAGGTCGGATAGTAGCCTACCCCGATTGCGGTTTATCGTATCTCGACACTGCTGCTTGCGTTGCTCGCGATCTAATGACTGTTAGCAGAATATGGAGTCAGTGGGTTCAGGAGGGCAATACGGAACGCCTTGCTGGATCCCAACGGCCTCGTATCACTAGCAATCAAGATGACGGGCATCTTATCCTCATGGCAGTTGAAATGTTCAAATGTTTATAGAACCTATGGGACTTATCTACGGGGTCATCAGTCCCTAAGCTTACAAACTACTTATGAACTACCTAAGACTAAGGACGGCACAAATATCCATGCCCGAGGGGGGATTCGAACCCCCGACCGTAGTGGTCGTGCAGACCGTGACTGGAGCGCCTCAGTCCCCTCGGCCACCTCGGCCGGCCCGCATGGCAGTAACGGATCGTGCAGGCACGACTCGATCCCTAAGTCACCAGATGGGGACGTTTGCAAGACAACAACCATCTGCACGAACAGTTCGACTACGTTTGCAGCAGCATGGACTATCAGCTCGGAGACGATGGCTGCAGTTACCCTTGACGCTGCATCACAGACATGAGTGCCTTTGATGGTATACGCAACGACCAACCTCATTTTTTCGGATGAATCCAGGTGCGACATCGCGGTGAACGCACATTTGAAGCGTGTATTCGTCATCGCCATACTGGCGTATCACCCGGCGTGGTGATATGGGTGCCATTGATTACACGTCTCGGTCACCTCTTGTTCGCATCGACGGCACTTCGAAAAGTGGTCGTTATATTTCAGATGTGTTACGACCCGTGGATCTACCTTTCATTCGATCACTGCGAAATCATACATTTCAGCAGGATAATGTACCACCGCATGTCCTGGCCAGCTGCCCTGGCCAGCACATTCTCCAGATCTCTCACTAATTGAAAACGTCTAGTCAATGGTGGCCGTGTAACTGGCTCGTCACAATACGCCAGACATTACTCTTGATGAACTGTGGTATCGTGTTGAAGCTGCATGGGCATCTATACCTGTACACGCCATCCAAACTCTGTTTGACTCAATGCCCAGGTGTATCAAGGCCGTTATTACGGCCAGAGGTGGTTGTTCTGGGTACTGATTTTTCAGGATCTATGCACCCAAATTGCGTGAAAATGTAATCACATGTCAGTTCTAATATAATATGTTTGTCCAATGAGTACCTATTTATCATATGCATTTCTTCTTGGTGTAGCAATTTTAATGGCCAGTAGTCCCAATCCCATGAACCACAGACATTGCCGAGGTGGGGTGGCTTGCGTGCCTCAACGATACAGATAGCCGTACCGTAGGTGCAACCACATCGGAGGGGTATCTGTGGAGAGGCCAGACAAACGTGTGGTTCCTGAAGAGGGGCAGCAGCCTTTTCAGTAGTTACAAGGGCAACAGTCTGGATGATTGACTGAGCTGGCCTTGTAACATCAGCTAATGTGACTTTGCCACACAGTTACTGCGAACGGCTGAAAGCAAGGGGAAACTACAGCCGTTATTTTTCCCGAGGACATGCAGCTCTACTGTATGAACATATGATGATGGCATCCTCTTGGGTAAAATATTCCGGAGGTAAAATAGTCCCCCATTCGTTTCTCCGGGCGGGGACTACTCAGGAGGATGTGATCATCAGGAGAGACAGTACTGGCATTCTACGGGTCGGAGCGTGGAATGTTAGATCCCTTAATCGAGTAGGAAAATTAGAAAATTTAAAAAGGGAAATGGATAGGTTGAAGTTAGATATAGTGGGGATTAGTGAAGTTCGGTGGCAGGATGAACAGGATTTCTGGTCAGGTGAGTATAGGATTATAAATACAAAATCAATTGGAGGTATCACAGGAGTAGGATTGATAATGAATAAGAAAACAGGAATGCGGGTAAACTACTATGACCAACTCAGTGATCGCATTATCATTGTCAAGATAGATACGAAGCCAACACCGACAACAGTAGTACAGGTTTATATGCCAACTAGCTCTGCCGATGATGAGGAAATCGAAGAAATATATGAGGAGCTAAAGGGAATTATTCAGACAATTAAGGGAGAGGAAAACTTAATTGTTATGGGCGACTGGAATTCGGTAGTAGGACAAGGAAGGGAAGGTAAGATAGTAGGTGAATATGGTCTGGGCAAAAGGAATGAAAGAGGAAGCCGCCTGGTAGAATTTTGCACAGAACATAATTTAGTTATTACAAACACCTGGTTTAAGAATCACAAAAGAAGGTTGTACACGTGGAAGAGACCAGGAGACACCGGGAGATACCAGATAGATTTTATAATGGTAAGACATAGATTTCGGAACCAGGTTTTAAATTGTACGACATACCCAGGGGCAGATATAGACTCTGACCATAACTTGTTGGTTATGAACTGTAGGCTGAAACTGAAGCAACTACAAAAAGGCAGGAAAATAAGGAGATGGGACTTGGATAAATTGAAGGAACCTGAGGTTCTTAAAAATTTCAGAGGGAGCTTTAGGCAACAATTGACAGAAACAGGGGAAAATAAAACAGTAGAGGAGGAATGGGTAAAATTGAGAGATGAAATAGTGAAGGCAGCAGAGGACAAAATAGGTAGAAAGGCAAGACCTGCAAAAAATCCTTGGATATCACAGGAGATATTAAATTTAATCGATGAAAGGAGAAAATATAAAAATGCAGTAAATGAAACAGGCAAAATGGAGTACAGACGACTAAGAAATGAGATTGGCAGGAAGTGCAAAATTGCTAAGCAGGAGTGGTTAGAAGGCAAATGCAAGGATATAGAAGAATGTATAAATAGGGGAAAAATAGATACAGCCTACAGGAAAATAAAAGAAACATTTGGAGATAAGAAAAACAGCTCTATGAATATCAAGGACACTGATGGAAAACCAGTTCTCAGCAAAGAAGGGAAAGCTGAAAGGTGGAAAGAGTATATAGAGGGGCTCTATGAAGGAAATGAAGTTAGAGACAATATTGTAGGAAGGGAAGAGGATGTAGATGAAGATGAAATAGGAGACACTGTACTGAGAGAAGAATTTGACAGAGCCCTGAAAGACCTATGTCGAAACAAGGCCCCTGGAGTAGATGATATTCCCTCAGAGCTACTGAAGTCTCTGGGAGAACCAGCCATGACAAAATTGTTTCACATTGTGTGTAAGATGTATGAGACAGGTGAAGTACCCTCAGACTTTAAGAAAAATGTTATAATCCCCATTCCAAAGAAAGCGGGTGCAGACAGGTGTGAAAACTACAGAACTATCAGTTTAATAAGTCATGGTTGCAAAATATTAACACGAATTATATACAGAAGGATGGAAAAGCTGGTAGAAGCCGACCTCGGAGAAGATCAGTTTGGGTTCAGGAGAAATGTAGGAACACGGGAGGCAATACTCACTTTACGGCTTATCCTAGAAGATAGATTAAGAAAAGGCAAACCTACATTTCTAGCTTTTGTAGATTTGGAGAAGGCTTTTGACAATGTTGATTGGAATAAACTCTTTCAAGTTCTGAAGCAAGCAGGAGTAAAATATAGGGAGCGTAAGGTTATTTACAACTTGTACAAAAACCAGACAGCGGTTGTCAGAGTTGAAGGGCATGAAAGGGATGCAGTGGTTGGGAAGGGAGTAAGACAGGGTTGTAGCCTTTCTCCAATGTTATTCAATTTGTACATTGAGCAAGCTATAAAGGAAAGCAAGGAGAAATTTGGAGAAGGAATTAAAGTTCAGGGTGAAGAATTAAAAACTTTGCGTTTTGCCGACGACATAGTAATTCTGTCAGAGACAGCAAAGGACCTGGAAGAGCAGTTAAACGGAATGGACAGTGTGTTGAAAGGTGCATATAAGATGAAGATTAACAAGAGTAAAACTAGGGTAATGGAGTGCAGTGTAAGAAAATCAGGTGATGCTGAAGGAATTAGATTGGGTAACGAAGCAATAAAGGAGGTAGATGAATTTTGTTACTTGGGCAGTAAAATAACAAATGATGGTCGCAGTACAGAGGATGTAAAATGCAGAATGGCAATGGGTAGAAAAGCGTTCTTGAAAAAGAGAAATTTGTTAACATCGAATATTGATTTAAGCCTAAGGATGTCCTTTCTGAAGGCATTTGTATGGAGTGTGGCCTTGTATGGGAGTGAGACATGGACGATAAACAGTGCGGACAGGAAGAGGATTGAGGCTTTTGAAATATGGTGCTACAGAAGAATGCTGAAGATTAGATGGGTGGATCGCGTAACTAATGAGGAGGTACTGAACAGAATTGGGGAGAAAAGAAATTTCTGGCATACCTTGACTAAAAGAAGGGATCGATTGGTAGGACACATTCTTAGACATCAAGGAATTGTGAATTTAGCATTGGAGGGAAGTGTGTGGGGTAAAAACCGCAGAGGAAGACCAAGAGATGGATACATTAAGCAAATTCAGACAGATGTAGGTTGCCGTTCTTATGTGGAGATGAAGAGGTTTGCTCAGGATAGGTTATCGTGGAGAGCTGCATCAAACCAGTCTCCGGACTGAAGACCACAACAACAACAGTATATATGTCATATTCGCCACTGGTCTTACCCACTCCTTCGCATTGGCACTGCTCATGCATGATTGTTTACATTTTTGTGCGTGATGAGTGAGGTCTATGGACAATCTAACGAACTGTGTTCTTTCAAATGTTCAAAAGTTTGTAAATCTATGGGACTTAACTGGTTAGTTATTGGTCCCTAGCTTATAAACTACTTAAACTAAATTAAACTAACCTAAGGACAACACATACACCCATGCCCGTGGGAGGACTCGAACCACTGACGGCGAACTGCCGCGCGCACCGCAGCACGGCGCCTCAGTGCTCACGGTCGTTCCGCTGCAGCTGTGTTCTTTATAGAGTATGCACATTCACGGTCATTGTTAACGAGAACTTGGGACCAAGGTGATGTCACAAATTTCTTGATCTGTGTAGATGCCTACGTGAAGCCGGATCATTCCGTGTTAGAACGGATGAAAGTGGTCGTGTGAGGAATGTGAGCTCGGTCGCCAGACATGACACCATTCGACCCTTCTCCCAAGGGCGTATGAGGAGCCTAGTTTACGAGATTTCAGTGGATCTGTTGGTAGCATTGTCGCAGCTGCGGAAGTTTTAAGCCAAACTCCTTTGAGTGTATAAGACTATTAAATAGTGAGTCGTGGTACACCTGTAATAATAATGATGGTCATAATTTTTAACTGTGAATGACGGAATTGTTTCAGCATTTGTTACTGACTTTACTGTACACTAAGCGAACAGCTCGAACACACTGTGTTGAATTATTCTGTTTGGTGTCGTGTGTTTGGCGAAAGACTTTTATAAGCCTTTGTGAATATTGTGACTATATTTTCTTAGAAACAAAGACAATGGTGTCAACAAACAGAATAAGTTTTTATAGATCCGCTTTGTAAACTGTCTTTATTATATAGAGTTAATGTGTTTTATAGGTGATCCCGCTTGCGCATGATTCAGACGGCCGCGGTATACCAGCTACTACGGTAAGCTTTATTGTAGAGTCATTGCTAGTTATATAGAGATAGATTACTACAGATATTTTAACAGACACAATTATCTAGAGAACTGCTACTCACACATTTACTTCTTGTTGTTTTTTACGTTAATTGATTCTTGTGCTATTGGAATTGATTGTTGGCCACATGCAGGATATTCCGAGACTCATGTAAGATATTGTGAATTTATCCAGATGAAATTTGAGAATATACTCGCGAAATACCGGGTGATCGAGAAGAGGGATTACGGAATATTGTAGATAGAGAGGTAAAAATTGACACACAAGCTTGGAATGACATGAGGTTTAATTTGGGGAAAAAATTGACACACATGCTTGGAATGACATGGGGTTTAATTTGGAAAAAAAAAAAAAAAAAAAAAAAAAAAAAAAAAAAAAAAAAAAAAAAAAAAATTACAAAAAATTCACAAATGTGCGACAGATGGCGCTTCATCTGATCAGAAAAGCAATAATTAGCATAACAAATTAAGACAAAACAAAGATGATGATCTTTACAGGAAATGCTCAATATGTTCACCATCATTCCTCAACAATAGCTTTAGTCGAGGAATAATGTTGTGAACAGTGTGAACACCACTGTAAAGCATGTCCGGAGTTATGGTGAGGCATTAGCGTCGGATGTTGTCTTTCAGCATCTCTAGAGATGTCGGTCGATCACGATACACTAGCGACTTGAGGTAATACCAAAGCCAATAATCGCACGGCCTGAGGTCTTGGGAGGCGAAGCATGACGAAAGTGGCGGTGAGCACACGATCATCACCAAACGACGCGCGCAAGAGATCTTTCACGCGTCTAGCAATACTATTTTTTTTTTTTTTTTTTTTTTTTTTTTTTGATGAAACCCCATGTCATTCTAAGCATGTGTGTCAATTTTTACCTCTCTATCTACATTATTCCATGATTTATTAAGTTTTCAAATTTATACTGACTTTTTGATCACTCGGTACGTGCAGTCTCTTTCCACAGGTATATTAATTACAGGGATATCTGTATCAACATCTCTTTCTCAAACAGAATTAAAGGAATTTCTGCTGCTAGTACTGTACTTCTAGTGGAGACAAGTTCAATGACGTTTCACTTGACCACCTGATTAGTAGTTTCGAATTGCTCGAGACTTAGAATTTGTTTATTTTGATCCCGTTGCTTCCTTATGCGAATGTTTGTAATTTCATACCTAACTAACAAAATACGAGGGCACCTAAGAAGTTAATAATACATTGGTATGGCAGTCCTTTGATTGTTGTACTTTAAAGAGACACAGATACGTGACCACATGTTTCAAGAAGGTCACCAAGTCTCCGTAAACAACGATCGGACCATTGTACCTGTAGTTCAGTTATGAAATTAGTTTTTTGTATGAGGTCATTGTCCGTGGCGTAATCCTGTGCCTGATGTGTCGTCTTTCACAGCTGAAGACATGTTCATATGCTTTGAAGATACAGGAGGCTGGTTCACACTTAAAGCATATCAACAAAGCGCAGTGTTAACGCGAAAAGAAGCATTAAGGCCCACCTAAATAAACACAAGAGTAATTGTCGCCGGGTCAAAACGAATGAATCAACAGTAGCAGAACATCCATTAGGACCTGGAAACCATCGAATTCGATTCTCTGACACTGTCGTTTCAGCCAGACTTAACAATCACTACGCTAGTACGCGCAGAGAAGCCATAGAAATTCAGAAACACAAACAATTTCGTCAGAAATGATATACATTGTGGGCCTGAGTGTTGAGTAAAATAAATACTGCCAACTGTTCCACAGTACACGTCAGAGCTACTCCGCATTTATAAGCAGCGGTCTCATGACGTCATGAATCGACGGTTGCTCGGATACAGTTCGGCTTGCTGTTCTCAGTCTTTAAAGCTTTCGAAGAATCTTCAGCAGCGAAAAACGAAATTGCAGACAGAGGGTTATGCCATCAACCACGGCCTTATACCCAAGAAACTAATACCAGCAAAAACTCAACTACCGGCCGCGAAAGGCTTCAAATCAGTGATTAGGCTACGGCCACACGAGCGTTTTTTTTCACGCGCGTTTCTGCTTGACGTCACGGCGAAATT
Source organism: Locusta migratoria (assembly GCA_026315105.1). Taxonomy (NCBI): domain Eukaryota; kingdom Metazoa; phylum Arthropoda; class Insecta; order Orthoptera; family Acrididae; genus Locusta; species Locusta migratoria. The sequence continues at coordinate 384,697,281 of CM048755.1, forward strand.
ATGGACCGCTACCTGTAGAATGGGGCTGGCCACACGACGAGTTTCCGCACGCTGCGGGCCTGCAGACTTGGGCGTGCACACCGCGCGAACGCGCTGTACTGGGCTCCATCCGTCCTGCGTGTTTTTCAAGCTGGGCGCTGGCACATATATTTGTCTGTGGCGCTGGCCACACGAGCGGAAGGCACGCTGCGGTCTTACGACCCTCCTGGGGGTTGCCGCCTTCTAGGAACAAGGCCAGTTCAGGGTGACTGCCTGTCTACTAGAGCTGAGTGCGTTTTTGCATAATTTGTATATTACTTATATAAGTTTAATATAATGTAGCGTTATTTATATTAGTATAATAGGTCTGATGAAAAATTATCAGTGTCTGGGCAATGTGTCATCACTGATTTGGCAAGGGATACTGCACGTTTGTTGGAGAAACTTGTGGCACAGCCTGTATGCAGGTGTTCTTGTGACGTAGCTGGGGTTAATGGGCTGGGACTCGGCAGTTCGCTATTTCGACAGACTTTACCACCTTCGATCTTTCACTTAATACAGGATGAATCCAATATTTCCTTTTACGTTGTCGTTTGCGACGCCTGTGTACAACTAATGCTGCGTTCTTAAAATGTTCAAATGTTTGTACAGCTTATGGGACTTAAAAACGGGGTCATCAGTCCGTAAACTTACAAACTACTTATGAACAAGCTAATACTAATGACGGCACAAATATCCATGCCCGATGGGGGATTCGAACCCCCGATCGTAGTGGCCGTGCAGACCGTGACTGGAGCGCCTCAGTCCCTTCGGCCCGCGTTCTTACTTAATGCCAATGACTGCCACAGTAGTTGATACCAAACTGCGCACATTGTTGCCGCAGCTGGCACGGACGCGTTGCTAATGCGATTTCGCTGGGCCTCACGCCGCGTGCGAGAGGCGGCCGTGTGGCCACCACTTTCTGAGCTCCGCGTGTTGCCACAAATCCGGCAGAAACGCGCGCGAAAAACACGCTCGTCTGGCCGTAGCCTTAATCGTTCATTTCTTCAGCGTTAGAAATCCGCTCTATGTTCACAGAACAGCTGCGTGACGTCCTCAAGAGTAGGCGAGTTATTCCTCAAATGTTTGTAAAGTCTATGGGACTTAACTACGGGGTCATCAGTCCCTAAACTTACAAACTACTTACGAACTAGGACGCCACAAATATCCATGCCCGAGGGGGGATTCGAATCCCCGACCGTAGCGGCCGTGCAGACCGTGACTGGAGCGCCTCAATCTCCTCGGCCACCGCGGCTGGCAGTCATTCCTCTCAGATGTTCTTTCAAATTGCCGAAAACACAGAAATCGCTTGTGTATGCTGTATGGCGGATTACCATAACACAGGTATGTGCAGCCTTGGTCAAATTCTTGGCACCACGTCACTAGGTTGCACACGAAATTTCAGTTGTCAGTTATATAACCAGAGCTTTACAGTGACTCTGTGTGCAATTTAGATGAGAGGCTTGTGGTTGTATCAATCGTGGTACATATAAACAGTTGCGTATTTTCTCATATGATTGATATTCGAAATGTTTTTATTCGCATTGGAGTAAAATTAGTTTTTCCCCCTTTTTTACTAAGTGACGATCTACGTCTTTACCAGCTTCTAATAGTCCACGTTAATGTTTACAATATTCAATGTGGGCTAAGGAGATTTAATCGTTACCTGTTTGTTGTTGTTTCACAAGATGTAATTTCTTTGAAACTACCTTTTTTCAGTGTATAACGAAGCCTTTTGTTTTTTACGGCTACATCACTCATACCTGACAACTCTCCTGATTTAGACAGGAGTCTCCTGATTTTTCACTTTTTCTCCCGCCTCCTGATTTTGCCATTATTTCTCCCGATTTTTAGCTTATATCCAAAAACCCACGATTTGTTTATTGGCTAATGGTGAAAAGTCCTTTGTTAATTTATCAGTTTATATATGTATCGAAATTCATAGAAATTAGAAGTTGTATAATGATTATTTTTGCCCTTGCCACATAGTTGCAAATACACATGTAGAGATTCGATGTGATCTTTTTGAATGTGATGTTTTGTTACAGTACGTAAGTGAAATCTCTTCAGTTCCTTTTTAATCGATGAAAATCTTTTGAGGGGATAGTTAGGAACATCAGTTTCGTTCGCGAAATGCAGAAAGAGCAACTTTTATGGAAATAAGTATTTTACGTGATTAAGGGATTTCAGTTCAGTGGTATGTGTTCCAGAATGGCAAAAAAATCCCTCTTTTAAGCAGTACAGTGATACATGCTGAGTGCTTATTTACATTTATTATTTTATTTTTATTTTGGAGTACACTTTATCAATTAAATGAGATGACCATGTGGGTCATTTGTTCCATAAAATGTTCCGAGGTAGCCGTATAACAGAAAAGATTCAGCTGTGAACCTGTTTTAATAAAAAAATCAATCAATACCTGGACTGGCTACAAATAAGGATGTAATCAACAGTTGGGTTAATGCAAGTGTTTTTTGTAGCCATTATTTAGCATTGCGAGATTATAGGAAAAGGCTAAAATCAGTTATCTTCAGGTTTATAGTAAAGTGCGCCGCTTTTTCTGATGGAGCATATCTCCTGATTTTTCGAAGAATCTCCCGATTTAATAACTGGATCTCCTGTTTTTTATGTTTTGAAGGTTGGCAGGTATGATCACTGTTTATTTGTGAGATTCCCAACGGGGCTCACACGAATTCGGCAAATTTTACCTCCTGGCCGTAAACCAAACACTCAAACTCGACAACTCTCCCAAATCTGTCCTCAGATAGCACAGTCGAGTTGGGCAACTGTGTACCTGCTGCTCAGGGTGCATATTCCGGTTTCGCTGCCGCTTGCCGGTCGCGCTGCCTAGCGCAGCGTGACGTCATGGGCAGCTCCGCATACTTTCTGCAGGACGCGCGCTGCTGTTTCTGACGCTCGCCTGTAAAGTGTAATTCGTGACCTATGCTGTCTTCCATCACCTTTTCTGTACTCTTGCGAGTCGTTCACATTATTTTGGGAGTACAACTGCTTGTCTTTATAAAACGATTTGGGAGACAATCTCAGCAGCTCTCTTAGACTGTTCTACATCTACATGGGATACTCTGCAAATCACATTTAAGTGGCCGTTCTGCTCTGTGGACTATCCTCTTCTAAGGATAGGTGAAGGTGGAGTCTTTGTCTTTTGACATTTACTCCAATAAGGATGTGTGGAATGGGAGTGGCTAGGATTATGCTGGTAATAACTGGTACGTGAGCAGTATGATTAAAACTTGGTGCTGCCAACTTACTAGCTGGCGGAGGATGAGATTGATGATTATGAGGATGATGATGGAGCGGGTCGGGATCTTCAAGTCTACTACCTCGTCCCTTTGCCTTCGTCACTCTCCGAGTGGCCTTGTGACGTCCTGACTTCTAGGTTTGCCACTACTTTCGCGGTCGCTGACTAGACCTCTTCTGCGCTTGTTTCTCCAGAAATTTGCGCTTCTTGGCCTCTTCTTTTTGCTTGTTAGCGACGTTTCTGATGATGGCGTCCCATTCATCACGCGTGTGGAGGTCGTACATCGTCTCCAGGTAGACCGAGACATTTTCTTCCTCCTTCCCTTTCAGTTCCACTTCCAAGACCTTCATCTGCCAGTCTTTGAAGTGGTACCTATGAGGAAGGATTTTCTCGGTGTCTGCTTCTCCGGTCGCGGCTTGTGCGACCGTTGGTTCTTCTTTGGAGACTTCCGGCGGAGAAGTCTCCGTCTCCTTGATCGTCTCTTCGGCATCCTGCATTGCTGCAGGGGCCGGAGACTCGTCCGCCTGCGGGACTCGGACATCCGCCGCCGTTGCTGCGGAATCGTCGTCGTCCCACTGTGTGCCTGCGTCCGCCCTCAGTTCCCGTCCGCATGGGACAGAAACGTGAGGTGTGGCCGCCTCTTCTCTTACGGCACGCAGCTCCTTCTTCAGCTCCACCACCTGGCGATGGAGCTCGTCGATTTCGGCGCGGAGGGCCGCCCTCTCTTCCGCCATTGCGACCTTGAGATAGGCCACCGCGTCGTTGATCGTCTCGCGCACCTCTTCTTGCGGTTTGCGGTCGCTGGTCTTCTTCTCTTGTGGCGCCTTCTTCTCAACTGAAGCCACGGGTGCGTTTGCCTTCTCGCCGCCGTTGAAGCTTTTGAGGTAGCTACAACGACGGAAGTTGGCAACGTGAGGTCCGCCACAGTTGGCGCACTTCTTTGTAGTTCCAGGCAGCATCTTGCATATGCGTGTATCATGTGCCTCAGCGCATTTCAGACACGCATATGTCCGTTGACATGACTTGGCCTGATGGCCAAGCCTCTGACAACGGAAGCATTGAAGAGGCCTCTTCTTCTGCTTCTTCCTCGGCGCCGCCGTGAGCAGAACCTCGGCAGCGAGTTGCTGCATAAAGGCAGAAAGGTAGCCGGACCTCGACTTTCCCTTCCCCATGCGTCCCTTTCCGCGTCCACACATGGTGACGAGAACGGTAGCGAGCGAGTAGCAGCGATGCGCACTCGACCGCAGCTCAAGCGGGACTGCACATTTAAGTGCCTGGCAGAGGGTTCATCGAACCACCATTATACTATTTATTAACGCGCGGGAAGAAAGAACAGCCGGCCGCGGTGGCCGAGGGGACTGAGGCGCTCCAGTCAAGGTCTGCACGGCCACTACGGTCGGGGGTTCGGATCCCCCCTCGGGCATGGATATTTGTGCCATCCTTAGTGTTAGCTAGTTCATAAGTAGTTTGTAAGCTTAGGGACGGATGACCCCGTAGTTAAGTCCCATAAGCTCTACAAACATTTGAATTTGATTTTGAAGAAAGAACACCTGAATCTCTCTTTTCGAGCTCTGATTTCTCGTATTTTATTCTGATGATCATTTCTACCTATGTAAGTGGGAGTCAACAACATATTTTCGCATTCGGAGGAGAATGTTGGCGATTGGAGTTTCGCAAATAGCCCCCGCCACAGCGATAAGCGCCGTTGTAATGATTCCCAGATCCTGTATCATTTCCCTAACGCTGTCTCCCCTGTATCGTGACAATACGAAACGAGCTGCCCTTCTTTGGACTCTTTCGATGTCCTGCGTCAAACCCACCTGATAAGGATCACACACTGGGCTACAATACTCCAAAAATGGACGGACAAGCGTAGAGTATGCAGTTTCTTTTGTAGTTCTGTTGCATGTTTTAAGGGTTCTGTCAATAAAACGCAGTCTCTGGTTCGCCTTTCCCACGATATTATCTACGTGTTCTTTCCAATTTAAGTCTGAAGTAATAGTAATTCCTAGGTATTTTGTGGAGTTTACGGCCTTCACTTTTAATTGATTTATCTTGTAAACAAATTTTAACGGATTTTTTCGTACTCATGTGGACGACTTCACACTTCTCATTATTTAAAGTTCGTGGCCGATGCTGCCATTTACAGGTTAGTGAAGTCATCAGAGCACCAAAAGCAACTTTAAAGCAATTTAGATAAGATATCTGCATGGTACGAATATTGGAAATTGAAATGTGATGTCATCCACAGAAAAACTAAAATAAAACCGTTAACCTCCATTAACAAGATAAATCAGTCAAATCTGCAGGCTATAAATTCAACTAAATGTCTAGGAATTACAATTTCTAACAACTTTAATTAGAAAGAACACTCAGAAAATGTCATAGGGAAGGCGAACCAAACGTTTCGTTTCATTGACAGAACACTTACAAGATGCAACAGTTCTACTGAAGTAACTGTCTACACTAAAATTTGTGCGTCTTATTGGCAGTACTGTTGAGCATTATAGGACGGCCATTAAGTGGGAATAACGGAGGATATAGGGAAAACTTCAGAGAAGGGCAGCTCGTTTTGCATTATTCCGATACAGGGGAGCGTAACGGAAATGATGCACGACTTGGGGTGGAAATCATTAAAAGAAAGGCGTTATTCGTTGTGGCGAGATCTAATTTTAAAATTTCTTTCAATAAAGTTCTTCTCCGACTGGGAACATATTTTATTAGTCCCCAGCTATATACAGATATACGATCATCAAAATAAAATAAGAGAAATCGGATCGAAGACTGGAAGATGTAGGTGTTCCTTTTCCTCGAGCGCTGCTAGAGAATGGAACGGTAGAGAAGCATTATGAAAGCGGTTCGATAAACCCTTTGCCAGGCACTTAAATGTGATTTGTAGAGTAAATATGCAGATGTATTGTTCTGATGCGTGATTTACCATCTTTTTCTATAGATTTAGAAAATAAACATGAAAATTTATCTAGAAGACAAGGAAAATATTGAAAATGCAAGGATGTATGCCCAACATTTTCGTCCAGTGTATTACAAATGGTGCATGTAAAATGGGTTGTTCTGTCTACTTACAAAAAGTTGTTGAAGTCAAATGTAACTCAATCTTAGAAAATACCGATCTTTTATGAAAAGATCGTGATGCTGCAGAGACAGAGAGCACGGAATAAAAGACGTAAACAAACAGAACGCTGCAGTTAGCGACAGAGCATTGAGGAACAGGACAACTAAAACACTGTAATTTTTATCTGTCAAGAAAACTGAACTGGAAATGTCAATTATCTTAGAAATTCTTTGTGAAGCCTGGTGTAATAAACATAATGCAATTAATTAAGGGTTTTAACACTGTTGCAAAGAATATAAACGCTTTACTAGAACAAAATAGTGGAGCTAGTAAGAAAGTTTCTCTTAAGAAAAAAAGGGGGCGTTGCTTTCAAAATAACTGTAAGATGACAGAGTAAGTAAGGAGGTTACAACTGAATGTTTCACCTGAGGACAAAACGATGTTTGCTAAATAAAAAACGTATAAAGTGAAGATTATAACACATTTAAAATGCCTTGATGTTACCTTCGCCACGCGGGAGTAGCAGAGCGGTCTGGAGCGCCACGAAGCGGATCGCGCAGCTTCCCGCGTCGGAGGTTCGAATCCTCCCTCGGGCATGGATGTTTATGTTGGCTTTAGTATAAGTTAGTTCATAAGTAGTTTGTAAGTTTAGGGACAGATGACCCCGCAATTAAGTCCCATAAGCTTTACAAACATTTTAACTTTTTTTTTTTTGCCCACTTTAGGTTACGGCAGTAACACTGAAAGTTGGCCTTTGGGATCGTCTTTTGACAGGTCGACATTAAAAAGAAAATAACGGCTTAAACATTCATCTGACACGAAAACTGAATAGCAAAATTTGTGCAGGAGAAAATTCAAATCAAATGTTTGTAAAGCTTATGGGACTTAACTACGGGGTCATCAGTCCCTAAACTTACAAACTACTTACGAACTATCACGGCACAAATATCCATGCCAGAGGGGGGATTCGAAACCCCGACCGTAGTGGCCGGGCAGACCGTGACTGAAGCGCTTCAGTCCCCTCGGCCACCGCGGCCGGCAGGAGAAAATTCTCTACGATTTTGCTCTGTTATATTTTTTCATAAATTGTATAGTTTCAGAGATATTTGCAAAAATAACGGCGATTTGACGACGTCTGTCTCTCCGTAACGTGTTCCGACTTTTTAGGTCGAACCGTTCGACCGATCGGCACCAAATTTTACTCACATAATAGTTGGCCGCCAGAGACCAGAACCTCCTTTTTTTTCAAATATTTAGGACAAAAATACGTTGCTAACACTAAAAAAGCCGTTTGCAATGTAATTTTCATTGCGAATTAACCGTTCATCTTGCTTGTTGTATTTTATGATTTTCGTATTACAACTTACGCAGTGTCATTTCAAAACAGTGGCGCACTGAAGAATTAACAAAAACTCGTCATTCTTAGTACTATACATTATAATCTAGTGTCTAAAATGCTGCATTAGCAGTTAACAACTGCTAGCAATAGTGAGAGAATCAAGAAATTATTTCGTAACTAAATGTTCAAATGTTTGTAAATCTATCGGATGAAACTGCGTAGTCATCAGTCCATAGCTTACAAACTACTTAAACCTAGGTAAACTAATCTAAGGATAAACACACACACACACCCATGCCCCAGGGAGGACTCGAACCTCCGCAGCGAGACGCTTTAGACCGCTCGGCTACTCCACCGCGGCTATATCGTAACTGTCGGCGGTAGTGTAGTGTGCAGCGCGTTAGGTTATGCTACACATGGTCGGTAGTTCGAAACCCGTCACTACTATTCTCTTTTTGACTTGGCACCTAAAAGGGTTTCGGGCACCCTTATTAATTAAAAAGAGCTATGTTCTGCAATGCTTTGAATTGTGCATATGAAAGAGTGCTCCTTGTAAAATGTGGTTTGTTCTATTTCGTGAACATGTCGTGAAATACCTAATAACGAATTGAACAGTGGTCTTCTGAAGCATCTGTACAACAACGGGAAGGATACTGTGATAATGAATATTCTAAACTACGTGGAGATACTGGTGGTTTCATATATAAATGGAGTTCTAGATTTTTGTGGCAACTGTCGATCCTTAATGAAACGGAAGTGATACATTGCAACAAATTACCTGTTTTTCCCTAGTTTATGTTTACAGTATTGGTATGTATTTCATGGCATGTTCTCGAAACAGAACAAACGCACGTTTCAGAGAAAGCGCTGTTACCTTTGAACAACTCGGAATCTTGCAGTATATAGTTGTGTTTAGTTAACAAGAGTGGGCGAAAATAGTTTACGAAGCAACAAAGGGGAAAAATTGTCAGTGGTGGCTATATTATTTTCGTTTTTATATTTTTTGTCTTCAGGGAGATCGATGCTTTGTGGTCGCTTGTTCATCTTTGTCCTGGGTTGTTCGTTGAGAATATTGCTCAGTTTTTTTTATTATAGGTGGCGTTGAACCCTCTTTCTTTTTCTCTATTTTCATTGGTTCTTCGGTTTGATCGGTACTTTGTGGACGTTGGTATGTTCTATTTTGATCGTTTCGTCGTACACTCAGTTTTTTTCGTTACAGAGGGCGTCAAGCTACCATGCTCTGACCGAGCGCGCTGAGCTACCGCTCCCTAGCAAGTTTCGAACCACCGTCTAACATGTTCGTACATCACAAACTAATTCGACGCCTTTTACGCTACGGCGAACAGCCGCGAGACTAACCCGTAATTCTCGTACCATCGCTAGCACGTGTTAACAGCTAACACGGCATTTTTAGACTTTAGATTATAATTCATTGTCCTAAGAACGACGTGTTTTTGATAATTTTCAGTGCGCAATTGCTTTGAAATGACAACGCTTGGCTTACAATAAGAAAATCATCAAATACAGAAAGCAAGGTGACGTATGCAAAGGAAAGTTTCTGCCGAGAGATGTCACGTGACTGATTTTCGAACGCTAAATGTACCCCATGTTCGATCCAGTCTATAGTCACTCGCCCGAACGGCAAAGTACGCTACGTTCCTTCCACGGAATATTCATTCGTAACCAGTACAGGCAAAGAAAATAAACTTTGAGCAAACTGCCAAGGCAAGACAGGTGATAATATTTTAATAGGAAAAGATGATGAAAATGGAGGAGAGACATCAAAATAATAATTTAAATAGAAAAAAGTTAAGAAAAATGATTATGTTTGTCAAAGCTAAAGTCAGATATCAAATGCTTTTGGCTGCTTGTTAAAATACAACCAGAAAGAATATTACGTGTTGGGTGCATAGATATTATCACACTAGTAGAGTAGTGATCGCATCGCCCATAGTTTTTTATTATTTACATTATTTCTGTACGAAGTGTTTGCATAACATCATAAAACTAAAAGCAAATCTAAAGTGGGCCGTAAAAACGTCAGTGCGATTTTTTGTTTGTTATCTTCGAATGTGTTTGCTTATCCGAGGAGGAAGATATTTCCTTTCCATGTCATTCGACACACTAAATGTGGCCAAATAAGATTAATAGTCAGTTAGGCGCTTTATACAAAGTCTTCAGGTCAATTAAGCCTACGTCATCAAAATCATTTCTTACCGCCATAATATAATAACAAGTAATTTATTACGGCAAATCATGAGAACTCTTAAAGGAATTAAGGTTATTGTTGTAGCTGTTACGTGCGATATGAGTCTCATGAATTAGTAGGTGGGGTAGCAACTTAGTGTATCCTCAAAAATGTTCTAATGTTTGTAAAGGTTAAGGGACTTAACTGCGGGGTCATCAGTCCCTAAACTTACAAACTACTTATGAACTACCTTATACTAAAGACGACACAAACACCCATGTCCGATGGGGGATACGAACCCGCAACACGGCGTTCCAGCACGCTCGGCTAATCCGCCGCGGCAGTGTATCCTCAACTAAGACGTATTTTTATACCTTGGGAACCATAAAAGGAACATTTTATTTTGTTTCGATACGCCGCATTTCCTAATATTATTACGGAATCTTTTTGATTGACGACATAGTCACCCTGTCTGGCCGTATCATATTTATAGATCATCTTTTGCAGCACCAGGCAAGTGACCTTCCCGATCACCTTTGACATGCACAGCAGAACTGTGGAATAACTATTTTTCAAGTCAAGCTGCCCAAAAAGTGAGGTAGGTTTTGCATAAAGCTCACGAGAAAAGTTCCATAGAAGTGTGTATTCTGGGACTGCTATACGCTAATGTTGCCCTACGAAATGCGTAAATAAGTTTTCGCTACCTATAGTGAACAATTCAAAATGTTCAAGTGTTTGTTAAGTTTATGGGACTTAACTGCGTGGTCATCAGTCCATAAACTTACAAACTACTTATGAACTAACTTATACTAAAGAAAGCACAAACATCCATGCCTGAGGGGGGATTCGAACCCCCGACGAGTGAACAATTTAACAGAGCACTGTGAATTCTTACTGTAGTATTGTATTGCATTTTCTTCAGAGTCAGAAACGCTTCCACGTATAAAGTTTTGAGTTTTGCCATCACACAGCGTAAATTTACTGTATTAAGTTTATAATAAACAGGTAGAAAAATATATTTGGCATATTTTTCTCTTCGATAACCTCAACTTGAAGTACACAACTAGACTCGATATAAGTCTGCCGAGACGTTCGCCATTTGACAAGAAGCCAGCCAGGAGTGGTACTTCTGTTGGCTCACCGAGAGGGCACGGCTACCCTGCTGCCTAGGGGGGAAAATTGCCGAGGGATTAACTAGCCCTTTTCCATTCCCTTCTTGCGCACATTAAAAGTTGTAGAGTTCGAGTCTGCCTTCCCGACGAAGAGTAGTTTGATGGAATTCTCCACGCTAGTATATCTGTTGCAACCAGACAACAGTTCCACTGAAACTGCCTACTCTACACTTGTCGGACCTATTTAGGAGTATTGATGCACATTATGGAATCCTCACGGATTCGGAATGACACAGGGCGTAGAAAACGTTCAGAGAAAGACATATGGTTTTGTATTATCGCGATTCAGAGGAGAGTGCCACAGAAATGGTGGACTAGTTGAGGCGGAAGTCATTAAAATAAGGCTTTATTCGTTGCGCCGAGATATACTTGCGAAATTTCTTTGTACAAATTTCTCCTTCGAATGCAAACAGATTTCGTTAGCACCCACCTCCATAGGTTCCGCTATTTCATTTACGTCAATTTGTAGCAGGATTTTGGAACATATCCTGTATTCAAATATTATGAATTATCTCGAACAGAATGATCTATTGACCGAAGGTCAACACGGATTTAGAAAATATCGTTCATGCTAAACAGAACTAGCTCTTAACTCACACGAAATTAATAGTGCTATCGACAAGTATTCTAAAATTGATTCCGTATTTCTTGATTTCCAGAAGGGTTTTGACACCGTACCTCACAAACGGCTTGTAATCAAATTGCGTGGTTATGGTATATCGCCCCAAATTTGCGACTGGATAGGGGATTTCCAGTCAGAGAGGACACAGTTCGTAGAAATCGATGGTAAGGCATCGACTAAAACAGAGGTGATATCCGGCGTTCCACAGGGTAGTGTCATTGGTCCTCTGCTGTTTCTTATTTACATAAACGATTTGGGAGAAAATCTAAGTAGCTCTCTTAGGTTGTTTGCAGGTGACGCCGTCATTTACCGTCTAGTAAAATCATCTGAAGATCAAAACCAACTGCAGAACGATCTAAATAAGATATCACTATGGTGTAAAAATTGGCAATTGAGTCTAATGAGAAGTGTGAAGTCGACCACATGAGTACGAAAAGAAATCCGTTAAACTTTGTTTACAAGATAAGTCAAACGTGAAGGCCGTAAACTCCACAAAATATCTAGGAATTTCTATTGCTTCAGACTTAAACTGGAAAGAACACGTAGATAATGTCGTGGGAAAGGCGAATCAGAGACATTGCGTTTTATTGGTAGAACCCTTAAAAGATGCAACAGAACTATAAAGAGACTGCATACACTACGCTTGTCCGTCCATTTTAGGAGTATTGCTGCCCAGTGTGGGATCCTTATCAGGTGGGTTTGACGGAGGACATCGAAAGAGTCCAGAGAAGGGCAGTTCGTTTTGTATCGTCACGATACAGAGGAGACACCATCACGGAAATAATGCTTGACCTGGGACGGCAGTCATTACAACAACGACGCTTATCGCTGCGGCGTGATCTACTTACGAAACTCCAATCACCAAACATTCTCATCCGAATGCGAAAATATATTGTTGACTTCCACCTACATAGGTAGAAATGATCATCGGAATAAAATACGAGAAATCAGAGCTCGGACAGAGAGATTCGGATGTTCTTTCTTCCCGCGAGCCATTGGAGAATGAATGGGTGATGAATAGTATGAAGGTGGTTCGATGAACCCTCTGTCAGGCACTTAAATGTGATTTGCAGTGTATCCCATGTAGATGTAGATGAGTCCAGTACACGCAGGAAGCGGCTACACGGGTAGCGGGGGCTGTGTGGCGTGGACTGGGCGGTTTTGTAGATTAGAAGGCCTTGGGAACACACAGAAAGGGTGTAAATCTCAAAAGATACAGCTCAAAGATAGGACGAACACAGATCTAACAACCACTGGCCAAACAGTTGTAAATTGTCGTAGCTCTGTTGGGAAAGTACCAGAGCGCCAAGCTCTAATAGAAAGTACTGAATCACAAATCATTATAGGTACCGAAAGCTGGCTAAAGCCGCAGAAACGTTCAGCTGAAATTTTTACTAATGGGTAAATGGTGTTCAGAAGGACAGATCAAATAAAACAGGTGGTGGCGTATTTATTGCTGTCACAGGCGGTTTATCTTGTAGCGTAACTGAAGTAGATACACCCTGTGAGTTGGTATGGGTAGGGATTATACTTGACAACAAAGAATAAATTAATAATTGGCTCTTTTTACCGACCCCCCGACTCAGATGATTCGATTGCAGAAATTTTCAAATAAAGCTTGGACCAAATTTGAAAAACGTTTCCCAAGCATACAATTTTAATTGGTGGCGACTTTAACTTACCCTCGATATGTTGACAAAAATACATGTTTAAAACCGGAGGCAAGTATAAAACATCGTCCGAAATCGTATTGAACGCATTCTCAGAAAATTATCTCGAGCAGTTAGTTCATGAACCCACTAGAATAGTAAATGGTTGCGAAAATATACTTGACCTCTTAGTAACAAATAATCCGGTGCTAATACAGAGCATCAAAACAAACACAGGGATTAGTGAACACAGAGTTGTTGTGGCGAAAATGAATATCGGATTTCCCAAATATACAAAAAACAAACGAAAAATATATCTATATTGAATACCGACACAATTGTGCGATTGGATTCGTACTATCCTGTCAGATAGGACACAGTACGTTGTATATGACGGAAAGTCATCGAGTAGAAATGAAGTGACATCTGACGTTCCGCATGGAAGTGTTGTAGGGCCTCTACTGTCATAATTTTTATAAACGGTTTAGGAGTCAATCTGAGTAGCTCTCTTAGGTTGTTCGCGGATGATGTTATCACTTATCCGTTAGTAAAATAACCAGAAGATCAAAAGCAACTGCAAAATGATTTATATAAGATATCTGCATGGTGCAAAATGGGCAATTGACCCTTAATAATGAGAAGTGTGAAGTCATCCATAAGACCACTAAAAGAAGCCCGTTAAACTTCATTTACACGATAAATCAGTCAAAACTAAAGGCCGTAAAGTCAACTAAATACCCAGTAGTAACAATTACAAACAACTTGGATTAAAAAAGTTATTAAAAAAAACACACAGGAAATATTGCAGGGACAGCGAACCAAAGACTACGTTCCTTTGGCAGAATATTTAGAAGACGCAACAGTTCTACTAAAGAAATTGCTTACATTACATTTGTGCGACCTATTTTGGAGTATTGCTGAGCATTGTGGGATCAAAATGTTTCAAATGTTTGTATAGCTTATGGGACTTAACTACGGGGTCATCAGTCCCTAAACTTACAAACTACTTACTTATGAACTAACTACTACTGAGGACGGCACAAATATCCATGCCCGAGGGAGGATTCGAACCCATGACCGTAGTGTCCGTGCAAACCGTGACTGTAGCGCCTCAGTCACCTCGACCACCGCGGCCGGCTTTGTGTGATCCCCACCAAGTAGGACTGACAGACGATTTAGAGAAAGTTCAGAGAAGGACAGCTCGTTTTGTACTATCGTGATATAGGAGAGAGAGAGTGTCACAGAAATGCACGAGTTACGGTGGAAATCGTTAAAAGAAAGGCGTTATTGTTGGGACGAGATCTATTTGCGAAATTTCTTTCACCAACTTTCTCTTCCGAATGCGAACTTATTTTGTTAGCACCCACCTACATAGGAAGACATGATCATGAATATAAAATAAGAGAATAAGAAAACGGAAAATGTAGGTGTTCCTTTTTTTTCCGCGACTCATTAAAGAATGGAACTGTAAAGAAACTTTTTAAAAGCGGTTCGATGAACCCTCTGCCATACACTTCAATGTGGCTTGCAGAGTATTTATGTAGAAGTAGATGATTATCATAATAAAATAAATCAAATCTAAAACGGAAAGATTTAGGTGTCCCGTTTTCCCGCGCGCTATTAGAAATACAAACGGTTGAAAAATATTATGTACGCGGTTCGATAAGCCCTCTGCCATACACTTAAACGTGCTTTGTAGAATAAATATGTAAATGTATATATAGTATCATCATCTCTGTCCAGTTACTGCAACCTCATCAATTCCAGTGTGTTGCTACCGTCAGTTGTCGGCCTTCGTCTCCTATCTTTAAACCCATTCTTGCCTCCATAACCAATTTGACTATTGCAAGATGTATTATAATATGTCGTACAAACAATCTCCTCTTTTAATCAGGTTGTGCAACAGTTTACGTCCTCTCTCGAGTCTGATTCAGTGGTTCTTCATTAGTTTTACGCTCTACCCATATAATCATCGATATTAGGATCATACTTCGAAAGCTTTCACCTTCTTCTTGACTGATATTTTTGTAGTTCACGGTTCACTTCCGCGGCGGAGTGGCCAAGCGCATTGAGGCGCTATGCTGCGATGCTCGAGGCCGCTCCCCGTCGGGTGTTCGAATCCCCCCTTAGGCATGGATGTTTGTGCCGTCTTTAGTATAAGGTAGTTCATAAGTGTCGTTCTTATGAGGAGATGAAAAGGCTTGCTCAGGATAGAGTAGGGTGGAGAGCTGCATCAAACCAGTCTCCGGACTGAAAACCATAACAACAACAGTTCATAAGTACGGGAAATACATTGTGCACTTTGCTGTCATGTAAAATTTAATTTATTGTGCTACCGGTTTCGGGAGTGTCCCATCTTCCAGGCATTTCTATAATAGTACAAAAATTAGTTAAGCTTCAATGTGACACAAATGTAAAATATAAAGATCTTCATCCATGGTAGAAGTACTTACAAAATTACATGAACAGTTTAGTTTTATACATTTTCTGAATAAGTTGACAGTGTAGTTATAGCTATAAAACCAATTAAAATACAAGTTAAAAGTGATAGTGATAACGACAACATCAAGGGGTTTCTGCACTTAACGCAAATAAAACCAGTACTATTTCGTAATACAACAAGTGAAAGATAAAATGTAACTGACTCAAAGAACAGGGTATGTCAAAGATGTAATAAATTGCCAATGTGCTAGCTTCTTGTGTCGTTAACACATGTGTAACGAAATTTTGCACAGTAACAGTAATACTTTTTTATATAATTATACATATATATACGATTACAACAAATGAAAGCAATCACATTCCAAAATGTACAGGTAGGGATGACGTACCTCTGTTACAACACCTATGCTATTATGTGAATTACATAATGGTGAACACTGTCGTCAATGAAGATGTTACAAGTTACCAAAATTACTACAGCATAATATAAGCATCTAGGATACATATGTTAAATCATCGAATAAAAATATAAAAAGTCTGACAAAATTGGCATTTTAAAATATGGAAATAACATTAAATACTATGTTAGATAAAGGTGTTATAATAAAGCTATACAGACGTGTTGATCTGGGTCAAATATTAATAAAATTAGAAGTATAAGAAAAGAGAAGAAGGCAACACATTGAGCAAAGTCACTCACCACGGGTATGATGCTACGGTCAATTTGCTAACATGAAGTTCTAAGGCCAATATTAATTTTGCTATCATGGATGACGATCTTTATATTTTATATTTATGTCACATTGAAGCTTAACTAATTTTTGTACTATTATAGAAATGCCTGGTAGTTGGGACACTTCCGAAACCGTTAGCACAATAAATTAAATTTTGCATGACAGCAAAGTGTACAATGCATTTCCTGAAATATATCGCTGTCGACGATCGCCATAAACAAATGTATAGTTCATAAGTCGTTGTAAGTTTAGGGACTGATGACCCCGCAGTTAAGTCCCTTAAGCTTAACAAACATTTGAACGATTCACTTACATTCAAGGTTATACCTTCGTGTCACCTAATTTGTCTTATAACAAGGAGTAACCAGTAGTAATGAAATATGTGAAAGAATGTATGGCTTCGCCCAACTTGGTGCTTCTTTTGAATAGCTTCATGGTATCGTTAATCACGTATACTGCCCGGACTTGGGACAGTCACAAACGTAAATGGACGACTTAATATAACAACATATAAACTTGTGTCCGAGATGGGAATACTTAAGTGCGTTGGATAGAGTCCCCACCCATACTATACCCTCGTGGCTACCGCCAGCGTCTGCCGTTGCCGCTGATGCGCGACACGCTTCTGTGCTCTTGTGGGAACCGACCTTCAGTGATTATGTAGTACGGGGAAGGCGTCTGGAGGCTCAGCACGTGCATTTCGGAAACTGACCGACGTGTTCAAGGACTGCTGTGGTGCCTTCAAATGTTCAAATATTTGTAAATCTATGGCACGTAACTGCTTCGTTACTAGTCCCTAGCTTACAAACTACTTAAACTAAGTTTAACGAACCTAAGGACAATACATACACACATGCCCGACGGACGAGTCGAACCTGCGGCGCCTCAGTGTTCACGGCTATTCCGCCGCATTGCAGTGGTGCCTTCAACACTATTCGATGCGAAGGAGAAACCACGTCCAAAGGTGGACGTGTTGTACGTCCAAACGTCGATGGGTTGTGCGGCCATTCCTCATTACACAAATGTTCAAATGTTTGTTAAGCTTAAGGGACTTAACTGCGGGGCATCAGTCCCTAAATTCAAATGTTCAAATGTTTGTTAAGCTTATGGGACTTAACTACGGGGTGATCAGTCCCTAAACTTACAAACTACTTACGAACTAGGACGGCACAAATATCCATGCCCGAGGGGGAATTCGAACCCCCGGCCGTAGTGGCCGTGCTGACCGTGACTGGAGCGCCTCAGTCCCCTCGGCCACCGCGGCCGGCTCAGTCCCTAAACTTACAAACTACTTATCAACTACCTTATACTAAAGACGACACAAACATTCATGCCCGAGGGGGGATTCGAACCCCCAACCGTAGCGGCCGTACAGATTGTGACTGGCGCGCCGCAGACCGCTCGGCCAATACGGCCGGCTTCCTCATTACATATTGGGCGTATAAGACCTAGCTGTTACGAGCCCAAAAACCTCTTATCCATCAACCCATTCCATCATTAGGCCTACAGATCTCGATCGTCGTAAGCCGGGCAGAATGTTACAACAGGACAGTCGGCGAACTGTGGCGCAACTATATCAAATGTTTGTATAGTTATGGGACCTTACTACAGTGGTCATCGGTCCCTAAACTTAGAAACTACTTAAACTAACTTATCCTAAGAACAACACACACACCCATTCCAGAGGCAGGACTCGAACCTCCGACGGAACCGTAGCAGGGCGCCTCAGCGCGCACGGCTATTCCGCCGCGGCAACTAACATTAGAATTTAATCCATGATAGTGCACCGAACACTGCTAACTTCGGCCACTTGCGCGTCTATGACGATAAAATTATGATTAAAACAACACACATCATCAAGTTGCGAGGAAAAAATATAACCCGACCGGGAATCTTGTTCGGAATTTTATGGTCAACAGTCAACAACCCTAACCACATACCCTCGAACTACTAATGGGGCGTCTTTTAATGACGTTAGTCGATTTTGTCATTTTTAGTGTAAGTGCGTTAATCGGTGCTTCATTGCATTAGATTTACAAAAATAAGTTGCTTAATTACTTTTTTTAAAGACTAGTTTAGACTGACGTTTAAGACAGAATACAGTCTAGAATCATAGTAAGTAAATTGAACAATAAAATACTTAAATAAAAAGAACTACTAAAAATCACTAAAGAATATCCATTCAAATTGATTCCTTGGAAACTTATGCGGAATGGGCGGTCTCTCCCGCCGGAGGTTCGAGTCCTCCTTCATGCATGGGTGAGTGTATTCTCCTTAGTGTAAGTTCGTTGAAGTAGCTTGTAAGTCTAAAGGCTGATGACCATAGCAGTTTGGTCTAGTATGTTTACAAACAAACTTATGCTTGGTCTCAAGGGTCTCTACTGTAACCAACATGTCCATGTTATTTTCAATAAAATCATCTACCCCTTCAACCTCGTCGAACTAATGTGGTATAAGAAATCGGCCTAAAAATACGTTGATATCCTACGTTGTACCTGTATTTTCAGCACATATCAATCACGCATATCACCACTGAGTTTTATTTTTGCCTATGCCGATTGATGAACACCATAGATGAAACAGTTAGAGCAAGTTGTGGTGGAGTGGTCGAGCGTTCTAAGACGCCTTGCTGCAGAGAGCGCGGTTGCTCGACGTCGGAAGATCGAGTACTCCCTGGAGCATATGTGTGTGTGTGTGTGTGTGTGTGTGTGTGTGTGTGTGTGTGTGTGTTGTGTGCGCGTACGTGCGTGTTGTCCTTAGGTTCGTTTAACCTAGTTTAAGTAGTTTGTAAGCCTAGGAACTAATAACCAAAGAAGTTAAGTCCCGTAGATTTACAAACATTTGAACATTGAGTTAGAGCAAACAGGCTTAGATGTATGGTGGGGTTTTGCTACACACATGGGAGATGCAAGATTACCTAATAGACTCATGGGTCTGAGGTAGAGGGTTGGAGGAGTCGAGGTAGACCAAGGAGAAAGTAGTTGGATTCGGCCAAGAATGATTTTGAAGTATCGGGTTTAACATCAGACGAGGCATCAGTGTTAGCATTGAATAGGGGATCACGGAGGAATTTTATAAAGGGCACTATACTTCAAACTGAACGCAGAAACTATAATCAGTATTAAACGGTGATGACGATGATTATGCCGATCGATTTTTGGTTTCATTAATGAAATTTATTTTTAAAAAGGCGGCAGCTATCCCGTACATAGTTTGCTCACGTTCGACACTGGAGTTCTTGCTGCTACTCCGCTACTGTATTGTAGCAATACCAATCAGACGTAAGGCAATATTATTAAATAATTCTCAGTTGCTGTCGCGTCGCGTATTTCGTTAGTGCAAAACGGTTTTGAATTACGATTAAACTTTGTTTTTACCGAAATGTATGATTTCGGAAGCGAAAGTTAAAAAGAAAGTGGCAAGGGAAAATTAGTGGGAACTCTGGAAAAAAGCCCAGCGGCACCGTTACACAAAACCCACAAGTACCGGAAAGAATGTGAACATAATCCAAAAACCCGTGGTCGGAATCGACGTGTTAGAGACGATGTTATTTTGTGGGCACAACTCTGTTTTCACAGCAGGACTGTCGGTGGTGAAAGTCATGCAAAAGGTCTCGAGTATTCCTCCGCCGTATCGAGTTTTCAGAATGCTCCGTGTTTGAAATACAAAGAAATATGCTTAGCCTGCCTTATTACGGAATGTCCAAACAGTCCGGGCCTTCCTCTCCGCCGCTTTTCTGAGAAGCTGTCCCGAAAGTACAGCACCAAGTCATTCTTACTCGGGAATCTCTGCTTCGCTGCATTCCTCGACTGTCACTTCTTCCTGGAAGAACTCCTTCGTTTCTTTCCACGTACAGAACGTAATCATGATAGCAAACGCCGCAGCGGATTAGCCGCGTGTACTGGAGCGCCGTGTTGCGGTGCGCGCGGCCGTCCGCCGTTGGGGGTTCAAATCCCCCCTCGGGCATGGATGTTTGTGCCGTCTTTAGTATAAGGCAGATCATAAGTAGTTTGTAAGCTTAGGGACTGATGATTCCGCAGTTACGTCCCTTAAGCTATACAAACATTTGATAGCAAACTTTGAATTGGTGACTGCGTTGACGAGCTGTCGAGTAAACAAACATTTTAGGGCATAGCCACCCGGCTCGTACGTCACAGCGGCCGTAGAATCGCGCGTTTGACTGGCCGGTGGCGGCTAAGCAATGTGAAACTGCTAGGCAATCACTAATATTGTATAGGGTTTGCCCATATTCTAGACGGGAATCGTGTTTTACGTAATGGGACCCATTGTTCTCGCGGATAAAATGTTAGTGTATTTCACTATCAATGAAATCACGGGAATTCAGCCGTAAACAATTTTGTTTTCTGCTGATATTTCGTCGGCAACACGTTCAGCAGAAATTCCAGCAAAAGAAAACATTTCGTTACGGCTGAAATGCCGTAATTTTATTGATAAAGCTGCGTGGTATTTGCGGACATCTCCTCTGGTCACACGTGAGATCGGTCAGACCCCCCCCCCCCCCCCCCCCCCACTGAGCCCCAGGTGTAATTATTGGACGCCCTCTAAAGCGTATTGTACTGAAATAAAATGTGGAGTTCCTGAAATATTTAAATAGCATTCATTGGGCGTAGAATGAAAATAAATAATGTTCGTTTCAGTGCAATATTTCCAAGCGCAGTAACGTCAACTATACTCTCGTATCTCGCTAAAGGTTGTTGAATCTTCAAGCGTCTTATCAGAAGTTATAAGAGATGCATGAAGCCCATAAGCTAAAATGCGACAGGTTTGTGACTGATATTAGTGTGGAATTACGG
Source organism: Locusta migratoria (assembly GCA_026315105.1). Lineage (NCBI taxonomy): Eukaryota > Metazoa > Arthropoda > Insecta > Orthoptera > Acrididae > Locusta > Locusta migratoria. Next base: position 384,718,591 of record CM048755.1, read on the forward strand.
AAGGTTGTATGAGTATAGTGTTCATTACTTTGAATCGTATTATGTTGAATATATCAAACAATAAAAGTATTTTCACAAATATTATGCTGAAAAGTTGAACAGTAAATAGCTTTTTCAACAAGTTATCATTGTTCCTTGTTTCAAGTTATATTCTTTAAATAAAATAAATTTCTTTTAACTACATACTTTCAAAGTAGCGTATGAGCTTCCTTAGCGTTCTCACTATCTGGATACAAAATTTCAGCAAAATCGGTTCAGTGGTTTAGTCGTAAAAATGTTACAGATTTAATTTCTCATTTTTAATATCAGTACGGATTTTCTGAAGAAAGCATTTTTAAACTGTGTAAAAATTTATAGTATCTTTCAACATCTTTCTGTTTGTAGATTCAAGTATATTGTCTTGATTTACCTTGGAGAAAGCTGATAGAAGTTTGAACCATTGCGAACTAATTGACTCAGGTATAGTCTAGGTTTCTGTCCACTCGTGTGTCCATATCTCCTTTGAACGACTTTTTCAAATGCTCAAATGTTTGTAAAGTTTATGGGACTTAGCTGCGGCGTTATCAGCCCCTAAACTTACAAACTACTTATGAACAACTTTATACTAAAGACAGCACAAACATCCATGCCCGAGGAGGGATTCGAACCCCCCAACGAGGAAAGGCCTCGCGCATCGTAGCATATCGCCTCAATAAGCTCGGTCGCTCCGCCCGCGGCGAACGACTTTTTCGGGTTGTTCTTAACACTATATCATAGAGTACTGTGCTCTAATGCAGTACTGATGCGTTGCGCTGAGTCTGAACCTCTGCTATACTGCTACGAGCCGGCCGCGGTGGCCGAGGTGACTGAGGCGCTCCAGTCACGGTCTGCACGGCCACTACGGTCGGGGGTTCGAATCCCCCCTCGGGCATGGATATTTGTGCCGTCCTTAGTATAAGGTAGTAGATACGTAGTTTGTAAGTTTAGGGACTGATGACCCCGTAGTTAAGTCCCATAAGCTTAACAAACATTTGAACATTTGATTTTATACTGCTACGATGTTGGTTCATAAGAAACATGACATTTTGCATAGTGCTAAATAACTGGAACGGCAGTAATATACTTTCTCCGATTTCAGCTACATACGGAGACATAGTCATAAGAAGGAAATAAGAGAAATCAGATCTAAAACGGAGAGATTTAAGTGTTGTCTATTCCCTCGTTCTATTAGAGAATGGAACGGCAGAGAAATATCACGAAAGCAGTTCAAAATGTTCAAATGTTTGTAAATCTATGGGACTTAACTACTCTGGTCATCAGTCCCTAGGCTTACGAACTACTTATACCAACTTATGCTAGGGCAACAAATACACCCATGCCCTTGGGAGGACTCGAACATCCGACGGAGAGCAGCGGTGCGCTCCGCAGCAATGCGCCTTGGAACGCTCGGCCACTTCACGGTGGCAGTTTTTCCTCCCTCGATCTCGAAATCTCTGGGGCACAATATGGTCTTATTTTGACTGTTCATGTGATGAGCATTCACCACAAAGTATTTCATATTAGGATGTGAATCGTTACCTAGATTGACTTAATTCCCCGCATACACATCTGAAAAAATTCCTCACTTCTTTAGAAACATCTTCACGCAGATAATTCCTGTAAGTTTACTGATATGATAGTTCAATGGGATAACAACTCGTTGCCATTCCCTTGTCCCCCACATCTACATAAATACTCCGAAAATCATATTTAAGTGGAACGCAGAGGCTTCATCGAAACGCTTTTGTGATATTCCTCTAGCGTTCCATTATCTAATAGCGCCCGGGAAGAAGGAACTCCTAAATCTTTCTGATTTCGATCGGATTTCTCTTATTTTACTACGATGATCATGTCTCCCTGTGAGGGTGACTGCAAACAGAATATTCGGAAGAGAAAGTTAGTGAAAGAAATTTCGCAAATAATGCCTTTCTTTTATTTATTCCACTCCAAATCGAGAGTCATTTCCATGACATTCTCTCCTCTATAGCGCTATAATACTAAACTAGCAGCCCTTCTCAGAAGCTTTGCTATATCCGTCGTCACTCCCAGTCAGTGGGGATCCCTCAATGCATAGCAATACTCCAAAGGAAGACGCACAAGTGTACTCCAGGCAGTTTCTTTAGTAGGACTGTTGACTCTTCTAAGTATTATTCCAACGAAACGTGCGCCTTCCCTACGATATTTTCTGTGTGTTTTTACCAATTTAAATAGTTCGTAATTGTTATTTCTACTAATTTTTTAATTTGTGACCCTTGGATTTGACTGATTTATTGTGTAAATGAAGTTCGACAGATTTCTTTCAGTGCTCACGTGGATGACTTCACACTTATCCGTATTTAGGATCAATTGCCAATTTTTGCGCCATGCAGATGTTTTTTTAAACTCATTTTGCAGTTGCCTTTTATCTTCTGGTAACGTTTCTAAGCGATAAATGACAGCATAGTCCGTTAACAGTCTAAGAGACCTGCGCACATTTTCTCTTAAATCTATATCTATAAATGTGAATGTCTGTCCGGTGTACGTTTATCACGTCTGAACCACAAGACATAAAGAGCTAAAAATTTGTACAGTTACTAATGTCTACCAGAGGAAGGCTTTAGGCACGGTTTTATGGCGATCAGATAGCCATGTATCTATATATATATATTAATTTGAGTGTCTGTTCGGTGTACGCTTATCACGTCCGAACGACAAGACGCAGAGACTTAAATATTTGTACAGTTACTAATTTTTACCTGAGGAAGGTTTTAGGGACGGTTTTATAGCTATCTGATAGATATTTAATAATTTGAAGAATATAACGCGAAATGCGGAACAATAATTACTCTTTGAAAATTATATTTACTCTTTGTAACTGATTTTATTGGTTGCATTGTTGCTTGAGGGTTGATAATAATAAAAGGGTGGAGTATATTGGGGTGGAAAGTTATCGGTGTATATAAAATTCTACGTGTGTGTGTGTGTTAATATTTCGCTCTGCAGCGAAAACTGCAGCACGCAAACGAATGGTCCGTGAGTAATTGTTGTCCGAAGTCTCCCGTTGTACACCATAGCAGTTCCATGTCGATAGCTATAAGGAGGTGGAAGATATGGTGGTTGAAAGTCAACAAATCATAAAAAAATTCGGACTGAAGGCCAGTGATGACGTTTGCGACTCTATAGCAAGGTGGTTACATACAGCGAAACGTGATGCCACAGACCATATCTTTGGTCTATGCCTGCTACAATGTCTTCAGCTCTTTCTCTGTAAGGATAAGCATACGAGTAAGGAAATATAAGAATAAATAAATAAAGCAGTAAAAAAGAAATTTCTTTTAATACATCTCTTTAGAAAATCGATTTGGCGTTTATCGCATTATCTGTCATAATCAACCAACACGCGAGCGGAGCCGCGGGTTTAAGCTAGTTGTTTATAAAGATAACAGTAACGACCCTATAATACATTCCTGGGGAAATCCAGATATCACTCCTCGTGAATCCAATCGGACACCTGTGGCGATATTGCATAAGCATGCAATTTGATTAGAAGACGCTTGTGATGCACAGTATCAAAAATAAAAAAATCACAAATCTAGAAACACGGAATCGATTTGACACTCCTTATCGATATATAAGGAATTGCGCTATCATGACAAATGCATTTGAACAATCAGTTTCGTAAGGATAAATAAATGTCTTTGCTGACAAGATTTTTATTTCTTATTTATTTTTTTATTTTTTTCGCAGCTACCTTACAATTCTGTGGAACTTCAAGGAACGTTTCGCCTCATTTTGTGTTTTTTAGAAAAAGTAATGGCACTACTTTGTGCAGCCTCGCACTTTTTAACAGATACGAAGCTCCAGATTTGGTACTAGTGTAAGTATGCGGTTTTTTAAATCCCAAAACAAGCCATTAAGTACATACGCAAATTCCTCCCAACTTGACGATTTCAATTTAACTTCTCGCAATTACGTGCAGCCGCGACGGAATAGCGGTGCGCACTGAAGCGCCGTGCTGCGATGTGCGCGGCCGTTCGTCGTCGGGGGTTCGAGTCCTCCCTTGGGCATGGGTGTCTGTGTTATGCTTAGGTTAGTTTAACTTAGTTTAAGTAGTTTGTAAGCTAGGGACTAATAACTAAGTAGTTAAGTCTCATAGATTTACAAACATGTGAACATTTTCAATAACGTGCAATCGCTTTGTTTTGCCGTATAGAATAATTTCCGTGGTAATTATTTTTAACTGGACTATCAGTAATGTTCGCCGGCCGCGGTGACCGAGCGCTCTGTGACGCGTCAGTCACGGTCTGCACGGCCACTACGGTCGGGGGTTCGAATCCCCCTTCGCGCATGGATATTTGTGCCGTCCTAGTTCGTAAGTAGTTCATAAGTAGTTTGCAAGTTTAGGGACTGATGACCCCGTAGTTAAGTCCCATAAGCTCTACAAACATTTGAACATTTTTATGAGTACTGTTCACTGCAACGCGTAAGTTGAAGGTACTAGTATCCTGTCAGCTTGCTCTTGTTAGGTAGCCACTGTGCAGGGTTGCCATCATGAACGTGCTGCAGACCGCATATAGTCACTAGGAGTAAGTGGCAACACTTAATCAGCACGAGAAGGGAACTGGGAAAGGATTAGCCGCTGAAAACGTGGTTGCCGCTGGCCCTGGTGAGTGCGGTGCTATTGTCTCCTAATGCGACTACCTGCGCCAGGACCCTTCCTTGCCGCCGGGCTTCGCACTGACCATCGCCACGGCGTCTGTGCCGAATATACAGGGTGTGTCTGTACTGAAGACCACAACAACAACGTCTAAACATGAGGCACGTCTTCCAACAAACCACGACCAAGTGTACACCACAACAAATGCCCGTCACGCGGTAACGAAAGCAAATCAACCTTATGTTATGCTTGTTGTCAGGTCGCCCATCGAATCCCCGAAGCTTTCCTACATATTTAGCTACAGTAGGGTGATCAGACGTTCCGTATATTACTGGATTGTCCCTTATTTGATCTAAGTGTCCTCTTGTCCCGACAAAACAAATACGGGACGTCCCGGTTTTTGTTAACCGTCAAAGAATAAAGAAAATCACAGTTTTTGATTAAAGCAAAATGTACGAAGAACGATTTATGAAGTTCTTTGATGCTATATAATACTTTACGTGAATATTTTCACGGTGAATAAAAGTAGCCTACTTTTTCAGTGGACAGTGGATGTCGGTTTGACGTTCTGCAACACGCGCGGCCTAGCTCTTTAGAGCAAAACTTCGTCATAAAGTATGATTTTTTTTTTACCAAACTTGAGAATAATGTCATCATAAATAATGTAGTAAATGTCTTGCTACTGAGAAGACTTTCTTGTTTTCAATGCAACGAAACATAGTGCTCCCTCAAGGTAATGGAGAGCACTAAGTGAACAATGTTAAAAATGTTTGTGAAGCGGTCAAGCGCGAATTTAGCAATACTGTCATGATGAAAAATATATGTTTTAATTTATTTCATGCCGTGATATCTGCTGCAAAAATTTGCAGCTTATAATTACCTTTGGACACTGTTTCACTTTCACAAAGTCAGAAAATCAGGCGATGCTGAAGGAATTAGATTAGGTAATGAGACAATACAAGTAGTAGATGAATTTTGTTATTTGGGTAGCAAGATAACTTCTGATGGCCGAAGTAAAGAAGATATAAAAAGCAGAATGGCTGTGGGAAGAAAAGCGTTTCTAAAGAAGCGAAACTTGTTAACATCCATTATTAATTTAAATGTTGGGAAGTCCTTTCTGAAAGCATTTGTCTGGAGTGTAGCATTGTATGGCAGTGAAACGTGGACGATAAGGAGTTCAGATAAGAAGATGATAGAAGCTTTTGAAATGTGGTGCTACAGACGAATGATGAAAATTAGATGGGTAGATCACGTAACTAATGTGGAGGTACTTAACCGAATCGGGGAGAAAAGGAGTTTCTGGCATGTCCTTACTAAGAGAAGGGATAGATTGGTGGGACACATTCTACGACATCAAGGAATTGTCAACTTAGCATTAGAAGGAAGCGTGTGGGGTAAAAATCGTGTAGGGAGACCGACGGACGAATATAGTAAGCAGATTCAAAATGATGTAGGTTGCCGAACGTATTCTCAGATGAAGAGAGTTGCACAAGACAGGGTAACGTGAAGAGCTGCATCAAACCAGTCTGCGGACGGAAGACCACAACAACAACTGTTTCACCTGACGCCATTGCTTTTTGGACTGATGAAAACAAGAGGCTTAGTATTGAACGTGTTAAGGATATAATGATTATAACTAACACTTATATTTAGGGTGCTGCAAATGTTAATATTCACAAAACATTATTTTATATTATCATACTCTTGAAAAATATGGTTGAGGGAGTGAAAAATATGTAACCTATGTATAAACTAATAGCTGTCTACCCTAAAGAAAGATGTCGTTATATAAACTGATGTACTGTGTTTGCAAGTGACAACAATAAAATATTTACGCCATTAGTAATGCAACGTATTTTTACGCTTTTCTAAGAGCTAGTGAACCAAAAACGTATGGTGATGTATGTTGCTGTAGTATCGACGAAATATTTGAATTTCAATCTATTTTACTGATTCTGTATTTACAAAACGTTTCAGAAACTTTGGCATCATTTCGACTTCTAATTAGTGTCCCGTATTTTGATTTTTGAAATCTGGTCACCGTAAGCTACACCCTGTATTGAGGACGTGGCTTGTGAGCTACAGTCGGCCGCGGTGGCCGAGCGTACTGCGGCGCGTCAGTCACAGTCTGCACGGCCACTACGGTCGGTGGTTCGAATCCACCCTCGGGCATGGATATTTGTGCCGTCCTTAGTAGTAGCTAGTTCATAAGTTGTTTGTAAGTTTAGGGACTGATGACCCCGTAGTTAAGTCCCATAAGCTTAACAAACATTTGAACATTTTGAACACAGTGTGCAGTGCGCATTACCGCTCTGTCCTGTAGTTATCTGTTACCCCAATGAGTAGTTCTCAAAGGAAATGACACGCTTGCTGTGTCACACTTTTCATGAATCCAAACATAAATAAATGAATTTAACATTTCTGAGCCAGAAAAAAAAAATCTTTTAATAACAAAATCTTTCATTTACGTCAGAATAATTTGGTCACACTTCAAAGAGGTGAATCTATTGGTCCATTTTGTTAACTGATGATATGTGGGTTCTGTATTACTGGAGTCGTGGAGTAGATGTTACTACAGTACAAATGAAGAGTCAGGTCTCTCTGTTGCCAGAATATCACTTCATCTAGAGGTGCTTTAGTTTCGGAATATTTTATCTTTTGAATATTTCCCAAATACGATGTACAGTATAGGTATCAACTTGTAAGTATTATCAAACGGTTAAAACACGTAAAACATTTCGACCTCCATGTTGGAGGTTACGTTCATAGGTATCAACATTCATCATCTTCCTCGTCGACGTCGTTTGCAGTTTCCAGCCCCTGGCTGGGTCTACCCGGAACAAATGCCTCCCACCACCTTTTTCTCCACACTCTGTCATATTTTCCCCTCTTTTCTGAATTTCTTCCTGTACTCCCACAATCCACATTTCTTTTTGCCTTCCTCTTGGTCTCTTGCTCTCCGTTTACATCTCTTGAATCTTTCTTGAAATCTTCGAATCCTCCATTCTCATGACATGTCCATACCACCAAAGTTTTAAGTCCTCTATGCGCTCCTACAGGGCTCTCTCTTCAAAACCTTTCTCCGCTGTTCTGAAATTTCATCTAGCACGCCTGTATCCAGCTCACCTATCTCTTCTTCATAACCCATGTTTCTGATATGTAAGTGTCGCAACGTAATATGCTCAATATATCACCTGATTGTTCTTTTGGGGTATGTTACTAATCATCTTACACTTTGCAAGAATCCATGAGCTTGTGTTCCTCTTTCTCTGATTCCGTCATTTCTTCTACTTACTTAAATTACAAAACTTAGGCAATCAAAACTGACCAACTTCATGAAGAGATATGATCCTATCGTTAGATCTGCAGCTACTGTCCTCGCATTTCCCGTAGTCATCATCACTTCACACTTCTTTGAATTGAATTTCAAACCATCCTTCTTTACCTCCGACCTTGGGGAAGATCAGTTTGGATTTAGGAGAAATGTAGGAACACGCGAGGCAATACTCACGCTACGACTTATGTTACAATATATCTTGAGGTAAGGAAAACCTACGATTCTAGCTTTTGTTCATCTGGAGAAAGCTCTTGACAATGTTGACTGGAAAACACTCTTTCAAATAAAACTTTTATCAATTATGGATGAGGAACACTGCGACTGTGGTGAAATAGGGTATCTTGAATGACAGCAACCAGTCGCCTTTTATGCAAAATGTTTTATTACATATCTCCAATTACCTGTTTCGATATGCCTAGAATATCATTATCAGATGGTGAACGGTTTTTTATATTACAGATGGTGTGTAGTGGAATTTGTGCATAATTTGTGTTATCCATAAACCCATTGTCACAAATGGTAGCATGCACACATTCATTGTGCTGTTATGCACTTCACTCGCATTACACAGCATAACTGGTGGCATGTACATATTTATTGTGCTGCTAAACACTTTATACATGTTGCACCATACAGTTTCCACGAACTATACAAAAATACAAATTTGGTATGTCAATGTCATACCCTGGTTTTCGCCAAGCATATTGCAACATAGGCTTATATGTATGATCAGGAAATTGATTGTACATGACTGAGTGAAGTTTGACGATGAAATAACGATCATGTACCTTCACTTGTGGTTTGGCACCTTGTAGTCTTAAAAAATCGGCAATCCTTCTGATAAAGAATTTATATTGCCGAAAGAAGTAGACATCAAGGGATTGGAAATATTTTGTTATTTTTCCTGTCAAGATCCTCAGCGTAACACATTTGTTTGGAAAACTTGCATCTATAAGGGTACAATCTGTGTGAATCACACAACAATAGACATTGTTCAGTTAGCCCTAGCAAACAATTGCGGCGTTTTGCATAGACATGACGCACACTACTATTTTGTTTGTTGTTGTAGTCTTCAGGCTGGGGTCTGGTTTGATGTAACTTTGCACCCTATTCTATCCTGAGGAAGCCTCTTCATCTCCTCATAAGAACAGCAACCTACATCAATTTGAGTCTGCTTAGTGTATTCATCTCTTGGTTTTCCTCTGAGATTTTCACCCCACACACTTCCGCCCAACGCTAATTTCACGATTCCTTGATGTCTAAGAATGTGTCCTACCAATCGATCCCCTCTTTTAGTCAAGGTATGTCAGAAATTCCTTTTCTCCCATATTCTGTTCAGTACCTCCTCATTAGTTACGCGATGTACCCACCTAATCTTCAGCATTCTGCCGCGGTGGAGTAGCCGAGCGGTCTAAAGCGTCTCGCTGCGGAGCGCGCGGTTGCTCGCCGTGGAGGTTCGAGTCCTCCCTGGGGCATGGGTGTGTGTGTTGTCCTTAGGTTAGTTTACCTAGGTTTAAGTAGTTTGTAAGCTACGGACTGATGACCACGCAGTTTGATCCGATAGATTTACAGACATTTGAACATTTTCTTCAGCGTTCTTCTGAAGCACCATATTTCAAAAGCCACTATCCTATCCCTGTCTAAATTATTAATCGTCCAAGGTTCACTCCCGTACAAGTAAACACTCCACGCAAATGCCTTCAAAAAGGACTTCCTTACACTTAAATTAATATTCGATGTTACCAAGTTTCTCTTTTTCAAAAACTTTTCTTCCCATTGCCATTCTGCATTTCATATCCTCTGTACTGCGATCGTCAGATATTATTTTACTAACCAAGTAACAAAACTCATATACCATCTTTACTGTTTCGTTTCCGAATCTTAATTCCTTCAGCATCACCTGATTTTTAGCCGAGCGGTCTGGAGCGCCACGTTGCGGATCGCGAGACCTCCCGCGTCGGACGTTCGAATCCTTCCACGGGCATGGATGTGTGAGTTGTCCTTAGGTTAGTTTAACCTAGTTTAATTAGTTTGTAAGTCTAGGGACTTATGACCAAAGTAGTTTGGTCCCTTAGAATTACAGACATTTGAACATTTCCTTAGACTGCACTCCATTACCCTTGTTTTTCTCTTGTTAATGTTCATCTTATACGCACATTCAACACACCGTCCATTCCATTCAACTGCTCTTCCGGGTCCTTTGCTGTCTCTGACAGAATTACAATGTCATCGGCAAAATGCAATGTTTTTATTTCTTCACCCTGAACTTTAATTCCTTCTCCAAATTTCTCGCCGGCCGCGGTGGCCGAGGGGACTGAGGCGCTCCAGTCACGGTCTGCGCGGCCACTACGGTCGGGGGTTCGAATCCCCCCTCGGGCATGGATATTTGTGCCGTCCTTAGGATAAGCTAGTTGATAAGTAGTTTGTAAGTTTAGGGACTGATGACCCCGTAGTTAAGTCCCATAAGCTATACAAACATTTGAATTTGAACAAATTTCTCCTTGCTTCCCTTTATAGCTTGCTCGATGTACAAATTGAATAACATTCCAGAAAGGCTACAGCTTTGTCTTACACCCTTCCCAACCTCTGTATCCCTTTCATGCCTTTCAACTTTGATAACTGCCGCCTGTTTTTGTACAAGTTGTAAATAACCTTCCGTTCCCTATATTTTACTCGTTCTTGCTTCAGAATTTGAAAGAGTGTATTCCAATCAACATTGTCAAAAGCTATCTACAAAAGCTAGATATGTAGGTTTGCCTTTCCTTAATCTATCTTCTAAGATGAGCCGTAAAGTGAGTATTGCCTCCCGTGTTCCTACGTTCCTCCTGAATCCAAACTAATGTTTCCGAGGTCAGCTTCTACCAGCTTTTCCATCCTTCTGTATATAATTCGTGTTAGTATTTTGCAACCATCACATATTAAAGTAATGGTTCTGTAAATTTCACACATCTCTGCACCTGCTTTCTTTGTAATGGGGAGTATTAAGTTTTTCTTTAATTCTGAAGCAATTTCTCCTGTCTCATACATCTTGCGCACAAGGTGAAATAGTTTTCACATGGCTGGCTCTCCCAGAGACTTCAGTAGTTCTGAGGGAATTTCGTCCACTCCAGGGGCCTTGTTTCGACTTTGATATTTTAGTGCTCTGTCAAATTCAGTTCTCAGTATAGTATCTCCTATTTCATCTTCATCTAGTTCCTCTACCCTTCCTACAATATTGCATGTAAGTTCATTTCCTTTGTAGAACCCCTGTATGTACTCTTTGAACCTTTCAGCTTTCCCTTCTTTTCTGAGAACTGGTTTTCCATCTGAGTTCTTGATATTCATAGAGCTGTTTTTCTTGTCTCCAAATATCTCTTTTATTTTTCTGTAGGCGTTATCTATTTTTCCCGTAGTTATACTTTCTTCTACAGACTTGTATTTGTCTTTTAGCCACTCCTGCTTAGCTAATTTGTACTTCCTTTCAATCTCATTTCTTAGTCGTCTGTACTCCATTTTACCTGTTTAATTTGCAGAATTTTTATATTTCGTTTTTTTTTTTATCAGTTAAATCTAGTATTTCCTGTCGTGTCCAAGGATATTTTGTTAAAAAAAAAAGTTCAAGTGTTTGTTAATGTATGGGACTTAACTACTATGGTTATTAATCCCTAGGCTTACAAACTACTTTAATTAAACTAACCTAGGGACAAACACACACACACACACACACACTGAGCTATCTCCCGGCACGCTTCACGGTCATTCCTCCCTAGCTGGCTGCACATCGGCCGCGCTGCGTCGCGTAAAACGAAGAAAAAGGGTGCGGCGCGTCGGGTGTGGACGTCAAACCGTACCGCTCTGCGCATTATCGCGCAACAACCAACAAGTCCGTGCGGTGTCGGCACATCAAAGAAAAGGGCGAATTCGTGCGCGCTCCGTTTTGACCGTCTTTGTAGCTTCGGAGCCAGAACGACACTGCATGTGATGTGATATTTGCGTTCTATTTCAAAATAAGTCTAGAGAGTTAATTACACTAAAATAGAAAAGTTAATAGATCTATACCGAAATAATCCGGAATTGTCGAATCCGAAACATAATGATTACCACATGAAAAAAAAAAAAAACCATCATGCTTGGCAGTACATTGCAGCAGAAATGGAGTGCAGTACTACTGTAGGGGGGGGGGGGGGGGAGACATCCTTGCTGTCTTCATTTAGAAGAGAGTAAACGAATTAGTCGGAGGTAATAATATAGTCATAGGCATTTCTACCATAACCCATTTCGTTGGCGTTTATTAATTTCCATTTACACTGGATTATGCTAAATTTTCGAACTTTCCAAACTATGCGTAAATCACTTTAAAGATTATTTACGCCATGTATCTTTCTACGTTTTAGTACTGGTGTCACCCTCTGACTACGTTTTTCTACGTTTGCCCCTCTTCAGCTGATGGAAAACTACTGTGAACACTCAGCACTTGCAGTTTTTCGAGTTTCGTCGTCTATGTTTACTGAGGCACGCGCGCAGACTGGAACCCTCACAGAAGTTCTTCTGCCAATTTGCAAAACTAGCACTCGTGGAAGAAATAACAGCATAGTAAATATTCGTAAATATTTGATCTGACTTTTCTTTAGCTGCCGTTTGCACAATGAAAAAATCTGATCCTACAACAAGATAAATGTAGGAGTTTCTCAAGACTAGTCAGTGTCGACGGTTTTATAAGTAAAAATCTACATAACTATTTTTCACGTCGCATTGAAGTGCATGGAAGAGGGTTCAAGGAACCGCTTTTATGATATTTCTCTACAGCTTTAACAGCTCGCGGGAGAAAGGAACACCTAAATCCTTCCTTTTCCGATCGGATGCATAATCTGTTTGAGTTACGCGCTGATTGATCCTGTAATCGCAAAGAATTACGATAATAATGAAAATGTTAAAAGAAATACCAACAGATTTTCTCTCATTTTGAATCCTCTTCGAAATCTATAACTGACAACAAATCGATGATTGGCACTGGAAACCTCATAGCTCCATTATCTTTTAGATAATATAAACTAATACAAATAAAGCTATTACAAAATTTTCAAATGTTTGTGAAACTTAAGGGACTTAACTGCGGGGTTATCAGTCCCGAAACTTACAAACTACTTGTGAACTACCTTATACTAAAGGCGACACAAACATCCATTCCCCAAGGTGGCATTTGAACCACGACGGGGAACGGCCTCGCGCATAGGAGCATAGCGCCTCAGTGCGCTTGGCCACTCCGCCACGGCAAAGCTGCTACATGTGCAACTATGTTAGTAAGTGTCCTGGAGCCGAAATGGTTCGTAAGAAATAACCATAATATGCTGTTGGAATTAAAATGTCGTCACAGACAAATGGGAGTTATGAGGTTTTCATTGCCTCCCATCTAAATGAGTCAAGCGATACCTTACTTGGCTCTGTCCATGTATACGTTGGTCGTTATGTTGTAAATAAAAAGTCGTTAATCCACTTCCGTTCTACAGTTTCTAAGACGATTTTTTCGGTGTCATTGTGTAATACGCTCGTATCCACAGAGACAGAATGGTCTACGCAACAACAGGGTCTAACATAAAGCGTCGCGAAACGGCCAGTTATTTTCTGCCAAACGGCTTGGTCGTAGAAAGATACCGCGAAAACGATTGTGTATTGAATGTGTATTTGGAATGCAGCGACACATTCAAAACGTTATCGTATTTAGGAGCATATATGGCGCTACAAATTGTAGCAGCTATCAAAAATATAATATGTAAATCTCAAAAATGTTCAAATGTTTGTTAAGCTTATGGGACTTAACTACGGGGTCATCAGTCCCTAAACTTACAAACTACTTATGAACTACTTACGAACTAGGACGGCACAAATATCCATGCCCGAGGGGGGATTCGAACCCCCGACCGTAGTGGCCGTGCTGACCGTGACTGGAGCGCCTCAGTCACCTCGGCCACCGCGGCCGGCTATGTAAATCTCTCATTTGCTTGGTAGTAAGAGAATAATGTTACGAATATCAAGCGTTCATTTACGGTGGTTAGTTTCCATTTTAGGCATGGAAGAAAAACTTCAACAATTCATTTCCTTCGAAATCTTCTAATGAGAATTACAAATGCTTAGCCGCGGCAGAATAGCCGTGCGCCCTAAGGCGCCTAGCTGCGGTGCGCGCGGCCGGTCGCCGTCGGGAGTTCGAGTCCTACGTCGGGCATGGGTGTTTATGTTGTCCTTAGCATAAGTTACTTTAAGTTAGTGTAAGTAGTTTGTAAGCGTAGGGACTAATGACCAACGTAGTTAAGTCTCCTAGATTTACAAACATTTGAACATTTTGAACAAATGCTTAACCACTTCTTCGTAATCGTACTGCTGTATGACATTAATGTCTGAATGTCTTAGATTGCGGTTAATCAACTATTTCAGTAGAACGTGCTTAGTTTCCTACTTCAATTACACAAAAATTATCGATCTATATACCGACATATTTTGGCTGTTACTTACTAGTTTGAAAAAGTGAATGCGTAGCTACAAATAAATAATAAGTCCGTGTATAAACTGTTAAATTTAGCTCCTCACATTCTTAAAGATATTCAGATAATAGCAAAAATGCAAAAAGCTCTGTCGACAGCTAATTTTAAGTTATATGATCCTGAACTGCAGCAGAATACGCGTTTTGTAGTCCTCATTTCATCTCATGTTGGAACCTAAGCACTCGTGATGTACTATGTATCGGACAAAGCGTCGTCAACCGGCAGAACTAAAATCACGATTTCTTCGTACACACCGAATAAAGCTGACCTCTACGAGCAAACTCTCACAGAAAAATTTCAGATACAGCGCTAAAAGCAAACTGTAATTTCGCGCTATCATTGGGTAGCCTACCTGAAAATATTGTCACGCTGGCTAATTATTAAACGAGCTGATGTGTTACGTACCAATCAGCAGTCCTGTGGGCTTCTAAGTAGTGTATATTAACTACACAAGCAGATTCCAATAGAAAAAAAGAATCGTACGATGAAAAATAACAGCGAATAAAATAGTCAATACTATTATGAAACATAGGTAACAAAGTATTAGAGCGTAAACAATTCAATGAAATTAATAAAAACAACTAATAATTTTGATTTAGAAATTAAAGTGATCGCATTCGACAAAGTTCGAACCCACGAACTTCAGCACTAGTAGCAACGGCTTTACCACTGTGCTAGACAGAGATATTCTGTCACTTTAAGTCACACTACACACCCTGTAACAACCACGAACGGCTGCTTTCATAGAGCTCGTTTTCACGAAAATCTTTCGGAGCTTATCAAAATGTAAGCTGATATCTGTGATATAATACTTTTATATGTGACATTAAATCACGGCTTGTAGGAAAGCTTAGTGTTGTGCATGAGTACGTATTTCAACACCGCTGTCCCTGTCTTGTTTTTCGTATGAGTATCATTCAGCGATGAAATGCGAAATAAAAAGGGCAGACCTATGACACGTGAATCGGCAGAAACAAATTAAGAACTCGTCTGTGGAATAAGGCCCTTCACGGACTTATAATATTACATCCTTCCAAGAAGCACTTGGAGATTTATGTCAAGGTAAGTTATTTTTGCATGCTGTATCTAGATTTACACGACTTCGTCTTAGTTTGGCCAGGAAAAAAAAATTCTGATTCCTCCAAACACAGCACAATCTACGGAAAATTACTTCTATTTTCAATAATGACAACGCAAATGCTCAAGAAGTAGCTGAAGCAGGAGAGCAGTTTCTGTTAGCATTGTATGGTGCACCTGCAGGAACGACGTCATTAAATAGTCTTAGATATCAGCGTTTCCTAAAAGCTGTGGCAACATGTCCAATCACCTGTCAGATCTTACTCGACTTCATCCAACATCTGCTGCAGCAAGAGAGCATTCAAAACGTGTTAATCTTCAGGTGCAGCCGTTGAGGAGCAAAGAGTTGCTACCCACTTCATGGAGATGGATCTCTAAAAGTGGTTGTCTTCAGTCAGTTTTAACTCGAACATTCTGCCCCGACTTCAAATTAAAGTTAATATCTTGCAAGTGTGAATCTGGATGTGAAGGAAATTGTCGTTGTCGCAGTGTCGGTTTACAGTGTTCTGTTCCGTGTGGTTATTGCAATGGCAGAGAGTCTAGCAACTCAAATATTCTCGATTTTGATGATGATGAACCTTCTGTGCAGGAGTGTTATGAGGAAGATCATTCAGATGTTTAGATGTGATTCATATTTTTAATAGCAATTTTATGAAGAAATTCAGCTACATATATTGTAGTAATTGTATTCCTGTGCGACAATTTGTTCATGTTTTGCACATATGTGTTAATTATTGCTGGTCCGAGTGCACCATTATTAGTCGATTCAATGACAAAATATTATTGTTAGTAATGGTTCCTTTTTGACAAAATAATTTACGTCTCACCTTTAACCATGCAGTAAAGCTGGTAAATACAAACACATATATAAAGGAAGGAATCCGTATCATTCAATAAATTTTTATTAAAATCAGTGCTTTGTATATTTAGATATATATTATTTATTATTGTAAAAATAAATGCTGAGATGTGTGCAATGTTTATAGAAACAGTCGTTTCACTATCTTTTGAGAATATTCATACGTACTAGCGTGTCTTGAACAAGGTTTTTATGAAATATCTCCTTACAATTTTAACATGCGGTCTGACTAGTGAATAATCACACCTTACACAAAATAATTTCAGATAAATCCCTTATTATTAATGATAGTAAAAACATGATATTATTGTTTTAAATCTCTGAGAATGTGTTACATAATTAATTTTACAAAAATCATCATTTCGTTGCATAATTACGCAGTTATTAATAGAGAAACTTAAAAAAAAGTCGGAAAAATGATATTTTTCCGTTTTTGTTAGTGTAACTCAGACGAAGTGTTATATATACATGTGATTGTGCTATACAGACGTTTTTCAGCTCTTCCTCTGTAATTTAGCACGAAAAGACCCTTTTTATGTCAATTCTGTGAGAATTTATAGCCGTTCTGAGATTACTCTACAGTTTGTTAGGTCCCCATATTGATGACGTCATAACAGCGATTCTACAGCCCGGAGCTTCGGGGACTTTTATTTAGCATGTTAACTAGGACATCAAACTGAGACTATTGCAAGCGGTTTCATCTCTCCCCTATTTTTTTCTATTCAGACCTATTTTTTGCATAAAGGAGGAATAGGAGGAAAGCAACTTCATTGCGTGATTTGTCAAGTAGAAAGTAATTTTAATCAGACAATAGTCTCCACAGTGTGGAGCAGTAGAGTGCTAGAATGTTAAGCTGAAGGTCGCGGGTACGATCCACGCCACGTCTAAGGATTTTATCTGTCATTTTCCACTTCTTTCACTTTTGGAAACCTTGCTGATGTGAAAAATATCGAGTAGCAGCGTGGTTCGGAATCCACATTAAACTGTAGGCTGGATGTCAGTCTGAAGGTCGGAGGAAGGCAACGGCATACCACCGCCAAATAGGACCAACTCTAGTAAAGCCCTCTGGGGTTGAAACCAATCTCCGGGTTGTTGACTAATTTAGCTACCTTTGTAGTATCCAAAGAGTCTTAAGTTTCGAAAAATATTACAATACCCAGAATCCGCTAAAACGAACCTCATGACCGTGAAAATATGCGCCAAGCACCCGATTATGATCAGTTCCTTTTGACTTTACAGTGCACCGACATTTTGTTATTACCGATTGCCATTAACAGAAACAGTGATATTAGTTTAATGACTTTTTTCATATTTTTATTAAAAATTTCACAACAACGTTTAGTGATTAGGACATACAAAAGTAACAGCATAAAAAACAGTCATTCTGCTGCTATTTTCAAGTGGCCGCTTGGAGCGCTAGCATCGCTTCAGCCGCACTTTTCACTAGCGTCTAGGGATAGTAGTGCGTCGGACCCCAGTTACCCGTACCAACCGATAGATGTCTCTACGGTCGTAAGATCTCTCCTGCAGAGACGCCATCTTCCCCTCCGTATTTTCATGACTTTCTCCTTATAAATCGCGTGTTGCTATTTCAAAGTAACGGCGCACTTAAGAGGTAGCAAAAACATGTCGTTCTACTATTAGTTGTAAATTAGAGTCAATAAGTGCCATATTGGCAAGTAACCCTTGATATTGGTGGTAATATGATACAGAGACATATCGTAAATGTGTTTTTTGTAGCGCATCATGTGGAGCTGCTGAGCGTCGGCAGTGGTTCGCGTCCCGGTCCCCCCCTTTTTTTTTTGCATTGACTTATTAAAGTTTTCTTACATTGTTATTAAATAAAGTAATTTACATTTTGCGATATTTCGACATACTTATGTACATAAGTGCTTTCTCGAAAAAGTGTGTTTGTTCTCTTTAGTGAAAATATATGTGAAATATAGACAACGAATTGCAAACATTGTCTCGTGAACTACCTCCAAATAAAATGAAGGCACACTATAATAATTGTTCTAAATGTCATGCTAATTAAAATAATTTTATGTTTAGATTACGTACCAGAGTTCTTTGGCAACGGCTGTTATACACATTCTTACGTTCTGTATGCACTGTTCATGAATTAAAAACTTAAATACATGGTATTTTTGTTCCACAATATTATTTATTTGCTTGTTATTAGCAGCTTTCGGCTTCTTAGGCCATCGTCAGATAACTTCATACAAAACAGATTATCCACACGCAACGCGTGGCCTATCTGTTTAATATTTAAGTTTTTAAAATGTCTTTCTTCCTCCAAGCATCGACGGAATATTCCATAAACACTGTTTATGAGATAATTGTGCTAATGCTGGAGCCATTACACGGATCTCAAGAGCTTTTCTGAATTTCGTTGTAAATGTATGAAACTATTTGTACAGTACGTCATTTACAACATTCACTATAACAATGTGCCGCAATTTATGTGCAGGTACCGTACTGTAGTTCAGAATACAATGTTTACAATTTGTTGGACCACATTTCACGGCATGTTGACTAAATAGAACGAAAGCGCTTTTAAGAAAAAGCGTTGTACTTGTAAACATGTCGGAATATCGCAGCACGAAAAATTTATTTAATAAATCTGTCACAAAACTTTTGGGAGTTAAGGTGAAAAATAAAAATATTGTTGGTAGCGAGGAACGAGCCACCGCCTAGATACATATGGTTTTTCTTTTTTCCTTGTATATATTTTTCCCATAAGCTCTGCCACTTCAATCGTTAGCTCCTATCACTTATATTACCACCAAAAATTTACTAATGAAACCTACAAAACAAAAACTCTAGTGCCACCGCCACTTTCACCGTTAGCTAAATTAACATGATATCGCCAATTCTTCAGGCGCCAACGTCAACGAAAAAATCTCGAAATCTTCCTGTAAAAGAAAGGAAGGATACAGATGGATTCAGGGACCATCTTCAGATCCAAGTGGCTCTAGCTGTGGTCCACAGGGCAGACGAACATTGTGCAAATCGCAGTTACCGATTTGCTATCTAGTATATTATTAACACAATGGAAAAAAAAAACAATAAGTCACATACTTGCAAACCTTTTCACACTCTGGAATTAGTCTTACCACCACTTCATTTGAAGAAACCTTACATTTTCTGTTGTACAGTACACCTACTCTTGCAGAAAGGTTTCAATACAATAAGTAGTTTTAGCCTATTTGGTAGTCATCATGAGAACAAAGTTAAAGTTCTCAAACACCAATAATAGCTTAGTATCTAAAGCACTTTTCACTTTTACAGCAAATCAGCTTAATTTGAGCACTTATGAAGATCTCACTTTCATTATTTATTTTGGATGGCATGGTGGAATACATATAGTTTCCTCTAAAAGCCGATCTTTTCTGTCACCATCGGTGAAATAATAACAATATACAGGGTGTTACAAAAAGGTAGCCCAAACTTTCAGGAAACATTCCTCACACACTAAGAAAGAAAATATGTTATGTGGACATGTGTTCGGAAACGCTTAATTCCCATGTTAGAGCTCTTTTTATTACTTCTCTTCAAATCACATTAATCATGGAATGGAAACACACAGCAGCAGAATGTACCAGCGTGACTTCAAACACTTTGTTACAGGAAATGTTCAAAATGTCCTCCGTTAGTGAGGATACATGCATCCACCCTCCGTCGCATGGAATCCCTGATGCAGCCCTGGAGAATGGCGTATTGTATCACAGCCGTCCTCAATACGAGCACGAAGAGTCTCGACATCTGGTACCGGGGTTGCGTAGACAAGAGCTTTCAAATGCCCCCATAAATGAAAGTCAAGGGGGTTGAGGTCAGGAGAGCGTGGAGGCCATGGAATTGGTCCGCCTCTACCAATCCATCGGTCACCGAATCTGTTGTTGAGAAGCGTACGAACACGTCGACTGAAATGTGCAGGAGCTCCATCGTGCATGAACCACATGTTGTGTCGTACTTGTAAAGGCACATGTTCTAGCAGCACAGGTAGAGTATCCCGTATGAAATCATGATAACGTGCTCCAGTGAGCGTAGGTGGTAGAACATGAGGCCCAATCAAGACATCACCAACAATTCCTGCTCAAACGTTCACAGAAAATCTGTGTTGATGAGGTGATTGCACAATTGCGTGCGGATTCTCGTCAGCCCACACATGTTGATTCTAAAAATTTACAATTTGATTACGTTGGAATGAAGCCTCATCCGTACTAAAATGAGTTCTAACATGGAAATTAAGCGTTTCCGGACACATGTCCACATAATATATTTTCTTTCTTTGTGTGTGAGGAATGTTTCCCGTAAGTTTGGCCGTACCTTTTTGTAACACCCTGTATAATACACCAGTACCATTCATTCTCATGCAAATGACACTCGAAAACTAACACGTGAATATTCTGAATAACAAAATAGAAATTCATATAGAATCTCAGCTCTACTTTCTACTTTTATTAGGAAAGTAACCTCTGCTTTATGTTGCTTAAGTTTCGAACTTCAAGTTTTAGACTGCTGGAAAGTCTTACTTGTCATTTTATTAGCGCAGTGTTACAGATATATCTTGGAATATTACAGACACACTTCTATTACAGTAATACTGAAGTCTTAGAATGATTCATATTTCGAATTTCAAAATGCGAAGTTAGAAATATTTACGTAAATTAAACAGCTGGAATGATAAATAGAAACCCTGGACTCGCATAGCATCATCACCATGGTAGCATGACTTTAGAGACATCTATCGGCTGGTACGGGTAACTGGGGTCCGACTCACTGCTGTCCCTAGACGCGTGTCACTTTTTCCCGCCAGAGACTGTATGTGTTAGACTGTGGCAACACTGCCAGCTGTTCCCTGCCTGCATGGTGCCTCTAGGCGGTGTTGCCTCGACCCCTTCTCGCATACACTCAGTCGCAAAAGTATTCGGACAGTGGGAAGTTTCACAATGAGTACTAGAGAAACACTACTATGAATACCAAACATATTTATTAGCAATATATATGCGTAACAACATTAATTACAAAAGAATTATTGTATTATTTCGATTCCAAAACATAAATAACAGAAAAATTAACAACAAAAATGAAACGACCTGCACAACCTGCTCCTACAAAAGTATTCGGACACTGTCCAATAAATGTTCATAAGTTGTATGACGAAAATGTTAATACAACGTGGGTCCACCTTTCATTTTCAATTCCTTCTCCAATCTACTAGGCATACTTTCCACGAATTTTTTCGTGAAATCTGGGCCTATATTTGCCCATTCGTGGCGCAGTTTCTCTTTAAAGGTCTCCTTCGTATAGATGTTGTCCGCGCGGAGGGTCCGTTTCAATTTATCCCACAAATGTTCGATTGGGTTAAGGTCCGGTGATTGGGGAGGGGATAGCAATACTTCCGGGCAATTGAAGAGCAACCACATTTGTACAATATGCTAGGTATGCTTGGGATCATTATCTTGATAAAAATGAAAGTTGTTCGCAATACCTAGATGTCGTGCACTCTGCTTCAAATGTCCTCGCAGTATATTCAAATACGCTTGCTTGTTCATCGTATCATTAAGGAACACTAAATCACCCACACCATTACCGGACATGCATCCCGACATCATGATGCTCCTTCCTCCAAACTTTACAGTTGGTTTGAGGTTCCTGGTTTTCAGCTCTTCATTGGTCTTTCACCACACGTTTGCCTTTCCGTCGCTTTGCCATAATGTATATTTACATTCGTCGCAAAATATCACCCGATTACACCAAGCCTGATCGTATTCGGCGTATTCCCTTGCAAACTTCATACGTTTCTTCTGCCGTGCCACTCGACCACGGTACTGCGATCGTCGTAGTACTCTCCGCACGGTTTCGGGATGAACTTTTATACCAAGGTCTCCCTCCACCTCACTTGCAATTTGTGTGACAGATATTTTCGGATTCGCACAATCACACGTTCATCTCTCTGTGAAAATGTCCGAGGCCGTCCTGTACTGCAACGGAATTCCAATCGGTCTTCTTTCTCGAACCGGTTAGTAATCTCGTGAACTGTACTTTTCTTCATGTTCACTATTGCGGCAATTTCCCTGCAGGTTTTCCCCTTCGCGTGATGATGAACGAAACGTTGCCTTTGCTCGAACGCAGAAGACTCCCTCTGCGTCCCTTCGTCGACCTGCACAGGCTCGCGATACGTGTTTACTAATCATCGCCATCGTCTCGCGGAAATGCCGGACACACTGCAGCCGCTTCACCCTCTGTGCGTCTCGGAATGAACCATTCTCTCACGTTGTCCGCCTTTGTCCGAATACTTTTGTTGCACCTTCCCATGCCGTTTTCAGGAAATATTACGTAACAGACACATGTCCAACATCAATTCTTCGTATTTGACGCGTGTTTCACTTTGCGTCATCGTACCCGGAGTCCCAAATACATTACAAAGTGTAATTTCTGTATTTGTTCATGCGGCAAACTGCAAGATTTTTCGCATTTACGTGTTGTCTGAATACTTTTGCGACTGAGTATACTTTCCGCACCACCCGTGTGGACGACCGAGTCCCGTGTCCATCATTAGCTTCGTTCGAGTTGCGGTTGCAACGGTTGCAAAATTTTCTGACCAACTCCAAAGCGTTTAATAACCTTGCACCAAACAGATAAACCAGCACATGTGCAAAGTGTTTTGTATGCAGCTCGTTCCTTTTCCCCGAAGAAAGGGAATGCGAAATTCAGGTTATTCTTTTAAAGGGCCGTACATGGCAGTATCGTGAAAATTTAATACGTTATAGTATTATTTTATTCCCTAGGGGGATTTTTCTGCATATATTTGTATTCGACTTTTACATAAATCTACCGATATTGAAAGTAGGAGCTCACTTCAAAAATTAAATTTTGCTTCATCCATACAAGAATCGTATTACAAAATCAAACAAATGTGGGTCACTTAGTGATTGACCTACTATAGAAAGGTTGCCCTGTGCAATTTTGAAAGCAACAACTGACCAATGTTTCTTTTTAACTACGAACAGTTTTCATATTCATTGCTTCTAGCGTGTAAGAAACTTAGTTTCTATACGTAATACCTCTAGCACCAGTCGTACGTTTGCACACCGGACACATTGCAGACTCTTCTCCGCGGTGGAGTATCCGAGCGATCTAAAGCGTCTCGCTGCGGAGCGCGCGGTTGCTCGCCGTGGAGGTTCGAGTCCTCCCTGGGGTATGGGTGTTTGTGTCTGTCGTTAGGTTAGTTTACCTAGGTTTAAGTAGTTTGTAAGCTACGGACTGATGACCACGCAGTTTGGTCCGATAGATTTACAAACATTTGAATTTGAGCAGACTCTTCCTATCAACTTAATGAATTCGAGTTCATAACCTTTCTTGGAATTAGACAATTTACAGCATTGGTTACATTTGGTCATGAACAATATTTCAATTTATCAACATTGACTTTAAATAGCAGATAATTAGTACCAATCAACGGCGAAATTTATGGCCAAATATAAGTCACAATTTAAATTTGTCCAATTCCTTTAGTTAAAAAGAATGTTAAGTAAAACGGGATTTTGATGGTGAAACTTGTGTCTGGAATCATTAAGAGCTTTGTTTAACAATTTGATATAATTTCATTCAATATAATTGATGCTTTTAGATATCCATTACTTGAATAATGAAACACTGAAAGAGTTGTGCATGTTGTTATGCTTTACATGGCGCGTATTGAGGAATCCTCGAGATGATCAAACATTTATGTACGTAACGTACGCTATTTCTGTGATTTAAATGCCTCTCTCGCACTGTAATCGGCTTCAAGTTATTAAGTACTGCATCCTCCATTACACACACACACAAATACCACCACTGTTTTCCATATGGAATTTTCAGTGGTTTGGTACTTTATAACCTCTATAACATGACACAGCGCGGATCAAAATCAGCAGAATGCCACATATGTGAACGTCACATAAATATTTGTATTTAACGATCCAGTAAAGGTATAGTGCTAAGCATAATAAACTGTTGTTGTGTTTCATAATTTTAAATCATAAACCTTTCATCTATGCAGCTGAGCGCAGCTAGCGCAACAAGTAACACGTAACACGAGGAATAAGCGTTCGAGTTGGCATTTGCAGTTGCAACTGGCGGAGGCCGCGCAAGCGCAGTAGTCACAAACTGGCGACTGGTAAAGTTCTCGAAACTCGGACAGAACTATTGCCTACTGTAGTAGTGCTGGTCTGCGGTAGGGATGGGTCGAAAATCGCGTATCTGTTAAGAGTCACAGTGATTTAGAAGTAGCATTTTTCACAGTCGCAACTTTACGGAATCTGACTGCTATTTCAGTCGCAGTTTAGAAGCTCAGTAGCAACTAAAAGTAGCAAGTCGCAGCTAAGAGTAGCAAGAAGCAGTTTGCACTCTGCCATCTGTTGGTCGAAGTTTGTACTAATATCTTTGCATTGGGCAGGCTATAGGGCCTGCCTGCGATTTCAGTGACAAATCGCGTTTTAAGAGTCGCAAGTAGCAACTAAGAGGCGCAGTTCAGACTTTGTCGGCTGCCATCTGTTGGCCGAAATTGGTACTTCTAGTTTCCTGCCGTCTGCCTCGTGTATGTGTGGATTTTTGTGTATATGTGTTGGTCGAACGCCGTCGGCTCAAACCAGTGAGCTCGAACGTCCTCACTGGTCTAAACTGCGATTTCAGTGAAAAGTCGCGATTAAGAGTCACAAGTAGCAACTGAAAATAGCGTTTAATATTCCGCGTTGTGCTACTTGTTGTCCAACTGTCGTACTTTCACTCGTCTGTTCTTTAGGGATGTTGTCGAATTAATAAGCAAGAAGATAATTTTCTTTGTGAAAATCTTTACACTTAGTAGCACTATTTTACCTGGCGGCAGCATTTACATGTTGTGAAGCAAAGTCTAGCATGTATGTTTTTAGGTTATAGTTGGTAAAAAAAAAAAAAAAAAAAAAAAAAGTGAATGCCAAATAAGTATTGTGTTACGGACTTGATCCCTGTTTAAAATCATTTTTCGTCATAGAACCTACAACTATTATGCGAATTCAGAATATGTATCTTACACTACAAATCTGGTTTCGACGTATATTTTTGCATGCATTATACATCGTACATAAAATAAAACTTCCAAGGGTGTTGGTATCAAGTGGTCAAGTAAGTAATTTTACGAAATGTTTAATAGTAGGCCAACTTCATTTTCTGTGTGGACTGTGTTAAGTACTGCGATGTAGGAGTAAACTTGTATCTTTGAGGATTCTATAAAAATATTACACTTGAAAATAAACAAGTTTTTCGCGCAATGGAAAGATTTATTGTATCAGATTTGTTTTAGGTTTAGTAATGTTGGTTCCCGTTTTTTTTTTTTTTTTTTTTTTTTTTTTTTTCCCCTTTTTGTTCATTCCGTTCTGTGATTCCGTTCCGTTCCGTTTGTTTACTGTAGTGGTGGCATAGTGTGCTTATGTTGGCAACGAACGATGAATGATCCAAGAAATTTAAATCACGTAGAATGATAGAAATAATATTTTGTTTATCATAAAATAAATAATTAATGTTATTCTTAATCTGTGGTTGTAAGGTTTCTTGTGTAACCCTGTACAGTCAGTAAATTAAAAATTCTTATAAAATGAAGATTTAGTTGCCAACATTAGCACACTAGGTCGGCACGTCGATTAGTAAAATATAACGCAAGCTCTTATCTATAGTTATTTTGCAGAATATGTACTGATACCGAAAGGTTTTAAAGGGAAAATAGAATTTTCAGAAGTCACTCATGGTGTATTTCACATTTACTTATGCCTTTCAAATTGGTGGCTTACATCACACAATGTTAAAAAAAATCTGTTCGTACATTCTACCGGCAAGAACACAGCACTTTCGTTGCACTGACACAGTTGCTGTATGCCTAATCTGCCGAATGTTTCTGTTAAGGTACACTGTAGGCCTACTTGCAAATTTCTGTTACACATTACTTGCAAATAACCTCACTTTTAACTTTACACTACACACCAAACACTGAAATAGCTTTTAGAAGACTAATTGACATTTGTCGATGTGTAAATAATCCGAACATTATACGCAAATAGAGCATCAATATTCTTTTTTTTTCTTCGTTTGTGTGGCCATAATGTCCGTAGTTGCTTTCATAATTATGAATAGCAGTGATTTTCCGTCCTTGCAACTACAATAAAAATGCGATTTTTTCACACCAGACGCGTTTCGTTTTATTGAATGTAAAACATCTTCAGTGGTCTGTAATAATAGAAATCTACAGTTTGTTTTGTGTTTAGATCGATAACAGTTCTTAAATGGACCCTGAAAAGTAGGCCTAATGTTTGGTATTTACGGAAATTTTGTCTTCTTTTCGCTTCACATCATGGAATGCCGGTCTGTTTCATGCAATACCGCCGGTTCTTCATGCTGTATTGTTTTCTCACTACTTTCACTGTCACTTTTTCACTGTTCATAGCTGTTTTCCACAGATCAGAAGTGTTTGTTTTTGTTTTTACTGATTCTGCTCAGTGTGTTATTGGACTGTTGCCAACCTCACAAATGTAGTTCGTTCTCTATGTTTTATAACAAATTATGTTTCGGTGTATTTAGTTTTGATGTAAGCGGATTGGAATAGTGGCAGAATAATACATGTATATATTTAATGGGAACATTATTATTATTATTATTTATTAAATATATTTTTATTACTATTATATTATTATTGTTGTTAATTATTGGTGGGAGGTTGAGTAGTAGGGAAAGATGACTGAATGGTGGTTGGATGTGGTAAGGTGTGATGTGAAGTGAGATGGAAGACAAAAGTGATGGATATGAGGTGTGGTGCACTAATATTAAACTCCTGGGTGGTGGTAATGCAAGTAGTGTGCATGTGTGTGATGTGTGTGTGTGTGTGTGTGTGTTTGTGTGTGTATGTGTGTTTGGGGGGGGGGGGGGAATGTGTATTTTGTTGAATCTGGTATGTGATGTAGGGTATATATTTACATGTAGGACGAGGAATCTGTTATGGATGGTATATATTGGATTTGCCACACACTTCGCCTAAGTCACGGAAGTAGCAGAAATCGCAGAAGTAGCAATATCAGTAGCGAATTCACAGAAGTAGCAGTCAGAGTCACCGAAATCTCAGTTTGAGTGCGGAAGGATACATGTCGAAGATTTGTACACTGCGATTGTAAACAGTGACAAATCGCAACTAAAATCACAGATATCTAAAATTAGCAATCACTGATATCGAAAAATCACAGTTTAGCCCATCCCTAGTCTGCGGTTAACTGGCGGGTAAATCAAAGGTGCGACTAGTGCGCCACAACCAGTGACCACCGGTATTATCGTAGGTGGCGCCAGGCTCATCGGAGGCTGGCCGGAGGAAACGGAGGCGCGATGGAATATCGCTGGCCAGAGGGAGCACAAGCGACTAGAGTCAGCGTAGGAGGGCACCCAAGACTTCCAGACTGCCCGATAGATGTCTCTACGGTTACGCTACTGTGATACTTAACGTTGGGAGAGCTCGGTGTGAAACGATAACAACCAAATAGCATCACAACTTAGCGACAGCCAATAGAATTGCATACTGGTGTAAACATTGCCTCGATGTGGCAGTTTGAACGCATTCTGCCTCTTTCTTATGACTGTAATGCGAGTATATTGTGCAACACTCGATGTTATTTACATTTCCGTCTGGTTACAGAACGAAGGATGAAATAAAAACTCTCACTTGTAACAAATATTCTGCTGTTTATTTCGCAGTATGTTGCCATTAATGAGTATATTCTCATGTAGGAAAGTAAGCTTAAATAGCTTCGAGTGAAGCGTAGCCTATAGAAGAAAAACCCATGTTCTTCCTTATCACAAATTTTTGTGTCTCTTTCCAGATATGTGACGATTTCCGAGAGTGTGGTCAGGCAGGGGAATATGAATTTTATTGCTGCTAGCAATTTAATCTGCCCTCATAATTCCATGCCTGACCAGATTTATTTTATTTATTTATTTTCGAGGTCTATGAAACCTTGACGGGAGTGTATCGCTAGGATAATTATATGGAAATGTCATGCGGCTTACTGACTAAATTGTTTGTAAACAGATGCATGGAAAGGGTTACACTTTACTTATGGGCTGCAAGGTTACTAACCGGACAAGGGTACATACAAGAACCTGTCAGTCATAGACCAGGAGCATCATAAATTGCTTATCTCACGTCCATCACAAAAGATTATTCCGCTCATTCGATGTTATTGGATTTTTTTCAGAGAACGTGTAAAGGTGATTGCCAACATCAGCACACTACGCCTCTACCATACGTAAACTTTTACCATAAAGCTTACGTCGTAATTCGCAGAATAAGTATACAGGCAACAAGTGATATATCCACATGCCGGCCGAGGTGGCCGAGAAGACTGAGGTGCTCCAGTCACGGTCTGCACAGCCACTACGGTCGGGGGTTCGAATGCCCCCTCGGGCATGGATATTTGTGCCGTCCTAGTTCGTAAGTAGTTCATAAGTAGTTTGTAAGTTTATGGACTGATGACCCCGTAGTTAAGTCCCATAGACTATACAAACATTTTTGATATATCCACGAGAGTGACATAGTCAGTTCTTATAGTGAAGCTAAAAATTAAACATGAAGTAATACAAATTATTTAACAATTCCTATAAAGAATAGATATCTAGAAGACGATGCGTTAGTTGCTTTTTGAATTTAGCCATATCCCCAGTGACTGATGTAACATAAAATATAAGTTTATTCTCCACTTTTTTGCCTGAATAATTTATCGTGTTCCTTATTGTCTCCTGCTAGAATTTTTAATAAAGGCCTATATTTGAAGATCATGTTTACTTCTTGTAATATGAAGCCCACATACACTCTTAGTTTTGTGAACACTATGATTATAGTTCAGAGAGCATTAAGTTAAAAAAGTACTAGCATGGCTTGGTGAAAATTGCCAGCTGTTTCAAAAAAAAAAAAAAAAAGTTCAAATGTTTGTTAAGCTTATGGGACTTAACTACGGGGTCATCAGTCCCTAAACTTACAAACTACTTATGAACTACTTACGAACTAGGACGGCACAAATATCCATGCCCGAGGGGGGATTCGAACCCCCGACCGTAGTGGCCGTGCTGTTCGTGACTGGAGCGCTTCAGTCACCTTTTTTTTTTTTTTTTTTTTTTTTTTTTTTTTTTTTTTTTTTTTTGTTCATCAGGTAGATCTATGCTTTGCGGTCGTTTTCATTGTTCGTTCTTTGTCGTTCGTTGATCATTTGGCTCAGCTTTTTTATTACAGAGGACGTTCAGCCCTCTGACCGGGCGCGCTGAGCCACGGCGCCCGGCAAGTCACCTCAGCCACCGCGGCCGGCTATATTTGCGTCCTTCGTTTTCTAATCACATGGAAATATAGATAATGTAGAACACTGCAGATCATACTTGCCTTACATTAATAAGCAATTACTAGAAAGTGTTTAAATAAAATATTAAAAAAAAAAAAGGAAGTGTGTAAACGCGAACATGGAACCCTTGTAATAACGCTACCCATTACTCCACACTAACGACGGGTGTTATTGAATTTGTTAGAACATCCTATTGCTGCATTACAGTTTGATATGTAATAACAAAGCACCTCTCCTTGTGATACAACGTCAGTGTACTGTCACTGAAATTTCACTGTGCAACCTTAACACAAATCAGTCAAGGTACGTAGGCTAGAAAGATATGCCAGTTTGGCCTTCTTCACTGTCATTGGTTAGCGCTGTATTACGTCACTCGGCAGCAAGCCGCTGTATTATAAGGCCGCCGTGAACACATTTTCTCCGTCTTTTCTTTTCTCAATCGACAAAAAACATTGCTTTTAAGCGGTGGAACACGCTTTTGATTAATATATATGTATACTAACATACAAAGGACTGAAAAAGAAAAGCTTCAAACATTATTAACAACCAGCTAACCCGTCCCGCCCCGCGAATTGGCACGGGTAATATTTAAACGTCTAACTCGAGAACCACTGAACGTATCGTGATGAGGTTTGTTTTAAAATTGTAGAGCTCATAAAGATTTAAAACAAAGTCCGTGAGAGGTCTAACTTTTATAGATTTCCCACAATGACTATTTATGTAGTCTTAAACCACTCGGTGCCAGCGCCTTAGGAGAGAAAAATTGTACATATACTTCATTCATGAAAGTTAGACATATGCTCTCGCTGACTTTTTTTTTTTAGACCTTTGTGAGATCTACAATTTAAAAGAAACCTCTTCACGATACGTTCAGTAGTTCTCGAGTTATAGGAGATTAAAGAGATAGACAGAGAGAAAATGTCCTTCTGTTTCATATAATATCATGATTTCACCCCCTTAGACTGTGAATTTCGAAATTTTACTATGCTAGTTCATGCAATAAGTTGACGAAGTTTCATCGCAATCGACTGAATGACATTAACAGGCATAGCATACGGACAAACAGAGGCCTTCATTTTTATATATTACATAAAGAAAACTTTCGCTAACGCAAACTTAGCAGCCGATTTTCGCATTCATGCTTTTGTTTCACTCATTTAATTACTATGAACATTGAACTGCATACTACTTTAATATATACGATTTTATCAATAAAATATCAATATCTGAATCCTTACAATTCATTCTGAAAGTGTCTTTTGTAATCGACTTCACAAAAATGTTCGGAACGAATTCTGGCATTTTTGACATTTATCTCGTCTTGCCGTTTACAGCGAGAGATTCATATGCGCTGAAGTTCATCTTTTGGAAACCGACGGTACAAAATGTCTTCCGTCTTGCGTGTCAACACAAGCACTGAAGTCAACATTACCTTCCTTCAATTGGGCCAACTGGCGATGAATCGAGGAAGTACAGTACATACTAACGAAACAATTAGGTATTTTGACAATTGTCTGCACGAATTATTTCAATTTACAGTTAAAGAGAAATACTAAAATGAGCTCTAACATGGAAATTAAGCGTTTCCGGACACATGTCCACATAACATATTTTCTTTCTTTGTGTGTGGGAATGTTACCTGAAAGTTTGGCCGTACCTTTTTGTAACACCCTGTATTATACAAAGTATAATAACTTTCGAAGAAGAAGTGTAGAAGACAATGAAATTTTTAACAATTATGGAGAATTAAAGTATTTGAAGGCATAGGCAATCGAACTCTGGACCGTCCGCTCCGGAACCGAAACCTCTACTGACTGCGCTATCCTGCACTCTCCATTATAAGGCCATCGTAAAACACTCATCAATAATTGTACCGTTACACAACTTTTATTTTAACAAACATTTATTAGGACACTGATATCGTAGTTTACGTTCATAGAATTGATGCGGGAAACAGCATGTTTTCGTGTTACGCAAAATCCACTGCCAAACCAAACAAATACGGCAAGATTCATTTCCAAAATGGCGTCTGCTCGATTCGACACGTCCAACCAGAGGCTCCGAATGAAATGGTGCGAAATCTCCGCCTCCGGAACAACCGCTCCGTTTCCAGCACTAATATGTGGCCGCGCGTTTTCCGCCTAGCTGTGGCGGCGTCCAATGAGGTTAAAATAAAGGGAGATGCTGTTATCTATGTTGGGCACATACGTCAACTGAAACCTGTCGGCCATCTTGGTGAGTTGTGTAATGCTATTTCTCCGTTAAAACTATGCGTTAAGTCGACCCTCTTAAGGATAGTCTACACTAGGTTGCGACACTCGTTTCATGAAATGAATTGCGCGCAACTGGTTTCGTGTGTGTCTGTAAACACGGCGCCAATACTATACACTTCAGTTCCGATGTTTTGTGAGTGCCGTAGTCTACATCTACATCTACATACATACTCCGCAATTCACCGTAAGGTGCGTGGCGGAGGGTACACTGTACCACTACTAGGCATTTCCTTTCCTATTCCACTCCCAAATTGAACGAGGAAAAAAAGAATGCCTATATGCCTCCGTACGAGCCCTAATTTCTCTTATCTTGTCTTTGTGATCTTTACGCGAAATGTAAGTAGGCGGCAGCAAGATCGTACTACACTCACCTTCAAATTCCGGCCCTCTAAATTTACTCAACAGAAATTCACGAAAAGAACGTCGTCTTTCCTCCAGCGATCCCCAATTGAGTTGCCGGAGCATTTCCGTGACACTCGCGCATTAATCGAACTTACCGGTAACAAATCTAGCTGCTCGTCTCTGAACCGCCTCTATGTCGTCCTTTAAACTGATCTGCTGCAGGTCCCAAACACTTGAGCAATACTCAAGACGTGGTCGTACAAGCGTTTTATACGCGGTCTCCTTTACAGGTAAAGTACATCTTCCCAAAATTCTCCCAATAAACCGAAGTCGGCTGTCCGCGTAATCGCCGTAGAATGAAAGTTTTAGTAGCTGTAAGAGTTGTGGCGGAGCTATTGCTTCTGCCTGTTAAGTCACTGCATAAGACTAAACATAAAAAAAGAATAAAAACGTTTACGGGTTTGTGACTGGATTAAAAAAAGACGTCAGCTCGGTTGCTTAGCGACCTTGCCAAAAGAAATTGTAATTGTAATTGAAGACCGTAGAAGCTATTTCAATCAACTTAGAATGTTACTAGAGCTGTTTACGTCCCTTTAAACAGAGTTAGTAATGCAAAAAAGAAACAAGATACTGTTATGCGTAAAGCATTGTTACCAGAACTGAAATTACAAATTGCATTACGTTTCTTGTCAGGTAGATATTTGTCTCTACAGTACCTGTACCCTGTTCCCAAATCCACAATTGCCATAGTTCGTTTGTATATGTATTTGGAATTGAATGTATTTTAGTCTGCAAGTCACTAATCGTCAATCCATCAATATTTAATTCACGAATAATTGCTTCAAGAGCACTAGCACGCCGCTGCTTAAAATCGCACAAACACATATGCATCGCATATATGTTCAAAAACCAAATTATTTCTTCCGTTCCCTCCTTTATGTTGTGTTTTGTTCTGTATTGATTATAACCAAACCTAAAAACACGCGCAATCAGTTTCACCAAAGTTGGAAGCTGCTGAAACTGTTTAGTTTCGCCAACGAGTTGCGGGAACGCCTGCCGCGAATGCGCACTGGCCAGTAGCGCAGTTTCATGAAACCTAGTGTCGTCGTGTAAACTAGCCTTAGCAGTTCATGCATTGAATTGACGGTCATTCAAAGTATGTACTTTAATACAATATACTTTCTTGAATAAATGCTAATAAATACTCAACAAAAGATATTTGGAAAATTAATTTTCAATGCTAATCTTCACTCTTTTAACACGTTGTACATCATGGCAAAACCACTGGACGTATTATTCCTGTTTTAAGTGAAATAAAACATGAGCTCCACAATGCGGACACTTCTCCAAGGCTCAGCAATATGGCGGAGGCAGGCTTCACTTTTTTTAGCATAAGGGCGGTCCCCTTGGCGGCGTCCTTTGTGAGCGAACTGTTGCCAACGCGACGAGCGATAGTATGGAACGCTGGCAAGCGCCGAGTTGCGCCCCGCGTGAGCGCGCATGCGCGGGGCAGCCAGTGACGCGCCATGCTGGGAAGCGGGCGCGATAAATGATCAGGCGATGGAAGGGGGGCGGGAGGGGGGAAGGGGCAGGTCCGACAAAGCAGCTGTGATTGGTCGCTGTCTCGTGACGCCTACCGCGCCAGGCAGTTCGCTATATCATAGGGCTGGGTTTGAATTTGACTGGAACTGTTCGAACAGCTTACGTCACACGATCTTTTGATAGCCCTGCGATGTAGTGAGTTATTATATGTCGGCACTATCGCAACGATTTGTCTTAGGATTTTGATTTTAATAATAAAAAGAACAATGAAATATGAAGTGAAATATCTTCTAGGGAACTTTATCCCGATTTATTTCGTTTGTTAGGCATTTAATACTTGTTCTCTTATTTATTTAATCTAAATGTTGTCTTGTTCTCAAACTGATAAAAAATCTGGTAAAGTTTTAACTTATTATTCCAATACCTGATCAGGGATTACACTGTTCCTTTACGCCGCATTACAATCTATCGTAAACGAATAGAATACCATTGTACAGTCACGTTATTGTCATAGTGCGGTTGCGTGTTCTTAGCGTCGGCTGAAATGGATAGGCGTCGCGCAAATATACGTAATCAAAAAGTACGTTTAGATGGAAAAGCTCTAATAAATAATTTTGTTCACTCAGTTCTGTCGAGAATAAAAACGGAAAGGATTGCTGAAATCGTCAGAAACAGCTACGGAGAGAGCAGAAGCAGCAGTGGATTACAGAATTTTGAGCAATATTCTAAAGCTTCCAAACAGAACGCCAATTTTAGTAGCTAGCGTATCGTAGTGGACATTTCATCTGCCTAATGCGGAAGAGGTTCATATGTTCACATGTTTGTAAATCTATGGGACTTAACTGCTGTGGTTATTAGTCCGTAGGTTTACAAACTACTTAAACTAAGTTCAACTGACCTAATGACAGGACACACACCTATGTCCCAGGGAAGACTCGAACCTCTGACGGCGAGCATCCGCGCGTTCCGCAGCTAGGCGCCTTAGACCGCTCGGCTACTCCACCGCGGCCGAAGAGGTTCAGATGTTGTTAGGTGCTTCAAAATTTTTTTTATTTTCATATCGTCACTTTTTTGTTCCTGTCATTCTTTATTTATTTGGAATCGTTGTGAATTTAATTTTAATTCTTTTCCTGTATCAACTACGATTTAAGTTCATTATTATTATTATAAATAAAAAATGTTTAATCCAATTACCTGAAGAAAAACAGTAGGCCGGCCGCGGTGGCCGAGGTGACTGAGGCGCGGCGGTCACGATCAGCACGGCCACTACGGTCGGGGGTTCGAATCCCCCCTCGGGCATGGATATTTGTGCCGTCCTATTTCGTAAGTAGTTCATAAGTAGTTTGTAAGTTTAGGGACTGATGACACCGTAGTTAAGTCCCATAAGCTTAACAAACATTTGAACATTTGAAAAACAGTAATCAAAGTAATTTCGATCAAGATTCGTAAATGAGAAACATTGAAGTAGATGATGAGATTCGTATCTGTATATCCTGACAGAAGAAGCAGACATGCTTGCACTACATTATAGCAACAAAAAGAACACCGTCCTTTATCAAAGCTTATGAAGTGAAAATTCGAATTTGCTTTTCGGCGATTACACGTAAAGAAGCTCTTCACCAGCCATGTGAATGTCTCCTCTGTTTTAAGGCTCTAGGGAAGGAAGGAAGGAAGGGCCGCGGTGGAATAGCCAAGCGGTCTAAGGCGCTTCGCTGCGGAGCGCGCGTTGCTCGCCGTCGGAGGTTCGAGTCCTCCCTGGGCATGGGTGTGTGTGTTTGTCCTTAGGTAGTTTACCTTAGTTTAAGTAGTTTGTAAGCTACGAATTGATGACCACGCAGTTTGTTCCGATAGATTTACAAACATTTGATTTGAAGGAAGGAAGGAAGCTTAGGGTTTAACATCCCGTCGACAGCGTGGTCATTAGAGACGGAGCTTACGCTCGGATTTTTCGGGGAAGGATGGGGAAGAAAATCGGCCGTGCCCTTTGAAAGGAACCATGCCGGCATTTGCCTGGAGAGATTTAGGAAAATCACGGAAAACCTACATCTGGATGACCGGAGGTGGATTTGAACCACCATCCTTCCGAATGCGAGTCCAGTGTCTCACCATTGCGCCACCTCGCTCGCTGGATGTTTCTTACTCATTACTTATGCGTGAGGGCTCATCAGGGTGAATGACGTACACCAGCTTACTGCAGAGCAGAGCTTCCCAGAATGTGGTCCGCGGCCTGCGTGGGCTACACATTCTAGCGACAAAAGACGGCCACACGTATCGCTACGGGAGTGTCCTGCATGAGCGCCGACTGTGGCGCTGCGTGTCGCGCGCTACAACCAGCCACGTTTGAGATTCCAGCCTGTTTCAATCTTGTCGCTGTCGCACGCGTTGCAGGGTCGAGTTTCGTTGAGAGTCGACTGCTTTTAGAGGTTATAAAGGATGTCGCAAGAATTCTGCGAGATAATAATCCCTGACGTTTATGAAACTACAACTGTTTGTGAAATAACAGAAAATAAAATTGAAGTTGCATGTATAATGAAGTATTTTGCTTTGGATAACTAGCTCGTAAATTTTCTTTTGGCTTTTATAGACGACTGAAGTTAAATTTTTAAATTGTTTCTAATATATCAGTCTTCTGTATTTGTATTCTGAGTGATAGTTTCAATTACACCACGATGAACGTGATTTGAAGAATTACTCGCATTTGTGTGATTTGTGCCTTTGCAGTAACAACAAAGTTACTCCTGAGAGAGAGATAACTCTGGGATGTCAAACGAGATGCGTGTAAATTACGTTTCTGAGTAAAATGTAAGGATATAATGTTTCAGTAGGTATTTAATGTGTTTGGTTGGCCGTAGTTAAGTCCCATAAGCTTAACAAACATTTGAACAACATTTGTTTGGTTGGTCTACAGTTGGATACGTGTGTTTGCAATGAAGATGAACTAGGTTTAAAAACTTTATAAAAATAATTTGTGGTGCTTTGTAAAGATAAAACATAAAACTTTGCACAAATAACAGGTAAAAGGGTTGTAATTGCAGTAATTAAAATATAAGATGGAACGGGAAGCGAACCAGCGACCGCAAAAAGTGGAAGTATATAATCCAATTCGCTACCCCTACGCTACGGCGAACATTCAGAAAAAAATGTACAATATACTGATTTAGTAGCATCTTAGAATAAGACTTATTTCGTGTTTATTCAGATGTTGATGGTTTGTAGTTACAAACACTCATTAAGAACATAGTCGATAGTAACTGTACTCGTCGTTGTACGTTCGAAGAATTTGTCCGGTGATCTTCATAGTCTGTTTTCTTATTTGAAGTTACGAATGGAATAGTCCACAAACATTCCTCGCTTTGTAAATGTAATGCACAGCATTCTTTTTACGCCTCACTTCCTAAAGTTAAGAAAACTTTATTGCCTTACTCTACAGCTATCATTATTTACGGTTTACAGATGACAAACTTTAGAAACAGCTGATCGGTTCTAGCGGCCATCTCGTAGAGAGAAGTTGCGCTCACGTAGAACTACGTGTGCCACGCATTCTACCGACAGCGCGCGACATCCAGCGACGCGACACTGCTGCTACAAGCGGCGACATTCGGCGACATGGCCGGGTGTCCTACGTGAGCGCGACAATTCTTTGACGCGTGGTCACTTTTCACCAAAACTTGTAAAATAATGAGTAACGTTGTTGATTAAAAGAATGTGAAAATCTAATTCATCACTATTTTCTTCATTCAAAAAATACGTAGGCGTATACATCAAGTCGTGTTGCCAAGCAGTGATTGCGGTTGAGGCCCTGTATGTAGTGTATTTAGTCCCGCTGGGTGCGACCATTCTGCCCCCTCCCTTGCCCGTTCCCAGGTTTTGCTCCAGTCCCACCTCACCGAGTTCGCCTCCTGGTGTAACCGGTGGCTCCTCTCCGTCAATCCCGACAAATCCCAGGCAATAGTCATAGGTCGTACTACCCGCTCCTTCCGCCTCCACGATTTCTATCTTACCCTTCACAACCGACCCATCCGTCACACCCCCACCCTCAAGTACCTTGGCCTTACCCTTGACCGCCAACTGTCCTGGACTCCATACCTCAAATCCCTCCGTGAGAAAGCTCTGTCCCGCCTAAACCTCCTAAAACTCCTTACTGGCCGGACGTGGGGCCTCCACCCTTCCACTGTCCTTCACACCTACAAATCAATCATGCGCCCCGTCCTTTGTTCCTTCCACCCCGCCTGGATATCAGCCCCTCCTACTTTCTACAAGTCCCTCCAGATTCTAGAACGCCACGCCCTCCGCCTCGCATACCGTATCAGATTCCCTTCCCCCACGCGGATCCTCTATGACCTCATCCCCTTCCCTCCTCTCCTACAACACCTTGAACATCTCCGGCTCCTTTACACATCCCGCAAAATAGAGTCCCAAAACCCTCTGGTCTACCCTATTCTTACAAATCCCGGGCCTCTGCCACGCCTCCGCCAAACCGTTCCTCCCGGCCTTCACCTCCATACGCTCCGTATCCTCTCCCAGGGCAATTTCCGCACCCTTCCTCTACCGGATACCGAACTTCGCCCCGATATCTACCCCTCCTACCAACTCTGATCCCTTCCCCGTAGCATCAGCGCCCCTCCCCTGTCTCCCGTCCTTTTCCCTTCCCGCCCGCTTGGCTACCCCTCTCCCATGCCCAGAGTTTCGTCACTCCTTCCCTCCTTACGCTCTCTTCCCTCCCCTTCTCCCCCTCCCCCGCACTTCCCCCGTCCCTGCCCTACCTCCCCCCTCCATCCCCCTCCGCACCCCCCGCGGGGGCGTCTCGACTTTTTATCTACGTGTTCAGTGCAAGTGCCTCCAGTTTCGTGTGTTTTACTCAGTGCCTCCATAATCGCCGTCCCCATGTTTTATTTTGTACGCCGTCCGCTGTCTTCATGTGTGAACTTCGTGTCTCTGCAATGTACTTTTAAACTTGTCACCGTGGCCGATCGTTTTTACTGACTGTGTGTGCGTCTTATCACTACCCGTCTGTTTTTTTTGTTCTCTGCCGTATGTTTTGTCCTGTGTGTACATGTCCGTTTTAGTCTGTCGAAAACTCTGTATGTCAATGTTTTTAATTTCCGCAATTTTTGTTCTTCTTTTTATATTTTATCTCCTCTTTGTCAACGTTTTTGTATGTCACATGGCTGAAGAGCAGCCACCGCAGCTGCTGCCAGCTGTTTCTACAGCTGGCTTTAAAACAACAATAAAGGAAAAAAAAAAGACCATTCTGCACCTCCATCGCCACCAGTTCCTTCCCCATTCCCAATGTGGCTTCCGACCCTCCTTCTCTGCCGATGACCAGCTCCTTCGCCTTACTCATCTCCTTTCTGTCCAACTCAACTCCCGTCGCTCCGCAATTTTTGTCTCCCTTGATATCCAAAAAGCCTACGACCGTGTATGGCATTCCGGTCTCCTCTTCAAGCTCCAGTTCTACGCCCTTCCTATTAATTACGTCCGCCTCGTTGCTTCCTTTCTCACCCGCCGCCCCTCCTATGTCACTGTCTGCAACTCCGACTCCCGTTTGTTCTACCCCTCTGCTGGGGTGCCCCAAGGCTCCGTCCTCTCTCCTCTCCTTTATCTCATCTACTCCGCCGACATGCCCCAACCCGAGCCTCCCGTTTACCTTCTACAATATGCTGACGACACCGCCTTCCTAGCCCTCGCACCCTCCCTTGCCTGCTCCCAGGTTTTGCTCCAGTCCCACCTCACCGAGTTCGTCTCATGGTGTAACCGGTGGCTCCTCTCCGTCAATCTTGACAAATCCCAGGCAATTATCATAGGTCGTACCACCCGCTGCTTCCGTCTCCACGATTTCTACCTCACCCTCCACAACCGCCCTATCCGCCACACCTCCACCCTGAAGTACCTTGGTCTAACCCTCGACCGTAACCTCTCCTGGACCCCCCACCTCCGCACTGTCCGACAGAAAGCCCTCTCCCGCCTTAACCTCCTCAAACTCCTCACCGGCCGGACGTGGGGTCTCAGCCCCTCCACCATTCTCTACACCTACCGGTCCCTCATGCGTCCTGTCCTTTGCAGCTTCCATCCCGCCTGGATCTCCGCTCCCACATCCTACTATAAAACCCTCCAAGTCCTCGAGCGCCACGCCCTCCGCCTCGCCTACCGCATCCGGCTCCCGTCCCCCACGCAAATCCTGTATGACCTGATCCCGTTTCCCCACCTCC
Organism: Locusta migratoria; assembly: GCA_026315105.1. NCBI lineage: Eukaryota > Metazoa > Arthropoda > Insecta > Orthoptera > Acrididae > Locusta > Locusta migratoria. The sequence continues at coordinate 384,758,787 of CM048755.1, forward strand.
TCGAATATCTCCAGCGTATCCGTATCCTCTATACCACCCGTAAAATTGACTCCCGCAACCCCCTGGTCCACCCCATCCTTACCAACCCTGGGCCTCTGCCACGCCTCTACCGCGTTATACCCACTTCCCTTCATCTCCACACCCTCCATGTCCTCTCGCAGGGTAATTTCTGCCGCCTCCCCCTCCCTGATGACGTCCTCCGTTCCGACATCTACCCGTCCTACCAGCTCTGATCCCCCACCCATAGATAAAGTGCCCCCTCTCCCCCCTCCCCTCCCCCTCCCTGCCCTGGAGTCCCTACGGCTCTTCCCTGCCGCCCCCCTTTTCTTCCCCGCCGTTTTTTTCCCCTCTCCCCCACGCTTTGTGTCCCCCCCCTTTTTCTCGGGGTCCTGGACCGACAGTTTTACAAGTGCTACGTCAAGTGTTGTGTGTTGTGCTACAGTGAAGTGTGTGTTTTTTAACTGCGTCCACCGCAACCAGACAAGTGTCGCACCGTGTATTTTAATTAGTGTCTCCGTGTACTCGCCGTCCTGTGTTCTTGTCGTCCAACATGTACTTTTTAGGTCACCGTGGCTCCTCATTTTTAACTGACTAAATCTGGTTTTTGTTCACCTGTCAACTGTTTGTACCTCGAATTGTCACCATGTATATGTCATTGTTCCTCCGTTGTTTTTTTCGCCTGTCATGTATTTTAATTTTTCATCTCATCAATGTATTTTATTCTCTCGGCTGAAGAGCAGCCTCTGGAGCTGCTGCCAGCCTACTGGTGAAATCGCTGGTGTGAAAATACAACAAAGGAAAAAAAAAGACCATTCTTCTTGAATGTACTGCGTGCGCGCCGGCTCGAAGCGCTCAATGCTCAGTCTGCGCATGATATTCCGAGATGGGGGCAGCTCAGTCAACCAGTCAGAGCGCTCCCTGCTACATGCTGTCTGAGACATCATTCAGTGTTAAACGTCCTTCGTCAGTGCGCTATCTATGGCATCATTCGCATATTCACCTCAAAATAACTTCCCACGTGGAACTGTGTCTGAAGTCGGGATCACTGAAGATGCGAACAGTTTCTCTATCGCTCTCACAGCAATGGAAGCTCCCGGTGGAAATTAAAGCACAACAGTAGTAACGAAATATACGCATGCTTCTTACACAGCACTAGCCAAACAAAGTGTACTGATCCTCTGTTGTCAACAGCAGACAGTTAGGGCGTGACGTTCATCACTGATTGGAGGAAGGCAGCTCTAACGCGCAAATTGACAAGTAACAAGTCAATTTTATTAGCCTATAGTCTGTTGAAAACTAGGAGTAAACCTAACAGCAAAGTGTCTGAATATATTGGGTATTCAGACAAATGGGAACACCGTTGTTTTCAAGTTATTTCCATTTGTCTCTAAACTATAGGCTCTTGATTCTTCTTGGATTTAGTGTAAAATAATACTTGCATTGATATGTTTTTAATTCCCATAGGTTCGACACTGGTTCAACAGTTACTAGCGCTCGACTATCAAGGGAACCGCGGTGGCCATCTTCCGCAGAAAGTATCGAATTAATCGTTTTTAGAAATGAAACCGCCATTATGCTGCTGCTATTTCTTTACTTTATCCGGGTGGGGTTTGCCTTCTTCTATTTCAGGGCATCATCAGTGAATTGGTTTATCTAGAAATTATATTTTTGTTTACAGATGTAGCATTAAAAGATCATAAGCCGCGCGGAGTGGCCGCGTGGTCTAAGGCGTCATGTTACGAGTTGGCCGGCCATTCCAGCCGGAGGCTCAGGTCCTCCCTTGGGAATGGGTTTTCGTGTTGTCCTTAGTGTATGTTAGTTTAAGTAGTTTGTAAGTCTAGGGACTGATGACCATAGCAGTTTCGTCCAATAGGTTTACAAACATTCAAATTAATGATTATAAACAGTTTACTCCATTTAATCAAAATAAATATGGAGCTACTTTATAGTCCTGCGAGTTTCATCTTTATTGTTTTCCCACCTAGTCACTGGTCGAAGTTGCAGAAGTCCATAATTTATGAGATATCTTGTTCCATTCTTCGCTTTTTGGATGTGTTACATTTATCCGTTTCTCACTCTTGTAGCTGTGGGTCATTCCGGAATTCATTTGTTTACCATCTGTTGTCAACATAACAGTGTATATGCTATGCGCGTTAGCTCAAATGTTTGTAAATCTGTGTGACTTAACTGCTGTGGTTATCAGTCCCTAGGCTTACAAACTACTTAATCTAAACTGACCTAAGGAAAACACACACACACACACACACACACACACACACACATACATACATACATACATACATACCCGAGGGAGGACTCGAACGTCTGACGGCGAACGGCCGGGGGAATCGGAAATATAATTTTACCTAGTGTCACTTTATATAATCAGTTACATTTATATTATTACATTATTTGTATCAATTATATTTTGTTTATTTATATCACTTGTATTGATCACAGAGACTCTGACAGACACATACAAAAGACAACCAAGCTCACACAAATTCGGTCACAATCAAGAGCGCATACAGGATTATTTTTCAGAGGGGGGCGGGTCAAATCGGAAAACTATTTTTACCTTCTAAGTTTTTGCCACACAGAATACACAGATTGTGATAATGCCAACATAACACATTTTCCTTGTGTGTGTGTTTATGTGTCGTTAATCGCGCTATGTTCCTCCAAATCAAATGTTCAAATGTTTGTTAAGCGTATGTTCAAAATGTTCGTTAAGCTTATGGGACTTAACTACGGGGTCATCAGTCCCTAAACGTACAAACTACTTATCAACTACCTTATACTAAGGACGGCACAAATATCCATGCTCGAGGGGGGATTCGACCCCCCAATCATAGTGGCCGTGCAGACCGTGACTGGAGCGCCTTCGTCCCCTCGGCCACCGCGGCCGGCTATGTTCCTCCACATAAGTGTTTCAACAAGTCATTGCAACTGCAACAACTGCAGTAATTACCGATACCACTTAATGGAACCGACTTTTCGACGTAAGTAAATGAATAACAAGAAAAATTTTATCGTAAAAGTTTGTTCACAACATTTGTCGGTATCATGAGTCACATTTACGTTAGAGTAAACAATTACAATCATGTTTTGTATTGTAGGGCACCACACAGCCAAATACTTTTCGCCACAGGAAAAATTATCTGCATAAGAAAACTGTAACTGACATTTATGTTAACGTGAAAAGCGGTCTGATGATGAACTGAAAGGTTCGAAACCGGTAACTGCGCTGTTTAGTTAATAAATAGCATAGGCAAAAGTGGTTGGTTGCTGTCTTCTTTATTCTAAGAATCACCCTGTGTAAAATCTATGTATTATGCCCAGACTGCTTTGTGAGAAACATTTCAGAAATTAGATTTCGTAAAGCCCAGAGTAAATGTAATTTGTTCATTTCCCGTAGTCTTCAGAAATGGTGATTAATGTATTATAAGAACAAATGTGTAACACCAAGTTTTATTTGAATCCCATGATTCAAAGCGTAGACGAGGCTTCAGAAACACCAGCACAATACCTCCACTGTCAGCTGTTTGTAATATTTATTTATTTACTCATTTATTTAACTTGGCAAGATTAGGTCTTCAGGCCATCTCTTACACCTAACCAGGCGTTCTACATATTTTACATTTCCAATATTACAGAAGTTATACTAAAACTACAAAAATTAAAATTTTCAATCAGTACAAGTAACAAAAGGACATACAAACAGTTTATATTCATACGTAAAGGTTTTAATTATGGCTGCTAGCAGCAGTGGAGGAAGGGGTGGGAAAGGGGGAGAAAAAATGAGTGGAATAATACTCACATAAGGAGATATGAAACACAAATTTAAAATAATGTCTCGCATTTTCGTTGTCATTTCGAATATTTGGTCTGATGCTGCCTTCCCTTCTGCTGCCTAACTGCTCATGGAAACTGCGCATATATATATGATTAAAACTTACGTCATGTATTGTTATTTTCAGTTCGAATTCTATCCATATCAACTGTACACATTATGAAGGGTATTATTTGTCCGTCTAAGCAACTAAGTGCGATCGTTTTTCACCAGACGCATTTCGTTTCAATGAATATAAAACATCAGAATGAAACTTTCACTCTGCAGCGGAGTGTGCGCTGATATGAAACTTCGTGGCAGATTAAAATTGTGTGCCGGAACCGGGACTCGAACCTGGGACCTTTGCCTTTCGCGGGCAAGCGCACTACCGACTGTGCTATCCCGACACGACTCACGATGCCGCCTCACAACTTTACTTCCGCCAGTACCTCGCCTCCTATTTTCCAAACTTCACAGAAGCTCTCCTGCGAACAAGCAAGACTAGCACTCCTGGAAGAATGGATATGGTGGAGACTTGGCTTAGCCACAGCCTAAGCGATGTTTTCCTTAGGCTGTGGCTAAGCTATGTCTCCAACATATCCATTCTTCCAGGAGTGCTAGTCTTGCTTGTTCGCAGGAGAGCTTCTGTGAAGTTTGGAAAGTAGGAGGCGAGGTACTGGCGGAAGTAAAGTTGTGAGGCGGCATCGTGAGTCGTATCGGGATAGCACAGTCGGTAGTGCGCTTGCCCGCGAAAGGCAAAGGTCCCAAATTCGAGTCCCGGTTCCGGCACACAATTTTAATCTGCTAGGAAGTTTCAATATAAAACATCTTCAGTAGTCTGCAATGAGAGCTATCTAGAATTTGATTTGTTTTCATCGTGCGTTAAACATTTGTAAAATGTTGATTTTTTGACTTACGTAAATTTTTTCTTAAACAATTTATATAGGTTATGGGACCGTCGTATGCAACTGTAAATTAGTCTACTTTAGACCAGACGCGTTTCGCTTTATTCTAAAGCATCTTCAGTGGTCAGCTGTACAAGAAATGGTTTGTATTACATTATTTGTGTGATTTTTTACTAAATTCGATCGATAATAGTTCTCATACGATGTTACCGATCGAATTTAGTAAAAAAAATCAAACAAATAATGTAATACAAACCATTTCTTGTACAGCTGACCACTGAAGATGCTTTAGAATAAAGCGAAACGCGTCTGGTCTAAAGTAGACTAATTCAAAATGGCATAAGACGGTCCCATAACCTATACAAGTTGTATAACTGCAACAGCGGAAAAGGAGGCCAAAAACACGAAAAAAAATTTTTTTCATAAAATTTCGCCTGACATCATGAAGCGCCGACGTGTTGCACCGTTCATAGCAGATACGATTGCTCTAATTTTTTCTGCCCTATACTTTGAAAAAAAATATCATCTAACATAATATCTCAAACGGCGTAAGAAATGTAAACCTTACAAAGTAATTTTGGTACGCAGCGAAATAAAATACGGAGGGGACTGAGGCGCTCCAGTCACGGTCTGCACGGCCACTACGGTCGGGTTTCGAATCCCCCCTCGGGCATGGACTTTCTAAAGCACCTCGTTGCGGTGCGCGCGGTTGCTCGCCGTGGAGGTTCGAGTCCTCCCGCGCGCCGCGGTGGCTGAGGGGACTATTCGAGTGGCAGCCGCAGTGCGGGACGGACGCGTGGCGGCAGTGCTGGCGTTCGCGAAGTAAACAACGGCTGAGTCGCTGTGTTTAAGGTTAGTTCTAACCGCTTTGCTTAGCTAATTGTGGCTGTGTTTGAAACGAAAAAGCAGACAGAATGAGCACGATTAATATCTTGAGGAAAGATACGATCAAATTTACTTTCGACAGATGTCATGTAAGACCGAAAGCATATGAAGTGAAGCAATGGTTTATAGAAAAAGTACAGATTCATGAGAGTGACGTAATAGGTGTATATTTGTCCTTTGTAACAAATGCTGCGTTTGTGAAACTGAAAAGTCCTGAACTATGTTGTTCAATAGTAGATAAGTTTGGCGGTATCATAAAGTTCAATCATTCTGACGGTAGTGTGAGTGACGTTCCTGTCTGTCACGCTGGTTTAGGAATTCGGACGGTCCGCATTTTTGAACTTCCTTTTGAGATGCCGGACGAGGAAATCAACAAAGTTCTTCGGCCCTACGGCAGAATAATTTCCAACATCGCCGAAAAGTGGTCAGAGGCCCATATGTTTCCCGTGTTGAACGGCGTCCGACAAGTGAAGATAGAGCTTTATAAGCACATACCCTCATACATAAATGTGAGTGGCTATCGTGCTTTAATAATATACGACGGACAGCCCAGAACGTGTGCTCTGTGTAATTCCACGGAGCACATTAGAAGCGAGTGTAGCAGGAGGCGCGTCCCGCAGCTGCCGGCTGCAGAGCACGCGGCGCCCGGCCAGGCAGTCGGCCTCAAGCTGACGTACGCTGCCGCCGCGTACCCGCGCAGCCCCGCTGGGCAGGAGGAAGTTGTTGCCGCACCGGCCGCACCAGGAAACTACGCAGAGCCGAGTCACGTCGAGCAAGCGCGTTCTAGCGAGGCGAGCAACCCGGCCGCGGAAACGAACGAAATACCGCGTCAGGGAGGAGCTTCACTGGATGTGCAGAAGACAACACCTGTCTCCACAGAATCTGAAAGTGGAAGCCGCTCTTCTGTTATTCAACACGAAGGCCCTCTGACTTCCGAGGTAACTAGAATGAACATCGAGGACGTGTCACGCAGTCATATGGAGACAAATGAGACCCTACCGATAACATCCGACATAGAAGCCCAAAGAGGATCTGGGAAAGAGAATCGAACTACACAGGACAGCACAATTGAGGACCCTACACCTCGTAACATCACGCAGAAAGACCCAAATATGGAGGTGCAAAATGGAAATCCGAACAGGCTAACAGATAAGAAGAAGGAACAGGTGGCGACAGAGACATCGTCCACAGATTCTCAAGAGAAGTCACCTGCATCATCTAACGGGGGATCCCCAAAGCGCAGGAGAAATAAGAAGCGCAGGCTGGCTCATGAAGCCGCTGAGAGTATAGCCCCCATTTTGAAGGAAAAACTGAAAACCATTAAAGAACGCGACAAGCAGGTAACTGTTTCAGAAGCAGCAGTAACTTCCAAGGAACTTCCTACAGGAAGCGGAAGTGAAGCAACTGACAATACCATTGAGATGTTAGGACATGAACCCATGTCAAGTCAAGCTACCTCAGAGGCACGACTAGACTGGGCACAAGAATCAGACGAAGACATGGCAGATGAAGCAATACAGGATGAAGATATTTTTTACTAAAAGAGTGGGAATGAAACCGCTCAGACAAGAAGCATGAAGACAGATGACGGCGAAGGGGAGGAAAAAAAATAAAGACAATGAATTGCCCTTATCGGACTTAGAAATTTCAATCACACCTAACTAATGGAACATGTTTATAATGTGACAACTCTTAACATCAACAAAATTCAGAATGAAACAAAAGTGGCTGCTCTTAAAGATTTTTTGTATCAATCCGAAACAGACATAGCATTATTGCAGGAGGTTAACATCAAAGATCTATACGTCGTTGGTTATCAAGCAATACTGAATATTGCACCTGAGAGTAGTTGTGGGACAGCTATCCTTGCAAAGGACGGCATAGAGATGAAAGATGTCTGCCTTTTAGAATCTGGGCGGGGAATCAGATGTAAAATTTTTAATACTAATTTGGTAAATGTTTATGCACCATCGGGCAATAATGCGAGAGACGAAAGAGCAACATTTTACAAAAGTGACATTCTAGTTTTACTTAAAGACAATCCGGAAAATGTTTTAGTTGGCGGTGATTGGAATTGCGTGTTACATGAAAAGGACCAACGCCCAAACTTCAATAAATCTAAAGAACTTCAGGGCTTAGTTAGTAACATGAAATGGAAAGACGCATGGGAAATTAAGTATCCTACCCTCGTCAGGTTCACATACATTACTAGTAGATCCCAAAGCAGAATCGATAGAATTTACGTTTCTTCGAACTTTGACAATAAAATTGCTGCAATTGAGGTTATACCAACTACCTTTTCCGACCATCTTGCAGTCAAATGCAGTGTTAAGTTACCGAAGCAGAAAACTTACTGGGGCCGACCATTGTGGAAATTGAACATAGGTATGCTGCTAGAGAATAACCTAAATGCACAAATAGAAGAAACCTGGCAGGCCTCTTTACGACAGCGCCATAAATACCGGTCAACTATACAATGGTGGGCTGCGGTTGCCAAGAAAAAATTGAGAGCTACCCTAATAGCGCATAGCAAAGAGAGAATGAGATGGACGAGACATACAACGGAATTTTATTATTGTTGTTTACGCGATCTCTATGAACAACCGATGACTAACGATATTTTCATAGAAATAAAGAGAATCAAAGCCAAGCTCATAAATATGAAGAGGTCCCAGCTAGAGGGCTTAAAAATTAGATCCCGTGCACAAACCATTTTGGAAGAAGAAAACGCTTCTATCTATCACCTCATAAGACACGAACAACGGAGGCGAAGAAATTTTATTGATCACATGCGGGCGGAGGATAAGAGAATCCTTATAAACCAAAAAGATATATTAGACGAGGTTTATCGATTCTACACTACACTTTACAGTGAACAGCAGATAGATGAAGATACGACAAAGGAATTCTTAACAACATCTGGCCTTAAGAATACAATAACGGAAGAGGACAATCGATACCTCCAGGCACAAATTACTCAAGAAGAAGTTTTCGATGTACTCAAGTCATCGCCAACTAAAAAGTCACCCGGCCCCGATGGATTGCCCATAGAGTTCTACAGATCATACTGGCATGTCATAGGCAAAGCGTTTACTGAAATGATAAATGAAGTACTAAATGGGGAGGCTGTTCCTACAGATCTGAAGCAAAGCATCACAGTACTGATCCCAAAAGGCAGGAACTTGGGAATAAAAGATATCACCAAGATGAGACCAATAAGCTTACTCAACACTGATTATAAAATAACAGCTAGGGTAATTAAGGAGAGGATAACACCAATCCTACGGAGGATCGTTGGTGTTCATCAGACATGTCTCCCAGGACGAAGCATTTTTAAGACAGTCACTGAATACAGGGACATAGTCGCAATTTTCTCCAACTCTGCAGCACATGGTGGTCTAGTATTCATTGATTTTAATAAGGCCTTTGACAGAGTTCATCATGGGTATCTTTTTAAAACATTGGCATTCATGGGCCTCAATGATAACAACGTGAAGGTTTTCAACAACATTCTAAAGGGAATTAAAACTAATGTATCTCTCAATGGTCATTATAGTAAGGATATTCAAATAACGAGTGGAATCCCTCAAGGGAGCCCATTATCAATGCTGCTCTATGTAATCGCCTTGGAACCACTTTTAAGAAGGTTAGAAAATGTACTAGAGGGCATATCTCTTGCGGGACTGAAAACGGTTTGTAACGCATATGCCGATGATGTCGGTGTGCTGATTAGAAGTAACGATGACGCCACAAGAATGACAGAGAATGTAACTTTGTATTGTAAAGCAACGGGCGCAAAAGTAAATGACAAAAAGAGTGCTTTTTTAAAACTAAACGGAATGGCCAACGTAAATATTGCTTGGGCAAAATGCGTTGAGCAACACACTGTCTTGGGTCTCACCCTCCATAGGTGTCCTCTTCGAACGATAGCTTCCAATTGGAAAAAAATTTTGGACAATATTCGTGGCTCCCTCATTTTAAATTATTTGAGGGACCTAAACATTAAGCAAAGAATTAAGATCATTAATTGTGCAGTTTTATCAAAAGCTACTTACATTGGGCAAATATTGCCAATACCTAAAGAAGTTGCAAAAGCTATCACGGCAACGGTTTGCCGATACCTCTGGCAAGGTCATATATTTCGAGTAGCTGCTGGAACAGTGACCCTAACTACCGCAGAGGGGGGACTTGGATTGTCAGATATTCTAAGGAAAACCAATGTTCTGTTTATAAAGAGGTCGTTGCAACTTATTGAAATGTATCCTAACAGTGCAACTTCTAAATTATTCAAACTTTTTGAGCCTAACAGCCTTCGGCCACCAATCGACATCAGAGTAATAAACTATAAATTGAAGCACATTCGACACTTTTATTTCGAACTAAGTTACATGCAATGCCTTGTACAGGATATCAACAAGAGGAACTGCAAATACATGCTGAAAAAAATAAGATCACAGGACAACCCGAATAAGATGGAATTAAAGTACCCTCACAGAAAATGGAAAAATATTTGGCAAAATATAAATAACAAAATACTTACATCAGAAGTACAGTCGACATGGTACAAAGTTGTAAATAATGTAATTAGCACTAACGAGAAATTATATTTAATAGGACGCTGTGACACAAACAAATGCCGTAAATGCAATACGACTGACACGTTAGATCATCGTTTCGTTTGTCAAGGGTACAGTTACTTATGGCAAGAAGTTAAAATGCAAGTTGCCTTTCTCAGACGTCATGATGGGAGAGACATCAACCCAAATATAATATTCTTCCCGGAAGAAGTTTTTTTTCCATCTCAGAAAAATAATGCCATCTTATGGTTAATCGGAAATTACGTTAACTACATTATAAATAAAAATGGGAAAGACAGTGTATTGGAATACAGAGAATATTTACGATCAGAATACTATAAAATATACCAGAGAAAAAATCAAATAAAACCGTTTGGTAACATGCTGCGAATTGTGATCGAGAGGCAAGGAGTGGGATAGATGGTAGATGCATGCTAAAGTAGGGGACAGCTGCTGGGGGTGAAGTACGGTGGGGACTTCGTGGGCCCCGTGGCCGCTACGGTAGCCGTGAAGGCCTCAGCAGAACCCTGAAACAGCATGCCAGTGACGACGAAGACATTCACAGTTTGATACCAAAGGACCAATACTCATTCTCAATGTGAAAGTACTTACTAAGATATAAAGTAAAGAAAAATTCGTGCAGAATAAATGGAGATGTAATTCATTTACTCACTGAAAAAAGGGGGAGAAAAAAAAAAGGTAAATGCCCTAAGAAATTTGCTTTTGTTCTGTATGCATACGTTTTAGTGTACACAGAAGTTATGATTCAAAAATGAAGCGCCCTAGAAGAGGGATTCATCTTTTAGTTATTTTTTCTTTCCTAATCTAGTATAATTTCATAAAGAGGAGCTTTTTTTCCAAATTTTTAAGGAAGAAATGTTGATAAACAAGAAAGTAATTTCAAAAATATACATATAAAAAAAAAGACATTCACAAAAAGGTACTTTTCTGAACCGAGGGTTTCACAGTTATGAGAAGACGCAATAGGGCTGATGATGAATGCTGATGAACGAAACTAAACAGGACAATCCAAAGATTGCGGAACAACCTGCATTTGGCAGAAATCTACGAGAAGACGAACTTTGAAGCCTTAGAGTGCAGTAGTGCCTAGACAAATAAAAAAAAAAAAAAAAAAAAAAAAAAAAAAAAAAAAAAAATAAAAGTGGTTAAGGCGACCGCTGGCCCGAAGAGGGAGACCCGGGTTCGATTCCCGGTCCGGCTCACATTTCCACTTGTCGCCATTGTAAATTAAAAAAAAAAAAAAAAAAAAAAGGGGGACTGAGGCGCTTCAGTCACGGTCTGCACGGCCACTACGGTCGGGGGTTCGAATCCCCCCTCGGGCATGGATATTTGTGCCGTCCTAGTTCGTAAGTAGTTCATAAGTAGTTTGTAAGTTTAGGGACTGATGACCCCGTAGTTAAGCCCCATAAGCTGTACAAACATTTTTTTTTTTTTTTTTTTTTTTTTTTTCGAGACCTCCCTGGGGCTTGGGTGTGTGTGTTTGTTCGTAGGTTAGTTTACCTAGGTTTAAGTAGTTTGTAAGCTACGGACTGATGACCACGCAGTTTGGTCCGATAGATTTACAAACATTTGAACATTTTAAATCATCCAAATGCTAGCCAAGCCCGGTGTATTCACTATGGCAAAGTCGCTGACTACTTATTGCGCTCTGTTATTCAAATATTAAAGTTCAAACGAGGAAGTCCACTGAGTTTATAACGAAATTAATATTTCTGATGGACTTTTAGAATAGATAAGTTAATACAGTGATTAACAGTCATTATTCTGATTATTATTACCTTCTGCGTGACGTCTGGCACAATAACTAGCTGCAGTGGGAGTACATGGTATCCTTCAATAAGCATCGCACTTACTACAGTACAGTTTGCAGTGCTGTTACAGTCATTCCTACTGTCAAAAATACACTACTGACAGTTTCTAGTAGTTTTCAGTACATTTATTTAATTATAAATTGCACAGGTTGTGGACGCAGTTGTTATTTGTAGTATTAACAATGCTTTACCTGATAGGATCACAATTGATTTCGTGCCATTTTTATTTCTACATACTGCACATCTGATGCAGAATGTGGAAATAAAAGGTGTTATACAATACAACGCGATCCTGGCATCAAAAGTATTATTAATACTACGATCACGCCCTACAAAATGTGCACCTTATATCAAAACATGCCAGTCTCTGAGTAAACTGTACAAGGTACATAATTTAAAGAAGAAGATTAGGAACTGTAATCTGAACATTAGCTTTAATAAGGAGTGCCTGAAACAAGGTGTTATTCCTACGTATGCCTAGGTTAACAGATGGAGCTACTCTGTTGTAGCTCAGAAAGTCAAGAACACAGCAGAAGTTCGATGGAACAGATCACAAACTCGTGAATTTATACACTACTGGTTATTAAAATTGCTACACCAAGAAGAAATACAGATAATAAACGGGTATTCATTGGACAAATATATTACACTAGAATTGACATGTGATTATATTTTCACGCAGTTTGGGTGCGTAATCCTGAGAAATCAGTACCCAGACCAACCACCTCTGGCCGTAATAACGGCCTCGATGCGCCTGGGCATTGAGTCAGAGCTTAGATGGCGTGTACAGGTACAGATGCCCATGCAGCTTCAATACGATACCACAGTTCATCAAGAGTAGTGACTGGCGTATTATGAAGAGCCAGTTGCTCGGCCACCATTGACCAGACGTTTTCAGTTGGTGAGAGATCTGGAGAATGTGCTGGCCAGGGCAGGAGTCGAATATTTTCCGTATCCAAAAAATGTTCAAATGTTTGTAAATCTATCAGACCAAACTGCGTGGTCATCAGTCCGTAGCTTACAAACTACTTAAACCTAGGTAAACTAACCTACGGACAAACACACACACCCATGCCCCAGGGAGGACTCGAACCTCCACGGCAAGCAACCGCGCGCTCCGCAGCGAGGTGCTTTAGACCGCTCGGCTACTCCACCGCGGCCCGTATCCAGAAAGGTCCGTACAGGATCTGCAACATGCGGTCGTGCAGTATCCTGCTGAAATGTTTGTTTTTGCAGGGGTCGAATGAAGGGTAGAGCCACTGTTCAAAGTGTAATCAATGCGAACAAGAGGTGACCGAGACGTATAACCAATGGCACTCCATACCATCACACCGAGTGATACGCCAGTATGGCGATGACGAAAACGTACACCGCGATATCGCCAAACATGGATGCGACTATCATGATGCTGTAAACAGAACCTGGATTCATCCGAAAAAATGACGTTTTGCCATTCGTGCACCCAGGTTCGTCGTTGCGTACACCATCGCAGGCGCTCCTGTCTGTGATGCAGAGTCAAGGATAACGGCAGCCATGGTCTCCTAGCTGATAGTCCATGCTGCTACAAACGTCGTCGAGCTGTTCGTGTTGACGGTTGTTGTCTTGCAAACGTCCCCATCTGTTAACTCTGGGATGGAGACGTGGCTGGACGATCCATTATAGCCATGCGGATTAGTTGCCTGTCATCTCGATTGCTAGTGATACGAGGCCGTTGGGATCCAGCACGGCGTTCAGTATTGCCCTCTTGAAAAATCGCAATCGCGATAGGCCTCATTACGACCTTTATCAAAGAGGCGCCAACCTTATGTGAATGCTCTGAAAAGTTAAAAAATGGTCAAATGTTAACTACGGGGCCATCAGTCCCTAAACTTACAAACTACTTATGAACTAGCTAATACTAAGGACGGCACAAATATCCATGCCAGAGGGGGATTCGAACCCCCGACCGTAGTGGCCGTGCGGACCGTGACTGGCGCGCCGCAGAGCGCTCGGCCACCGCGGCCGGCACCTGACGGCAACATTTTATTTTAATTATTTATTTTAAAAATTATAACAATTTGTAGATGAAGTTGATGCTATGAAATATTATCCGTTACATCAGTAAAGAAGTTTATTTTATGAGGCGCGTCCAGAAAGTAAGTTCCGTTTGGTAATAAAATGAAATTGTACACAGATACAGAAGAAATTATTATTACACAAAATTCTACAACTTTAAACTACTTTTCCACATAACTGCCCAAATTTTGCAGGCATCTGTCATCGCTTGGCACCAGTTTTTGTATACCCTCTTCATAGAAATCTGCCGCCTGTGTCTTCAACCAGTTGGAAACAGTGAAATTTGGGGAAGTCCATAGCGGGAGCACTAATTGTAAACCTACGGTTTTCCTGGATCTTGTCATCAATCGCGTGAACCAGTGCTTCTGTAACCAAAGGTGGACGCCCACTTCGTTCTTCATCGTGCACATCACTACGCCCGCCATTGAACTGTCGGACCCATCTTCTCACCATCGAATCACTCATCGCATTTGGTCCGTAAACATCGCAAATATGCCGATACATTTCACTTGGTTTCACTTTCCGCGCATTCAGAAACCGAATCACCGACCTGATTTCACAGGCGGAGGGATTTTCAATTAACGCCGACATTTCAAACAAGCACAACAAAGCGTACGTAACTGAAAGCGATTTCCAAATGGCGCACGTTCTTCTTCTTGATACACTTCGTCTACAGCGCGTATGCAGAAATGCAATGGCAGCGCTGCAGCGGAGATAAATTGAAACGGAACTTACTTTCTGGACGCGCCTCGTATTTACTAAATAACGGTTGTAGCCGATTAAAATTTTAATTGCATTATTTTCTCTGTAAAATGTCAAGTAATTCCAAATGCATTTTCATTTAATGTAGGTAAAGTGTTAAATACTATTGTCATTGCAATTTTATTACAAAATTACTTAATATTGTAAGCTGTGGAAAGATTATAAATATTCTTTGAAAATTCTATGAACCGGTTACTTCATGAAAAAGCATCTACATCTACATGGGTTACTCTGCAAATCACATTTAAGTGCCTGGCAGAGGGTTCATCGAACCACCTATTTACTATTTATGTCCCATTCGATTCTCGAATAGCGCGCGGGAAGAAAGAACACCTGAATCTTCCCGTTCGAGCTCAGATTTCTCGTATTTTGTTCTGATGATCTTTTCAAATGTCTGTCTGTTCAAATGTCTGTGAATCTATCGGACCAAACTGCGTGGTCATCAGTCCGTAGCTTACAAACTACTTAAACCTAGGTAAACTAACCTACGGACAAACACACACACCCATGCCCCAGGGAGGACTCGAACCTCCGACTGATGACCCCGTAGTTACGTCCCATAGACTATACAAACAACTCGAACCTCCACGGCGAGCAACCGCGCGCTCCGCAGCTCCTGTCACGAAGCTTAACATCTCAAATTGGGCCACTACGGACTACACTCTACAAAATGTCTGCGGGACCACAGCAGCAATAATTAACTTTAAAATGTTACCACATAATACAATCTCATCCTTTAGCTTAACAAAAACAAGATGTACCTCCCCATATTGTGGAAATTCTGATTTTAACTTTGTAATTAGTTATCCTCTGTCAGGTGCAACAATCCCCTCGTGTATTAAGGAATGTTTTTCATATTGACGGCTCACTGTCGATGCTTTGATATTTGCGGTAGAGTGGTATGCTTTTCTATCAAACTTAACAAAAGAAAAAAATGTTTGTAAATCTATTGGACGAAAATGCTGTGGTCATTAATCGCTAGACTTAAAAACAACTTAAAATAACTTACACCAAGGACACACACACACATCCATGTCCGAGCTAGGACTCGAACCTCCGGCGGAAAAGGCTGCCCAGTCCGTAGCAAGACGAAAAAATGTCACACTTAAATCCGAAAGTTTTCTGTCCATGCTGAACGCTCGCAACACAGATTGGCAGAACGGATACTTCAGCGCACCAAAGAAGACGCGAGAGCGAACGCTGTCTTGTCAGATACGTGCTCCTACACGGCGAGGAAACAGTGGTGCCGGCCGCGGTGGCCGAGGGGACTGCGGCGCGCCAGTCACGGTCTGCACGGCCACTATGGTCGGGGGCTCGAATCCCCCTGCGGTAAACAAACAGTGGTGCCGACGTGGAGTAGCAGAACGGAGTAGCTGCGGAGCGCGCCGGTGCTCGCCGTCGGAGGTTCGAGTCCTCCTTAGGGAATGGGTGTGATGTGTGTGTGTGTGTGTGTGTGTGTGTGTGTTGTCCTTAGGTTAGTTTACCTTAGTTTAAGTAGTTCGTAAGCTACGGTCTGATGACCACGCAGTTTGGTCCGATAGATTTACAAACATTTGAAACAGTGGTGGAGGGAAAGAACCGGTGCACGCAAGCACTGCTTGCTACGCGAAACGCGCGGCTAGCGCACGTCCTGAGACTCAGGCGAGAACCCCATGCTTCTCAGGACGTGCGCTAGCCGCGCGTTTCGCGTATTTCAAGCGTCAACTTCACGTCGCAATATCTCGGGATGTAATTGGAATATTGCGATGCAATCAACGCCATTGTTTATGTGATTTGTCATGCTATGGATTGCTGAAGACAAAATATAGGATGTCCATTAAAAAAAAACATAAGTTTGTGTTAAACAACACATTTGCTTTCGTTTTAGAATGTTTCCAAATATGTACATTCATGGGCCCCAGCCGTACATTGATACCGGTGAAAGTCGTTTTCCAATAGCTGTTATTGTTCCAGAGATATTTGGGGTGGACAAGATAGCTGGGACACCCTGTAGATGACCATAATTTCTATAACCGATGACATAATAATATCTTCCAGATAACCGCAGTATATTACACAGTACTGAAATACGTAAACCCCTAATATTTCCAAGTGCTGCGCAAAACACAACCTAATGTCACACATTAAAAAATTCCGAAAATTGCTTGATGCGTGTAGTTCGCGTTTTTATTTTTATTTTTTTTCATGTAATTCTAAAATCTGTCACTAGACTGAAACATCGGCAAAGAAAAATATGTTACTTCCAGCCTTAGTTCCAGGTACCACACTCTTTCCTATTAAAAGTAAAGTTGTGTATTAACAATTTTTACTTATAAGTTATTATATTTTATATACAGCACCCTTAAACAATTAAACATACCTTGACTATGTACCTGAAATTGTAATACATTGGAGAACACGTTAAGGAATGGCTATGTGGTATGAGGTGTCTTGCTACAGACTGTGCAGCAGTTTCCGCCGGATGTTCGAGTCCACCCTCGGCAGATATATATGTGTATGTGTGTGTGTCTGTTGTCATTAGTTTAAGTAGTTTGTAACTTTGTAGACTTGTGACCATAGCAGTTTGTTTCAATAGGTTTACAAACATTTCGTTTCAGTAAGATTTTATTTTTCTGATTGAAATGTTAATCTTATGATGTTCACAGTTTTACTTACCTGAACGAGCCATCGATCTGCGAATTGTGAGACCACCTCGTGATACCTTTGCGGATATTAGAAAAGAAAAGATGCCAGTTCCTGATGTAAGTTAAATACATTTCTATTTCATATTATTATAATTACTATTATTATTATTAATCTGATCCTGCAGCTGTTATAAATCAGTGAGCACAAGAATTAACGATGTTAATCTGAAAATGGGCTTTGCATTTTATTAATGGGGAAAGTTAAAAGTTTATGCTATTATGCCAACTCAAACAATACCAACTGGATACAAGGCCTCACAACAGCACATGTCACATCACACCGAGCAGACTGCGACCACCAGCTTAGTGGCTGACTGCTACGAGGCAGTGGGCTGTGCTAACACCACCTAGACACAAGGCCTCACAACAGCCTGTCACGTCACACCGACCAGGCCGCGACCACCAGCTTAGTGGCTGGCTGCTACGAGGCAGTGGGCTGTGGTAACACCACCTAGACACAAGGCCTCACAACAGCCTGTCACGTCGCACTGACCAGGCCGCGACCACCAGCTTAGTGGCTGGCTGCTACGAGGCAGTGGGCTGTGCTAACACCACCTAGACACAAGGACTGACAGCAGCCTGTGTCACGTCACACCGACCAGGCCGCGACCACCAGCTTAGTGGCTGGCTGCTACGAGGCAGTGGGCTGTGCTAACACCACCTAGACACAAGGCCTCACAACAGCCTGTCACGTCACACCGACCAGGCCGCGACCACCAGCTTAGTGGCTGGCTGTTACGAGGCAGTGGGCTGTGCTAACACCACCTAGACACAAGGCCTCACAACAGCCTGTCACGTCGCACCGACCAGGCCGCGACCACCAGCTTAGTGGCTGGCTGCTACGAGGCAGTGGGCTGTGCTAACACCACCTAGACACAAGGCCTCACAACAGCCTGTCACGTCGCACCGACCAGGCCGCGACCACCAGCTTAGTGGCTGGCTGCTACGAGGCAGTGGGCTGTGCTAACACCACCTAGACACAAGGCCTCACAACAGGATGTCACGTCACACCGACCAGGCCGCGACCACCAGCTTAGTGGCTGGCTGCTACGAGGCAGTGGGCTGTGCTAACACCACCTAGACACAAGGCCTCACAACAGCCTGTGTCACGTCACACCGACCAGGCCGCGACCACCAGCTTAGTGGCTGGCTGCTACGAGGCAGTGGGCTGTGCTAACACCACCTAGACACAAGGCCTCACAACAGCCTGTCACGTCGCACCGACCAGGCCGCGACCACCAGCTTAGTGGCTGGCTGCTACGAGGCAGTGGGCTGTGCTAACACCACCTAGACACAAGGACTGACAGCAGCCTGTGTCACGTCACACTGACCAGGCCGCGACCACCAGCTTAGTGGCTGGCTGTTACGAGGCAGTGGGCTGTGCTAACACCACCTAGACACAAGGACTGACAGCAGCCTGTGTCACGTCACACCGACCAGGCCGCGACCACCAGCTTAGTGGCTGGCTGCTACGAGGCAGTGGGCTGTGCTAACACCACCTAGACACAAGGACTGACAGCAGCCTGTGTCACGTCACACCGACCAGGCCGCGACCACCAGCTTAGTGGCTGGCTGCTACGAGGCAGTGGGCTGTGCTAACACCACTTAGACACAAGGCCTCACAACAGCCTGTCACGTCACACCGACCAGGCCGCGACCACCAGCTTAGTGGCTGGCTGCTACGAGGCAGTGGGCTGTGCTAATACCACCTAGACACAAGGACTGACAGCAGCCTGTGTCACGTCACACCGACCAGGCCGCGACCACCAGCTTAGTGGCTGGCTGCTACGAGGCAGTGGGCTGTGCTAACACCACCTAGACACAAGGCCTCACAACAGCCTGTCACGTCACACCGACCAGGCCGCGACCACCAGCTTAGTGGCTGGCTGTTACGAGGCAGTGGGCTGTGCTAACACCACCTAGACACAAGGCCTCACAACAGCCTGTCACGTCGCACCGACCAGGCCGCGACCACCAGCTTAGTGGCTGGCTGCTACGAGGCAGTGGGCTGTGCTAACACCACCTAGACACAAGGCCTCACAACAGCCTGTCACGTCGCACCGATCAGGCCGCGACCACCAGCTTAGTGGCTGGCTGCTACGAGGCAGTGGGCTGTGCTAACACCACCTAGACACAAGGCCTCACAACAGCCTGTAACGTCACACCGACCAGGCCGCGACCACCAGCTTAGTGGCTGGCTGCTACGAGGCAGTGGGCTGTGCTAACACCACCTAGACACAAGGCCTCACAACAGCCTGTCACGTCACACCGACCAGGCCGCGACCACCAGCTTAGTGGCTGGCTGTTACGAGGCAGTGGGCTGTGCTAACACCACCTAGACACAAGGACTGACAGCAGCCTGTGTCACGTCACACCGACCAGGCCGCGACCACCAGCTTAGTGGCTGGCTGCTACGAGGCAGTGGGCTGTGCTAACACCACCTAGACACAAGGCCTCACAACAGCCTGTGTCACGTCACACCGACCAGGCCGCGACCACCAGCTTAGTGGCTGGCTGCTACGAGGCAGTGGGCTGTGCTAACACCACCTAGACACAAGGCCTCACAACAGCCTGTCACGTCACACCGACCAGGCCGCGACCACCAGCTTAGTGGCTGGCTGTTACGAGGCAGTGGGCTGTGCTAACACCACCTAGACACAAGGCCTCACAACAGCCTGTCACGTCGCACCGACCAGGCCGCGACCACCAGCTTAGTGGCTGGCTGCTACGAGGCAGTGGGCTGTGCTAACACCACCTAGACACAAGGCCTCACAACAGCCTGTCACGTCGCACCGATCAGGCCGCGACCACCAGCTTAGTGGCTGGCTGCTACGAGGCAGTGGGCTGTGCTAACACCACCTAGACACAAGGCCTCACAACAGCCTGTCACGTCACACCGACCAGGCCGCGACCACCAGCTTAGTGGCTGGCTGCTACGAGGCAGTGGGCTGTGCTAACACCACCTAGACACAAGGACTGACAGCAGCCTGTGTCACGTCACACCGACCAGGCCGCGACCACCAGCTTAGTGGCTGGCTGCTACGAGGCAGTGGGCTGTGCTAACACCACTTAGACACAAGGCCTCACAACAGCCTGTCACGTCACACCGACCAGGCCGCGACCACCAGCTTAGTGGCTGGCTGCTACGAGGCAGTGGGCTGTGCTAATACCACCTAGACACAAGGACTGACAGCAGCCTGTGTCACGTCACACCGACCAGGCCGCGACCACCAGCTTAGTGGCTGGCTGCTACGAGGCAGTGGGCTGTGCTAACACCACCTAGACACAAGGCCTCACAACAGCCTGTCACGTCACACCGACCAGGCCGCGACCACCAGCTTAGTGGCTGGCTGTTACGAGGCAGTGGGCTGTGCTAACACCACCTAGACACAAGGCCTCACAACAGCCTGTCACGTCGCACCGACCAGGCCGCGACCACCAGCTTAGTGGCTGGCTGCTACGAGGCAGTGGGCTGTGCTAACACCACCTAGACACAAGGCCTCACAACAGCCTGTCACGTCGCACCGATCAGGCCGCGACCACCAGCTTAGTGGCTGGCTGCTACGAGGCAGTGGGCTGTGCTAACACCACCTACACACAAGGCCTCACAACAGCCTGTAACGTCACACCGACCAGGCCGCGACCACCAGCTTAGTGGCTGGCTGCTACGAGGCAGTGGGCTGTGCTAACACCACCTAGACACAAGGCCTCACAACAGCCTGTCACGTCACACCGACCAGGCCGCGACCACCAGCTTAGTGGCTGGCTGTTACGAGGCAGTGGGCTGTGCTAACACCACCTAGACACAAGGACTGACAGCAGCCTGTGTCACGTCACACCGACCAGGCCGCGACCACCAGCTTAGTGGCTGGCTGCTACGAGGCAGTGGGCTGTGCTAACACCACCTAGACACAAGGCCTCACAACAGCCTGTGTCACGTCACACCGACCAGGCCGCGACCACCAGCTTAGTGGCTGGCTGCTACGAGGCAGTGGGCTGTGCTAACACCACCTAGACACAAGGCCTCACAACAGCCTGTCACGTCACACCGACCAGGCCGCGACCACCAGCTTAGTGGCTGGCTGTTACGAGGCAGTGGGCTGTGCTAACACCACCTAGACACAAGGCCTCACAACAGCCTGTCACGTCGCACCGACCAGGCCGCGACCACCAGCTTAGTGGCTGGCTGCTACGAGGCAGTGGGCTGTGCTAACACCACCTAGACACAAGGCCTCACAACAGCCTGTCACGTCGCACCGATCAGGCCGCGACCACCAGCTTAGTGGCTGGCTGCTACGAGGCAGTGGGCTGTGCTAACACCACCTAGACACAAGGCCTCACAACAGCCTGTCACGTCACACCGACCAGGCCGCGACCACCAGCTTAGTGGCTGGCTGCTACGAGGCAGTGGGCTGTGCTAACACCACCTAGACACAAGGACTGACAGCAGCCTGTGTCACGTCACACCGACCAGGCCGCGACCACCAGCTTAGTGGCTGGCTGCTACGAGGCAGTGGGCTGTGCTAACACCACCTAGACACAAGGCCTCACAACAGCCTGTCACGTCACACCGACCAGGCCGCGACCACCAGCTTAGTGGCTGGCTGTTACGAGGCAGTGGGCTGTGCTAACACCACCTAGACACAAGGCCTCACAACAGCCTGTGTCACGTCACACCGACCAGGCCGCGACCACCAGCTTAGTGGCTGGCTGCTACGAGGCAGTGGGCTGTGCTAACACCACCTAGACACAAGGACTGACAGCAGCCTGTGTCACGTCACACCGACCAGGCCGCGACCACCAGCTTAGTGGCTGGCTGCTACGAGGCAGTGGGCTGTGCTAACACCACCTAGACACAAGGACTGACAGCAGCCTGTGTCACGTCACACCGACCAGGCCGCGACCACCAGCTTAGTGGCTGGCTGCTACGAGGCAGTGGGCTGAGCTATGCTAACACCACCTAGACACAAGGACTGACAGCAGCCTGTGTCACGTCACACCGACCAGGCCGCGACCACCAGCTTAGTGGCTGACTGCTACGAGGCACCTAGACACAAGGCCTCACAACAGCCTGTCACGTCACACCGACCAGGCCGCGACCACCAGCTTAGTGGCTGGCTGCTACGAGGCAGTGGGCTGTGGTAACACCACCTAGACACAAGGCCTCACAACAGCCTGTCACGTCACACCAACCAGGCCGCGACCACCAGCTTAGTGGCTGGCTGCTACGAGGCAGTGGGCTGTGCTAACACCACCTAGACACAAGGCCTCACAACAGCCTGTCACGTCACACCGACCAGGCCGCGACCACCAGCTTAGTGGCTGGCTGTTACGAGGCAGTGGGCTGTGCTAACACCACCTAGACACAAGGCCTCACAACAGCCTGTCACGTCGCACCGACCAGGCCGCGACCACCAGCTTAGTGGCTGGCTGCTACGAGGCAGTGGGCTGTGCTAACACCACCTAGACACAAGGCCTCACAACAGCCTGTCACGTCGCAGCGACCAGGCCGCGACCACCAGCTTAGTGGCTGGCTGCTACGAGGCAGTGGGCTGTGCTAACACCACCTAGACACAAGGCCTCACAACAGCCTGTCACATCACACCGACCAGGCCGCGACCACCAGCTTAGTGGCTGGCTGCTACGAGGCAGTGGGCTGTGCTAACACCACCTAGACACAAGGCCTCACAACAGCCTGTCACGTCACACCGACCAGGCCGCGACCACCAGCTTAGTGGCTGGCTGCTACGAGGCAGTGGGCTGTGCTAACACCACCTAGACACAAGGACTGACAGCAGCCTGTGTCACGTCACACCGACCAGGCCGCGACCACCAGCTTAGTGGCTGGCTGCTACGAGGCAGTGGGCTGTGCTAACACCACCTAGACACAAGGCCTCACAACAGCCTGTCACGTCACACCGACCAGGCCGCGACCACCAGCTTAGTGGCTGGCTGTTACGAGGCAGTGGGCTGTGGTAACACCACCTAGACACAAGGCCTCACAACAGCCTGTCACGTCACACCGACCAGGCCGCGACCACCAGCTTAGTGGCTGGCTGCTACGAGGCAGTGGGCTGTGCTAACACCACCTAGACACAAGGACTGACAGCAGCCTGTGTCACGTCACACCGACCAGGCCGCGACCACCAGCTTAGTGGCTGGCTGCTACGAGGCAGTGGGCTGTGCTAACACCACCTAGACACAAGGACTGACAGCAGCCTGTGTCACGTCACACCGACCAGCCCGCGACCACCAGCTTAGTGGCTGGCTGCTACGAGGCAGTGGGCTGTGCTAACACCACCTAGACACAAGGACTGACAGCAGCCTGTGTCACGTCACACCGACCAGGCCGCGACCACCAGCTTAGTGGCTGGCTGCTACGAGGCAGTGGGCTGTGCTAACACCACCTAGACACAAGGACTGACAGCAGCCTGTGTCACGTCACACCGACCAGGCCGCGACCACCAGCTTAGTGGCTGGCTGCTACGAGGCAGTGGGCTGTGCTAACACCACCTAGACACAAGGACTGACAGCAGCCTGTGTCACGTCACACCGACCAGGCCGCGACCACCAGCTTAGTGGCTGGCTGCTACGAGGCAGTGGGCTGTGGTAACACCACCGAGACACAAGGCCTCACAACAGCCTGTCACGTCGCACCGACCAGGCCGCGACCACCAGCTTAGTGGCTGGCTGCTACGAGGCAGTGGGCTGTGCTAACACCACCTAGACACAAGGACTGACAGCAGCCTGTGTCACGTCACACCGACCAGGCCGCGACCACCAGCTTAGTGGCTGGCTGCTACGAGGCAGTGGGCTGTGCTAACACCACCTAGACACAAGGCCTCACAACAGCCTGTCACGTCACACCGACCAGGCCGCGACCACCAGCTTAGTGGCTGGCTGCTACGAGGCAGTGGGCTGTGCTAACACCACCTAGACACAAGGCCTCACAACAGCCTGTCACGTCGCACCGACCAGGCCGCGACCACCAGCTTAGTGGCTGGCTGCTACGAGGCAGTGGGCTGTGCTAACACCACCTAGACACAAGGCCTCACAACAGCCTGTCACGTCACACCGACCAGGCCGCGACCACCAGCTTAGTGGCTGGCTGCTACGAGGCAGTGGGCTGTGCTAACACCACCTAGACACAAGGCCTCACAACAGCCTGTGTCACGTCACACCGACCAGGCCGCGACCACCAGCTTAGTGGCTGGCTGCTACGAGGCAGTGGGCTGTGCTAACACCACCTAGACACAAGGACTGACAGCAGCCTGTGTCACGTCACACCGACCAGGCCGCGACCACCAGCTTAGTGGCTGGCTGTTACGAGGCAGTGGGCTGTGCTAACACCACCTAGACACAAGGACTGACAGCAGCCTGTGTCACGTCACACCGACCAGGCCGCGACCACCAGCTTAGTGGCTGGCTGCTACGAGGCAGTGGGCTGTGCTAACACCACCTAGACACAAGGCCTCACAACAGCCTGTCACGTCACACCGACCAGGCCGCGACCACCAGCTTAGTGGCTGGCTGTTACGAGGCAGTGGGCTGTGCTAACACCACCTAGACACAAGGCCTCACAACAGCCTGTCACGTCGCACCGACCAGGCCGCGACCACCAGCTTAGTGGCTGGCTGCTACGAGGCAGTGGGCTGTGCTAACACCACCTAGACACAAGGCCTCACAACAGCCTGTCACGTCGCACCGACCAGGCCGCGACCACCAGCTTAGTGGCTGGCTGCTACGAGGCAGTGGGCTGTGCTAACACCACCTAGACACAAGGCCTCACAACAGCCTGTCACGTCACACCGACCAGGCCGCGACCACCAGCTTAGTGGCTGGCTGCTACGAGGCAGTGGGCTGTGCTAACACCACCTAGACACAAGGCCTCACAACAGCCTGTGTCACGTCACACCGACCAGGCCGCGACCACCAGCTTAGTGGCTGGCTGCTACGAGGCAGTGGGCTGTGCTAACACCACCTAGACACAAGGACTGACAGCAGCCTGTGTCACGTCACACCGACCAGGCCGCGACCACCAGCTTAGTGGCTGGCTGCTACGAGGCAGTGGGCTGTGCTAACACCACCTAGACACAAGGACTGACAGCAGCCTGTGTCACGTCACACCGACCAGGCCGCGACCACCAGCTTAGTGGCTGGCTGCTACGAGGCAGTGGGCTGTGCTAACACCACCTAGACACAAGGCCTCACAACAGCCTGTCACGTCACACCGACCAGGCCGCGACCACCAGCTTAGTGGCTGGCTGCTACGCGGCAGTCAGCTGTGCCTCAGCGGTAGAGGTCTGTAAATGGCCGGTTTCGCTTGCTCGTATTCGGTCGAGTGCGCAACGCTCGGCGGTGGCGGGCCGAGTGTGTACGCTCGCAGCGAGCGTGTTGACACTCTAACCGGGCTGCGTGGGGCGGGGCGGGCAGAGGCCGCACAGCGTGGCGCTGCCGCTGTACTCACAAGGAAACCTACCCAAGTCACTCTCCGATTTTTATGAAATTTGCATATGTTATAATACATGAAAAACTATGGGACAAGCAATTTTTTTAGCGGCGGAAAAATATATTTAACGGGTGAAACGGTCCCTCCAAAATTGGGACTTAAATAGAAAAATGGCAATAACGTAGAGATTAGTGAAGCTATTGTAATGATTTTTGGTATGAATGTATCTTTTGATAAAAGACAAATTTCATATATTCAACTTCGATTAAATGAAAACAATTTTTTAGCACAAAAAATTTGTTCACTTTATGGGTAGCTGTCCCTCTAATTGGCATTCCCCCTGCAATGTACCTAGGCCGATCTCTTATCCAGCCATTCCGAAAACACGCAGTTCATCCTTTTGGCTGGTGCAACCGGGTGACATACTTCAGACGGCCCTAAATAAATATAATACAGATATCATTGAAACGGCAGGAGCACCATATATTCGTACATCTGTGTAAAGTAAACAATTGGAACAAGAGGATTTAACACAGATACCGGATATATGAGAATTAGACCGGCATATGACCCTGACAACGGAGGAAAGCGCGGATCCTATATATTGCACAAAAGCTTGCATGCGTTCTTTATTATGTAGATAAGAAGGACGGCATTGCCAGTGGGGATATATGAATGCTGCAATTGGAAAAATTCCCGTTAAGGACTCACTTGGAAAAGGCAGAGGCGAAGCAACACGCACAGTGCCAAAATGCTACGGGAATATGTATTAACGGGGTACAACAGAGAGAGATGCACAAACCTAACCTAACAGGTGTACATCAATATCGTGTATTTAATGTCAATATAAAAGACAGACAAAGTATTCCAGGACTTGAGAGTGATATGAGGAATGGATATAAAATACAATCATTTGCTCTTTTAACACGGCAAGTAACACCTACCACTAAACAGGAACTAACAGTCCACAAAATGGGAACAAGAAAGAAAGAATGATCATGGATAACTCATTAAGTGACTGATCTTAACACAGAAACTTTATATTAATCGCGTATTATAACTTGTATTACAAATTTCGCGCCGGCCGCGGTGGCCGAGGGGATTGAGGCGCTTCAGTCACGGCCTGCACGGCCAATACGGTCGGGGGTTCGAATCCCCCCTCGGGCATGGACTTTCTAAAGCACCTCGTTGCGGAGCGCGCGGTTGCTCGCCGTGGAGGTTCGAGTCCTCCCGCGCGCCGCGGTGGCCGAGGGGACTGAGGCGCTTCAGTCACGGTCTGCACGGCCACTACGGTCGGGGTTTCGAATCCCCCCTCGGGCATGGATATTTGTGCCGTCCTAGTTCGTAAGTAGTTCATAAGTAGTTTGTAAGTTTAGGGACTGATGACCCCGTAGTTAAGTACCATAGACTCTACAAACATTTGAACATTTTTTTCACAAATTTCGCAGTCAGGATTTATTCTCTAGCGTCTAGTTTGCCCCCGACACTCGCCTTGTGGCCTTGTGGTAGGCGACCGAGTGGCGAGCGGGCAGTATGGACGGTCAGGCCAGTCGAGCGTGTAGGAAGTCGAGCGCAGCCACACGCCTTGTCGCAGGCTGCAGCACCGACACCTGTCGGCCTGTTGTAGAACGACATGTATCACGCGATTCAAGCGAGCAACCGAGCGAGGTGTAGACCTCTACTCAGCGGCACCAGCCAGCTGTCGGCCGCGGCGTGGTCGGTGTGACGTGACACAGGCTGTTGTGTGGCCTTGTGTCTAGGTGGTGTTGACTGTGCTCCAGCGGCCAGCTAGTCAGCTGGTGGTCGTGGCATTGGCGGTATGACGTGACACAGGCTGTTATGAGTGGCCTTGTCTCTAGGTGGTGTTGACTCAACACAGTGATCACCACGACTGAACGTACTATCATAGCACGCATCCCGCCAAAACCGAATTTTCAACTGCTCATTATTCGCGGAATTAGTGTAAGAGCTCGATCCAGGTTTACATCTGCACTGAAGAAAGGATTATTGCCTGTCTTCGTCTTTGTCGATGAGTAGTTTTGCAAGCTTTCTGAAATTTGCTGTCCCTTCTCTATTGAATGGTTTGTTTGTTCCTCCTAATTGTATATATTCTTCTAAATACTTGGTTTTTGTCCATTTCGTTAACCCTTACGGTATTTTGTGATCATGGCGTCTGTGTACTTTCAGATGAATGGAATGACAGGTGGAATCCGACATTGGAGAAGATCTGTTTGAGTTTTAGGAACGCGAAGGAAATACAATACAACTTATCTTAGAAGATAGGTTGAGGAAAGGAAAACCTACGTTTTCAGCTTTCGTGGATTTAGGGAAAGCTTTTGACAATGTTGACTAGAACATACTCTTTCAAGCTGTAAGGGTAGCAGGGGTAAAAGTTATCTACAACTAGTACAAATACGAGACAGCAGTTACAAGAGTCGAAGGACATGAATGGGGCGCTTTGGGGGAAGGGAATATAAGACAGGGTTGTAGCCTTTCCACAATGTTGTTTAATCTGTACATTGAGCAAGCTGTGAAGGAATGAAATGAGAAGTTTTGAGAAGGAATTGGAGTTCAGGGAGAAGAAATAATATGTTCAAATGTTTGTGAAGCTTATGGGACTTAACTACGGGGTCATCAGTCCCTAAACTTACAAACTACTTATGAACTACCTTATACTAAAGACGGCACAAATATCCATGCCCGAGGGGGGATTCGAACCCCCGACCGTAGTGGCCGTGCAGACCGTGACTGAAGCGCCTCAGTCTCCTCGGCCACCGCGGCCGGCAAGAAATAATAACTTTGTGATTTGCCGATGATATTGAAATTCTGTCAAATGCAGTAGAAGACCTAGAACAACATTTGAACGGAATCGACGCTGTCTTGAAAAGAGGTTATAAGATAACATTAAAAAGAGCAAAACAGGGGTAATGGAATGTAGTGTAATAAATCAAGACATGCTGAAGGAATTAGATTAGGTAATGAGACTATTAAAGTAGTAGATGAGTTTTGTTATTTGGCTAGCAATATAATTTCTGATGGCCGAAGAAGATAAACAGGGTGTTACAAAAAGGTACGGCAAAACTTTTAGGAAACATTCCTCACACACAAAGAAAGAAAATATGTTACGTGGACATGTGCCGGGAAACGCTTAATTTCCATGTTACAGCTCTTTAAATGTAAATTGAAATAATTCGTGCAGACAATTGTCAAAATACCCAACTGTTTCGTTAGTATGTATTGTACCTTCTCGATTCACCGCCAGTTGGCCCAATCGAAGGAAGGTAATGTTGACTTCAGTGCTTGTGTTGACATGCGACTCATTGCTAGTACTAGCATCAAGCACATCAGTGCGTAGCATCAAATGGTTAGTGTTCATCACGAACGTGGTTTTGCAGTCAGTGCAATATTTACAAATGCGGAGTTGGCAGATGCCCATTTGATGTATGGATTAGCTCAACAACAGATTCGGTGACCGATGGATTGGTAGAGGCGGACCAATTCCATGGCCTCCACGCTCTCCTGACCTCAACCCTCTTGACTTTCATTTATGGGGGCATTTGAAAACTCTTGTCTACGCAATCCCGGTACCAAATGTTGAGACTCTTCGTGCTTGTATTGTGGACGGCTGTGATACAATACGCCATTCTCCAGGGCTGCATCAGCGCATCAGGGATTCCATGCGACGGAGGGTGGATGCATGTATCCTCGCTAACGGAGGACATTTTGAACATGTCCTGTAACAAAGTGTTTGAAGTCACGCTGGTACGTTCTTTTGCTATGTGTTTCCATTCCATGATTAATGTGATTTGAAGAGAAGTAATAAAATGAGCTCTAACATGGAAATTAAGCGTTTCGGGACACATGTCCACATAACTTATTTTCTTTGTTTGTGTGTGAGGAATGTTTCCTGAAAGTTTAGCCGTATCTTTTTGTAACGCCCTGTAAAGGTGCAGAATAACTATGGGAAGAAAAGCATTTCTGAAGGAGCAAAATTTGTTGTCCTCCAAAATTATTTTAAATGTTAGGAAGTCCTTTCTGAAAGCATTTGTTTGGATTGTAGCATTATATAGCATTGAAACGTAGACGAGAAAGAGGTCAGACAGACAGATGACAGAAGCATTTGTTATGCGGTGTTACAGACGGATGCTTAAGGTTAGATTCGGAAGATCGCGTAACGAATTAGGAGATGCTGAACAGAACTGGGAAGAAAAGAAATGTCTGGCATATCTTGACCAACAAGTAGACCTTCATGTCTCGGTAATTCACTTTCGGGAAAGACTTCGCACGTAAGTAGTATACCTCAAGGGTGTCCACGCACGGAATTATTGAAGCAGAAAATTCGGAGAAATATGGCCCCAAAGTTTTAGCACAACTTATATATACTAGTCAGTGACTAACATACCTTACCATAGTGTAAAAGTTCATTCAACAGCGTGTCTGTTTGTCATGCGGATGTTAAGGTTCCGTCGTACCTGACGGCAATATTTTATTTTAATTATTTGTTTTAAAAATTGTAACAATTGAAAATAAAAATTGATGCTATGAAATATTATCCGTTACATCATAAAGAAGTTTATTTTATTTACTAGATAACGGTTGTAGCTGATTAAAATTTTAATTGCATTATTTTCTCTGTAAAATGTCTAGTAATTCCAAATGCATTTTAATTTAATGTAGGTAGAGTAAAGCGTTAAATACTATTGTCATTGCAATTTTATTTCAAAATGACTTAGTATTATAAGCTGTGGAAACAATATAAATATTCTTTGTAAATTATATGAACCGGTTACTTCATGAAAAAGCATCTACATCTACATGGGATACTCTTCAAATCACATTTAAGTGCCAGACAGAGGGTTCATCGAACCACCTTTATACTATTTATCTCCCATTCCATTCTCGAATAGCGCGCGGGAAGAAAAAACACCCGAATCTCTCCGTTCGAGCGCTGATTACTGGTATTTTGTCCTGATGATCTTTTCTATCTATGTAAGTGGCAGTCAACCAGGGCCGGATCTAGGGAGGGGCAAAGGGGGCAGTTGCCCCGGGCGGCAAATTTTCACCGATTGTGTCTGTCTGGTATAATTTAATAAAATTATTAAAAGTAAAATGACTGCAAGAAATACCGAAAGCTAAAATTCCTGGTTGCTGACTTCAGTGTTGCCCTGTCACAGGTACTTCAGCTAATCAAACTTTAAAAATGTACTAGATATTAGCCAGAATGAGGGAGATGTTTGCGGTATTGCATAAGTAAATGTACAATGTTTATTAATTTGCATAGATTTCCTTTTTCAGATAAATGAATATTCATATTTCATATCAAGGTAATATTTGTAGAACAGGTGAATTTGAATAACGTTCCAGTCATATATAAAGTATTTCAGGTGCGCACACTTCTTATTGAAAGTCAAAAGCATTAAGGATCTAGAGTCCTCTCTCGGTAGCGGTGGAATTGATAGACATCTACACAGGATACTCTGTAAATCACATTTAACTGCCTGACAGAGGGATCATCGGACCACTTTTATACTATTTATCTCCCATTCCATTCTCGAATATCGCGCGGGAAGAAAGGACATCTGAATCTCTCTGTTCGAGCTCTGATTTCACGTATTTATTCAGATGATCTTTTCTACTTATGTAAGTGGGAGGCAACAATATATTTTCGCATTTGGAGAATGCTGACCATTGTAGTTTCGTAAGTAGCCCACGTCGCAGCGATAAACGCCTTTGTTCTAATGATTCCCAACCCAGATCCCGTATCATATCCATGACGCTGTCTCCCCTTTATCACGGCAATACAAAACAAGCTGCCCTTCTTTCGACTCTTTCGATGTCCTCCGACAAATCCACCTGATAAGTATCGCACACTGGACAGCAAGACTAGATAAAACAGGAGGAATCTCACTGTATTATTGATGATGTCCTTTTTCTAACTAAGCAAGGAAGTCCTTTTAGAGGAACAAAAGAAGATGGTGATTTTAGTAATCCACATAGCGGCAAATTTCTAAATACAATTGATCTCATATCATACTATAGTGTCCTCCTTCGTCTGCGTTCAAAAATGTTCAAAATTAGAGACAAGATCTTTTTTAAAAAATATGAGAAAACTCAAATTCATTACTTTAACTTGATTCTGGTATGCAATATTTAAATAAATTGCTCATGTTAATCAGTTTCTGCGAAGTTAATATTTTACAATTGATAAAGCTGTTCGAAACATTCAAGGACTTTTGGGCTTTCTCAAAACTTCCCGGGATTCTTGTATCTCTGAAGCTATTTCTGAGGCCAAAGTGCTAGCAGAAGATAATGAGGTATCAACGGTATTCTCCGAAAAAAAGATTCGAAGAAAGAAGAAAATGGCCGATGAGCTTTGTGAGGATGAAGTATCCAACATTCACAGAAAAAATGAGGAATAATTGACAGAGCTTAGTACTAGGTTTACCGCACTTGAGAAAATTGGTGCAAATATTAGTTTTCTGTGTGGTGTGCAAATTCGAGAAATGTAAGTGGAGGACTTGAAGGCCAAAGCAGCGGAACTGGCGGAAGATCTTAGCGAGGAAGAACTTGAAGTTGAAAAATCAAATGTTTGTATAGCTTATGGGACTTAACTACGGGGTCATCAGTCCCTAAACTTACAAACTACTTACGAACTACCTTATACTAAGGACGGCACAAATATCCATGCCCGAGGGGGGATTCGAACCCCCGACCGTAGTGGCCGTGCAGACCGTGACTGCAGCGCCTCAGTCCCCGCGGGCACCGCGGCCGGCGGTCTGGAAGAGTGAAGGCTCGCATGGAAGTAATCAGTAATACTTTTGGTATCGAACTTTATTTAAATGTCATTGTAAAGTTTAAAACAAATGATTAAACAATAATTCCTGAAGGTAGGATCGAACCCGGATCGCCCCCGTGATACGTGGTAACGTTACCACCTGTGTTATTTTTTCTTCTTTTTTTGCGCTATTCGACCGTGCTTGAAAATTTTCTCAGTGATAAATTTGTCAGACCTTAAGGCCTTAAAACTGTAGAGCCCTTTTCGTTGAAATTTTCTGGATAGTGTATTTTAAAACGTCTATGAGTGGACACCATTGATGTATACTAGTCACAAGCGGAGTCTCACCCCAAACAGAATTTTCGAGACTTGAATATCTCCTTGTAAGAGACGGGATCGGTTGCTGAAACACATTCTGAGACGTCAAGGATAATTTTATTACAGATGGAAGAAGGGAGGAATCTTATGGTTTAACGTTCTGTCGACGGCTTGGTCATTAGAGACGAAGCTAACGCTCGGAGATTTTGGGTAAGGTGGGGAAGGAAATCGGTCGTGCCCTTTGAAAGGAACCATCCCGGCATTTGCCTGGAGTGATTTAGGGAAATCACGGAAAACCTAAATCAGGATGGCCGGAGGTGGATTTGAACCACCTTCCTCCCGAATGCGAAGGACGTCAAGGTATTATCAGTTTAGCAAGAATGTTCAAATGTTCGTAAATCTATAGGTCTTAACTACTGTGGTTATCAGTCCCTACTAAGCTTACAAAATACTTGAACTAACCTAAGGAAAACACATACACCCATGCCCGAGGGATGGCTCGAACCTCCGACGGAGGGCAATAACCCCACGCTCCGCAGCAAGGCGCCTTAGAGTGCTCGGCCATTCAAAGTCAGTTTAGCATTGGAGGAAAGTGTGTGGGGTAAAAATGGCAGAGGGAGGCCGAGAGACGAATTCAGTAAGCAGATTCAAAAGGATGTATGTTACCGTTCTTATACTGAGCTGAAGAGGCTGGCAGAGGACGGGGTAGGGTGGAGAGCTGCATCAGACCATTCTCAAAATGTTCAAATGTTTGTAAATCTGTGGGACTTAACTACTCTGGTCATGAGTCCCTAGGCTTACAAACTACTTAAACTAAATTATGCTAAGAACAACAAATATACCCAGGCACAAGGAGGACTCGAACCTCCGACGGCGAGCAGCGGCGCGCTCCGTAACTAGGCGCCTTGGAAAGCTCGGCCACTCCACCGCGGCAAACCATTTTCATGACTGAACACAACAACAACAACAACGGCGTGTATCTTCGTGTTCTTTCTTTCCATTTTTTTCGTTTGCCCATATAGACCTGTTTTGGCAGAGACTTGATGTAAGTATTTCATTGCTTCTTCTGTTTAATGTCTATTTTTTCTGAGTAATAGCAAGTCATGTAACGAATGCCACGCATTTTTATGATTGTCATGGTTGCATGTGTTCTTCTTAACAGAAACCATTTTACTTTTTCTGCCCATTGTTTGATATTTTCGAGGAACATGTTGTGTAAAAGTGATGTGAAGCCATCTGCTTTGTTGACTCTTTTGTGTATTTCTATGGTTCTGAAATTTCATCGACAAATTTTATTTTCAAGCTTATTGACCACCTAACATAAATATAAACATTATGAGAGTCAACCCCCCTTTTCATAAAAACACAAATCGCCATGCCCTCACCTCCCCCCCCCCTACACTACAACCCAATTAAACCTGCATTTACTCATCTGAAAAAACATCTTAACACATGTTCACGAAATTAAATATTTCTCTCTCTCTCTCTCTCTATCTGTCTCTCTCTCCCCCTCTCTCCTACACACACACACACACACACACACACACACAAACACATGTTGAATTAAGTCGTATTTATGTATTATAAATATATAACGTTGGCAACACTCACAGACCACACGAAAAACAAATGAACCGACAAAAACATAGCCACGCTGTAGTGAAATGATAAATAAACAGACAGGCATTCCACTTATAACAGGTGATATGTAATCAGTATACATTTCAAAAAGTGAAGTGATGTGATGTCCTGGGATGAAAAGGAAGAAACGAAACAAAAACACACGAAATGTGCTGTACACAGCAGACGAACACACGCCAGGAACAAACGAACTCCAGCCAACAAGACGGAGAAACAGTAGTAACATGTAAAGAAGAGACATCAACACCGTGAGTAGACCCAATATTAAGTTAAAACACTTAGGCCTAACGTGCAAAATGTTTTTTAAAAACTGTTTTTAATCTATTTATCGAAAACAAACTGTACAAACCTTTGTATCATTTACAGACCACAGAAGATGCTTTTAAAATAACAAAGCGAAATGCGTCTGGTGTAAAATAAATCTCTTAATTGCAGTCACCATAAGACAGATTACCTCTCATAATCAAATTTTATTCTGTCTAACCTACAGGAGTATTCGCACGTTCCAAATCTGTTCAATACAGGCGCTTTCTTTTCTGAAGTTTATTTAGTATACCGCTATATTTGTATGACCTTGTGGTTCCATTTTGTTGAGCGATGACTTGGGAAGTATTTTAAGTTACGGTAATAATTATCAGGGTACGTCTTGTCGCCGTTTTTTGAAGTGGGTGAATAAGTGCACATTTTAATTCCTGTACAATTGTCTCTGCAATTCGTATTTGTGTGGTAATTATGTAAATTTCCTTTGTGATATCTTGATCTATGATTTTCCAGATCACTGATTGTGATTTTAGGTGGTTTCGAATCTGGATTTAGTATTGTTTTCGTGAAGCGAGATTCTTCTTCATGCTTCCCGCAATTAAAAAGTTATTATTTTTAATTTTGTAGGTTTTTTAAAATTGTTTTAGCGATGCATCTGGTCGTTTGAAATGTATATTTTCAGGCTGATAATTCTTTATATTATCCCGGAATATTCTGTAGAAAGTTCTCATGTTATTTCAGTTGAAGTCTTCATGGATGTCACTTAGTCCAGTGTTTTTCAACCTCCAGGGGTCGCAAAAGTCTTGTTCATTGGGTCGCCGTACAGGAGGAAGTACTGTAATTGCACCATAATACAACTATCCGGCAGCATGCTTGAATACTGCGGGTTCCGTAATGCAAAAACATAGGCCTAATAAAGGTGAAATGTATATTATATTAAAATTGTTGATCATCAGTTCTCATTGGAGTAGAACAAAGATTGTTTTATAATAAATACACCGTGTTACCAGTGAATAAATGAAAGACTTGTAAACTGTTTTCAGGTACCAGACGGTAGCTAAATTTACAAGATACAATTAGTAAATTCGAGAAATTCAGTTGTTCACAAATTGTCTATACAGTCGGTCTCAACGAGCTTAATTCGCTTCTGAGCTTTACCTGCAATGTGAAATCTCGTTATGGAACACATATTTTTCTGTCGGAATTAATGTTAAATATGATGTGTTCCATTCAGAAAAATTGTCCAAACATTTATTCTGCAATGTACAATACTGCACTTTTACATAGTTTCTTTACAAGAAACATGTATCAACAAAAGAAAATTAAATTCATTATCTTTGAAATTGCACACATAGTTGTGTTATGGTTCGTGGAGTTGGTGGGGGGTCGCCAAAATATTTTTATTAAGACAGGGGGTCGCGTATTTAAACAGTTTGGAAACACTGATTTAGTCTACTTTTTTCGTTTCTGGAAATATTGGCCAGCTTTTCTTGTTCTATTATTGCTAAACTGGAGTCTGCGATCAGTGACCTGTCCAAAAATGTCATGTTTGCATTTTTTTGGAGGATGCCCCCAACACGTTGCATTCTGAATCGTCTCCGCCAGCTTTGGTCCATTTGCCTGTTGTATTTTGATACATTTCTTCAATAAGTTTACATTTGTATATCCTCACATATTTTGGGTCCAGTTTTATGCTTTTGTACTGTGTCGCCTCTCAGCTTGTTTGTATTTTCCTGTACCAATGATGATAGCCTATAGCAATGATGATTGGAATCGGCTATTTTCAGAATTACTTTTGTATTTTTGTTTCTTGTGGCTACGTGATCTACTTGGGAATTATTTCAATATGTTATTTCCATTTAGTAACCACTATTTGTATATTATCAATATCATTAAATACTAAATAACTGATTATTTAATAATATATACGTAGCTACGGGCCATCTACAATGTCTGTTCCATTGCAACATACGTTTCATTGCAAATATGACATGCCAAGCCGGCCGCGGTGGCCGAGGGGACTGCGGCGCTTCAGTCACGGTCTGCACGGCCACTACGGTCAGGGGTTCGAATCCCCCCTCGGGCATGGATATTTGTGCCGTCCTTAGTTGTAGCTAGTTCATAAGTAGTTTGTAAGTTTAGGGACTGATGACCCCGTAGTTAAGTCCCATAAGCTCTACAAACATTTGAACATTTTGACATGCCAAGACAGTCTGTGATGGAGTAAACAGTGCTTCTCCCCGCCACACTAAATGTGTGCGAGCACTAAGGTTTGTTGGCAAATGTGACAAATGGAAGTTGGGGTCTGGCCGCGGAGCTTGTTCCGATGGCAGATAGACGGTAGTCTGTTTCCGGCAACGCATCGTGAGGACGAACTGTGTAACTCCCGGCGTAGTGTCTCGCACACGAGTTCTTATTTACTTCTCGTAGTCTTTTCAAGTGTTTCTTAATACAGACGTATAATGGCTCATTTGAACCGACAGGCTACAATCGAAATCTGCTTTAATAATGAATTTGCATAATCAAAAGCATTTGAAGTGGAAAGATTTATTCGGAAAGAGATTAAAATTTATCCACACGATATGATTGGAATACACTTTTCTGTTATTAGTAGTGTGGTCTATGTCAAACTGATCAACGACACCATGTGTGACAAGATCGTACGAGACAAGACCGACGTAAATTTAAACGTTAGGACGGAAAGGTCAGTGCAGTAACGATCAATTATAGCTCTTTACGTAGTCAGGCAACAGAGTGCACGAACGGTAAAATGAGTTTATGGTTCAGGACAATTTCAGGGTTAAGAAAGACTGCAATCTGTCACCATTGTTGTTAACATTATTTACGGATCATATTTTGAAAACAATAGACTGGCAGGGTGAGGTATAGGTGAAAACAGAATAAGTAGTGTCGCATATGCGAACGTCTTGGTGATGATAGCAGATTCAAAAAAATGTTCAAATGTTTTTAGCGCTTAAGGGACTTAACTGTGAGGTCATCAGTTCCTAAACTTACAAACTACTTTTGAACTCGCTTATACTAAAGACGGCTCAAACATCCTTGTCCGAGGGGGGATTCGAACACCCGACGGGGAACGTCCTCGCGCATTGTAGTATAGCGCCTCGATGTGCTCAGCCGCTCCGCCGCGGCATAGCAGATTTGATTGAAAGGCTGCAATCTAATATCACAGAGCTAGATGGGATGTTGTTGTTGTGGTCTTCAGTCCGGAGACAGGTTTGATGCAGCTCTCCACAATACCCTATCCTGAGCAAGCCTCTTCATCGCCACATAAGAACGGCAACCCACATCTGTCTGAATCTGTTTACTGTATCCATCTCTTGGTCTTCCTCTGCGGTTTTTACCTCACACACTTCCCTCCAACGCTAAATTCACAATTCCTTGATGTATAAGAATGTGTCCTACCAATCTAACCCTTCTTTTAGTCAAGGTATGCCAGAAATTTCTTTTCTCCCCAATTCTGTTCAGTACCTCATTAGTTACGCGATCCACCCACCTAATCTTCAGCATTCTTCTGTAGCACCACATTTCAAAAGCCTCAATCCTTTTCCTGTCCGCACTGTTTATCATCCATATTTCACTCCCATACAAGGCAACACTCCATACAATGCCTTCATAAAGGACTTCCTTCGGCTTAAATGAATATTCAATGTTAAAAAATTTCTCTTTTTCAAGAACGCTTTTCTACCCATTGCCATTCTGCATTTTATATCCTCTGCACTGCGACCATCATTTGTTATTGTACTGCCCAAGTAACAAAACTCATCTACCTCCTTTATTGCTTCGTTACCTAATCTAATTCCTTCACCATCATCTGATTTTCTTAGACTGCACTCCATTGGATATATAAGGTTTGTGGTATGAATCTCCCTAATTTTAGTCTCGTGGGTTTTTCGCGATATATAAGGGGCATTCAAAAAGAAATGAGTGGGAGGCGTAGTCGTAGAAACCAGTACTTGTACGTTGGAAGTATTGACCCTGTCTGTTGAGACACTTGTCCCACTGTGACACAAGGCGGTGAATGGCTGTCACATAAAATTCCTGGGGTTGCGATGAGAACTAGTTCCGCAAGTACAGCTGAACGTCGTTGTCTGAGGTGAATCGGTTTCCCATCAGGGCCTTTTTACAGGAACCAAAAATGGCGTAATCCCACGGATTGAGTTCTAGACTGTATGGAGGCTAGCTGAAACCTGCCACTTGAATTTCTGCAGGAGTGCCGCAGCTGCGTTGGCTGATTGAAGCTATGCATTGTCTTCGAGCAGAATGAACCCACGGGTGAGATTACCTGGTCGGTTTGATTTGATCGCTTGGCGAAGGGTGGTCAAGGTATTCGAGTAAAGCTGGGCATTCATTGTTGTGTCGTTCTACAGGAAGTGAATCAGAAAGGGGCCGCCTTGGTCAAAGAAGACGGCCAGCATAACTTTCCTGCATTTGTGTGGATGGCCTTGGCATATTTTGGTTGTGGTGACCCTGAATGCTTCCACTGACATCTTTGTCGTTTTGATTCTGGTTCGAAGTGATTACACAGTGACTCATTTCCAGCCACCACTTGTGCCAGGAACCCATTCCGTTCCC
Source organism: Locusta migratoria (assembly GCA_026315105.1). Lineage (NCBI taxonomy): Eukaryota > Metazoa > Arthropoda > Insecta > Orthoptera > Acrididae > Locusta > Locusta migratoria. The sequence goes on from CM048755.1 coordinate 384,798,356, forward strand.
GAGCATAGCGCTGCAGATGAGCAAGACAGTGGGCCATTCAACATGCTTCCTGGTGTGGTTGAAGACTGTGGGCACCCAATGGGCACACACTTTGCACAAGTGCAGTCGTTCCTTCATGGTAGTATGAACTCTTCCGATGCTCAATACGCCCACGGCGGCTATGGCTTTCTCTGTCATTCGGCGGTCCTGGGTAATGAGTGCGTCAACCAGCTGGACGATTTCATCGGTAATGCAGTGTGGTGACCAGATCGTGCATCATCGGCTAACGACATCCGTCCTTTCTGAAGCTCTTGTGCCACGCCTTGACCCTTGCAAGAGGCATATATTGTTTGTCGCACACATTTGTCATTCGTCGATGAATGTCTCTTTTAACGCCTCCATGTCACTGTTTGCAATGCGACTGGCAGCATTAGACTTTTCTCTTTTCCTTTCTTTTTTTAAATAGCAATTTTTCATTACCATCCCTGAGGGGGATGGGCGGGCAGCGCACTTTTTAGCCAGAGGAAGGTTTACGGTTTCATTATTCTTTATTAAAACATCTGGCTTGCATTAAGTGCTAGCAATTTCGTTTAGGTTAACAATTGCTGTTTTTAAACATCAATTTGTCAATTTTAACACTACCTAATTATATGCAGTATTTTGGTTTTTCTTGTTGTGACATTTTTAGAATTAACATACTTGATAAATACTTACAATAAAATTGCTGTATACAGATTTGTTGGATAGTTACAAATATTTACAATTTACTTATATATTCTAGTGGATATACGTCAAGAAGGAAGAAGAAAGAAAGAAAGAAGGAAAGAAAGAGAAGAAGAGACGAAGGGAAGATACATATATGTTATGAGTGATTTACAGATAGCGAATGATAGTGGGTACATAGTATTGGAGTTTTCAGTATTTACAGGCTTTGTATAAGTACAGTGTTCTATGGTTGGGGGGAAACATTACCCGTAGAGGACACGAAGGGAGGCATAAGTTTCAGGCTGCAGAAGGGTGTGGAGGCGTCTTTCTTCGTTAGTTTGAGCATTGTTATATTTTATGTGCATATTATCGCACTTCGGTTTGCCTGCAGTGTGATTAGGTGTTTCGTTGGTATGTGCGCCTTTGTGTGTGTGTGTGTGGGGGGGGGGGTTGTTCTCTCTAGGTGTAGACGTGGTGTGACTGTTACCGGATGTCAAGGTGTGTCAGTGTGATTGCTTTGTTGATAAGGGGTAACATGGTAGGTGCTAAGTCAGGGAAGGTCTTGTCTGTGGTTTGGTCTACCGTACGCGCTGGACTGATGTACTGGGTGATCAAAAAGTCAGTATAAATTTGAAAGCCGGCCGCGGAGGCCGAGGAGACTGAGGCGCTCCAGTCACGGTCTTCACGGCCACTACGGTCGGGGGTTCGAATCCCCCCTCGGGCATGGATATTTGTGCCGTCTTTAGTATAAGGTAGTTCATAAGTAGTTTGTAAGTTTAGGGACTGATGACCCCATAGTTAAGTCCTATAGACTATACAAACATTTGAAAACATTTTAAATTTGAAAACTTAATAAATCACGGAATGTGTAGATAGAGAGGTAAAAATTGACACACATGTTAGGAATGACATGGGGTTTTATTAGAAAAAAAAAAGTTCAGAAAATGTCCGACATATGGCGCTTTATCTGATCAGATAAGCAATAATTAGCCTAACAAATTAAGACAAAGCAAAGATGTTCTTTACAGGAAATGCTCAATATGTCCACCATCATTCCTCAACAATAGCTGTAGTCGAGGAATAATGTTGTGAACAGCACTGTAAAGCATGTCCGGAGTTATGGCGAGGCATTGGCGTCGGATGTTGTCTTTCTGCATCCCTAGAGATGTCGGTCGATCACGATACACTTGCGACTTCAGGTAAACCCAAAGCCAATAATAGCACGGACTGATGTCTGGGGACCTGGGAGGCCAAGCATGGCGAAAGTGGCGGCTGAGCACACGATCATCACCAAACGACGCGCGCAAGAGATCTTTCACGCGTCTAGCAATATGGAGTGGAGCGCCATCCTGCATAAAAATCGTACGTTCCGCTTCACTAAATCGCCAGGTAACAGTTCATGATGCCGATGGATTTTATAAGGGTAGCATCGGAGGGTACGCCTAAGTGGCAACCAAACAGTAGTGTATGGAATGCCGGTGCGACGTGCGACTGCACGAGCGCTGACTTCCCCGTGCATAGACGAACCCGCTACAGTCTCCATTTCTTCCTGAACTGTCTCAGCAGCATTACGCCTTGTGCTCGGTCGGCCACTACGGTGTCTATCGTCTGAACAACCCGTGGCTTCGAACTTCGAAATCATTCTCGCCACAGCTGCATTTGTCAACGGACCTTTACCCGTTCGAATCCCCTTCCTATGGTGATAGGATCGTAACGCTGAACTAGCACAGTCCCCATTCTGATAATACAGCTTCACTAAAAGCGCCTTTTCAGGAAACATCAACATGCTGCGACTGCTGGTGCATCTGATTCTCTCTCTCTCATTACAGCTCCTTTTATACACGATTTTCATGCGCAGTCACTGACGTTTTGCTGTCCAGTGCCATCTGTCGGACATTTTTGAACTTTTTTGTTTTCGTTTTTTTTTCTAATAAAACCCCATGTCATTCCAAGCACGTGTGTCAATTTTTACCTCTCTATCTACATTATTCCGTGATTTATTAAGTTTTCAAATTTATACTGACTTTTTGATCACCCGGTATTTAAACTTAAGGTGTCTTATTGTTCCTGGTCTGGTTATTAAAGGTGACTCCACACGCAACGATCTGAGTGCGCAAATGTCTGCGCACACCTCGCAAATCGCTGCGTGTGGACAGCAGGTTTGCGCAGGTATGAAGTGTGTGCAAACCTGGAAGTTGGAGTTGGAGGTTTGCGAAAAATTGCTCAAATCTCTGGGTTGAAATGACATCTATGCAAACAAGTTGTAACGTTTGGATAGGAGATCGCAGCAAATTGGAGTCAGTGTAGACGGTTATCGACGTGTGTGTGCACAAATGAACGAGAATGGCTAACATACATCAGTGATGTGGGGAATTCACTGCCGAACTTATTGATATTTATCGAAGCCGTACTTGTTTATTGTAAGAGAAAAGTAAAGAATATAGTGATAGCGACAAATCAAGCAGCTGCGTACATTTCTCTCGACGAGAATTTACGATTGTTTGATTCTGCTGCTAACAGGGAATCTGTTATTAAAATGATAAATAAAATTCCTTCTGATCTGGGCATCCTAAAGAATTTTCGAAAGCTTCAAAATCTCTTGTATCTGGTGTAGGAGGATACGAAGTCTACAGAAAGTTTGTGGTATTTTGTTAGCCACTGCCGCGATTATTTCGTCTGAATTTTCCGTTTAGAGCGTTTTGTTTGCATTCTTTCTGCAAGACAGGTTGCAAACAGGGACCATAATAGAATTTCCTCTGATAAAAATTGACATACTTTAAAAAAGAGCGTATTCGCTTGCCAGCGTGACTGTGGTGTGTACTGCTGAAGTGTTTTTCTATACCGACAAATAGCGGGAGGGAGAATTTACAGCGATCTGAATACCTGTCCACACGATTGGTTGTTGTTGTTATTGGAGCTTTAGGGCGCTCAACATCGCGGTCATCAGCGCCCGACAACGATTGGTGTGCGCAGACATTTACACAGATATTTGCGCAGACATATGGTCGCGGATGGACCCGCCTTTAAGTAGTCTTCAAGGTCTGGTCGTTTAGTTAGGATGTGACATCCGTAGTTTGCGCGTAATTTGGTTAGTCTTGTCTGTATTGGTTCTATGTTCACTATGTCGTACAGTTCGTTAGTTGGTGTCATTAGTGGGAGCCTGGCAAATGTACCGAGTAGCGTCTTTCTGTTCGGTATATTCATTGGAGTAGAGTGTCGTGTATTCCTGCTAGAAAAAAATGTTCAAATGTTTGTAAAGCTTATAGGACTTAACTACGGGGTCATCAGTCCCTAAACTTACAAACTACTTATGAACTACTTACGAACTAGGACGGCACAAATATCCAGGGGGGATTCGAACCCCCGACCTTAGGGTCCATGCAGACCGTGACTGAAGCGCCTCAGTCCCCGCGGCCACCGCGGCCGGCTATTCCTGCTAGAGGAGTGCTGGCGTATTCCAACACAGGTCTTACGAATGTTTTATGTGTGTGGATCGCAGTCTCTACGCTACACCCGTGAAATCGTCCTTGTACTTTTCGGACTAGTCGTTGTCGTTTACCTGTCTTCGTGCCACCTTTGTATAGTCATTCGGTAGGATGGTGGTTCTTATCCACCTTCGGCCATCCCTATTTAGGTTTTCCATGATTTTCCTAAATCACTCCAGACAAATGCCGGGATGGTTTCTTTCAAAGGGGACGGCCGATTTCCTTCTACATCCTTACCCGAAACTCCGAGCATAAGCTCCGTCTCTAATGACCACGCTGTCGTTAAACCCTATGCTTCCTTCCTTCCTTGTGTAGACTCTTGACGTGCACGCGTGCCCTCTAGCGACGAGCTGTCTACTTCCACGTTCTGGTCGGAACCACACCTTGTTATACACGCCACGATATTACCCTCCTGTCACTGGTTTGCACATTACAGACTCTGGTTTGTTTCTTTTTCAACGCCCTTTATATAAATAAATAAAAAAAACTAATGCTCTCGGAACTGCAGAGGCCCGTATCGCAATATAGAATTTCTCTGTTGCAACGTCTTCAAATGTTCAAATGTTTGTAAAGCTTATGGGACTTAACTACGGGGTCATCAGTCCATAAACCTACAAACTACTTATGAACTACTTACGAACTAGGACGGCACAAATATCCATGCCCGAGGGGGGATTCGAACCTCCGACCGTAGCGGCCGTGCAGACCGTGACTGAAGCGCCTCAGTCTCCTCGGCCACCGCGGCCGGCTGCAACGTCTTCTACTGGAGTTCGACGATCGTCTCCGTGACGACTTGGCGCGTGCTAAATGAACGTGTAACGAAGCGCGCTGCTGTACGTTGGATCTTGTGTATGTCTTCTATGAACCCTATTTGATAGGCAGCGCCAGCTTTAGGGTGGTGCGACCGGGCGGTCGCCCTGGGCGCCGAAATCTAGCGGCGCCGCGTACGCCAACACATGGCTAAATAAATAAAATAAACACCGCTACCAAAAAATCAGTATTACTGTATACATTCACAAACTTTTCGAAACTAAAATATTGATCCCTTTCATTCAACATCCATCGCTTCACTGTCTGAACGACACTAACGGAAAAGGCGCGCAGTGCAGAGAGATACAACAACCATTCGTACGGCCTGCGCGGCTCCCGGCGACGGAGGAACACAACTTGCGCGTGTAGCCATAAGATAAGTGGAACACCCTGTATATTTAAGTACTGCATCACGAGAGTAAATATTAAAACTGGAGTCCAACATGAAATTTGCACCTTCAGCAAATACATTAGAAAAAGAGTTTCAATACAGGAGGCGAGGTACTGGCGGAAGTAAAGTTGTGAGGCGGCATCGTGAGTCGTGTCGGGATAGCACAGTCGGTAGTGCGCTTGCCCGCGAAAGGCAAAGGTCCCGGTTCCGGCACATAATTTTAATCTGCCAGGAAGTTTCATATCAGCGCACACTCCGCTGCAGAGTGAAGTTTCATTCTGGAAACATCCCTTAGGCTGTGGCTAAGCCATGTCTCCACCATATCCTTTCTTCCAGGAGTGCTAGTCTTGCGTGTTTGCAGGAGAGCTTCTGTGAAGTTTGGAAAGTAGGAGGCGAGGTACTGGCGGAAGTAAAGTTGTGAGGCGGCATCGTGAGTCGTGTCGGGATAGCACAGTCGGTAGTGCGCTTGCCCGCGAAAGGCAAAGGTCCCAGGTTCGAGTCCCGGTTCCGGCACACAATTTTAATCTGCCAGGAAGTTTCATATCAGCGCACACTCCGCTGCAGAGTGAAGTTTCATTCTGGAAACATCCCTTAGGCTGTGGCTAAGCCATGTCTCCACCATATCCTTTCTTCCAGGAGTGCTAGTCTTGCGTGTTTGCAGGAGAGCTTCTGTGAAGTTGGGAAAGAAGGAGGCGAGGTACTGGCGGACGTAAAGTTGTGAGGCGGCATCGTGAGTCGTGTCGGGATAGCACAGTCGGTAGTGCGCTTGCCCGCGAAAGGCAAAGGTCCCAGGTTCGAGTCCCGGTTCCGGCACACAATTTTAATCTGCCAGGAAGTTTCATATCAGCGCACACTCCGCTGCAGAGTGAAGTTTCATTCTGGAAACATCCCTTAGGCTGTGGCTAAGCCATGTCTCCACCTTATCCTTTCTTCCAGGAGTGCTAGTCTTGTGTGTTTGCAGGAGAGCTTCTGTGAAGTTTGGAAAGTAGGAGGCGAGGTACTGGCGGAAGTAAAGTTGTGAGGCGGCATCGTGAGTCGTGTCGGGATAGCACAGTCGGTAGTGCGCTTGCCCGCGAAAGGCAAAGGTCCCAGGTTCGAGTCCCGGTTCCGGTACATAATTTTAATTTGCCAGGAAGTTTCATATCAGCGCACACTCCGCTGCAGAGTGAAGTTTCATTCTGGAAACATCCCTTAGGCTGTGGCTAAGCCATGTCTCCACCATATCCTTTCTTCCAGGAGTGCTAGTCTTGCGTGTTTGCAGGAGAGCTTCTGTGAAGTTTGGAAAGTAGGAGGCGAGGTACTGGCGGAAGTAAAGTTGTGAGGCGGCATCGTGAGTCGTGTCGGGATAGCACAGTCGGTAGTGCGCTTGCCCGCGAAAGGCAAAGGTCCCAGGTTCGAGTCCCGGTTCCGGCACACAATTTTAATCTGCCAGGAAGTTTCATATCAGCGCACACTCCGCTGCAGAGTGAAGTTTCATTCTGGAAACATCCCTTAGGCTGTGGCTAAGCCATGTCTCCACCATATCCTTTCTTCCAGGAGTGCTAGTCTTGCGTGTTTGCAGGAGAGCTTCTGTGAAGTTTGGAAAGTAGGAGGCGAGGTACTGGCGGAAGTAAAGTTGTGAGGCGGCATCGTGAGTCGTGTCGGGATAGCACAGTCGGTAGTGCGCTTGCCCGCGAAAGGCAAAGGTCCCAGGTTCGAGTCCCGGTTCCGGCACACAATTTTAATCTGCCAGGAAGTTTCATATCAGCGCACACTCCGCTGCAGAGTGAAGTTTCATTCTGGAAACATCCCTTAGGCTGTGGCTAAGCCATGTCTCCACCATATCCTTTCTTCCAGGAGTGCTAGTCTTGCGTGATTGCAGGAGAGCTTCTGTGAAGTTGGGAAAGAAGGAGGCGAGGTACTGGCGGACGTAAAGTTGTGAGGCGGCATCGTGAGTCGTGTCGGGATAGCACAGTCGGTAGTGCGCTTGCCCGCGAAAGGCAAAGGTCCCAGGTTCGAGTCCCGGTTCCGGCACACAATTTTAATCTGCCAGGAAGTTTCATATCAGCGCACACTCCGCTGCAGAGTGAAGTTTCATTCTGGAAACATCCCTTAGGCTGTGGCTAAGCCATGTCTCCACCTTATCCTTTCTTCCAGGAGTGCTAGTCTTGTGTGTTTGCAGGAGAGCTTCTGTGAAGTTTGGAAAGTAGGAGGCGAGGTACTGGCGGAAGTAAAGTTGTGAGGCGGCATCGTGAGTCGTGTCGGGATAGCACAGTCGGTAGTGCGCTTGCCCGCGAAAGGCAAAGGTCCCAGGTTCGAGTCCCGGTTCCGGTACATAATTTTAATTTGCCAGGAAGTTTCATATCAGCGCACACTCCGCTGCAGAGTGAAGTTTCATTCTGGAAACATCCCTTAGGCTGTGGCTAAGCCATGTCTCCACCATATCCTTTCTTCCAGGAGTGCTAGTCTTGCGTGTTTGCAGGAGAGCTTCTGTGAAGTTGGGAAAGTAGGAGGCGAGGTACTGGCGGAAGTAAAGTTGTGAGGCGGTATCGTGAGTCGTGTCGGGATAGCACAGTCGGTAGTGCGCTTGCCCGCGAAAGGCAAAGGTCCCAGGTTCGAGTCCCGGTTCCGGCACACAATTTTAATCTGCCAGGAAGTTTCATATCAGCGCACACTCCGCTGCAGAGTGAAGTTTCATTCTGGAAACATCCCTTAGGCTGTGGCTAAGCCATGTCTCCACCATATCCTTTCTTCCAGGAGTGCTAGTCTTGCGTGTTTGCAGGAGAGCTTCTGTGAAGTTTGGAAAGTAGGAGGCGAGGTACTGGCGGAAGTAAAGTTGTGAGGCGGCATCGTGAGTCGTGTCGGGATAGCACAGTCGGTAGTGCGCTTGCCCGCGAAAGGCAAAGGTCCCGGTTCCGGCACATAATTTTAATCTGCCAGGAAGTTTCATATCAGCGCAAACTCCGCTGCAGAGTGAAGTTTCATTCTGGAAACATCCCTTAGGCTGTGGCTAAGCCATGTCTCCACCATATCCTTTCTTCCAGGAGTGCTAGTATTGCGTGTTTGCAGGAGAGCTTCTGTGAAGTTTGGAAAGTAGGAGGCGAGGTACTGGCGGAAGTAAAGTTGTGAGGCGGCATCGTGCGTGAGTCGTGTCGGGATAGCACAGTCGGTAGTGCGCTTGCCCGCGAAAGGCAAAGGTCCCAGGTTCGAGTCCCGGTTCCGGTACATAATTTTAATTTGCCAGGAAGTTTCATATCAGCGCACACTCCGCTGCAGAGTGAAGTTTCATTCTGGAAACATCCCTTAGGCTGTGGCTAAGCCATGTCTCCACCATATCCTTTCTTCCAGGAGTGCTAGTCTTGCGTGTTTGCAGGAGAGCTTCTGTGAAGTTTGGAAAGTAGGAGGCGAGGTACTGGCGGAAGTAAAGTTGTGAGGCGGCATCGTGAGTCGTGTCGGGATAGCACAGTCGGTAGTGCGCTTGCCCGCGAAAGGCAAAGGTCCCAGGTTCGAGTCCCGGTTCCGGCACACAATTTTAATCTGCCAGGAAGTTTCATATCAGCGCACACTCCGCTGCAGAGTGAAGTTTCATTCTGGAAACATCCCTTAGGCTGTGGCTAAGCCATGTCTCCACCATATCCTTTCTTCCAGGAGTGCTAGTCTTGCGTGTTTGCAGGAGAGCTTCTGTGAAGTTGGGAAAGAAGGAGGCGAGGTACTGGCGGACGTAAAGTTGTGAGGCGGCATCGTGAGTCGTGTCGGGATAGCACAGTCGGTAGTGCGCTTGCCCGCGAAAGGCAAAGGTCCCAGGTTCGAGTCCCGGTTCCGGCACACAATTTTAATCTGCCAGGAAGTTTCATATCAGCGCACACTCCGCTGCAGAGTGAAGTTTCATTCTGGAAACATCCCTTAGGCTGTGGCTAAGCCATGTCTCCACCATATCCTTTCTTCCAGGAGTGCTAGTCTTGTGTGTTTGCAGGAGAGCTTCTGTGAAGTTTGGAAAGTAGGAGGCGAGGTACTGGCGGAAGTAAAGTTGTGAGGCGGCATCGTGAGTCGTGTCGGGATAGCACAGTCGGTAGTGCGCTTGCCCGCGAAAGGCAAAGGTCCCAGGTTCGAGTCCCGGTTCCGGTACATAATTTTAATTTGCCAGGAAGTTTCATATCAGCGCACACTCCGCTGCAGAGTGAAGTTTCATTCTGGAAACATCCCTTAGGCTGTGGCTAAGCCATGTCTCCACCATATCCTTTCTTCCAGGAGTGCTAGTCTTGCGTGTTTGCAGGAGAGCTTCTGTGAAGTTTGGAAAGTAGGAGGCGAGGTACTGGCGGAAGTAAAGTTGTGAGGCGGCATCGTGAGTCGTGTCGGGATAGCACAGTCGGTAGTGGCAGTCTTCGTCGGGCAGCCGTGCCATGCGGACGCTTTGTTTACGTCCTCGCTACTTGGCGGCCGAGCGGAGGTAAACGGTGAGTGCACGCTTCAGCGTTTATATTGGCGAATAGAATGTGTTGCAGACGAACGTAATGGATCGAACACCACGAAAAGACACACTTCGATTAACCTTTGACCCGAACTTTCCCCGACCAAAATCATTTGAAGTTGAGTTGTTTATAAGAGACGTCATGAAGATTACTATTGACGAATTGATAGGAATACACTTATCGATAGTCAGCAGCACGGTGTATTTAAAATTGATAAGCCCTGAAAAGTGTAAGAAAGTCGTTGAGTCATGTGGCGGAACTTTAAAATTTAAACATTCAGACGGAAATATTGGAGACGTCACCATTTCACGAGCTGGCATGGGTTTGAAAACGGTGCGCATCTTCGAGTTGCCATTCGAAATACCTGCCGAAGCAATTAATGAACAACTTAGGGAATACGGCACAGTAATAAGTAACGTCGCGGAAAGGTGGTCAGAATCTCACATTTTCCCGGTGTTGAACGGTGTCAGACAGGTCAAAATAGAAATGTTGAAACACATACCGTCCTACATCACGGTTTGTGGCTACAGGGCGATCGTAATATACGAAGGGCAACCACGAACATGCTCGGCATGTGGTTCTACAGAACACGTTCGCGCGCAGTGTTTGCAACGGCGCGTGACGCAAATACCGATCGGTGAGCGAGAGAGGCCTGGCCCCATGTCCACGTTGCCGATCAGCTACGTTGCCGCCGCGCGAGGAAACATTCCCCCAGAACCAAATCTAGATGCAGCTATGGAGGCGTATAACGAACTGAAAGAACACGAAATACCCATGGAAACTACCAACACTCCAGATTCCCTTCCTTCTAACCAGCAGGCTTCGGACGAAAGTAACCAGGCAGTTGTTTGTGAAAACAACAATACTGATATAACTGTGAAAGAATTAGAACATGTAGGTGAAACACCCTCGACATTCCCATCTGAAACACAAGAAACAAATGACCAACAGTCAACGAAGTCTCCCACGAGACAGAAAAAGCGCCGTATTGCACATGAAGGTGCGAACGAAAAGGCGCAAATACTGCGCGACAAAGCCCACAGAATCGGAAAAACACTAACAGAAGAGACATCACAACCCCCTCCGGGACACCTACCGGCATCAAAGAAAACCCGAACGCGGGAATCAGGTTCAGGTCAAGTACAAAAGACGTCAGGCGAATATGCAAAAACGAACACGGAAAATCAGGCGGGAAACATGAACCTTCGAAAAAACCAGGACAGAGAGAGCAAGGGACACGTCCAGCCGAGACAGTGGTCAGATGACACAGATGAGGACACACGAGAGGAAGAGATGCCAGAGGTTCCGGGAAACACGGCAGGGACGTCGTCAGATAATTGTATAGGCAAACCTAATCAGCGCCAAAACATCACGGCTGGATCGGGCGGTGTAGACGACGACCCAGAATACTTTTAAGGCATGTGTCGTTAATAATATTCACGGGAAGTATGACATCAAGTATGCCTGCAAATGTGCTACCGTTGCAAGCTTATCGGATTGCAACTGTCAATATCAATAAAATAAGCTGCACGTTTAAATTAAAAAACCTTCAAGACTTCTTGTACGCAGCTGACATAGACATTGCGCTGTTACAGGAAGTAACAGACATTAACCTGGAAAATATAACAGGTTACAACACCTTAATTAATCCTGGTTACGGCGGTGAACTCGGGACAGCGATTATGACAAAAGAGGGAATCCTGACAACAAACGTCGAAAGGCTAACGAACAGCAGGGGCATAGCTTGCACAATAAATAACACCAGGATTATTAATATTTATGCTCCTTCCGGAACGGGGAAGAAACATCAGAGAGCAGAATTTTTTAAAGATGCAATAGTGCCACTCTTTATGCAGCGTCCCGAACAAGTCATATTTGCAGGCGACTTTAACTGTGTCCTCAAACCCAAAGATCAGATACCAAATTTCAACAAGTGTATCGAACTTGAGAATATCGTCAGAGAACTCAATCTAGTCGACACATGGGAATTCAAACAAGGTGATAAGCCCGGGTTTACTCACATTACTAGCCATTCCGCTAGTCGGATCGATAGAATTTACGTAACGTCGAATTTACAACAACACATTCTGCAAGTGGAGCTATGGCCGAACATATTTTCAGATCATACAGCCTACATATGCACTGTTAACCTCCCAAAACAAGGAACGTACAGAGCAAAAGGAACGTGGAAGTTGAACGTAGCGCATCTGACAGACCCAGGATGCCACGAAACCTTTCGCAATACATGGACAGAATGCGAAAGGAAGTTTTCGAAGTACGATTCGACGTTTACGTGGTGGATGAAATGCGCAAAACCCGCTTTAATAAAGGCCATGAAACGTTACTCTTGGGTAAAAAATGTTTGGACGAAAAACACAATAGAATTTTATTATCAGTGTCTCAGAGACTTATACCAACACGACGCCACAGTCATAGACAATTATACACAAATAAAAAGAATAAAGGCCACAATTTTAAACCTCAAACGGAAGCACTTGGAAGGCTGTAAAATTCGCACACGACTACAAAATACAGTTCAAGAAGAAACAACTTCAATGTATCATATTATACAAGAACAGAAAAGAACACAACGAAAAATTTTGACTGAACTGAAAGTGGAACATGGAGGAACTTTGACAACACAACCCGACATACGGGAAGAAATCTATAGATATTTTACAACTCTATTAGCTGACAAACCAGTAGACGAAGCAGCGCAACACACCATCCTCGCAAGGTTGACTGCGAAATTAAACCCGGAGGAATCGGACGATCTGTCAGCAGACGTAACTGAAGAGGAAGTGGCAGACGCCATACGAAGAAGCTCGAAGAACAAGTCTCCCGGGCCCGACGGATTGCCAGCAGAATTTTATCACACCTTTGAACAACAACTAATCAGCAAGCTGACGCTTGTATGTAACGAAATTCTGAACGCCAGAAGTGACATGTTACTGGAATTTTGTGAAGGTGTAGTAGTGTTAGTCCCTAAAGTGCCAGGAGGGAAGACCGTCAACAACCTGCGTCCCATAACACTACTAAATACCGACTATAAAATCTTTACGCGCATCATAACACAAAGATTAACCTCGGTTATAACACGCATCACCGGGAATTACCAAACGAGCGTCGGGAAAAATAGAACAATTCACCAGACATTATGTGAATATAGAGATATTATAGCAACTGCAGAAGCCTTGAATATTCCAAGTGCACTAGTATCTCTTGATTTCGAAAAAGCATTCGATAGAATTAACCATTCTTATCTTTTCCGGACTATGGAAGTAATGAATTTTCCACAAAAAATTGGCACTGTAGTTAAAAACCTGTTGACAAGTTCCACGTCTCGAATATGTGTTAACGGTCAATTGAGCAGACCGATCAGACTCAAGAGTTCAGTACGTCAGGGTTGCCCAATGTCACTGAGCCTATTTGCCATAGCCATTGAACCTTTGCTGTGTTCCCTGACACAGGACCTTGCAGGGCTACAAATACACGGCCATAAAATAACATGTCAAGCGTACGCTGACGACGTCAGTTTCGTGATCACGCGCAGTGATGAACTAGGAAAAGCATTCAAAAATATAAAGAACTACGAAGCGGCGTCAGGAGCAAAATTAAGCCGTACTAAGTCGGGAATAATGCACATCGGCCGGGGATTAGAAATTAGCGATGACGATCAATTAAAATGCGTAGAAACTATAAAAACGCTTGGAATTGTATACACGCGAGATATCCGCCGCACGGCTGCCCTCAACTACAAAAATTTGCTGGCAAAAATGCGAGCCACCATACAACAACATGTTTTACGTAATCTAAGTACCTTACAAAAAGTTCAGTTAGCCAACATTTACGTAACATCTAAAGTAAATTATGTCGCACAGGTATTGCCAATACCGAAGACAATAGCCCAACAGATGCTAGCAGCGCTCGGCCACTTTGTCACCAGAGGACAAATTTTTAAGATCCAGTATGAGACCTTAACGCTATCTTTACGTCACGGAGGCCTAAAGCTGACAAATATATATAATAAATCACAGGCGCTGTTCGTCAGCAAGTTGTACAAGCAGTGGCAACGGTCGCCTGATAGCCTCGCAGCTCATCTCTTAAACGAAATAGCCCCGGCTAGTATGGACCCACCCGTAGATGTGCACCATATTCCAAACGCATTTTATTATATGAGACATTTTCTTATAGAATTAAGCTACATTCGACGTCACACTCCAGAGGAAGACCTATACAAAGTAAAAGAAATCTACAACAACATGATGAAAAACAAAACGAGAAACAGAATCGAAGAGAAGTACAAAGAATATAATTGGGAAAAGATCTGGGAAAACGTACAAGACCCTTACTTACCGACAAAAGTACGGTCAACATGGTACACTGCAGTTAACAGGAAAATTCCAACAAATTCGAAGTTACATGCAATACATCTGGCGGAAACGCCAAATTGCACCATCTGTAACCTAGTTGACACTGAGGAACACCGTTTCACATGCGACGGCGTTAAAAACATTTGGACTCTGTGTACAACTAAACTTGCTAGTATACTACGAACATCTCCCCGAACGATAACACCAGCCAGACTTCTTCACCCAGACGAAGTTCCCTACCCCAGTGCAAAAAGAAGAGCAGTAAATTGGATCAAAGGACAGACGGTGTACTACATTTTATCGGAAAAAGTTAAAAGTAAAGACGACTACTGGATACATCTTACGATGGAACACGAAAAACTAAAAAAAAAAACGAAGAAATATAAAGAAAAATATGCGAATTTTCTAATCAGAACATTAACACAAATATAGAATGGGTAACACCCAAAGAAGTATTTTATTTATATATACTTTTTATTATTTTATTATTATTATTATTATCATTTTGAAATGTCATTAGGCTTCTGTGATCCTAGAAAGGTAGTTCTGTGCTACTGCTGACTGGTGCTTCAAAGTCTACCGAGAAGATACAAGAAATGGACAAGGAGATCGAAATACACAGAAAAATGATACACACGGCATTAACTGCGTAAGCAGATTGTACGAGAAGACAACTTTGAAGTGCTCGGCAAGCAGAAGGAACGGAAGAATGGAAATGACAATAATTATAATTTACTTGGAGAAAACCATTCTGATACTTTTCTTTCATTTCCAAGAAGCCGATCTTAAAAATTACGAAGAAGAGGCTTAAAATTGCTTTCAAATTATTTATTTTTATCGTCTGGCGACGAAGATGTCGCCCGGAACGAGATTGTTTATTTTCTACGAGGTAGTTTTGTTTCGTTATGAAGAAGAAGTTGCTCTTCATTCCTCAACAGAAACAATGTTATAGCATAGAAGCTAGCCGGAGAAGGCTATCATGGCGAGCGGAAGGACGGGTTGTAGGGGAGGAAGGAGACCCGATAAAAAAAAAAAAAAAAAAAAAAAAAAAAAAAAAAAAAAAAAAAAAAAAGTAGTGCGCTTGCCCGCGAAAGGCAAAGGTCCCAGGTTCGAGTCCCGGTTCCGGCACACAATTTTAATCTGCCAGGAAGTTTCATATCAGCGCACACTCCGCTGCAGAGTGAAGTTTCATTCTGGAAACATCCCTTAGGCTGTGGCTAAGCCATGTCTCCACCATATCCTTTCTTCCAGGAGTGCTAGTCTTGCGTGTTTGCAGGAGAGCTTCTGTGAAGTTTGGAAAGTAGGAGGCGAGGTACTGGCGGAAGTAAAGTTGTGAGGCGGCATCGTGAGTCGTGTCGGGATAGCACAGTCGGTAGTGCGCTTGCCCGCGAAAGGCAAAGGTCCCGGTTCCGGCACATAATTTTAATCTGCCGGGAAGTTTCATATCAGCGCACACTTCGCTGCAGAGTGAAGTTTCATTCTGGAAACATCCCTTAGGCTGTGGCTAAGCCATGTCTCCACCATATCCTTTCTTCCAGGAGTGCTAGTCTTGCGTGTTTGCAGGAGAGCTTCTGTGAAGTTGGGAAAGTAGGAGGCGAGGTACTGGCGGAAGTAAAGTTGTGAGGCGGCATCGTGAGTCGTGTCGGGATAGCACAGTCGGTAGTGCGCTTGCCCGCGAAAGGCAAAGGTCCCAGGTTCGAGTCCCGGTTCCGGCACACAATTTTAATCTGCCAGGAAGTTTCATATCAGCGCACACTCCGCTGCAGAGTGAAGTTTCATTCTGGAAACATCCCTTAGGCTGTGGCTAAGCCATGTCTCCACCATATCCTTTCTTCCAGGAGTGCTAGTCTTGCGTGTTTGCAGGAGAGCTTCTGTGAAGTTGGGAAAGTAGGAGGCGAGGTACTGGCGGAAGTAAAGTTGTGAGGCGGCATCGTGAGTCGTGTCGGGATAGCACAGTCGGTAGTGCGCTTGCCCGCGAAAGGCAAAGGTCCCAGGTTCGAGTCCCGGTTCCGGCACACAATTTTAATCTGCCAGGAAGTTTCATATCAGCGCACACTCCGCTGCAGAGTGAAGTTTCATTCTGGAAACATCCCTTAGGCTGTGGCTAAGCCATGTCTCCACCATATCCTTTCTTCCAGGAGTGCTAGTCTTGCGTGTTTGCAGGAGAGCTTCTGTGAAGTTTGGAAAGTAGGAGGCGAGGTACTGGCGGAAGTAAAGTTGTGAGGCGGCATCGTGAGTCGTGTCGGGATAGCACAGTCGGTAGTGCGCTTGCCCGCGAAAGGCAAAGGTCCCAGGTTCGAGTCCCGGTTCCGGCACACAATTTTAATCTGCCAGGAAGTTTCATATCAGCGCACACTCCGCTGCAGAGTGAAGTTTCATTCTGGAAACATCCCTTAGGCTGTGGCTAAGCCATGTCTCCACCATATCCTTTCTTCCAGGAGTGCTAGTCTTGCGTGTTTGCAGGAGAGCTTCTGTGAAGTTGGGAAAGAAGGAGGCGAGGTACTGGCGGACGTAAAGTTGTGAGGCGGCATCGTGAGTCGTGTCGGGATAGCACAGTCGGTAGTGCGCTTGCCCGCGAAAGGCAAAGGTCCCAGGTTCGAGTCCCGGTTCCGGCACACAATTTTAATCTGCCAGGAAGTTTCATATCAGCGCACACTCCGCTGCAGAGTGAAGTTTCATTCTGGAAACATCCCTTAGGCTGTGGCTAAGCCATGTCTCCACCATATCCTTTCTTCCAGGAGTGCTAGTCTTGTGTGTTTGCAGGAGAGCTTCTGTGAAGTTTGGAAAGTAGGAGGCGAGGTACTGGCGGAAGTAAAGTTGTGAGGCGGCATCGTGAGTCGTGTCGGGATAGCACAGTCGGTAGTGCGCTTGCCCGCGAAAGGCAAAGGTCCCAGGTTCGAGTCCCGCTTCCGGTACATAATTTTAATTTGCCAGGAAGTTTCATATCAGCGCACACTCCGCTGCAGAGTGAAGTTTCATTCTGGAAACATCCCTTAGGCTGTGGCTAAGCCATGTCTCCACCATATCCTTTCTTCCAGGAGTGCTAGTCTTGCGTGTTTGCAGGAGAGCTTCTGTGAAGTTGGGAAAGTAGGAGGCGAGGTACTGGCGGAAGTAAAGTTGTGAGGCGGCATCGTGAGTCGTGTCGGGATAGCACAGTCGGTAGTGCGCTTGCCCGCGAAAGGCAAAGGTCCCAGGTTCGAGTCCCGGTTCCGGCACACAATTTTAATCTGCCAGGAAGTTTCATATCAGCGCACACTCCGCTGCAGAGTGAAGTTTCATTCTGGAAACATCCCTTAGGCTGTGGCTAAGCCATGTCTCCACCATATCCTTTCTTCCAGGAGTGCTAGTCTTGCGTGTTTGCAGGAGAGCTTCTGTGAAGTTTGGAAAGTAGGAGGCGAG
Source organism: Locusta migratoria (assembly GCA_026315105.1). NCBI lineage: Eukaryota > Metazoa > Arthropoda > Insecta > Orthoptera > Acrididae > Locusta > Locusta migratoria. Next base: position 384,815,946 of record CM048755.1, read on the forward strand.
GTACTGGCGGAAGTAAAGTTGTGAGGCGGCATCGTGAGTCGTGTCGGGATAGCACAGTCGGTAGTGCGCTTGCCCGCGAAAGGCAAAGGTCCCAGGTTCGAGTCCCGGTTCCGGCACACAATTTTAATCTGCCAGGAAGTTTCATATCAGCGCACACTCCGCTGCAGAGTGAAGTTTCATTCTGGAAACATCCCTTAGGCTGTGGCTAAGCCATGTCTCCACCATATCCTTTCTTCCAGGAGTGCTAGTCTTGCGTGTTTGCAGGAGAGCTTCTGTGAAGTTGGGAAAGAAGGAGGCGAGGTACTGGCGGACGTAAAGTTGTGAGGCGGCATCGTGAGTCGTGTCGGGATAGCACAGTCGGTAGTGCGCTTGCCCGCGAAAGGCAAAGGTCCCATGTTCGAGTCCCGGTTCCGGCACACAATTTTAATCTGCCAGGAAGTTTCATATCAGCGCACACTCCGCTGCAGAGTGAAGTTTCATTCTGGAAACATCCCTTAGGCTGTGGCTAAGCCATGTCTCCACCATATCCTTTCTTCCAGGAGTGCTAGTCTTGTGTGTTTGCAGGAGAGCTTCTGTGAAGTTTGGAAAGTAGGAGGCGAGGTACTGGCGGAAGTAAAGTTGTGAGGCGGCATCGTGAGTCGTGTCGGGATAGCACAGTCGGTAGTGCGCTTGCCCGCGAAAGGCAAAGGTCCCAGGTTCGAGTCCCGGTTCCGGCACACAATTTTAATCTGCCAGGAAGTTTCATATCAGCGCACACTCCGCTGCAGAGTGAAGTTTCATTCTGGAAACATCCCTTAGGCTGTGGCTAAGCCATGTCTCCACCATATCCTTTCTTCCAGGAGTGCTAGTCTTGCGTGTTTGCAGGAGAGCTTCTGTGAAGTTTGGAAAGTAGGAGGCGAGGTACTGGCGGAAGTAAAGTTGTGAGGCGGCATCGTGAGTCGTGTCGGGATAGCACAGTCGGTAGTGCGCTTGCCCGCGAAAGGCAAAGGTCCCAGGTTCGAGTCCCGGTTCCGGCACACAATTTTAATCTGCCAGGAAGTTTCATATCAGCGCACACTCCGCTGCAGAGTGAAGTTTCATTCTGGAAACATCCCTTAGGCTGTGGCTAAGCCATGTCTCCACCATATCCTTTCTTCCAGGAGTGCTAGTCTTGCGTGTTTGCAGGAGAGCTTCTGTGAAGTTGGGAAAGAAGGAGGCGAGGTACTGGCGGACGTAAAGTTGTGAGGCGGCATCGTGAGTCGTGTCGGGATAGCACAGTCGGTAGTGCGCTTGCCCGCGAAAGGCAAAGGTCCCAGGTTCGAGTCCCGGTTCCGGCACACAATTTTAATCTGCCAGGAAGTTTCATATCAGCGCACACTCCGCTGCAGAGTGAAGTTTCATTCTGGAAACATCCCTTAGGCTGTGGCTAAGCCATGTCTCCACCATATCCTTTCTTCCAGGAGTGCTAGTCTTGTGTGTTTGCAGGAGAGCTTCTGTGAAGTTTGGAAAGTAGGAGGCGAGGTACTGGCGGAAGTAAAGTTGTGAGGCGGCATCGTGAGTCGTGTCGGGATAGCACAGTCGGTAGTGCGCTTGCCCGCGAAAGGCAAAGGTCCCAGGTTCGAGTCCCGCTTCCGGTACATAATTTTAATTTGCCAGGAAGTTTCATATCAGCGCACACTCCGCTGCAGAGTGAAGTTTCATTCTGGAAACATCCCTTAGGCTGTGGCTAAGCCATGTCTCCACCATATCCTTTCTTCCAGGAGTGCTAGTCTTGCGTGTTTGCAGGAGAGCTTCTGTGAAGTTGGGAAAGTAGGAGGCGAGGTACTGGCGGAAGTAAAGTTGTGAGGCGGCATCGTGAGTCGTGTCGGGATAGCACAGTCGGTAGTGCGCTTGCCCGCGAAAGGCAAAGGTCCCAGGTTCGAGTCCCGGTTCCGGCACACAATTTTAATCTGCCAGGAAGTTTCATATCAGCGCACACTCCGCTGCAGAGTGAAGTTTCATTCTGGAAACATCCCTTAGGCTGTGGCTAAGCCATGTCTCCACCATATCCTTTCTTCCAGGAGTGCTAGTCTTGCGTGTTTGCAGGAGAGCTTCTGTGAAGTTTGGAAAGTAGGAGGCGAGGTACTGGCGGAAGTAAAGTTGTGAGGCGGCATCGTGAGTCGTGTCGGGATAGCACAGTCGGTAGTGCGCTTGCCCGCGAAAGGCAAAGGTCCCAGGTTCGAGTCCCGGTTCCGGCACACAATTTTAATCTGCCAGGAAGTTTCATATCAGCGCACACTCCGCTGCAGAGTGAAGTTTCATTCTGGAAACATCCCTTAGGCTGTGGCTAAGCCATGTCTCCACCATATCCTTTCTTCCAGGAGTGCTAGTCTTGCGTGTTTGCAGGAGAGCTTCTGTGAAGTTGGGAAAGAAGGAGGCGAGGTACTGGCGGACGTAAAGTTGTGAGGCGGCATCGTGAGTCGTGTCGGGATAGCACAGTCGGTAGTGCGCTTGCCCGCGAAAGGCAAAGGTCCCATGTTCGAGTCCCGGTTCCGGCACACAATTTTAATCTGCCAGGAAGTTTCATATCAGCGCACACTCCGCTGCAGAGTGAAGTTTCATTCTGGAAACATCCCTTAGGCTGTGGCTAAGCCATGTCTCCACCATATCCTTTCTTCCAGGAGTGCTAGTCTTGTGTGTTTGCAGGAGAGCTTCTGTGAAGTTTGGAAAGTAGGAGGCGAGGTACTGGCGGAAGTAAAGTTGTGAGGCGGCATCGTGAGTCGTGTCGGGATAGCACAGTCGGTAGTGCGCTTGCCCGCGAAAGGCAAAGGTCCCAGGTTCGAGTCCCGGTTCCGGTACATAATTTTAATTTGCCAGGAAGTTTCATATCAGCGCACACTCCGCTGCAGAGTGAAGTTTCATTCTGGAAACATCCCTTAGGCTGTGGCTAAGCCATGTCTCCACCATATCCTTTCTTCCAGGAGTGCTAGTCTTGCGTGTTTGCAGGAGAGCTTCTGTGAAGTTTGGAAAGTAGGAGGCGAGGTACTGGCGGAAGTAAAGTTGTGAGGCGGCATCGTGAGTCGTGTCGCGATAGCACAGTCGGTAGTGCGCTTGCCCGCGAAAGGCAAAGGTCCCGGTTCCGGCACATAATTTTAATCTGCCAGGAAGTTTCATATCAGCGCACACTCCGCTGCAGAGTGAAGTTTCATTCTGGAAACATCCCTTAGGCTGTGGCTAAGCCATGTCTCCACCATATCCTTTCTTCCAGGAGTGCTAGTCTTGCGTGTTTGCAGGAGAGCTTCTGTGAAGTTTGGAAAGTAGGAGGCGAGATACTGGCGGAAGTAAAGTTGTGAGGCGGCATCGTGAGTCGTGTCGGGATAGCACAGTCGGTAGTGCGCTTGCCCGCGAAAGGCAAAGGTCCCGGTTCCGGCACATAATTTTAATCTGCCAGGAAGTTTCATATCAGCGCACACTCCGCTGCAGAGTGAAGTTTCATTCTGGAAACATCCCTTAGGCTGTGGCTAAGCCATGTCTCCACCATATCCTTTCTTCCAGGAGTGCTAGTCTTGCGTGTTTGCAGGAGAGCTTCTGTGAAGTTGGGAAAGTAGGAGGCGAGGTACTGGCGGAAGTAAAGTTGTGAGGCGGCATCGTGAGTCGTGTCGGGATAGCACAGTCGGTAGTGCGCTTGCCCGCGAAAGGCAAAGGTCCCAGGTTCGAGTCCCGGTTCCGGCACACAATTTTAATCTGCCAGGAAGTTTCATATCAGCGCACACTCCGCTGCAGAGTGAAGTTTCATTCTGGAAACATCCCTTAGGCTGTGGCTAAGCCATGTCTCCACCATATCCTTTCTTCCAGGAGTGCTAGTCTTGCGTGTTTGCAGGAGAGCTTCTGTGAAGTTGGGAAAGTAGGAGGCGAGGTACTGGCGGAAGTAAAGTTGTGAGGCGGCATCGTGAGTCGTGTCGGGATAGCACAGTCGGTAGTGCGCTTGCCCGCGAAAGGCAAAGGTCCCAGGTTCGAGTCCCGGTTCCGGCACACAATTTTAATCTGCCAGGAAGTTTCATATCAGCGCACACTCCGCTGCAGAGTGAAGTTTCATTCTGGAAACATCCCTTAGGCTGTGGCTAAGCCATGTCTCCACCATATCCTTTCTTCCAGGAGTGCTAGTCTTGCGTGTTTGCAGGAGAGCTTCTGTGAAGTTTGGAAAGTAGGAGGCGAGGTACTGGCGGAAGTAAAGTTGTGAGGCGGCATCGTGAGTCGTGTCGGGATAGCACAGTCGGTAGTGCGCTTGCCCGCGAAAGGCAAAGGTCCCGGTTCCGGCACATAATTTTAATCTGCCAGGATGTTTCATATCAGCGCACACTCCGCTGCAGAGTGAAGTTTCATTCTGGAAACATCCCTTAGGCTGTGGCTAAGCCATGTCTCCACCATATCCTTTCTTCCAGGAGTGCTAGTCTTGCGTGTTTGCAGGAGAGCTTCTGTGAAGTTGGGAAAGTAGGAGGCGAGGTACTGGCGGAAGTAAAGTTGTGAGGCGGTATCGTGAGTCGTGTCGGGATAGCACAGTCGGTAGTGCGCTTGCCCGCGAAAGGCAAAGGTCCCAGGTTCGAGTCCCGGTTCCGGCACACAATTTTAATCTGCCAGGAAGTTTCATACAGCGCACACTCCGCTGCAGAGTGAAGTTTCATTCTAGTTACAATACAAATCGTTGGCGCGTCATAACGTGGAACACCTGTTTGCAAATGTAAACATCAGCTCACTAATCTGTACATAATAAAACTTTAAACGTTTCCAGTTGCAGTGCATTATTGTTAACAGTGCCGGCCGCGGTGGCCGAGGAGACTGAGGCGCTCCAGTCACGGTCTGCACGGCCACTACGGTCGGGGGTTCGAATCCCCCCCTCTGGCATGGATATTTGTGCCGTCCTAGTTCGTAAGTAGTTTGTAAGTTTAGGGACTGATGACCCCGTAGTTAAGTCCCATAGACTATACAAACATTTGAACATTGTTAACAGTGAACTACAACAACATCAAAGTGACCTGCACAGAAATAAACTCACGAAGCGATCACAAACTATCGCAAATTGCTAAATTTTCCAACTTCTGTTGCCTTTCTACAGATGGACTGTCGATCTGTATCACATTAAAATTTGTGACGGACCGGGAATCGAACCCGGGTCATTTGTGTTCTTTAGTTTCTTTATTTTATAAAATCCTCTAATTCACGATGAAAAATCATGTTATAAGATGCCGCAATTAACCATTTAAGACGATTTCTAGAAAACATTCAAAGCAAAGTACTGCCAGATTCACTGTTTATATAATAAAGGGTGCCTAGTGGGCGACTCGCCCTGGGCACATGTATGGTTAAGGCCGGCCTTGCTGATAGGGATCCCAAACTGATCAACAATACTCAAGAATCGGCCGGACGATTCTTTTGTATTTCTTCCTTTCTGATGGACTATATTTCATGATGATTCTTCCAATGATTTCAAATTGGAATGTACATTCCCTGCGACTGATTTTGTGGTTATTTTATTTCAGGTCGCTACTTATGCCTAACCCCACATATTTGGTGGAAGTAACTTCTTCCAGTGTTTGCACTGTTATTGCGCAGTTTCTATAATAAAGGTTCTTTTCTTTCTCTATATTCCAAGTACGTTGGATTTGCTAATGTTGAGTCAGTTCCCACTCCCTGCATCGTACTGCGGATCCTCATGTATTTCGCTACAGTTTTCTACTACAGGATCATCTGCAAAATTCTCATTGAACTTCCGATGTTGTCTACGGGATGATTTCTATTGTGAAGAGCAGCGGTCCTTTGACATTCCCTATGGACACGCCAGAAATAGCTTCTCTCCGTTGAGAATGACATGCTGTGTTCTGTTATGTAGAAGCTCCACGATCCAATCACACAGTAGGTCTGATAGTTCACACGATCTCGCGGAGTCAGGAAACACGGCATCTACGTGTGAGCCTATATCTACTGTCGTATGGGTCTCGTGAACGAATAGCAGGAGCTGGGTTTCACACTCTCGCTGTTTTTGGCACCCATGTTAATTCGTAGACGGGAGATTTTGAGTCGCCAGAAATGCCGAATCCTCGAACATAAAACATGTTTCAAAACTTTACAGCTGCCCGACGTCAGTGATCTAGGCCTAGAGCTTTGCGCATCTGTTCTACTACCTTTCTTGAAAATGGGAGTGACTTAGGAGAAGTACTGTGCACTGCTGCTATAAGGGCACGCACCGTGTAAAGTCGAACTGGTATCAGGTCCAGCAGCCTCTCCTGTATTGCTTTTCTATCCTTTTGCCATTAGTCAGATATCTGCCGTTTTATCGTCCGTGAGATGTTTTAGATGAGTAAGCACAGTGCAATCTTTCTCTGTGAAACAGCTTTGGGAAAGATATTTTGTATCTCGGCCTCTTGTGTGTCATCCTCTAGTTCAACGCCATTATGGGCACAGAGTGTCCAGATATCTGGTTTCGTCCCGTTTACCGATTTGACGCAGGACCAAAATTCTTTAGTATTTTATGCCACGTCGGTACACAAAACATTGCTCTCAAAATCGTTGAACGCCTGTAGCGTGGCAGCCCTTCCGTTAGTTTTGGAATCATTCAATCTTTACTTGTCTGCAAAACTTTGACGAAGTATATATTTTTAGGGAATTTGTCTTTGCATCCGTAACGGCTTCCTAACTCGCTTGTTAAACAACGGTGGATCATTCCCGTCTCTCATAATTTTATTCTGTGTTTAATTATCTAGCTTGTATTGTACGGTGTACTTGAGCTTCCTCCACAGATGCTCAACACTGTCAGTGTTAAGAGACTTTCGTATTGAGCCGTGAAGTACTCTGAAATCTTTGTCTTATCGCTTTTTAAAATAGAAAAATCTTTGTTCCTTTCTTGATGTTTCTGTTTACAGCTACATTAGTGGTGTCGTAACGGCCTTATGATCACAGATTCGCTGTCCTGCGCTAAGCGAGTCGAAATGTTTGGTTCTGTTTGTCATCAGTAGGTCTATAATGTAATCTACACCAGCCGGTTCTCTATTTAACTGATCAAGGTCGTTCTTGGATAAAGAATTTAAAAACAATTTCGATCGATTGTCTGTCCCTACCAGCCGTCGTAAATATTTCAGTATGTCAATCTGTATCCAGCAAGTTATAATTTCCACCTACTAATAGGACATGACTAAGAAATTTAGATGTAGTTCCCTTCAAGTTTTCCCTCACATGCCCTTTCGCCACTGCTGCAGAGTTAACGTCTCTATAAATCATCATAGGGCTACGTTTGTGCTACTTTTAACCCTTCACCCGTACTATTTCACATTCCGGATCTGTAATAATTTCACTCGATATTATCGTATTTTTATCGCTATAAACAGGCCTTCCTCATAAGTTTTCAGCCTGTCTCTGCGATATAAGCTGCAGTCAGAGTTTACAGTGTCATTACTATTGACATGTGGCTTCAGCCAGCTATCCGTTCTAGTACTATGGAGAAATTTTGACTATCTATAAGGAGAGCGTTTTTGAGATCTTTCCATAGACGCTTCTGTAGTTAACTACTACTATATTAATCTTTTTGTTTCTCAGTTCTGTTGAGTGGGTTATCTTTCTTCAGTATTTTAGTGACTTCTTTAACTTTCCAGTCTTTGGGTACGGATCATTCGCTGAGCGAGCGATTATATATGATGACTGTGTGCGGAGCTATTGCAACAGTATACTCTGTAAGTAGTGATGGGAACAATCGAATGAAAACAATCGATTCATTCGGTTGTTGGGAAAAAATCGATCATTCGGTTGTAGTTTCTTGTATCGGTTGAATTATTCATTCATTCTTCTGAGTGAAACCAGTCGGCGGGCCCAACCGAATGAAACAACCGATTCAGTCGGTTGGACTATTCATTCGTTCTTTTGAGTGAAACCAGTCGGTGAGATCAACCGAATGAAAAAATCGATGCAGTCGGTTGGACTATTCATTCGTTCTTTTGAGTGAAACCAGTCGGTGGGATCAACCGAATGAAAAAATCGACGCAGTCGGTTGGATTACTCATTCCTTCTTTTGAGTGAAACCAGTCGGTCGGAGCAACCGAATAGAATCGACACAGTCGGTTGGACCACTCATTACTTTTCTTTCGAGTTAAATCAGTCGATGGGACCAACCGAATGAAAAAATTGACACAGTACGTTGGCCTCTTCATTAGTTCTTTTGAGTGAAACCAGTCAGTGGGAGCAACCGTATGAAACAGTCAGTCGGTCGTAGTTTTACTATGTTGGATTAATTTTCGTTTATTTATTTATTTTTTTCGAATGAAAGTAGTCTGTGGGAACAACTGAATGAAAACGTGCGACACTTTTGCAGTTTTGTACATTGACTGAATTACCCATTCTTTCTTTTCAAGAAATTTTGTACTGAATGAAGTAACTTTTCATTTTATAATATACAGTAACAGTGATTCTTATTTTGTTGTAGATTAAATTGTTTGAGGTGCCATCAACGAGTAACTAATTAGATGTCGTATCGCTGGAGCAGGTCTGCGATCACTTTAATTTCCCACCCCAGACTTCAAAAACGCCGATCATCTGGGCCCGATCAGATTACTTTCGCAGACACCGACCACGGGGTACCGCGGGGAGCGGGGACGTGAGAGGGGGTGCTGCCTCGCTTGCGTTTTCACTGCTGACAGCGCCAGCAGGCGCGCGCCAAACTCTACACAACAGTGGCTGTCGGGCGGGGCGTGCCATCGCCGATTGTTGTAGCTTTCTTACTGTCTCAATAAAGAAGCGTGAACACTACAGGGGGTTCCAAAATGATCACTACAAGTTTAATCTCGCATACCGTATCTCCGAAGTGGTAACAGGTAGAAACGTGCAGTTTGCGGCTTCTTGTTCACACATATCTAAGGTTCTAGCAGGACAGAGTTAAATATTTTAACTTTGAGCATACTTGCTAGATCCAAATTCTAAGATCACTAAAACATTAGATATTGTAAAAAAAAAGCCTTCATTAAAGTATTTCGTATAAAAATATTTCCTATATAAATATTTTTGTTAATTCCATCTAATTTGAAGGAGTACGAGAAGACATACAACATTTATCAGTGCTGTAAATTTTCTCCAGCGTGTCTGTATTCGTCTACAGTATATGAAAGCATTCATCTCAAGTTTCATAAGTATTCACTCTTGTCACGCCGCGGTGGAGTAGCCGAGCGGTCTAAGGCACTTCGCTGCGGAGGGCGCGGTTCTCGCCGCCGGAGGTTCGAGTCCTCCCTGGAGCATGGGTGTGTGTGTTGTCCTTAGGTTAGTTTATCTTAGTTTAAGTAGTTTGTAAGCTACGGACCGATTACCACGCAGTTTGGTCCGATAGATTTACAAACATTTGAACTCTTGTCACAGATATTTCTGTGGTTATCGGTGAAACGGTGTGGAGGTTTATTCCATCCCTCCGCCATGTACCATAGAAAATCTTAGCTGAACAGTGAACTGCCACTTGTTTTGAAAGTCAAGTGTTCAACATTTCATCAAGATCGGAATAAAACTCTATATTGGCGTCAAAGTCTGGAATACCTTCTATCATGCATCGAACTAAAGTAGATGTAGACGGTGATCATTCTCTTTCTTTGAAGGTGAAGAGTGAAATATATCATTAAAATTCGAATACAAACGTAATTTATCGAAGTTAGTAGGTAAAGTATCCTCCGCCATGCACCTACGAAATTTATTGTACACAATTACCTTCGTCTTGTTTTAAAGGTCAAGTGTGCAAAATTTCATCAAGATCGCAGCCAAATTGTGGTTTTTGTCGAAGTCCGTATATAAAGTACCCTCCGCCATGCATCGAATGAAATTTGATGTAGACAGTGACTTTCCTCTTGCTTTGAAGGTTAAGTGTGCAAAATTCATCAAGATTGGAACAAAACTGTAGATTTGCGTGCGCCTTGGTTGCACAGTGGTACAGTGCCAGACTACAAATCCAAAGATCGCGGGTTCGATCCCCGCCAGGTATTAGGATTTTTATCTGTCACTTTCCACTTCTTTCACCTCTGGAAGTATTGGCCATGTGAAAAATACCGAGTAGCCCCGTGGTTCGGAACCCACGTTAAACTGTAGGTCCCCCTATAACTGGCTGGGTAAGTCAGTTCGAAGGTCGGAGGAAGGCAACGGCATACCACCTCCAAACAGGACTATGTTTAGTAAAGCACTGTGGTGTTCAAACCAATCTTCGGATTGTTGACTGTTTTACTTTTTTTTTAAAAACACACAAACGGACACACTGCTATATTTATAAGATTTGTCTCTAAGAAAGTTTCATGCTGAATCACGGTTCCTTACACCCGAAAAGACTGAAGGAGTAAGCAAATGAAGTCACACAAAGTCGGTGAATTAATAAAAACATCCATATAACTGCAGAAACCGACAGTGACTTTTTCCAGCCGCTTGTATCGCATCAAGTGAAACCATTCAATGCCGAAAACATTCATATAAAGGGCAGAGACTTGTTTCATTCGGTGGTCGCGCATCGACTGAAACCAATCAAACCCACTGAATGAGTGAAAACATTCATATAGCGGCTGCAACCGATAGCGACTGGTTTCATTCGATTGTTTTGCATCGACTGAAACCACTCAAACCCCGCCAGCGAGTGAAAACATTCATACGGCCACAGAGACTATTTTCATTCGGTTGTTTCATTCGACTGAAAAAACCGACTGAACGAAAAAACAACCGATTGGCCAATCGGTTGTTAAAAACAGTCGGTTGTCCCATCACTATCTGTAAGGAACCTAATTTGTATACAATCTGGGCCGAAAGACTTGGTTTTGTTAAGTAATTTAAGTAGCTTTACAACTCCAATGATAGCTACTTCTAGATTACGCTTGTTGGCAGCTGTTCTTGATTCGAATTCTGGGGTATTTGCTTCATCTTCTTTGGTGGAATAATTTCGGAAAGTTGTTTAGTAATTCTGCTTTATCAGTACTGCCATCAGTTGTATCACCATTGCTATCGCTTAGTGAAGGTATTGATTGTGTTTTGACGCTTTTGTACTTTATATGTGACCAGAATTGCTTTGAATTTTCTACTAAATTAAGAAACAGAGTTTCGTTTTGGAACCTGTTGTAAGCTTTCGCATTGATATCAGCGCTAAATTTCCAGTTTCCATAAAAGATGGCTAGTCATGGGAATTTTATGTTTGTTTAAATTTGTCGTGCTGTTTTCTTTGCTTCTGCAAGGGTGATCTGACCTGTTTTGTGTACCAGGAGGCAGTCAGCTCCTTCTTTTGTTAATTTGTATGGTATAAATCACTCAATAGCTGTCGACATTATTTCTTTGTATGTAGGCTACATCTTATCTATACCCACATGATTAGTTTCTAAAGACTGCATACTCTCATTCAATCAAACGTTAAGCGAATTTTTATCTGCTTTTTTGAATAAATATATTTTTCGTTTAATTTTGCTGGATTTGGGAATTTCGATATTCGGTCTCACTGCGACAAATCTGTGTATCTGTTTTCATGCTCTTCATTAGCTCCGGTTGCTAGTAGGACAAGTATGTTTTCACAACCATTTACTATTCTAGTGATTTCATGAATTAATTGCCTTAAAATTTTGGGAATCGTGTGAGTTATCATACACATTACGCATATGCTAACGAATTTTATTCAGATAGTGGTTACAATTGTAATTTGTGTGTGATATAGTACGATATTTTGCTCTATCGACTCTTCACGTGAGGTTTACATGGTGTTTACTTACAGCGAGGCACCATGGGGCTACCATAATAGTGAAAAAGTCATTATCGTGGCCTTCTAGTATTGTGTGTGATCACCTCGGCGGGATATTTGGTCATTCTTCCATGAGTGGTATATCTAGCTCTGCAACGTTGTGGGAGGTGCTGGTCTGGCTGCAGTGGGTTTAAGTCCGGTGAACAAGTTGGCCACTGCATTCGTTCAATTCCATCAGCTTCAAACATGTTATCCACTTATCTAGGAATAGAGCCTGGGACCATCCTTCTCCCAGTTTCTGTGGACTAAACGGTGTCGTTGTTCTAATTGCTGACACACAGCCGGCCGCAGTGGTCGAGCGGTCTGTTGCGCGCCAGTCACGGTCTGCACGGCCGCTGCGGTCGGCGGTTCGAATCCTCCCTGGGGCATGGGTGTTTGTGATATCCTTAGCGTAAGGTAGTTTGTGTTAGTTAAGTAATTAGTGTGTAAGTCTAGCCACTGATGACCACGTAGTTTGCTCACATAAGACCTCACACACATTTGAGCTGGCACACAATAGGCATCCGTTCGTACATGGCACATTTCCGAAGGCGATTTCGGAGTGTGTGTGTTGATATTGCGCGTCCTGTTGCTGCCTGGAGGGTTGGTTGCAGCTGAGTTGCATTCAGTTTCCTGTCTGTTAACCCGTGGACGACCTTGGCCCTGTCTTATTTTAACGGTTCCTGTAATTTACACTTTGGGCGCTCCAATAGCTGCAGCCACCTCACTCTGTTTCTGTCCCGCTTCCAACCTTCCATTCCATAGCTTCGGGTAAATCACGTTGTTGTTGCATTGCATTACTTGCTCACTACACTATCTAAGCCCAACTGCTTGTGTAATTCGTTGGGTAGAGTAACCACAAGTTAACCCCAACCCCCTCTGCAGCATCGTTCTGTTATTACCACTATCTCGGTTGTCGTAATGTTGTTGTCTCCACTTCATAGTACCGGCAGAAAAATTTCGAACCATCTTAGTTCATTCTGCCGATGACGGTACTTCAGAAGCTAGATATCTCAACTAGTGTAGTTTTATGAGAATGCGTTCATTACATTTTCGGATGGTGTTTTGTACTTGCCTCCGATTTTGAACATATATTTTTACCAACATATGGAGGCTAGGTTAAGGCGTTTTTGAAATTTGATTCAATCTTTGTACATTTCTGCAGTCGAATCTTCACTAGCACAAGTGTCCACTTGTTGAGGCGGATATGTTCGATGTTATTATTCCAGGTAATTGTACTGTCAGAAGTATTAATAGTTGGCTCCTATTTTCCAATGTTAGTGTACATCTATAAGTACTAACTTTTGTAAAATAAATAAATAAATAATTTCTAGGGGCGCGTGTTCGAGTCCCGGACCGGGTCGCGCGGGGGCGGCAATCTTTAGGGCTGTCGGTGGGGGCTGTGCTCACGCAAGTGCTTACTTGTGGAGGCAGTTGCCCTTGTTACTGTTAAAACATAGGTTATTACAATTATCTTGATATGCAAATTTAATTTGATCAATTTGATGCGGAGGATGGGCAATTGGGTGTCTGCTGGGGTTGGAGGGGTGGGGGCAGACCTCGCATAAGTTTGTGCGGTCGTCGTAGGCGGTTATGACAATCATCACTAAGTGCGATATTGTTTGTTCTGTCCTTTTGGGAAGGGCAGCTGGCGGTGTCCTTTGATTAGCGGTCAGGCAAGTGGCCGAGGGGGGAGGGGTGGGAGTGGCGTCAGTCTGGCGGTGGTGTAGGCGTCTCGTGCGGCATACAGGTAGCTGTTTACTTGTCCTGCAAGTGCGTCAGTTATTAAGTGCAGTTACATGTAACCTGTCAGTCATCCTTAAGTGCGCTATTGTTTGGGTGTGGCGGCATCCTTTGATCTGCGGTCGGGCGATTGGCCGAGCGTGGAAACGGTACCTGGAGTCGATGACAAACAAAAGACGGGCAAATCTCAGTGATCTAATACCACTATTACTATACTACTCTCAGTTGTGGGAATGTTATCAAGTAAAAGGGAAGTGATATCTGGCGTTCCGCAGGGAAGTTTTATAGGACCCCTATTGTTACTTGTCCCCGCCAAGGTTCGAATCCTCTCTCGGGCATGGATGTTTGTGTTGTCTTTAGTAGAAGTGAGTTTGTAAGTTAAGTGACTGATGACCCCACAGTTAAGTCTCATATGCTTAACAAACATTTGAACATTTTTTTATTGTTACTTGTATTCATAAACGATTTAGGAGACAATATGAGGAGCAGTTGATACTGTCGTTTACCGGTTAGTTAAATCACCCGAATATAAAAAACAGCAGCAAAATGATTTAGATAAAATATCTGCATGGTGCAAAATTGGGCAGTAGACTGTAAATAATGAAAACTGTGAAGTCATCAATATGAGCTGAGCATTATGGGATCCCCACCAGTCGCGATTGACGTAGGACATAGAGAAGGTTCAGGGAAGGGTAGCTCGTTTTGTGTGCGATACAGGGAGAGTGTTTCACAGAAATTATACACGAGTTAGGGTCGAAATCTTTAAAAGAAAGGCGCTATTCGTTGCGGCGAGATCCATTTCCTAGATTTTTTTCATCAAATTTGTCCTCTGAATTCAGACTAATATTGTTAGAACCCAGCTACATACGGAGACATGGTCATAAGAAGGAAATAAGAGAAATCTAAATCTAAAACGGAGAGATTTAAGTGTTGTTTATTCCCTCGTTCTATTAGAGAATGGAACGGTAGAGAAATACCACGAAAGCAGTTCGATAAACCCTCTGCTAATGTTCAAATGTTTGTACAACTTATGGGACTCAGCTACGGGGTCATCAGTCCCTAAGCTTACAAACTACTTATGAACTAGCTAAGACTAAAGACGGCACAAATATCCATGTCCGAGAGGGGATTCGAACCCCCGACCGTAGTGGCCGTGCTGACCGTGACTGGAGCGCCTCAGTCACCTCGGCCGGCAAACCCTCTGCAGGTACTTAAAATGAGTTTGCAGGGTATTTATACAGATGTACATCGTGATCCACACGGTGCTGCTGAGAATTCATCCTACGTTTGGAGTGTTGTGTCTAACGATTATACCCAACAAAATAAGGTCGAAATAGCTTGTGTAGTCGCAAAATTGTGTGCACTATTATGAGACCACTGTGCTCATAAAGAAGATGGTCTGATGTACGACTTAAATGCAGCTTCGAAGCAGGGTTAGAAAGTAAAATCCAGATTTTGTTTGAAAATCTGTAGTTATTTGCTGTGAAATTTTTTCTCACTTTATCTTTTCTGAGTGGTCTGTACTTTTGAACGCTGGTATATTTGTGTGGTAGTATGTAACTAATTTACTCACGTGATTGTTGAGTTTATCGCGGCGTATTTGTTGCTCGAACAATCGTTAGGTGTACTGCCGACTCACTGTGTCCAGCGGGCATTCCCTCCCCCAGCAAACCGCCTTCTGCGCCCTGGTGCTGGCGTCGGCGGCCGCGGAGATGTCTGTGGTAGCATAGGTACAGTTACTAGCTGATACATAGTCTAGCTCACTGAGTCTCTTCCTGAGCTCAGTGCTGGTTCCCACGCTTTGCTGATATCGCAGCGTCAGTCCCGGTTGATGAGATCGTTTCTTGTGGGCATTTCCATGGCCTCTCTAACGACGCAGTCCCAGTATTTCCAAGTCTGTGTCAAATCCTATTGCGTTCGTATTCTGCGACGTGATTTTCGGACAAATAGTGCTCTAGAGTAGCCGAGGTGTTGTGTTACAGTAGTCAGGAATACCGCTCGTGCCCTCGTTATGATCTTCGAAGGTTCGCACTGCTTGTTCAGTATTTGCTTTGCCACATTTGTACAGAATCTGATATGCTCGAGACTTCCGCAAATCGAGGTCATTTGATGCTCCCCGGTAAAGCCAGTGTTTTATTGTGAGGGCACCCAATCTTGCCAGTACAAGTCATTGTGCCAACAATTTCTTGATGACTTCATCTTTCAAATCCGAGCCCTTGATGTGCACCCTGGTCCGGTTTGCCACCTCTTTCGCTCCGTTACGCCACCGAGCGAGGTGGCGCAGTGGACTCGCATTAGGGAGGACGGTGGTTTAAATCCACCTCCGGCCATCCAGAGTTAGGTTTTCCGTGCTTTACCTAAATCACTCCAGGCAAATTCCGGGATGGTTCCTTTCAAGGGGCACGGCCCCGTTCCTTCCCCATCCTTACCCAAAACTCCGAGTGTTAGCTCCGTCTCTAATGACCAAGCTGTCGACGGGACGTTAAACCCTGAGCTTCCTTCCTTCCGTTACGTCCTATTGTCAACCACATAAGGGCTTCAACATATCTGTGTGCCACTACGAAAGTCACTAGATCTCATAGGTTAGAAATTTGACGAGAGGACCTCCGATCTCTTCAGACAGGTCCTCACCTCCACGAATTTTCTTTTTAAGGGGAATATTGTGAACAAACGGATGTAGTCGCAATGTACAGGCCACTACCACGTGTGATGGAGAATTTAGATAGAGTATTTCGAAACAGCAGCCCTGATGTCATCCAAATACGAACCCACCTACTTTTTCCCGTATGTGGACGACACATTCGTCATCTGGCTCGATGGAAGGTGTACACTCCTCGAAGTCCTTGCCGATCTTAATTCCATACGTCTGAACGTCAAATTCACAGTGGTGACTGAAGCAGAAGGAAAACTACCATTACTGTACATCATGGGCAAGAGACATGGTGATGGGATGGGACTTCTTGGCCTGGAGATTATTGAAAGAAAACACACTTGTAGATGTATTTTCATGCAGCCAGCTACCTACATCCTGTGTAGAAGAATGGGGTACTGAAAAGACTAGTACACAGGGGGCACTGTATCTCAGGCGCTGGAAGTTCGCGGTGGCCGAGGGGACTGGGGCGCTTCAGTCACGGTCTGCACGGCCACTACGGTCGGGGGTTCGAATCCCCCCTCGGGCATGGATATTTGTGCCGTCCTTTGGATTAGCTAGTTCATAAGTAGTTTGTAAGTTTAGGGACTGATGACCCCGTAGTTACGTCCCTTAAGGTATACAAACATTTGAACATTTTTTTGGAAGTTCGCCCCAGGAATTGGAACACCTTAGGACGATGTTCTGATAAACGATTAGCCAGAATATTAGATTAGACGAACTCTCCACCCCACCCGTAAATCATAAATAAAGATACTAGTTTGTTTATACTGTATACTGGCACAGTATTGGGGCAAATCGGACGATTACTCAAAAAGCACTGAGTATAACTGTTTCCTTTCCTCCCAACAAAACAATGGGAAGTATTGAATATTACCTCTGAAGACTGGAGTATATGAGATTCCGTACCAATGTACACTGAACAGACTGTACGGACTGTCGAATATAAATAACGAGAGCACAAGCGGTATACGCGAATACTGTAATCCAAGAACTCGGTCGCTGCAGAGCACTTTTTGTCTGAAAATCATGCCACGGAATACAAACGCACTAGGATTTGACACAGACTTTGAAATACTGAGACTGCATTGTTAGCGAGGTCATCGAAATGCCCACCAGGAACACTCTCATAAACCGGGACTGAGGCTACAGCAACTGCAAGGCGTGGAAACTGACACTGAGTTTAATCATAAATACACTCAACAGACACGACGAGCGATATAACACGGCCGCGGAGCCCAGCACGTCAGAATGGCGACACGTCTGATCGCCGAAATATTGTGCCCAGACACTGGGTATTGAGCCGGCACTACACCCGAGGACTGTTCCAGCAATCCAATCATTTTAAGCTTAAAACACTTCCTATAGATTCGAAATATTAAAAATTACATGAGTATAATAGTAATGGTTATGTTGAAATTTCTTATGGCTGCCAGTTGTGAGTAGACTGATCTGTTTTCGTCCACAGGACAATGATGATTTTCAAGACCAGATAGTGCCAACAGTAGATCTTGTTATGGATGAGGATGGGAATGCAGATGTGCCCGATCAGAGAGTGGAAGATCAAGAAACTCGGCGTGTAGAGGAAGTCAATAATGGGTCTAGAGTCAGACATGTAATGGAAGACCAGTTACCAAATCGCACGGGAGAAGCTAACATACCGGCTGGCATCCAAAGTCAACGGACAGAGCAACAGGCACAGAGCAGCGGAAGAGGCGAAAATTTGGATAGCCTGACATACAGGATAATAGAGATATTGACACCACCTTTGGAAGGTACTAATAATAGATCTAGAATCGGCTATTTTATACAAAAACTATCACAGTCCCTAGAACAAACCAACAGTAGAGCTGGAACGAGGCATGGTTTGGTACAGCAAGAGGTACAGCGTATGGAAAAAGACTACGATAGATGCAGTGTCACTTATTATGCCTTGAAGAAAGAGAGAGAAGACTACAGAATAGATGGGATTATAGTTACTGTGTCACGCAAAAAACATAAAGAGCGGAATGAAGTTGCCGCCAGAATTGGTTTCGTGAAGGATCGAGTAGTGCTCATGGTAGAAGCCAACGATAGTGCTGGCATCATATTAGAAGGAGAACTACTGACCCTGCCCATGGGTGAAGTGAACAATAGCCCTGGCGTCAGATTTAAAGGAGTGGAGCTGCAGCTACTGCATATCGATGGTGCCAAAAGCGGTACAATTACCAACCATAATTTGTTAGACCAAAGCGGAGGGCTCATACTAACACCAATAGATGGAACTCGCCCCAGGCACTATCCATCAAAGCAAGATCAACAAATATGGTCCGTAATAGAAGGGCACAGTGCGACTGGTACCGAAAAGGAACCGTTGAACATAGTGGAAGTATCGATCAATCTAAATAGTGTCTGGGATGTAACGTATCAGCAGTGGTATCAGTTTTTTCTACCAGCCGTTCTTAGAGGTATCGCTAGTCCATCACTGTTGGAGCAAGTGGTGCAGCTTATAAGAAAACTCAGAATTGAAGAATGCTGTAACACACATGGAGTGCGGTCAGTTGTAATGGCTGTAAATATAGTGAGTATATCACAGTCAGTGGAAGATGCCAACAATAGAACTGGTACCAGGCTAGTAGAGTCAGATCTGCGAGAACGGGCTGTGGAAGAAAGCACCACCAGAGCTGGAGCCAGTCAGGAACTGGCAGTTGATCAAGAAATGCAGCCCATAGAGATAGGCGACAGTAGAGCTTCTACCAGATATGGTTCAATAGAGCATCAAGCACAACCTGTGGACGGAGTCAACAACGAAAATAGAAGCAGACATTCTATGATTGGGACGAATCAGCGGATACAGGCAGTGGAAGACTCCAACAATGGGGCTGGAACGGGGAATATAATTGTACAGCAACAGTCACAGCCAAGTGAAGGCTCCAGCATTAGAACTGGCGCACGAGAAGTGCTTCAGCAAGGCGGTCAGCTTGTGCAAGAAGCCAGTGACAGACCTGACTCCATTTCAAGAGTATCAGAACAAAGAGAACAGCATACAGGTCCAATCAAAGTAGGGGACTTCTATTGCGAGCATAGGAAATGGTCACTGATAAAGTTAGGAGGTGCAACTGCAGTTAACACAGGACAGTCAATGGAAGAAGCTAACAATTGTTGTCGCGCCATGCAAGAAGTGTTAGAACAACATGTGCAGTCTACGGGAGACGCTAACAATATAGCTGGAGACAGACAAGAATTGGTGAATCAACAAGCACATCCCATGGAAGATGTCAGCAACAGAGCTGATGCCCGATATGGTCAAGTAGAGCATCAAGCAGAACTCCAAGGTGAAGTGAACAATGAAAATTCCAACAGGCAGAGTGCAGTGGAGCGACAGGCACAAAACATACAAGTGCGTCACATGAATGGAGCCAATTGTGGAACTAGTGCCAATGAAAATGTGGAGCATCAACAGCCACAGCTCATCCAGGGAGTAAACAGTGCCGCTGATAGCAGGTTTAGAGCCATACAGCAACAGGTACCGGCCCTAGCAGGAGCCAGCAATAGAGATGGCTCTGACAGTAGAGGTGGAGAGCATTGTGTGCAGCCCATGGAAGGAGCCAACAGAGAAATTCGTACCAGGCAGAGAGATGAAGAGCAGCGATCTCAAGCAATGGGAGGACCAGTCAACAGCACGTTTGCCAGACTTGGAGTTGGAGAGCAGATTGTTCAACCTGTGCAAGGACACAGCAATGAAACTGGTGTTATGCAAAGAATAAGAGCGCTAGGTTTGCAACCCATCCAAACTGCCAGCAATCTGGTTAGAGCAAGGCAACGAGTTTTACAGCAAGACACACAGTCCAGGAACGTGGCCAGCGATAGACCTGACAGCAGGAGGGCTATTCCGATGGATGAGGACAATTGTCACCTTCCTGATGTAAGTAAGGTTGTTTTCTTGTGTAATACCTGCTCGATTTTTAATGCTGAAAATACAATATAGTCGTGTGTGTGTGTTTGCTCAAGGATTAACGTGATACAGAAAGCAGCGTGAGTGATTCTTGGGGTTGCTTGTTAAAATGCTTTTTATAGAGAGATCAGCGATAATTTTCCTTAATATGAATGTTTTAATATAATATGAATAGTGCAGCAGTATATCTTGTCAACATTTCAAAACATTATCCATCCTAATAGGGCTAACATTATGAAAACTGGCTCAAAAAACCTCCATAACATTGCAAGTCACTGAACGTTTACTTCAATAAGTCATTAATACGCTTTAAGGTCCTGAAGTATTGCGCATTGTACATCCAATAGAGTTAATATTTTGATGCTTGTATTCATTAAGTAATTCGAATATTTAATTTAACCATTCAATTTGACAAATGGGATCACAGTAAAATTATTTACTCCGCGCTCTTCAGTAGTCTACAATTTACATGCATATTTTGTTGGCGAATAGCGCACTAAAACAGAAGTTTTCCTACCTTTATGTTATTCGTATTGGCGTCAGGTTATTTACAAATGAGTAATTAAAGCAAAAATTTTGACAGTTCGGCCCAAAGATGAGCATAGTTTTCCTTCACATGCAACCAACAGGTCGCCAGACGCACCACTTACCTTTAACCGTTTAATGCATGACTTTTTATCTGAAGCTAGAAAAACTACCACGATTAACATATAGTGCGTATATACCGAGAAAAGTATTGAAAAAAATCCTTAAAATTATTATGAACTACTAGCAACAAAATGTTCATAGCTGCTCAGCTATATAGCGCTTCCATGATGTACCCGATGTAGTAAATGTCACTATTATTCCGCTCATCTTTCCAGAAAGACTACGCAACAGTAGTATGTGATTGACTACTTTTACAAGGCAAAGGAAGAATACTAATGTAAACAAACGCACATGTTAGGAGTTACTCAATGCAGCTAACTGTCGAAATGATTCAGTACCACTCTGAAATTTGTAGGACAACTGCTAGCGTATGTAACACTATGTATACAAGCAGCTACAAATGAATTTGTGGTAAAATATTGGTAAGTTTGAGAGATAATGGAAAAAAATATTTAGCTCATCAGCTACGCTATGCATTAAAGGGTTAATAATTCTCGGCTTTCTTAGTGAAGTGGCTTCTTTCTTTATGCTTCCGGTGAGCATTGGGGCTGAGCAAGAAGGAAGTCACGACTGACAGTTAACAAAAGTGAGTTTATTCCAGCAACCATTTTCACTGAAGCAAGTACTACCGTACGTTTAACAGACTTCTTTTCATTCTCAAAGAAGAATAAATATTTAGCGACATATAGTCGTCTCTTCGAAAATATCTGCAGCAGCTTCATTACCGATAGGAAACGTACTTGTCTCGAAATTCTTCTCATCTAGAGTAGTGTTTTGCAACCTGTAGGTCGCAACCTCAGGGGGTTGCCAAGTTGTGCTCGTGGGGTCGCCGTCACAGGAAGGAGTACGTGCACCATAAAATAACTAGGGGTTCAGTAATACAAAACGTATGCCTAAGTGAATTTTATGTAATGTTAAAATTACGGAGTTCCTCGTGTAACATTAATTATGAATTGAACAGATTATAGATTCTTTTATAATACAGTGAGTTAATGATGAATAAGCGCAAAGCCAGAAAACTGTTTTCAGGAACCAGTTGATAGGTAAGAGAACAAGGTTACATCAAGTAATTCTGGAAAATTAAAAAAAAAGCTATACTTCGAATGAAATTGTTTACACAGTGGGACCTTTCTTAATGAGCATAATTAGCTTTGAGCCTTGCCTGAAATGCGAAATACTTTTCAAGTAAACCATATATTTCTTTTGGAAAGCATGTGAAAATAGGTTAATGTGTTAACTTCCAACAGTTTAAAAGAAAGCTGTAGCAAAAGACAGAAGATTAAAGTAGTATTCTTTCAGATAACATAGTTTTGTATTCTTCAAAAGAGATACATTGGCTGTGAAGTACTTAGTTCTGCACCGCCGCTAGTCACACAAAAAAGAAGAAAAGGAAGGAAAAAATAGGACTAGTTAACGGAACTGGGCTTCTTCATCACGAAGGAGAGGAAGAAAGAAAAAGGGAACAGAAAGGTACGGCTATTCACGACCTTCACCATGAAAGGATGATGGGTGATGTTTCAGGGTTGTGGCAGGCAGATATGCGAGACAATCTCTGTAACTTCCACAATCCTGAAACATCACCTATCATCACTTCATGGCCTAGGTCGTGAATAACCTTCCCTCCTCTTCTACGTGATGAAGGAACCCAGTTCCTAAAACTAGTCCTATTTTTCCTTCCTTTTTCTTTTTTGTGACTATCGGCGGTACAGAACTAAGGTAAGTGCTGGCCAGCCACTCTATCTCTTTTAGAAAATACTTTATCATCTCTATGGAGAATTTCCATCAGTCATCGAATAACATTGGTTTGTTACGATTCTTGGGGAGGTGGGGGGGGGGGGGTCGCCAGAAAATGTTTACTTGGAAAGGGGTCAACATTCGATAAGGTTGAAAAATACTGATCTGGAGAAGTAGCCTGCAGATGTCAGATGCGGCGTGGCATGAGAAGTATTTCATTCGATACCGTCGCTTGGTTTGGTGAAACGCGAAGCGGTGTGTATCATTAATTGACGGGTCCGACTGACAACACAACCGAAGAAGTCAGAATATGAAAGGACGGGGTGCCAGGATAATCGTCCTTAAACACGGTTTTCCTAGTTTGCAGCTGCAAAATATTACCCCATAAAACACTGATAACGCTGCAGTCGAGGTAAACGGTAAGCAGAATTTATTATTATTAAAACAGGGAGAAACAGCTGTAGTCGCATTGAAACCTTTATTTCAATTACAAATCGATTTCAGACAGTGCCTAACCATCTCCAGTGCTGTAATAAATAAAAAATACAGAATCACCCTCTGTAGACGTAAAGTTTTTACAATATTAAGAAACGTAAGTAACTATTTTCAGACGTATAAGTCTTCATAATATGAAGAAACAAAATAGGAGAACATAGTATCATACCTAGAATTGAAGTCCTGTGGGCCCACAAATACTAGCGGTTTGCATGTAAACATTATACAAGAACTGAATACAGTGGATGTCAATCATATACTGATTTCTTAGCTTCAAGCTCTGCTGCGTGTGTGCAGATAGCACCCAGCACCATCTAAACAAATTATTAGAAGTTACTATACGCCACTTCTTTTTTCAGGAAATATTGTATACGCAAAATTTGCCTGGCATACACAAGATATGAGAAGTTTACACATAGTAGTGTATAAAACGAAATCCACAATAAATTTTTTGTGCCAGGATGGTTGAGTGGAGATGCGGGCATTGGATTAAATAAGGAAGACGTGAAATTATTGTAACATCAAAATGGGCTTCATTTTCTTAAGTTTTTACATGGTACCAAAAGGGATCCGGGGGGGGAGAAGTCGACACCTGTCCCTAGAGGTACATTTTAAGGAAAGGTTGAAGTCTGATCGAGCTCAAGAGAGCACGTCTAATCAGGTCGGAGGCCGGGGCGCAAAAGTGCGTCCGTTGATCAGGTTGGCTATGAGGTCTGGGTACAAACCCCACGTGACCACCAGTGTGGCTCCTGGTTGGTGGCTGGGTTTTGCCGATTCTCCGAGGATGGCGCACCCACGTCAGCAGAGTCGAGCCACCGAGGAGTGCACGTGTCGGGAACCTGCGTGTGGAAGCAGCACGCGGCCAGACCACCAGGCTGAGTCAAGTGCGTATCAAGATAAAATAAAACTATTACCCATCCTTATGTACCCCAGTGGGAGGCGTCGCCCTCGTACATTCCCAACTTGTACATTGTCAGTGTTGCCCTCTATAATATTATACGCTATGTACGTAAAAGTACATAAGTGTCACAACCTAAAAGAGAAAAAATTAAAAAATGCACAAACTGAAATTACAGGATTAGGAGGAGCCACTGATTTGAAAATAAAGTATTATTCATTAAAACAAGGATTTAACAGGATACGAAAATCGGGCCACCTGCGCCCTCTGTCCAAGTGATCAGTATCGTCATACAAAAGCTGACATAGCCCTCTAAGAAATCACATCTGAAAGTATCTCGTCAGTGTAAAGTACAATCCAAATACATGTAAATAATAAACCAAAATATGCTCCTTAAGCCTGATACGCATTGGTATTCTATTTTAAGGATACAGTGGAGGTTTCCAGGCTTAATGATCATACTTTGGTTTACGATTTACGCATAATGTTTGTAAATCTATCGGACCAAACTGCGTGGTCATCAGTCCGTAGCTTACAAACTACTTAAACCTAGGTAAACTAACCTAAGGACAACACACACACCCATGCCCCAGGGAGGACTCGAACCTCCACGGCGAGCAACGGCGCGCTCCGCAGCGAGACACTTTAGACCGCTCGGCTACGTATATTTGGATTGTTCTTTACACTGACGAGACAGTTTCAGATGCTGTAATTTCTTAAAGGGCTATTTCAACTTTTGTATGACTTTACTGATCAGTTGGACAGAAGGCGCAGGTGGCCTGATACTCGCATCCTGTTAAATCCTTGTTTTAATGAGTATTACTTTATTTTCAAATTAGTGACTCCTCCTACTCATGTAATTTCAGTTTGTGCATTTTTGTTATTTTTACTCTTTCAGTTTATGCCACTTTTGTATTTTTACATACTGTATGATATTATAGAGGGCAACACTCCACAATGTACAACTTGAAAATTTGATTGTGGATATCGTTTTATACACTACTATGTGTAAACGTTTTTCCTTCTCATATCTTGTATCCCAAATAAATTTTGTGTATACAAAAATAAATAAATAAATAATGTGGCTTCTTGTAATTTGTAATAATTTGTTTAGAGGGCGCTGGGTGCTATCTGCACACACGCCGCTGAGCTTGAAGCTAAGATATCAGTATACGATTTACATCCACTGTATTCAGTTCTTGTATAATGTTAACATGCAAACCGCTAGTATTTGTGGGTTCACAGAGTTTCGATTCTAGGTATGATACTATATTCTCCTATTTTGTTTCTTCATATTGTGAAGATTTTTTTAAAGCTTATTTTAGACTTGAAGTCTTGGTAGAGGTATGCAACCTTCATGATAAAAATTTTTAAATTCTAAAATTGCTTAGAGACTGCTTGAATAATCACTTCTAGATTTTGTTAGTAGATTATTTACTACACATTTTTGGAAACCTTTTTTTGTTTTTTTACTTTTTGGGCAACAGCACTTTCATTTAAATTTTTGTATAGAGAACAGTCTCGAGTGCAATGATTTATTTTTTTCGACTAGTTTGGATCTTCTTTTAGACCATCTTGATGAATTTTAGCTCCATTGATGTTGTGGAGCTGGCAGGTAACTTAGCTCCACAACATCAATGGAGCTAAAATTCATCAAGATGGTCTAAAAGAAGATCGAAACTAGTCGGAAAACATCATTGCACTCTAGACTGTTCTCTATATATAGATTATTTATTTTCAAAACACAATATGTTTCGGCCCATCATCTTGTGACCGATATATTATATATTTAGCTTTGATGCATTCAAATTTTTCTTTTAAAATACTGTCCTTATGTATTGCCAAACTAGAATAAACATCAATTGTGGTTTATTCTACTTTGTTAATACATAACAATAGTATTTTAAAAGACAAATTTGAATGCACCAAAGCTAAATATATAATATATGGGTCACCAGATGATGGGCTAAGCCCGAAACATGTTGTGTTTTGACAATAAATAATTTACTAACAACATCTAGAAGTGATTATTGTTCAAAATGTTCAAATGTTTGTATAGTATATGGGACTTAACTACGGGGTCATTAGTCCCTAAACTTACAAACTACTTATGAACTACTTACGAACTAGGACGGCACAAATATCCATGCCCGAGGGGGGATTCGAACCCCCGACCGTAGTGGCCGTGCTGACCGTGACTGAAGCGCCTCAGTCTCCTCAGCCACCGCGGCCGGCAAGTGATTATTCAAGCAATCCCTAAGCAATTTTAGAATCATTAAAAAAATATTGTGAAGACTTATACGTCTACGTATAGTTTCTTAGGTTTCTTAATACTGTAATGACTTTACGTCTACAGAGGTTGATTTTGTATTTTTGATTTATTACTGCACTGAAGATGGTCAGACCCCGACTGAAATCGGTTTGTAATTCAAATAAAGGTTTCAATGCGACCAAGGCTGTTTCTTCCTGTTTTAATAATTTTAATGTCGTCGCTCTGCACCTGACTCCAGATGGAGTCGTCTACATGTAGAAATTTTTATTTTTATTATTATTTTTTGTACAGAGCAATATTCCATCGAAGTTAACTGAATATGGATCTAATAAGGCGACATCTCAGTGAGACAGACGTACAGACGAAGGAAGCTGTTGTGAACTTAACCCTACAGAGTTGATCTCAACGTGAGACCTAAACTATGTAGCCGAAGACACCAACCCATATCACTATTTCTGGGTTCCAGAAATAGGACAGCGATGATGGTGTCGCGCCTCATTCACCACAGTCGTGGGTGTCCATAAAATGTTGAGTGTCTAAGTGCCCTAATCGGTATTTTCGTTTACTTCTGAACAATATTCCACTGATGGATGGTTGACGACGACGTGCCGAATATTCGCAGGCTGGCGAGGCTGCACTCTCCTCTCCTCTTCTCGCAGAGTCAAACGTTTTTACCTACATTAATCGCATTGTGATTCTGATGAGTGACAACTGATTTCGAATATATGAAATTTTATGGAAATTTGGTATGTAAAAAATTAATTATTAGGATCATTAGAGCTGCTTCGTTACACGTAATTACAGGGTGTCCAGAAAAGGACTCCCTGATTTCAAAATTAAATATCTCGAAAACAAAGATCGATAGAGGAATGCAGTAAACAGTATGTTTATTGTGAAAGCTGTAAGAAGTTTATAGAGCAGTTTGAAATAATAGTTACAAAAGTTGCTAACAGATGGCGCGCCGGCCGCGGTGGCCGAGGGGACTGAGGCGCTCCAGTCACGGTCTGCACCGCCCCTACGGTCGGGGGTTCGGATCCCCCCTTGGGCATGGATATTTGTGCCGTCCTTAGTCTTAGTTAGTTCATAAGTAGTTTGTAAGCTTAGTGACTGATGACCCCGAAGTTAAGTCCCATAAACTATACAAACATTTTTTAAACAGATGGCGCTTTAATCGCCATACGTAATACCTAGTATAAATAGTGATCCGAAGCCCAGAGCGATCAGTTCCACTATTGAAACGTGAAAGAAGGTTAGCGTACCGAAGGAAGAGATGAAAACCATGTACTCCATTGAACAACGCGTTTTTCTGGTGCAACAGTACCACAGGTTAGAAGAGAGTCCTACGGCAACAAGGCGAAGTTTTCAAGCACGATTTAATGTTCCAAAAGGACCCGATGCGAAAACCATTCGTACGCTCTTCGCAAAATTTCAACGAAAAGGCAGCGTAACTGATGATCTAGTGGGGCATGTTGGCCGCAAGCAAACCGCAGTTACGCCTGAAAATATCGCCACAGTTTCTGGAATTATTCAGCGAAATCCAATGTCATCCGTCCGTAGAATTGCATCTGAGACTGGTTTGAAGCGTTCCAGCACGCAGAAAATACTG
Organism: Locusta migratoria; assembly: GCA_026315105.1. Lineage (NCBI taxonomy): Eukaryota > Metazoa > Arthropoda > Insecta > Orthoptera > Acrididae > Locusta > Locusta migratoria. The sequence goes on from CM048755.1 coordinate 384,843,642, forward strand.
AGAAAGAGCCTACACATGTTTCCATTCAAAATTCAAACGCACCTAGCCATACCCGTACGAGCTGTGCAACAAAGGGTTGCCTTTGCTAATCAGATGCTCACAATGACTGATAGTGAAGGATTTGATGTTGGCTGCAACTGGTTTACAGATGAAGCACACTTCCACCTGAATGGATACGTGAATAAGCAGAACTGGTGATTTTGGGGTTCCGAAAGGCATATTGGTGTGAAGCGAAACCCCTGTATTCTCCTAAAGTTACTGTGTGGGCTGCAGTATGCAGCAGAGGCATTATTGGCCCTTTTTTCATTGGAGAAACGGTCACTGGTGCACGTTACGTTGCAATTTTGGAACAATTTGTCGCCACACAGCTAGCGTTAGAGGATCGACGAGGTACTGGATGGTTTATGCAAGATGGAGCCCGACCACATCGGACCGAACAAGTGTTTCGCTTTCTTGAGGAATACTTCGGGAATCGAGTCATTGCTTTGGAATATCCCAAATTTACTGGTGAAGGTATGGATTGGCCTCCATATTCGCCGGATTTGACTCCCTGTGACATTTTTTTGTGGGGCACAGTGAAAGACATAGTCTACGCGAAGCGTGTGAATCCATGTCGGTTGAGACACTACGAAATGTGATGGCGAATTTCATTCTTCGTTTGCGCCACCTGTGTAGTGCCAATGGTGAACATTTTGAAAACATTGTGATGTGATTGTTTGCAAAGAGTGTTTTCATACGAATATTTCACTTGAGCTGTAAAGCGTACAGCGCCATCTGTTAGCAGCTTTTGTAACTATTATTTCAAACTGCTGTATAAACTTCTTACAGCTTTCACAATAAACATATCGTTAACTGCATTCCTCTATCGATCTTTGTTTTCGAGATATTTCATTTTGAAATCAGGGAGCCCCTTTTCTGGACTCCCTGTACTTGTTACGTGTGTTTGTTGATATGCTTATTATGGTGAAATGAGCAATTGAGACGAAGTTCATGGGTAACCTGGCATTCGTGCTGTTCACTGTGGAATAGTGTCTTAACCCACTGTACAGTTAAGGGGATTGCTGCGCTTTACATTGGGAAGTTGGACCCTCGCACAAAGTGTACTTGGATTGCGTAATTCTGTCTGTTTGAAGAAGTTTTAGTTTGTCTGTCTCGTATTCACACACAAGTTTTATTTGTTGAATGTAGAATATCGATGTTCTTCCACACCAATTTACTTATTCTAATTACATTTTTTTTACTTTTTTCAGTCAACTGTTGCTGAAGATGGGGAGTCAACTGTTGAGCGTAGTTCACCAAGAATGGTAAGTAAGCGAGCATTCAGACCTATTAATTGCAAAGTATCTTGTTACCTGTGCGATGTTCATGATGGATTTGTTCACAGCACTGGCTTTGCACGTATACCGACAATGAAGCGGAGGGAGTGGTCCTTCGCGATATATGTCCACGGCAACAAAATCGCCCACGTTCCAATGAGGTAAGAAACTATTTTAGTTAATTCCAGTTGGATAATCTGATGAAACCATGTAAAATCGGAAAATGCTATAGTTTCAGGTATATAAAACAGTAAATCATGTTAAGAAGAAGGCGTAGCCATAAATTTTGTGAATACAGCGAGCGAAATAAACCTAGGCAGTTTTGCATATAACCTTTGTGTTTGTCTGCTTTTTATCCACCCTACTATTCATTGTCGCTTTGATGTTTTTCCCTTTAGTGGTTTACCGTTTCTTCAGCCGCTTTTTTTTAGTTTAGTCCCCAACTTGAGATCAGTCCGGTAAGATAAGGTTTGGACCCGCTTAAGTAAATCCACTTAACTGAGAATAACTTCTTCAATGGTGTACGTTCACATTGATATGGTGCTGTCGTTACGTGATTTGGGATTTATTGAAATAATGTGCTAGACGAGATATTCAACGAGTTGTTCAGATTATGAAGCTATAGGGTAGGCTGTGTTCACTCTTTACACTTTATCAAGTCTACTGTTTTGCACTACTATGTTTACTCTGGTTACTGCAGTAAACTTACCACTTATGTACGATTTATCAGACGTTTCGCTGCAAATATTAGTCAGCCATCTATCATCATCTGACACGACTTATTTCGTCATGAGCTTCTGAATGATATGAGTATTACAAAGGAAGTGTCCCGATTGACTGACTGACTGACTGACTGACTCATCATCGCCCAGCCCAAACCACTGAAGATAGAAACTTGAAATTTGTGGAGGGTGTTGATCTTACTCTGTAGGCGTCATTTACGAAGCGATTTTTCGATATTCCGTCCGTAAGGAGGTGAAATAGGGGATGAAACGTTTACTGAAAATACGTAGCTATTTACGCAATTTTGAAGCTAGAACTACAAAATTTCGGAATTTAATTCAGGGTTCGAATTTAAAAGACCCGTGTTTCGGCATTTTTTGAAATTCGACAAATAAGGGGGTTAAATAGGTGACGCAAAAAATTGATTTTCAAAAATATGTTGCTGTTAACTCAAATTTTAAGCTACAACTAAGAAACTTCGGATATGGAATCTTGGTGAGGATTAAAAATCCATGATTTTTAGTATTTTTGGAAATTCAACAAGTAAGAGGGTTAAATAGAGGATCAAAAATTCTTTTTGAAAACACGTTGCTATTGATACAATTTTGAAGCTAGAGCTGCAAAAATTGATATTTGTATAGTTGGTTAGACGTTAAAAAATACGTGTTTCGGTATTTTTTGAAATTCAACCTTCAACGGGGTTAAATTGGAGAGGGGGTGTTTTTCGAAAATATGTTGCTATTAAGGCAATTCTGAAGTTAGAACAACAAATTTTAGGATTTGAATTCGGGGTTCGAATTTAAAAGACACGCGTTTCGGCATTTTTTGAAATTCAACCAAGAAGGGGGTAAAATAGAGGACGCAAAAAAAATTGATTTTCAAAAAATATTGATGTTAACTCAAATTTCAAGCTACAACTATGAAACTTAGGATATGGACTCTTGATCAGGATTAAAAAGACACGAGTTTCGGTATTTTTGGAAATTCAAAAACTAATGGGGTAAAAGAGGGGATCAAAAATTCTTTTCGAAAACACTTTGTTGTCAAGACAATTTTGATGCTATAGCTGCAAAAATTGGTATTTGTATTGTTCTTTATGATTAAAAAAAACGTGTTTCGGTATTTTTGGAAATTCAACCATCAAAGGGGTTAAATTGGAGAGGGGATGTTTTTCGAAAGATCTGTTGCTATTTAGGCAGTTTTAAAGTTAGAACTACAAATTTTCGGATTTGGATTCGGGGTTAGTATTTAAAAGACACATTAAAAGACACATGTTTCGGTATTTTCGGAAATTAGACTAATAAGGGGGTGAAATACGGTATGCAAAAATTGATTTTCAAAGATATGTTGTTGTTATCTCAAATTTCGAGCTATAACTACGAAACTTAGGATATGGACTCTTGATCATGATTAAAAAGACACGAGTTTCGGTATTTTTGGAAATTCAACAACTAAGGGGGTAAATGAAGGGATCAAAAATTATTTTCGAAAACATTGCTGTAAAGACAATTTTGAAGCTATAGCTACAAAAATTGGTATTTGTATTGTTCGTTATGATTTAAAAAATCATCAGGATTAAAAAGAAACAACTTGTGCAGACCAACCAGCCTACGCATGCGAAGCAGCGGGGTTCAGGGTGTTACAAAAACGTACGGCCAAACTTTCAGGAAACATTCCTCACACACAAAGAAAGAAAATATGTCATATGGACATGTGTCCGGAAACGGTTAATTTCCATGTTAGAGCACATTTTAGTACGGATGAGGTTCCATTCCAACGTGATCAATTATAAATTTTCACAATCAACATGTGTGGGCTGACGAGAATCCGCACGCAATTGTGCAATCACGTCATCAACACAGATTTTCTGTGAACGTTTGGGCAGGAATTGTTGGTAATGTCTTGATTGGGCTTCATATTCTTCCACCTACGCTCACTGGAGGACGTTATCATAATTTCATACGGGATACTCTACCTGTGCTGCTAGAACATGTGGCTTTACAATTACGACATAACATGTGGTTCATGCACGATGGAGCTCCTGCACATTTCAGTCGACGTGTTCGTACGCTTCTCAACAACAGATTCGGTGACCGATGGATTGGTAGAGGCGGACCAATTGCATGGCCTCCACGCTCTCCTGACCTCAACCCTCTTGACTTTCATTTATTGTGGCATTTGAAAGCTCTTGTCTACGCAATCTCGGTAGCAAATGTAGAGACTCTTCGTGCTCGTATTGTTGGACGGCTGTGATACAATACGCCATTCTCCAGGGCTGCATCAGGGATTCCATGCGACGGAGGGTGGATGCATGTATCCTCACTAACGGAGGACATTTTGAACATTTCCTGTAACAAAGTGTTTGAAGTCACGCTGGTACGTTCTGTTGCTGTGTGTTTCCATTCCATGATTAATGTGATTTGAAGAGAAGTAATAAAATGAGCTCTAACATGAATATTAAGCGTTTCCGGACACATGTCCACATCACATATTTTCTTTCTTTGTGTGTGAGGAATGTTTCCTGAAAGTTTGGCCGTAACTTTTTGTAACACCCTTAAAATTCCTCTGGACTTTGGGCCGCATCTTCAATATACCAGATTGCACCGACGTTTCGGCCAAAGTTGTAGGCGGCCTTCTTCTGGGTATCACGTTTACTGCTGGATGAAGATTTTTTCTCTTTATTGATATTGTCTTATGCGAACAATCTTCGAGGTTATCAGTCGCTAGACTTAAACACTAGTTACGTGACTAACTTACACTAAGGACAACACAAACACCCATGCCCGGAGGAGGATTCGAACCCCCGACCGTAGCGGCCTTATTGATATTTTGAAGCCCCAGTTGGCGCAGGCTGGCAGCAGTCTGCATTCTGCTCTACAGCCGAGAGAATACAAAAGTGGGCAAACAGCATACAGTAAGTTTAAAACAGGATACGAGATGAAGATGTTGATAAAATTAAAACAAGAGACAATTCGGTGAAAGTTTTCAAAATGTCCAGTTGATGTACGACACAAAGGTACCGGATAAAATACACAGTCGACATTTGTTTTGTCGATGGCGGCGGTCGCAATACGTTAAAACTCCACAGCCAATGTGTCATAGCAGCCAGCCTGTCAGCTATGTAGCGATCGCGCTGGCTCATTCCTACCTCGATGGCGTGTAGTGGCATATGCGCTATGGTCTGTTTTTCTGATTGGCCACGACTCTGTTACAAACAACGTCACTGCTTGTTGCGGGACAGAAGGAATCTGTCGTGATGCGGCACAGCATTTCATCACTGCCATACACACAATATGCCTGTTATCACACGCAGTGCAGCCATCAGGTTGCTTTATCAGGCTTGATTCCATGGTGCAACTTGTGCTCAACGACTGTAATTTGACGTGTAGAAATATCTTTCCAGCAAACAGTCGTAAGTATTATTCATTAGCAGATCTAGATTTCGACCACTGTGTGGTCATTATCAGTGCTTAAAATAAAACGATTAAAACACGTAAAACATTTCGACGTGTTTTAATCGTTTTATTTTAAGCATTGATAATGACCACACAGTGGTCAAAATCTAGATCTCTTAATAAATAATACTTACGACTGATTGCTGGGAAAAATTTCTACAAATCAGGTTGCTTACAAGATGAAAGCAGAGCTCACCATCTGCAGCATAATTGACAGGACCGACTTGGGACCTTTGGTACAGAGTTGAGAGCGGGGGGTCTGAATCAGAGGCTCAGACGGTTCTGCGATCGTGTACGCTGCAGATTCCTCGACTTGCGCCATTGGGTGGCGGGGTTCCGGGTTCTGTTGAATAGGTCGGTAGCTGCTTCACGGGTACGGGAATCTGATTTTATTTTTTATTTTATTTTTAGGTTAGAGGGCCTCGGGAACACACAGTAAGAGTTTCAATCTCAAAAGGTATAGGTCAAAGAATGGTCGAACACAGATCGAAAAACCATTGGGCTAACAGTTGTAAAGTGTCGTACCTGCGTGGGAAAAGTTTCGTAGTGCCAAGCGCTAATAGAAAGTACAGAATCTCAAATAACTACAGGTACCGAAAGATGCCTAAAGCCGGAGATAAGTTCATCTAAAATTTTTACTAAGGGGCAAATGGTTTTCAGTAAGGATAGATGGAATAAAACAGGAGGTGGCGTATTTATTGCTGTGACAAGTGGTTTATCTTGTAGCGTAATTAAAGTAGATAGTTTCTGTGAATTGGTAAGGGTAGAGGTTATACCTGACAACAAGAATAAATTAATAATTGGCTCTTTTTACCGACCCCCTGACTCAGATTATTCGATTGCAGAAATGTTCAAAGAAAGTCTGGACCAAATTTCAAAAACGTTCCCCAAGCATACAATTGTAATTGGTGGCGGCTTTAACTTACCCTCGATATGTTGACAAAAATACATGTTTAAAACCGGAGGCAAACACAAAACTTCGTCCGAAGTCGTACTGAGCACATTCTTGGAAAATTATCTCGAGCAATTAGTTCATGAACCCACTAAAATAGTAAATGGTTGTGAAAATATACTTGACCTCTCAGTAACAAATAATCCGGAGCTAATACAGAGCATCGGAACAGACACAGGGATCAGTGAACACAGAGTAGTTGTGGCGAAAATGAATATCGGATTTCCCAAATCTACCAAAAATATATCTAATAAAAAAAGCAGATAAAAATTCGATTAACACTTTCCTGAGTGAGGATCTCCAGTCTTTCGAAACTAACAATGTTAGTTTAGATCAGCTTACATTCAAAGAAATAATACCGACAACCATTGACAGATTTATACCAAACAAATTAACAAAGGAGGGGTCTGATCCGCTGTGGTATACAAAACAAGTTAGATCAGTCTTGCAAAAGCAAAGAAAAAAGGATGCCAAATTTAAACCGACACAAAATCCTAAAGACTGGCAGTCTTTTACAGAAACTCGAAATTTTGCTCGAACTTCAATGCGAGAAGCTTATCATAAATTCCACAACGAAACCCTGTCGGGTAATTTGGCAGAGAATCCTGAGAAATTCTCGTCTTTTGTAAAGTATACTAGCGGTAAAATACAATCAATACCTTCACTAGGCTGTAGTAACGGTGATGCTACTGATAACAGTTCCGCTAAAGCAGAAATGCTTAACACAGCCTTTCGAAATTCCTTCACTACAGAAGACGAAGCAAATACTCCAGAATTCGTATCAAGAACAGCTACCAGCACGCGCAATTTAGAAGTAGATACCCCTGGTGTATTAAAGCAACTTAAGTCATTTAACAAAAGTAAGTCTTCCGGTCCCAATTGTATACCAATTAGGTTTCTTTCAGAGTATCCTGATGCGATAGCCGCATACCTAGTTACCATATACAACCGGTCGCTCAGTGAACGTTCCGTACCCAAAGACTGAAAAGTATCACAGGTTACGCCAATATTCAAGAAAGGCAGTAGGAGTGATCCTCAAAATTCACTTGCTGAGATGGGTTTTCACTTCGCTGCCAGAAACAAGAAAGAGAAATTTTACAGGCCCTATGATACCTCATTTGTCTGCTGTCGTATGTAGTAGGCTATGTATGCCTTTAGAGTATTTATTAGAGTATTTATTCAGGCTATCTTAGGTGCATTTTATATAGTTTCTAAGAAGTAGTTATAGTAGCTGTGTAATGCAAATTGACTAGCATGTATGGTTATTGATGCAGGCTGCCCCTGCCCGTGACCGGCAAACGACCCAGCGTAGTGGTTCAGTCCAGGCAGAGCCCTCAGCCCGACCAGGTTGCTCATTCTGGCCATCTAATGCAGCGCAACCAAGTGGCTCCTCCCGCCCAGGTCATTCAGCCCAAGTAAGTTGCTCATTCTTCTTATGCCTGACTAGGCCAGGTTACTCATTCGGGTCACACAGGTGCTACACGTCCTGCTGAGGTGGCTCTAAACAGTTAAGTTTCTCATCCTCGTCAACTGCTACAGCTCAGGCAGGTGACTCCAGATGTCCAACTGACAGCTCAGGTTGGTGGCTTAGCCCAGCCAAGTAGTTCAGGATCAACTCTGTCGACTGGCTCTGCCAAACCGACGCCGTCTAGATTAAAGAGGCCTGTGCGCTGCCTGCTAATAGTAGGCATAACAATAGTAATCAACTAGTGTTTTGTAGCCATGTGTTAAGTTTGAGAATACGTGAATGTCGCAGTCTGTTTCGTATTCTCAAACACACTGTGCGACATTCACGTATTCTCGAACTCAGCACAGTCTACACAGCGTTACTTGATAACAGTTGGTGTTACTGCTCTGGCAGAGAGATCACAATCGAGGTGGCGCTGACCTAACACAGTATATGGGCCTTATCTGGGGTTCAGCCCAGTGCATTGACTTGACCCACACTAATGTGTCAGTCCAGTCACATGGTTCAGGCCTTTCCACTTAACAGTTCAGTCAGTTGGTTCTCGAGATGGCGATTCGGTAGGCGTGTGCAGTTCCTTGGTAAGCTTTTCTATGACTATGTTGTATATTATTTTTGGTTTCGTGTCTCTGTAGTTATCTCGTATGGTCACGAATTCGGAGAGAGATCAAATGACTATAATTTGGTTATGATTCGATAGTGACTGGCTGTTCCTTCAAGAAGTGTAGTTTGTCAACAGGTTTCAAAACTCGTTCGGCCAGCACTTGAGTATTGCTCAGCAGTTTGCGATCCGTACCAGGTAGGGTTAATAGAAGACATAGAGGAGATCCAGTAGAGAGCAGCACGCTTTGTTATTGGCTCATTTAGGAAGAGCGAAAGCGTCACGGAGATGATTAGGAAACTCCAGAGGCAGTTGCTGAAAGACAAACGTTCTGTATTACAGTACGGGATTATGGCCGTGGTGGAGTGGCCGAGCGTTCTGAGGCACCTTGCTCCGGAGCGCGCGATTGCTCGACGTCGGAGGTACGAGTCCTCCCTCGGGTATGGGTGTGTGTGTGTTGTTCTTATCATATGATAGTTCAAGTAGTTTGTAAGCCTATTGACTGATAATCACAGAAATTAAGTCCCTTAGATTTACAACCATTCGAACATTTTGATCGTGATTATGTCAAAGTTTCGAGAGTGTATATTTCATTAAGAGTCAATCAATAAATTGCTTCCTCCTATCATATCTTTCAAAGCAAGCACAAGGATATGATCAGAGAGATGATGGCATACACGGAGGCATACAAGTAATAATTTTTCCCGTGAACATCGAACTAGAATACGAGGAAGTGACAATGGAACGCAAAGTACCCTCCACCACGCACCGTGAGATGGCTTGCGGCGTATGGATGTCGATGTGGATCTTGTCCAGGGAATTATTGTCCAACTATAGCAATGGGAGGAAAGGCTGTGCATTATAGAACTGCCTCTTGTGATCACAGGTCGCACCGGGAGCAGCATAGTGCTTATGCTTCTTCTTTTCAACGTCAGCTCCTATAGTCTGATAGACTTTTGTCCCTGCATTGTAAATCTATGGGGGATTGGAGTCACAATTAGGAAAAGACGTGGAGTGCTTTGTAAGGATGTGTTAAAGGTGCGAGGAGCAGGTCTTGGTGGCTGAGCTGCGGACATCATATCATTCAAGGAGTCATACATGTGTTTGAGAAGCCGACGTGTATTACTTCTTTATCGCTAGTAACGCTAAACGTAGTTGCGAGCCGGCCGCAGTGGCCGAGCGGTCTGCGACGCGCCAGTCACGGTCTGCACGGCCGCTGCGGTCGGGGGTTCGAATTCTCCATCGGGTATGGGTGTTCGTGTTGTCCTTAGCGTAAGTTAGTTTAAGTTAGTCAAGTAATTAGTGTGTAAGTCTAGCCACTTATAACCACGCAATTTGGTCGCATAAGACCTCACACACATTTGAACATTTTCGTAGTTCTGAACTTTTGGTGCTCTAGGCCGGTGAATGTCGTTTCAGACATAAAACGTCCAGTTAGACTTGGACATGGCTGGGTTGTTGTTATGTTGAACAGTTCTCGATGGTTGAGCTGTGACACTTTCAACCATTTTGTAGCTTACTTATTTGGTCCCATTAACTGTAGTATAGAGAGTCGTGTCTTCGTTGATTCGTAAAAGTCTAAGGACAAATGAACATTGACTACAATATGAAGTAATTCTTGATTATTCGCGATCTTTTGTATTAAATGTATCCAGACGTATTACGTGTTTGTTTTATTACTAAGTGCCAATAGCTACAGTTGGGACATGTAAACAATCCAGTGCTGCGTGGAGTGTCTGTGATTGTTCATCAAATAGTGTAAACTTTTCAGACAGGGATGTAATGCTTACGTTTTTATGTCAGGTGGGGGAAAATGTTAGAAGACGTTGTTTTTTATTGCTCACAGGAGCGGAATTCGTTTCTTTTTCTTCGTGAACTTACATTTTGTGAAGTACAATGTTCGCTGTTTCGAGTGCAAGATTGGTTGCTATGGCCAGTATTCAGAAATTTTACAGGAAGCGAAAACTGTTAAAACTACGCGATAGATGTGAATATCGCTGGTGGAAGCCTAAGGTAAATAGGCTGACTCAAAGGAACCAGTTCTCCGCAGGATCAGTGTGCAGAGAAGCTTTCAGACGATTGGCAAAAGAAAAAAAGAGAAGGATAATGGTGCTACGAACATAGTTGGCTTGGTGTAGTGTCGAGTAGAGTGTAGAATGTTCAGTACTTCTGGTTTTTTGTTCTGGAGATGGGAATGTCATTCTCCCCCACTGCGAAATACAGTGTTTAAAACTGGTTAATCATACGATGCGCTATACACCAGAGATGTTACAAAGTTTTTGATATGCATGAAGATATCAATTATAATGGATGATGTATACAGCTCGCAAGTTAGTGGTACTCACGATAGGAATGTAAGGATCTCAGAAGCGTAGTGGAGATGGTAAATTGTCCTTCGGCCAAGAAGCATAGTTTGATAGTTTGATGACTTAAAGTGCACTAGTTTCAACCAGTGCGGTGGCGGACAATGTGAACTTACATTAATCTTAAAAGGCTTGCTCGTTGTACCTTCTTTAGCTCAGAGACGAGTTTGAAACCTGTATGTAAATTTGTTAATGGTTTTTCAAGTATGGATGAAGCAAAAAACAGTAAGATCTTAAGAAGAAGTCTGTCAGTATAAATATTGACTACGTTACCTAGCCAGCATCTGAAACAGAAGAATGAAATACAGTGTTTAAAACTGGTTAATCATACGATGCGCTATATGCCATCTCCAGAACAAAAAACCAGAAGTACTGAACATTCTACACTCTACTCGAACTACACCAAGCCAACTATGTTCGTAGCCAACATTTTTGCTAGACGTCACTAAGATTTTGATTGAACAAAGTCATCAATTCGTCGGGGGTAGGAATCGGGTAAAACTACTGACGCACAATTTGCACCTGAATACGCAGAAATAATTCGTCTTACTCGTGGACGTAAATGTTAAGGAAAGATCTTAAATTATGAAAAAATAATTGTTTTTAATCATATTGGACAGCACGCAGAGTGCGTCATCAGATTTCTACAAGAAATCAATACACGTTGCAAAAGCATCGAACGTATATCGGATGTTGTTTGAGATCCTACTCATTTGATGAAAACTTCAGACACTAAACTTCCCACGATTACACACAAAGCGTTTGCCAATTATTAAGAAATTTGTAAAGACGGCAACCTTGTACAAATTTCACCACATAGTAGTAACTGGCGTTAAATTAAATATGGCACAGACATGAACCTGAAGGGTGTTCACGCCTTGTCGATTGCAAACTGTTTCACAGCCAGCAGGAATTGCTGCCTTTAGAGATTGTGGACTATCTCAACTAGTTTTCGAGCCAACATAGCGAGAAGAAATGCACACTGTGGACATATGGATAGATCCGTGCTGTGCCAACACCATCTAGATACAAGGCCAAACAACAGTTCCGTGATAAGTCACGCCGAGAGGCTGCCGTCGCTAGCTGAGCGGCTGGCCGCTGGGCACAGCCCACTGCCTCGTAGCGCCATCCAGTGAGCTTGCGATGGCGCCCTTTCGGTGTGACGTGACACGGACTTGTTATGAGGCCTTGTATCTAGATGGTGCGCCAGATTCACCCGCTGCGCCTCTTTGCACGCACTGCGTAGGCCAACTATACCACAACAACGCGATCTGTCGTCGACCCCTCAGGTCTTTCGGCTACCCCCAGCTGTTCCAACAGCTGCCTCGCGGGCAGAAGCGCTCACTGCCGCAGCAACACCGCCTAGAAACAAAGTCTGAGCTCAGTTGTGTCACGTCACAAGGAGAAGGCTGCAATTGTGTGGCTGATCGCTAGGGAACAGCCCTCTGTCTCATAACGGTATGGATACCAAATGGCAGCCTTCAAAACCGAGGACGTTTCTAGATTCATACCAAAATTTGCAAAAGTGTGCAGCTCTAATTTGAAACTAATAGATGCCCAGGCATCTTGCATTACTGCCTACGTAATGCTTTTAACCGGTCACCTCACAAGTCGTATTTCACGTTAATTGACACACCAGTTATTTCATTTGCTCCGAAATCGTAACTTGTGCTCTGCTCGGCGGCGACAGGAAGAAAGGTTAGTGTTTAAGACCCAGAGACATCGTGGTCATTAGAGACTGGTCTCATGCTCGGATTGTTTAGGAATTGTCCGTTTCCTTTCAAAAGAATTATCCCGGGACTTGACAGGAGTTATTTAGGAAATTCACGGAAAACCTAAATCTGGACGGCCGTTAGTGTATTTGAACCATCGACCTCCCGACTTCGAGTCCAGTGCATTACCACTGGGCCACCTCACTCGGTGGCAACATAGAAAAGAGAAACGCGTGGTAAAAATGTTACATTTTTGTAATAAAGGGTTAGTTCTATGTATTTCGTTTCTGTGAAGCAGTAAAAAATAAAAAAAAGATAAAAAATGGTACTCTCTCACCATTTTTGGGGTCCAAAAAATAGGACAAGTCCTGGTAAAAGAGGATGTCAGGTAACCCTACATTTATCAAGTAAGGTGGCGCACCGATAAGCCAGTGGACTCGCATTTGGGAGTATCGTGGTTCAAATCCATCTCCAGTCATCCAGATTTATATTTTCCATGATTTTCCTAAATCACTCCAAGCAAATGCCGGGATTGGTGCCATTGAATTTGCTCAGCCAATTTCCTTCCCCATTCCCTCCCAAAAATCCGAGTGCGAGCTCTGTCTCTAATGACTGAAAATGTTCAAATGTTTGTAGAGCTTATGGGACTTAACTACGGGGTCTTCAGTCCCTAAACTTATAAACTACTTATGAATTACCTTATACTAAAGACGGCACAAACATCCATGCCCGACGGGGCATTCGAACCCCCGACAGGGAACGGCCTCGCGCATCGTAGCATAGAGCCTCAATGTGCTCGACCACTCCACCGTGGCCTCTAATGACTATGCAGTCGAGGGGACCTTAAACCCTAATACTCTTCCTTCCTAACCGTACATAACAGTCAGCCAGCTACGCGATTGTGGCCTACTCTGTGGTGGTGGAGCTGAAGCCAATGAGAAATACAGGCCGCGGCGTGCACGTCATGTCACGTAAACAAGGTAGTCCTGAGCCGCTACCTGATTGGCCGGCCGCTGGGGCACAGGCTGTCTCATAGCGTCCAGCCACTCAGCTAGCGATCGCGCCGGCTCAGGACTACCTCGCTTACGTGACACGACGTGCACGCCGCGGCCTGTCTTTCTCATTGGCCACGTGGTGGAGCGAGTTGACGTCAGGCACACTAATAGTCTGTAAACATATGCTTTTGTTTTGTTACTTTGAATGTCTAGTTGTGACATCCACAATCATGCTATCTGTTTGTTATCTGTAACAGTATATTCTCTTTTATCGTGTAAACTGTTTCACGCCAAAATATTTTCGCACGAGATATTGGTCCTGGGATGAACTGTGTTCGCATCTGTGGCGCTCGGCCGCCATTTTGGTTGGGTGTCGCGCTCTCATCCGGCTTCATTTCACTGTAATTGTAATGCCTCTCTATGTTATTTTGTGCTCGGTGCCAGACGTATGGCGCACCGAACAGCCCCATTAGCCGGTTAGCCGGTTTGGAAGTGCAGCCGCTGGTATTGTGACGCCGCAGTCGCGCCTGTAAACAGCGCCTACGCTGCCTTGTGAGAAACAGCGCACTGCCAAACCGCCGCGGAGCAACCGCGGGCTTTAAACACAGCTTAGCGACTTGCCCACAGGAGTTCGACGTGGTATGCCATGTAAATTGTAGCTTATGCTCGTTTTCCTGGACGACAGCGCATAGCAAGAATAAGATCGGAGTTTTGGTTGAAACTGTATCGATACACTTTGGTAGCGATCAGAGATCTGAAGGTGTGGATGTGAGTAGCGCCTGGCAGGCGCGTGACTCGCGAAGCAGCCGAGCGTGACGGGCGGCAGGGCGGACTGGGGCACTGACTGCGATGTGATGAGTACTTTCCCTCTTTTCAAATAATATCGTGCACCGACAGCACAGAAGCCAAAGGTGTTAAGAGGTTTGTTTGTTTATTTATACTTCTCATTGTCATTAACATTAATAAAGATGTTTATTTCCACCTTCCAGTTGACCCAGCGTTGCATTGTTCTTCTACGTCTGTATACATACTCCGCAAGCCACCTCACGGTGTGTAGCGGAGGGTACTTTGTGTACGATGTTCCTGAAGTAGTAAAACAAATTAGTCACTAAACAAAAACAAATCTTCCGGTCCGGATTGTATACCAACTAGATTCCTCTCAGAGTATGCTGATGCAATAGCTCCATACTTATATATCATAATACAACCGATCACTCAGCGAAAGATCCGTACCCAAAGACTGGAAAGTTGCCCTGGTCACTTCAATATTCAAGAAAGGCAATAGGAGTGATCCCCAAAATTACAGGCCCATCTCAAATGTTCAAATGTTTGTAAAGCTTAAGGGACTTAACAGCGAGGTCATCAGTCGCTACAGGCCCATCTCATTGACGTCCATCTGCAGTAGAATTTTACAGAACGACCTATTAACCAATAGTCAACACGGATTCAGAAAGTATCGTTCTTCCGAAACACAGCTTGCCCTTTATTCATATGAAGTGATAAGTGCCATCTACAAGGGATCTCAAATCGATTCCATAATCCTGAATTTCCGGAAGGCTTTTGACATTGTACCTCACAAGGGGCTTCTTATGAAACTGCCTGCTTATGGAATATCGCCTCAATTGTGCGATTGGATTCGCGATTTCCTATAAGAAAGGACAGAGTTCCTAGTAATTGACGGTAAGTCATCGAGTAAAACAGAAGTGATATCTGGCGTTCCACAGGGAAGCGTTATAGGTTCCCTACTCTTCCTTGTGTTTATAAACGATGTAGGAAACAATCTGAATAGCTCTCTTAGACTGTTCGCGGATGATGCTGTGCTTTTACTGGTTAGTGACGTAAACAGCGGATCAAAAGCAACTGCAAAGCTATTTAGACAAAATTTATACATGGTGCGAAAATTGGCAATTAAAACTAAATAATGTAAATTGTGAAGTAATACACATGACTACTAAGAGAAATCCGCTGAACTTCAATTACGCGTTAAATCAGTCAAACCTTAAGATGGAAAATACTATCAAATACCTAGGAGTTAAAATTACGAACAACTTAGACTGGAGAGAACACACAGAAAATACTGTGGGGATGGCGAACCTAAGATTACGTTTCATTGGCAGAACGCTTCGAAGATGCACCAGCTCCACCAAAGAGACTGACTACATCACACTTCTACGTCCTCTCCTGGAGTACTGTTGCCCAGTGTGGGACCCTAACCAGGTGGGACTGACGGAAGACATTGAGAAGGTTCTGAGAAGGGCAACTCGTTTTGTTTTATCATGTTACGGGGGGGGGGGGGGGAGCGGCACGGAAATGATGCACGATTTGAGGTGGAAATCATTAAAAGAACAACGTTATTCGTTGCGGCGAGTTCTCTTTGCGAAACTTCTGAATGTGGAAGTATTTTGCTAGCACCCGCAAATTACAAGTTACTCTGTCCATCAGATCATTTATATAGGTAGAAAATAATAGCGGTCCTATCACACTCCCTTGGGGTAAGCCTGACGTTAGATTCGTCTCTGATGAACACTCGCCGTCGGGAACAATGTATTGCGTTCTATACTTAAGAAGTCTTCCCGCTAGTCACAAATCTTTGAACCTATTCCATATGATCGTATCTTCTTAGCAGTCTGCAGTGTGGAACTGCGTCAAATGCCTTTTTTTAAGTCTAGAAAAACACATTCTCCCTGTTACCCTTCATCCATGGCTCACAAGATGTCATGTGAGAAAAGGGCAAGCTGAGTTTCACATAAACGATGTTTCTTAAACTCATGCTGATTCTTAGAAAGAAGCTTTTATTATGCGGATCAGTTCTTTTACCTTCCATGTAAACGGCAGTCATCTGCTTTTTTTCGGTTACTAGGAACTTTGCACTGAATTAAAGATTCACGATAAATGCAAGCTAAGTAAGGGGCCCATGCCGCAGAATACGCTTTGTAAATCCGTACTGGTATTCCATCCGGACCAGGACACTATCTTCTATTTAGCTCTCTCAGCTGCTTTTCTACACCGGAATTACCTATGACTATGTTGTCCATTTTGGAGTTAGGGCGTTGACAAATGATGGTAGATTTGTGCGGTCCTCGTGCGTGAAAAATTTCTTAAAGGTTAAATTTAGAATTTCAGCTTTCCGTTTGCTTTCTTCTATTACTGCTCCGGAATGATCAATGAGTGACTGGATAGTAACCTTTGACCCGCTTATCGATTTTACATAGGACCAGAATTTTTTCGGGTTCTCGGAAAGATCTTTTGCTAAGGTATGGCTTTGGTGATTATTGTATGCTTCGCGCATCGATCTTTTTATAGACTCACGAATCTCTACTAACTTTTGCCTGTCATCATTTGCGTGTTCTTTATTGAACCGAGAGTGCAACAGCCTTTGCTTTCTCAGTAGCTTGCTAACATCATTACTATACAACGGTGGATCTTTTTCCATCCTTAATCGACTTTAAAGGCACCTATTTCTCTAACGCTTTATTTACAATGCATTTAAATTTAGTCCACAATTCCTCTATATCCATTGTACCGGAACTGAACGATGCCCATTCATTTTCTAAGTGTGATCCTAACAATTGCTTATCTGCTTTTTCTAAGAAAAACACGCTCCTAGCCTTCCTGATTGGTTTATTAACTTTGGTCACCATTGACGCTATGACGATATCAAGACAGTTTTCGTAAAATGTGTCCAAAAGTAGCTCGCAAGACTGCTTGACTGTACCGCCTGAATGAAACTAGAGAGGTCCCAATCTATACTCTTTAAGTTTGAAGTCTTCCCCAACTAATATTGAATGGCCCGGATACCTATGCACTACCTGGTGTAGACTTTCTTTGAATGACTCTAAAACTGCTACAGCAGCACTGGGGGGCCGGTAAAAACACCCAACTATTAACTTTACTTCTCTTAGACCTGTTATACGTGGCCAGATAACTTCACAGTTACTCTCAACCTCGACCTCAGTAGAAACAATATCTTTGTCCAAGCCGATAAACATTCCATTTGTGTCTGATCTGTCTTTCCGATATACATTGCACGCATCGCTAAATATTTCCGAGCTTCCCACATCATGATTTAGCCAGCTTTCGGTGCCTAAAACTATCTGAGCACAATAACTCCCTGCAGCGCGGTAAATTCGGTAACTTTGTTTTTAATACTTTGAAAGTTTACGGCTAATATTTTGATAGTCGAATTATTGTTCTGAATGCTGACTGGCGAGTGCTCATCAGAGCTAGCGCCTTGCCTAAAAAAAAAAAAAAATGTGCACCCCACACGTACTCTGCTACCCGAGTAGATGCTTCTTTAGTGTAGTGGACCCCAGATCTACCTAGGGGCGTCCTACAATTCCCCACCCGATAACGAAGATCCAGAAAACTGTAGCCATGACTGTCACAGAGTCGGCGAAGCCTCTGGTTCAGACCCTCCACTCGGCTCCAAACCAAAGGCTCTTGATCAACCCCGGGAACAGTGCCACAAATCGACAGCTCTGCTTGCACACCACGTGCGAGGCCAGCAGCCTTCACCAATTCCTCCAGCCACCAGTAGGATGTCCTCAGAACCCAAGCGACAAGCGGCATTGGTGCCGACGTGAGCCACGACTTGCAGTCGACCGCACCCCGTACGGTCGATAGCCACCGGCAGGACCGCCTCCACATCTCGGATGAGGGCTCCCGGCAGGCACACCGAGTGCACGTTGGACTTCTTTCCGGATCTGGACGCTATCTGCCTAAGGGGCTCCATCACGCACCTAACATTGGAGCTCCCAATAACTAATAATCTCCTCCACTCGTGCACCTGCTCGACCCTGCTGAAGGAGTGGCCACACGTCCACTCACAGGATGAACTGGCGTGGCCGAAAGGCCAGTGTCCACATTGGGCTTCCGTCTCGAGCGACGCGAATGCCGTTCAACCAACACCGCCTAGAAGACAAGGCCTGACAACTGGCTGTGTCTACGTCACACTAAGAGCCGGCGGCTGCCAGTTGACAGGCTGCCCAGTGGGGCACGCCCACCGCCTCGTAGCGGCTGACCAGTCAGATTGCGTTCGCCGCTTCTCGGTGTGACGTAGGCACGGCCAGTTGTGAGGCGGTTCAACCCGTCACTCCCCTTGCGGAGAGAGCTGCTCGACCAGGTCCGGTGCACATGAAGGTGCCTAGACAGCAGGGACAGAGGGCGAAGCCTGAGACACCTGAGGTGTCCCACTCAACGCACAAGACTCCCGATCGCCACTGCACCACGAGACAGCACCTGAAGACGGCTGACCGTAGCCAACTCCTCAAACGTTCAAATGTTTGTAAATCTGTCGGACCAAACTGCGTGGTCATCAGTCCGTAGCTTACAAACTACTTAAACTAAGGTAAACACAAACACTCATGCCCCAGGGAGGACTCGAACCTCCGTCGGTGAGCAGCTGCGCGCTCCGCAGCGAGGCGCTTTAGAACGCTCGCCTACTCCACCGCGGCGGCCATCTCCTCCTGCGTCCGCACACAGCAGGCACACACACCCTGTTGATACAATTAACTGTGGAGAGTAGAAAACTAAGTAATCAACTTTTTAACTTGTTTAGTAGTTTAATAAAGGCGGCTGGCGGCTGACTGAACTGTGGTCAGTGGTAAGTATACTGTCAATACAACGAAATTGCCTCTGGCTGTTTTCAAAATAAACAAAAAATCTACGCAATACACTATTATCAAACACGCGGGAATAAAAGCTTTCTGAAAGCGACACATGAAATAAAGAAGTGACAAGTTGATACCTAAATTACGTAGCTTGCAGCACAAATGAAATATGACAAGTACGTGAGAATAAATCTTTTAAAAAATAAAGCACTAACGAAAATTAAGAAATTGACTGGCAACGAAATTTCACACAAATCAAATTATGATACTTAGCGCTCTGAACGATGTGACAGTGACAGCAGCTGGCAGGATTGTTGTGAACGACGATTGTCCGACTGAACACAAAGTCTTGACTCATCTATGAACAGAACCCGACGCCATTCGTTACGATTGCAATCCTGATGACCCTCCACCCAGTTTCTGCGGGCTAAACGGTGTCGTGTTTTTAGTGGGTTACACACTACAGGCCTCCGTGTGTAGACGCCACATTCACGAAGGTTATTTCGGACTGTCTGTGATGATATTGCGCGTCCTGTTGCTGCCTGGAGTACCATTCAGCCTCCTGTCGCGACAGGCTGTTAACCGTTGATAACGGTCATCTCTTGCTGATGGTACTCATGGACGTCCTTCGCCTTGACTTATTACGGTTCCTGTTGTCTGAATTCAGGTGCAGGTCCCGGAAATTACTCTTTGGGACACTCCAATAGCTGCCGCCATCTCCCTCTGCATATGCCATTCCAACCTTCCTATGGTTTTCCATGCTATACCTTCGGATACGTCACATTGTTGCATTGCACTACCCTCTCACTCCACTATCTGAACCTGTTATAATGATAACACAATAAAAGCAAAATCCAAGCTTCCATCAATTTATTTACGCAGCACTTTCACAAACGCACAGGTTAGACAAGTCATACGTCGGTAGGTCTTCCTTGGTACGGCACGCCAAATCTCGTAGAAATGCCCCAGGAATATAGAGCCGGAAGTGGCAGCTCACTATTGAAGTCCTCGTAGCACTACGTTCGGCACGTCAATAAACAATAAGCGAAGGTATCACTGGCGAACACTGGGTTGCTGAGGCAGGTGCGGCCGCCTATATTTGGTTCTGGTAGTTCGGGTGTGAGCCAGGCGGTGGCGCCGTGGACGTCTAGTGTAGACTCGCTTCCATCTCGCAACACTAACCCTCTAGCGGTCGAGTCGAACTGTACCGTGCGGCCGGCCGGCGAGCCTTCGTCTGCGCGCCTGACTTCCTTGTGTGGCTTGCGCTGCAGGCCGTCTACTTGGCGTGGCGCCAGCTGCTGGGTTGTCGGCCGGCGGCGGCGGATACCACAGAACCCATCTGCTTGTGTAATTCGTTTGGTAAACACAAGTCAACACTAACCTCCTCTACAGCAGCTTTCTGTTGTTACCACTATCTAGGTTGCCATAATGTTGTTGTCTCCACTCCGTAGAACCTACAAAAAGACGTCGAACCATTTTAGTTCATACTGCTGATGAAGATACTTTAAAACCTAGATACTTCAACTGATCCCCTAATTGTTTTAACCAGTGTACGTATGGCAGGTACAGTATTCTTCACATCTTCTAAGATGTAGTGCATATTTCTTATTTGTTCAGTTATGCAAAAGTTCCACAATCTTTAATGTAAAATCTGTGTTATGTTAATATGGGTTAAGATTAAACATATGCATATTTTTCGTGTTTTTCAGATTGCTAACACCACAGAACAACAGAATGTAGCTCGGCCTGGTCCTTCAACCCAAACAAATCGCTCAACACTGGCTGTTGCTTCAGCAGGGCCCAGTGGCTCATCCCAGATGTCTGTTTCAGTTCAACGAAGTGCCTCAGTACAATCAGGTAAGTCAACAAATTTAGTGATTTTGTTCAACCAAATGATGCAGTAGCTCATCCATCATCTTTTCTATCTCCATCCAAATGATACATCCCAGAGTGATGACTCACCACAGTGCCGGCCGCGGTGGCCGAGGAGACTGAGGTGCTCCAGTCACGGTCTGCACGGCCACTACGGTCGGGGGTTCGAATCCCCCCTCGGGCATGGATATTTGTGCCGTCCTAGTTCGTAAGTAGTTCATAAGTAGTAGGGACTGATGACCCCGTAGTTAAGTCCCATAAACTATACAAACATTTGAACATTTGAACTCACCACAGTCCCATGGTTACTTCAGCCAGGTGACTGAGCTCGGGGCTTTGGCTCAGCTCAGTCTGATATTTCAGCTGACAAGGTAGGCCAACACAGCATTATGCCTCAACATATTGCAGTGACTCACCACAGCCCAGTGATTCATGACAGCCTTTTATCTAAGTTCAACCAGCTTGGTCAACACATACTGGTGGCTAAGCATTGAAACGTAGCTGGTTCTAGCCCAACATCTAAGTGCAACCAGGTGATTCATCCCTGCCTGATGACTCAGTAAAATCCCATGGCTCATATGATTCGAGACGCTCAGCACAGTCTTCTGCTAATTTCAACCCAGTGGTTTAGCCCCTTTAGGTATGCCAGCACAGCCCTGTGGTTGAGCATAGTCCATTGACTTAGCACAGCCCAGTGGCTCATGTTATACTTGTACCTCAGTCCAGCCAGGTGGACTAATACAACCTCATGGCTCAGCAGAGCCGGCTGCAGTGGCCGAGCAGTCTGTGGCGTGCCAGCCACGGTCTGCATGGACGCAGCGGTCGGAGGTTCAAATACCCCTCGGGCATGGATGTTTGTGCAGTCTTTAGTATAAGCTAGTTCATGAGTAGTTTGTAAGTTTACAGACTGATGGCCCCGTAGTTAAGTCCCTTAAGCTGTACAAACATTTGAATTAGGCTCAGCAGAGCCCAGTAGCTCATTCCAGCCCCTTCTGCATTATCCCATGGCTTAATGCAGGTAGTTGTCCGGCTCATCTCAACCTGGTATATTAGCCTAACCAGGTATGCTGGCTCAGAATTGTGGCTCAGAATGGTCCTATTACTCAGCACACCCCTGTGAGTCATACCAGCCATGTTATCTTCAGCACAGTCCAGAGGCTCATGTCAGCCTTTCATCAGATCAGTCAGATAGGCCAGTGCAGCCTGGTGGGTCAGAGCAGCCCAATAGCTCATCTCAAACCTGTGTCAAAGTGATGGTTTATCCTGGACTGTTGGCTCAGTACACTACCATGACTCTTCTCTTGCATACAGTTTAGTATAGTCCTGTGGCTCATCTCAGTCTGGTGTCTCAGCCCAACAAGGTAGGGCAGCAAGGCCTTGTGACTCAGCATGTCCTAATGACTCAGCATAGCCTAGTAGCTCAATGTCAGGCTTGTATCTTAGACAAAACGATATGGGCTGGTACAGTATAGTGGCTCAAAAGAGTTCAGTCCCAGCCCAACATATCTGTCCATACTGATGGTTCATGCCAGTTCTGTGACTCAGCAATATTCCATGACTCATATCATCCAAGGGACTCAATGTGATCTCATTACACACTGCAGCCTAGTGTATCAGGGTGAACAGGTAGTCCAGAAGAGCCTTGTAGCTCAGGATGATCTAATGATTCTGTACAGCTCAGTGGCTTATGTCAGCTTTGTTTCTCAGTCCAACCAGGTGGGTCATCAACATCCAATCGTTCTTCCATGCCTGATGTCTCAGTCCAGCCTGGTGGTTCAGCACAGTCTCGTGGCTTATCAAGTACAGGTGGCCCAGCAAGGGCCTGTGTCTCATCACGGCCTGGTGTCTCAGCGCAGTCAGGTAGGCCAACACTGCATTCTTACTCAGCAGGCTCCAATGACACACCACAGCCCAGTGGCTCATGTCAGTATTCTTTCTCAGTCCAACCAGGTGGGTCATCAACATCCAATCGCTCTTCCATGCCTGATGTCTCAGTCCAGCATGGTGGTTCATCCCAGGCTGGTGGCTCAACACAGTCTCATGGCTTATCAAGTACAGGTGGCCCAGCAAGGGCCTGTGTCTCATCACGGCCTGGTGTCTCAGCGCAGCCAGGTAGGCCAACACTGCATTCTTACTCAGCATGCTCCAATGACACACCACAGCCCAGTGGATCATGTCAGTATTCTTTCTCAGTCCAACCTGGTGGGTCATCAACATCCAATCGCTCTTCCATGCCTGATGTCTCAGTCCAGCCTGGTGGTTCAGCACAGTCTCGTGGCTTATCAAGTACAGGTGGCCCAGCAAGGGCCTGTGTCTCATCACGGCCTGGTGTCTCAGCGCAGTCAGGTAGGCCAACACTGCATTCTTACTCAGCAGGCTCCAATGACACACCACAGCCCAGTGGCTCATGTCAGTATTCTTTCTCAGTCCAACCAGGTGGGTCATCAACATCCAATCGCTCTTCCATGCCTGATGTCTCAGTCCAGCCTGGTGGTTCATCCCAGGCTGGTGGCTCAACACAGTCTCATGGCTTATCAAGTACAGGTGGCCCAGCAAGGGCCTGTGTCTCATCACAGCCAGGTAGGCCAACACTGCATTCTTACTCAGCATGCTCCAATGACACACCACAGCCCAGTGGATCATGTCAGTATTCTTTCTCAGTCCAACCTGGTGGGTCATCAACATCCAATCGCTCTTCCATGCCTGATGTCTCAGTCCAGCCTGGTGGTTCAGCACAGTCTCATGGCTTATCAAGTACAGGTGGCCCAGCAAGGGCCTGTGTCTCATCACGGCCTGGTGTCTCAGCTCAGCCAGGTAGGCCAACACTGCATTCTTACTCAGCATGCTCCAATGACACACCACAGCCCAGTGGCTCATGTCAGTATTGTTTTTCAGTCCAACCAGGTGGGTCATCAACATCCAATCGCTCTTCCATGCCTGATGTCTCAGTCCAGCCTGGTGGTTCATCCCAGCCTGGTGGTTCAGCACAGTCTCATGGCTCATCAAATACAGGTGGCCCAGCAAGGGCCTGTGTCTCATCACAGCCTGGTGTCTCAGCCCAACCAGGTAGGCCAACACTGCATTCTTACTCAGCATGCTCCAATGACACACCACAGCCCAGTGGCTCATGTCGGTATTGTTTCTCTGTCCAACCAGGAGGGTCAGCACAACCTGCTGCATCATCGCAGTCGAGTGGCTTGTCTCAGCCTGATGTCTCAGTCCATCCAGGTGGTCCAACCGAATGTGATCTATCAGCAGGGTACAGTAGCTCTGATGAAACCAGTGTCTCTGATGAGCCTGTCCCAGTTCGATACAGGCGATCACCCCACCCACGTGTGCTAACCTACGCCTTCCCTGACGCATCAGAAACCAGTGAATCTGAAACGTCAGATTCTGAGGATTTTCCACTGGTAAGCAGTCACATTCTGCACTTCTAACCAACATTAATTTTTGCTTCCATGTCAGAACAGTTACTTTAAAGTTTAAACTGACAATTTTTTCTAAAGACATACCACATGATAACACTCTTTTTAAGATTTGACTATGAGGGACTGTGTTGTAGACTTCAAGTAACACGCAAAATGTGGATTCAAGTCCACCACCGAGTTTACATCTTGCAATTTTCCAAATTTAGAAAGAGATTTATGCTTCGCACACAATCGAAAATTCTTTATTCAATGTCCTCTTAATCGTTCAACATACATTTCATTGACAGTTCAAGGCTGGCAGCTAGGTTTGTAACTGGTAGATTCGATCAATACGCGAATGTTTTGAAATACTTCAGGAACTCAGATAGGAGTCGCTGGAGGGAAGGTGCTGTTCTTCTCAAGAAACAATGGTGACAAAATTTAGATGTCCGGAATTTGAGATGGACTGCAGAATGATTCTACTGCCACCAACCTATATTTCGCATATAGACCACAAAGATAAGATCAGAAAGATTAGGACTCATAGAGATACATACAAGCATTCGTTTCTCCCATGCTCTGTGTGGGGGTGGAACAGGAAAGCAAGTAACCAGCTGTGGTACTGAGTATCATATGCCGCACACCTTTGGGTGGATTGCAGATTATGTATGTAGATATGAACTACAATTAGGTAGCATAGATATGCGAGAATCTCGGACGTTTCAGTGGTGAAATAGTCTCTCTGGCAGAAAGTCCTAGATTTTGTCTCTGTATTTATCACTAATATCTTTCTTTCTGTAGTGATACACCATCAATATGTGCACTTATGTGAACTTTGAATAGTACTGGTGTACTGCAGCTGGTAGGTAGAGTTGTCAGTCAGACTTGGATAGCTTGGTCAGCTAAATACTTCTGGGTACAAATCCTGATCCGGCACATAGACATAGTCTGTCAAAATTTTCTTTTTGATTTTTGAATGAATTCAGTAGTGGAACAAAGTTCGTATGAGAACAGCTTTGTTTGATACCTCAGGTTCACCCAATCCCCCACAACTAATCCCTGTCCAACCCCTCATTAACCCCCATATACCTTTGCCTGTACAATAGGACCTAATTAGGGATACTACCCTTTCTCCTGTTTATAACAACCCTTCTCACCCTCACCTTCTCTCTCTCTCCTGCCCTTCCTGGTACAATGAATCAATTTCTTTTTTTCATGCTTTTTCCTCCGCCTTCTGGTTTGCCCGAAGGAGTGGAACTATTTTATTGACAGGTCAGGGTTACTTTTCCCCTAACCACTGTACCCACCTGTAGAAATCCCAGGTGGCCCTTCCCCTCCCCTATTGCCTGGCCTCTCCTACTGGAGTTCTCCCTCAGGGATGGGTGTGTGCGTGTTATCATTAGCATAAGTTATTTAACTAGTATATAAGTCTAGCGACCAATGACCTTAGCTTCTTAGTGCCTTAAATTCAGAAACATTTGATTCCCCTCCTCTTTCTGTCCTACCTGAGGGTCTGGCACAGTGACTCCATTTCCTGTCTGTTACAATAATTCACTCTTGTATATGGGTTACAATCTATTTTCATTTTATTATTGAATTTAGACTTGGGACTTACCATTTTAACAAATTACTTTTTGATGTTTCACTACAGTTGAGTGCTGATGGTGCTGACTTAACTGTGAAACCACATTTTAGTCGTGAAGAACTACAATTAACGTCCAAGATTTTTAAGGTATGTACATCTGTTTCGGTTTCTCCTTTTTTGTCATATGAAATTTTTTGATCACTCTGCCTTAAGACTGATGTGAGAATTATTTTTGCAGTTAACATCAGTTCCCCAGGATGCAGACATCAGTTTGTATATGCCAACAGATGATGAATCTGAGGAAGAAAAGGAAATAAATCAACTACATCCTACTTGTGGACAGGTCAGTGGAGATCATTTATTTGTTTTTTGTACACCAGAATGAGCGTTACATGATCATTTTCATACTTACTGTAACTTTCAGATGCTTAATTTGAGATTGAGGTGTCATTCAAGAAGTATACATGTTTACAATCTTGTCAGGTAGGTCTACTGCAGGCGAAATAGGTCAGCAACTTATGAATGTTTTGGAGAAATGGTTGGGAGTCTGCCACTAGCTGCAGTTGAAGTACTATTTATTAATCCATTATAAGTTTTGGACAAACGTCTATTTTTAAATCATCCTACAAAAGCTAGAAAATTAAATTGTATTCACAGTGGTATAAAAAGGTGAACATATGCAATAAATTTACAGAGCAGTGCTATATAAAACAGAAACACCTCTTAGTGTAAGTCTGTAGCTTCCTACACAAATGACATACCATCGTAAGTGACATGCAGTTAAAGGCAGTGTTACAGAAGAGCCACTGCAGGCACAAGCAGAGTTGCAAAGTGAATGAGAGTATAGCAGTAAGCATCATATGACAGCAATCAGACCATTAATCTCAAAAGCCACTATTGATTACAAAACAAAGAACAAGAGGTCACATGCATTAAGGGGTACAAATGTACAAACGAAACATTTAAATAAATATTGAAAGTACACTACATCAGCTACCTGTACAATAATGCCCAGTCATCCTCTCAAGTCCAGGAAAATAACTTAATACATCTTATCATTTATTGACATAAAGTGACTTGTGGCAAATCATATAATCAATGTCACCACATTAAAATATGAGCTGTCAATAGGTAAAAACCTATTTTTCTCCAGTTTTTTTTCTTTTCTTTTTTTTTTTTCAATAAATCTGTTCTCAGACAGGTATCTTCTGAATGTCCTCCTTGCCTCTCTGTCCTGCTTGCTAGTAAATTCTTCCGTTCTTAAAAACCTGTTAGCATACCAAACTTTCTTCATCATCTCCTCACTCTTTTTCCTTCTACTTTTGTTCCATTATCATCTACAGTAAACAGTGTCTGAATAATTTGTATCCCATCCAAGATGTTTTCCTCTTCTATACTATACTGATGAAGTTCCTTTCCTCTCTTACCCTTCTTGACATCTCCTTGTTTCTCATTCTGTTGATCAATTTCACTTTCTCCTTCCTTTTCCATAGTCACATTTCAATAAACAAACAAATCCAGCGATCACAGGCCCTGCAGACCATGCGCTGCTTCCACAAGCTGCCTCCACTCTCCCCTGTTTTGCACCCGGTTCCTCCAGGTGTCTTCAGTCCCCAGGGTTGCCAGGTCCTTCGCCAGGTCGTCCATCCAGCTCTGCCTTGGTCGTCCGATGGGGCATTTTGTGTTTGGTTTGCCTTCAGGTGCCATTTTCGCCTGTCTTCCTTCTGGCATACGGCTACCTGGCCCACCCATTGTATTCTTTTGCTCTTTATCTTCTGTAAGATATTTGGCTGTCACATCAGAAGGTAAATTTCGTCATTCGTCCTCCTCGTCCATTCTCCGTTATCTAAAATTGGTCCCCTTATCTTCCTCATTACTTTTCTTTCTTTCAAATATTTTTCCTTGTCCCGTTTAGTCATGCTCCATGTTTCTGAACCATATATTACCGCTGGGCAAATCACCGTGGCCGCGGTGGAGTAGCCGAGCGGTCTAAAGCACCTCGCTGCGGAGCGCGCGGTTGCTCGCCGTGGTGGTTGGAGTCCTTCCTTAGGCATGGGTGTGTTTGTTGTCCTTAGGTTAGTTTACCTAGGTTTAAGTAGTTTGTAAGCTACGGACTGATGACCACGCAGTTTGGTCCAATAGATTTACAGACATTTGAACATTTGAAATCACCGTGTTATAGATTTTTATCGTAGTATTCACAGACATTGATTTGGAGCTGAGTGTGTCTTTCAGGGAATGGATGCATTTCATTCCCACTGCTATTCGTTCCTTGATGTCCATTCCTATTTTGTTGTGTGTGGTAAACCAGGAACCCAAGTATTTGAATTGGTGTACTCTCTTGAATCTCATGCAATTTTCTCCAAAAAATCTTCTTGCTCTTGTCTTCTTCCTAATTACAAGAACTCTGTTTTATCTTGGTTTGCTTTAAGCCCAACCTTCTGTTGTTGGTACATTCCTTTCAACTGGTGCTTAGATTCACTTAGCAGGACTATGTCATCTGCATACGCGAGACAGTTGAAGTTGCCATCCATCTGTACTCCAGCCCACTCCTGTTGCCTACATTCTCTTATTACTTTCTGTAAGATGACATTGAACAAAACACATGAGAGCACGCCTCCTTGTCTGAGACCTGTTTCTGTCTCGAATGTTTCTGATGTAACTCCTCGAAAACGTACTGCTGCCTTTGACCCTTCCATATAGGTTTGCACCATTCTCACTAGCTTTTCAGGTATTCTGAGGTCATGCATTGCATTGTACAGGCTATTCCTGCGTATGCTGTCATTTGCCCATAGAAAATCCACAAACAGACTGTATTTATGTTTATCATATTCCCAGTGTTTATCAGTTTTCTTATAGTGAAAATGTTGTCTATTGTTGATCGGTTTGGTTGAAAACCAGCTCGGCATTCCTGTATGTTGTTCTCTATGAATGATAGCAATTTTCTGAGTATGATATTAGACAGTACCCTATATGTTACATTCAACAGGCTGATACCTCTATAGTTGTCACATTCCATTTTGCTTCCTTTCTTGTATATTGAGCATACTATAGCCAATTTCCATTCTTCTGGCAGTGTCTCCTTCTACCATATCAATTGAATCAGTTTATATATCTGTAAGTGCAAGCTCTCACCTCCCTCCTTGATTAGTTCTGATGTTATTCTGTCCTCCCCTGGGTCCTTGTTGTTTCTGAGTCCTCTGATTGCGATCTTCATGTCATCTTCACTTACTACCCATTCTTCGTCATCTTTTCTTTCCTCCATAGTGTCTGCAGGCAACCACTCATCAGGGTCTGGGCGATTCAACAGTTCTGAAAAGTATTCTTTCCATCTTTCTATGACTCTTTCCTTGTCATTTATCAAATGGTCATTCTTATCTTTAATGAAAAAAGTTGGGTTATGTAATCCACATTTCTGAAATGCCTCAAATTCTTGTTTTGGCTCACTGCCTTCACTTGTTCCAGCAAACTGGTTAAATATATTCTCTTCTCTGCTGTTAGGATTCACTTCATCTCCCTTCTGACACTGATAAAATCTTTGTAAATATTTTTGTTCAATCCATCTGACTGAGCACATTTCAGAAGCAGAAGACAGAATGCTCCACACAAAATATTTGGTGAACTTCTTCCTTAGATTAATATTGATGCTTCTGACTATCAGCAATTGTTTCACTTTCTCAAACCCATATTTATACACACTTAGTTACAAAGTGAAATGGAATATGCTGAGGACGATGCCAAGTACAACTGTTTTTATATGTTATGTATAAAAATCCTTTCCATCAATTAAAATACATACAGTACAGCTAATAAGGAAGTAAGATATTTCCGATTACAGCTTTTCCACTTGAAGAATACAACAGTGCACTCAGTACAAATACATATTGTTTGTGTGTTCTGTCCCACAAGTTTTATAGTGACAAATAAACTGCCATATAAATTGGTGTGTACTTTAATGTGGTTTACTTTCCTGTAATGTATAGTTTGGAAGCAAAAAAGTAGCTTAATGCAGAACCCATTGTACTTAAATTTCAACAAAATCATAAGGCCTATAGTATCTCTCTCTTCTATACTGTAATATTCATGTTGTGACCACTATTCTTAATTTGGGGAAGACATAATCATAATTGTATTACTTCCTTATCTGCTGCAATGTACAAAAACCGAATGTAATTGGCAAAAAAGATTTTTATAAAACTAAAAAAGAAAAAAAAAAAACAAAGAAAAAGAAACTGTTGTACTAGGGGTGGACCTCAGTGTATTCCATCTCAATTTGTAACTAAGAGGGTATAAAATACATTTTTTAACCTTTAGTGTCTTACAATTTAATATGATGCTGTTGATTTTTAGGTTTCCCATAAGTGACTTCACATCACAGTATAGCATGAAAAAAATTGTAGTTATTTTTGGGCATTGTGGTTGTTGATGTACCGTATCTTCAGTACTTATTTGATGTTTCAGAAAAGTAAGTATTTATCATGTAAACATTTTTATTTCACATGGCAGGTCTTGCTGCACTCTTGCTCACTTAGTCATGGCTACACAAACATTGGCTTTACCGGCATTGCCACTTCTGCCAATGGAACATTGCCCACTCAGGTAACTAAAAACTAATGCTAGGAGATATACCTGAATTATATAGTGTTGTTCTGTAAATTTAATTCAGTTTATGTTCACCTCACTTTACCTTTGTAAATCCACTGTAATTTCTTTTCTTCTGAGGGTGATTTGAAAATGAATGCTTAACTGAAACTAGTCACTGATTAATAAAAAGTAGAGACACTAAAGAATTCCCATTAGCTGCCAGTGAGCATTTAATTAAATCAATGGGAAAGTTGAAAATTTTTTTACAATGGTATTCAAACGCTAGTCTCTTGCTTACTAGGCAATCGCACTGACTGCTATGCTTTCTGGACACAGTGATCACCAGAACTGCAAAGACAACTCTAGCATGCAGACGTCCACACTCTTTTGACTTAGTGCCCCTGCACATTTTACTCATTATTTGCACCATTTTGATGATTCCTATAAGAGTTCGAGCTTGGTGTGCTCCTGCACTTCGTCTTAATTTTATATATACTGGTTGTGGTAAGTAAGTGTTGAGACCACTGGATATGATCTGACAGATATGTAAGTATATAACCACATCCTGGGAACTACAGTTACTTTTGTTGGTTTGGTTCCATTATACAGAATGATGTGCTCATTGGTCACAAAATAATTATTAGAACCATTAAATGAAACAGCATTGGCTATAAAATCTTCTGCATTTATTGTCGCAAATCAATTTCAGTTATCTTAGTAACCATCCTCAGTACAGATGCAGAAATTCACGAAAGGTTTGTAAACCTATTGGACCAAACTGCTGTGGTCATCAGTACCTAGATTTACAAACTACTTAAACTAACTTACACTAAGGAGAACACAAACACATTCGTGCATGAGGGAGGACTCGAACCTCTTGTGGGAACAGCTGTCCAGTCCATAGTATGAGGCCTTAGATCATGTGACTATTCCGTCCAGCTTACTTTCATCAGGACAGAGAAATGGCCCATATAGTTGACAGAACATTAGAGCACATTTACTCAGTCTTCATGCATGGCAGAGTTTTTGAAGAGGTCAGTCTGATCGTGGCCCTAGCTAGCTACCCAGGCCATCTGATCTGTCAGAGTGAGATTATATTGTGTGTGGAGCCTTCAAGTCTTAAGGTGTATCACAACAACATTCATAGTCATCCAGCACTGCAGCAGGATGTTTTGGATACAAACTGCATAACTGAAACTGCAGAAAAAAGTTCTATTACACAAAGAAAAACATATAAAATTGCTACACCTGAACAGTGTTTAAGGATATTTTTCCTTAAATTCTAGAGACAAAACATCAAGAGGCCCATTAATTCCAGTCATTTCTGTGTGAATTGTTATTATTTATGTATTTTTTCAGTAATTGAAATATTATTCGATTATCACCTTTCCATCTGTCTAAAATCAAAGCAGAATTATGTCTGAAATGAGGAAGTAAACACCTTGATGTTCAAGTCCCTCTGGTCTGTGTTTGCTTAACAGATATTTCAGTTTTTGTTGTTTTGTTGTATGGATCAGACCTGAGCAAAACACTGTGCTTTTACTTTTTTCATGCATATTTCACTGCAGTTCCAGCATCATCAGTGGGCCTTTTATTTATTTCTTCCCTCCAGGGGCCTCTCGGTTCTTTCGTGAGTACGTGCGTGGTGAGCACAGGGCCCCGAGCCAATGCAGTCTTCCATCCTTCTTTACTTCACGGACTGCATTTCCTGTCCCCCTCCCTTCCTTTGACATCCTCACTCCTTCCCCTCCCCACCGGGGGACTGATGACCTTATCAGTTTAGTCCTCCTATTCCAACCAAACAGCCCATCCAAACTTATTTCTTATAAACCAACATTTTAGTCTGTATGTGCATAAATTATTTTCTTATGTTTATATTTATGAAATAGAATAGATATTTAGATCTAAAACTTCTGAAAATAAAGTTCAGTGAATAGTCCTGTAACATTAATGTAAAAATAGTCACCCCTAATAACAATGCCTGGCTGAGCTCTGTAATACAAGTTCTGGAAACTGTACACCAAGTCTTCCTTTGCAATGGTGTTGAAAAGCCTGGTCACATATCCTTGGGTGACCAGAAAATCATCAAATATCTTTACTTTCAAAGCTAGTTTGAGTCAAGGGAATAGGAAGAAGTCTGGCAGATTTAGATCAGGTGAGACTGTTGGATGTTCAAGTTGCACGAGAATTCTTGCACACACACACACAGCCAATATTGTCAGCCGCGGTGGGGAACCGAGCGGTCTAAGGCACCTCGCTGTGGAGCGTGCGATTGCTCGACATCGGATGTTCGAGTCCTCCCTGGGGAATGGGTGTGTGTGTTGTCCTTAGGTTAGTTTACCTTAGTTTAAGTAGTTTGTAAGCTACAAACTAATGACCATGCAGTTTGGTTTGATAGATTTACAAACAAACAAACAGTATTGTCAAAGAGTTCCTGGCAAAACGGGGTGGTGAAACTTGAACATCCATTGTTCTCACAATCCTCCAGATTTCTTCCTATTACCTTGCCTTAAACTCGCTTGGAATACAAAGACATTTGACAAATTTTTGGCATACAAAAAACATGACAAGGCTTTTGAACACCATCTCAAGGAAGACATCATGCAAAGTTCCCTGGATATGTAACGCAGAGCTCAGCTGTTCATAGTTCTAGATGGTGACTAATTTGAAAGAAAGGTAACTGTAGTTTATAGTTCATCTATGTTAATGATGCGGGACTCTTCTCTGAACTTTATTGTTAGAGGTTAACCTTGTTATAACATGATGTAATATATCAGATTTCCTAAGATTTTTGAATAGATCATCCTTGTCATCTTCAAATTTGGAACTTATGCATGAAACTGTGTCACATCATTTTTTCTTCTGTGGTTGTTATGGTTAGGTCTGTTGTTAGTGAAGTCTACTTATGGTGGCTTCATTATTGTTTAGTGAAGAAAGCAGCACAATTTAAATTTCACTAAAATGTTCAAATGTTTGTGAAGCTGGAGGGACTTAGCTGTGGGGTCAGCAGTCTCTAAACTTACAAACTACTTTATACTAAAAATGACACAAACATCCATGCCCAAGGGGGGATTCGAACCCCCAACAGGGAACGGCCTCACACATCGCAGCTTAGTGCCTCAGCATTGGCCACTCCGCCAGGGCTAAATTTCACTGTCACTGTACACTAAACAGTTAAAACAAAACCTTGGGTGGGGTAGGTAGTGATCTTAGTGGGAAGTCTGAATCCTGACTGTGTGTGTGTGTGTGTGTGTGTGTGTGTGTGTGTGTGTGTGTGTGTTTGAGTAGTTAGGTGTAGACGTTTGGTTGTTGTTCATCTTTCATTATTTTTTGTACTAATGCACTATTACTTTTAATCGTGTGTATGTGGGGGGGGGGTATGTTGGCTTGTGTATATCATACATTATATATGTAATTATTTATATTTTTATTGGCTGTGTGTGTGTGAGAGAGAGAGAGAGAGAGAGACAGAGAGAGAGAGAGAGAGAGCATGTCTGTGTTAATGGACCCGTGTTGTCTGACAGTTCTTTGGGGCCAGAGAATAAATATCCATTGCAGAGAGTTGTACACTCATTTATTATTTGTTTTCCTCCAACTATAGCTCTATGTATTTTCTAAATTAAAGTGATCTGGTAAATAAGGTTCTGCAAAAGAATCACACAGATGTTGGGCTTGTGTGTGCACCCATGCAGTGTGATCAGTCCCTGCTGAATGTCAATATGGGTTAGAATAGCTGCTCAGAATGGTTGCTTAGTCTGACATGGGTTTGCTTCCCATTGATTCTGTTGGTAAGAGGAGATTTCACTTAGGTATGGCCTGCTTCTGAAAAGCAAAGGAGTGGGAACACTAGCTGGGTTCATAGCAAAGTTCTTATGGAGGCACACTGTAACTTATGAAAGTACCTCTTTTATAGGCTAAGATCAGAGTCCAGTAAGGAAGAAGGAGGGATGGGAGTAAGAATAGGGTTTAACATCCTGTTGATACTGTGATAATTAGACACTGAACAGACACTCAGGTAATTTGTGAAAGAGAGGTCATGGGGGAGGAGATCTGCTTTGTACTTTCAAAGGATCAATCTGGGTAATTGCATGGACTGAATTAGGGAAATCATGGAAAAGCTAAACAAGGCTGGGTGGACATGGGTAATTGCCGTCCTCCTGAATGTGAGCCCAGTGTGTTACAACTGTGCCATCTTGCTTCTTATCCAGCAAGAACCCAGGCAGGCAGATCCTAAGAATGTTAAAATTTCACAGGATTTCCACAAAAGTAAAGTGTAAAATAATATTAGTATAGGTCACCAGAAAATTGGGGGATTGGAGAATAAAGTAGATGATGTTTTTTGGAAGATACAGACACACACACACCGAAGATGTAATAGACATACTATGCCTATCAGAGCATTATATTGTCACTGATGTGGAAAAGGTAAATGTTACAGGGTGCAAACTGTCAGCACAGAAGCACCTGTCTCTCATTGTTACTATTGTGTGAAAAATTTAGAAACAAAAAACTTTTATGTCGACCAACATATGCTGTATATTCCTGTGAGCTTTAGTGAATGACAACACTTTTATAATTGTAACTGTGTATTAATGCTCATAAGGAAAAGTTGCACTATCTCTGAAAAACTTTGATTCCTTGTTGTGCTATCTGTTGCGATTTCAGTGTTGTTACCTGAAGGAGTGTAATAGAAAGACTGACCTTGAAAAGTGACTTGCTTCTTTGAGTTTGACATTTATTGCTGATTTTCTTATTCAGGTAGTAAAGGACAGCTGCATAGTAATGGATAACTTTTTTATGGACAAAAAGTAAGTTTAACAGCATTAATGCATATGCTGTTGAGAATGGTCTTTCTGAGCATGGCACATAGTGGCTAGTTTAAGACATAGTTGCACACAGTAATTCAAAACAGTCCTCCAAAGTAATGTGTTCACTGAATGATGTAACAGCCAATAATTTCAGGAAAAGCCTACAACATTTACACTGGGATCAGATGTACAAGATAATCAATGCTAATTAAAAATATTTAGAAGTGTATTTTGTAACTGTTTTTCTAAATATTACTTAGTTTTAAAAACCCTATAAAATCCATACCTTACCAAATAAATAAAAATACCTTGTAACCAGAAAAGAGAACTTTATCAAACTGCATGTAAGAGTAATGACTTAGAAACAGCGAAATTTTCTATACACTCTTCTGCTGCATTAAGAGAAGTTATTAAAACGTCCAAAAATATGTGTATCATGCCTGAGAATAGGGTCTTTTACAATATAATTAAAACAATTTGAGATATTATTGAAAGGGAAACAGGGCAACCAAGAAAACCAGAAGACTGTATTACCATCATACTGAATGTGAACGTCCCAAAGAAAAAGAGAGACATTGAAAATATTTTTGATTATCGTTTTTTAAATTTTATGAATAAAACAGGATCTAGAAGTTCATTAGTAGAGGCAAAGATATTAAAAGAAGGGGCCATACATATAAAATCTGATATAACTGAAATCGATGGTATTTCCAGCATAGTACTAAAAGATCATTTCCAACAGATGAGTAGGATTCTCAGCAACATATGTAATAGCTCTCTGAAGCAGGGTAATTTACCTGATATACTGCAGTATGCTAAGATTAAGCCAGCATAAGAAAGGGATATGTCCAATGTCAACAACTACCACCAAATCTCACTTCTGACAGGTATATTTTCAAGACTAGCTTAACATATTTGTAAAAATCGGTACTTATAATATGTCAGTTGGATTTTCAGAAAGGCTTTTCAACAGAATATGCTATACATGCTTTTACCAATCATATATTACATGCTAGATAAGTCCATGTATTGTGGTATGAGTGGAATGGTCCACAAATGGCTAAATTCATACTTAACTGGAAGAGTGCGAAGAGTAGAGGTAAGGAGTACACATAATGCACAAAAATTGGCTGCTTCCTCAAACTGGGCAGCTGTCAAGTATGAGGTTCCCACATGGCTCAGTTTTGGGTCCCTTAAAGTTCTTAATCCCTATTAATGACTTGTTATCCTATATTGACAAAGATGTGAAGCTTTGTGTTAGAAGGAAGGGAAGGAAGCTTAGGGTTTAACATCCCATCAACAGCGTGGTCATTAGAGATGGAGCTTACGCTTGGATTTTCGGGGAAGGATGTGGGAGGAAATCGGTCGTGCCCTTTGAAAGGAACCATCCTGACATTTGCCTGGAGTGATTTAGGGAAATCACAAAAAACCTAAATCTGGATGGCCGGAGGTGGATTTTAATCACCATCCTTCCGAATGCGAGTCCAGATTTGTGTTAGAGATACAAGTGTTCTAATCACACGTGACAAACAAGAATTTACTGGTAAAATTGTGGATAATGTCTTTCAGAAAATTATTAGGTATTTATCTGCAAATGGACTCTCATTAAATTTTGATAAAACACAGTATATGTACTTCTGTACCGTAAATAACATGACGCCATTAATATATATAGACTTTGAACAGACGTCTTTAGCTGAGGGAGAATATTCAACACTTTTAGGTGTTTGAATGAATGAGTGGTTTAATTAGAAGAAAGACATTGATTATCTGTTAAAAGTTTCAATTACTTATGCTATTAGGATTACTGAAAATCTTATAAGAAAAGTCTCATTAGCTTACAAGGCCTATTGTCATTCACTTCCTTCATATGTCATATATCTTGGGGTAGTTCATCACTAAGTAAATAAATTCTAATTGCACAGAAGTGTCTAAACAGAATAATTGCTGGAGCAATCATCCTGTAGACATTTATTTAAGATGCTGTGGATCTTTACATTAGATTCAGTATTTGGTCACTTACCAAACAGCATCAAAACTCTGACAGATATAGTTGCCTAACAACTCCTTCTACTCAGTACATGAATTTTTGGATATTGGATGCTAAAAGCATCCATTTTTACTGACAAATTGAAAGGATCCCAAGACTCCTACATGAAACATCCTACCAAAATTTCACATGAAAAATATACCGATTTGCCCTGGCATTAATTTCAGAGGTACAACCGCATACCAAATAGGCAGAGAAACACACACATACTTACATAAATATTATTTATAGACAAACAGTAGATGCATACACAATACTGAAGAGGTAATGCCAAAAATCAAACCCATCAACATACCCATGACAACCACACTCACATCATTCAACATCTCATGTATGTGTATAAACAAATGGAAATTCTTAAAGAAGTTGTGGAAAAAGTAGGATCACAAATATCATTAAAAATGGAATAAAAGATGTGCAACAAACAAGCAGCAAAATTTTTTGTACAAGAAATATAGAAAAATGAAAAGAGTTTCTCAGTTTAAATGCTTGGGGGAAAATAATACAAGAAATCAGTCTAGAAAAAGCTGCAAGCAAACTTTGTTATCAAAACATGGCTATGGAATCAGGTCAACATAAAATATCTATAATAAAAGGTAACTTT
Organism: Locusta migratoria; assembly: GCA_026315105.1. NCBI lineage: Eukaryota > Metazoa > Arthropoda > Insecta > Orthoptera > Acrididae > Locusta > Locusta migratoria. The sequence goes on from CM048755.1 coordinate 384,881,743, forward strand.
CTAAATTCAGAAAACTGTAATCAAACCTGAATGTCTTTATAGAGCAGAAAATTTCATGTTAAATAGAAAGAGGGGGACTGAAGAAACTGAAAAGAAAAAATATTGGGAAAATATTAAGCTCAAGATTATTGACGAAGAAACTTACTAGGCTAAAATGTAATAAGGAAATACTAGAATACAGCCGTACATGGTGACATGAGATAACAAAGACTGAATTTTTATGGTCACATTAAGAGAATGGCACCCACTAAGTTGACAAAATGAATAGTAGAATTCTACTAAAACAGAACTAAGGTCAAATCTGAGCGTACTGAATGGATTGATGCAATTAAGAGGGATCTTAAACTAGCCAGTACAACTCAGGCAGATGTTAAGGGGGAGCGGGGTGTAGGCGCTCCTCACAAAATAATGAAAACAAATAAAAAATAGCAAATTTTTTATATTTAATGTCAACAATAAAGAAAACTTGATCTCTGTATAGTAAAAGGGTCTTCAGTGCAAATTATCCTCAGAATATGAGCAGCAAAACTGATACAAAATATTACAGGATTGGGGTGTCTACTTAAAATTGTTTAACTTATCTTTACATTAGTCTTGCCCCCTCCCAAAATATATGCTATGTTCCCCACTGGTGTGTACAAACATTTTACACAGTGACTTTATTACACAACTACTGAATAAAACTGAACAGTACCGATGCAGAGATCTACATTTGAGATCTAGTGAACGATGAGTCATTGATACTAGCACAAAACTAACAATGGAGCCGGCCGCGGTGGCCGAGCGTTCTGCGGCGCGTCAGTCACAGTCTTGACGGCCACTACGGTGGGGGGTTCAAATCCCCCCTCGGGCATGGATATTAGTGCCGTCCTTAGTATTAGCTAGTTCATAAGTAGTTTGTAGGTTTAGGGACTGATGACCCCATAGTTAAGTCCCATAAGCTCTACAAACATTTGAACTAACAATGGAACTCTTATCCAGGGAAAAATATAATTGCTCACTGAGGAAGATAGTAATTGTTGCTGATGAGGCGCTGCGCCAAACAGTTCGTATGATTCTTGAAGGCATGTATGCACTAAAATATTTTTCTATTCTTTAATAGAAATAAATAAATTGCCCACTGTTGATGCTGCAACTGCAGTGAAACATGTACATATGGGTAAAAAGAAAATGTTTCCTTTGTGGCAGATAAACATTTGTGAACCATGTTTTTACAATGTTCATCATTACCTTACCTGGTTGTGAAGCTAACAGAAGAATATTGCCTGACTTAAAAAGATTTAATTTTACTTGAGACCCAAATTCTCCATCTTTCTCTTGTAAAGTAATTAATAGCAGTGGCAAAAGAGATCCACTTATTGACTATGTAGATTGGACTGTTGAGTCATAGAGTTTAGGGATTGGCTTGTTGTTTTAACTTTGTCTTGTCCTTTGAAAGATAAAGTCTGTCCTCTGTCCATTACTGAATTGAATTGAACCCTGACTTATTAGAGTTGAAGACATCATCTTCTCCGTGTAGTGCAGTTTCTGACTGTATTCTTTCAATCAATATATTAGCTCTTTTTTTTGGGGGGGGGGTGTTTAAAGCTCCAGAGAGGCAAGCATGCAGCTGCCTCTGTGCCGCTCTGCAGCAGAGAGAATTTACAGTTTTGTTAAAGTGAAACAACATTTATGACATGGTGACAAAAATGGTGATTAAAATTGACATCGAGCGAAATGGAGGGAAAAAAATCTTCAAAATAAAAGATGCCTTGGTGGTTAAAATATACATATGTGAGTTTTTAAAATCATAACGGCGACACAAACGGAGACACTGTTTTAAAAATATGTGGAACAACCCATGTTCTGCCTGTGTGGTGTTTGTGTTAATTAAAATGCGGTGTCACAGCACAACACTGAACACTGAACCACAGCCAAATATATACAGATGAAACCCCCGTAACGGCTCGGTCCCACGCTCAGGGGTGTGGGGGCGGGGGGTTCTGAAGCAGTTCCGTAAGATGTCCCATGATGGCGCTGCGGTCAGAAGCAGCCCTTTAAACTGGCCAGAGCAGGCGGCAGGTAGTGGCTGCCCACACCACCACTTCCCCTCAAACGCCAGCAAGCCGGACACAGCCGTGGTCTCGTGGAAGGCGGCACGAGCTCTCCCCTCAGCCTCCCCTCCACGCTACCCTCTGACGAGAGGCACCCTCAGAAGTGCCTCTAGTGTGGTCTACTGGTACTAAGCCACGGAACCGCCTGACACCGGCTATCATCTTACAGAACTACGAGGAGAGCATAGGACATTGGTTTAGGGGGGACTGCTTCTCTGTATATGTTACTCTGTGACTGAATGTAGTACACGATTATAACTGCGAAGATTGGGACAGGTCCCGCAGGGAGAAGCAGAGGAGGTGGGCGGGAAGGGAGAGGGGCGGTCACAGGAAACGAGGGCATAAAGCCTCCACGGGAAGGGTGGGAGAGGAAAGACAAGTGGTGGAGGGAAGGGGGAGAGAGGGGGCACGTCATATACGGGGAAGGATTAGGTGTATGGTAGGGGGGTAGATATCAGGATGGAGGGCTCATCCGGAAGGGGGAGGTGGAGAAAGTTACCCTCGGAGAGGATGTAGAGAGTGTGAACGTGTAGGGAGGGAGGGGTATGTTTGTATTGGCGGGGTTCAAAACGTGGATGGTGACCAGAGGGTTACGGGGCTCTTTTTCTCGGGTGACGTAAAGGATCCTGATGTGTTCAAGGTACTTTAAAATGTGAGGAAAAGGATAAGGACCACAGAAGAACTGTGTGGGAGAGGGGAGGCGGATGCCGTAAGCTAGGCGGAGGGCGTGACGTTCAACGATCTGGTCGGATTCGTAGTAGGTGGGGGAGGCGGAAACGCAAGCAGGGTGGACACTACAGCAATCTTTAGATCCTGCGAAAATATCCTCACTCCTCTCCTCTACCTGCACGGCTCGCCCAAGGCCGCGGCCTCGTGTGACATCAGGAGTAGGTTCGCGCGCATAGCTGACTGGGTAGCCGCTGGGGCACGGCCCACTATACCGAAGCCGCGAGCCAGTCTGCTATGCGCGCGCAACCTACTCTGCCTGACGTCACACGAGAGCGCCGCGGCCTTCTCTCTAGGTCAGGCCTCTCCAACTCGGGTGCTTTGCAAGCACCGACGGGCACCGGGAAAAGCACCGGTGGTATGGGGCACGTGAGCGAGGCGGGGCAGAGACAGCGCTGTAACGGCACTGTTACGAGAGAAACGTGTTGTCGAAGAGCTTAGCGCAGCGAGTCATGGTGTTTGGGAATTATTGAAACGAATAATAATAATGCCAATTTTTGTGTATTGCGCTTCTTATTTTGCCCAAATTTTCAGCATTCTTTGTTGATCTTTGGCATCGCTATGAAGCCACTAATTATCTCATATTAGGCACAATCGTTTTGGCAGTTTCAATTCGAAATACAGCTTGCAACGATGCATTAAACTTGATCTTATTTTATTTCGTTAATATTCATAACTGAAAACATTTGTTCACAAAGAACGTTGTTAAGAAAATTGCAACGCAATTTAGGACAAGTGCATGGACTCTCGCGAATTGTCGATCAACGCCTTCATAAAAAGGAATTGAAATCACGTTGTAATGGTAGTAGCGGTCTGTCAAAATTTAATCGTACTGTAGTTTTATCAATTCAATTCGGAGACATGATGGGGCAGCCTCTGGTTGTACCGAAAAAGGCAGCATAAAAACTTTTGAGTGCAGTTTTACTTATTTTATTTCTTCAAACCTATCTTCAAAAATTTTATGCAATGAATGTAACTCTCATTTACTCCCTGATGTGAACGTAAGTACTCAATTTAAAGAATTTTGAGAGGGAAAACTTTTTCAAATTTCCTTCTTCAAACTCTCTTTTAAGAAGCAATACCTGCAACTTGCAACTTCCAATACGGTCACACAAAATACCGATTAATTGGTTTTTACCCTGCGACGATTTATTTACGTCACGTAAATATTATTTAATCCATGAAGTCTTTCTTGAGAGCGAGGTCAGCAATCCAAATGTCGAAATGTTTGTAATCCTACGGGACAAAACTTCTGTCGTCATTGGTCCCTATACTTACAAAGAACTTAAGGTAACTTATACCAAGAACATCACACACGCATGCCCGATAGAGAACTCGAACCTTCAACGTGAGAGGTCGCACAATCCGTAATACGTTCAATTAAAAAATAATAATAATAAATAAAAAATGAAAAAGAATATTTTTGTTTTTCTTTTAGAGTAAAGAAGACATACCTCTTCAGATTATGACACTTGTGATTTTAATTTAGTAATAAGTTTCCTTCTGTCCGGTCCAACAATCACTTGTGTGTTGCGGAATGTTTATTTTCGTAATGACGGCGCTTTGTCGATGCTTTTACATTGACATTAGAGTGGCATATTAAGCATTGTACTTTCCCATCAAGAATAAAAAGTATCTTCCCACTGAGCAATAAAAATGGCACACTTAAATCCGAACTTTTTGTGCTCATGATAAATATTCGCAAATAGATAAACAGTGTCCTATTTGATAAGATTCAGAACGGGTATTCAGCGCATTCTGTCACACACGTGCTGCTACACAGTGAAGCAGGAGTGGTGGGGGGAAAGCACCGGGGCCGCACGGCGTGGCACCGGGAACGCAAGCACCGAGTGCTCCAGTTGGAGCAACACCACCTAGAAGACAAGCCCTCACAACTGGCCGTGCTATGTCATACCACAGACAAATATATACAGACGGGAAACCTCCGTAAGGGCCCGGTCCTACGCTCAGGGGTGCGGGGAGGGAGGGTTTCCAGCAGTTCCGTAAGATGTCCCATGATGGCGCTGCGGTCAGAAGCAGCTCTTTAAACTGGCCAGAGCAGGCGGCAGGTAGCGGCTGCCCCCACCACCACCTCCCCTCAAACGCCGGACACAGCCGCGGCCTCAAGGCAGGCGGCACGAGTTCTCCCCTCAGCCTCCCCTCCACACTACCCTCTGACGTGCGAGAGGCACCCTAAGCCAGTGATCCGCCTGACACCTGCTAGCATCTTACGGAACTACGAGGGGAGTGTAGGACAGTGGTTTAGGGGTGGCTGCTCCTCTGTATATGTTACTCTGTGGTCATACTGACCAGGCCGCGGCCGCCAACTGAATGTCTGTCCGCTGGGGCACGCCCCCTGCCTCGTAGCGGGCAGCCAGTAAGCTGGCGGCTGCGGCCTGGTCAGTAAGACGTAGCACGGCCAGTTGTGAGGCCTTGTCTTCTAGCTGGTGTTAGTTGGAGAGGCCTATTCTAGGTGGTATTAACCCAGCGCCCTGCCCCACCACGCAAACAGCTCGTCACGTGGCGTCCACGCTCGCTACTTTTGAATCGCCATATTTATTTCACTATTTGCATTGTTTCAGAGTTTAACTTACCTACATCATTTGTAAGCAACAATTAAATGCAACTTTATCATACACACGTTATTAGATATACGGTGAGTTCAGTGAGGTCTTGTGGTTAAAAGCGTGCGAGATAGGAGCTAAAGGTTGATAGTTCGAACCCTGTGAAATGCGTACTTTTTTCTCCTTTTTGTTTTTATTTTTAATTAGTTCTAATATTTTTTGTTAGTGAAATAGCAGCATTTTCCGCAATATTTTGAGAGCGTGTTGTCTCTCAGTAGTGAGTTTCATCCACTTCGTGGATTTTTTTCGTCTTCGCATTTCTAACAAATGTTAATACTTCTCATTGATATAACGTATGTACATTCTTCTCTATTCGATGTCGTTTGCAAATAAAAGCTGCTGGTTCCCCTCTATCTCCTTTGATACAAATTAATCGCTTCTTTGCTTCCTGCGGGTATGCCTGGAAGGATGTAGATTTTCCGTTCGTATTCCTCAATATGTTGTTGTTGTTATTTTGAGGGGACTAAACAGCTAGGTCATCAGTCCATTCCTCAGTATAAATGTTCGTACAGAATATTCTGCAGTTCCAGGAAAACCTCTTCTACTTTTTAGAAGATGGGCCACACATCGCCCTACTCACTAACCTAGAACAGCTTCCATATTAGTCTTGTGTAGTTCGCGAACGAACTAGTTCGGAAGAGCGCTCCCACAGGCGAACTACGCGAACTAGTTCGCAGATTCCTCGCCTTTTACTTCGTCCGCTCCTTTTCCGAAGACTGACGGGTAACAGCGAGACGACGTGAGAGCGCGCAGAATCGCGTGATTTCCTTCTGCCAGTTGCCGGCATTTCGAGCTGAGATGCAGCTCAGCTGTAGTTTTCGTAGCGGTAGCAAAAGCCAAAACGAGCGGACGAACTAAAAAGAGCGATCTACTTCACGGCCGAGCTGCGAACTAAAAGGAGACTTACCGGTGGCGAACTAAAATATGCGTGATAGGTCACGAACTAAAATATGTGCAATAGGTCGCGAACTAAAATATGCGCGATAGGTCGCGAACAGAATTAAAAATCACGTGTTTGCCTTCTGCTGATGAGAGCTATTTCGAGGTTAGCGTCTGCCTGCTAGATTACATAGTTCAGTGCTGCAAAATTTCTGCTTTGAAGTATTCTGCACTCTGCAATATCTGACTAATAAATTCCATAATGCCAAGATATAGAGATAACTCTAAACTTAAAAGCGAGAAATTATCCACAAACTGTTTCTTTTGGTTTGCGTGATATCGTTAGCTGCTCAAGCAGAAAGTGCATGAAGCAGCTAGGTGGGGGAACTTCTCCCTCCACCTGCATGCGCAGACCACGCCGCTCAGCCGTCACTGGGAGCGGCAGAGCCGCGAACTAAAGTGAGCGCTCCCGGTCGCGAACTATTATGCGCAAGTCTATTCCATATATCTAACTCAATTCTAAAGAAGACCCAAGTATAACTGTAAAGAATATGTCACATTTCTGATTAGTGAGTTTACATACATCGAAAGTGTGTTGTGCTGTTGCCGCTGTTATTGAACAGATTCAGACAGACAGTGTCGGAAGAATCAATTGGTATTTATATTGTTAAAGAAATCACTTTCTGAAGATTGTTTTCTTGTATTTTCAACACTTACAACTAAGAAATATAACAACTCCGAAAGAAATGTATACCTAAATCGACTCTGTCTAACTAATAAATAATACGAAACATGTTGACATATTACAGCTTATGGCAAAAATACACACTACTAAAACCAACAGCTGCCTCAGCTTAGCAATGTTTATACTAGTAAGAAAAGTTAAGTAGGTTCTTTGTGTTGCAAAATTTCTCTTTATGTTGGCAGAATGAGGAGTGCAGCTAACAAGTTGTCTTTAAGAAGTAGAACTTTAGAAAACGCTATTCACTTGTAACAAGGACAGTAGTGTATGTTTCTCATGTAAATACCATTAGGCAATCCGATTTATATCATAGATGCTTCTACTTCGTTAATACACAGTGTCTGTAAACATCTTATACTTGAAAACTTAAACTGTGCATTAGTAAGTGTTGTTTTACTGTAACTTGTCTTCGACGTTCAGAGTTCCTTGTGGTTTGGTTGAACAAGTGCCACCTAGATGGCACTGGGTTGAGAGCCTTGCCGCTGAGGGGCGGAGCTTGAGTGCGGTGGTGGTAACTAAGCGGATGATTTTCGCAGTATTTAAGCGCATATGGAAACAACTGGGGACGGAAAACGTCAAGGAGCGGTAGGTGTAAAGGATGGTGGAGGGGTTAAGTCCCCATGTCCGGTTGGAGAGGAGCTTGAGAAGGTTGAGACGGAAGAGGGCTTTCTGATGACTGTTTGGAGTTGCGGTTTCCAGGACAGGGTGCGGCCGAGAGTGAGGCCAAGGTATTTGCGGGTGAAAGTTTGAGGGTTGCGGCGGTCATGGAATCTAAGGTGACAGAAGGGACGAGTCGTACGACCTACCATGTTTTCCTGGGATTTGGTGGGGTTGACGTAGAGGAGCCACTGTGGAGAATTTGGGTAGGTGAGACTGGAGAAGGTGCTGCGATCGAGCGAGGGAGGGGGCGAGGGCTAGGAAGGCGCTGTCCTCAGCGTACTGAAGGAGGTGGACGGGGGTTGCCGAGTAAAGGAGGTAGAGGAGAGTCGAGAGGACGGAGCCCTGGGGCACCCTGCTGGAGGGGTAGACAGTGATACAGGGCGGGAGGGGGGAGAGAAAGGATGCAATGAAACGGACATATTTAATAGGAAGGGCGTAGGTTTGGAGTTTGAAAAGGAGACCCCAATGCCGTACCCGGTCGTAGGCCTTGTCATTGTCAAGGGAGACGACGAGAGTTCAGCTGGACGGAAAGGAGGTGGGTAACCTAAGTTTAGTTTACTTCTAGCCAATAAGATTTCCGGCGTTATTTACTTTCTACAATTCGGTGTCTCTGAAATCACATATCTATTTTTCAGATGCCAAATTTCAAATGTTTGTACAGCTTATGGGACTTAGCTACGGGGTCATCAGTCCCTAAACTTACAAACTACTTATGAACTACTTAAGAACTAGGACGGCACAAATATCCATGCCCGAGGGAGGATTCGAACCCCCGACCGTAGTAGCTGTGCAGACCGTGACTGAAGCGCCTCAGTCCCCTCGGCCACCGCGGCCGGCTTTCAGTTGCCTTAAGAAACTCTGCCGATAACTGCAACTGACTGGCACAATGCAAAGCCCATCTATGAATATCCAAATCATGAATAAGAAACGCAATTTGTAGAGCATTTCAAATTGAGTGACTGCATATCCTGAAACTTTTTGAAATGTTTCACGTACTTCTGCAGTTTGAAATGTTTTTTGCCATCTATACAGTTGGGTCTTTGAAGTTACATGTTTAACACTGGATTGGACTGTAGCAAACTTTATATTTTTTCCTGATTTTCATTACTCATGAACTTTATAGTCTTAATCACATTCATCTGTGAATGCGTTCAATGAATTGAAATTAGAATTCGTAATATCTTTAAAGTAATCGTCGTCATCATTTTCCGCAACTGGAACAGTTTGTGAAATAGCACTTGTTTCTTATAATCGAAAGTAGTGTAGGTTGCTATATCGAAACAACTGGAATTGCCTCGCTTATCAGTTTTACAAATTGAAAACTTGGTATTTGCTAATTTTCGTTGATATCAGTTTCCACATTATCATGAGGTAAATCAAAGGCTAGTGTTAACAATTTAATAACGCTCTTTCGATTAGCTCCATTTTATTTCCTCAGATATTGGAAATTGGCGAAAATAAAAATACTAGAAGAAATGTTTCAAATGTTTGTATAGCTTATGGGACTTAACTACGGGGTCATCAGTCCCTAAACTTACAAACTACTTATGAACTAACTAATACTAAGGGCGGCACAAATATCCATGACCGAAGGGGGATTCGAACCCCCGACCGTTGTGGCCTTGCAGACCGTGACTGGAGCGCCTCAGTCCCCTCGGCCACCGCGGCCGGCAATACTGGAAGAAATGAAAAGACTTGGTGATTATTTTGTATGTACCGTAGCTGGGGATGCTACGGACTGGAGAAACTAGTGCCACGATTGGCGCTGAGTCGTATTTAGGCGTATCAGGCTCAGCAGCCCTCTCCATGAACGAGCTAAGAAAGGTACAATGATTTCACAATACTGTTTCATATTTATCGCTGAATGTTCTGTTTCTATAACAAATTTAATGGACATTTTATTTCGTACTTAAGATTTTTGTCTGTCTTTTTCTACGGCGTTCTTCGTTATATTTTCTGAATTTTCCGTAGTTGTGTGTTGAAGAACAAAACCATAAAGTTTGATAGTTTCTGCAGTAGGCCTATATGTATGTCTGTTACAGACCAAAATCTATTGACCGATAAAACCCGAATGTACTTCTATTGTTGTTCAACATTTCCATTTGTCACATCCTGCAATGTCCTAATCCGGTTGTATCGAAATATATGTGGAATAAAAATCCATATTACGATACGACATTAGCTGTCAGTGGACATTGAATTAAATCAGGACCGCGGCGGAGCGGCCGAGCGCATTGAGTCGCTATGTTCCGATGCGCGAGCCCGTTCCCCGTCGGGGGTTCTAATCCCCCCTCACGCATGGATGTGTGCTGTATTTAGTATAAGTCAGTTCATAAGTAATTTGTAAGTTTAGGGACTGACGACCCCGCAGTTAAGTCCCATAAGCTTTACAAACAAAGTTTAAGGTGATGCACATGAGTAGGAAAATCAAATGTTCGAATACAGCATTAGTAGTGAGCTTCTTGATATAGTCGCGTCTTTCAAATACCTAGGCGTAACATTGCAGCGGACAGCTCACTTGGGTTTATTGGGAGAATTTTGGGAAGATGTACATCATCTGTACAGGAGACCGCGTATAAAACTCTTGAACGACCACGTCTTGAGTATTGCGCAAGTGTTTGCGAGCCGCAGCAGATCATTGTAAAGGAAGCAGTTCAAAGAAAGCAGCTAGGTTCGTTTCTGGTCGGTTCGACCAATGAGCGAGTGTCACGGAAATGCTCAGGGAACTCAAATGAGGATCGATGGAGGAAAGGCGACGTTCTTTTCGAGAAATTCTTTTGAGGAAATTAGAAGGCTGGAATTTGAAGCTGAGTGTAGAACAATCTTCCTGCCGCCTACTTACATTTCGCGTAAAGATCACAAAGACAAGATAAGAGAAATTAGGGTTCATACAGGGGCAAATAGACATTCTTTGTTCCCTCGTTATATTTGGGAGTGAAATATGAAAGGAAGTGCCTAGTAGTGGTACAGTTTACTCTCCGCCACGCACTTTACGGTGGATTACAGAGTGTCGATGTAGATGATTTAATTTAATGCTGAAAATTCCTGGCAGATTATAATTGTGTTCCGAAACCGGAATTTGAACCTGGAACCATTGCCTTTCGCGGGCAAGTTCTCTACCGTCTATCAGCGCACACTTCGTTGCAGAGTGAAAGTTTCATTCTAGAAACATCCCTTAGGCTGTGGCTAAGCCATGTTTCCACCATATTTTTTCTTCCAGGAGTGCTAGTCCTGCAAGTTTGGCAGGAGAACACCTGTGAAGTTCGGAAAATAGGAGGCGAGGTACTGGCAGAAGTAAAGTTGTGAGGACGGCCCGTGAGTCATATCGGGATAGCTCAGCCGGTAGAGCGCTTGCCCGTGCTAAGGCAAAGGTGCCGAGTTCGAATCACGGTCCGGCTCACAATTTTAATATGCCAGGAAGTTTCATATCAGCCCACGCTCCGTGGCAGAGTGAAAGTTCATTGTATAATTCAGTGGTAGCTGGCAGCTAATGTCGTAAATTCCATTGTGTCGGAATTTATATGTCAGCTATGGTCCGCTTGCAGATTATGAATTATGGTTCCAGAATGAAACTTTCACTCTGCAGCGGAGTGTGCGCTGATATGAAACTTCCTGGCAGATTAAAATTGTGTGCCGGAACCGGGACTCGAACCTGGGACCTTTGCCTTTCGCGGGCAAGCGCTCTACCACTGAGCTACCCCGACCCGACTCACGATGCCGCCTCACAACTTCACTTCCGCCAGTACCTCGCCTCCTACTTTCCAAACTTCACAGAAGCTCTCCTGCGAAACTTGCAAGACTAGCACTCCTGGAAGAAAGGATATGGTGGAGACATGGCTTAGCCACAGCCTAAGGGATGTTTCCAGAATGAAACTTTCACTCTGCAGCGGAGTGTGCGCTGATATGAAACTTCCTGGCAGATTAAAAATGTGTGCCGGAACCGGGACTCGAACCTGGGACCTTTGCCTTTCGCGGGCAAGCGCTCTACCACTGAGCTACCCCGACACGACTCACGATGCCGCCTCACAACAGTTGGAGGCGAGGTACTGGCGGAAGTGAAGTTGCGAGGCGGCATCGTGAGTCGTATCGGGGTAGCTCAGTGGTAGAGCGCTTGCCCGCGAAAGGCAAAGGTCCCAGGTTCGAGTCCCGGTTCCGGCACACAATTTTAATCTGCCAGGAAGTTTCATATCAGCGCACACTCCGCTGCAGAGTGAAAGTTTCATTCTGGAAACATCCCTTAGGCTGTGGCTAAGCCATGTCTCCACCATATCCTTTCTTCCAGGAGTGCTAGTCTTGCAAGTTTCGCAGGAGAGCTTCTGTGAAGTTTGGAAAGTAGGAGGCGAGGTACTGGCGGAAGTGAAGTTGTGAGGCGGCATCGTGAGTCGTGTCGGGGTAGCTCAGTGGTAGAGCGCTTGCCCGCGAAAGGCAAAGGTCCCAGGTTCGAGTCCCGGTTCCGGCACACAATTTTAATCTGCCAGGAAGTTTTAGGAATTATGGTGTTCCTTTCTCTTCCTTAGATCCCAGTACTTCTTCATTTTGTCTCCAACCCGTTCGGTGGCCGAGGAGACTGAGGCGCTTCAGTCACGGTCTGTACGGCCACTACGGTCGGGGGTTCGAATCCCCCCCTTGGGCATGGATATTTGTGCCGTCTGTAGTATAATGTAGTTCATAAGTAGTTTGTAAGTTTAGGGACTGATGACTCCGTAGTTAAGTCCCATAAGCTTAACAAACACTTGAACTCCAACCCGTTCACACTCTCTTTGGCACAGGTTTTGGCTTATAATCCCCATAGGTTGCGTTTTCTATCAATAGCCAGAAGATGTGATAATATTCTTCTCAGGTCTGCAGCCAGATAGCATCGTCAACTAGGCACAATATTTTGGCAGACCAACTGGCTTCCATCTTCAGGTGAGTGCGCGGATTACACTCACTGGCCCGAAAGTGTAATCAGCGCACTTACCTGAAGATGGCAGCCAGTTGGTCTGCCAAAATATTGTGTCTAGTTGACGATGCTATCCGGCTGCAGACCCGAGAAGAATATTAGCAATTATTATGCTGGGAAAGTCTACTCAACCACAGCCAGAAGAGATTCCTGTCACCTATTACTTCTTCTGTAAGACATTATGTTTGCATTTCTTCGGTGCTTCTACCCAGTGACGGTGTAATGGTGAGGTGGTGAGGGGAGGGCGGATTGTTCCGGGCCTCTCGTCTTGGGCGGCCTCCAAATATCTCGACACCGCCTTTTTTGGGTGGTCTAATGGTGAGAGGGGGCGGATTGTTCCGGGCCTCTCGTCTTGGGCGGCCTCCAAATATCTCGACACCGCCTTTTTTGGGTGGTCTAATGGTGAGGGGGGGCGGATTGTTCCGGGCCTCTCGTCTTGGGCGGCCTCCAAATATCTCGACACCGCCTTTTTTGGGTGGTCTAATGGTGAGAGGGGGCGGATTGTTCCGGGCCTCTCGTCTTGGGCGGCCTCCAAATATCTCGACACCGCCTTTTTTGGGTGGTCTAATGGTGAGGGGGGGCGGATTGTTCCGGGCCTCTCGTCTTGGGCGGCCTCCAAATATCTCGACACCGCCTTTTTTGGGTGGTCTAATGGTGAGGGGGGGCGGATTGTTCCGGGCCTCTCGTCTTGGGCAGCCTCCAAATATCTCGACACCGCCTTTTTTGGGTGGTCTAATGGTGAGGGGGGGCGGATTGTTCCGGGCCTCTCGTCTTGGGCGGCCTCCAAATATCTCGACACCGCCTTTTTTGGGTGGTCTAATGGTGAGGGGGGGCGGATTGTTCCGGGCCTCTCGTCTTGGGCGGCCTCCAAATATCTCGACACCGCCTTTTTTGGGTGGTCTAATGGTGAGGGGGGGCGGATTGTTCCGGGCCTCTCGTCTTGGGCGGCCTCCAAATATCTCGACACCGCCTTTTTTGGGTGGTCTAATGGTGAGAGGGGGCGGATTGTTCCGGGCCTCTCGTCTTGGGCGGCCTCCAAATATCTCGACACCGCCTTTTTTGGGTGGTCTAATGGTGAGGGGGGGCGGATTGTTCCGGGCCTCTCGTCTTGGGCGGCCTCCAAATATCTCGACACCGCCTTTTTTGGGTGGTCTAATGGTGAGAGGGGGCGGATTGTTCCGGGCCTCTCGTCTTGGGCGGCCTCCAAATATCTCGACACCGCCTTTTTTGGGTGGTCTAATGGTGAGAGGGGGCGGATTGTTCCGGGCCTCTCGTCTTGGGCGGCCTCCAAATATCTCGACACCGCCTTTTTTGGGTGGTCTAATGGTGAGAGGGGGCGGATTGTTCCGGGCCTCTCGTCTTGGGCGGCCTCCAAATATCTCGACACCGCCTTTTTTGGGTGGTCTAATGGTGAGGGGGGGCGGATTGTTCCGGGCCTCTCGTCTTGGGCGGCCTCCAAATATCTCGACACCGCCTTTTTTGGGTGGTCTAATGGTGAGAGGGGGCGGATTGTTCCGGGCCTCTCGTCTTGGGCGGCCTCCAAATATCTCGACACCGCCTTTTTTGGGTGGTCTAATGGTGAGAGGGGGCGGATTGTTCCGGGCCTCTCGTCTTGGGCGGCCTCCAAATATCTCGACACCGCCTTTTTTGGGTGGTCTAATGGTGAGGGGGGGCGGATTGTTCCGGGCCTCTCGTCTTGGGCGGCCTCCAAATATCTCGACACCGCCTTTTTTGGGTGGTCTAATGGTGAGAGGGGGCGGATTGTTCCGGGCCTCTCGTCTTGGGCGGCCTACAAATATCTTGACACCGCCTTTTTTGGGTGGGAGGGTGAGGGGGCTGCTCTTGGCCTCTTTTTTCTGGTGGGCCTCGAAATCTCAAAACATTTTTTTTTCAGTCCCCTGTCTCATGTCTCTGGTCCTAGAGGACCTCCAAATTATTTTCTTTTTCTTATTAAAATGCTTGTAGTTCCAATCGAAGTAGACTGGGGCCTCATTATTTTATTTTGCCGCCCTGAGCCTCCGACAGATTTAGTCCGCTGCTGCTTCTATCCATTGAACACTTTTATTCAGTTTATTAACGAAATTATAATTTTCTTTGTAATCCATGTTTTTTCCTAATTTTTGAAATTTCCATACAATTTTAGCCCTCTTTTCCTCATTGCATCTGTGATTTTTCTGTGATTTCTTATAAACATTCATTTTTCATTTTCATCCATATATTTTGCCGGCCGCGGTGGCTGAGGGGACTGAGGCGCTCCAGTCACGGTCTGCATGGCCACTACGGTCGAATCCCCCCTCGGGCATGGATATTTGTGCCGTCGTTAGTATTAGCTAGTTCATAAGTAGTTTGTAAGTTTAGGGACAGATGACCCCATAGTTGTTTTCTGTTCAGTTGAATCTTGGTCCCTCTTTCTGTTAGATAATGGTCTGAGCCTATGTTTAGGCCCTTTGTCACACTGGCATCCAAGATTTCTTTGTGTTACTAGTAATTATTGCCGCATGGTATATCTGATATTCACCGTGATTTTGGTTAAGAAGGCCCAAGTTTTGTCTCTTCTTTGCAACTTTATTGAAAAAGTTTTCATTAATTTTAGGTTAACATGTTTACAAAGGTCTATGAGCCTTTGTCCATTTCTGTTTGTAATTTCAAGTGCTAGATAGTCTGCAATTTCTGCCTGTGCATTAAAAACTTCCACTAAAATTTTGATATGTTTCTTCTGGTAGTTTGGATGTTTCATATTCATTCATTTCCCCAAATTCTTCACTTTTTCAACATTTTTTTCTGTTGTGTTGGTTGATAGGTGCTTGAGCATTTATAATGGTGTAACGTTAATTGTCTGACTTAAAAGTTATAATTAAAATTCATTCTGACAGTGAGCTAAAATGAGTTATTGACTCAGTAAATTGTTATATGACCATAAATGCTGTCCCTAAAATAATCATATTACTGGAATTTATTATGGTTGGTTTTACTTTTACGTTCTTTTTACACGTGACTTCGTTGCATTTTCATCCAGATATCTTGTTTCATCCAGATATCTTGATTCTTACCGAGTGAGGTGACACAGTGGTAACACACTGGACTCGCATTCGGAAGGAAGGTGGTTCAAATCGACCTCCGACAATCCAGTTTTAGGTTTTCCGTGATTTCTCTCAATCACTGCAGGCAAATGACGGGATGGTTCCTTTCAAAGGGCACGACCGATTTCCTTGCCATCCTCACCCAAACAATCCGAGCGTAAGCTCTGCCTCTAATGACCACACTGTTTGACAGGACGTTAAACCGACTCCACCTAGAAGACTTCCTTCCTTCCTCTTGTTTCTTCAAGTGCTAATATAAGAATTTTGAGATTACTGAAAATCTCAGTCTGGTGTTTCAGTTTGCCAACTTAATAACTGTGTTGATAATTTGAGTGTCCAGTGGGTGATTTTCCTTGAGTCGTATCATTAAAGAAGTTCTCAGCTGCTCCGACTCTTCCATGGTGTTCTAGGTTCTCCATAATCCAAAGGCCCAGTTGCACCGCCATGCCTAGCAATGGTGGATTGGTTACTTCCCACAGTAGTTTTCCTTTTGAAATTTACCCTCATGTTTATGTTAAAGTTTAGTTGGGGAAATTTTCGGACGTTTCCATGATTAAAATTCAAGAATTTCGCTTTCAGTTATGAATGAGGCCGCCACTACACGTGGAACATATCCTTTTCTCGCCGCTAATTGTGGCAACAAACGCTACAGAATTGTGCTTTTACATAAAAACCTGCCTCTTCCCCCAGTTCTGCTGTTTTGATTATCTTCATTTCCACCTTTATTGCAGTTGAGATGTTCACCGTCATCCTAGCAAGAAAACCTTACGAGGTACTGTCACCTGGGTCAGGTGAACCAAGGTTTTTTTAACCAAGTGTTACTCCTCCCCCTGCTACTTTTTCAACCGTGTTGAGATCGGCTTTGGCGGAATTATATATACTTCCAAACAAAACACACCATTTTAAAGTTACTGCTGCGTAGATAAAATAGAGGTCATTCCAATAAAAAGATAATTCTGATTGTTAACTGAGAACAGGGAAACTTATTAGAAATTTTATTGAAATTATATACAAAATTATTGTGGTCGTCTGATGAGAAAACGCACAATGGTAGGTGTTTAACTCAAATTTTTCTATATTTAAACTGTGACTGCATACATACGGCCACAGAAATGAACTAACATTCTGGTCCCCTGAACCGTTTCCGTTCTTTTTTTAATTACTCAATGCTGACTTGGTTTCTAACATAAGATCACTTAAAAATATTCTTTTGTTTCTTGCCCAGAATTTGCAGGAACCTGAAATTTTAAAGTTATCCTATTTAATTACGGCGGATGTTTTCTTGGGCGCATGCTACGTTCTTTGTTTATGTCCTGTCCTTTACAATTAAAGACGAAGACAACGGTTTCATTAAAAATTGAAAGCGCGGCCTACAAAGCTATTCTCTGTTTCGGGTCTCCCATGAGGTTGAGCGTTTTTGTTACTAAAAACTCAAACCTCCATCATTAGAATTCTTGTATACGCCGAATACCGTAAATTAATTATACCGATGGCCGAAGCCTTTGTTTCTTATCTGCGTAAAAGTCGAAGAAAAACCAGTTGTTTGACGGCGTTAAAAGATCAAGCGAAGCGTCGTTGTCTCCCACTTCTTATCTTGCAACCCATTATCCTAAAGTATTTCCTTTGTTGACCCGATTTTTCTTCGAGCTGCTGCTGCGAATCGCCTGTATAATCCCTGCAAAAGTGCACACTGTAACTTTGCTTCATGTTTCATTCTTAACTACCACATACGCAATTGACTGACGTCTGAGCGTCACAATTAAGTATCTTGTTACAAAGAGAAGCTCGTCAACGCATCCTCGTCAGATTTCTACAGCTACATCTTTATACGCACTCCGCAATCCACCCAAATGTGCGTGGCGAGGGTACTCATTGCCACTACTTGTTACTCCTTCCTGTTCCACACCCGTATAGAAAAACGTTTTAGTGGTAATTTGACTCATTGAACACACATCAAGCACTGAAACAGGAAGGAGTTATACAGAACGTGAAAAAAGATACAAAAAAGAAACAAATAACGGTCCACGCGCAACATGTGCAACTTGGAGCAAATGTTGAATGCATGCCGTCGTGGTTCTGTGGGCATGGTGTTGGACTGTTAGTAGGAGATCCGTGTTCATTTCCACTCGTGTTTCATATTTTTATGTCTTTACAGTATCATGCATCGTCAGTCTGTTCATTGACATGCCTGTCGCCGTATACTAACTTGTAACAGTGTTGTGACGAACCTTCCGTGACGCACAACTTGTCTGTTAGCAGCCGAGAGGAAGTGGCCTTCGAATGGGAGCCGCAAACGCTCGAAGACAAGGCGATAAGCCGACAGAATACTCCGCCAGAAACACGTCTGGTGTCATACACGACATTGGTGAGGGTATGTGCGTCATATCGTAGGAATCTCTTATCGATGCATCTAACTATGTGAGTGAGTGAATGAGGTATGCCTCCTTGTTCGATGTAGGTGTCGTCCACATG
This sequence comes from Locusta migratoria, assembly GCA_026315105.1. Lineage (NCBI taxonomy): Eukaryota > Metazoa > Arthropoda > Insecta > Orthoptera > Acrididae > Locusta > Locusta migratoria. The sequence goes on from CM048755.1 coordinate 384,899,961, forward strand.
AGTACGGAGAGAAATCCGTTAAACTTTATTTACTAGATAAATCAATCAAAAGTGAAGGCCGCAAACTCCACAAAATACCTAGGAATTACTATTACTTCAGACTTAAACTGGAAAGAACTCTTAGATAATGTCGTGGGAAAGGCGAACCAGAGACTGCGTTTTATTGGCAGAGCCCTTAAAAGATGCAACAGAACTTCTAAAGAAAATGCATTTTTTTTTATATTGCTGCCCAGTGTGGGTTCCTTATCCTTATCAGGTGGGTTTGACGGAGGACACCGAAAGAGTCCTAAGAAGGGCAGCTCGTTTTGTATTGTCACGATACAGGGGAGAAGGCGTTGCGGAAATGATACAGGATCTGGGATGGGAATCATTACTACAATGGCGCTTATCGCTGCGGCCTAGGCTACTTACGAAACTCCACTCGCCAACATTCTCCTTCGAATGCGAAAATATATTACATAGGTAGAAAAGATCATCAGAATAAATTACGAGAAACCAGAGCTCGAACGGAGAGAGTCAGGTGTTCTTTCTTCCCGTGCGCTATTCGAGAATGGAATGGGAGATAAATAGTTTAAAGGTGGTTCGATGACCCCTCTGCCAGGCACTGAAATGTGATTTGCACAGTATCCCATGTAGATGTTCATATGAATGCGATCACTCCCAAATGGGCCGGCCGCAGTAGCCGAGCGGTTTGCGGCGCGCAAATCACAGTCTGCACGGCCGCTAGGGTCGGGGGTTCGAATCCCCCCACGGGCATGGATGTTTGTGTCGTCCTTTTATATATGGGACTTAACTACGGGGTTATCAGTCCCTAAACTTACAAACTACTTATCAACTACCTTATCCTAAGGACGGCACAAATATCCATGCCCGAGGGGGGATTCGAACCCCCGACAGTAGTGGCCGTGCAGACCGTGACTGAAGCGTCTCAGTCCCCTCGGCCACCGCGCCCGGCTTTGTCGTCTTTAGTATAAGGTAGTTCATAAGTAGTTTGTAAGTTTAGGGACTGATGACTCCGCAGCTAAGTCCCATAAGCTTAACAAACATTTCAACATTTGGGAGTCAAAATGTTCAAATGTTTGTTAAGCTTAAGGGACTTAACTGCGGGGTCATCAGTCCCTAACTTGCAAAATACTTATAAACTAACTTATATTAGAGACAACACAAACGTCCATGCCCGAAGGAGGATTCGAAGCCCGGATGGGGAACGGCCTCGCGCATCGGAGCATAGCGCCTCAATGCGCTCGGCCACTCCTCCGCGGCTTACTCCCAAAGAAAAGATGAAAACATAAAACTGAAGCTGCAGCAGATGAATGCAACAGTAACACAGTCACACGGTTTACCCTGTGCTCTGTGAAACATATGTTTTTCAAGTTTTTTAAGTTTATCACAAATGTACTATCAAATCCTGCACATATCTAGGCCAAACTGAATATGTACTGATATTTCGGAAAGTGAAGTTGATTATATGGACTAATCTAGTTCACACCCGTTTATTTGTTATTTTAATTTCAGTGAAAACTCCATGAGGCATCTTACCTTCCATCGTAATTACTTGCGATGTTAATATATTCTCACCACATGACTGATATTCTATATGCATAGTATGACTACTGCCAAGACTACAAATAGATAACAGAGATGTCAATGAGCGGACGGACAGTTTAAAATTTGTGGGAAAAATTAAAAGGAATGAAAAAAAATTGAAATAAAGGAAGAGCAAGAGGCAGATATGAACACGGATCTTCCGTGGCGTTGCTCTCCACCATGTCCACAAAACACGACGCGTAACTGTAGCCAGTTGTTGGATGTTGCAAATCTTTAGTTTCGACCTATCACTGTTTTTATTTTGCTTCTGTTTTAGTATTTGATGTGTTTTATTGTGCCAACGTACCACAAAACCTGAGGGGGGTGGATGCGATCGATGTTTTCTCTTGTTAGGTACGACTGTACCGCTATAAAAAGAAATCTTCCTTCTTCACATCATATAATTTCTAGCAGCCTGTGTACTACCATAGGAGATGCTTTCAGTTTCACTGAGCTTCAGGAAAAAGGACGAAGGCCGCTTTCAGAAATATCTACGTACAGCGCAGTGGTAACGCACTGGATTCGTTTCCTCCGCGCGGGAACTGCCGTGCGCTCTAAGGCGCCTTGCTGTGGAGTGCGCGTCTGCTTCCCGTCGGGGGTTAGAGTCCTCCCTCGGGCTTGGGGGTGTGTGTGTTCTTAGCAGAACTTAGTTTAAATAGTTTACAAGTATAGGCACTGATGACTACTGCAGTTTGGTCCCATAGCTTTACAAACATTTTCATTCGTTTCCGGGCGGAGGCGTTGAAATGCTTTCCTTAGAAAATGGTTTCCTCTCCAGTCGTGGAACTTTCCGAGCCGCCTCGTGAATGCTAAACACTTGACCTTCTTCTCTACACTCTAAAGGACTATTTGTTGTTTCTTGGAGATGTTTTGCATTGTGATAATTGATCCTTCCACCGTTTCTTGTTAAACAATACAATATTACATAAAAAAACGATACTGTGTATGCTGGCTGTACTTTATATATTTAACCAGTTTTCGGCTTACAGGGCCATCATCAGACTAATTAAAATCTCATATGCTTTTCATTCAGTGTTCTGCATTCCTGTAATTCGCAGACACTAAAATCTGAATTAAATTCTGCGAAGATAAATTACTCACTAAAGGTTGTATCACACGGAGCTAGTCGCTGGCATCTGTTGTCGCTCCGTGTTTAGGCGAACAGCGAATGAATACGCTGACGCAATGACACGTAACGACTTCAGACACTAGCGTCTTTGTAAAAAAAATTGCAACACGAGGTAGCACAGGACATATTGTTTTGGAGGTTAGGTGATACCAAACGGTTCTGTTTCCTACCAAACAAAATATGAAGTGGAATTGTAATCAAATTTCCAAATTTCTGGAAATTTATCAATTTTTTCCAATATCATGGGACATTAAAAATAAAGATTATTTAAATACTAAACTTAAAGACACTCAATTTAACCAACTGTTTGACGAATTGAAGGCCAGGACCTGTAGAATAAACTTGGAGATAGAAGATTGGGGTATTTGAAACAGGTAGAGTGTTTTGAAGCTATCACCTGTTGGTTAATAACGCCATGTAACTTCCAATTTTCTTTTTGACGAGTTCTCCATCCTCATGACGGTATTCTGTTTCCTTATTTTATCCTCTACCATTTCCAGTAATGTATCAAAATTTTCTGATGTCATTCTCATTATATTTCTGTAGGCAGAAGGAACTTCACACGATAATTCCCTCAAAAGATTTGCAGAAGCTCCATATTTATCCGTCGTCGCAATCCATTTTTCCTATTTTTCCGTTTTGCTTTTGGTAGATTAATTGTTCTTGTAAGATTGTTACGAGAAACAACGCCAGCATTTATGACTTCCTTGGACATTTTGACTCTACTGGTGGCTGCTTTATACGCTCCTGTATATGACACGGGGCGACGAACACATGAAAGCGATCAAAGACGCCAGCGACCAGCGTCTAAAGTAGCCCACCCTTCAACTTTAGACGCTCGCGTTTCGGATCAGCTACTTTGTTCCCTGTCCTTTTTCACACGGAGCGAATTAAGCAGCTGCGTCCAAATACGCTAGCGACTAGCGACCAAACACGCTCCGTGTAATATACAATTAAGAGACATGTCAGGGCGGGGAATATCTTTAAACTGTGTTACTTAGTTCAAAAACTTCAAACGTTTGTAAATCTATGGGATTTAACTACTGAGATTAACAGTCCCTAGGCTCACAAACTACTTAAACTAAGTTAAAGTAACCTGAGGACAACACACATATCCATTGCCGAAGGAGGACTCGAACCTCCGACGGAGAGCAATCGCACGCTCCGCAGCAAGGCGCCTTAGAGCGGCTGATACTTATTAACTGGCTTAATGTTCACTGCTGTGTCGACTGTTTCATTTTCGTGTAGAATTATAGATCATTGGTTTATTTTAAAGCTATTCTGTTTATGGATGACGTGTTCAGTAAATAAGGAAACATGGTGCGTGTTCCGTAGTTTCTTGGTAAAATACGCGTATGGTAGCTTCTAACCACAAATCAATTTCTGAGACATATCAAACATTTTATCGCCTCTGGCCATTATCTATATAGAAATATTTTTATCTTGTAACTGCTTTACATTTACTGATCACCTGTGAAACCAAATTCGGATAAAGGGCCAAGCTTTCGATGATTTCCTCTTCATTGTCGTCAGGGAGATTCCTGACTGTGTGTTGGCCTTCTGTTGCTATTGTTATGCTTCACGTTTGTGCCCCATTTACTGTCAAAGCGCAAACTGCGTCATAAACAGTTCGCATTGACAGCGAATGGCGAGGGGGAAAAACAGAAGAAAAAACGTTACTATACGACGAAAAGAAAAGAACACCATAGCACAAAAAATAACAAGATATAAAGCGTTTGATTGCACACGTAAGGTCATAAATAAACTCTGCCAATAACTTCAGGTAAGAAATTAAAGGCGTAAACCAGCTGAAGATATGACATACGTGCATAAAATGTCTGGCTGAATAAGGCGGAATTTCTCTCAATTTAATTACTTAGGAATCAACTGAGGAATTATCTACGAAATATTTATTTCACCAATACTTGAATATTGATCGTCAATGTGGGATCCGTACTAGATAGAAATGAGACAAGAGGATCACTCTTCTTTAAAGGTATTTTTAGCAAGCGTGAAAGTGTCACGGAGATGATCGGCCGACTCCACCAGCAGACGTTGGAGACATTCTGTATTTCGGAATGGGCGACTGTCAGAGGTTTTACTTCATAACTCTCACGAAGAAAAGGACGAGGACGGAAGATTAAGGTTCAAAGTCCCGTCGACATCGTGGGCCTTAGGGACGGAACACAATCTCGGATTGTATGTCAAGGACAGGGAAGGACATCGGCTGTGTCCTTCCAGAGGAACCATCCCACTATTTGCCTGGAGAGATGTAGCGAAAGCGCGGAAAACCTAAACCTGGCTGTTCGTAGGCGGATTTAAACCGCCGTCGTTCTGAATGCAAGTCTACTGTGCTCGGTATCCCGCGAAAACGGCCATGAGTATGAAATTAAGAGAGAGGGAGCACACACTGAGGTATACCGGCAGTTGTTTTTCTCGCGAACCTGGGAGAGAAAGAATAGGAAGGTACACGCACTCTCCGCCACACACTCGTGACAAGGAGACCACATGGGTACCGGACTTTAGTATTTTTTTATTTTATATTTATAGTACGTGAACTTCAGAACACACATAACAATCAGCCTAAGCCATTCGACGCAACTCCCAAATATTCTCGAAAAAAAAAAAAATGACTTTGAAGTTACGTAATTTCACGTAAGTAGCAATAATTAAATCAGATGCCCCATGTGCCGGTGTAGCGGAGCTTGTAGCGTTTTGGGTCCTTAACCTTAGAGTCGGTGGTTTGAAACCCACTGTGACAAAAAAAATCATTTTTCTAATTTAGATATAGAAAACATTTTGGGATTTCTAATTCCACATGTTATGTCAGTTTACGTTGTCACTTAAAACGATGGTTCAGTAGGCCTATGTTAGCTGCTTGGAAAGCCATTAGTAGCTATAGAGGTGACTTTCCAAAAATAGCGGCGTAGCTCAAATTCAAATGTTTGTTAAGCTTAAGGGACTTAACTGCGGGGTCATCAGTCTCTAAACTTACAAACTATTTATGAACTACCTTATACTAAAGACGACACAAACATCCATGCCCGAGGGTGATTCGAACCCCCGACCGTAGTGGCAGTGCAGACTGTGACTGGCGCGCCGCAGAACGCTCGGCCACCGCGGCCGGCGCGGCGTAGCTCTTCACTAACTTAACAATTAAATACTACTGTCGTCAACTAATAGGGAAGTCAATACTGTATAAAATGTAACATGATTTTTGATTGAAACCATCACTATTGACAATCTTGTATAAAAATATAGAAGATTACGAATAAACCAAAATACGTACATTTTTCGTAAAAATTTCCATTAGATATGAAAATTGTGTAAGTATTCGAACACAGCGAAAAAAATTAAAATACAAAATGTGATAATGCAGGATTCGAACCATCGACCCTACGATTGTAAGGCGAGAACGCTACCACCTGAGCTACGCCGGCAAAAGCAGCAACTGTATTGATGACTTTTTTACGTGTACTTGCAAAACTTCAAAGTCGATTTTTCTCGATTCTCGAAAATTTTCGGGTGTTGCGTCGAATGGCTTTGGCTGATTGTTACTCGAGTTCTGAATTTGACGTACCATAAAATAAACAAATAAATAAAAAATAAAAAAATAATAAAATTCGATATCCATTTGGTCTCCTTATGAGGTTCCTTGTAGAGGGTAGATGTAGATATCTGACAGCCTTGCCCAATTGTTTTGACGAGTCGTGTGAGAGAAGTAAGAGTTTGGTTTCATATGACTGACATTTTAGGAAATCTTTACTGGTTGGGATTGAGGACGTCATTCTGTTGGAGAGACCTCACTACCCTTGAACTCGGAGCATGTTCTAAGATTCGTGAGCAGTTACAAGCAAGGATACAGGACGATAGTTTTGTGTGTCAGTCATAGAGACGGTCGAGAAAGGCGAGCAAGGCGCTAGGTATGTGACCTTGGCAGAAGCACGCAGTCGCGTGGGAGTGTCGGGCCGGACGCCGACGAGCGCAGCGCGGCGAGGGTGCGAGCGGAAGCTGCGGCGGTAGGCAGTGGCCAGCGCTGGCGCGGAGGCGGAGTCTCCCGCCGGGTGGGGGAAGCGGGGGCCACGAGCCGAGGCTCCGGATCGTCAGGACGCCAGTCGATGCGCCGATCCCCACTGATAACGCTGTCACTGCCGTCCATGGAGGCCGGCGGTAGCGGGTCGCAGCCGCGAGGCGAAGTGCCGGAGCAGCACGGCACGTGGTGGCCGCCGTGCCACTTACTGCGCCCAATTTCGCCCATGTCGAGATCGTCGTCGTCGTTACCGTCATCGTGCTCCTCGTCGGACGCGTTTTCGTTCGAGGACGCGATCTCTAATGTGGACTTCGAGGCGATGGAGCACGACGCGCTCAACGAGTGCGAACACGGTGGGGTGCCTCCGCAGCTGGCGAGGCGCCTCCGCAGTGGCAACCTCTACTACTGGGGCAAGAAGACGCGCGGCACGCAGACGGACGCCGTCCCTCCACGCCCGCTGTCCCAGATGAAACCCGTAAGCGTCGTCCGCGCCCGCATCGTCGCCCTTCCGGCTCCGAGCAGAGCTCAACCCGTCACTGTCTCGGAATGGGCTCGACCCATCACGCGCAGGGCTCGACCCGTCACGGGCAGTGCACGATCCGTCAAGGGCAGTGTACAACCCACAGGCGGGGTTCAATCTGTAACGGGCGAGACGCAACCCGTCAGGGATCTGGAGCCGAAAACGGAACCCGTAACGGCCGTTCGCGCCCGCGTCTACACCCTCCAGTCTCCGACCAGGGCTCGACCCGTTATAGGCACGGCTCGACTCGCCACAGATCTGGAGCCGAAACCGCGACGTGTAAGCGCTGTTCGCGCCCTCATCGACGCCTTTGAGGCTTCGAGCAGGGCCGGGTCTGTCTCGAGCGAGGAAAAACCCATCTCGGACAGCACTCAGCCTGTCACCGACAGGGCGCGAACTGCCACGGGCGAGGCACAACCCGTCAGAGATGTCGAGCCGAAAATGCAACTTGTAAGCACTGTTCCGGCCCACGTCTACACCCTTCCGGCTCCGAGCAAGGCTCAACCCGTCTCTGGCATGGCTCAACTCGTCATGAAGCTGCAGGGGCAGTTTCGAAACTTGAGCTGCAACAGAGTTCCTTCAAAATACCGCCCTTCACCTGTGGCGGTAGGGAGAACTCCCATCAGGTGGGGATCTGCAATGCCCTCTAATTTTGTCTACCACACCTTCAGCTGCATTTCCCATCTCTGGTGGGAGTGGTCGAGGCCTCTGACAACCTCAGCACGTCAACTAACTGGAGACCTTTTCTTGGATAGGTAACTCTAGTGTGCGTCCCAAACCCTCCAGGTCTCCCTGATTAAGTGTAAATGAATATCGACAAAGGCCACAATGAAAATCTTCATTAATTTATCGAAACTAAATTTGAGAAATGATCTGAAAATATTTTCCATAAAGCGAAGTCGCCATTGTTTCCACATTGAACGTTTCACTTCGTTGTTCAGGATTAGTGTATACTTCCATGTGCTGTAATTTGTGTGCTAAACTAACAAAGTTTCGTTAATTCTACTTATTTGTATTCGAAACACACAATGGGGGAATTTTAAATCGCATTTCCTAGCATTTTCTTTTGTATCTTAGATTACACTTGGACAGACGTTCCAAATTACTATTGAATGTATGTTGTTAATGTTGAGTCATAAAAAATGATTTGAAGCTGCCCTCCATGCTGCTCTATTCTGCTTCATACCTGAGGAACTATTGTGACCCACGCCCATTTGAACTCGACTACTGCACTCGTTTTTGTTCCTCCTCTTGTGTATTTTACCCCATACACTTCTTTGCAGTATTACTTCATGTCTCAGAATGTGTCCTATCAGCACAACTTTCAGTTAAGTTGTGCCACAAATTACTTACTCAGAAAACACAAAGTGCAATTTAACTGATGCAGTGCATGTCTGAAGAACATTACATTCGATAAATCATATAAACATGGACATTGTGCATTGTATTTCAAGCCAAAGTAAAACCTTCAACAATAAATAATATATATCACTCTCCAAAGGATTTGGAGAAATTTTGTGAGCTCTATAAGGCAATAGTGGACTATGTTTGGCATATGGAAGTTTGGATTGGTGTGGGAGACATACAAGAATAGTTCAATGGTTAAGGTGACTGCTCATGAAAGTGAGAAATTCTGTTTTGAGTTCAAGTCTGGCACAAATTTACATATCACTGACAAATTTTACAGTTGATGCTCATTCCTATTCACAATTGCAATTACAATTCTTGCACCTTAAGGCTTAAGCTGATATTCACTGTTGTAACATATCAGTTCTCCAGGCATTCTGTTCTTGCCATTACTGTTCTACATATTATATCCTGTCTTCTATGGCCATTATAATTTATTTTACTGACCAAGTACCAAAGCTATTCTACTCCTTTTAGTGCCTCTTTTTCTAGCTTAATTCCCCAGTATCAACTAACTTCAATTAGGTCACCTTTGTTTTGTGCATTTTAACATTCATCTTATATCCTCCTTTCATGGCACTGTCTGTCCCATTAAAATGCACTTCCAAATCCACTGACTGAATCACATTGGGATCAGCCAATCTGCAGAGTTTTTATTTATTCTTTCACATTGTTTCCAATTTTTTCCTCAGTTTTCTCACTACACAGATTGAATAACATTCAGAACGTTCTACAACCCCTTCTTACTCCTTTCTCAAGCTTGGCCTCCCTTTCTTATAACAATAGATTTGGTAAATTAAACAGCCCTCCACATTATTTTGTCCATATGTGCAGATTAACCTCATTAACTACTGTAGGGTGTTTGATACGCTTTACACTAATAGCTACACGAACTCATCAGGAAGGTTTGTGCATTTCATTTTCTACTGCCATGCCAAAATTGTTATTCAGCCATAGATATTTTGTGTTAATCATGAGACGCACAGTCATGAGACTAGTACAGTTATAAAAGTACTAAGTACAGTAAAATATCAATTAAGTCACTTTCTTAAACTCAAGTATACACTTTTGAATTGCACTCGTCATACATGGTATCATAGTGTGGTCATGTACATATGTATACAAACATGTGTTTCAACTGTAACGTATGGCATATGGAAAGCAGTGCATTAGAATTTTAAAAGATAACAGTACCAACATAATGACTACTTGATGTGATACTGCAGTAGCAAGATGCAGGGTATTATTTATTTTTTCTCTGTATCTTATACTTTTCATAAAAATATAATTGTTTGTATATAATAGGAATTCAGCACTTTCATAATTTCTAGATTTTTATACAAATCTGGTTAACTGCAGTTTATCTATAAAATGTGAGCAAGACACTAATCAACAAATTAGTTCGTTGCACATATTAAATCAGTGTTGTTGGTTTACTAAATACTTACAGAATTTCTTTTGACAGCTTCTGGGAATTACGCATTTTGTAAAACATATTGTGATTGTTATTGTTCCCAACCATACACACTGATGTCTAGCATGTGATGCTGTCACACGACTACAGAGATCTTTGGTCAAGTAGCTGACTCAATATACGACAGCACTGCAGCTGTATAAGTTAATCTAAGACTTTTCATGTCTTTCGATTATATGAATCACAGATTTCCATACTAAGTATTCTTTGATAAAACAATAACTAATTTTCACATTCCTTCAATGTAGACAACAGTCTGTCATCTTATTAATGATTTAATTATATGTAATTTTATGTCCTTAAACATCATCTTATCTCGTCCAGGTGCACGGCATTGCTCGGAACAAAGTCCTGCTAGAATGGTTTTTGTGTTCCTGATTTCTCTTGTAGCACTGTAGTTTTGATGATCAATAGAAACATTTTCACTTATGTTCCTCATTTCACCTAATAACCACAGCACCACCAAATAGATGGACTACTATATGACAAATTGTTTTATCTTTTTTCTTTTTATTTTTTTCCATGTGAACAAAAATAATTCTAGTAGCAGAAACAGTTGTTCTTCTTTGCTTGAATTTTATCTAACTGGCATCAATTTCATTATTTGGCAATTGGTTCATGATCTACAAGTATTAATTTAAACTGAAAATTTGTAAAAGCATTTTGTTCTTTTGCACTTGAATCAAGCAAGTTAATTTCCCTTACTGATCAGTGAAGCTTCATTACATTTATTCCAGAAATGCATCATGCAACAAATGAAAATTTATTTTGTTGGCTGAAAAAGAAAAAAAAAAACCTGATATCCTGTACATCTAGACCAGAATCCTTGGTATTAATATCTGATTACATGACTGGTAGGACTTTCTTTTGATTCAGGGTTCATCTATATATATTCATGCTGCTGCAACAACGTATTAAGTAGTCCTTAGTTTTGTAATAGCCAAGAAAAAGGCATTAGTGATTTTGTACCTTTGTTCTACATTCGGTATTGGGATTACATATCTTCCATATCAAAGTTGCCTGCCACTCTGCCATTTCAGGGACTTGTTTGCTGGGAAAAATCCCGCTCTCCAATGCCATTGCCCACTGCACATGAAAAATACTGTTAGTGTATAAGTAACCTGAAGAATTTTTCTCTAACAGATAGCATCAACTACCAAACTTGTATTCAATGTTATGAAAGAATGAGTACATATATTTCTGTTAGACACACAATTATAAATTTAAATAACTAAAGGGATAAAGGTAGTAAATAACTTCAGTAGTAGGGAAAATTATTTTTATTCCAACTAGTATTATCATTGCCATAAACATAAATTTAACTTACATCTTCTCTACTTTGGTCATCACAATATGTTAAAGGCTCTCACATATGTTAACAGGTGCCCGATGATAAGGAACTGAATGTTCAACATGACAAGCCAAGAAGAGGTCGTCCCAGAAAGAAAAAGGCTCCTGCCAAAAATAAGCCAAAAGTCCTAAGAAAAAAGAGAAGGAAAATGTGAAGCGATTCACCAGTTAATGCAGTGTGTGGACCATTCTCATTTACTTACTTCAGGAAATGATTATTTGACTTGAACAGATGTATCAACATGTGTGCCAAGATATCTTATAAGTGTCTTTACTCCTGGAAATGATTATCTGACTTGAAAGGAGGTATCAACACGAGTGCCAAGTTATCATATAAGTGTCTGTGACGAGAACATGTTATAATCATTTAACACTTATGTTTATGCAGTATTCAAGGAACCAAATATTGAGAATAATCTATTGTCTATAGTTATTGTTCACAGAATTGGCTGTGTTGATTAGGATGTTGCCTATATTGTGTTGGTTCTTAGCAACATCAGAACTGTTGTAGTGGTTGATCAATGTAGTGTGTTGTGTATTATATGTTGGTGGTTTTTGACATTTGAAAAACCATTTATTTCCTTTATAGCACAAGCATCAATTGGTAAGTAATTAAAATATGTACCTAAACAGACACACACAGACATACACACACACACACAAACACACTTCAGCATCTTTCTTCCATCACAATTATTTTTCAAAATTCAAATGCCATACAATATTCTATATTATAAAACTGTGCAAGATTTTGGAATAGTGCTAAATTTAAATAATTTGTAGTTTATATACTGTACTAACTAAACAAATACAGAAAGAACAGAATTATCTCTTTCCTAGAATTGTGATTGTCACCAATAGCAACACAGAGAGAGAGATAGGAAAATGTTTCAATTACAGAATAAAATTATTTTCAAATGGCATAAAATTTCATATGATATTGTACTGTTTCAGAATAGGAGTTAATCCTTCATAAGTTTGTCATAGTTGTGCAAAGTGTGTGCTACAAAGAGGATGTTTGACCTTTTGTCATTTATCAGAATGTTTTATAATAAGCTTATGTTTTGTATTACTTTTATTGAGTAACTTTTGGTGTTAGCAGTCATAATCAGAATTGAATAGCAGGAATCTGCTCAAATTATTTGACAGCTACATTGTTTGCATCATTGTCCGTGCAAAGCATGGAACAGATGGTCATTTTTCTACTCTCAAGGACTCCTTTGACCCCAAACATGTAGAACCAGATGAAATCATGCTTATGCTTAGAATAACACTTAATTGTAAAAAAATTTGATTTGTGTTGTTTCCTTGCAAAACATTACATTTTAACACAAGTACCATCTCCCCATTGGAATTATATGTAATTCTATGAAATTAGTGTAACATTACATTTCAAATTCAGTGGTACCAAAAACCCTCTGCTTAAAGTAATTATAAAATGCAAAACACACATGTCCATATATGTATCGGTGATTAAATTGTAGCTCAAGTGCAGGTGTGCAATTTCATTGAACTGGTTGAAACCAAGTCAGAGAGAACAATGTGCACACTTCACTACAGCTACATTTTTACATTCACGGTCTCTTTGGCATTCTAGCAATTTATTAAAAAAGAGCTATACTATTTAAATTTTCTAATGGTGATAGAGTTATATACATGTTGTAACCTGCCTTTTCTCAAGCATATTGCAACAGGGGCTTTTACTTCGGGGCAGAAAATTAATCTTTAATCTTTTTGCAACCACTTCATGAAAATTCTAAATCTACATTGTGATAAGTAATGTAATCAGATTCAAGTGACTAGGACCACTGTTTTTTATGATCAAGTTTTATTCTAAGCATCGTTTCATTCAGTTCCAAGCATTCAAGGTCAAAGTTGAGCCTTGTCACTGCAATCATAAAAGACAGTTCCCATTTTTCTCCATGTGTCACCAAACATTGTTTTAATTCATTTTACTGATTGGCTTTTAAATACATTGCATTGTCTATGTAATGAGACATGCAGCTGGCTTTGGAGGAAATCTTCAATGAAGTCTTATATTTCTTTCTAGTGAATGAAAAAAAGTATTGTAGAAGAATGAAGTTTGTAGTGCAGGAGCAAGTTGCGGCAACTGCAATTTTTGAACATGCTATTAAGATCAATAATCTTGAAGTTGCTCAATTTAAATGTTATATGTAAAAACAAATGAACAAGTTTTATAACTCTTTCACATGGAGATTTGCAAAGATATGGGTACTTAAAGTGACTGCTTTGCAATCATATTTACACCAAAAATATTCATTACAGCATTTACACATGTTGTATGAGTTTATATTGTTTTTGTGTTTTTCTTTATAAATTTTTATTCTTTATCAGTTTACATTTGTTTGTGTATAGATATTAAATCATGTCATTTCCTGTGTAAGTATTCTTTATTTGGCTGAACACACTTGATTTCCTTATTTACTTTCTGGAAAATTTCAACACATCGTGTATTAGCAAGTTACAATAAAGATTATTTAACTCAATGCCAGTGTGCAATTTCTTTTATGGATATCATTAATCACACTTCCTGTTTTCCCCACAAACGACCCATGGATCAAACATGTCTAAAGCACAGAAAAAGTGATATACATTGACAACATTCAAAATAATGAAATTAACTAATATATAAATAGCAAAATAAATGATTAATCACAAAATGTAGGAAAATGACTTCCTTTGCGTACATAAATACTTAATGAAGTATACCGATTGTATGTTTTATTGTATTGTGATATTTACTAGCTATTCAGGTATAATACATGTGTTTAAATGTGATACAACTATTAGTGAATAATTTTTGTTGTGGAAATATGTAACATCCCAACAAACAAAGTTCCAAGGGCTCCCGTTATAAATAGCCTTCACTGAAGTTTTGTTTTGCACCCTCAAGAATTGACTGGAGTGACTATTGCCTGAAACGTGCTGATAAGAGTGTGATTGGGATTAATTGGTGGTCATTGTCATGCATTTTCTTTCCTAATACTGGTTCACAAAGTAGATCACAGTTTTCTATAGCATATACTTTACTTGCTATTTCTTATTTTTGATGTTAAAACATCAAGTGATTGATCTTATTAACAACAGTGTGGTTCTATAATAGAAACACACTATATTCATCTCTAAAGTTAACACACAAAATAATTTCTTTACCTCAGACTATTCTTTCATACAGTATTGGTCTTGACCAGTTTAACTATTCTTTGTGTATTCAAGAAATGTCATTAATAATTTTATGTGCAGATTGTTTTCCATTCATGAAGGTGTTCTGAGCTGTTCATTTTAATTTTCTGTATCATGGAGTGCAACTGACTATGGAGGGTAATCCCTACATGAAGAAACAACCATACATGTGATAGCATACATTCAAAACTCTACAAAATATATGTAGTACAACATTTTTGCATTTATTACTCTGGTCAACCCTTCCAAGTTGTGATATTAATTGCATCTGTCTTCATAGTAACACACACATTATATTGTGTGCCAACACACTTTAAGGAATTTTTAAAATGTAACTGAGGTGGATCTCATATTGCACATTTGTCTCTCATTGAGTATACAGAAAATATTAATTGACTTTACAGCAAAATTTGTACAGGTTCTCCAACTGTGGTAGATAGCAAGACTGTCTCATTCAGATTGATAATCACATATGTTGTCATAGTTCTGAAGAATGGTAAAACAGTTATCAACTTGAGGTATTGGATTTCCTGTTTACACAACGTAAAAGGAATTCCAGATACATTGAGCAGTTGCAGAAGAACTGCTGATCTAATGAAGTGAATGTCAATAATACTCTTACAGATATTAATGCTAAACTGTAACTTAATAACATGTTAAGAGTAGTGCTATGAAGTCTGCAGGTAATGGTGGAGTTGGCTGTTCATTGCCTTTATTCTGGTAATTACTTCATGTACTGTAATGCTGAATCAGCAAGCTCTTACCACTCACATGATAATGGACAAGAAACATGGCCTGGAGGAATATGGTGTTGGCAGGTGCCAGAATTAATGCTTTTGTTTATACACCTTGTACATACTTCACACTATGTTGAGTAAACAAATATATGGATCATTTATTGGGATTTGTTCACCATCTTAAACATCCTATTCCAAGTATAGTGTACAGACTCAAGATTTCTGTACAATTCTATCATTTGAAAGCTAAAACATTAAAACACACAAAAAATCACATATACTCAAGCTGTGCATTTTTTGTATCATTGATGGCAATAAATTTAGCAGTTAGAGTTAACAGTCACTACAATGCTCAAACATGTGACTCGTATGCACAGTACACTTCTACTAGTAGTCAGTCTAGAATGCAGCTTTGATCATGCTACATAAACACAAAAGTTGTTTAGAAGTTGTAACTCAACTCCCCTTTCAGAACGTCTAATTTTCTAGATATATTTTGACATGGTTCATCACAGGACGGATCACACAGAATAGCTTTCTTAAAGAATTGTTCTCTCATGTGAGGTGGAGATTCACAGGTCCAAAATTTAGCACAATTTCTTGTATATTTTAAGCATGACAGAGTTCCTGCACACTCCATACATCCAGTGAAATGATTGGTTGTCATGGAGTCATGTCTTGGCGAGTGAGGTCATCCAATCTTTCTAAATTAGATTACTGCAGCTGATTGATTACATACCACATCTCCAGCGACTGCAAGAATGCTACAGATAATTAATTAAAAATAGCGAAAACCAATAGAGTGATTGACAGCTAACATAATCCAACTACTGAAATGAAGATTTATCTAACTGTATGAATAGTTGGCTTCATGGTCAATTGGTACTGGTCAAAACAAAAGGCTAGCTGAGTTTAAGAAAACAATTAGTTGCTAATAGAGCATGTCAATGTGAAATGCCAGCTATTTTTGTTGTATCAAAATATTCAAGGGTGAAGAAGTACAATTAATGAGTTACTTATCTACACTGGTGAATTAGAGATATCCAACACACTTGACAAAAAGGCTACCTTCTCACTTTTCTAGAGCAGAAATGAAGGGTGGAGGAGTTACTACATTAAGAACTCCCATATATTTATTAACATATATATTAATAATTTTTTTTCTTGGAAACATGTGCAGCAGAAGTAGAATTTCATAATAAACCTTTCATAATAGGCAGTATAGTAAATGTATACCTAGTACCCGCAGGTAATTTTAATCTGTTCATACATAGTTTTGAAGCACTATTGGCTTATTGAAGAACATAAAAGATAAAATTAATGATGGCTGATAATTTTCTCTAGACTTCCTTGAAAACTTATCTTGAAATAATGTATTGCAATAAACAGCATTATCACTCAACTTAATTCATACTGTTAACTTTCCAACCAGTATAGCTAAGAGCTCAAAGATGACCATTGATAATATATCTACAGAAATGTCTAACGAAGAAAATTATATTATAAAATCAATAATAAGTGGTCCCTCAGACCATGACAAACAGTTCCTTTTGCTAAATGTTAACAATGATGAGGATAAAAAATCTGCAGCACATTGACTGACATGGGTCAGAGTGTTGTGCACAGTGCTCATAGGCTAAATGGAAAATACAAAATTTTATTGTTAATGTATTTAACTTTTTTGAAAACTGTATTCCCATGAAACTAAAATTGTTCAAATATTTGTAAACCTATAGAGCCAAACTTCTTAGGACATCGGTGTCTAGACTTCTAAACAATGTAAACGACTGAAACTAAAAAATGCTAGGAACAACACACACACACACGCGCGCGCGCGCGCGCGCGTGCACACACACACACACACACACGGCCAAGGTAGGACTCAATCCACTGACAGGGAGCTACCAAATCTAACCCAGATTAGACCAGTCTGTGAAGAAGCCATGGATTACTCAAGGCATAAAGGTATCCTGTAAGGAAAGAAGGAACTACATCTATCAATCACATTTAAATCATTCCAAATATACTGCAAAATATTGAAGATGCCAATATGAAACATCACAGCAAACGCATTATTACAACAGGATATTCACATCAGATAGGAAATAAAGACAATATGGGATACAGTGATGGAAGAGACAGGAAGAGCCAGAGATGAAGAGAAGCATGCAGCATTGAGAGTAGATGATACACAGGTAATAGATGTGTCCAGTGTTGGCAAAGTTTTCAATAAACATGTAAATGTTACTGAAAAGATGAAGTTATCAGGTCCAGTAGATGCTATCAGGGAATATCTCACAGTAGTTGCTACAAAACATACAGTAATGTATGAACTGCACACCATTAGTGGACATAAGGTCACAATAAAAGCCTTAAAATAAAAAAAAGAAATTCTACTGGCTATGATAATATATGAATAAAGTTGATTAAACAGTGTGCCTTTCAGATTATTAACATTATAACTTATTTGTGTAACCAGTCTTTCACAATAGTACATTTCGTGAATGGTTTGCAATATATTGGAGTTAAACCTTTGTATAAGAAAGGAGATAAAGAAATAAAATTGTACTTCTGTCTAGATTCACTTTTGCTTGCATTCTAAAACAAAATTTGACAACAAACAAAATATTATCAACATCATAATTCAGATTTCTCAATGGTTCTTATACTGAGAAGGCTATCTACACATACATAGAAAATGTATTTCATTTATTAGACAAACATTTAAAGACCACTGGTATATTTTATAACTTGTCAAAGCATTTGACTGTCTAAATCACAATATAGTTTTAAGTAAATTAGATTATTATGGTATAATAGGAAATGCTGCAAAGTAGTACAAATAAAGCCTGTTGATAAGAAAGAGATATATATTGTCAGATATCATCTAACTGGAAAATAATAACATGTGGTGTCTCCCAAGGTTCTACCTTAGAGCCCTTACTCTTTTTTGTCTATATCTAGGAGTTTTCATCAGGCTGCCAAGTTTGTTTTGTTTGCAGATAACACAAAAATTGAAATAAGTAATAAATCAAATATAACTATGGAAAGGTCAGCTAATGAAATTTTCATAGACATTAATAAATGTTCCTAGCAATTTCTCTGACAGTAAACCTTGTAAAAATCTACGCTATGCAATTTAGAACTTGTAAAAGATCCTTCCAGTGTATGCCTAAAATATGATAAGGAGATTGAAGAAACTGACTGTTAAATTCAGAAAGGTGCATAACACAAAGTTTCTGAAGCTCCTAAAAAAAATATGTACATACATGTGCGGATTTTGAGGGTGGGAGTATGTGGTACTACACTCTTAACATAACTTCACACTCATCTACAAGAAAGTTGAAATAAGTTCACTCCAAAACTACAATCCAGTACGAGGAGCGTTTGAAAAGTCCATGAAAAAATAAAAACTACTAACGTGTTTGGAAAAAAAAAACCATTTTTATTTTTCGACAGTCTCCTTTTAGACTTACACACTTCGTCCAACGCTGTTCTAATTTGTTGATCACTTACGAATAATAGGAATTGTCCAAGCCTGCAGAATAGCTATAAGTTTCTGCAATCACCTACTCGTTTGAATGAAATCTTCGTCCCGCCAGCCATTTCTTCAAATTGGGGAACAAATAGTAGATTGAGGGAGCCAAGTCTGGCGAATAAGGGGGATGTGGGACGAGTTGGAATCATATTTCCAATAATTTTCCGACCACGACTGCTGAGGTGTGTGCTGGTGCATTTTCGTGATGGAAAACGACTTTTTATGAACCAAATGCCGGTGTTTTTCTTGCAGCTCGGTTTTCAGACGGTCCAATAACGATGAATAATATGCACTTGTAATAGTTTTACCCTGATCCAGATAGTCGATGAGGATTATCCCTTGCGAATCCCAAAAGACCGTCACCATAACCCGTCTGGGCGAACGACCGGTCTTCGCCATTTTTGGTGCAGATTCTCCCTTGGTAACCCATTGTTTAGATTGTTCTTTGGTCTCAGGAGTATAGTGATGTAGCCATGATTCATCCACAGTGACGAAACGACGCTTAAAGTCCTTACCGAACAGCTGCTAGCCTTACTTGCAACACTTCACACGATTTCGTTTTTGGTCACGCGTGAGCAATAGTGGCACCCATCTTGAGGATAGTTTTCTCATGTCCAAATGTTGATGGAAAATATTATGTACCCGTTCATTCGAGATTCTCACACTAGCAATCTCACTCACCTTGACTCCTCTGTCATCCATCACCATATCACGGATTTTATCAATGATTTCTGGAGTCGTAACCTCCACAGGGAGTCCAGAACGTTCAGCGTCACTTGTGCCCTTATGGGCACTCCGAAAATTTTGAAGCCACTTATAAATTGTTCTAATCGAAGGTGCAGAGTCACCCTAATGTTTATCAAGCTTCTATTTAGACTCCCGAGGCGATTTGCCTTTCATAAAGTAATGTTTAATCACCACAGGAAATTCATTTTCGTCCATTCTTTGACAATCACTCGACTTCCTTGATTCACACGAATGCCAAACACAAATAAATAGACCAATATAGCTGAAACTTGGTGTGCGTTCTTTCCCAAGATGCTACTAACTAAACATTCCCTCGATCAAGGAGGTTCGAATACTCTAACCACAGAATAGGGAGTATACAGAAGGGAAAGCTGGGGGCGGCGCCTTTGATCTGTATGTTACCAAGCGGTGCGCTCGACGCCATATTGAAAAGCAGTAAACGCCAAACTACAGTCACTTAGTACTTTGGCTGGAAATGGACTTTTTACGAACTGCAGCTAACCTCACCGACTTTTACGAAAGGAAACGACTTTTCATTATGCTCTCTTCTATTTTGCGCCCTCTTCTTGCACCTAATTGTAATCCAACGAAAAAATAGGCCTAAATTTTAATACAACTACGAAAATGTACGGTGGAATCGATGATCGTTTTATTTGGTGCTTATCTCTAGAAAAATCTCAAATAACGCGGAGTTATATTTGGGAAATTAGTTATAAACAAGAAAGTGACTTTACAACTGTCAGGTTTTATTTGACACGAATAAATTCGCACAAAATATTAAGTCAGACTTAGCAGTACAACGTGATTACACAGAACTAATGACGTCTGGGCATATATTAAAGTTGTATTTGCTTTAGGAGTATAATTGATTTACTGATCGGAGAAGGGGATATAGAGGAATCCATCAACCACAAAGCAGGAACAGCAAAGAAAAAAAATTACTCGACTTAATCTATTTGTTTGAGTATCCGAAGAGCATTCGTTGTCAACATTAGCACACTACACCTCCAATGCCGTAAGTAAAATTTTACCTGCCTACTTACGCACTATTCTTTGTCATTCATTTTATATTATTCCCTGCAACGTTAAACTTATAAAATATAAATGTACTTCAACATTTCGATGCTGTTGAACTGCTGCAGCAACAGCAACAGCGAGAGTTATCGTCAAGAGAAGAAGTAAGGCTACTTTTAATAATTATGCACACATTGCTCTCATTCGAAACTGATAACATTTAACTTTCACTACACATATAGCGACATTCACTTACTGCTCAGCATCTTTTGGGAAGGTGAAGAAACTTATATCCTTATTTGTATTCGAATTATTGCGGCAATTAGGTGCTGAACACCATCGGCCGCCTTTTCTTTTATTGCAGCGCATAATAAAAACGGAACAGCTCCAACTACTGACACACGGTTCTTTCTTCTCACTGTACTACACTGTACCAAAAACTTGTTTACTTTTATGCGATTCAGGCTGTTAAAATACACAATTAACAAACAAAGACGGCGCATTACCACGCCACAGAGTAGGGAGTAATCACACGTTTACTGCTTTTCAAGATGGCCGATTCCGCGCACGCGCACTAAATTTTGGACGACAGGCTGCAGCGGGAGTTTCCTTTCTGTATACTCCTTATTCTGTGCTCTAACCTCATTGACCTCGATACGCACCGGTGGTGCCATCTCTCGAACTTTGCGCGGACTTTTCAAACGCTTCTCGTATTACTGACATGCATTGAAGAACTGCGGCGTCTTTTCTTCCGGACATGCCCGAAAGAACAGACGCTGCAATTCGTAACTGTACTCCACCTAGTCGAGGTACGGCGGTTATTTCAGTGAGGACGCACGCTGGCGGAAATACAGGGCCTGCTTCGAGCCGTGGAGTACAATGGTCCAAGTAGGGGAGGTAGGGTACGTGCTCCAGTATTCCTTGCCGGAGTGTTCAGCCTGGAGCGGCACAGGGGCACAGTGCAACTGCGTCGTAAGCAGGAGGTTCCAAGTTCAAATCCCGTTACCATCACAAATTTTCATATGTCCATGTTCTATGATTACAACACATCCGAAAGAAAAGTTGCGATGCAGAAACCCTAGTAAAAAAATCTGCCACATGCTTTTGTTGTTAACTTCTTAGAGCATACTAGCTGGTACCCGGCGCGATCTGCCACAGAAGAAATAATTGTGAAATAACGTTTGAAATTTGAAAGTGTCCCTTTCTCTATCCATTTCCTCCTCCCCCTCCCTCCTTCCACTTGTCTGTCACCATCTCCCCTTTCTCTGTCCGTCTCCTCCCTCCCCTTTCTGTCCATCTCCTCCTCCACCTACTCCTCTCCCTCACATACAGGGTGTTTCACTAAGTGTGTTTGCCTCTGTTACTTATAAAATAATAGGTGACGGGAAATTTTTAATGCGGTAGGTCAACAAAAGAAATGTTACACTGTCTGCGGAGCTATGAACATAGATTATTGTATCATTTTCCAAAGAGTTACAGCACAAAGATATAATTTTTTAAATGGAACAATAGTTTTTTCAATCGTGCATTGGATTCTTTGAGACCAACTGCGTCCAAATCAATTCAAACTACATTCCTATTACTGTTAGTTTGGAAGCTACAACCCTTCAAAGTTTCAGGGGCAGATTCCACAATCGCTGCGCATAATGCAATGCGCCTTCTAAATGTGGTGCGGCCGAGTTGTAACGTCGCCGGTGTCACGGAGCGAGAAGCTTCCTCGATGCGCTGTTAGACAGCCGACTGTCGCCGCACACGGCCGTATACCCGACAGTTGGAGCCACACAAACAACCGGGGCTCAATATACCACAGTTACTGACATCTGATGACGATGGCATACACGAACAACGAGTACGTTGACATGTTGCTGATGCTCAGCGAGTGCCGACACGATGCCACTCAAGCTTCTCGCTCCGTGACACCGGCGAATTTACAACTCGGCCGCACCACATTTAGAAGGCGCATTGCATTATGCGCAGCGCTTGTGGTATCTGCCCCTGAAACTTTGAAGGGTTGTAGCTCCCAAACTAACAGTGATAGGAATGTAGTTTAAATTGATTTGGACGCAGCTGGTTTCAACGAATCCAATGCACGATAGAAAAAACTATTGTTCCATTAAAAAAATTATATCTTTGTGCTGTAACTCTTTGGAAAATGATACAATAAACTATGTTCATAGTTCCGCAGAAAGTGTAACATTTCTTGTGTTGACCTACCGCATTAAAATTTCCCGTCACCTGTTATTTTATAATTTACAGAGGCAAACACACTTAGTGAAACACCCTGTATATGAAAACATACACATATGCGCCAAGTTTCTTGGTGACTGGTCAGACGGTCTGAAAGTCGTGAGGTACGCTTCGCCAAGCTTAATTCACTGGCTTGCAGATTATAAAAAATCTCCTTCATGAAAACATACATGTATATGCTGACTTTTATGGTGACCAGTCAAACGTTTGTTGAAACGTACCATCCGTCATGCATCTACAAAGACTTACGACAGGTAATCCATGTGTCAATTCTGGGTATAAGCTATCTTCATTCCACATTTCATTTAATTCCGCCCTGCTCTTTCAGCGTGAAGAGAACCAACTGTTAACCCACTATAACGTACCCTCGCCCATGCACCATACGGTGGTTACCTAAGGGTATCCCATGCGTTAATTCAGGATATAAACTATTTGCATTCCAAATTTAATTCAAATCCGTCCAGCTGTTTCAGCATGAAGAGAAACAAACGTATTAACCCTGTGTAAGTTACTCTCCGCCACGCACCGTACGGTGGCTTACGAAAGGTAGCACATGTATTAATGCAGGGTATAAGCTATCTCCACTTCAGATTTCATTCAAATTTGTCCATCTTTTTTAGCATGAAGGAGTAGCAAACACCCATTGTAAGGTAGCCTCCGCCACGCATCATACGCTGGCTTACGAAAGATAGTCCACGTATTAATCAGGGTATAAGCTATTTAAGCGTGAATGCGTAAGAAATGAATTAACTAATTGTAAAGCACCCTCCGCCATGTATCATACGAAGTTAATTTTAGTATGCCCATAACCTTTGCGCGTGTGCAAGCAATGAGTTGACAAAGTTCTACTGCAATCGAATGTACAGTATGGCCGTGCATAAATTACGAACAAAAAGGCAAACAAACATTAATTTTTATATATTACATGACCTTAAAAAAAGTCTTACTCTTTATCGAGTAACATGGATTCCGAAAACTTGGTCAGTGAAAAATCAATTCATACTGTGCTCATATGACATACAGGAAGCTATGGATCAAGGCAAACGACCAGATGCTGTGTTTTGTGTATGTCAAACGGTTTTTGAATAGTAACATATTAACATTGTACAATTATATCATGTATAAAACAAATTTGAAATTGGAATTTATATTATATAATAAGTCAATGGGATATGTAGATATAACGTAAGGAATGCTCCCAGTAATACGTATTAGGAAACTTACTGTTCACGCTATATGTTAATGACTCAGCAAGCGCTATTAATAGTGACCTCAGATGTTTCGCAGATTATGCAGTTGTCAACAGTGAAGTGCGTAATTTCTACATATATACAATTGTATGGCCTGTACGCTCTAATTTTGTTAGCAAGAAAATATTAATGTGCAATCAGGTATTTTGAATAATGACTGTAAATTGCCACAACTTATTCCCCATCTCAGGACAACATTGTGACATGAAGTCTAAGACCGGTAAATGTATCTTAAATTCAGTTATCAGAAGGATGTGATGACATAGTGTTTATGATACAGTTGAAGATTTGCCAAAGATATTCCCAGTTTTATGAGTTTCATTTTATCTATGCACAGAAAAGAAATTATCAAATGTTCAAATGTTTGTAAAGTTGTAGGACCTAACTGCAGTGATCATCGGTCCTTAAACTTACAAATTACGTAAACTATCTTATCCTAAGCACAACACAGATACCCATGTCCGAGGAGGGACACGAATCTCCGACTGCGAAAGGCCGTGCACACCAGAGCGAGGCGCCTTAGTTATCACGGCTGTTCCGCCGCGGCAATAAATTCTAAAAAAAAAAAAAAAAAAAAAAAAAAAAAAAATAAAAAAAAATGGCAGTTTGGTGAGATTTTTTTCAGATTTTCTTAAAATATCGATTATTATAAACCTATTAATATTTAAAAAAAATAAGAATGATGAAAACTCTGCATTAGAGAAGGTCATTAAACGAAACTTCTACACACTTTCTCTGCTGGACATCCAAAATGTAACACTAAGAAGGAGTGGAGATATAAACTCCAAATTAATTTTAGAAGTAGCGTGTTGTACAAAGATCTATAAACAGAAATTGCAGCCCCTTGTGAAAAGAGGTAGATGATGAAATCAGTACTGGATGTTGCTGCCATTGCTGGCGATAGTCACAGATACATGTCAAAGCATTGGATCAAAGAGGCTCTGGATCTGTTTCCGATGTATAATAAACCAAACTGCTTCCACATATTGGCGAAGTTGATCAGGTTATCAATGGGTCTTGTATCCTGGCTCAGTCATTCCCTATTCATCGAGCAGATGTATTCGACTGGGAGAACAGAAATGTCTAGGCAGCAATGCAGTCTGATGGGAAAGAAGTCTTCGGAGCTGTGTGTCATGTCTGGTCAGGCATTATCCTGTGGCAATGAGGACGTTGGTAAGCTACAAAGATATAGGAGAAAACCGGCTCCAACACTTCAGAGATGTAATTCTGGCTGGTTAGTGTACTGCCGGCCGCGGTGGCCGAGGTGACTTAGGCGCTCCAGTCACGGTCAGCACGGTCACTACGGTCGGGGGTTCGAATCCCCCCTCGGGCATGGATATTTGTGTCGTCCTAGTTCGTAAGTAGTTCATAAGTAGTTTGTAAGTTTAGGGACTGATGACCCCGTAGTTAAGTCCCATAAGATTTACAAACATTTGAACATTTGGTTAGTGTACCGACAAGGCAAGGGAGTGTAATCCAATACCACCATGATACCTGTATCAGTTATGGCGATGCATAAGGTAACGTTCAACAGTCTCTCAACAAAGTGTGTCCAGATTCTAAATTTGAATATCAGGGTGGCGCAGACAGAATTGGGATTCATTGGTAGAAACAATGTTTGTCTTTCATAATTGGATCCTCAACAGTTGTTAAACTTTTTTGTATTTCATATGCACTACCCGAGTTTCGATACCTATATCTCATCATCAGGCGCATCTGCAAATTACAATCAAATAAAATAGTGACGTCTGTCATATAATAAAATTACTACCCTAAATCTTTACGAAAAATTATTAAGTACAAAGGAAGTATACGTACTTAGGAGTCCGTCAAACTGATACATGAAGGAACAGATTAAAATGGTGAGTCTCTGGTACGTGCAACAAGCAGGGAGGCACTGCTGGCAACTCGGGCGTGACATAGTCACTCACAAGGCAGAGACTGCATCATGAGATATGGGTCTCGAAACTCGGGTAGTGCATATGAAATAAACAAGTTTAAAACTACAAACTGTTGCGGACCCAATTATTAAAGATGAAGATGGGCAGTTGTGGCTATACCGAAGGAAAAAAAAAATGTGATAAACAGTGGTATTCCATTTGGTTATCCGTGTCGGTCATTCATCGCACCACTGCCAACGTAAATAATAGTGGTGTTGACTTAGTAGTAAACACAGAAATGAACGCCTTGCAGACGGGACGTTAAATCGTAATCTTTCTTTCTTTTGTTCCTTTTACATTACGGAGAATCCACTCTACTGTAAATCATACGTATGCAGCCACCACTGCAGTACACACAATATTTCTGCTCTCACTTGTACTAGTGCTACAAGATGGACGCAAGTAGTCCCAACGGTCCGTCGCTACCTCCTGCATTCAGTGATTATAGATTAGAATCACAGTTGTGAGGGGGTGGTTGTGGAAGCGGTGGTTGTTGGTGGGTGAAGTTAAGCAGGCATAGTCAGTTCATGAAATAAAAGGTTTCAGCTTCGTAGGCGATGTGAGATGTTTATTTTATTAAAAATCGCCTCCCAAGCTGAAACCTCTTATTTCATTATAATTCTGTGGTGGGCTGGCACATATGGAAGCTAATTACAAAGAAAAAAATAGTCAGTTAGGTTCCATTTGTTTTAATTAAGATATGTTACAATGAAAGGCTGAAGGCCCAACAAGACAGTTCAGATAAATGATGCAAGGCAGGAGGTCTAGTTGAGGAAAGCAATTTCTGATAAGTTAATAAGGCTCCAAATTTAGTAAACCAATTCTTTAAAATGCAAAGACACAACGAGCCTAGCAATTTAAACAAGAGTGGAAAATTTTAATTGGAAGACAAGCCTTGTAAATACAATATTAATTACAAATCACTTCTGCAATTTAAATGAAACAGCTCAGCTTAATTATCAAAATCACACTAAAGTGGAACTCCCAAATTTAAGTGAACACAGCCCTTCAAAAAGAACAATTACCAAAACACACTAAAGACGAACTCGAACATTAAGTAATATTTTGGTTTGATTATGGAGGCTGGTAACAGAAAACCGTGCTCAATAATATCATAGGCAGAAGGCAAATAAAACAACACACAATAAAATTTGCAAATGAGTGCTGCACTTTAAATGAAAAGAGCTCAGCTTACTTATCAAAATTACACTAAAGTGGGACTCCAAAATTTAAGCGAACACAGCCCTTTATAACCACAATTACCAAAACACATTAATGACGAGCTTAAAAAGTTTAAGTAAGGTATGCTGGCATCAGGAGACAGTGCTCCGTGATATCAATAGGCAAAAGACCAATAAAACAACACAATAAAATTTACAAATGAGCCCTGCACTTTAAATGAAAAGAGCTCAGCTTACTTATCAAAATCACACTGAGGTGGGGGGGCGGGGGGAGACTGGCTACTCGTTACTTTAATACACCCACACAGGTAAACAGATGAGCTGACTCAAAGAGGAAGGAGAGGAATAAGTTGCCCAACGGTCAACGAGAACTACAGGTCTGACACGAAGGGGCTCCCACAAACGGATAGAACGCCAAATTACAACCGCTGGGTGGCGATGCCACACGGAGGGAAAAATTTCTGCAACGAGAAGAAAAAAAAAAAGAAAAGAAAAACAAAGCTATACAACTACCGCCAGTGCAGATGCTAGCTAACGGAGGGGCACAAACAAGATAAATTCCGCAGTTATGATAACCAAGTTATGTATATAGAGCACTTGCTACTCAGAGCAAAGGGAAAAGAATAATACAATTGAACCGAACTAAACGTGCGGTATAACACATGAATAAACAACTAACGACGTAGACACAGGCAACGACGTCTCCTGGGGAACGAACGCCGATCCTGACAAATTAAGATTCAAATGTTCAAATGTTTGTAGAGCTTATGGGACTTAACTACGGGGTCATCAGTCCCTAAACTTACAAACTACTTATGAACTAACTAATACTAAGGACGGCACAAATATCCATGCCCGAGGGGGGATTCGAACTCCCGGCCGTAGTGGCCGTGCAGACCGTGACTGGAGCGCCTCGGCCACCGCGGCCGGCACAAATTAAGACACAGAAATTTGCGGAGCAGGTTTTATCAGTCACTTATTTATTTCTTACCCTATGACGAGTGCTGACACCCTCGCGATGGTGTAGGAGGAGGGTGTCAACCAACGCCCGGAAACATTTCATACATCCCAGATGAAAAGCGGCTGGAACGACGCGAGGCGCAGCCGGGGCTGAGTGTGGAGTACGCTAGCAGTTGTTGACAGCACCGACGCTTGGCGAGGGACGGCGCGGTGTCACACGGCCGCTAGGAACGCGATCACATTGCCGGCAGACGAAGTAAACATCCCGCACAGAGCTGCTGTTATAACTTGGCAGAAACGCCTCTCCGGATCAACCTGTTCAGCTCATGGCATGCATGGCTCCTCAGCGACAGAGCGCCACGGAACAACTTCGATGCACACCCGGGACCGGCCATAAACGGCCCTTAATCAAAATAGCTGGACCCTGGCGATGCATGGCATTATACTCTCTCGACACTCCAACACTCGCCCCCTGCCTCGGGTCGCCACCGTCGCACCACCCGCGGCAAGGAAAACACACGTCAGAAAATCGACGCACGATAAATTAAACAGCGCCACGAGCGGTGCACGCACAGAGAGATCGATGGAACTTGCGCCAGTAATTAAATCAAGCACAGGGTCAATCAAAGAAACAGGAGCCGGGACGGCTCAAGTTGCTTCGTTATGGCTGACACGATCACCGATATCCCTGAAGGGAAAACCTGCAATCCCTGTAGGCAACTATTCATCCGTCATCGAAATTCTAAACCTGTTCTAAAAACGCTCACTGTCTACTACGAGGCGTAATAAAGCTGTTTATGCAAAACAACCACATAAAAGAACAACTGTAGTATGCCCTCAGTACCATCTATTCCACCTTTTTTCAGTGCAGCCAGATGCTACTACTGGTGCCCGTGATGTGTGCCTGTGTTAAAATGCCATCAATCGCATCTCTCATCACTTCAAAGAAATGCTACAAATTTCACCTAATTTGGAAGTTTTCTTCACGGTGTCACAGTTTGGGTGGTTAGAATTTTATTTATGCATCTGTTCAGTGGAACCGGAAATAGTCAACAACACTTGTATTTAACACAATGTACTCTTAGCTAGGTAATGTTTTCAAACTGTAAGATACTACGAGTTAGTGATATGAGAAATAACGAAGTCAATGCAGATTTAATAATTTATTCTGAGCAACCGTACATTATACAGTGGTCAAACCAATTAGGGGATCAGTTGAGATATCTATGTTCTGAAGTACTGTCATTGGCAGAATGAACTAAAATGCTTCGACGTCTTTCTGTGGGTTCTACGGAGTGGAGACCACAATATTACGGCAACCAATACAGTAGTTAAGTCCTTTATGCTTAACAAACATTTGAACATTTGAGGGTCTCAACCGAAGGCTTCGTCGACTCTGTGACGGTCATGACTGCAGATTACTGAACCTGCGTTATTGGGTGGGGAATTGTAGGGATCCCCCTGATGGATCAGGGGTGTAATATGCAAAGGAAGCAGCTACTCGGTTAGCAGAGTTCTTGTGGAGTCACATGGGACTTGTTTAGGCTAGTCAGTCGATATGCAGACAGAGAAATCAGACCGCATTCAGGACTCTTCGACTGTCAAAATATTAGCAGTAAATTTTCAGAGTACGAGAAACAAAGTTCCCTAATGTAATGCATTGTAGGAAATTTGTTGCTTCCAAATAATTCTCGGATCTGAGAGTTGGCTGAATCCCGACGTAGGAAGCTCCGAAATATTTAGCGAAGAGTGGAATGTATATCACACAGATAGATTAAGTACAATCGGAGGTTGTGTGTTCATTGCAGTTGACAGAAAAATATTGTTTCTAATGAGGTAGAAATAGAGAATGATTGTGAGATTATCTGGACTCATGTAAAAGTTATAGACGAAATCAAGTTAATGGTTGGGTGTTTTTTACCCATGGTCCACCGCCACAGTGCTAGTCTTCTTCTTCTTGTTTTCGAATGGGTCTACTATGGACTACGTTATGCATCATTCATTTACGGTTCTTCTTCTTTCGATCGGACCAGTATTTCTTCATCCATTTGGGGTGGGCTTCTTTACGTTCTTGTGATCAGTTGCTGCCGGTACGGTGTTTGCTCCTTCGATCTTGGAATCCCTTAATTCCGTTGGTGATTTTTATATATTTCTGTCTGTTGTATGCTGCCTCCTGTGATATATTCTTTTTCTCCATAACAATGAGACGCGACCGCAGTACATTATACGTTTTATTATGCGACAGGCAGCACAAATGATCACTGACGAAAACGGCTGCTCTTTGTAATGTTTCACTAGGGATAGTATCCTCTGTAGTGACAGCGTACACATAAAACTTAGAACAGCGGACGAAGCACGAAGTTAACTGACAACGACCGGCTTGCATTAAGAACAATTGTCGCCAACTAACGTGATTTTTTGCGCTTTTTAGCCTGATATAAAAACGTTTTATATTAGAAATGTATTTTTATTCAAATAATTATTTTGCATCGTGATCATAGTGACTAACTCACAGAGTATTAATCCCGCGAATGTCTCAGTGTACTTTTCTTTGACAATGCGTCATACAACACTGCATACAATTCTTCTGTCGCTCGGCTTCATCGCACGTAGCTGTCTGGTACAGTTGAGCCCAAAGACCTTGTAGAAATAACTACACTGCCTGACGGCGCTGCTCAAATGTTCAAATGTTTGTACAGCTCATGGGACTTTAACTACGGGGTCATCAGTCCCTAAACTTATAAACTACTTATGAACTAGCTAATCCTAAGGACGGCACAAATATCCATGTCCGAGGGGGGATTCTAATCCCCGACCGTAGTGACCGTGCAGACCGTGACTGGCGCCTCAGTCCCCTCGGCCACAGCGGCCGGCTGACGGCGCTGCTAAGCAGGGATAGTTCGAACCTTAGGCCGGCCGCCATTACAGTGGCGCAGCCAGAATTTGGTTCTGGGGGGGAAGGCATTTTTTTAAAAAATAAAGCATATTGCATTGATCAATCTATGACTTATTTTTACATTTTTTATAATTTAATCATGAAAAAAATGAGTAGGCTCGCATTAATTTGGAAGTGGAAGAGGAGCAACGTGGTGGAAATGGAGTGTATATAATCAGCTCGTAAAATAATTAAGCAGCTTCTATGTTACTAGTAAAAGAGAAAGGTATTTACATTTTAATTAACATGAGACTCTATGTGTAAAAACTGAGCTAAAATAACACTAATGTTGTTCATAAGATTCCAATCAGTGGCACCGCTCACACGTATTCCTGCTAAGCAGCGGGTCGCCGTGTATGAACAGTCGGCTCGTAACTT
The DNA here is from genome assembly GCA_026315105.1 of Locusta migratoria. NCBI lineage: Eukaryota > Metazoa > Arthropoda > Insecta > Orthoptera > Acrididae > Locusta > Locusta migratoria. Next base: position 384,931,589 of record CM048755.1, read on the forward strand.
CAGCATAGCAGTAACAATAGCGGCAGCATCAAAGCTGGTCGCGGCGGCAGTAAAACCGCTCACATTGACAGCAGCACACGTTCTCCGTGGCGGCATCAAGTTGGCGACCCACTGTCACGTCCATTTGTGCTTGTGCTTGACAAAAATAATCACTATGTCTTCCCTTTCATATTTCGCAGGAGTACAAGTAGGCCTAATACTTATGTTCAGAGGTAGTAAATCTTGCTTAACAGATTGTTATTTAAGACAATGTGGGATATTGAATGTAATAAATAACAGGCTTTTACAATACCGCTAGCTCTACAAAAACAGCTACTGTGGGCAGTACTGGTGGAGAGAAGGTTCAGAATGTTTCATTTTCTGATGGTCTAAAACAGTGTTTCCCAATCTTTTTTAATGCGCGACCCCCTTCCAGATAAAAATATTTTGGCCACCTCCTACCCTTTCCCGAATCATTACACGACTGTATGTGTAATTTCAAAGGCAACGAATTTAATTTCCTTCTGCTGATACAACTTTCTGAATGGGACACACATTACTGTTTTATGAATTCCGACAGAAATAATCGCACTGACGTGTTTTAGGGCCCACTTTTGGTTTTTCTGTAGTTTTAATTTTTTTTACAAATTATTTGGAGAAAAATATAAAATTATAAATATTATAAAATTAAATATATTATTTTATGTATTTAATTCGATATTATTTATACCATTTATATGTTTCAACTTTTACCAGTGCAGTTTTTATTTTCGTAATTTCTTTACTCAAATTTTTCTTAACCCATTTGCAACAGTCTCATTTGTAGTTCATTTACTTAGTCTATTATGAAAAACTTTTATATTGGCATATTTATTTTTTACCTACAATTCAAATTAATTTGTTTAATTTTAAAGAGGATCCTCATGCACCCCGCTGCCTTAGGCTGCGTTTATAGACAGCGGTGCCTCCGCGGCGGGGCAACCGCAGTGATTTGGCGGAGGCACCGCTCCAACTTTAACAGCACGTGGGGCCAGGGTTGCCAGGTGTGGCGATTTTTCGCATTCTTGGCTATCTTTTTCTTATAATAGTAGCCATTCTATCAGTTTGGCGACTGGCGATTAAATTTGGCTATTAAAGGATTTGGTTGGCGACTTAATGGCTATTTTATTTTACTTCAAATACAACGAATGTAAAACAAACACTCTTGAGACATTGCGTCAATGATACCGGCTAAACTTCGGTAGAATTCTGGGGCAATGTAATCAACCTACACAAGTTGGCACAAATGTTTCCAAGTATTGTGGATGTTTGGGAGAGTCTCACAGAGATGTCAACAAACTCAACTTACAGACTCTTGAAGATAGACATAAACTACCTTATGTACCCTACTTACGATGGTTCACGAACAGGCTTTAAATGATATCTTTAAGTATACTACAACACCGTATGTATGGCTCCCGCTGATAACATGAGGATAAGATTCTATAAATTACTGTAAGGAGGCATTTAAACAGTATTTTCCCCGCGTTCCATACAACACAACAGAAATTCGTAACAACTGCTACTGTGAAGCGAGCCCTATGCTAAGCACTTCCCAGTGCTTAACAATGGTTTACAGAGTATAAATGTCGACGGAGAACAGGCTTTGATTTCCCAGTCGTTCTCATGGCTGATGTTTCACTGTGTAATGACGCATTATTACGAATTAAAGTCCATCTCACCTCAAAGTATGAAATGCTTAGTGCATTATTATAAATTACTTCACCTTGAAATGTTGTAATGATTTTGTGTGTATTAAAGAAATGTTTGAAAGATTCATCAAATCTATGTAACAACTGTAAATATTTGTTTTTAAGATTATGAAAGTGATTGGTAATCGAACCTATGCATGAGAACATCTCTTGTGTAAGTTTGATAGAATGATTCTTGAATAGTTTTGTTTGTAATTTTTATAAGTTATGAAATTAATAACTGTGATAGTTAAATGTAACTGAATTTCCGGAGTCTCTCTATTATATTTACAATGTGACAATATTTTGACTGCCCTCATTGTCAGTTGGTGGTGTGTCCGGTTTCAGTTCTTGGATAAATGTTTCTGTGAAGTATGAGTTTCCTTGGAAAGTTCAGCCTGATGTCAGTGAATGTGAGAGTGCACAGTTTGTGTTACTTTTTACTCAGTAACCAGCTTACTCCCTGTATTTCAGGATTGTTATTGTCGAGTAACATGCCATAATTACCATAGCATAATAATGTCAACAGATTAAAGCTCGCGATATTTGGCTATTTTTCAAAAATGTTTGTACAGCTTATGGGACTTAACTACGGGGTCATCAGTCCCTAAACTTACAAACTACTTATTAACTAGCTAATACTGAAGACGACACAAATATCCATACCCCCGACCGTAGTGGCCGTGCAGAACGTGACTGGCGCGCCGCAGACCGCTCGGCCACCGCGGCCGGCCTTGGCTATTTTTACTGATGAAAACATGGTTATATTTTGGCATTTTATTGATGAAAAGATGGCGATATTTTGGCTACTTTTTGTTTAAAATTTGGCAACAGATCAATAGAAAAACCTGGCAACTCTGCGCGGGGCCCTGTTCCTGCCTGGTGGGGGTAAACAGTGGTGCCACCTGTTTTGTCAGTCACTGAGAGCTCGCCTTCCGCGATGGACCCTGCAGTGCTGTACTACGTTTACCTTGCTGGAAAAGCGAAGGAACGTAAAGCGAGGAGATGGAACGTCCACCGTATCAACAGCTCTAGACACATTGATGGTGTGTTCCGAAATTTATACGGAAAATTGAGGGAGGATAATGATAAATTCTTTAAGTTTCATCGAATGTCAACCAAATCCTTTGATGAGCTGTCGCTGAAAGTTCGCAGTTGTATATCTGTGAACCAAGAATTATTTCACGGTCTGTGCTTTTCTACAGAGGAGACGCTATCTTTAACTCTCAGGTAAGACAATAAGAATTATTCAGGCTAGGGGGTTGGCAAATTGCGCTCACTGAGGCATTTTGAAGGGTCTAAACTGTTTTTCCTTTAATATTCTGAATAAATTATTATAGAATTTACATGTAAATCTGCAATGCTCACGGGACTGTGAATGAAAAATTACATCGAAAATTTAAGAATATATCTTATTAACAAGAAAGCTGTTATCCTAATAAATTAGGAAATGCCAACATCGCGGTTTTTTATGTCTTTATTTACAATAGACGACCGGTTTCGATGTTCATTGACATCATCTTCTGGTCTGTGCACAAATTTACAACATTATTGCATATTGTAGCGAGTTGACGACCCACCAATAGTACCCAACTCGCTACAATATGCAATAATGTTGTAACTTTGTGCAGAGACCAGAAGATGATGTCAATGAACATCGAAACCGGTCGTCTATTGTAAATAAAGACATAAAAACACCGCGATCTTGGCGTTTCCTGATTTATTAGGATAACAGCTTTCTTGTTAATAAGATATATTCGTAAATTTTCGATGTAAATGTTCATTCACAGTTCCGTGAGCATTGCAGATTTACATGTAAATTCTATAATAATTGAACATTTTGCCCACAGATCACTTTTTCAAGTAATCAGCCCTAAGGCCCGGCGCACACTTGACGCAGCAGAGGCAGAGGTGAGGCGCAGGGCCTCTGCTGGTCAGCGCACACTTGACGCAGAGGAGGGCAACAGCACGTGCTGCATGTCCACTGAAAACCTCTCCATGCAATCAGATTTAATTCCTGAAACTCCTTCAAAACTCAGTTAATTTAATTTGTGTGTGTGTGTGTGTGTGTGTGTGTTCTGATAGAGTATAAGAGCAGTTAAAGGTCTATTGAGCAACAGGCGAAAGTCACGAATACATGTTGAATTTCTCTGGTCCATGGAAGCTCATTTAAGCTCTTGAGCTATTCCGACTAAACAGACGACAGTTCAAAGAGAGTCACATGCTGAGTAAGAAGGACTTAACAGAGAAGAAAAATAATGTGACACGTTATACCCACTAAAGAAAAATTAGGGATATGTTTTAGGAATTTAATTAAAATCAGATTTATTTTTCTTTCATTTTTTTTATAATTCAGTGAAACAAGTGTCACAGCAAATTCAATAATTGAAAGAACCTTTATACAACTGACATATTTAATCATGATTGTGACGCAGTATATACGATCAGAAACACTTTTCTTCTCGGTGACACCTGGTATGCTTTTCACATGTCTTAAATTGAAAGATATGTCGATATGAAAAATTTAGCAAATCATAGTTTCCTTGTTTAACTGCATTTGCACGCAAAGTGATTGCTTACTTAGGTCTTTATTCGTAGCTCTTCCATGCTCCTGAGTACTAAGATACTGACGTTTGCTTTTTTTCTTCTTCTATAACGGCAGCTGTGCATGACATGCAGTATTTCATTCCATTGCATTCCTATTTTGTCTCTGTCAACATTTCTTATGATAATTACCTTCAGCAGCCATTATATTTGTTAGTAATTAGTGAAGCTAATGCTAACACTTTTGCAAATGTTTAATTTCTGAAAGTAGTATAGAATTCAGGTTGAGAAATACTGACGAGAGACGTTCCTAGCATCATCTATGGTTTAGCAGTGAGCTGAAGCTCCACGAAGGGGTGGACATTGTGTTTCAAGAAATTGAAGAAGGTCCCTGATAGTAAAAACAAATATCGTTGCACGTCCCTTCTGGTTTCGCCGAACTTATTATTCATTAGTAACGGGAATTTTAGCTTATATAGTGCTTTCATGCTTGCCACAAAGTATACTGAAACCAGGGACTATAGACCGTAAAAATACACAATCAGCATCTTTGGTTTATGAATCTCGGTGCCTTTCTATTTCAGTAAGTTGTTCGTTTCCAGCTTGGGTGTGTATCGGCAGCATACGGAGAAGGGCAACAGCCGCGTAGCTGCCGACCGCGGCGCGTCAAACGTGTATCTCACGTATTTTCTCGAGAATCGAAAGAGAGATAGCTCTCATTCCACCGTTAAAAACAATTTCGATATGTTAGCTACATTTCGTTCGCAGTAATGTATGGTGTAAAACGCAGCAAACGCAAACTAGCCAGCGACTACTTTTTCCACTGCAAACTCTTCAAAATATGCGCGGCGTTGTAATTTATTTTTTATTACAACAATAACTATCTACAATAACGAAAAGAAAACCTCCCCAACGTCATGCGGTGGCTTTTGCCTATATGATACAGAAAAATTATTTTTTTCTAGTGAGTAGTTTCTGCAAAATCGATCGTGGAATCTGCGTTAGCGCAAAACACGCACAAATCGGAAAATAGTATTTTTAATTTTTTTTACGCAGAAAGTAAAAGTATTACAAAGAAACTAAATACAGAGAAGGATGAAGCTTATATTAGTCTACATAAAACAATTTTTTTCGAAGCATATCCGATGACTTGAAATTTCACTCTGCGACAGAGGTGGAACAGAGGCGCAGGAAAACTGTGCGCCTCGGACAACCGGACAGAGGCGTGACCGAGGAAACGCCTGCCCTCCGCCTCGGCTGCGTTAAGTGTGCGCTGCCCCATTAGAAAGCATGCGTTATAGACGGACGGAGGCCTCGCCTCTGCCTCTCCTCTGCCTCTGCTGCGTCAAGTGTGCGCCGGGCCTAAGGCTCCGTCAAACAGAGCGCGGGCAGCAGTCTCACACAGCGCGGGCGTTCCAGCTGTTGACTGGCGCTTGTGTGTGAGCGAGCCTGGGAGCGTATAAACGTGAACAGTAGATCAGACGAGGATGAATTTCTACTTCTCATTTCGAATGCTTCAAAGAAGGGAAGAAAATATGTTCATGAAATTCGTACGAAACGAAAAGAATACGGTGAATTCATTGTCTTTGCAAAAAACTTTCGTCATGTGTGTTTTACCAATAATTTTCGAACTCGCTAACTGCATTGGCAGCTAGATAGAAAGCATGTACTGATAGCCGCGGCACAATAGTCCTCCCTAAATGTTCAAATGTTTGTAAATTTATTGGACCAAACTGCGTGGTCATCAGTCCGTAGCTTACAAACTACTTAAACCTAGGTAAACTAACCTAAGGACAACACACACACCCATGCCCCAGGGAGGACTGGAACCTCCACGGCGAGCAACCGCGCGCTCTGCAGCGAGACGCTTTAGACCGCTCGGCTACTCCACCGCGGCAGTCCTCCCTAGGGCATGGGTGTTTGTGTCGTCCATAGCATAAGTTACTTTAAGCTACTGTAAGTAGTTTGTAAGCTTAGGGATTAATGAGCACCGTAGTTAAGACCCTTAGATTTACAATCATCATCATCATGATGTACGGATAAAATTTGGAAGAAATGAGTGGCTCAAGTTATTATTATAATAAAAAAAAAAAGGAAAATGCAGCTGTCTCGCTTGGTAGCTGTTGATCATGATTACAACTTTGTGGTTTTGATGTGGGAAGCTTTAGCAGACACAGTGACAGTGGCTTTTTTTTTTTTAATTTTATTTTATTTATTTATTTTTTTTTTTTTTAACACTGCGTTTTTCCACGAATTTATACAAGAAGAAAATATTCTGCCTCCAAAGACATTGCCGGGTACAAGCACTCGTGTGCCTCGCTTCTTAATAGGTGATAGTTGCAGAATTATTTAATATCGCCCTTTCCTAAAGCTGCAGCCTTGGAAGATCCTCAAAATGCCATTTACACTCAGTGCCTCTGCAAGACACTGCATGTAGTGGAATTTCTTATTGCCGCGGTGGAGTAGCCGAGCGGTCTAAAGCGTCTCGCTGCGGAGCGCGCGGTTGCTCGCCGTGGAGTTTCGAGTCCTCCCTGGGGCATGGGTGTGTGTGTCTTTGTCCTTAGGTTAGTTTACCTAGGTTTAAGTAGTTTGTAAGCTACGGACTGATGACCACGCAGTTTGGTCCGATAGATTTACAGACATTTGAACATTTGAATTTGAATTTCTTATTGAAAAGTGGCGTGTCTTTTTGGACCAACAGACCTACAAACTGATGCTGTAAATGATGATGTGGAAGCGGCGTGCTATCTACATAATTTCCTTTGTAGCAATGCAAGCTTTGTGCCCACTGAACAAGAGGAGCAGATCGTTAACCCGCAGGCTAATGCATTTTCGAATACGCCAAGACTATAAGAGAGGTTGAGTACTTCTGATTATGCTGTGCCAGACCAATTTCTTGTGTATTTGGTTAATAACCAGTAACAAGGTATTAGCGTCAAGTTGTACGTGCAGTTTGCCGCCAACAATTACCTTCTGCAGCATTTCAGCGTTTACATTTGTCCAACCACATTGTTTTTCTAACGTTTTTAACTGTATTTTACACAACACAACCGGAAATGTACCATATTTTTCAATATTTTGTTTAAATTCATTTTCATGTAATAGTTTGGCATAGACAAGTATGTATACATTGGTTTGTAATTATAGAAAATAAAGTAATATCTGTATTATTTAGACTTCTAGCTTTCTCCTTCCAAGTTCTGCCTTCTTAGACGCACTTTTATATTCTGGGTCACGTGTGTCATACAGGAATGGCTTTCGGCGCACCAAGAGAGCAGTTTGTTTATTGGTACCGCTTGCCCGCCGCGGTCTCTGTAGAAAACCACACGCGGCGGGCAGCGCGGGCAATCGCTTCCTATTTGACCGACTCGGTTTAGGCCGGTATTACACTATCATATTTCTTTGTAAAAAATTTACACAATAAAAATTTGATAGTGTAATAGGGAACTTTGACATATCTCTGCTTTCGTCAAAAAAATATGATCATATCTAGTGCCTCGCAGTAGATTTGATCATAAAAGTCGATTGTCTACTGTTCACTGCAACGCGAAATGTAGCCGCTTGAAGCGCTAGCATCACTGTAGCTCTTGGACCGCGCTTATTTGAAAACACACGTCCTTGTTTCAAAACGTGACGTCGAACTTTATTTGGTGTGTGCTGTCATAATCGCAGACAGCCTGAATAAGAACAGAGCCGGCCGCGGTGGCCGAGGTGACTGCGGCGCTCCAGTCACGGTCAGCACGGCCACTACGGTCGGGGGTTCGAATCCCCCCTCGGGCATGGATATTTGTGCCGTCCTAGTTCGTAAGTAGTTCATAAGTAGTTTGTAAGTTTAGGGACTGATGACCCCGTAGTTAAATCCCATATGCTTAACAAACATTTGAACATTTTTTGAATAAGAACAGATTAAGGAGACTCGAAAGTTACAAGAGAATGGCGGAGGTACTCAACGGAGAAATTCGGCCTTGGGTGTAAGAAGAAGGTTAGTGGCCTCGTGTGTTACATCAACCACAAAATTAATAGAAATATATGAAGCAGATTTTATAAGCTCTCCACTCTTTTCAATGCAAAAATAATCGACGCTGTTCCTGCTCTGTTGTTGGCAGGTTCTTGTATGCGTTGTTGTCCGTCCAGTAAGTTAATGCTTCTCCTATAGCGAACATTTCAGTGCCAACATGAGCACGTTACGCCATCGCGCCGTAAGTAAAATTTAACCCCAGAGAAATTGCTGTGTCACTGAAAACCTGTCTTCTACCGATATAGTCTTCTGACGTGCATATACTGATTTTTATTGTGTGGAGCCACTTTACTGAGTAAATACCGATACGTTGTATCATCCATTCTCCATTAATTTATACATGACTTGGCACCCTCCGCTTGCAGCTCCTGCAGCACGAAATGATTTCCACAGTTTCCCCCAAGTAAGCCCCCCCCCCTTTTTTTTTTTTTTTTTTCAAAGTGCAGTTTTCTTAGTAGCAATGACAGCGCGTGATAACATGTGTTTACTGTCAGCCATCTTGAAATATGATCAAAAATATGACGACAGTGTAATACCCCTTTTTAGCGTCACGTCAAAGAGTTACATCAAAAAAATATTACGAACTTTTGATGATATTTTTATGTCAAAGATTTGATCAAAAATTTGACAGTGTAATACCGGCCTAAGGCAGAATGAAATACACAGCCCGCGCGAACAGCCCGCGAGTGCTGCGCGCTCTCTGTTTGACAGAGCCTGTATTGTTGTAATATTTTTATTGTGAAGTGCAGCGACCTCTTTTATTTTTCATTATTGTTTTTAATTGTATGTTTGCTCAGTTTTTCAGTATTTTTTTGTATATTTTTATTCTACATCCAAAATTTTTTCAATATATATTCCCGATATTTGTCGCAATCTATTTCAATATCGTAATTTTTGTTGTGGACGAATTGTTCAGCATACATGCAGACAAAAACACCGCAGTTGTAATAATCCCTTTGAATTGTTTTATTTCGGATTGAAATTTTGTTCCAATTTCTGTTACCAATTATTTGCAATATTTGAGGAACTTCATTTCTTTCTGTGGCGTCGCACAAGTATGAAGTGCGCGCCACGTACTTTCGCCGCGCGCCGCCATGCACGCACGGCGCGGCGTTCTTACGACGTCAGCCACGAGCGCCGTCTGCTGCAACTCCGCTCTTGGCCACGACTGCTGCATCGGCCACTTGGGAATCAGATAGGCACCAGATAAGGCTTGGCTATCGGATAGGCACTAGGAATCTTCAGTAGGCAGGCCTCTATCTAAACTATGTATCAGCATTCTGCAGTCAAGAACTATGTAAAAGTTAAGTATTACCAAGACTCCACAAAATATATATCTTGTTCTAATTTAGCCTAGTTTTCTAGTTTCTGCTGTCCCACTGGCTGGTCACCTCCGTACCTGCACACGCGTGCATCCTTTATTCCTGTGTTGGTCCCTTTCTACTCGGCCACGGACACCTACGACAACCGGCGGATACGAGACACAAAACTTTCCACATCATCCAATGGATCTAAATAATAATATTGGCTTGTATCTAAGCGCACGCCCAGTAAAATCCAATGATTTCCCCAATTCATCGGTAAATGAGTTTTTCCACTGAAATCTATGGATTCGAGCGGATTTCTGTAGTTCGAGCCATATTGTAATTTAGCAATGATTGTCTGAAATTGCCAAACAGTACACGATAAAACGTAGGGGTACGTTTCCGATAATCGGTACAAAAACCTTTCTATTACAACGTCGGTTAACCAACCCGGTCGAAATTCAGGATTCATGTTTCTTACTTTGTTTAAAAAATTGTTTTCAAACTTCGTTAATAGTGTAAAAATGTCTATTGTTTTTATGATAGGACCGCCATTGGGAAATTTTATTGTTACCGTATTGAAATCGCGATATTGAAATAGTATGGACTCGATATTCTTCATCGGGTGGTTGTATTCTGAGACAACTTTTCGATCTGTTACAACTGTTTTTGATGGTGATGCGGTTTTGGCATATATAATTTCTTTTATCGTCATCAGCTATCAACCCGGCATATTTTCAATGTGGATGAAGTTATCCAACTCGATATTACCGATTTTGTCAATAATGGGCAAATTTTTCATGTCTATGTTACCGTCCAATGAAATTTTGGCCCACTTTAGGTTACGGTAGTAACACTAAAAGTGGGCCTTTGCGATCATCTTTTGACAGCTCGAAATTTAAATGAAAATAACGGCTTAAGCATGCATCTGACACGAACATTGATTAACCAAATTTGTAGAGGAGAAAATTCTCCACAACTTTGCTCTCTTATGTTTTTTCATATCTCGTATCGTTTCAGAGATATTTGCAAAAATAACGGAGTTTTGACACCCTCCATTAAATTAACGAAAACCAGCCGTTCGCAGATGTCACGTGACATTCCTCGCCCAGAACTCTCTCTGGCTGTCTCTCTTGTTGTAACTTACACGTTGTCACTTCAAAGCAATAGCGCACTGAAGAATTAACAAAAAGACGTCGTTCTTCGTACGATAAATGATAATCTAGTGTCTGCAAATGCCATATTAGCATCAGTTAACAACGGCCATCAATAGTATGAGATTAAAGTACGCAGTTCCTAACTGTTAGCTGTAGCGTAGTGGGCGATGTGTTGGACTCTGACGCTGAAGGTCAGTGGTTCGGAACCCACCACTACCTAATTTCTTTTTCCTACAGGGTTTCAGACACTCTTATTAATTAATTTTTTAGCATTTAGATTATTATTTTGGTCCAAAATGTTTGCAAAAACTTATAAAACTTCAAATCTTAAGTGGGCCGTAAAACACGTCAGTGCGAATTTTTCTTGTGGCGAATATCGGCTTATGATACGAAAAATAAGTTTCGTAAACGCCGACATCAAATTCCAACACATTCGGCGTGTACACGACGTCAATTTGAGTGTTTAAGTCAGTGGTTTATACACCATTTGGCAAAATGTTTGTTAATTGATATTTTGCCGGCTCTGATTCCAAAGATGTGTCGTTCGTCTGATTAAAATTAAAGTCAGCCATAAATAATGTTTGGTAACTGTTTTGGTGTGAGATTACTTCTTTAATACGATTAGCAAACTCCTGTTTCGGCGTGTGAGTTGATTTGTAGCCGGTTATAATTCTTACATCGCTGATGTAAAATTCTAGTAGCTCCAGTTTCCACTTTGGATCGCTATATTTTAAATACTTCTTTTCGCCTTCTAATTCATTGCCCATTTTTGCGTAAACTATTATACCTCTAGACCAAGGCGATTGATCGCTACGAATTGCTTCGTAAAAGCCTTCAATTTCGTATATTTCGTTAGATGATGTCAACGTTTCGGCAAAAATTAAAAGGTCTCCGCGACTATAGCATTCATCTTTTACGATATATTTATTTTTTTCTCTTAACGAGAAAATGTTTTGATATATGACGACTATTCCGCTTTTTATTTTTAAGGTGTCATAGTTAAGTTTCAGTTGTTTTTGCGTTTCTAACCTCATGATTTCATTTGCAATCAGATCTTTTTTAAGAGGTCCTGGTTTCCTAAAGCTACCAAGTACATATAAACAACATAGTTTTGTTACTCGACTAAGCGCAACGTACAGCATTGATTTCGTGATACGTTTGATCTTCCTGAAGTCAATGCATACCGAATAATAAGGTTGACCTTGGCTTTTGTGAATAGTTATTGCTTCTGCTGGAGTAACAGAAAATGGTCTTCCCATTACTGGGAAATTCATTTTATACGATATATTTAATGTTGCCGTATACCAGGGCTGGGCAAATGCCGTTTCGCGCTCTCAGCGGCTGCCACGGCCTGCTCGCGGCTCCCCCCACTCCGCCAGCCAGCAGTGCCCCCCACTCATACTGGACTAGCGGCGCACGTCACTACACCACGCGGAACCACTCCTGTTTACTTGTGGAAATCGCGTCCCGTGTTCGTGATGAGGCAGAACTAGTGTCTGAAAAATGGCTGAGGAGGACGTAAAATCTTTGAAAAGAAAGTCTTCTGAACACCCACAGTGGGAACAAGAGTACTTTTTTGTTGGAACGCAAAGCGGACCTCAGTGTTTGTTTTGCAATTCAACATTGTCTTCATGGAAGAAGTACAATGAGAAGCGTCATTTTCAAAAAAAAAAAAAAAAAATAAATAAATAAATAAATAAATAAATAAATAAATAAATAATAAAAAAAATGTTCAAATGTTTGTTAAGCTTATGGGACTTAACTACGGGGTCATCAGTCCCTAAACTTACAAACTACTTATGAAATACTTACGAACTAGGACGGCACAAATATCCATGCCCGAGGGGGGATTCGAACCCCCGACCGTAGTGGCCGTGCAGACCGTGACTGGAGCGCCTCAGTCCCCTCGGCCACCGCGGCCGGCGTCATTTTCAACTGCTTCACGTAAAAGATGTAGTTAGAGTAAAGAAGAACGAAAAGTCAAACACACACACCCATGCCCCATGGAGGACTCGAACCTCTACGGCGAGCAACCGCGCGCTCCGCAATTTTACCTTCTCCTGTAAGTATTTACAGGAAGAAAACCTTCTAATCCACAACGCTGCAGCGATGAGAGTAAGCTATCATGTAGCTCTTAAGATAGCTCAAACTGTGCGGCCCTTCAGCTATGCAGAATTTGTGAAAGAATGTTTTGTTGTTGTCGCAACAATTTTGTGCCCAGCTAATCTTCCTCTTTTTGAAACCATTCCTCTTTCACGGAGAACGGTTAGCAGGCGCATTGAAGAAATGGCAAACGACGTGGAAGCTCAGTTGAGAGACAGGATCAAAGATTTAGTTTTCTTTTCTTTAGCATTGGATTTAAGCACTGATGTATGTGATGTTGCTCAACTTGCACTCTTTTTGCGAGTTGTTGATGGTCAGTTTAATGTGGTTGAGGAACTCTTAGATTTAGTGCCTATGCATTACACAACAACGGCCGACGATATATTTTCTTGCTTATAAAATTTAATAGAGAAATACGAGCTTTGTTGGGAAAAGCTTTCATCGATTGCAACAGATGGGGCTCCTGCAATGATTGGTCACAAGTCTGGAGTGGTTGCTTTGATAAGAAAAAATTGAAAGCAGTCAGTGTCCAGCAGGAATACCAGCAATACATTGCGTTCTTCGTCGTGTTAATTTGATAGCCAAATGTGCCAAACTAGTTGGCGTCATGGATGTGGTTATAAAGACAATTAACATTCTCAGATCGCACGGTTTGGGACATAGACAATTCAAATCGTTCCTGGCAGATCTCGAGTGTGAATACGGTGATGTTCCATATTTTTGTGATGTACGCTGGTTGAGTCGAAGTGTTGTTTTAGAACGATTTTTTAATTTACGTAAAGAGATAGCATTATTTATGGATGCGAAAGGAAAACCAGTGAAAGAACTGGACGACTCACAGTGGATTTTAGACCTTGCGTTTTTAACTGACTCAACGAAGCATCTGAATAGCTTGATTGTAGCTTTGCAAGGTAAAAATAAGGTAATCAGTGACGTTTTTGACACTATTTTGGCTTTCAAGAGAAAATTGCTTTTATGGGAAAAGCAACTGTCAGAGATGTCAAGTGTACACTTCCCGAGCGTTGCACTAATTGTCAGTGAAAACAATTTGGAGAAAGAGAGACTCAAAGAACATTTTGATGAGTTTCTAACGGTGCTACAGTCTCTCGAAGAAAATTTCGACAGTATATTTGAAGACTTAAATCGACTTGAAAGCGATTTCAACCTTTTTGCAACTCCTTTTGCAGTTAAGGTGCAAAATGTTTATTCTGAAATTCAGTTAGAGCTCAATGACTTTAAATGCAATCGTGTGCTGAAGGAGAAGTTCCGCACTGCAGAAAACTTGGAAAGCTTCTATAAATATTTTCCACGTGAACAGTTTCCATTGTTATTCAAAACAGCTGCTCGTGTGTATAGTTTTTTTTGGAACAACATACTTGTGCGAAAGTGTTTTCTCCATAATGAAACTGACAAAATCGAAGCTTAGAAGTAGTCTGACTGACGTTCATCTGACTGGTACAGTGCGCCTAATGACCAGCAATTTCACACCAAAATCGAGATTCTGGTTCAAAATCATTTTAAATAAATCCAGAATGATGTAAATTAATGCTTATTTCTTTTTTGTTCGTAGTACCTCTCCTCTGAAATGACAATTCTTTTATGTGTATATCACCTTGTTGTTTATCTTGACAGGAAACTGATAGGCTTTGCGATCATAGAGTTTCTTTCCCTTTATGTTTTCTATATATCATAGAAGTTAAGTTTAGTTATCCCTTTTACTTCCTCCAGGGAAAAGTTTTTGCTTTACACTTGATAAATTATACTTATCTTAACAGTTCCTAGGTTCTTACTTCCTGCAGCAGGGATATTTTATTTTCCTTTAGCTTACAAATTTTCCCATGTACTTATTTGGTTATTTTTTAGAAGTTCTTTATCGAACCACGACAACGTCGTTGTGGTACCACTGACATAGGCAGGGAACTTTTTCCATTGCTCTCAGGTCTTGAGTTCTGGAATTTCTTGCCGGCCGCGGTGGCCGAGGGGACTGAGGCGCTCCAGTCACGGTCTGCACGGCCACTACGGTCGGGGGTTCGAATCCCCCCTCGGGCATGGATATTTGTGCCGTCCTTAGGATTACCTAGTTCATAAGTAGTTCATAAGTTTAGGGACTGATGACCCCGTAGTTAAGTCCCATAAGCAATACAAACATTTGAACATTTTTTTTGGAATTTCTTCCCCTTCAGAATGGTGTCAGTTTTCATCCTTTCCTAAGGATGTAATGAACCTTAATAATTGTTACCTTCTGATCGACCACCCAGTTTCTCGTCATTGTAATGAAGCAAGTTTTTAGTTGCAGAAAGTTCAGTTTTGTTACATTTTGTTTAAAAAAAGCTACACAATTCTGTGAAAATATAACGTAAAATTTAGAATAAAAGAGTCTTTTCTTAATTCTTTACGTCTATGTCCTATTTGTGGCCACGAGAGTAGGTTTTACAGTGGTTCGAAACTGTGTTTCATCCTTACATGAGCAACCGTTGCATGGTACAGGATACACAATTTTCCCACTCAAACATGCTGTGGCAGATATGATTGTACCGGTACCCTTTTCACGGAAGCCGCATCAGCTTGAAACGACCTCATGTGTTTTGTACGTGCAGTAAGTATTTCAGCGCCCACACAGCTGCACAGTTGCCCCCGTGCACTGTGCATCAGCCACAGCGAACAGCCCTGCTACCGCACTGCTGGCTCTCAAGGCCGCTCAGCGCTGCCCTCGCGGCTCTCGCTGCTCGCGGGCAGCTCTCCTGCCCACCCCTGCCGTATACTTCGAAATTGGAATCAATTTTGGATTTATATTATTCGTATTAATTAGGTTGCTATGTAAACTTCTCGCTCTTGATCCAACATTTTTTGAATCAAAATTTAATCATGCTATTTCCACTTTCAACGTAGTTGGATCTAATGTCATGTGTTCTAATACACCACACGCACCGTTTACTAAACCGTCTTCTACGTCAACCTTACAGATTATCATGTATTTGATACCAACTTTCAGTTTTATGGTATAATGAAGACCGTTCACTTCGATTGCCTTTTTCTTTTTGAACGATTATAAGATTTCTTGCGATTTCCGTTGTTTTCCCCAATACAATATCTCTTGCTTGGCACACGTACATTTCACCAGGGCAGGCACTGATCTTTTCCTCGTTGTACGCATCGACATCATTGTTATCGGTATACAATCGAATTGCTTCTAAGGGCACCTGGTCTTCACTTACTTCTCTAGATTTCATTAAATTTTCATCGTCTACGGTCATCTCGTTGGCCGCCAAATTGTTTAGCGCGACAATAAATTCTTTTTCATCTTTTTGCCGCATTATTTCAGTAAGTTTAAAATACATGAATTCATCCCATAAAGGATTAACGTCGAATAATTCAAAAAATTCATTCGATTTTGGCATTTTGAATATAGGTGAATCCATCGCGGGCGGTAACTGATTTAAATCGCCTACTACCAAAATTGAAATTCTGCCAAAGGATTTATTTACACCCATAATCTGTCTTAGTCTTGTATCGACACGATTGAATATGGTGCTCCCTACCATAGAAATTAATTAATTAATTAATTAACTTGCCTCTTATAGTGTTTGATATATCAGAATGCAATTCTGGCATTTGACCGGCAAACTGTACAACTGGTTAGCTAAATGCGGTATGTAAAGTTGTGCCACCATGAGAAAGGCGGCCTTACCAGATGGGGCAGTTAGTAATACAATTATTTTGCCTTTTTCCTCTCTGTCCGGTTTATTATCATAATAATCGGTAATCAACTGGTGTATACAGTTTATAACTGTCGATTTGCCCACACCTGCAGATCCACTTAAATATAATTTAAACGGAAGAGATTTTGTTTTGAAACAGTTCAAGACATGCATAACGAATTCTCTTTGTAAACGATTTAACGATTTCATCTGGTTTAAAATTTCTTCTTTCGATATTCTTGCATGAGAAGTATAACGATTGAACATATTGCTATCGTCGAAAATCATGTTTTTACCGTCGGTTATGTCAACTTTGTTTTCGATTGACAATTCACCTGCATTTTCTTCATCTTCGGTTATGTCAGCGTTTTCGTTTTCCACATTTTCCATCATATCGTCCAGCAATTCATCCGACATAATGTTATATTTCCTTTTATTTTCTTCAATTATAACTTGCACGTGGTTAACGTTTTCAATTTCAAGTTCGTCATTTCGCCACGGCAAAAATAGTAGTAATTGTTCCCGATAATAATTTGTAGGATCCTGAACTAACTTCCATCGACAGTACCGCAATATGGCACGTTTATGTCTTTCATGAGGCACCTCTCGTCATTGTCGTCATTTTCTTTTTCGTCAGACGTTTTTGAACGTGATCTCATTTCAGTAACGAAATCGGCTAGGCACTTATCGTCTAGTTTTCTCCCTCGTTTCCTGTATCTATCAAAATGGCCCTCCATAAAGATATCTATAGAATTTTCATCAAGCATTTTCAGGTCGTCATTGCTTTTCAGCATTACCGCTCGTTCGTTTCTCGGACTAGTATTGATAAAAATAACCTTTCTGCTACTCTTAGATAACGGTAACGACAATACGTGATAAACGCCTTCTTGCGCGGTCATAAGATTTCCATTTATAAATATATTGGCAAATTTCTTAAACCCATCTCTGATGTTTGTGTTACCATCGTTTCTTTCGCAGCGTCTCTTAACAATTTTGATAATCCAGCTTCAGATTTACCGATATAACTCGCTATATACGAAGCAATGGCGTATTCGTCAAGTACAAACTGAATGTCCATATTCGAATAATTTCAGTATTAATTTATTGTACCCATTTGTTTTCACGTCTAAACTACATCGTTTCAGAAATATTTGCGTCTTCTTTCTATTGCTTCTTATCGCTTCAATATATTCTTTTTCAGTTAAATTTAATTTTTTTAGTATCTCGTCAAAATTAACCAAATCTATCTTTCTGGAATAATACAACATTTGATTTTCAATCTTTTTATAGTTTGCCTTATGGCACGCAATAAATTTTTGCGGATAATTACCCGGAAACGGGTCTAAAATTGTCGTTCTTGGCATAACCGGCAATGGGCAATTAAATCTGCATATTTTCTTATTTCTTTTGCCTTTATAACAAGTATGTGTGTGTTTCTGCCCTTGAAAATTTACGTACGGATCGTCAACGACATTTTCGCAAGTAATAATTCTATCTATAAACGAAACGCACCTTTGCATACTTTCGGGATCTTCCGGTTCGTACTTTGGTGCACCTCTTATCCATACAAATATATGTTCGTGCGGTGATCCTCTCACTTGAAATTAGACTCTTTCGTACGAGTCTTCGATTGTATATTCGCCAAAAACGCTGTTTTCGGTTTTTAACAGTCGCATTAATTTATTCGCTTTGTATTCAAAATATCTAGCACAAGTTACGGGATCTCTTCTTATTAGTTCGGACTTAAGGTTGTTGTCCATAGTGTACGCATCTAGTATCGAGATGCTTTTAGAAAATTCAACTTTTCCAGCGTTTTGATTAATTCGGGCCAACTCTTTTGGGTTGCCGAAATAGTTAAAAAAATGTCGGCTTTCCCAACTGACGAATCATTGCCATGAAATCTTTTTTGCGGGTCTCCCAATAAGCTAGCGACAAACGCACATCTTTCGACACTCTATAACCTGTATCTATCTTTGTTAAATTATCTATAAATTTAGATTGTAATGCATTTTTAGCTTTTATTTTCTGTAGGCCTTTTGTTTTCCGTAAGCACGTATTAACTGCTGATATACATGAAAGCTCCAATTTCTTTTTAGTCATGTATAAAACTCTCGTACCATTACAAGAACGTCTATCGTGATGCCTTAGTTCAAATTTTGATCTTTCAGAGTAACTTAAGAATTTGGGAACGATAAACGAATGTCCTGCAAATATTTTCGTAAAACATAATTCCTCAATTTGATGCCAAGGAACCGGTTTTTTGTCTTGAGCAGGTGCCATAATCAAAACTTCATCGATATTACTTTCTTCATCGTCATCTTTATCATCATCGTTCTGTTTTTCATCAACTTCAGTATATGCATTTGATAAATTCATGTCAACATTTTGTAGAATTTCATCGTCAACTTTTTCATCTTCACCGATGACAACGTTTATTAATGCTTCAACATCGTCAGAAAATCTGTTTAAATAGTCTGAATCAATTTCGATGTTGTGTTTTTTGTACAATGGTGTTTGCACTAAATATTTTAGTGCTTCACAGACAGCAGCAGGTGGAATTGCTTCGTACATATAATTTGATTTGTGGCCGACGTGTCTCTTTAGTTTTATTTGTATTGTCGCCAGATCATTAAAATTTCTTGGTAAAATCTTTAATATATCGTTAATTTCGATAGGTACATTGACGACACTGCCTTTCATCCCAACTTGAGGGTTAATCATAAACGCTTTTAACGGCTTTATTTGCATGAAATTAATGTATGGAGCAACCATCCGTTCTTCTACTGGAGTTAAAATACTGATACACTCTGGTATCTGAATAAACTTCATTCCGTTACTATACGCCAATTTCGGAATTTTCCCTTTCTTTAAATTACTCACACACGTATTACATATGTATCCTGAGGAATAATTAAATATTTGTTTTTGTAAATGCGAAAAGTTCCTAATTATGTCGTCAGCACAAACAACTGAATGTTTAAAAAATAACCCTTCGCAACAACAGCAAGTTTTATCGGGCATCCCGCATCGATTTTTAATAAACTCTAAACAGTGTTTACTGTATTCATCGTGACTTTTGATTAACCTAGCAGATAAGTTTTCTCTGTATTTAAGAAACGGTACTGCTCTCATTTTATTATTATATTCGATATTCTTTCTGCTTCTCTATATTCATCGTCAGTTCGCCTTTGCGACTTGCTAATTTTGTCGATCAACCTTTCTTTTCTTCTATATTCATCGTTAATTCGCTTTTGCGACCTGCTAATTTTGTCGATCAAAATTTCTTTTTTTTTCTGTATTCTTCGTCAACTCGATTTTGCGATTTGTTAATTTTGTCGATCAACCTTTCATTTTTTCTGTATTTTTCGTCAGCTCGCTTTTGTGACTGGCTAATTTTATCAAGTAGTTTTTCTTGACTCTTGTAGTTCTCGTAACTTCTAAGTATGTTCAATTGAGATTTTATTCGGTTTTGTTCTTTTCTTTTGTAATCTTCATCGGTTTCTAACTTTCTTTTTCTATTTTCATTTTCTTTTCATCGGAATTCATTGTCTTCACACTTGTTTCTCATCAAACATTTTTTTTCTTAATTTCTGGTCTCGACAGATTTTTTTTTTACCTTTCATTTTTACCCTTATTTGTGCAATTAAAAATATGTAAACGGCTATATCCGCAATTTCTCTGATCGGCTATTCGAAGCTAAGCCAAAATCGATACACGCGATAGGCGCCAGGTCCCTGAGAATGGTAGGCTCGAGATAGCACACAGATTTTCGGCACAGCAGCAGACTGGTACAAGACAACCACAGAGACAAGAACAACGACAGAAGACTACAAGCACAAACAACCCACAACAACAACGAACGCCAACAACCGGTAGGTTAGACACGTAGTATTAGCGCAAGCGGGTCTTGATAGATTTCCTTGTACCCTTCATTTTCACCCTAATATGTGTAATTACAAATACGGAAAGTGCTATATCCGCGATTCCTCAGGTCGGCTAGTCGGAGCGCAACCGAAATTGATGCACGCGAAAGCCACCAGGCCCCTGCGAACGGTACACTCGAGATAGCACACAGATTTTGGTCACAATAACAGACTGCGACAGTGCGACTAGACAACCACACAGACAAGTACAACGACGGAAGGCTATAGCACCAACAACCCACAAGAACGAACAACGGAACAACGATAGCTTAGACACGTAGTATTAGTTCAAGCGATACACAAGAGATATGTTTCCAGTGTAGGCGCGAGCACAGAACTGACTGATGGCAAGAGTCTAACAAAAGAGTCACGAAACTCCCAGAGTCTGTATGCAACTTCGCTACTGCAGCGCTGCCTAGCGGGTATTGAAAATATAATCCGGAAATATCTCATTTTGATTTGCAGAGGATACTGAGATGTAAATGAATAATGTTACGAATAAGAAGGGCTGTTTTACAGCGGTTAGTGATTGTTTCATAGATGGAAGCAAATTTTTTCTCACTCATAGTATTTTTCAGAACTTCGACTCTTAATAAGAATCTAAAAATTACAGCAGTATAAAAACAATATCTGAACGTTTCCGATTGTAAACTTTTCAGTTGAAGCTACTATTACTTAATTTACCAAAACATATATAGGCGGGTGTATTCAAATATTTTTGGGGTTATCCTGCCTCCCAGTTTAAGTACGTAAACGCATAGTTCCAAATGATTAATGTGACCGTCTAGGTTCTGCCGAGAAACTGTTCATACTGTCACTTTGAAACTTCATGTGGTCTGGAATTCGAGGGCTGGTCGTTAATAGAGCAAGAGCGGCCGAGCGCATCGAGGCGCTATGCTAGGCCGTTCCCCGTCGGGGGTTCGAATCCCCCCCCCTCTCGGGCATGGATGTTTGTGGCGTCTTCAGTATAAGGTACTTCATAAGTAATTTGTAAGTTTAGGGACTGATGACCCCGCAGTTAAGACCCTTAAACTTGACAAACATTTGAACATTAGAATAAAGCAACACACTTTACACTTAGAAAACGTTTATTGCTAACTCAAGCATACACTAAGTACAGACTGCCTCCTGCTAGAGTGTTCCACTTTTTAAACATATAAGTAAATTTCTGGAACTTACAAATACATCAAAAATAAGAAACATGTAGAACATTCTAGAAATAGCAAATAGAAACAAATATTTTTTTCTGCCCACGGCGGGATTTGAACTGGGGACCGCAAACTTAGCGATCTGCGAATGCTATCCAGTGCACCACGCTTTCCGTCTTAAGTCTCGCCGACATATTGACAGCCGAGTTTCCTGAAGATATTCATTTTGATACAATTAAGGAAAAGATGGTAGTTTCATGCAAGGCAGCGGAGCAAGGACGAGGCGAAAAGGACGTTTATAAGGAGATGTAATACGTAGTCTCCGACATTGTAAGAATCGCGTTTAGATTTGAATATAAAAATTGCCCGGAATCCGCTAAAAATTAAAGGAACATTCGAGAAATACTGCGCCGAGCACACCGATATAATCATAATGAATACGTTTTGAGCAAATCATGTTGTAAATCATTTCTGATCTTAAAACGTTTATGCAAGATACGATAACGGCTCTACTATTGTGAGTCGCACGCATTACACTGCAATATCATTTTGTTATTATAGACTGACATTAACATGAGTCGTGCTGTTAGTTAAATTACATTTTCATATTTGTATTACAAAAATCACTGGCATGTTTAGTGACTGTGATATAAGAAAGTAACAGCATTGATGATTTCTTTTGGAATTTTTGGCCTCTCAGGCATGCATGTCTGTGTGTGTGTGTGTGTTGTACTTAGTGTAAGTTGGTTTAAGTAGTTTGTTAAGTCTATGGACTGATGACTATAGCAGTATGGTCCAACAGTATTACATGCATTGAACAACCAATAATAGTTCCACTTTGGATACAGAGTGTACGGTAGACTGCTCGCCAGCTCCGCGCCTCCCCTCCCCTTTCTGCCTGCCTGTGCCCTGTGCTCCGCTGCAGCGACACGCAGTTCAGCGCAGGTCGCATCAGCGTCGGTCCCCTCCCAGTCTGCGCGGCCCCATTAGACTGCGCTATGCCGCCCGTCTCAAATTGCATCCGCGTCAACCACTGTGCTGCTTGGTTGCGCACGTGCACGTAGAACGAAACATTTCCATCACTCTGCTTAGTGACGGATACTAAAGCGTGTACCAAGGGCGTCGCCAGCCCGATGGCTAGAGGGGGAAGGGGGCAGCAGGTGAGTGCATCGGATATTTATACACACTCTCTCTCTCTCTCTCTCTCTCTCACACACACACACACACACACACACTGTGTCTGTTAACGACCGATGTAATATACGGTCTTTATAGCTGATAGTTACACAAACCAGGTTATAGCTTTTTGATAACTATTATGTATCTGTTAATTTTCGGCTGCCATAAAGTAGCAGAAATACAGCACACCTTGAGTATTTACAATACGTTTTTGTGGAAAGGAATTGAAGAGAAAATTGTTTTTAAGCTGCGTCCACATCATAATCGCCGCGTTGCCCGGCGCAGCGAAAAACCAACAAAAGAGTTTTGGTGCAGATCAGCGCATCCGGTGTGGACGTCTTACCGCTCCTCCCTGTGCAACAACAATCAAGTTGCGAGCATTGTCGGTACAACAAAGGAAACGCTTGATTCGTGTGCTATTCTGTTTTCGACGGCGTTTCTCGTTTTCAATTTCTTAAGAACTTGCGCGCGTGCACAGACTGCAGCATTCTGCTCTTCTTCGCGTCAGCCCGCACAGGGCAACTGTATTGTATTCTTTATTTGTCACATTGATCAAAACGGAACATCGAATTGCTTTGTCGTTTCTACGCGGTGGGTCCATCAGGTATGGCCTCGACTTTCTGCAATGCGCACACGAATAACGTACCACCAAAATTAAAACAACTTTAATAAGTAGAGAAAGAAAGAAAAATATGTAATATCCCCTCCATGTCCTAAACCTCCATTATAAACGTTTCATACTTTGGCCGCGAATCCTTAGGAGCCGCTTTAGAAGACCTACAGAACTTCCCATCCGAGATTGAAGTGTTTAAGACAACCCGTCCCTGAATTGTCGTACTTTTTCAACGCATGGGATTCGTCCTACTTGTTTTGCCGTGAAGCTCACGTAGTCGATGTCACTTGCAGTTCTGATAAAACATTGACATTCTAAAGACAGTGCAGGTCGTCGAGATCGACGCAGAGAATACCATGCTCACGGGTGCGGTTCCTCTAGGGGAAAGCTTGTCCATTGTTGGTCGAGCTGACCTCTACGAGTTTACGAGAGTAACTCGAGCGTCCGATCCTTGATTGTCGTGAGTGCACTCGTGCTCTCCTGATAATCCATTTGTAGTCTGAAGCAACGTCCCAGAGATGAATTAAATTGGTCCCAATCTCCCGGTTCCGACCAAGGTTTTTGGGAGGTTTTCCTTGGTTGTAAGGCGTATGCCGGAACTGGTAAGCCCCTCCCACTTATTCCCAATTGGGATCCCCCCTTTGCCCCACTATCAGCTTGTCTGATAATTGGCTGAATAGAATCGCGACTCTTTATGGGCCGGATCTCAAACAGCCCGCTCCACTCCTCGGAGTGGAGAATGAAAAGAATAAGCTTTTTAAATTTTTTTTAAGGCAGTGCAAGGGAGATACTTGAAATTCTAATGAGCTGTTATTTATTCAAAATAAGTGTTGCGATCCCATTTGTAATGTGTTTATTAATAACGACACCGGAAAACAAAATTAACAGCACGTCAAAAAAGAGCAATTCTGAGAACATGGTCACTACATGACCAGACTCATATTATGTCCTATCTCCATCTGGCTGAATTTTCGTACTCACTTCGTACAACTTCGTAATAACTCGTACGTCTTACTTTATATTACCATTATTCAGAAAATGTTTATAACCAGCATTCTTGAAACACTTGAATGTATTAAATACTGGAGTCTATCATTTAATATTTACTTTCGCCGGAACGACTGTTCCCCTTGCGTATCACTCGGCACAGCAACGCTTTCTCACGCCTTCCTGCTGCTCATTTGACTCACCTACGCGACATATGGTGCTCGTCACTGCACCTGTGTCACAACTATGGTTGCCAGATGTCCGGTTTTCGACAGGACAGTTCGGTTTTCTATATGCTTGTCTACTCAAGAAAATCTTGGTAGACAGGACAAAATTTTATACATAGCCTTAATAAAAGCAGTGACACCGAGTACAAAATATACGAAAAAGTACATTGACTCTTATTGTTTTAATAACTAAGTACAGGGTTACTTTTTGCCACAGATAATGAACCCCAATTTTCAGTAAATTTATATTAATAAATAAAAATTAAAAACTTGTCCGGTTTTTAATACATCTGGCAACCCTAGTGAGAACAGATGACTGGTGACATGCAACGTGATGAAATTACAATTGTAATCCCCAACTAAGTAACAGAAAAACGAACGTTGGACTTTATAGCCGATATATTCGACCTAAAATTTGATAAAAATACATCGTTTTATATGATGAGCCGCAATAAGGGATGTCGTACTATGCAATTTTTTAACTATAGTGATTTCATAGGATTTAGACGGGACCATTACATTTCATCTTTATAGCCAATACGTCGTTAAAAGCGATGTCACTATAAACGGTTTCAACTATATGTGTAATGTGTGTGTGATAGAACAGTCACAGGAATAATAAGTTTACGAAATAAAATAAAATTTATTACAACACGACTTTAAGTCTCTTGTAGTTGCACACCGCAGGGTGCTTTAGGCCAGTATTAAACGGTCAAGTATTTACGTCAAATCTTTGGCGTAAAAATATTATCAAATGTTGGTAATTTTTCTTTCACGTAAATCTTTGACGTTCGCTTGAAAGGTATATTACACGGTCAAAGATTTATCATCATATTTCAAGGTGGTGGATAGCAAATATTTGTTATGTGCTGCAGTAGCTACTACGACAATTGCACTTTCGGCATGTTTGAAGAAAAGAAGAGGGGGGGGGGGGGGGAAGAACGTGCTTCGGTGAGACAGTAGTTCCTCGTCGGGATAGAAGAAGTATCCAGGCAAATTTGTTGCGTGAACTGCAATTGGAGGATGCGAAAGCAAACGCAAATTATTTGCTCAATAAAGTGACTCCGCCGGCAGCGGTGGCCGAGGGGACTGAGGCGCTCCAGTCACGGTCCGCACGGCCACTACGGTCGAGGGTTCGAATCCCTCCTCGGGCTAGTTAGCTAGTTCATAAGTAGTTTGTAAGTTTAGGGACTGATAACCCCGTAGTTAAGTCCCATAAGCTATACAAACATTTGAAAGTGACTCCCTATCTCAAAAAACAATGAACCCACATGAGAAATCCTATAACAGGTGAAGAACGGCTAACAGTAACACTTCGATTTCTTGCCACTGGAGATAATTATTCTAATCTCCAGTCAAATTCAAATGTTTGTATAGCTTATGGGACTTCACTACGGGGTCATCAGTCCCTAAACTACTTACACTTAGATTTCTTGCCACTGGAGATAATTATTCTAGTCTCCAGTCAAATTCAAATGTTTGTATAGCTTATGGGACTTCACTACGGGGTCATCAGTCCCTAAACTACTTACAAACTATCTAACACTAAGGACGGCACAAATATCCATGCCCGAGGGGGGATTCGAACCCCCGACCGTAGTGGCCGTGCAGACCGTGACTGGAGCGCCTCAGTCACCTCGGCCACCGCGGCCGGCTAGTCTCCAGTGCCGGCCGCGGTGGCCGAGGTGACTGAGGCGCTCCAGTCACGGTCAGCACGGCCACTACGGTCGGGGGTTCGAATCCCCCCTCGGGCATGGATATTTGTGCCGTCCTAGTTCGTAAGTAGTTCATAAGTAGTTTGTAAGTTTAGGGACTGATGACCCCGTAGTTAAGTCCCATAAGCTTAACAAACATTTGAAGATTTTCTAGTCTCCAGTCCACTATAGTACTAGAATACTACAGTGCACATTAACCCAAATTATCCCAGAAACATGTCAAGCAATTTACGACTCACTGAAAGATGAAACAGCTGAAGGCGAGGAAATTTTTTACTATTTGGTTTAATTTCACTAACGGCGCCAGCGGCGTAGTTTGCTAATGTAAAAAATCCGTCGACTTTGATCATGAACGAGAAGGCAGCCAATAAAAATAACTTTTCGCTTTACACCTTGTAAACAAATCGGCGTTGCGAATGTCAGTGGTTTTACGAGTAAAATTTTCCATTCGTGACATAACCGCAGAAAACTTATACATTCCACTGTCGTAACAAAAGAACAAGCTGGAAGAGTAAAAACAAAAGTACACCGAGAACCAGTCACTACATGTGTATAAGATTGTTTTAATTATGTACATTTGGCCGAAAAGTCTCATTTAAATTGACAATGACAACGATAAACGTTATTACAGAATAAAAGCAGTCATCATAGATAACGTAAAGCAAACTGTTACACCCATGTAGTGACTGGTTCTCAATGTACTTTTCCGATTTTCCGATGACCATTGGCGCCATAGACGACATGTTACATTTTCATAAACTTTTTTTTCATTGTTAATGATTAGTATTTTCAGTTAAAACATGGAGCTCTATAGGTAGAAGCGTGAACACAAATATTAGTGTCAACCCCCTTGGTGTTCACAAAGTACAAACGTCAAGTAAAGCTGCAGCGATGCTGGCACTCCAAGCGGTTAAATTTTGCATTACAGTGAACAGAAGACAAGCGACCTTTTCATCAAATCTATGGCGAGGCCAACGAGCAAGCTCGTTGGGCGAGGCCATAGATTTGATAATATTTCTGAGACGAAATTCGAAGTATGTCAAATATCCTATTACACTATATTTCTTTTATGTAAATCTATGACATCACACTTTTGATGTAAATACTTGACCGTGTAATACCGGCCTTATATGCACGGAAGGTCACGAGGAAAAGCTAGAAGCTCGAATAAAACCTTCCATCGACAATAATAGTAAGGCTATATTTATAGCTCGCTGTTCGACACAAAAAAATTGTATTACACACAATCATTTAAAAACAATAATTTAGCACTACTAAGAACCCTCTGTTTGCGTCTGTTCTGTATTCTTGGATTCATGTATTGGCTTTAACAACAATACTAAGCGATTTACATCGCTCTTTTGTAAGCGGTTTAGAGAGTATTGTTTAGAGCACAAAAATGAATCAGATCTACCAGTACATTAAGTCAGCAGGCTTCATACCTAATTTCTATACCTGCTCCTTCAGGTTGTTTAAGGCTGTCCCGCTGCTCGTGAGCATCTTAGCGAACGCAAAACCTTGCATTTATATCAACCCTAATAAGTAATCACAAAGATATGAACATAAAGAACTGAAAGCAATCACCACAAAAGTTCCTGATGTCCATCTTGTGTGTTGCCGTCCTGGGTGCGGTCTCACGGCCCACTGGCCACCGCTAACAGCGACAGTAGAATACACGGCAGGCTATGAGCAGTGACGTCACTGCCAACGCTCTCGCCGTGCCGTGCTGCATTTAACCATATACGCACGCGGGGCACAACGTGCCGAAGTCACACACATGGACATGGAGATTTCCTGTTTTAGTGTATTATCATTATTGTTAAAATTATCATGTTTTATATTAGACAATTTTTTAACTTCTTATGGTCGATGAAATGATAGTTTAAAACTTTCAAAACGCGTCACAAAAAAAGAAAAAAAAAGGCTTTGAATCTCTGGGGGGAGGGGGGGGGGCCTCCTTGGCGACGCCCGTGGCGTGTACTGTCACAGTATTACCCGTTCAACTTAGACTTCCCATTTTAGCTGAAGGCGCTGCGATCTGTTAACGTGTTCTGTTATTATTTATTTCGAATGGCGTACGGTCGTTATAATTACGCTCATTGGTACATATGCAACAGTAAACAACTGTACATTCTGTTAACTCGTTCTTGAAATGAATAATAAGAATTCAAATATATTGTTTTACGATAAAACAAAGCAGCAGCATGTTTGCAAAGAAAAAACGTTACAGTCGTTTTAAATATATTCTTCTGAAGAAAAATATGTGAAATGAAAAAAAAGATGTAATGTTACTATGAAATAACTGGAGCGAATGCATAATACGTTTTCTATTAATATATTATTCTACAGAAAATTGTACGGAATTAAAATAAAATTGTTATTTTGCGATATAGTAACTTGGTTTTGCGAGTAGCTGATAAAAACACATTTGCTGTTACTACCAGAGTACCTAACCCCTCAATCTCAATAAATATCTTCGTTCTCCTCTTCCTCCTTCCGCCTCCTCCTGCGCCACGACTACCTTTGCCGCTGACAATTCATTCTTTTATTACCATCCATCCTGATATCTCTGACATCCCGTAGCTCTCTGCCAGCCTGCGCCTGCCTCACCTCCATGTTCATCCTATAGATGGAAATTATATATTGTCAAAATATTGTTGTAGTGTGGCGTAAGCTACCCACCCCTCCTTAACGAAACAAAATCTCATATGTAATAGTTCCCCTGTTATGATTTAGAAGAATTCGTAAGTGAAGTACCTTCCGCCACGTACCAGACGAATCTTATAGACAGTGACCTTCCGCCAGTTTTAAATGTCATGTTAATCAGGTTGGTAAACATTGTTTCCTTGTTTGGAAGAAACAGCGAACTTATTATTTAACGATAAAAATAACAGTCCAGTTCGCAAAATTATTTTTACAATTTATTAATATAGGTGACCGGTTTCGATCTAGGTTTAGATCATCTTCAGACCTATGAAAATAGGATAAAAGAGATATGCTATAGAGGGAAACATGTACACTATTAGTCGCTACAATAATTTACAAACAGGATTAAAAATTACTTAAAATAATATACCTCGCTATAAATGGGTATGAAATGCATTTTGTTAACAATAAAACATAGTTGCCATGTCTATAATAAAGAATAATTGAAGCATTGGACAATAAAAAGAAGTTGTCTGTCTAGGAAATATCTGCCATCTACTGGCAGTTGATAATAATAACTTTCAAATCGAAGACTTACTGTATGACGTTCCTCATTGTTTAAGATGTGCTGATGCTTCGGGCGGTGGGCGGGCCTTTGCCTTTATAACACACAGCAGTCTCTCGCTGGTTACCAGTCGCCGCTCGCTCACCCCCTGAACATCTATAGCGAGGTATATTGTTTTAAGCAATTTTTTAATCCTGTTTGTAAATTATTGTAGCGACTAATAGTGTACCTGTTTCCCTCTATAGCATATCTCTTTTATCCTATTTTCATAGGTCTGAAGATGATCTAAACCTAGATCGAAACCGGTCACCTATATTAATAAATTGTAAAAATAATTTTGCAAACTGGACTGTTATTTTTATCATTAAATGTCATGTGTGTGAAATTTCATCAAGATCCTAATAAAACCTTAGATTTTTGAGAATTTTTAATTGAAGTACCCTCCGCCATGTACCACACGAATCTTAAGTATTCAGTGATCTTTTGAATGTGAAGTGCGCGAAAATTCTGCGAGTCCTCTGTAACAGTGCCAGGCTAGGCTTGGTTCTCCAGGCTTGCTGTACCGGAGGGCCCGCCAGCTCGGCTCGTTCTACTCGTTGTGCCCGTCGGCTCGGCTCGTTGTACTTGTTGTGCCAGCCGATAGCACCCATCTCTTTCACTCATGTCATCACAGGACGGAATGTACAAAAAGGAAAAAGACGGGAAACAACATTCCTAAACCTAAAACAAATCTGATAAAATGAAACTTTCCATTACGCGAAAAACTTGTTTATTTTCAAATGTAATATTTTTATAGAATTCTCGGAGATACAAGTTTACTCCTATATCGCAGTACTTAACACAGTCCACACTGGATATGGAGTTGGCCTACTGTTAAACATTTCGTAAAATTACTTAGTTGACCACTTGGTACCACCCCCTTGGAATTTTTATTTTATGTACGATGGATAATGCATGCAAAAATATTCGTCGAAACCAGATTTGCAATGTAAGATACGTATTCTGAATTCTCATAATAGTTGTAGGTTCTATGACGAAAAATGATTTTAAACAGGGATCAAGTCCGTAATACAATATTTATTTGGCATTCACATTTGTTGTCTTTACCAACTATAACCTAAAAACATACATGCCAGGCTTTGCTCCACAACGTGTAAATGTTGCCGCCAGGTAAAACAGTGCCACTAAGTGTAAACATTTTCACAAAGAAAAATAATCTTCTTGCTTATTAATTCGACAACATCCCTAAACAACAAACGAGTGAAAGTACGACAGTTGGCCATCAAGTAGCACAAGGTGGAATAATTAAATGCTATCCTCAGTTGCTACTTGCGACTCTTAATCGCCACTTTTCACTGAAATCGCAATTTGGACCAGTGGGGACGTTCGAGTTCACTGGTTTAAGCCGACGGCGTTCGACCAACACATACACAAAAAGCCACACATACACGAGGCAGAGAGCGGGAAGCTAGAAGTACCAATTTCGGCCAACAGATGGCAGCCGACAAAGTCTGAACTGCGCCTCTTAGTTGCTACTTGCGACTCTTAAACGCGATTTGTCACTGAAAACGCAGGTAGGCTCTATAGCCTGCCCAATGCAAAGATATTAGTACAAACTTCGACCAATAGATGGCAGAGTGCAAACTGCTTCTTGCTACTCTTAATTGCGACTTGATATTTTTAGTTGCTACTGCGCTTCTAAACTGCGACTGAAATCGCAGTCATATCTCGTAAAGTTGCGACTGTGAAAAATGCTACTTCTAAATCACGGTGACTCTTAACAGATACGCGAGTTTCGACCCATTCCTAGTCTGTTGCGAGTACCGCCCGGCCTGGCAAAGGCAGGCGAGCCGCGTCGGCAAGACCACGAGCGCGGAGAACCGAGCCTAAAGCACTAGATATACCGAGCTGAACAATCCGCCATTTTGAATCCCAATCCGACGACAGTGTTGTATGCTTTGTGTGATGTAGCGAAATGAATCAGCGAATATTTCCTGATTTTATTGTTTCACAGTGTGAAATGGTTGGTTGTGCTGCTCCGAACTGCTCAAATAACAGCAGACACGGTCGCTATAAGTTTTATCGGAGTCCTTCAAACATAGATCGGCGTAAAAGGTGGCTTATAAATACCAGACGCCAAGTATGGACGCCAAAATCGAGCAACTATCTGTATAACATTAAGAACAGAACCTTTATTTCATTTGTGTTAGAAATAGTTATGGTCACAGAGAGGTAATAATGAAAATATAGACCTATACATGTAAGCAATGGTTTAATTTTACAACAGATTGTTAATAACACGACATACACTCTGTTTGAAGTAAGCTACTTTTCTTGATTTTATTTAGACCATCTAGGGAGCTATTCTAAGGGCTGTTAATTGTATTTTAAGTGATGCATGAGTGCAGCCGACTTTACCCAACTAGTGGTTCTTAAATTATTTATTTATCATTAGTTCAGTGTTTAAAATGTATCTCTCAACACGGAAGTATGTAGGCCTAAGCCAAGCTGTGAACAGGCTGTCTGGAAAAATAAAATAAAATAAATTGAACTTCGCAAAAAATGCGAACGTGAAGGAAGTTCTGTATGAAGGGCATTAAATTTAAAACTTAGCATGCAACATTCACTTTATTTCAAAGCGCATGCTACTATACAATCTTTATTTAGTCGTTATGTAACGAAACCAGACGTTCAAAGTTATTGAACACATTTTGACGTAAAATCTTCTCTGAAATATGGTGTGTGTAAAACATGCGAGGCAAGTACAATATCGCAATTTAACATTATTCCGTAATTGTTTTCGAATGCAACTCTTAGTTACCGTAAACTTATGTGGACGTATTATTTATAAACCAGGAAATACGATAATTGTAACGTGCTTTAACTTTATGTGGTAAATATTTAAAACGGCATCATATGCCTTACTTTGAATGTATCACATCTCTAAATATCCATCTAACCGCTAATTTTAAGTTGATTGCCTCTTACAGTCAAATGTAAGTAAACAAATCTACGAAGCTGTAATATTTTCTGCGTTAGGAAAGTATATTTAATGGCCTTAAGAGCATGTTAAAAAGCGTAAGTGTTCCGTTATCTTTAAATGCGCGCCTTCAACGTGGGATTCAAAATGGTGGATTGTTCTGCTTGTACTATACAGTGCTCTAGCCGAGCCGGTGACGTCATAACGCCCTGGCGCGCACGCATGCGACGTAAGCATAGCAGTCGTGAGCCGGCTAGCTAGTTGGCCGGCCGCTGTGAGGCGGTGGGCCGTGCCCCAGCGGCCGGCCAACCACGTAGCCGGCTCAGGACTGCTATGCTTACGCCGCATGACGTGCGCGCTGGGACCTGTCTTTCTCGTAGGCCTCGGCCCGCTAGCTGGTTTTAAGCAACATTTCGGAGCCCGTTTCGTATGTCTGGCGGAAAGTAACAGCATTAAAAATATTAACTACTCGATTTACATCACGGCATTATTCTGAAGCGATGCTAGCGTTCCAAGCGCCCAGAAGGTAGTAACAACCGTCAAGCGGGAACTCCGCCGCATTTACATGCGTTTGCCAGGCGACACCGATAGCAGTGCTACCTGTTGGTTGGAGTTGCAGTTACAATGACTGTTGTAAAGACGTAATCATAGTGGTAACTTTATATGTAGATTAAGTATTAGATTTATCTGGAATTCAGAATTTTTACACTTATTCCGTTCGTTATTCTAGCTGTAAAAGAAAACTTAATCACGGTTTGAAACAGAATATTTATTATAGCGCAGAACAAAGAAACAAGAACAAAGTCAGCCGCGGTGGAGTAGCCGAGCGGTCTAAAGCATCACGCTGCGGAGCGCGCTGTTGCTCGCCGTGGATGTTCGAGTCCTCCCTGGGGCATGGGTGTGTAGGTTTGTCCTTAGGTTAGTTTACCTAGGTTTAAGTAGTTTGTAAGCTACGGACTGATGACCAAGCAGTTTGGTCCGCCGGCCGCGGTGGCCGAGGGGACTGAGGCGCTCCAGTCACGGTCTGCACGGCCACTACGGTCGGGGGTTCGAATCCCCCCTCGGGCATGGATATTTGTGCCGTCCTTAGGATAAGCTAGTTGATAAGTAGTTTGTAAGTTTAGGGACTGATGACCCCGTAGTTACGTCCCATAGACTCTACAAACATTTGAACATTTGAAACAGTTTGGTCCGATAGATTTACAAACATTTGAACATTGTAGAACAAAGTCATATCTGAACTACAGAAAATGTAATACAATCTACGTTAAAAGCGTCCATAACAACTTTGTCAAAGACAAACATTTTAGTAGAAGCATTGATTCTAATTAATAACTTTCTATATATTCAAAAATAGTGAATAATTGCTTAGAAAAATAATTTGTAGCAATGTATAAACTTTCCTTCTGTTTGATTAAGGAACTACACTTTCCACAGAAATCTGGGACTTCCTTTATATACGAAACTACCTGTATCAGCACTTTGTCCAGAATGTTCATTATTACAGTATCCTCCCAGTTTACGTGCATATGCTTCAGAAGACCATTGTTCAATTCGTTGTTACGTATTTCACGGCATGTTCACGAAATAGAACAAACACGAATTTTACAGGGAGCATTCTTACATATGCAAAAATCTAGCCGGCCGCGGTGGCCGAGCGCTCTGCGGCGCGCCAGTCACGGTCCGCACGGCCATTACGGTCGGGGATTCGAATCCCACCTCGGGCATGGATATTTGTGCCGTCCTTAGCCTTAGCTAGTTCGTACGTAGTTTGTAAGTTTAGGGACTGATGACCCCGTAGTTAAGTCCCATAAGCTACACAAACATTTGAACATTTGCACAACTCTAAACATTGAAAAACATAGCTCTATTTAATTAATAAGTGTCTGAAACCCTTTTAGAGAAAAAAATAGGTAGTGGTTGGTTCAAAGGTCTGTAAATCTATCGGACCAAACTGCGTGGTCATAAGTCCGTAGCTTACAAACTACTTAAACCTAGGTAACCTAACCTACGGACAAAGACACACACCCATGCCCCAGGGAGGACTCGAACCTCCACGGCGAGCAACCGTGCGCTCCGCAGCGAGGTGCTTTAGACCGCTCAGCTACTCCACCGCGGCCGTGGTAGGTTCCGTACCACTGACGTTTAACATCACAATCCAACGCATTGCCCACTACGCTACGGCTAACAGTAAGAAGTTGCGTTCTTTAATCTTGTACTATTCGTGGCCGTTGTTAACTGATGCTAATATGGCATTTTTAGACACTAGATTCTTATTTATCGTATGATGAACGACGTGCTTTTGATAATTCTTCAGTGCGCCATTGCTTTGAAATGACAACGTGTAAGTTACAATAAGAAAATCTTCAAATACGCAACACAAGATGTCGTATGCCAGAGAGAGTTCTGAGCGAGGAATTTCACGTGACATCTCCGAACGGCTGGTTTTCATTAATTCAATGGAGGGTGTCAAATCTCCGTTATTTTTGCAAATATCTGTCAAACGACTTTAGATATGAAAAGAACATAATAGAGCGAAGTTGTAGAGAATTTTCCCCTCTACCAGTTAGGTTGTTCAATTTTCGTGTCAGATGAACGGTTCTTTTGCAATTACAATTATATTACAAACTGATTTTTTTGGTATTACTACCGTATTTTATGTTCGAAAAATTTGAAAAAGGGAGGTTCTGGTCTCTGGCGGCCTACAATTATGTCTGTAAAATTTGGTGCTGATCGGTTGAACGGTTCGTATTAAAAAGTGGGAACACGTTACGGACAGACAGACAGACATCCCAAAATCGCCGTTATTTTTGCAAATATCTCTCAAACTATACGAGATATGTGAAAAGCATAACAGATCAAAATTGTAGAGAATTTTCTCCTCTACAAATTCGGTTACTCAATTTTTGTGTCAGATGAATGGTTAAGCCGTTATTTTCATTTAAATTTCGAGCTGTCAAAATACGGTCGCAAAGGCCCACTTTTAGTGTTACTACCGTAACCTAGAGTGGGCCAAAATGTAAGGTGCATGATAAGGTTTCGCATGGCAGGTGTTGTTCAGAAGCGAATTATGCTTGCTTAGCAAGGTCCCACTGTATAGTCAATTTGCACAAAAATTTTCTCAAAATTACTTACTGTAAATTTAGCTGTCGCCTGGTACCTGAAAACAGTTTTCAGGCCTTTCGTTTATTCATTGTCAACACGGTATATTTATTATAAAACAATCTTTGTTCAATTCAACTGAGAACTGATGATCAAGGAGGAATCGTGTTGTTTTAATATAAACTACATTTAACTTTCCTTAGGCCTATGTTTTTGCATTACGGTACACTTTGTATCGAGGCATACTCCTGGCTGGTTTTTATAAAGGGGAATTACTTCCTCCTGTGACGACGATCCCCCAGCAAGACTTTGCGACCCCTGGGGATCGCGATCCACAGGTTCAAAAACACTGGTCTAACCTAACTGTTGCGAGCGAGATCATTTGCATCACTGCAGTTCGAATTTTTATCTATGAAATTTATATTAGTAATTTGTAATACAGAATTTAAAGGTCACTGATTTACATATAGGTGTAACAACTGAAAGAGACTTGCAGAACCGTGTATAGTTCTATATATGAATGACACATAGCCACACAGCGTGCACATTGTGAAGTTCAACACAATGTCGATAGTTGCTGACTTTTGCGCAGTTCACACTACTGTAAGGTACTCCAATTCGGGTGCTTCCCAAGCACCGGCGGGCACCGGGAAAAACCAACACCACCTAGAGAGAAGGCCGCGGCGCTCTCGTGTGACGTCAGGCAATGTAAGTTGCGCGCGAATAGCTGACTGGGCAGCCGCTGGGGCACGGCCCACTAAGTCCTGTGAAGTTGGCACCCCTTTTTTGGAAAATGTACATTTTTTCAGAGTTTTAGACAGATATGCAATAGTTCTGGAGTTCTCTGTACAAAATTTAAATAGTTCTGCAAAATTTCGCCGAAAAGATACGAAAAATTACCGCAAAATTTAGTTTTTTCAAAATAATTTTTTGCCTAATTGTACAAACATAGATCTGATCACAGTTCTAAATAGCTCTCAAAGAGTTCTACAGGAAATCCTAATGACATTTTTCTGTGCAGATTATACTTCATGAGATAATTGCAATAATGGGGAATCCGTTTACACGCTACTGTGAAGTTGGCACCCCTTTTCTCAAAAATGTGCATTTTTTTCAGAGTTCTAGGCAGATATGCAATAGTTCTGGAGTTCTCTGTACAAAATTTAAATAGTTCTGCACTAATTCGCGAAAAAATTACAAAAAATTATAACAAATTTTAGTTTTCTCCAAATAATTATTTGCCTATAAGCGTAAACATAGTTCTGATCACAGTTCTAAGTAGCTCTCAAAGAGTTCTGCAGAAAATCCTAATGATATTTTTGTGCCCAGATAATAGTTCATGAGCTAATTGCGTAAATGAGGGACATAAACTACACAAAATTGCGCCAGAGTCGTGTGAAGTTGGCACCCCTTTTTTCGAAAATGTAAATTTTTTTCAGAGTTCTATACAGATATGCAATAGTTCTGGAGTTCTCTGTACAAAATTTAAATAGTTCTGCAGAATTTCGCCGAAAAAATAGTAAAAATTACCACAAACTTGTTTGTACAATTAGGCAAAAAAATTATTTTGAAAAAACTAAATTTTGTGGTAATTTTTCGTATTTTTCGGCGAAATTTTGCAGAACTATTTAAATTTTGTACAGAGAACTCCAGAACTATTGTATATCTGTCTAGAACTCTGAAAAAAATGTACATTTTCCAAAAAAGGGGTGCCAACTTCATAGGACTGGCCCACTATGCCGAAGCAGCGAGCCAGTCAGCTATGCGCGCGCAACCTACTCTGCCTGACGTCACACGAGAGCGCCGCGGCCTTCTCTCTAGGTGGTGGTGTGGGGCATGTGATGTGAGCGAAGCATGCACCGCTATGCCGGGCACTGCTAGGTGAGGAACGTGTTGTCGAAGCGCTTAGCGCGGCGACAGTCGTGTTGTTTGTGAATTATTAAAACGAATGATGCATTAATCTTGAGCTCGTTTTTGTTTTGTTAATATTCATAACTGAAAACATTTGTTCACAGTGATCATTGTTCAGAGCATTGCAACGAATTTTCATCAAGGGCATGAATGCTACCGAATTCATGACCAATGCCTTTAAA
This sequence comes from Locusta migratoria, assembly GCA_026315105.1. Lineage (NCBI taxonomy): Eukaryota > Metazoa > Arthropoda > Insecta > Orthoptera > Acrididae > Locusta > Locusta migratoria. The sequence continues at coordinate 384,969,300 of CM048755.1, forward strand.
AAAAGGAATTGAATTCACTATTGTAATGATAGTAGCGGTCTGTCAAAACTGAATCGTACTGTAGTTTTATCAGTTCAATTTGGAAACATGATGGGGCATCCTCTCGGTGCACCGAAAAAGGCATCATCAAAACTTTTGAGTGCAGGTTTAGTTATTTTGTTTATTCAAACCTACCTTCAAAATTTTGAATGTAGCTCTTTCGTGTACCCCCTGACGTGGACATAAGTAATTAAGTACTTAAAGGATTTTGAGAGGAAAAGTTTTTCAAATTTCCTTCTTGAAGATGACTTCTAGAAAGAAAAACCTGCAATTTGGAACTTCCAATATGGTCACACATAGTACAGATTAATTTATTTTTTCCCGCAACGATTCATTTAAGTCATGTAAATAATCCGTGATGTGTTTCATGAAAGCGAGGTCAGTGATTCAAATGTTCAAATGTTTGTAATACTATGGGACAAAACTTCTGTCCTCATCGGTCCCTAGACTTGCAAAGAACTTAAGCTAACTTAAAGTAAGGACAACACAAACACACGCATGTCCGATGAAGGACTCAAACCTTCGACGCGAAGGGCCGCACGATCCGTAATAAGTACAGCAAAAAAGTTATATTTTTGTTTCACTTTTAGAATAAACAAGACTTACCGCTTCAGATTGTGCAAATTGTGATTTTAATTTAGCAATCAGTTCCCTTCTACCTGGTCCTACAATCCCCTAGTGTGTAACGAAATGTTTATTTTTGTGGTGACGGCACTGTGTCGATGCTTTGATATTTACGGTAGAGTGGCATATTAAAGCATTGTGCTTTCCCATCAGGCTTAAAGAATATTCCCATTGAGCAATAAAACTGGCACACACAAATCCGAACCTTTTTGCTCATGCTAAACGTTCGCAAGATAGGTGAATAGTATCCTATTCGATGATATTCAGAACGGATATTCAGCGTATCCAAGAAGACGCGAGAGCGAGCGTTGTCTCTGTGACACACGTGCTGCGACACGGCGAGGCAAGAGTGGTGGGGGGAAAGCACGGGGGCCGCACGGTCCCCTAATGCTAACGTTACATGCACTTAGTTAACAATAAGAAAAGGTTATGGCGTACTACATGTTCGTAAAAGAGATTGGTAGTTTTTGAAAGCAGTTGACGCCTGCTCCGGCCACCGCCACTGTCCACCAACAAGGTGCCAAACGCCTCAAGATGGTTCTGTAGAGCCGAAACCGCTTACCAGCAACAAGTTGCGATCTACACTGTCTTATTTTAAGTATTGAGACTGCTAGTGGCTGATTAGTGTATTCACAAGGTAAGAACGTATTTTACAGTTAAGCATCTAATGGGATATTTCATTTTCATAGACAATTTTTAACATTAGCTTTTTATGCAGTCCGGGTCGACATGTAACTCAAAATGTTTCATTTTGTGATGCTATAAAATATCTACATATTGGAGAATACAGTAGGTACTCAAGCAAAGATGTCAAGTGTTGTGAAACTCTTCCGAAATTAATGTTGTACAAAGTTTCACCACCGTAGAATATACCAGAAAGTGCCAAAAAATCGTCTCTGACGATACATTCCGGTCATTTCCTGCACTTTAAACAACAAAAAAGTAAATGCTATAATTCCGTTTAATTAGGAAGAAGAAACGCTGTTGGCCGATTAGTATACTGTACGTGAAATGAAGTTGCCCACGGCTGATAGTTGTACAATCACAGAGTCTGAAGCTGTTTCGTAGTTATATAGTTAAACGAGATACAGTTTTAGCGACGTAGCTCGAATGAATACACATTATAATCGGAAGAGTCTTCGGCCTATTTAAAGTTCGCGTGGAAGTTTGCCACCACAATGGCCGCCGAAGCGCTCTTCAGTTTACCCGCTGCTCGCAGTCTACCGTTTACAGGATTATGGACCGCGAGGGCTTAAAATTCTTCGTTTGTGTGGCCAGAATGTCCGTAGTTGCTTTCATAATTATGAATAGCAGTGTTTGTCCGTCTTTGCAACTACAATAAAAATGCGATTTTCTCTCACCAGACGCGTTTCATTTTAATGACTGTAAAACATCTTCAGTGGTCTGTAATAATAGAAATCTACAGTTTGTTTTGTATTTAGATCGAAAACAGTTCTTAAACGGACCATGAAAAGCAGGCCTAATGTTTTTGTTGAGGTAATCACAGTAAAATAACACCACGATTCTCACTGTAGGATAATGACAAAGTTTTATTACTACAATCGAGTACACAAACATCTCACATGTTGCACAGAACCAGATTCACACATTTCTGGTTTATTACATTTAAAACATTTAGGCCTACCTTGTTTTCTCCAATTTCTGTCTTCAGGACGAGGGTTATTCTTCCTCTGTTGTTTACTTGATAGAAACGCCTTCCCTTTCGTATCTTCTTGAAGATTTAAGCGTTTCTCTTCCATCGGCAATTTCGAGGTTAAATTCTCTCAAATTTGATGATCCGGATGTGTTGTTTCCCGGCACTCAGAAAATGATTGTATACAGTTGGTAGCGTCATTAACAATTTTGCTGTCACCATGGAGTCCGAAATACTTTCACCCAGATTCCTCAATCGATGCACTAGATCTTCTAACTGTGTAATATATGTGGGTATGACGCTCGAAACATCCTTTTGTAAATTATACCACTGCTGCTGAAGTAGATGTATGCTCACATTGTTTATCTGTTCGTGAACTGAAAGCAGTTTGGTCCACATGGCAGATGAAGATTCACAGTTTATAATGTGAAGCAGTGGCCTCTCTCTTCAGTTGACGTTCCAATTATTCTTTGAGCTGCATTGTCCATTTTCTTCCATGATTCGAGATCCTTTTCGTATTTATGTATTGCTGCAGTGTTCATATCGTCCGTACGCATTGGCATAATTGTTTGAACTGTGACAACATGCCAAGCCCCCATGACACTTAAAGTTATACATACTTGAAATTTCTAAGCTGACCAGTTCTCGATGCCTTTGAGCTTTATTATTCCCGAAATATCACTCTCCATCATTTGAAAGTTATCTTCTTACTTGCACAAAGCCGGCCGCAGTCGCCGAGCGGTCTGCAGCGTGCCAGTCACAGTCTGCACGCCCGCTACGGTCGGGACTTCGAATCCCCCCTCGGGCATGGATGTTTGTGACGTCTTTAGTATAAGGTAGTTCATACGTAGTAAGTTTAGTGACTTATGACCCCGCAGTTAAGTCCCTTATGCTTAACAAACATTTGAACTTGCACAAGGCGGAAATAACTTCAGAATGGAACTTGTCACTCTGCAAAGGAGTCTGCGCTGATATGAAACTTCCTGGCAGATTAAAATTGTGTACCGGAACCGGGACTCTAACCTGGGACCTTTGCCTTTCGCGGGCAAGCGCTCTACCGACTGAGCTAGCCCGACACGACTCACGATGCCCCCCCCCCCCCCCCCCCACAACTGTACTTCCGCCAGTACCTCGCCTCCCACTTTCCAAACTTCACAGAAGCTCTCTTGCGAAACTTGTCAGACTAGCACTCCTGGAAGAAAGGATAAGGTGGAGACATGACTTAGCCACAGCCTAAGGATTGTTTCCAAAATGAAACTTTTCACTCTGCAGCGGAGTGTGCGGTGATATGAAACTTCCTGGCAGATTAAAATTGTGTGCCGGGGCAAAGGTCCCAGGTTCGAGTCCCGGTTCCGGCACACAATTTTAATCTGCCAGGAAGTTTCAACTTCAAAACTTTTCTCACACTTTCCTTACGATACCATACCGTACCCGATATTCCGTTTTATTTACCGTTCACTAATAAAACTCGTCACTCAGTTATTATTTGGCCCATAACCTGTTGAGGTAATCACAGTAAAATAACACTGATTCTCACTGTAGGATAATGACAAAGTTGTATTACTACAATCGAGTACACAAACATCTCACATGTTGCACAGAACCAGAGTCACACATTTGAGAATAATACCCGTTAGTCAGCTACATAAACCCTATATATCAGCACAGTATTCACATCAAAGTGCGCCAAATACAAACATGAAAATAGTGAGTGAACTGTTACGAAGAAAAGAGATAACAAGACGAAAACATTTTAATTGATTATCACAACACTTTTTAATCTTTAGAAAATAATTATGGGAGGCACAGTATTGTTTTCTGTTCTTCTGATTGTGAGTACAACAAACTGCTGTCAACAGCAGAAAATAAGAGCCAACGCGCACCGTTGGTACTACAACGTGACAGGCCAATAGCCCTGTGGCTGCCGGCTAGCGCTGAGCTGAGCCTTGTGGAGGGGGAAGCGTCTGGCGTGGCCGCACACAGCGCGCACGCCGTTCTTGCGACAGGACTGCGGTTTGACGTCACTCTAGGCGTGCGGCCAAGCTAGGACTCCTATAAACCCGAGCTGAAGTGTCCGCCATTTTTTCCCCAAGCTGCTGGAGTTGCCACGTTACGGACGAAGCTCACGCCTTATCTCGCGTTTCATTCAACTCATTCACAGTCGCAAACAACTCACTGTATGAACGTGAAACTTTCGTCGGTGTGTTAGTTAAGAACTACACTACATTTTCATTTTAGTTTTATTTGCGAGTATATTCTGACAGTTTACGAATATCCACTTTCTGACAACGTTACGGAATTTTCGACATGCTAGGATTCTTTTTTTTTTTTTTTTTTTTTTTTTTTTTTTTTTTTTTTTTTTTTTAATTGAAATTAGAGTAACACAGTAAGAGAATGCAATGTTCAAAATACAAAAAATTTTCAAAGAAATGTTCAAATGTTTGTAAATCTATGACTCAACTGCTTGACTATTAGTCCCTAGCTTACAAACTACTTAAAGTAAACTGGCCTAAGGACAACACAGACACCTATTCCCGAGGGAGGACTCGAATCCCCGACGGCGAACGGCCTCCCGCACCGCAGCACGGAGCCTCAGTGCGCACGGCTCTTCAGCCGCGGTCATCAAAGTTTCATCGCCTCCAAACAGGAACTCTGTGAGAAATGTATAGCTTGAGATAACGCGAGTTAAATATGACGCACTGGGATCTGCTCGCCCATCAACCAATAACTCGTCTTCAGTATTAGAGCTGCTAAGGATTAGGCACAGGTTGTTACTGCAAGTCATCCATACTTAAGGATACTGGTACCGACTTCTTAACTCATTAAATTTAATAGCATCAAACTACAAAAAATGCTGTGTCTACTTTTCTATGTAATATTCAATTTCAGTTATATGAAAAGAACATTGTAGATATCCTAGTACAGAGTGCTTTAATATGTAAGGAAATGAGAACAAGTCAGTTCTTTGGACAGTGAACAGATCATTTTCTAGTATTCTCGCATAAAATCGCATAAAATCCTCGTTAAATCTAGTAACTTTCGTTCCGTTAGTGCTAGATGATAAACTGAAGGAAATGTAACTCCTATTAGTTTTTGAAAACTGAGTTGTAGCTGCGAAACGCGTTGGACAACAATTAAAGAAATAAACATTTGTGAGTGATGAAGGAATACCTATTCATCAATTAATAAATCCCTGAACTTCACTTTTTCATTTAAAAAATCTACACTTTCTTGAATAACACGATCGTTAATGATGTTCTTCGTAGTATCCATAAGACAAAATACGCCCCTCTTTGCATGCTATCATTTGCCAAAATATCATTTTCATAGTCTGTTTTGATAACTGTGTGAGATAGGCGATATTTCATTCTGGCCTTATCGCCATCGGAAATGAGTTCGCTACATACAAGAAATTTTAGCGATATCGGTGGAAAGGTAGCCGGCCGCGGTGGCCGAGGGGACTGAGATGTTCCAGTCACGGTCTGCACGGCCACTACGGTCGGGGTTTCGAATCCCCCCTCGGGTATCGATATTTGTGCCGTCCTTAGTAGTTTGTAAGTTTAGGGACTGATAACCCCGTAGTTAAGTCCCATAAGCTATACAAACATTTGAACATTTGTGGAAAGGTAGATATCTTCAATTCATTAGAAAAATTTCACCCACAGTAACATATGCTGTAACATTCACCAAACGGAATATCATAGCAGCCCCTATTTATCACTGCGAACTTTACCTAATTTAGCGCAGTTTCTTACTTCAAGGACAATATCTCACTAGCTGTTACTGTAAAAAAAAAAAAGATGCATACTTCGTCACAATGCCGACATATAAAGATTCAAGTAACGTAAAAATTAAATTGTTCTACCGATAAGTTTTTGCGAAAACATTTGTGATAGATGGCAGAAATGCGCCTCTATGCTGTTAGCGCAGCAGGATTCCACCCATGTTGGGAAAAATATGTCGGACAATTTAGCCTCGGTATTTACGAGTTCCAGGCTGCGGTTTGACGTCACTCTAGGCGTCCGCTAAGCTTGAGGCCAAGCCAAGGCACATCTCGCTGTTATAGACGGGCTTTCGCACGCGGAGAAGGGATGCGTTCTGTGGCGAGGTTGAAAAACAGGGCAGGAGGCTGCACAAGCATACAGTTCTCGGAAACGGGCTTGACGTCACTGCAGGCTAGTCGCTAGTTGCTAACTCGCTGGACGGGCTTTCGCACATGGGTGTTGCGTATTCTAGACACGTTTAATGTTTTCGGGTTTTTCGTCTACCGCGGTGGAATGGCAGAGCGCTCTAAGACACCTTGCTGCAAATATATCAACATTTGTTTTTGGTCTAAATTGTAGTTTTAAATTCCTACAATACCTCCCCTTTGTAGGCCATAAGAAAAGAGAAAACGCACACCAAGTGTTCCAACTACAGATAGGTGCAATATCAGCTAATATTGAGGCTCACCATTGCTGATGACGGTGTTTTCGGTGTTGCGAAGTGGCTAAACGATGCTTTCGAATGAAACAGCACAGGTTTGAATCCCGTCCCTTCCAAAATACTTTTCTTATATTGACCCTTGTAGATTTAATTATTAATTATAAAAATTTCAATGCATAATTAATATCTTTGGTTGCGTTGTAACTAATTTAATTAATTAATGTAGCTCATTTCATCATTTAATTTTTATAATTCGATGGAGTATTAAATGAAAATAATATTTCAAAAATTGTAGCACATATTTATATGCCGAAGTTATATTACATTCCTTAGGATGTTCATCGTCAAAGAAAAACTTCACACTATGCAGACTTAACCAAAGTATTTTAAGCGAGAAATTTTATCCGAAATATGCTTCGGTGCAAAGCATACTTTATTCAAGTTTTAAGTAAATAACTTTTCACTGTTGATTTTGTGCATACCAAGTGTATGGATGTGAATTGTGGCTCTGAACTGATGCTGTGGGATTGAATGTGTTTTAATTGAGACACCTCTTGACTTCAACGTTCGTGGCACACTGAAACGTTTAAGTAAATTTAAATTTCATAAATAAAAAGTTTACATTGCAAGGGGTAATATGAAATGAAAAAAAAAAAAAATGTAAGGTGTACCGGGAAATCGAACTTTGGCCTCAAAATTTGCACTCCAAACGCTTGTCCACTACGCTACTCACACTCCTCGAAGAACGGAAGTTAATAAGCAGCTCATATAACACCTATTTGTCTGTGAGAAATTTTCGCCACCGTATTCGCTTTCCCTTTGGCCAACTCGGACGGGATATTTTGGGAATTTGAAAGGTTTGTCAACTTCCTTCTCGCAGGGGTTGAACAAAATCGCGCAATATACTCTGTCAGTCATAAACATTCTACAGTATAAACTGAAAGACAGAATTGTTGAGGAAATGTCTGCCCCCCCCCCCCCCTCCTCAGTCCTTGTGGGTTAAAATTCCAGGAGTAGGAACATCCTCATCCATGATCCACGGACTGAGACGCGATATTTTTGTGAAATTCAGTGTCCTGTTACGGCGACAGTCGTAAAGATAATAAACTTCATTATGAAGTAGTTTCTGTTAATTTTTATAAAGAAACTTTACGCTGTAGCTACGAATGCCTGATTTACGAAACAGCAACGAATCCAAATCATTAATACGAACGTTTTTCTGACTGCATTTTGACTCGTGAGTGTTCTATAATTCAAAGGCACATGCGGTAACTTGAGAGTAATTTTCCGAAAAATTTGTAACAAAAAGTGAGGGAGACGTATGTCGACTACGCTACTAAACACCCACATGCAAGGTCTTGGCATTCTGGGGTGTTCATTCTACTATCAATCGCTGTTTTATTTCCTCTGGCTTTATTGAAAACAGTATGGTTTTTTAAATAAATGTAGCATGTCAAGTTACCAAAAAAAAAGGTGATCTTATTTTTTCACCCTGATCTCTTTAATGAACAGTTTCATATTAACAACATACCTAACGCAAGAATCATTTATGAAACGTCTGAGACCAACTGAATAACAGTTGGTAAGATTTTGCTGTAGTAGATTGTCGTGTAAGGTAGTTTGTTTACACGCGCTAGCCGTGCTGTGAAGGAGTTTGTGACACTTGCGGGGAGTGACACTTGCGCGGAAAGGGAATGTGTAGACACTTGCGCGGAGACCCGGACGCTGCAGGTAGTGAACAGGGTGTTCCAGAAGTAGCGATACACCACCCCTACTCCACGCCCTCCAGCCGCTACCTGTGCCGTATTCAGGGAAAGGCCCACCGAGCGAGGTGGAGCAGTAGTAACGGGACGTTCGCTAAAAATAGGGTATATTACAAGTTTCACGTCTCTCGCATTCTGGCTCAAAATTAGCATGGGCCTATACTTCGCATTCATTGAAAAATACGAATTTTTCCGGTACCTACTGTTTACTTCGTACATATTTAAGGGCAGAAAATAAAGTTATCTCCCATTATTTCTGATTAAATAGTGTTTCACACCAAAATACCATTTATGACAATTTCGGATTTACTGCATTTTGAGTCAGAATTCGCATCTATATTCGAATTTATCGCAAATACGAATTTTTCCTGTCCCTAGAATTACCTCTAAAAATAAACAGCTGATCAAGGCACTAAAAGCAAGGGCAGATCTTTAGGTGTATTTCTACAAATAACTAAAACACAATTTGATCGTGGAATTATATACAATCTCATTATAAAGGTTTTTTGTAGGTGGTTTTGAGCAGCTTTTAAATATGTTAGAAATTGCATTATGAAATATAGACAGCTACACGTTATGTTTATTATGAGATATCGATTTCGGCTAATTTGAGGTCATCTTCAAGTCTCAAACAACAGGTGTTACTTATGCATTTTTCCAGTGGCACTCATAACCTTTTTCTGTTTACACACAAGGTCTAACGTTGTTAATCGCGTTAGCGATGAAAAGAGAACCCAGATTCTTTGCGTCTAAATGATACATATATTGGTGTGATGTCTTATTTCGAAAGAACAGACATAACACCAATACATATATAGCTCTCGGTGAAATGGAACGGTATGATGTCGTTACGTACCACAGCACGGCCGACTAGAAACGCAGGAGAAGTGCAAACAACGATCTCTCCTCAGAGGTATGATTATAATTGGGTTCGGCGTAGACTTCTACAACATACAGTCTACACGGCGAAGATTACACCAAAAAATTTAACTTTGGCGATAGCAACCATATTTTAGAATCGTGTCTACTGTGTAAAGATTTAGCAACAAAAAACGCTTCAAGTCCATAACTTCACTGGTTTTCGAGTTCTGAATTTTTAATATGTTTTTAATGCTATTATAGAAAAAACAAATTTGGGACTCACACTAAAATTTTCATATGGCAGATTTTGTAGGCACATTCACAAGACATAATTCAACGGTTCTGTGCATTCATTTTATGAGAAATACCAATCATTTGTTTTCAGTGTTTATGTCAAATTTCTACATTTAAGTTTCTTTAATTATTAATACTTAAACGTGGTTATGAAATAAATTACGTGTATATGTGTAGTCTTATGCGGCCAAACTACTTAGGTCATTGGTCGCTACAGTTACACACTACTTAATCTTACTTAAAATGACTTAGGCAAAGTACAAACAAACATACCCATGTCCGAGGAAGGACTCGAACCTCCGACCGGACCGGCCGCGCAATTTGTGACACAAATTATATGTTTGATAATATTAATGCATAGAAGTATAAAATCACGTCAAGACTACTTCCTGCAAAAATTTTGACAAAAAATGTTTGCACTGAGTTTAGAAAAACAAAATTCTGGTATATTGGATTTTAACATTTTATCAAAAAATGAATGTTACTTTTTTTTACTACAAGAGATACAGCCATTCAAATTTACGGCCACCAGAACGTTTTCCCTTCCTGAGTAAATGAGCTGCTTCTTGTAGTTTCAACACCTTTTTCTTGAATGTTCTGAATATAAATCTTCACACAGACTTCTTGAGGAGGAGAGTGATACGGATATCTGATTGTAAACCACTGCCTATTACTTAGACCTTTTTGACTGTACTGAACAGTAATTCCGCATATTCCGTAATTTATATTTATACAGTTAACAGGCAATGTAATTTATAACCAACTATTGGCTGCCAATTTCGCTTCATTTTTCCTGGCAGTCTTGCAACTTGTTTCTCCCTGTTGGTTTATGCCGAGTTCGGAGTAAAAATGGTTCTATATGACGGTGATGGAAAATTTTCGGTGTGTGACATTCCCTTACACATTCCGTATTTCATATATTTCTTAGATGTATTTGTAATTCGAATACAGCCAAATCATTTTGGGGTCTACGAATAAACGCTTTAAGTATGTAAAATACTCATTGACTTATTATTATGGTTTTTTAATTGAAGGTTTAAGGTTGCGTCTCCTATTAAAAAGCATAGTAGCTATTTTTAAAGAGATGGAAGTTGCGTGATAGTGGGGTTAACTACATAGCAGTCAATTACATCAACGTATCTGTGCAAGATGCCTAATATATTTATTGCTTGCGCAGGTGTCTTGATATGCTTAGTGTTCTGAATAATATGCTTTTAGGAGGTATGACTGTGGAAAGTCATCGTCTTGTAGTAGCAGAGATTGTCTTAATAACTCTCCAAACATTATCACTATTAAAATACCTTTTTGTTTACAGGAGGAACACTCAACGGATTAATATGTAGTTAGAACAAGTTACTATATTGCTCTTCAGCTTTGAAAGGGTTGTGCAATTTCACTGATTTTCGTATTATGTTGACAGTGTGGAAACTTGACCACAGCAGTGCTAGACTTCTTGGTGTGCCTGTACCCAGGGAAAGCCATCAGCCGCCCCAAGGGCCCCGGGTTCCGCGCAAGTGTCACCCCGCGCAAGTGTCACCCCGCGCAAGTGTTCCAACCCCGCTGTGAAGTGCCCCGTTTACTTACGTTCAAACCTCTGGTCGGCCACAAGCACTGACTGGAGGACGAGACATTCCCTGCGATTGAGCAGAGTAGAGGCATGTCTCGCCTCTTCTCGACTGCCTACTGATGTGTCTGAACCTGTCTCTTCTTAAATGGACTTTGCCTTATGAGGCCTGGTTATCCTGATGGATTCTCGTCCAATGTTATATTATTGCGCACTGAATTAAAAATTTTATTATTGGATGGTTTCAGATAGCCCGCCTGTTCTTTGCCATATTTAGCGGCAATTCTTACATTATTAAACAATAAGTCTATAATAACTTCTTTATATTTGAACATTAACATGTCGTGACGCTGTAAAAAAGGTGTGTATGGTCTATTAAAATTGTATTTTGTTGAATGTTTAACACATTAACCTCGAAGCAACTATCAGATTATATCTTAATAATGACATGGCCGCGGAGGAATGTTCAAAAAATGTTCAAATGTTTGTTAAGCTTATGGGACTTAACTACGGGGTTATCAGTCCCTAAACTTACAAACTACTTATGAACTACTTACAAACTAGGACGGCACAAATATCCATGCCCGAGGGGGGATTCGAACCCCCGACCGTAGTGGCCGTGCTGACCGTGACTGCAGCGCCTCAGTCACCTCGGCCACCGCGGCCGGCGCGGAGGAATGGCCGAGGGCATTGACGCGCTACGCTACGATGTGCGAGGCCGTTCCCCCTCGGGGATTCGAATCCCCCCTTAGGCATGGATGTTTGTACCGTCTGCAGTATAAGGTTGTTCATAAGTAGTTTGTAAGTTTAGGGATTGATGACCCTGCAGTTAAATCCCATAAGCTTAACAAAAATTTAAACTTTTTTTATGACATGGCAGTTACGTATTGATTTTAACGTCTAGTCTGTTTGTTGGTTTTGAGGATTTTTAATGTTTTTAATACCATTTCGATAGTCTTAGCTGCAAGCAAAGAACTAACCTGCGGGAAATCTAATGATGAAAGAAAGTACGCTGTTGTATGAACAAAAAATACAAAAGTTTCGAACCTCTGTTATAGTCTCTGTATCTGTCATCTGGTTCAGAAGTGAGTTTTATACACAGCTTCAAGACGAATTTGAAAGTAATGTATAAAATCCATTACCACCACGACCCAAGTTATTGGCGCTTACCTTGTATACTATCGATATACCCGGAATATTACTACTATATATCGTACAAAGAGCTTTCCAACCTACTTCGAGAAAAAAATATGCTCTGGAAATCTCTGACCTGAAAAAAATGACATATCGTTTATGGCTCCTTACCATCAACAATAGTTATGATAAAGGGTTTCATTGTGTTTTATTTTTTATTTGTCATTTATCGCCCTTCCAGACGAACCTGCTCCTTCCACAACGGTTTTATATATTTGCTTCGTCTTTTGTACTATAATTGTTCATAATATGTTATTTATTCCCTAAATTAATGTTTAAAAGTAATACTGTTCTCCCTCATTGAAAAAAAAAAATACACAATATTAAAATGAAATCATAGATTAGAACGTTAATACATACTACATCCGCTTTAAAAGAAATATACTAAAAATAATTTCATTTCGTAGGTGAATTTTTTTCTATTCTATTGAACCTCGGTGTTTCTCAAACTGTTTGACTCCTTTGTTTTTTTGTCAATGGTAGCCAAACAGTGGGTCCTATGAGTAGCACTCTTATACTGTTACATACTAAACCATTATAAATAAATTAACGTCTTCTGCTAATACTGCTTCCGCAACGATTCGAAACCTATTGGGTATTCTCGTTTCTTATTATATTTGTATGGTGTCTGTTATTTCGGACATATCCGAAGTAACAGACACCATACCAATACAATTAATTACGACTCGCGAAGACGGCGTTTCTTCAATCACTTCACCGCATGCGCGGTCATACGTTCGACCTTGCACGATATGGGCGCTACAGCCATAGCGTGCAACTTGTGAAAGTTTGAGACGGACGCGGGGCGAGCACCGGTAGCCACGTGGTTAAGTTCACCGCTGGCCCGAAGGGGGAGACACGGGTTCGATTCCCATCCCACTTCATATTTTCACTTGTCGCCATTGTTTAATTTCAATGCCCTAATTCAGCACTATCATTATTTTCCTTCCTAATTCTTATTCCTTCATCTCCTTCATAAATATTTGCCAGTTCTTGTTTCTTTTTCTTTGGATCTCCTTATCTGCTCTTCTAGGCTGAACTGAACTTCTCTCACAAATTACGCCTTCATCGGCGATCTTGTACTCTAAACTTTTGGCAGATGTTTAGATGTTTTAAATACAATTCTGCACATCCATCTTTTATTATTATTATTATTGAATCTAGAAATTGAATAGTTCTTCTCACGTAAAAATAAAAATTATTATTACGAATCCTGATGAAAATTAGTGTTATACATACAGTTTGAACTTACAACTGCTCCTTAAAATAAAAGTAAATAACTCTTATTTATAAGAAATAAAGTCTCTGACTGTTTAAAATACGAAGCAAACAAAATAAGAAATCAAATCAAAATGTTCAAATGTTTGTAGAGCTTATGGGACTTGCGTACGGGGTCATCAGTCCCTAAACTTACAACCTATTTATGAACTAGCTAATACTAAGGACGGCACAAATATCCATGCCCGAGGGGGAATTCGAACCCCCGACCGTAGTGGCAGTGCAGACCGTGACTGGCGTGCCGCAGACCGCTCGGCCACTGCGGCCGGCCAAGAAACTCTACTAATACTGTTCAACATCCCGTATATCCTCCTTCAGCATCAAAGACGGCTCGAAGTCCGTCGGGCAGTGAACCTACAACTCTAATCACGTAACATGGACATTCAAGTAACTGGTTCCAAGAGTATTGCCTCGGTCGGTGCCGCGCCAACACCGCTTTCACATGGCAGGGTTTCACCTGCCCTCCACCCCTAGTATATTTTTAAAAACTATGACAAACACAACAGCGTTCATGTTTTATACTTTTTAACGAGGACGTGAAGTTAAGCTTTCAATTGTTTTAAATTTAACGTGAACGCTGGGGAAGGCTAAATGGCAGATATGTTTTTCTAAGGAATTTTAGCACCTGATGATGTGTCTACAGGACGCGAAACCGGTAGTGATTTTTTAAATAAAGTTAATTGCAGTCGAAGAGGATTTTGTTTCAAAATGTTCCAAGAGTCCTGAATCACATGAGAAACCTAGTGGCGACTCGACAGTGAATGTCGTGCTTCACCAATCAGCATTACATCTGCAGCCGTGGAGCGAGGCCTACGAGAAAGACAGGCCCTGGCGCGCACGTCATGCAACGTAAGCATAGCAGTTCTGAGCCGGCCGGCCGGCTAGCTAGTTGACCGGCCACTGTGAGGCGGTGGACCGTGCCCCAGCGGCCGGCCAACCACGTAGCCGGCCGGCCGGCTCAGAACTGCTGTCTTTCTCGTAGGCAAACCCAGTGACAGAGCGCTATCGCAGTCTCTTTCCTGCTAGCAGCGTTTTCGCAGCTTGTATTGTACGCAACGTTAAGTTTCCATACACACCAAATGTCTCATTTGGCTGAGGCAGACAAAGGTGCTATAGTAGCACTACATGAAGGATTTTCGAGTGCTTACATAGCAAGGACTATGGGCATTCATAAGTCAACGGTTGCCAGGTGGATCAAACGGATGGAAGAGGATGGTAACCTGAACGAACAGCCTCATTCTCGCCGCAAAACAACAGCAGCTCAGGATCGGGAGATATGTCATTTCAGTGAAAACCATCCATTTCTCAACGCACGACTGATTCAGCAGGCTTTGATCCCTGCTGTTAGCAGTAGAACGGACATTCGTCGTCTGAGGGAAAGTGGACTGAGAGCAAGGAACGGTGCTATGAAAGAGACATCGTCTGCCTCACACAGAGAAGCCCGCCTTGCTTTTGCTACAGAAAGTATTGAAAGACCTCTTGCGTTTTGGAGACGAGTGGTTTCCACTAACGAAAAGATTTTCTGTACGGCATCGACAGGAAGAGTACTCGTTTACCGGCCAAAAGGTTCCAGGTATAACCCCAAATATATTTACAGTTGCCGAAGAAGTGGCAGGGAGTCGGTATCGGTGTGGGCATGGATATCGGCCGAGGGGTGTGGACTCCTGTGGGAAGTTGAAGAAAAACTGAATGCGTGCACCTATGTTTCAATGCTAGAGAATGTGATGTTACCTTCTGTGGCAGCGAGATTTCGAGACGAACAGATCATTTTTCAACATGATCTATCGCCCATTCATATGTCACGAATTGTTAAGAGGTGGTTCGACAACTACAGAAATATTACTGTTTTGGAATGGCCACCTAAAGGAGCTGACATGAATCCCATTGAGAATGTTTGGGCAGAAATGGTGAGAATAATAAGAGAAAAAGGAAATGCACCGTCCAGTCGCCGCCAGCTTTCTGAAGCGATTCAAGACGCTTGGGACGAGTTACTTAAATATCCACGTTACGTGGCTACACTTTTGGGTTCAATGCTCAACAGACTTCGAGCCGTCGTTGAGGCTGAAGGCGGCTATACGCGATACTGAGCAGTATTAGTAGAGATTTGTTGTTTTGTTTTCTTCGTTTTTTAAGCAGTCAGAGAATTTATTCTTGTAAAGAAGTGTTATTTACTTTTGTTTTAAAGAAATCTGTAAGTTTAAACTGGACGCACATACTAATTTTCATCAGGAATAGTAATATTTATTTTTCTGAGAGAAGTAGTACTGATTTTCTAAATTTAATCAAATGTTCAAATGTTTGTAGAGTCTATGGGACTTAACTACGGGGTCATCAGTCCCTAAACTTACAAACTACTTATGAACTAATTAAGACTAAGGACGGCACAAATATCCATCCCCGAGGGGGGATTCTAACCCCCGACCGTAGTGGCCGTGCAGACCGTGACTGAAGCGGCTCAGTCCCCGCGGCCACCGCGGCCGGCTAAATTTAATCAGTCTCTAAAACAAATATTGTTGTGCAGACTTGTATTTAAAACCTGCGAATAGTTTAAATATAGGAGATCGCCGATGCAGGCGTAATTTGTGAGGAAAGTTCAGCCGAGAAGGGGAGACAGAGAGGCCCAAAGAAAAAGAAACAAGAATTTGCAAATAGTTATAAAGGAATATCAATGTAAATGCAAATACACGAAACCTGAGACGGTTTGTCGCCTAAAACATGTCAAGGACATTAAAGATAAAGGGGAAGTACTGAATTAAAATTTGTGACGCGGCCGGGAATCGAAACCCGGACCTCCATGCTTACTAAGCAGACGTGTTCCATAGAATATTGCCACTACTGCCAAGGCTCTCCATGCAGCGGAGTAGCACCTCGGCAATGGAGATATTGGAACATTCCTGCCTTTAACCTTAGGCTAAGGTGATACAAATATCAATGTAAACAGAAATACACGAAACCTGAGACTGTTTTTCGTCGCAAACACGTCAAAGACATTAAAGATAAAGGTGAAGCACTGAATTAAAATTTAAGATGCGGTCGAGGATCGAACACAGACCTCCATGCTTACTAGTCTATTTCGCTGCGTGGAGAGCCTTGGCAGTAGTTCCAACATTCTGTGGAACACAGAAGCTGAAATAAAGTTTGTGACTTGGAGGCGCCTTAATCGCTAGTGGTGCGATGGTCTAGTGGAGAGTAGTCTGCCTAGTAAGCAATTATGAAGTAGGTGACGGAATAAGGATTAGGAAGAAAAGGATCGACAGTGCTGCATTAGGGCATTGAAATTAAACAATGGCGACAAGTGAAAATGTGAAGCAGGCCGGTATCGAACCTGGGTCTCCATCTTCGGGCCAGCGGTGAACTTAACCACGTGGATCCCGGTGTTCGCCCCGCGTCCGTCTCAAACTTCGACAAGTTGCACGCTATGGCTGTAGCGCCCCTATCGTGCGAGTTCGAACGTATGACCGCATATGCTGTGAAGTGATTGAAGAAACGCCGTCTTCGCGTGTCGTAATTAATTATATTGGTATGGTGTCTCTTACTTTGGATATGCCCGAAATAACAGACACCACACCAATATAATAAGAAACGAGAATACCCAATAGGCTTCGAATCGTTGCGAAAGCCGAAGGCGGCTATACGTGATTCAGAGCAACATTAGCAGAAGAAGTTTATTTATTTATAATGGTTAAGTATGTAACGGTGTAAGAGTGCTACTCACCTTTTGTATACCATAGACAAAAAAGCAAAGGTTTCAAACAGTTTAAGAAAACTGAGGTTCACTAGAACAGAATCAAGATTTCACCAACGAAATGAAACGATTTTTAGTTTATTTCTTTTAAAGCACATGCAGAATGTTTTAACGTTGTAATTTATGATTTCATTTTATTATTGTATATTTTTTCAATGAGAAAGAACAGTATAACGTTTCAAGATAAATTTAGGCATTAAATAAATTAACAAATTGTGAACAATTATAGTACAGGAGACGAAACAAGTATATAAAAGCATTGTGGACGAAGCATGTTGATCAAGAAGGGCGATGAAGGCAAAATTTAAAAAATAAAACAGAAGTTAAACTCTTTATCACAACTATTGTTGATGGTAAGAAGCCATAAAGGATATTTGAATTTTTTTTCTTTCAGGTAGGAGGTTTTCCGAGTGATTTTTCTCGAAGTTGGGTGCAAAGCTCTTTGTACGATAGATAGTAGTAATATTCCTGGTACATCGATAGTATACAAGGTAATCGTCACCAACTTTGGTCGTCATGTAATGGAACTTACACGAGATTGCTTTTAAACTCTTCTTGAAGCCGTGTCCAATACGTACTTCTGAACCAGCTGCCAGACTATGACAAAAGGTTCAAAACTTACTGTATTTCTTGTCACACAAACAGCAAACTTTGTTACACCATCACATTTCCGGCAGGTTAGTTCTTTGCTTGCAGCGAAACCTATAGAAATTATTAAAATAAAATCTTAAAACCAACAAACAACCTCAATGTTCAAATCAATCTGTAACTGCCATGTCATCATTCAGATATAATTTGAAAGCTACTTCGAGCTTAATGTGTTACACATTCAACAGAATACAATTTTAGTAGAACACGCACTCCTTTTTTAAAGCATCATAACTTGTTACTGTTACAAGTTAAAACAAAGTTATTATACACTTGTTATTTAGAAATGTAATAATTACCTCTAAATATAGTAACTAACAGGATGTCTATCCGAAACCAACCAATAATACAATTTTTAATTCAGTGCACAATCATATAGTCTAGGACGACAATCCATTAGTAGATCGGTATCAGAAAAACCAGGCCTCATAAGGCTAACTGTCCGTATAAGAAAAGACAGGTCCGACCACATCCGTGAGCAGTCGAGGAAAAGCGAGGCATTCCTCTACTCTGCTCAATCACGGCAAATGTCTCGTGCTCGGGGCCGCAAGAGGTTTACGCGGAAGTAAACGGGGCACTCACAGCACGGCGAGCTCGTATAAACAAAGTTTCTTACTCGACAACCTACTCCAGCTAAACCTTCCCAATGGTATTCAATTTGCCTCAGATGTTTCAAAAATGATTCTTGTATTAGGTGTGCCGGTAATACGAAACTGCTAAATAACAACTCAGGGTGTCATAACATCTGGCCACCTTTTTGTGGTAACTTGACACGCTTCATTTATTAAGACGCCTGAGTGGTCAAGATACGTATCCAACACTTTTTGTCCTAAATATTTCGCAAAATTACTCTCCTGTTACCGCATGTGCCTTTCAACTACAAAACACCCACGGCTCAAAATAACGACAGAAACACGTTTGTATAATTGATTTCGATTCGTTGCTGTTTCGCAGATCTGGCATTCGTTGCTACAGAGGAAAGCTTCTTTATAAAGAGACAAACGACTCCATTCACTTTATTCACACAATTTTTACGACTGTAGCTGTAAGAGGACCCTGCGTTTCGCATTCATAATGCATCTCCGTCCGTGGACCATAGGCGAGGATGTTCTAAGTCCCGGAATTTCATTCACAAGGAGGAGTGCGAACTTTCCCACAAGGCCTCCAACGTCATTTAGTTTATACTGCATAATGTTTATGAATGACCAGAGTAGATCGCGGGATTGGGTTTCACCGATTTGGTTCAAACTCTGCGAGAAGAAGGAAGCAAACGAAACATTTCAAATTCCCAAAAATATCTCGCGCGATTTGGCCAAAGAGAAAGCGAATACGGTCGCAAAAGTTTTCCACATGGAAATAGGTGTTATCTAAGCTGTTTATTGAGTCCCAGTCTACGTCAAATGTGAGTAGCGTGGTGGACAAGGGCTTGTATTGCAAAATTTGCGGCCCAGTTTCGATTCTCGGTACTTCGTAGAATCGTGTTCATTTTGTATTACCCCTCGCAATGTTAAACTTTTATTTATGAAATTTAAATTTACATAAACATTTCAGTGTTCCACAAAAGTTGACGTCAAATGGAGACTCAATTAAAATACATTCAATCGCATGGCATCAGTTCATTCGATCATTCGATACATTTGGTATGCACCAAAAGCAATAGTGAAAAGTCATTTCCTTTAAACCTTGAATCAAGTGTGTTCTGCGCTGAAGCATATTTCGGATAAAATTACTTCCTTAAAATACTTTCATAAAGTTTGCATAGTGTGAAGTTTATGTTTCTTTGTCGATGAACACCCTAAGGAATGTAATATAACTTCGATATATAAATACGTGCTACAACATTTGGAAATATTATTTTCATCTAAAACTTCATAGAATTATGAAAATTAAATGATTAAATAAGGTGTATTAATTCATTTAATTAGTTGTAAGGAAACCATATATATTAATTATGCACTAAAATTCATAATTAATAGTTAAAACTGCAAAGGATAATATAAGAAAAATATTTTGGAAGGGACGGATTTCGAACCCGTGCTGTTTCATTCAAAAGCTAAACGCTTAGCCACTACGCACCAATACTGATCCTCAAGATTAGCTGATAATGCGTCTATCTGTAGTTGGAAAATTTTGGACAAGCGTTTTCTCTTTTCCTATGGCCTACACAGGGGAGATATTGTAGGAATTTAAAAGGTTCGTATTCGTGTTTCTTCTCGCACAGTTTGGGCCAAGTAGGTGAGATCCATCCATCGATCTCTAGTGTTGAGACTTTCAACACGCAAACCCATGAGGGGCAATTATCAGCCTCTGTCGAGACAATCGCATTCGGAGATTGTCGTTGAAGCTATTACACTCTTGGTATGTGCTTGTCAAGTTTTGAACCCACATAATTGTAGCGTTTTTCAGTATCCACTTATTTCAGCTAATAAATTGTGGCTACTATAATGTTTGATATTTATAAATGCATACGATATGCGCCCGATACCTACGTTTAAGGAAATTATTTATGTAGAAACATAATCAAAAAATTATCTCTCTGTGGAACAAATATACGCTGTGACTCATAGGATTTCTGTTGCATTTTCTGTGGCAGTAATAATCTGCTCAGAACATCTGCACGCAAATAGACTGTCTATTTCGTTCTGTCATCCAAAAGTTCTCTTTGTTATTATAAGTCATCATATGAACTGGCTGAGTGTAGAGTTAAAAATCTTTGATACTATATTCGCTTCAAAAATTGTTACTGGGCAGAAATGTTACGGATGTGAAATATACGGCTTGCAGCTTGTCTTCTCGTGCACTCGTCCAAATGAGTGGATATTAAAAAAGCAAACCTGCTGGGATTATC
Organism: Locusta migratoria; assembly: GCA_026315105.1. Classification (NCBI taxonomy): domain Eukaryota; kingdom Metazoa; phylum Arthropoda; class Insecta; order Orthoptera; family Acrididae; genus Locusta; species Locusta migratoria. Next base: position 384,990,237 of record CM048755.1, read on the forward strand.
GGCTCGATCCTAGGACCTCGTCTTACGCATCTGCGCATTTACGCCGGCGCCACCAACACATACTTTACCATAGCCGTTTTCCGAACTTTTGCAGCAAAACAGGCCTACTACCTATTCAGAAGCGGCAGACCTTATCTGGAAACCACGCACCCTTTTGACGAAAAACCGTAGTTTTTTATTCTGCGTAGTAACTGAAACCCACCGGTGTGTAATGCTGTCCTACTACATCAGCGTTCGTATCATTGTATTAATACGCTAACACGAAACTGAGGGTACAGATTTTTAATATTAATCATACAAGAAGGCCAACGAAACATACATAATTCGAAAGGTGGTTTCTCATATATGTTGCGAATATAAAAATTATGAGTGCACGTACCCGTTAAGAGTGGTAAAAAGAAATTTTAGGATGATACTCCAAATTCTCCATTCGTTTTGCCACTCTATTGTAAACCGTTGTTGGTGGCTTATTCATACAGGTGAAGTTAGTTCAGTCAGTTTGCGCTTGGCAGTCTACTCTTAGGGTCCCTGGTTCGATTCGCACAGCCCCATTTATTTTAATTTGTTTCTTTAATTCTCTCATGTTTTCTCTTTGCCCTTTCTTTCACCTATTCTCATAGCATTCCCATAAAACCTATAAATTTGCAGTGCTCAATAAATTCCAATTACATTTTTTTCCATTTTCATGACTTTGCAAACACAACTGGTCTAATAAATGGCGTCGGCTTCTAAATCCGAGAGATAAGCGTTAGAATCTGTATTTTTAATTTGTCTCATTTTTACACAGTAAGGCTCTTGCTACGATCAAGAAACACCAAAAGTCGACTCTTAGGCTCGAGATTTTACAAGTTACTATACCTCCTCGGGTTCGCAGTTTGCAGTATCAAATTAATCTTGAAAATTAATACTGTTCTGTCTCATTGAAAAATTCACAATAATAAATGAAATCATAGATTAGAACGTTAAAACATACTGCGTACTCTTTAAAAGAAATTTACTACAAATTTTCTTCATCTAGTTGGTGTAATCTTGTTTCTATTTTACTGAACCTCGGTGTTTCTCAAACTGTGACTCGTTTCTTTTTTTGCCTATGGTAGCCAAACGGTGGATGCTATGGGTAGTATTCTTATGCCGTCACATACTAAACCAGTATAAAGAAATTAACGTCTTCTGCTAATGTTGCTCAGAATCACGTATAGCCGCTTTTTGCATCCGCAACGATTTTGTTTCTAATTATATTGGTGTTGTGTCTGTTATTTCGGACATGTCAGAAATATCAGACACCACATCATTTTAATAATCATTTAAATGTGAAGAGGGCGTTTGCTTCCATCACTTCACTACAGATGCGGGTCATACAATCGACCTCGCACGGGAATCCGTACCGGTGAGAGTAAGAGGGCATGGAAGATAGCCATAGCGTGCGATTTATGAAAGTTCAATACAGACGCTGCGCTAGCAAGGGTAGGCAAGTGGTTAAGGTGAATTCTGCCCTGAAGGCGGGTACACTGGTTTGATTCCCAGCCAGGCGCACAATTTCACTTGTCGCCATTGTTTAATTTCAATGCCCTAATGCAGTCACTGTCAATCCTTTCCTTCGTAATACTCCTTCCTTCAACTCCTATATAAATGTTTGTGACTTCTGTTTCTTTTTTCTGTGGGCCTGCTATCTCCCCTTCTAACCTGAACTTCGCTCTCAAATTACTCCTTTATCGGCGCGCTTCTACTTTTTTTATTGAAACTTTTTGCAAATGTTTTAAAAACCAATTCCGCACAACCATGTGTTTTTAGATATTGATTGAATTTATAAAATAAATATTACGAATACTGATAAAAATTAGTTTGTGCGTCCTGATAAACTTACACCTTTTCCTTAAAATAAAAGTAAATAACTCTTCTTTACAAGGAATATATTCTCTGACTGGTCAAAAAAATGAAGAAAACAACAGCAACCAATCTCTACTATTTCTCTTCAATATCGCGTATAGCCGCCTTCCGCTTCAACAACGGCTCGAAGTCTGTAGGGCAGTGAACCCATGTAACATGGACATTCAAGTAACTCTTCCCAAGCGTCTTGAATCGCATCAGAAAGCTGGCGGCGACTGGACGGTGAATGTCTTTTTCCTTTTATTATTCTCACAATTTCTGCTACAGTAAAAGCAAGTAGGGCTACCTTTCACAGAAGGTTTTCCGCTCTCAGTCCACCTTCCTAATAGCAGGGATCAAAGACTGCTGAAACTGTCGCGCGTTGAGAAATGGGTGGTTTTCACTGAAAAGACATATCTACCAATCCTGAACTGCTGCTGTTTTGCGGCGAACACAAGAATGAGGCCGTTCGTTGAATTTACCGTCCTCCATTCCTTTGATCCACCTGGAAACAGTTCACCTATGAACTACCATAGTCCTTGCTATATAACCATTCGAAAATTCTTATTCATGTAGTGCTACCATAGCACCCTTCTCTGCCGCAGTCAAACGAGACATTTTGTGTGTACATAAACACGTTGCGTATAATACCTGTTGCGAAAACACTGCTGGCAGGGAACAGACTGCGACAGGGTTCGGGCACTCGTTTTGCCCACTCCACGGCTGCAGACGTAATTCTGATTAGTGAAGCAACATGAAAATACAATCTGTAATTTCGCTTACGAGATAGTGGTTCGTATCGTTATATGTGGGCACAAATGGCCAGAATAATAAGAGAAAAGGGGCATTCACCGTACCGTCGCCACCAGCTTTCTGATACCATTCACATATTGTTCAAATGTCTGTAGAGCTTATGGGACTTAACTATGGGGTCAGCAGTCCCTAAACTTACAAACTACTTATGAACTAGCTGATACTAAAGACGGCACAAACATCCATGCCCGAGGAGGGATTCGATCCCCCGACGGGGAACGGCCTTGCGCATCACAGCAGAGCGCCTCAATGCACTCGGAGCGACCTGACAGCAGTCAACATTGTTGAAACGTGCTACGTGAATATCCACGTTTCTTGGATAGAGTTGTGGGTTCACCTCCTGAAAGAATTCGAGCCGTCTTTGAGGCAGAAGGCGGCTATGCACGATATTAAGCAGTATTAGTGGAGGTTTGTTGTTGTTTTCTTCGTTAAAAAAATGTTTGTTAAGCTTATGGGATTTAACTACTTAACTGCGGGATCGTCAGTCCCTAAACTTACAAACTACTTATAAACTAACTTATACTAACGATAGCACAAATATCCATTCCCGAGGGGGATTCAAACCGCCGACCGGGAACGGCTTCCCACATCGGAGCATAGCACCTCAATATGCTCCGTCACTCCGCTGCGGCTTTCGTTTTTTAACCAGTCAAATAATTTATTTCCTGTAAGGAAGTGTTATTTACTCTTATTCTAAGGAAAAGGTGTAAGTTTATCAGGATGCAGAAACTAATTTTCATCAGGATTCGTATGATTTATTTTTCCGAGAGAAGTTGTACTCATTTTATAAATTTATCAATCTCTAAAATAAAGGTTCTGCAGAATAGTTTTTAAAACATCTGCAAAAAATTTTAAAGCACAGTAGAAGCTCACCGATGAAGGCGTAATTTGAGAGCAAAGTTCAGGCTAGAAGGGGAGATAAACAGGCCCACAGAAAAAGCAACAAGTATTTGCAAATATTTATGAAGGAGGTGAAGGAAGAAGGATTAGGAAGGAAAGAATTGGCAGTGGCTGCATTAGAGCGTTGAAACTAAACAATGTGAGTCGAGCCGGGAATCGAATGTGTGTCTCCTCCTCCTTCGAGCAGACGTCTCCATAAACACTTTCCTACACGAGGTCGCCCCCCCTCCCCCGACCGTGTCAAACTTCCACCATCGCACGCTATGGTTGTAGCGCCCATATCGCCCATGCTCTCTGACATGCGCCGGGACGGATTTCAGTGTGAGGTCGAACGTGTGACCGCATCTGCGGTGAAGTGAATGAAGCAAACGCCATCTTCGCGTGTAAATACGTATTATATTCGTGTGTCCGAAATAACAGACACCACACCAATACAATAAGAAACAAGAATACCCAATAGGCTACGAATCGTTGCGGAAGCATTAGGCAGCTTCACCTGATTCTGAGCGAAATTAGCAGAAGAAGTTCATTCATTTATGATGGTTTTAGTAGGGGTGTGGTGTAAGAGTGCTACTTGTGAGAAAATGTTCAAATAATGTTTGTATAGCTTATGGGACTTAACTTCGGGGTCATCAGTCCCTAAACTTACAAACTACTTATGAACTAGCTAACACTAAGGACGGCACAAATATCCATGCCCGAGGGGGGATTCGAAGCCCCGACCGTAGTGGCCGTGTAGACCGTGACTGGCGCGCCGCAGTCCCCTCGGCCACCGCGGCCGGCCTACTCATGAGATCCACCGTTTGTTTACCATAGGAAAAACAGCAAACGTGTCAGTTTGAGTAACACAGAGATTCAGTAGAATAGAAACACGATTTCTCCAACGAAATTAAATGATTTCTACTTTGTTTCTCTTAAAGCGCACGCAGTATGTTTTAAAGTTCTAATCTATGATTTCATTTTATTATTATGATTTTTTTCATTGAGAGAGAACAGCATTACGTTTCAAGATTAATTTAGATAATAAGTAAGTTAACATATTGTGAAAAATTAAAGTACAGAAAACGAAGCAAGTATTAAAAAGCATTGTGGTTCAAGCAATTACTTCTGGAAGGTTGATGAAGATCAAATAAAAAATAAAATGAAACCCTTTATCATAACTATTGTTGATGGTAAGCAGCCATAAATGATGTGATATTTTTTCTTTCAGGTCAGAGGTATGAGTATTTTTTTACTCGAAGTAGGTTGCAATAATCCCGGTATATCGATAGTATACACGGTAATCGCCACCAACTTTGATCGTGGTGTAATGGAACTTATACGACATTATTTTCAAATTCCTTTTGAAGTCTTGTCCAATACGCACTTCTGAACCAGATGACAGATACAGAGACTATGACAAGAGGTTCGAAATTTTTATATTTTTTGTTCGTACAACAGAATACTTTATTTCACGATCAGATTTCCTGAAAGTTAGATCTTTGCTTGCAGCTAAAAACTATTGAAATTATATTAAAAAAAAACTTAAAACCAACAAACAATCTCGTTGTTCAAATCAGTATGTAACTGTCATGTCCTCATCAAGATAGAATTTGAAACCTGCTTCGAGTTTAAAGTGTTACACATTCAACAGAATACAATTTTAATAGACCATACGCACCTTTTTTAAAGCACCATGGCATGTTAATGTTCGAAGGTAAAGAAGGTATTATACGTTTGTTCAAATGTTTGTAATCCTATCGGACCACACTGCGTGGTCATCAGTCCGTAGCTTACAAGCTACTTAAACTAAGTTAAAGTAATCTAAGTACAACACACACACCCATGCCCTAGGGAGGACTCGAACCTCCGACGGCGAGTAACCGCGCGCTCCGCAGTGAGGCGCCTTAGACCGCTCGACTACTGCACTGCGGCTATTATACATTTGTTGATTAACACTGTAAGAATTACCGCTAAATATGGCAACTAACCGGCGGGCTATCCGAAACCACCCAAAAATACAATTTTTAATTCTGTGCACAATTACATAACCAGGGACGAGAATCCATTACTTGATCTGTATCAGGAAAACCAGGCCTCATAAGGCTAACTGTCCATATAATAAAAGACAGGTCCAAACACATTCGTGATCAGTCGAGGAAAGACGAGGCGTTCCTCTACTCTACTCAATCGCAGCGAATGTCTTGTCCTCCAGTCAGTGCTTATGTCCAGCGACATGTTTACACGGAAGTAAACGGGACACTTCACAGCACGGCGAGCGCGTGTAAACAAACTTCCTTACACGACAATCTACTACAGCTAAATCTTACCAACTTTTATTCAGTTGGCCTCAGACGTTTCATAAATGATTTTTTGCGTTAGGTGTGATAGTAATATGAAACTTTTCATTAATAAATCAGAGTGACAAAAACAAGACTCCCTTTTTGTGGTAACTTGACACGCTTCATTTATTTTTATTTATTTTTTTAAAGAAAAAAAACTGTTCTGGTTTCAATACAGTCAGAGGAAATAAAACAGCGATTGACAGTAGAATGAACACCTTCAATATACCAAGCCTTTGCATGTGGGTGTTTAGAATCCTGAGTGGTCTACATACTTCTCCCTCACTTTTTGTCCTCCATCAACATTATTCCCCTAATTTTTACGACTGTCGCTATAAGAGGACCCTGAATTTCAGCATACATAACGTGCCTCAGTCCGTAGACCATGGGTGAGGATGTTCGCACGCTTGGAATTTTCACTCTCAAGGATGGATGCGAACTTTCCCTCAACGGTTCGACCTCATTCAGTTACACTGTATAAAGTTTATGGCTGACCAGAGTAGATCGCGAGATGATGGGTTTCACCAATTTTTTATTATCAAACCCTGCGACAAGAAGGAAGTAGATGAACCTTTCAAATTCCCAAAATATTTCGCCGAGTTGGCTGAAGCGAAAGGGAATACGACCCCGAAAAATTCTTACATAGAAATAGGTGCTATATGTGCTGCTTACTGGGTCGCGGCCTTCGAGGAGTGTCAGTAGCGTAGTGGACAAGCGCTTGGATTGCCAATTTAAGCCGGCCGCGGTGGCCGAGGGGACTGAGGCGCCCCAGTCACGGTCTGCACGGCCACTACGGTCGGGGGTTCGAATCCTCCCTCGGGCATGGATATTTGTGTCGTCCTTACGATTAGCTAGTTTGTAAGTTTAGGGACTGATGACCCCGTAGTTAAGTCCCATAAGCTATACAAACATTTGAACATTTTTTTTATTTTGCCAATTTAGAGGCCTAGGTTAGATTCCCGGTACTCCTTCAAGTGTTGTTCATTTTACATTACTCGTCGCAATGTTAACCTTTTAATTATGAAATTTAAATTTATAAAAACATTTCAATGTTTCACGAAAGTTGATGTCAAGGGGGGACTCAAAACACATTAAATAGTACAGCATCAGTTCATTACACCAATTTCCACCCCAATGATTCGATACACTTGGTACGCCCCAAATTCAACAATAAAAAGTAGAATGAAGTATGCATATTTCGGATAAAATATCTGGCTTAAAATGCTTTCATAAAGTATGCAGAGTGTGGAGTTTGTTTCTTTGACGATGATCACCCTTAGGAATATAACATAACATCGACATATAAATACGTTCTATAATTTTTGGAAATATTATTTTTATTTAATCCTTCATCGAATTATGAAAACTAAATGATTAATAAGGTATATAAATTAAAAAAATTAGTTATAACGAAACCAAATATATTAATTGTGCACTGAAATTTAATAACTACTAATATAAGACAAATATTTTGGAAGGGACGGGATCCGAACCCATGCTGTTTCATTCAAACGTTAATGGCTTAGCCACTACACAACACCGTCATCAGCAATGGTGAGCCTCAGTATTAGTTGATATTGCACCTATCTGTAGTTGCAAATTTTGGCGAGCGTTTTCTCTGTTCCTAATGCCTAGATAGGGGAGTATTGTTGGAATTTAAAAGTTTCATATTCTTGTTTCTTCTCTTACAGTTTGGGCTAAGTAGGTGAGACCCATCCAGCGATCCCTACTGTTGAGACTTTCAACACGCAAACACACAAGGGGCAATTATCAGCCTTCGTATTCGAAGATTGTCGTTGTAGCTATTACACAATCGGTATGTGCCTGTCAAGTGTTCAAACCACATAAAGGCAACGTTTTCCAGTACGCACATATTTCAGCTAATAAATTGTGGCTACAGTAATGTTTGATATTTATAAAAAATGTTCAAATGTTTGTTAAGCTTATGGGACTTAACTACGGGGTTATCAGTCCCTAAACTTACAAACTACTTATCAACTAGCTTATCCTAAGGACGGCACAAATATCCATGCCAGAGGGGGGATTAGAACCTCCGACCGTAGTGGCCGTGTAGACCGTGACTGAAGCGCCTCAGTCCCCTCGGCCTCCGCGGCCGGCTGATATTTATAAATGCATACGATATGTGCCCTGAAACCTACGTTTGAAAAAACAAGATCAAAAATTAGGTCTGTAGAACAAATTTACGCTTTGACTCATAGCATCTCTGTTGCATTTTTCTGGTGGCAGTGAAGTGGCAGAAAAGTTAAGTATGTGAAATCTATGTATTGAAACTCGTGCAAATGAGTGCATATTAAAAAACAAAAATGCTGCGAATATCAGCTTGATCATAGGACCTCGTCTTACGCATCTGCGCATTTAAGCCGGCGCCAGCAACACATACTTTAGTATAGCCGTTTTTCGAACCTCTGCAGGAACATATTCCTACTACCTATTCAGAGGTGGTAGACCTTACCTGGAAACTATGCACGCTTTTGACGAAAAAACGTGGTTTTGTATTTTGCACAGTAACTGTAACCCACCGGTGTGTAATGCTGTCCTATTACAGAATAAACGGCTGCGGCTTCTAAATCCAAGAAATCCGCGATCGAATCTTTTACTCCTCTAATATTGCTACCACGAAGAAACACCAGAAGACTCGAGATTTTACAGATTACTCTACCTTCTCAATTTCGCTGTTGGCATTATCAAATTAATGCCTTTTTCTTGGAAAAGATGACCGACTTCATTCTACGGTGATTATTCATATGTCTACTTCCCGCATGGTGTATTCGTAGGTTCGGGTGGTTTGGCGGGTTGATATTTTTAGTGTGCGAAACGTCTCGTGTTCGATATTCGCCAGTAACAAACTCACACCAAAATATCTTCTAAACCTCTGGGGATACCAACTGGCGAACACCGAGCTCGCCGTTATTGGGAATTCGTACCACGATCTGGAGTGAAAATGGTTTAGATTAAACCACTTCGGATTTGAATGTCACAGCGATTTAAATTTCCTATTGTTGCTTACACAAAAAGTAGCTTTTGCGTCGTTATTGAAAGATACGGAATTAAAATAAAATCATCAATTGGATATGATAGTTTAAAGAAATTCATTTGATGCAACACAATTCTCTATTGCACGTGCTTCATTTCTAATTATCAATACATTTTCATGGTTACGGAATAAGACTGTGACTAACCACAGTAATTACCTCATAAAGTTTGTGATACAGATTATTACTCAATTATTATGTGCGTTTGTTTTTGTTATGTGAGAGCCGGCCGCAGTGCCCTAGAGCTCTGAGGCGCGCCAGTCACGGTCTGCACGGCCGCTACGGGCGGGGGTTCGAATCCTCCCTCGGGTATAGGCTTTTGTGTTGTCCTTAGAGTAAGTTAAATTAAGTTAGTCAAGTAATTAGTAAGTCTACCGACTGATAACCAAGCAGTTTGGTCGCATAAAAGCTCACACACATTTGAACAATTTTTGTTACTTGAGAAACATAATGAGCCATATTTCAAAATAGAAGTAAAATGTGAAAAACGCAGTAATCGAACTGTCATTCACTGATTAATAGTTGACCATCAGGTGAGATAAGCTTATCTTTAGCTTAAAAATGTTCAACTGTTTGTTAACTTTCAAACTACTTATGAACTACGTTATACACAAACATCTATCCCTGAGGGGGGATTCGAACCCCCCGAGGGGTAAAGGCCTCGTGCATCGGAGCATAGCGCGTCAATGCGCTTGGCCACTCCACCGCGGCTACCTTTACCATAGTTTGGCTCTCTGCACATTCATTTGACTTAATCGTATCTGGTATTATAACCGCCCAATATGTGGTCGAATGCTTACCATGAGGTTTTTTAATAAGACATGGACTATGGATCAGTTAGATGCAGCTACGAATGTTCACAATCACTTGTCCACATTGCTGGTTTTGATGACGTTTGCTGTTCTTACTGGAGCAAATTGTAATATTCGTTTCTGCATTACATGTGCAATTTATAAAATTCATGACCACTATATCCTGCAACTCTAGTGTTTCTTTTTCTTTGGGTACCGTTAGAACATTTGTTCCAAGGTCGAGCTACTATGTCTGTTGACTTATTACAGCAGTACCAAAAAACTGTGGTAACACAGGTGGCTTATGGTTGTTAAACTTATGCTGGTATCTTAAAAGGAAGGAAGAAAGCTTAGAGTTTAACGTCCCGTTGACAGCGTGTTCATTGCTGACGTCAACCGAAAGAGAACCAGTGGAAATGACATACAGAACGATACCTTCACTCTGATCTGCCGCGCCAAACGGTTGTTATCTATATAGCGCAAATGAGGCGATGGATGGAAACCGTCACGTAATAGCTCCGTACATCATGGTGCACTGTAACTCTTAGCTTCGTAACAAAGTGTTTAGAACAGGATCTGTTTTGTCTCCTCGCTCAACGAATAAGTGTTGTAGCGTAATTCCAGCAAGTGTGCCGCTGAAACACCTTTAGATATTTGTCTACTTGCACTTGCGTGATGAAGGTTACTTTAAGTAGTGGCTAATGTCGATAATTTGGTTCCTGTCTTGTAATTCCATTACTTCTATGTTACGCATGCACATTTTCCATTTGAATGTGTCACTAACGTCAGACAGTATACACGGACTACAGCATCTCAATTCTAATTGCTGTCATCGTTCACTGAAACTATAAGAAAACCGATGTGGAAAGGAATATGTCGGTCAAGAATAGCTTAAAACACAATGGCTAAAATGCAAAGCAGTTTCTAAGATCTGTTTGCGAAGTCGCCTTCACGTCGCATAGAAAGCACGCGTGTTACCACAATCTGCGATACTGAAATGCTTACCATGAGGTTTTTTAATAAGACATGGACTATGGATCAGTTAGATGCAGCTACGAATGTTCACAATCACTTGTCCACATTGCTGGTTTTGATGACGTTTGCTGTTCTTACTGGAGCAAATTGTAATATTCGTTTCTGCATTACATGTGCAATTTATAAAATTCATGACCACTATATCCTGCAACTCTAGTGTTTCTTTTTCTTTGGGTACCGTTAGAACATTTGTTCCAAGGTCGAGCTACTATGTCTGTTGACTTATTACAGCAGTACCAAAAAACTGTGGTAACACAGGTGGCTTATGGTTGTTAAACTTATGCTGGTATCTTAAAAGGAAGGAAGAAAGCTTAGAGTTTAACGTCCCGTTGACAGCGTGTTCATTGCTGACGTCAACCGAAAGAGAACCAGTGGAAATGACATACAGAACGATACCTTCACTCTGATCTGCCGCGCCAAACGGTTGTTATCTATATAGCGCAAATGAGGCGATGGATGGAAACCGTCACGTAATAGCTCCGTACATCATGGTGCACTGTAACTCTTAGCTTCGTAACAAAGTGTTTAGAACAGGATCTGTTTTGTCTCCTCGCTCAACGAATAAGTGTTGTAGCGTAATTCCAGCAAGTGTGCCGCTGAAACACCTTTAGATATTTGTCTACTTGCACTTGCGTGATGAAGGTTACTTTAAGTAGTGGCTAATGTCGATAATTTGGTTCCTGTCTTGTAATTCCATTACTTCTATGTTACGCATGCACATTTTCCATTTGAATGTGTCACTAACGTCAGACAGTATACACGGACTACAGCATCTCAATTCTAATTGCTGTCATCGTTCACTGAAACTATAAGAAAACCGATGTGGAAAGGAATATGTCGGTCAAGAATAGCTTAAAACACAATGGCTAAAATGCAAAGCAGTTTCTAAGATCTGTTTGCGAAGTCGCCTTCACGTCGCATAGAAAGCACGCGTGTTACCACAATCTGCGATACTGAAAGATAACTGTTTTCCTCTCAGATTTCGTCTCAGGTACCCGGTTAATCGACAGTATGTACGATCGTGTCCCATAGCTGTTTATATTTCCCACCAATCAGCCAAACTTTGCGGTTGTGCATAGCGATTAGGCGAGTGGTCTCGCGCATTCTGTCACCGACTGTACGTACTATGGTCATTTGGATTGTAGGGAGATGCATATTTTTGCAATTTTTATCACGGGTTTTTGCGCTTCTTGCAGTAACATCACATCATTATTGTTATTGCTAAAAATGTCAAGTTGCGGCAGGTCCATAGTATGATAAACATGTAAGGTATACCACTCATTACTAATGCACCTTCATTTACGGCAGTGCTGTATAATGTGTGTTTATTGCTAGGGCGAAAGTGTGAATGATCCATTTAGAGATGATATAGCAATAGCATTAGAGCCGGTCAGCAGGCGCAACAGGCTGGCTCGTTACTCGTAAGCGCGGCCGCTGTTTGGGAGTAGCGCAGCGAGCAGCTCATGGCTCTTGCACAGGCGCTCGCGAGCGGGCCGACTCCGTCAGACTCGTAGCGGAACGGAAGTCGGCCAAGTGTGATGTGCCGTCTCTTGGAATATGGCACACGAAAAGACTTAATAATGATAATAAACATGTTAAACTTTTAACAAATGTTCAAATGTTTGTATAGCTTATGGGACTTAACTACGGGGTCATCAGTCCCTAAACTTACAAATTATGAACTAGCTAACACCAAGGACGGCACAAATATCCATGCCCGAGGGGGGATTCGAACCCCCGACCGTAGTGGCCGTGCAGACCGTGACTGGAGCGCCTCAGTCCCCTCGGCCACCGCGGACGGCAACTGTTAACAGCTGTAATCATCATCATCATCATCTCAGCTTTTTCCCACGTCATTTGGAGACGGCGTTGCTTTGCTGGATCCTTCTCTTCCACAAATGTCTATCCAGTGCTTCTTCTCTGAGCCATCCTTCCTCCTGTAGGTCCCCTGCTACCTTGTCTTTCCATCTCAGTTTCGGTCTTTCTCTTCTCCTTGATCCTTCGATGTCCAGGTCTTCAGTTCTCTTCCCCACATAGTACTCCCCTCTTCTCTGCACGTGTCATTACCATCTCAGCCTACTTTCTTGGATCTTCTTCCCTATGGGTCCCACTTTCACTGTTCCCCTGATGTACTCATTCCTTATTCTATCCTTTCGTGTCAACCTACTCATCCACCTGAACATTCTCATTTCTGCCACTTTTATCTTTTTCTCTTGGGCTTTTGTAATTGGCCACGTGTCTGCACTATACAGCATCGCAGGCCTCACCACAGACTTGTAAAGCTGTCCTTTCATTCTACAGCTAACCTTCTTATCACACAGTACTCCGCTCAGTTTCCTCCAGTTTATCCACCCACTATTTATCCTGTGCTGTATTTCAGCCTCCAGTCCTCCATCACATCGCATATAAGAGCCCAGGTATTTAAATTTATTGACCAACGTAAGTTGTTCTTCTTGCCGGTTAATATATAGATCTCTGGCACCCTTTGTACACATATTCTCTGTTTTCACCCTGCTAATTCTCATTCCCTTTTCCTCTAGAGCTTTTCTCTACTGTTCAAGTTTGTCTTCAAGTGCCTCCTGGGTCTGTTCACAGTTTACTACATCATCAGCAAACATCATGCTCCAAGGTGCCTCGTTTTTCACATGTTTGACTAGTACATCCATGACAAGGTCAAAGAGATATGGGTTGAGAGCAGATCCCTGATGTAGTCCTCTCACTGGAAATGCCTTTGTTGCACCCGCACTGCTCCTGACTTTTGTCATTGCACCTTCATACATGTCTTGCATCACCCTGATATATTCTTCTGGTACGTATTTACTTCTCAAACATCTCCATATCTCTTGTCTCCGCACTCTGTCATATGCCTTCTCAGGATCGATAAAGGCCATATGCTGTTCGGCTTGTGCTTCTCTGTGCCTCTCCATCAGTTGCCTTAGTGCAAATATTGCATCGGTTGTTCCTCTTCCGGCATAAATCCAAACTGTTCTTCACATACTTCAGTTTCTAGACGCAACCTCTTCTCAATTATCCTTTCCCAGATCCTAATTGTGTGGGACATCAGTTTTACCCCACTATAATTGCCACAGTTTTGGATATTCCCCTTCCATTTATATATGGGAACTAGTATACTGCTTCTCCATGCATGCGGCATTCTTTCTCGTTTCCAGATTTTCTGCATTAAATCCCATACAATATTAGTTCCCTGTTCTCCCAGACTTTTCCTTGTTCTATTGGAATTTGGTCTGCCCCTAGGGCCTTCCCATTTTTCATTTTCTTCATCGCATGTTCGACTTCTTCCCTGCTTATACTTTGGGTCATTCCTTCATTTATATCTCCATCTGCATACTGCTCTCGTACACTTTCCTCATTCAATAGCCTTTCAAAGTACTCCCACCACCTATTCAGGATTTTCTCAAGGTCGTGTAATACTACACCTGCTTCATCCTTTATTTGCCTCACTGATATTATGTCCTTGGACGCCTTATCTTTTGCTTTAGAAATCCGTAGGAGTTGCCTGCCGTCCTGCCTTCTTTCCAGCTCTTCATACGCTTCTTCCATCGCCCAAGCCTTTCTTTTTGCCACTACTCTTTTTGCCATCTTCTTTGCATTCCTGTAGGATTCCCTATCCTCATGTCATCCTGTTTAGTCCCATTCTTTTGTTTTTCATCTTTCTTCGCTTTTAGCGATTTCTGGACCTCCTCATTCCACCAGCATGTTTTCTTATCTTCTGGTGGTCCCTCTCCTGCTGGTACACCCAGCACGTCTTTTCTACTTATACTGCTATTGTAACTCCACCTATCCTGTACCTCCTCTGGTAATTTCACTTCTCTTAATATTGTTTCCTTGCATTTTTCTCGCAACACCTCTTGTTTCAGTTTCCACCACTTTATTCTTTGTCTTCGTCGCTTGGCAGATTTACATCATTTCACCACTACCATTTCATAATCGGCCACTACCAGTTTGTTTTGAGCAGCCACACTTTCACTGTATATATCCTTGGTATTCTTTATTTCCTTCATGTGTTTCCTTCTGTACAACAAGTAGTCTAACTGGCTTTTATGGTCTGCACTCCTGTAAGTTATAAGTTGTTCTCATTTACGATTGAACTACGTATTGGCGATCATTAGGTCAGAAGATACAGCGGCTGCTGCAATCTTGAGCCCGGCCGCATTTCTTTCGCCATTACTCGATCCACCATTAATTCTCTCTTCTCCACACCTCCTCTCACCAATATGTCCATTTAAATCTCCCCCAATTATCACTCTTTCATTGTCTGGTATTTACATTGTTACTCCATTTAGGCTTTCCCAATATTCGTCATTCTCTTCCTCCGACCACCCTATCTAGTGTGCATACACACTTAGAACTGTGATGACGTCTCCTTCGATAGTAAGCTTTATGCTCATAATTCTCTCATTTATTCTGTCCGATCCACAAACTTCCTCTTTCAGATTTTTATTCACAATAATCCCTACTTCACTTCTGTACTCTTTGTCTGCACTGCTATAGAACAACTTGTATCCTTCTGCCAACAGTTTCGCTTTGTCACCCTTCCACCTGGTCTCTTATAAGCACAGGGCATTTACCTTCCTTCTCCGCATCATGTCTACAAACTCTCGACTCTTTCCCTTCTAGGTCCCAATGTTTAGAGTTTAGACTCTGATTTTTCACCTCATTCCTTCTTTCGCACTCTCTTATTTCGTTGGATTCTTCACAAAACATCTCCCCCGGAGATCCGATTGGGAGACTGTTACTCCGGAACATTTACTTTGAGAAGTATCCATCATTGTTTTGGTTTTGGCAGGGTTGTTTTCTGGCCGGATGCCCTTCCTGATGCCAACCTTCCTCCTTTATCCGGCCTTGGGACCGGCAACAACAGTTAACGAGCTACTCGATCCACTCGTTACCTTTTGCAGGCGGAGTAGAAATAGAAATATAGGTTGGAAATGAAAGACCCCTAGCCCTCGGAACCTAATAGCGTCAGGGTCGAAAAAGAACCGGAGTTGACCGAGGATGGCCAGATAGGAAAGATAGAAAGGAGGAGCCTGGCATAAGTAAGTGAAAGCAATGCCAGGACTCTGCTCAGGACCCCGTGGTTGTCAGCCACGTACTCACTAGATGTGAGTCCCTGGGGGATGTTAGCAGCTGTAATGTGTGTTATAAAAGAAAACTCTTGAGAAAATATTTCTTCTGTGTAAAAATACGGTTATAATAAATGTTACAGAAGACAATGACTGAATAGTCATGGCCGGCCGCGGTGGCCGAGGTGACCGAGGCGCTCCAGTCACGGTCAGCACGGCCACTACGGTCGGGTGTTCGAATTCCCCCTCGGGCATGGATATTTGTGCCGTCCTAGTTCGTAAGTAGTTTGTAAGTTTAGGGACTGATGACCCCGTAGTTAAGTCCCATAAGCTTAACAAACATTTGAACATTTGATTTGAATAGTCATGAACGACGGCAGAGATAAAAAAAAAGATCTATACCGGTACACTAGATAAGAGGAAATGGTAATCTTTTGTCTATGGTTGTCTGCTAGTTTGGTAGTACTAATGAGTAATGAGTAATTACCAACAAGTAATGTATTTAATTTTATAAGGAATATATTTAGTGGTGTTTACATGTTTTTATTGGTGTATAATAGTACCCTTTACCACACATTAATCTGATTGACGTATTTGCTGGCGAAAAGAGCCGCATTAGTATATTTTTTCAATCCACTCTCGTTGAATGCCACCAATACATTTTCACTTAAATAGGACCAGAAAAACCGCTAACATTTAAAGGACAATACTTCATCGTTCGCATTTTATAAAATCGCGAGGTGGACTGCCAAATCATTTAGAACAACAATGGGAAGATCTTCAAAACAAGAGGAAGATTACCGTACACAGAAAATTTTGTATGGTGCGTGGCACAGAATACTCTACAACAGACTTCTTTTCAGCACTGTAGGTAGCCCACAGGATTACAAGTATCCATATCTGTCACTATTTGGAATTAAAAATAGCATTAATAATCATCGGTTCTGTCGACAACAGGTCCTATTTGTTTCTTATAGCTATTTAAAATAATGAAGCAATTTTTTCGTAACTAGAAATCAACAAAAAGGAAGGCGCAAAATATGATTATTACTTTCATAATGGTTCCAAGTTCAAATCTCGTGGGCACTACTTACAGTAGGCTACATAAAAAGCTATGATTCAAATATAATTGAAATCGAAGGAAAACATTTTCTAATTCCGTCCGGAAAAAGTCGTCTATTTTAAATTAATTTTTATTTAATTTTTCAATAGCAGTCTTTGACTGAGACAGAGCTTTTAACTTTATGTGGAACTATGTTAGATTATGATAGAATAAAAATAAATAAATAAATAAAAATGCTAAAGTTGAAATAATTGTCATTAGCACGTCCAACGTTCTGGCAGTATAGCGTTAATCGTGTTTTAAACCTTAGAATTAATATGGTCACGTTAAAGAACATAGCATCTGTCTCACTAAAACCGAGTGAAGGTTTCAAATTTTTATGATATGCTAAAAGAGAGAGAGAGAGAGAGAGAGAGAGAGAGAGAGAGAGAGAGAGAGAGAGAGAGAAACGCGCCGGATAACGAAATCTTGCCCTGCTCATTACAATATTATTAGTCCACTAGAACAGAAATCTCCATAGAAAATGTAGTCTTAGTAGGATCTTTAACAACCTTTCATTGAGTGGGGCTGATGTCTCATCAGAAAACTTAACAGTGCGTCACTAATTAAATGAACTTGTGATAATGGGATGGTTTAAATCATGTACTAAAACTCTTGATAGACATGGTTTATTTCGACTATTAAATAAAAATTGTACTTTTCGAGACAGTCCTAATCAGCCGACGTAACCACTAGAAGTAAACGCTGTTGAGAAAATTTAGAGGGCCGGAATTTGAAGCTGACAGCAGAACGATTATGCTGCCGCCAACTTAAATTTCACGTAGGTAAAGACCATAAAGATAAAATAAGAGAAATTAGGGCTCATACAAAGGCACACAGGCATTCGTTTTTCTCTCCTTCTATTTGGGAGTGGGATAGAAAAGGCAATGACTAATAGTGGGACGAGGTACCCTCCGCCACGCACCTTAAGGTAGATGTAGATGAGCATGTGGAAGAAATTTATGACCAAGACTGCAACAATTTTAAATGGTATTTCTGTTTTGGATCTCTAACCCTCAAAGCATATCCGTTACGAGCGTGCAATGTGCGCATTTGTAACAACATTCTCAAATAAACTGAACACTTAAATATCATAATTAATGAAACGTATTAACTTGTCACTGATTAGAAGGTAAGTGATATTTAAAAATTAACCGTATTTACTCGTCTTAGTACCTGACCGCCTATAGTACCCTCGCCCCTTAATTTTTAGGTCAAACTACGAAATTTTAAAAAAATCGAAAATTCTTGAATTTTTTGGTTATGTGAAATTCGGCAGCACTAATTTACTGGAAATTCAGCAACATTTCCTGACGCTGGCTCCTGAACATTGGCATGGTATTTCTACGGCATAACTGTAACAATAGCTGACAACCTCCACCCCCAACTCTCATTAAGTACCACTAGGCTTTGCATTTTCCCGCATGTACTGTTGAATTCAGATTTATAGTGTGAACAACGTACGAAAATGAGGACCGGCGATCAGAAAATTAACTTTACGGCATTGTTTAAATTAAGAGCTGTCGAGATTGCAACGAATATTGCCGCCTGTGCTGCAGCTCATGAATTTTAAGTTTTCGTGTTTCGAGTGTTTACTTGTAGCAGCGCGTGGCTTCTGTTAGCCATGGACTGCCACGTAAGAAGAGCATAACAGAGGCGGAGTTATGCGATGGAAACAGTAACAGCGGTTTGCAGCGCGCCAGTCACAGTCTGCACGGCCGCTACGGTCGGGGGTTCGAATCCCCTCTCGGGCATGGATGTTTATGTCGTCTTTAGTATAAGGTAGTTCATAAGTAGTTTGTAAGTTTAGGGACTGATGACACCGCAGTTAAGTCCCTTAATCTTAACAAACATTTGAACATTTGAAACAGTAACACACTTGGTTTTGTGTTTTAGGGGGACAAAACTGGTGACACACTAGTAACATTTCGGAAACGGAAAGTGCGATTGATGTGCAGTTTTCCCATTATGGATAGGTAGTCAAGGGCTCGTATTGTCAGCCAATAAACAGACTGTAAAATACCTAGAAAGTGTATTTTTTATGCAAACTTACAATTTTTTTAATGGAACCATGGTTGTTTCTATCAGGTACTGGAATTTTTGACACCAGCTGTGTACAAAGACTTTTGAATGAAATTTTTTTTCGCGTTTAATTTGGGAGCTACAACCATTCAAAGTTTTGGGGGCGGAGGCTACGACTGCGTAGCTAACTGGCTGGTGGTCATGAGACAGTGGGCCGTGCCCCAGGGGCTAGCCACTCGGCCAGTTAGCTACACTATCGCAGCCTCCGCCCCCGAAATTTTGAACGATTGTAACTACCAAACTAAACGTGATAAAAATGTCATTCAAAATTCTTTGTACACAGCTGGTGTAAAAAATTCCAGTGCATGATAGAAACAACCATCGTTCCATTTAAACAACTGTATGTTTGCATAAAAAATACACTTTCTAAGTCATATTACAATCTTTTTGTTGACTAATAATACGAGCCACTGAGTACGAAGTGATGGGTGCTATCGACAAGGGTTAGCAAATCGATTCCGTATTTCTTGACTTCCAGAAAGCTTTTGACACCGTACCTCACAATCGGCTTTTAATCAAAATGCGTGGTTATGGTATATCGCCCCTCATTTGCGATTGGATAGGAGATTTCTTGTCAGAGAGGACACAGTTCGTAGTAATCGATGGTAAGGCATCGACTAAAACAGAGGTGATGTCGGGCGTTCCACGGGGTAGTGTTATTGGTCCTCTGCTGTTCCTTATTTACATAAACGATTTAGGGGAAAATGTAAGTAGCTCTCTTAGGTTGTTTGCAGATGACGCCGTCATTTACAGTCTAGTAAAATCATCTGAAGATCAAAACCAACTGCAGAACGATCTGAACAAGATGTCAGTATGGTGTGAAAATTAGCAATTGACTCTAAATAATGAGAAGTGTGAAGTCGTCCACATGAGTACGAAAAGAAATCCGTTAAACTTTGTTTACATGATAAATCAATCAAAAGTGAAGGCCGTAAACTCCACAAAATACCTAGAAATTACTATTACTTAAGACTTCAATTGGAAAGAACACGTAGATAATATTGTGGGAAAGGTGAACCAGAGACTGCGTTTTATTGGCAGAACCCTTAAAACATGCAACAGAACTACAAAAGAAACTGCATACACTACGTTTGTCCGTCCAGTTTTGGAGCATTGTAGCCCAGTGTGGGATCCTTATCAGGTGGGTTTGACGGAGCACATCGAAAGAGTCCAAAGAAGGGCAGCTCGTTTCGTATTGTCACCATACAGGGAAGATAGCGTTACGGAAATGATACAGGATCTGAGATGGGAATCATTACAACAACGGCGCTTATCGCTGCGGCGTGGGCTACTTGCGAAACTCCAATCGCCAACATTCTCCACCGAATGCGAAAATATATTGTTGACACCCACTTACATAGGTAGAAATGATCATCAGAATAAAATACGAGAAATCAGAGCTCGAACAGAGAGATTCAGGTGTTCTTTCTTCCCGCGCGCTATTCGATAATGGAATGGGAGATAAATAGTATAATTGTGGTTCGATGAACCCTCTGCCAGGCACTTAAATGTGATTTGCAGAGTATCCCATGTAGATGTAGATGTACCAATCCATTCTGTGAAAACCGCACATCTATCGCACTTTCCGTTTCCGCAATTTTGCGGTGCAAGTGTTACGTGATTCACCCTATATAAAATAGGCATTTCATATGCAGTGTGATGAAATGATTAACAAATTTGGCCCATCCTGAACTATCCGAATGCACTCTTGCATTTACGAAGGTTCCGCGTATAGTACCCTCACCAAACTCAGAATTAAAAAAAAATTGAAAAAAGGCGGTACTATAGCCGAGTAAATACGACAACTTATGAAAAATCGGATATTAGAGTAGGCACCTCATTCATCTAACACTAAATGACACAAATTTATAATTAGTGCCTTTAACTTATCCAGGCAGGAACTGCCGCGGCTTGTTGCTGGCCTGTCCAGGAGAACTTACGCCCGTCTGCTAAAATTCGCAGAAAGTCCTCTTTTCGTCGTCATTGCATTGTAAGAAACGGCGAGCGAATTTCTACGAGCGTTACGGCTCCACGAGTGACGAGCGCATAGCAGTGGAAGTTTGCAGCAGGCTGGCTGACTCGCAGTGCCCCATTGCCCCTGTGGCAGCCAGTCTGGCGCAAGGCGGGGACGAGCTACTAGCGAGCCTGGAGGCTGAGATAACCGCCTCTAAATAGCACAGTACTCACATCCTTTTATGGTGCAGTCCTACAATGTACCGGGTGACCAAAAAGTCAGTATAAATTTGAAAACTTAATAAATCTCGAAATAATGTAGATAGAGAGGTAGAAATTGACACATGTGCCTGGAATGACATGGGGTTTTATTAGAAAAAAAAAGAGTTCAAAAAATGTCCGACAGATGGCGCTTCATCCGATCAGAAAAGCAATAATTAGCATAACAAATTAAGACAAAGCAAAGATGATGTTCTTTACAGGAAATGCTCAATATGTTCACCATCATTCCTCAACAATAGCTGTAGTCGAGGAATAACGTTGTGAACAGCACTGTAAAGCATATCCGGAGTTATGGTGAGGCATTGGCGTCGGATGTTGTCTTTCAGCATCCCTAGAGATGTCGGTCGATCACGATACACTTGCGACTTCAGGTAACCCCAAAGCCAATAATCGCACGGACTGAGGTCTGGGGGGATGCCGGACACTTGCCACGCCGGACTTTTGCCACGCCGGACATTTGCCACACCTGACCCTTCGCCAGGTAGTCGGATTAGCGGCCCCTCAGGCAAGGGACGCCCTTCCCCGTACTCCTGCTGTTTGCTTCCAAACCTCCGTCTCCGATCTTACACGATACAGCCAATACGAAAGTGATATTTTTGTTCGACATCTCGCCGAAATTTACAAATTCTTTTCAATGTCCTGAAATCGAAATATTTATAACTTTTGGGAAACGAAAGCAATATCGTCGGCTATGTCAAATAAGGATCCATTCTCCCTCCGTTTGTAGGTTGCTTTCTTCCACACTTACTGATTGCGATAGAAACAGTCCATCGGCATGGAAGGAACATGAAAGGAACGATATAAAGGTAATTCGAATGTTCGCTTATATTCAAGTTTTGATCACTGCATTTGTACATATATTAATTGCTACAACTATGCGACCAAAAAAAAAAAAAAAATAGGACGATACACTTCATAAATTTACTCTTTTGTTGCAAATCACCCTATCAAATAAGTGATGTGCAGACGAAATGATCAAATATGTTTTCGAAAGTTTCTAATGCATAAGAAAAATACGTCTAATACATTTGTTCATGATATTCTTTTGTAACAATTATTTTTAAACAGTAAGTTCCTTGTGTTGTTTCCATAGCTTTTACTGGCCCGATTAAAGATAGTCAATAACATGGTGAGGAACTTGAATTTTTAAGGACTACAGCTAAATGTACTTCATGAGATCTACGTCTGCTATTATGTTATTTTTATCCTTGTCTAATTTTGGACATATGGGAATTATTTCAACACTACAGCTGCCGAACTTGCCAATCTTAAGAGCAGATCTGTTTAGGGAGTTATTTTAGGTGCAATTCTAAAGTTCAGATTCTTCTTAAAACCTAAAGTGTACGTTATCTGTTTAACAAAAATTATATTTTTAGGAGCTAACTGCGGCTCTGAAGTTACAGGAATAATTTTAAAACAAAATCATCGACGGTATGGCCATAATATTAGAAGGTAGAAAAAAATTCTCTTAACGTGTCAACTGTAGGAGTTTTTACCTATTAGGAAATTGCAAATTGAAAAGCGGTAGATTTAACTATAAGTTCTGTTTGCAGGAGGATCATTTGAGTGATGTTTAATGTATTTGCTTCATTGGGTCAAATTTCACTGCGTATTGATTAAACGCTTGTGAACCGAACTGTGACCAGCTAGCATCACCATTAAGTTATTTAAGGATACTGACGTCTGATACAGTCTTTTTATTTTTACATCTTATAAAGGTCGCATCGTTAGGTGGTCCTCACAGGTGTTCTCTACGTTCAATACGTCTCCGTTCTTCGAAAGCAGCTTTCCCTTGCAATGATCCTGTTTTCGGCGTAAGCACATCCACACCTTATTATCGCGTAACCATTGTAGTGGGAAAAAGGCCTGCCTTGGCCGTTGTAATAACTTCCATACTGACGTTTGTACTACGAAATGCGGAAGCGACCAGTGTGCATAATTCGGGACACCGTCACAGAGTAACATATTTTGTCTGTGACACCGTCCACCTAGTTGAGTTCTCGGGCCGGGTGGCAGGGGCTTTGGGGGGGGGGGGGGGGGGGGCGAGTAGGAGGAGGAGGAGGAGACAGGGGCACCCGACCCTTCGGAGCAGGTAAAAGTGTGGCAAATGTCCGGCGTGGCAAATGTCCGGCGTGGCAAGTGTCCGGCGTGGCAAGTGTCCGGACACCGTCTAGGGACCTGGGAGGCCAAGCATGACGAATGTGGCGGCTGAGCACACGATCATCACCAAACGACGCACGCAAGAGATCTTTCACGCGGCTAGTAATATGGGGTGGAGTGCCATCCTGCATGAAAATGGTACGTTCCAGCAGGTGTTTATCAAACAGGCTGTGGATGATGTGATTCTGTAACATATCGACGTACCTCTCTCCCGTCACGGTAGCAGTCACTGACGCCTTGCTGTCCAGCGGCATCTGTCGGACATTTTTGGAACTTTTTACTTTTCTTTTTGTTCTAACATAACCCCATGTCATTTCAAGCATGTATGTCCATTTTTACCTCTCTATCTACACTACTCTGTGATTTATTAAGTTTTCAAATGTATACTGACTTCTTGATCACCCGGTATTTTTCTTCTGTTGCATAATATATCTTTTGTGAGTTGTTCAAATGTTTGTAAATCTATCGGACTCAACTGATGGGTTATTAATCCGTAGCTTACAAACTACTTAAACTAAGGTAAACTAAGAACGACACAAACACCAATGCCCGAGGGGTACTCGAACGCCGGCCGCGGTGGCCGAGGGGATTAAGGGGCTCCAGTCACGGTCCGTACGGTCGGGGGTTCGAATCCCCCTCGGGCATGGATATTTGTGCCGTCCTTAGTTGTAATTAGTTCATAAGTAGTTTGTAAGTTTGGGGACTGATGACCCCGCAGTTAAGTCCCATAGACTCTACGAACATTTGAATTTGGTACTCGAACCCCCGACGGTGAATGTGAGTTGTCCTCTTTCGAAAATTACGATTCAGATATTATATGAGTATGTTAAAACGGCAAGGATACAAATGTTTTGTCGTGTGTAAGGCGTTATTTACATTGCAGGGTTACCGGCTACATCTCTCCACGACTCAGAACAGTGTTCACTGCAGAATAAATCTTTGGGTTAGTTTTTAAATTCAGTTTCATTGATGTTCAGAAATTTTCTAAAACGAGAAAAGCTAAGTATGTTTTTTGCTGGTTACATCATTAACATTATAAGCATAAAATGGAATTCGTTTCTATTCAAGTAACCGTCACGTAGCAAATTACGTAAGCGACACACCGATTGTGTCAGGTCATCAACCACGCTTAGCACCACAGCAATAAGAGTTTAAAAGACACCTGACACTTGACTTAATGTTGCGGCCGAGCGCGTTTGAGGCGCTATGTTCCGATGCGCGAGGCCTTTCCCCGTCGGGGGTTCGAATCCCTCCTCGGGCATGTATGTTTGTGTCGTCTTTAGTATAAGGTAGTTCATAAGTAGTTTGTAAGTTTAGGGACTGATGACCCCGTGGTTAAGTCCCTTAAGCTTTACAAACATTTCTGTTATTCAACGAGCACGGCATAATCAGTTGTTTATCTCGTTGCGCTATAATAACTAATGCAATCACTAAGATAAAATATTTCGTCTCCAATCAGGAAATGGGGGTAACATGGCAGCTGTGCCCGACAAACACTTTAGTGGAGAAATATTATACTCCTTTGCTACTATTTTCTTCCTCATAGCTAATTATTTTTAATATCCCGTAATCAGATGGCAGCGCCGGAGTAAACACCAATGGAGTTACAAGTTGCATCCACAAAGCCAACACTTGAGAAGAAATCTTTATAATTAAAAAAAGGAGTAGACCCCTCTCTGATGAACTTATACCAACATGTTTTCCATCTATAACCTTCAACACAATGCGGTGTATTCCATTTATGCCAAAATTCATGGTTAATGCGTGTGAAATCTGATTCAGTAGAAGGTGCCAGTAATATAGGCAACAAGTCGTCTGGGCATATTTCAAAACGCTTGAAAGGTAAGAATGTGATATACGATATGCAAATGACAGAGCTTTCACCAATAGCCATGAATTTACAACAAACTAAATCATATAATTAATATAGTTTCCATTTAAAGATTTATATGTGAGGACTGTAAGAAGAAGTGGAAGTTTCTAGGAGACGGTGACGAGAGGTTCAAGAAGAAAATTAGGAACCATAGAAACTGAGAACGATGTCTTTGGCGACGGCATTCAAGTAAAATTTTCTGGGTTTTCTTGCCACGCAAATTCGGGATAAAATCTCGAGCTTTTGACGATATCCTCCATCGTCAACGTTAGGAGCAATTGGCTGTCTTCACTGCTGCTGTGGTGGCCTCGTATAGCTCATCGTCAGCAGTCTGATTAGTCGGCTACTACCATACGCACTGTCAATATCTGCCCTGGTGGCGCTAATCATGGAAACTTAGTGCATTAAGATATAGATGTGTATGTGGCGGCCTGCGGTACACACAGTGCGAGACGCTCGTCCGAGTTTCGTTGAACTGAAACATCTAAGAACGGCAGCCTTCCTTCCTTCTCAATCACGGCAGTGAAGCGGATGTTAGTATGTATGCTGTTCATGTGTTCTACAAATTCTTCGAGAGCTTCTGCGCTATGTGGCCAGACGATGAACGTGTCGTCAACATAACGGTAAAGCAGTGCAGGCGTTGCCGGCCGCGGTGGCCGAGGGGACTGAGGGGCTCCAGTCACGGTCTGCACGGTCACTACGGTCGGGGGTTCGAATCCCCCCTCGGGCATGGATATTTGTGCCGTCCTTAGGATTAGCTAGTTCATAAGTAGTTTGTAAGTTTAGGGACTGATGACCCCGTAGTTAAGTCCCATAAGCTATACAAACATTTGAACATTTTGAACAGTGCAGGCGTTGACATTGTCTGCGAGAGCAGTACGTAATAGACGACCAATCAGAATGCTGATCATGGGCTATACAACTCCACCACAGGAGTAGTGAAGATAGCCGGCCGCGGTGGCCAAGCGGTCTGCGGCGTGCCAGTCGCGGTCTGCACGGCCGCTGCGGTCGGGGGTTCGATTCCCCCCTCAAGCATGGATGTTTGTGCCGTCGTTAGTATAAGCTAGATCGTAAATAGTTTGTAAATTTAGTGGCTAATGACCTCGTAGTTAAGTCCCATAAGCTCTACAAACATTTGAACATTGTTTTGAAGATAGTTAGTTGCTCCTGACTATGACGATAGAGGATATCGTCGAAAGCTCTAGATCTTGTCCCGATATGACGCGGCAAGAAAACCGACAAAAATTAGCAACTGGTTCTGTTACCTCAAAAAATTTAAAATCGAAGAGATAGTGTCATCTACGGTTTCTTGATAATGTCCCACAACGCAGATCTAGAGGAATAAACATTTCTGTGACGTCTGTGCGGCCATCAATACAGGAAAACTAAGAAGAAAATAGAGACCAAATTGCTCTATCACTTTGCCGTTGCAGGAAGACAGGAAGGCGCATAAAAATGGGAACAGTTGTTAGAAATCTGATGTTACAAAAGTGGAACTTTATGTACCAGCACAGAAAAGTAAAAGGTGTCAATTTCGCAATAGTAACTATGCAGTATTAAAAATGTGGAAGGAAAGAGATGAAAATAGGCAAATGTTACTGAAAACGTTTATGTTCAAAAATGTTTGTAGAACTTATGGGACTTAAACTACGGGGTCATCAGTCCCTAAGCTTACAAACTACTTATGAACTATCTAAGACTAAGGACGGCACAAATATCCATGCCCGAGGGGGGATTCGAACACCCGACCGTAGTGGCCGTGCAGACCGTGACTGGAGCGCCTCAGTCCCCTCGGCCACCGCGGCCGACAAAACGTTTATGGAACGTAGTCACACCGACTTATTTTTCAGTTACATCAGCACAGTTGTACGAATTTTATTAACCGGAATCTAAAACGAATTTAGTGACATTGTTTCTGATTATTAAATGATGGCTACACAAGCAATAAGAATCAGTTATCAAGTTATACATATATTTTTAATAAACGTCGTGAAACTTCCTTCTGCATTTCTACTTTTATATAAAGCGGTCACCAGTTTTCCTCCTCCGTCATCATCTTTCTTTTCCAATAACAGCGCAATAGCGCTACCACACATTGCCACTCGCGTGCTTGAAACGAATGCATTGCTTGTCGGTCGCTGCATTCCGTAATGCATCTAGTGCAGCCGGCAGCGTTGCCGCCTCTTACTGCAGCTTGGGTCAGTCGCTGTGTACCGCCTTATTACGGACAATAATCCCTGACCAACTGCGGATTATTGTGGGAAAAAAGAAAAACTTCACTGCCTCGTGCAACACTATTCAAGCAGAACAGAACGTTATGTATCGCGGGATAGACGCAGTTACAAGTGTCAAAGACATCTCAACAGGCTCGCATTTATCGCTGTATATGATTTTTTAAAAATCGGCCAAGAAAATGCAAATTTCGTAATTCGCGAGCAGGATAATAACACGAGAAGAAACTTGGAAATATTCGTACCAGCAGGAAACTAAATAGTGATCAACTCGGCTGTTCCAGTTTAGACAGAACCGAGGAAAGTGTTTCCGTCCAGAAGAATTTTCATGAAAATAATTGTTCGTTTCCTTAGTTTGTCTGACCATGTTACAACAGTAGCTTTAGAGCATTGAAGGACAGTTAATGCTACGTTTGCTGAAACAACAACTGGCTGCAGTAGACAAAAAATTGTTCAAATGTTTGTAAAGCTTATGGGACTTAACTACGGGGTCATCAGTCCCTAAACTTACAAACTACTTATGAACTACTTACGAACTAGGACGGCACAAATATCCATGCCCGAGGGGGATTCGAATCCCCGACCGTAGTGGCCGTGCAGACCGTGGCTGATGCGCCTCAGTCCCCTCGGCCACCGCGGCCGGCTGTAGTAGACACATCGCTTCTTTAAGGCGTCCCCACACTATGATTTTACTGTGCGTGTCATGACTATAGTTATAAATCTTTGCGTGTAGACGTCCTGAAACTTTATGAACTGTCCAATGTCGCATCATAAAATCGTAATTTTGCGAATTGCTGAAATGTGTGTTTTCAGATCACAACTGCGCAGACAAGTCGGTGCGTGTACTGCAGACTTTCTCAATTGACTCACGAAATGTACCGAGGCTGACTGGTGTTTTTAAAAATTCAAATATGTCCTAATGTTTGTAAATCTATGGGACGTAACTACTGTGGTTCAAATGTTTGTAGAGCTTATGGGACTTAACTACGGGATCGTCAGTTCCTAAACTCACAAACTACTTATGAACTAGCTAATACTAAGGACGGCACAAATATCCATGCCCGAGGGGGGATTCGAACCCCCGACCGTAGTGGCCGTGCAGACCGTAACTGGAGCACCTCAGTCCTATTGGCCACCGCGGCCGGCTAACTACTCTGGTCATCAGTCCCTAGGCTTATAAATTACTTAAACTAACTTACGCTAAGGACAACACACACATCCATGCTCGAGGGAGGACTCGAACCTCCGACGGCAAGCAGCGGCGCGCTCTGCAGCAAGGAGCCTTGCAGCGCTCGGCCACTCCAAAGTGGCACCTCCAAAGTCTCCAATTACTTTTACTTAATGGCATATAATTTCTACTCAGAGGAATGTGTGAACGCAGTTTTTAACTAACTGGTGTATATTACAGACCACTGTTCAATACAAACAAATCTTACATCATATTGATATGTAGGCCTATCCTTGACTTCAGTGAGTGACGGAGTTAATTTAAAAGCGCCATTCATACCTCGCTTAATGATCTTTCAAACTGGTAGAAATACATAAAAGAAGTCCTACTCTAAAAGTTGACCAGAAAATCACAAGTTCCACGCGACTTCTTCGTCGCCCATACGCACACGTCTAAACACTTTCAACACCACAGAAAATGCCCGCCCTTAAATACTCTCTGCACTGCTACTCTGAAGTCAAACCAAGTTTATTTCTATAAAAAATATATTTTTGTGCTTAATATACATAATACAAATTCATGCAACATCTCTATTTTGAAGGAAATTTTTCGCTGAGTTTGAATTTATTCACAATTTTTGAAGAGAAAGTATTTTTTGAATTATTAAAAATAATGCATTCTTCATACAAAAATTTTCATTAATTACCTTGATTCCAAGTATTAAGAAACTTATTATTGTAGTATCTATTTCCTTATGTTTACTTTACCGTACTGCCGCTACTTTTATAGTTACTATTTTTTAATCAAATTCAGCTGTTTAGGCACGGAAAACCACATTTCGTCCCATAACTTAAATTTGTTGAAAGTGTCAAAATGTTATACATATATCTGAAAACTAATCGTTTAGCGCTATTATTTGACACCTCATTTGTAAAATTTGGTCAAAGCGTTTACAAGGTGGACATTTTTTAAAAAGTGTTCATTTATTACAATATTCAACTTATTCTATATTAAAAACTATTCGAGTGACAGGGGGTACGTTTATATTAGCTCAACCGGCTAATCTTCCACATTAAAATGAGCCTATGAGCTCCTTCATGCGATATCAGGAACGGTTTTTATTAATTTTGTATTGTTCCTACTTCTTTTACTCCATACTGAAACATACATACATACATACATACGGTCGGAATTTCCGCTGACAGGTCGGGCGCCCAGCCGCCAGTGTGCCAATAAGTTGTTGCCACCAGTTGAACAATCTCTGAAACTGAAAGGTTCTACATCTGTCAGAATCTGTTCGTCAAACATTCACGTTGTATTCAAACGACGCGGGACCGCGATTTTCTTTTCTGCGACAGGATCGTGGTCTTCATATCCCTCCCAAAATTTTTTTTGTCGTCACAAGGCTTAGAGGTGACCTCAGGACAAACAATAGTTCCTAAAACTTTTTGATAAGACGAACCGAAGAGGCCTCTCGATCGGTTCCCGGGGAGGCCTTTCGCTGCCTCTCACGCTCTAGGGTGACCTCACATTTGACCACGGGAAAGGTGTCAGCCTCAATGCGAGCAGTAACAGAGCTCAATAGGTGGACACACAGGACATGCTGGAGGTCCTTAGAATCCCTACGGTGAGCCCGAAACAGTGGTGCCAATCAACCACAGCCTACAGCTGTGCAAGTGAGGGTAACATAGCCTGAAGCTGAGAGACAAGTGTGATCAACTGAACTCGCATCTGTACACAGCAGTCACTGTCCATATAGATAACTACAATACCAAGAGAAACCAACGACTATAGAAGGCGCTGTCGAACACTACAATAGATAACTAAACTAAACGCGAGAACAGCACCAAGAAGTTTGGCTATGACTCAGAAGTAAAAAAACTGTCAAACTGTCGCAGTATACGCGCGCAGGTACACAGCTATTAAACTATACCAGAGGAAGCCAATTTCAGGCGGTGTGACGTGTGAGGAGGAAGAGCAAGCCTGTCGATCCGTGTGACGTCAGGCGAGAGCTGTGTTCTTAATGTTGCCTAGGTAAACGGGGCCATGGGTACGGAGCCGAAGGGCTCCGTCAGCAATAGCGCTCTTGACGACAATAACATGGCGAGTACAAGCAAAACGGAGCAACCGCTTTTCCTTTCTGTGTGGGAAAATTTGTTTCTTTTGTGCAATGCGGTGAAGGTGCAAAGTGTTTGGTGTGTAACAGAAATACGAAGTATTTAAAAAATGGAATTTACAGTGACATTATTCCCTATGCTTCGCAAATGAGTATGGGAAAATATGAAGGAGAAGAACGAGACGCCTTAATATCTCAAAGAAAGGAACGTTCTGTCAGAGTAGCGAAGCGTCTGTCCGTCTCAGCTACAGAAAAGCTCTACATATAGCTAAGAAAGTTAGACCATTTACTGAGGGTGACTTTGCGAAAGAAGTGAGTGTGATGTAGAGGTCTGCACGTCGCTCGGTTGCTCGCTCGAATCGCGAGATACACGTCGTTCTATGACAGTCCGACAGGTGTCGGTACTGCAGCTTGCGACGAGGCGCGTGGCTGCGCTCGACTTCCTCCGCGCTCGTTCGAGCGGGGCACGCTCGACTGGCCCGACCGTCCACACTGCCCGCTCGCCACTCATTCGCCCACCGCCACGCCATGTCGTGTGAACCGGAGTCCAAGGCGAGTGTCAGGAGCAAACTAGACGCTAGAGAATACCTCCTGACTGCGAAAGGCGGTGGTCGCAGCAGTCTGTAGTTAGCCATGACAAACTAAATGGTTACAACAACAAAACTCGAATGAGCTCGTAACATTTAGAGTTCTAAATTTTACTTTCGGTGACGTAGTGTGCAGATGTTGGCAACGAAATGCTCGCTTTATGAGGGATACGTACAAAAACCTGTCAACTACAGAGCACGAGCAGAATTACTTATTTACTTCAAGGTCAACACAAAAGATTATGCCTCTAATTCTACGTGACTGGTATCCGAAGTGTCTCATGCATCAGTCGCTGCAAGTTTAGCACACTACGCCACCACTGCCGTAAGTAAAATTCTATCGTGTACTAAACAAACTTGACGATATTTGTGTAATACTATTCACTAATCCGCTAGTTCCGTGTATTATGAAGCTCATAAACTAATGTGAAATACAACACTAACTTGTTGATATTTGTATATTGATCCACCAAAGGTGGCCGGCCGCGGTGGCCGAGGGGACTGAGGCGCTCCAGTCACGGTCTGCACGGTCACTACGGTAGGGGATTAGAATCCCCCCTCGGGCATGGATATTTGTACCGTCCTTAGTGTTAGCTAGTTAGTAAGTAGTTTGTAAGTTTAGGGACTGATGACCCCGTAGTTAAGTCCCATAAGCTATACAAACATTTGAAACATTTGAAAACCACCAAATGTTGCAGTACTATACATAATGAGAGGATCGAATAATAACAATTTAATCGACTTTCCAAATACTTTTACATCAAACCAAACCAAAGCAAAGATAGAGGGAATGGATTTTAAGAAAATCCGTTGCTGATGTCGAAAAAAATTACAGAAAAGGACTACCTATAAAAAGAAAGGATATCCCATCAAAACATAAAATGTACAAAATTGCAAGTCTAGCTACGAATTCCTTCCACCATAAAAAGCCGTGAGATCTTATGGGAAACCAAGAAGTCGTTTTTTTTTTCTTTTTTTCATGAAGTCTGAGGTCGCAGTGGTTTATTCCACGATTAACGCCGCCAAAGACACAGTACGTCACGTGAAAAAAAAAAAAAAAAAAAAATAAATAAATAAAAAAAAAAAATAGTGACATGAATGCGTTCGAGACAAGCCTGAAGCAAGAAACGGAGACGACGTGGAATAGCGTATTTAGAATGCTGTATTTAGCCAATACGACAAAATCGCGGAGATACTTGCGGAAAAGGCGTTCTGAGAAACTGAATGGTTACAACAACGAAACTCGAATGAGCTCGTAACATTTTTGAAGCCATTCAAAGAAGCAACTGACATGCTCGAAGGCGAGAAGTACCATATAATTCAGTTTGTTGTGTTATCGCTGCAGAAACTGAAAATTCATCGCAAAGCAGGGCCTGATGACACAGAGGTACGTATCTTTTACTTATTGCCAATCCAGTTTTCCTCTTTACTATGCGGTGCGTGTCCAGCGAATACAAATTATAGTGAGTTGCAAGCACTAGTAATAATTTCACTGGTGTTTACTGACATGGTACAACTGTCGTATTATCTTATGTTACTGTAGGTGCTACGAGTGCTCAGATAGCGTTGTTTCCGTCTCATGGAAGAGAAAGTGGAACTTCAGACTTCGCACAAAATAGCAACATTTGTGATGTCCGTTACAGGGAGGAATGAGACGTTAAATTCTGTGTGTCAAATTTGTGATGAAATTTCGGTTCCAGGTAAGCAGGAATAAATGTATGACGTGCCGGTACGTCATTTTATTACTTTGGACGAGGTACGAAGTTATGGGAGCGTTAACACTAGTAGCAGCAACATTACTTTGGTATTGTTTCCTTTCCCGGTTGCCGGCCGCGAGATTGCGTATTTTTCAAGTAGAGACCTCCCTATATCTGAGGTTTACTTTTGAAACAGGAGTCGTTTGGTGGGATCGCCAAGGCACCCTTACCAGTGGCGACCAAGGGTAGATCAGAAACCGCATCGAGTCTCAACATACCGGTCGTCTAAAATCAATGATTATCATGGGCCACCTGTCGAGATTGCGTGTTTTTCAAGCACAGACCGCCCATATATGTGGTGGCCGAGGGGACTGAGGCGCTCCAGTCACGGTCTGCACGGCCACTACGGTCGGGGGTTCGAATCCCCCCTCGGGCATGGATATTTGTGCCGTCCTAGTTCGTAAGTAGTTCATAAGTAGTGTGTAAGATTAGGGACTGATGACCCCGTAGTTAAGTCCCTTAGACTATACAAACATTTGAAAACCTTTCCCGGTTGCTCCGAAAGCATATCTCTCGATCCAGTTGAACTAGCCATTCAGTTTCGCAGTTTGTACCCACAGGTTACTTTACCATACAGATTATTATACGTGATTAATATAACGTTCTTGTGCTAAGATCATTTATTAAATGGGTTTTCCATGATGTTTCTTTCTTATTCCCATTTTGTGGGCTGTTATTGCTTGTTTAGTGATAGGTGTTACTTTCCGTCTTAACGAAGAAATGATTGTATTTTATATCCATTCCTCTTATCACTCTCAACGTCCTGGAATACTTTGTCCGTCTTTTATATTGATATTAAATATTCCGATGCACACCCGTTAGGTTTGTGCATCTCTCTCTGTTGAACCCCGTTAATACATTTTCCCGTAGCATTTTGGCACTGTGCGTGGTTGCTGCGCCTCTGCCGCGGTGGAGTATCCGAGCGGTCTAAGGCGCCTCGTCGCGGAGTGCGCGGTTGCCTACCGTCGGAGGTTCGAGTCCTCCCTGGGGCATGGGTGTGTGGGTTGTCCTTAGGTCAGTTTACCTTAGTCTGAGTAGTTTTTAAGCTGCGGACTGATGACCACGCAGGTTGGTCAGATAGATTTACAAACATTTGAAACTTTTTTAAATTTTTTTTATTTATTTATTTTTTAAATTTTTTTTTATTTTAGCTGCTTTCCGAGTGAGTCCTTAACGGTAATTTTTTCAATTGCAGCATTCATATAACTCCCACTGCCACTGTCGTCTTTCTTACCTATATAAAACAGAACACACGCAAGCTTTTGTGCAATATATCGGATCCGCGCTCTCTTCCGTCGTCAGGGTAATATGCCGGTCTAATACTCATATATCTTCTGCACATTTTAAATCCTGTTGCTCCAATTGTTTACTTTAGACAGCTGTACGAATTTATGGCGCTTCTTGTGTTTCAGTGATATCTGTGTTAGCCGGCCGCGGTGGCCGAGGGGACTGAGGCGTTCCAGTCACGGTCTGCACGGCCACTACGGTCGGGGGTTCGAATCCCCCCTCGGGCATGGATATTTGTGCCGTCTTTACAATTAGGTAGTTCATAAGTAGTTTGTAAGTTTAGGGACTGATGGCCCCGTAGTTAAGTCCTATAGACTCTACAAACATTTTCGATATCTGTGTTATATTTATTTAGGGCCGTCTGAAGAATGTCACCAAGGTACACCGGCCAAAAGAATGAAGTGCATGTTTTCGGAATGGCTGCTCTGTAAAATGAGCGAGGCGCAATCCAACAATGAGATTGACCTTTATATAGCACGAATTGATGGTGATGACGATCATCCGCTTGAATGGTGGAAACGCAACAGTACTCTCATTCCTAAGCTAGCTGCATTGGCAAAAAGAGTATTTTGTGTGCCCGCCTCAAATGCAGCTAGTGAACGCACTTTCAGCACTGCAGGGAACATGATCTCTGATAGAAGAACTCGACTCGATCCAATACGTGTCAATGATATTTTAACAATACTTTGCAGTGCCATCAACGTATAGTTTGGGGATAATGTTGTTATACGGTCGGGGGTTCGAATCCCCCCTCGGGCATGGATATTTGTGCCGTCCTAGTTCGTAAGTAGTTCATAAGTAGTTTGTAAGTTTAGGGACTGATGACCCCGTAGTTAAGTCCCATAAGCTTAACAAACATTTGATTTGATAATGTTGTTACTTTTCGATGTATACTTTGTTGTAAGGTAACATTCAGATTTGTACATTGCAATAAAAAAGTTGTTCGTTCCGTAGTTTTCTCTGGATCCTTTACATTACTTCCAAATGTCGTAGTTGGTGAAACAACCTTTTTGTCTTGTGTGGGGTATAATGATATTGCGGTTACATGGTACTGTGCAGGAATACACGTCTACAGCATAAGTGATTTTAGTTGCTTTAGTTAGTGGGGGTGCAGCGCACAGCTCAGAGCGACAGAACCGCTGCCGTAGCGACTGAGTACAGCGGCAGCCCCACGCTGTGCGGCCTCTGCCCGCCCCACGCAGCCTGGTTCCAGTGTCAACACGCTCACTCCGAGCGTACACACTCGTCGCGCCACCGCCGAGCGTTGCGCACTCGACCCAGTACGAGCGAGCGAAACCGGCCATTTGCAGACCACTAGTGTGATGACTGCTGAGGTGTCCACAATTGGTAGAAGACGTTGAAAAAATGAGTTTGTCTCCGAGAACTGTTATGCGTCGAATTCAGGACATGGCTGCAGATGTGCAAGAAGAACTGGGTGTTACTCCACGTAAGTTTATACATTATTCTTTAGTTGTCGGTGAGAGTAGTGACATATCGGATACAGTTAGCTAATTTTAATCGTGGCGTCGATGATAAGCTGAATATAACAGAGGAATTTCTTGATTTTTATCTCGCTCAAGGCCACCACCACTGGGTTAGACATTTTCAAAGGCGTAGAAAAAGCTATTGAAAACGTCGGCCTGAGTTGGAATAAGCTTGTTTCTATCGCAACAGATGCGGGCTCCTTCTATGGTAGAAGTTAATGTGGGATTAGTAGCACGAGTGAAAGAACTTATGAAATAGGTCTCCGGTGCAACACAAGAACTCACTACCGTCAACTGCATACTTCATCAAGAGAATTATGCGCAAAATATATGAAAATTAGAAATGTTGTGGATACGGTGGTACAAGTCACAAATTCGATTCGATCACGAGGCCTGAGACACAGAAAATTTAAAAGTTTTCTTGAAGGATGTGGTACTCAATATGGTGATCTTCCTTATTTCTGTAATGTGCGCTGGTTCAGCAGGGGTAAGGTGCTAGGTAGATTCTTTGAGGTAAGAAATGAAGTAGCATTATTCATGACTTGTCAAAACCAGACTGTTCCTCAGTTGCAAGAAGAAACCTGGATTTGTGACTTAGCATACCTGTCTGATTTAAATGGCCATTTAAACGACTTAAAAACCTCATTCCAGGGAAAAAGCCTTCTCATAACACATATGTACAACAGAATTAAACCCTTCAAAATGGCAATGAATATGTGGGTGAAACTACAGTCTGGGAACAGTGCGCATTTTCCGATGCTATCGCAGGTGCGTGTGCTTGCTCTTACTCTCTCTGGAAGCTCTTCGTAACGAGTTTGAGTCGAGGTTTGCAAGTGAGAAATTCCTCTACTATTTTCAGCTCTTTGCAACACCGTTTTCAGTCGATTTTAATAATGTTGCTACCAGATTTCAAATAGAACTGTTCAATTTACAGTATGATGTTTTATTGAAGGACAAATATAAACACTATGAAGGCTTGGCAGATTTTTGTAAGAATGTTCCTCAAAACAGATCTCCGTGGTTGTATGCCCTTGCTTTACGGATATTGTGTATGTTCGGTTCGACGTATGTGTGTGAACAATTTTTTTCTGTTATGAAATTACCAAAGTTCCAATACCGAAACACCCCGTTAGATCACAAATTTACATGCAGTCTTCAATTAAAAATATGTCGAACATTGCATCCTAACATTGAAAACTAACCAAAGAAAAACGAAATGGAAAATGTCGGAAAATTTATTCTT
The DNA here is from genome assembly GCA_026315105.1 of Locusta migratoria. Lineage (NCBI taxonomy): Eukaryota > Metazoa > Arthropoda > Insecta > Orthoptera > Acrididae > Locusta > Locusta migratoria. Next base: position 385,027,425 of record CM048755.1, read on the forward strand.
AATTGTACTGTACAGCTTTGCTTTAAATTGTAGAGACAATTGTATTATGTTCCATTTTCTTTGCCGCGCGAGAGTAGCTGGGCGGGCTGGAGCGCCACGTTGCGGATCGCGAGGCCTCCCGCGTCGGTGTTCGAATCCTGCCTCGGGCATGGACGTGTATGTTGTCCTTAGGTTAGTTTCACTTAGTTTAAGTAGTTTGTAAGCTAGGGACTAATAACCAAGCACTTAAGTCCCATAGATTTGCAAACATTTGAACATTTTTTTTTTCATTCTCTTTATTTTAGAATAGTGTTATCCTCACATTCAATTACATCTACATTATGATGTTCTCATGGTATAAACAAGATATACAATTTTCTGTAATAGGTGTCTATTATATAATTAAGACAGTATATTTTAAAATTAGGATGTCGTAGATCTCAGTGTACTCTTCACGCCAGATCTGTACCCTGTGTTTCCCAAATTTCCGCACTCCACACACTGCATTCTGTTTCTCCGTGGCAGCAGTGCAGAGCGCGTGACGTCACACGGTCAACTCTCCTTCCTTGTGAGCAGCCAGAGCGGCCTGTGCTGACTTCACACCGGCGCTGCCTGTTCTCGCCTGAACTATACGTTAATAATGATAAAGCCGCGGGAGTGGGACTACTAAATGCAAAAACGCAACAAACTTGGGAATTAAAACTGCAGAGCACACAAATAAATCAAAATATCTCGCCTGTACTTAGCTTTATAGCACGGTTGGTGCTACTTGCTACAGAGCTGCCGTCCAACTGAGTCAACTACTACCAGCCATTACTTGAAAACAAGCAAAAGACATAAAATGTTCATTTGATGCGCTGCATTCATTCTCGGGACGCTAATCAGCAACAGCACGCCGTGCAGTGCGGTTGCTCGACGCCATTGCCAGTTGGTCGTTAATTTCTCAGATGCAGCTGCCTGCATCGGCACAGCAGTAGACTGCAGCGGTTGGAGCAGGGAACGCGAGGAAGGCGCTCGTACGGTCGCGTCAGCCAATCGCGTGTGGCGAACTCTTAAGTGGGAAGTTTTTATGCAGCTGCGTGAACGCCGCAATTACAGCCGTATGACTGAAGGGGCGCGTGGTGATGCCGCAGTGCCTTGATAGTGGAGCTCTTCGCAAACACGGTTACGGCGGCCTGCAGACAGCTGCGGCGGAGGCCTGGAATGCTTGGCGATAGTAGCGGCACTCCTCACTGCACTAGAGACGGCACACGCCACTGCAACACCCCACTGGGAGGCGTGTAATACTGCTACTCCATGCTGGATGTTCAAGTGTTCCGTAAAACGACCAAATGTAAAGGCTAAAACAATCGAGGCACATGTGTAATAGCGAGGACGCGAGGTGCCTTACATCTTTGTTCAATCTGAACTTCAGCTCTGTTGTCCGCCTTGGTGATGGACGACGACGCTTCATTTTAAAATGGAGGATACATATTTGAGTATTGCACCACTCGTCCATGAATCTGAAATGGGAACGTATTATTACGTATGTTCATAACTGAGATTTACTTAGCTAAGTATAAAAAATGTAGTGTTCAAAAACTAGTCATCTATTAGGTCAAACGCCAATACGTCTAGCAGAAGCGCATTTTGTGAGAGGTTTGTCTTTGTAACATGCAGCATACTAGGGCATTGAAGTAATTCTTACTGAATAATAAAAATTTGTGCCTGACCGGGGCTCAAACCAGTATTTCCCGCTTAACGCAAACGGTCCCTTTGACCGTCCCGGCCAAACAAGCACGCTCCTCGTCTACAACAATTTTTCACAAGTCACACGCTACCGAAGTAGGGTCACTATTTTTCATATCCTCTTATATCCACCATATCGGATTCCCGCATAAGAAAGGAAGGAAGAAGGAAGGAAGAAAGTTTAGGGTTTAACGTCCCGCCGACAGCGTGGTCATTAGAGACGGAGCTGACGTTCGGATTTTTGGTGAAGGATAGGGAAGGAAAGCGGCCGTGCCCTTTCTAAGGAACCATCCAGGTATTTGCCTGGAGTGAAATCACGGAAAACCTAAAGCTGGATGGTCGGAGGTGGATTTGAACCATCTTCAAAAAATGTTCAAATGTTTGTAACGCTTAAGGGACTTAACTGCGGGTCATCAGTCCCTAAACTTAAAAACGACTTATGAAGTAAGTTATACTAAAAACAGCACAAACATCCATACCCGAGGGAGGGTTCGAACCCTCCGACGGGGAACGGCCTCGCACATCGGTGCGTAGCATCCGTATGTGCTCGGCCCCTCCGCTGCGGCAACGAAGGCAATGTCATCAGGAAATTGGAATAGCTGGCCTAGGGGGGCGGGGGAGGCTGGGGCATGCCAGAGTTGTAAAGGAGAGGGGAAAGGACGGATCCTTGGGGCATGCTGAAGGAGGGTTAGGTGGAAGGTGCGAGAGCTAGAATGAATTATATGGGTGGTAACATAGGAGAGGTGGTGGGAGAAGAAGGAGGCAGTGATCCAGCCGTAGTTGATGGGAAGGGCTAGGTACAGAGTTTTAAAAACATACCCGAATGCCACACGCAGTCATATGTGTGTTTCAGGTCTAGGCATACAAAATTGCAGAACGACAGGAGTTAAGCTGGAGGGAGAGGTCAGTGAGGCGTAGCAGATGGTCGTTAATGGAGAAGGAAGGTCGCAAGTCACACTGGGTGTCAGGAAGGTAGTGGTGTTGTTGGGGAAGGTGACGCATTCGGCAGGAAGTGATTGTTTTGTAAACCTTGCTGAGCACTGGGCTAAGACAGATGGGATGGTAGGAAGAAGTTACTGAGGGAGCTATGTTTGGTTTAGGAAACATGCCGATCTGGGAGATTTTCCACTGAGGCAGTAATCAGTAAAGAAAACGATATTATAGTGGGAGACGAGATCAGTTAGGAAAGGGAAAGGATTCCCCTTGAGGTGGCGGTAGTTGAGGCGGTCATGGCATGGGGCCGTGTTGCGTTTGGTGCGGGGTATCAGCTGTATATGGTGTGCAGTGATTGATATGTTCAGTTCAGAGGGAAGGATGTGGTCCAAGTATTGGAAGCTGGGCGTGAGGGACAGGATGGTGGTATCTGTCCAGACATGGTCGTCAGAGAAGAGAAGTAATCAAATTTGGGTTTGTCAGTGACAATGAAAAAGTCAGAGAGGAAGGAAGCGAAATAGTTGGCCTTGCTGAGGTTATCAGATGGGGGGAGGGGGCTATGTTTGTTCACAGTAAGGCGATTGAAGGCATTCCAATAAATGGAGGAGTGAATGGGGAGATGGGCGTTTAGTCATGTACATGTATGTTGCCAGTCCTGCAGTTTCTTGGCAGTCAGAAGACTGTGCACGTTTTGCTGTATTGCCAGGGGCAGAGCATTGTATCCCAGTCATCGGTGTGGTGATAGGAATTGTAGAGGAGATGAATCGTGGAGGAGAAGGACGGCCTGTTGGGGAAGGGTGGGGCGGTGAAGTTGAACGGCTTTGGTGGGGATATGTCAGAGAAGGTCCGTTGGAGAAAGGAGGCAGCATGATTAATGTCGTTGGGGCTATGGAGAGCATGAAGGTGAAGTTCGACCTGTTGGGTGATGGATTGCTGGTAGGCATACCAGTACACTCAGGAATGGTTGTGTATTAGTGTGAGAGGAGGGGCAGGGTGGGAGATATGTGGGGGGGGGGGGAGGCAAGGCTCTGAGAAATGGCGAGGAGGACATGACGACATTTGGGGTGGCGTGCTGACAGATCGCGTATTCTGACTGATTTTTAAGGAGGGGTTGTTACCGAGCCAGGTGACACTGGAAGAGGCCAATGGCAACCCCACCTTGTGTAAGGGGACAAAGAAAGTCGGTAAGTGAAGGAGAGGAGAAAGGAGTCCACGCTCTGTTGGCAGAGGTTGTGCATGAAGAGGTGCTTATTGGTACAAAGGAAACGGATGTTGGTGTAGAGAAGGTAATGGTGCTGCTGTGCTATGATGGATGTAAGGGAAGGGGGAGAGGGGGAGGGTTGCTGGAAGAGAAACGGCTGAAACTAGGTTGTCGAGGCAGGAGAAGGAGAAGTAGACCTGGTTGTGAGAGTAGGTGGCTTTTGTGAAAACAAATGATGTCCTCAGGGTGGGATGGAGGGAGTTGTTGGGGTGGAGGGGAGATGTACAGGATGGACTGGGACGGTAAGTTTAGAGCTGACAGGAGAGGCTTCGGCTTTGCATCTGTAGGAACAAGTGGGTGAGCGGCGGCACAGGTGAACAGGAGGGGGGACGGCGAGGTTGGGGCAAAGTTTCAGGAAATGGGGAGCTTTATAATGGGGACAGGTAGGATGTTTTTTGCAGTTTTATGTGATATGATCATTACAGGTACGCAATTTCTGGCAACGATAGCACTGAGGACAGCAACGGGAGGGGTCAACTTTGTGGCGGCGATTGAAGATGACAACACGGTACTACAGCCAGCATCGACACCATATCTCGCGCATGTGCAAATCATGCGTTCCACTGCCCTTCTCAAGCAACCTACTCTTTGTGGCAACGAAGAAGAAAATGTCTTAGCTGCTCATTGCACCCACATAATTCTAAGCTGTAGTTTTAGGGTGCTGCGTGACCACATCCTCGGAAATGCGATATATTCGAAAAAATAGGCAAACATTTGTGACAAGCGAGAATACAAACGCGAAGACGAGAGGGAAAAGAAATTGTCTATCGCAGAGCACGATTATTGCTTTCCATTCAACAACGTAACACCTTTCACTACACAGCGATGTTTAATCTTGCTGCCTGTAACCTTGTAATCGTTTAAGATCTCTTGACGGTGTTGACCGCCAATGCGCCATTGATTGACATTTCACCATAAGAAATCCTACCAAGTGGATTTTCAGAAATCTTCTGTGCATAAAAGAACAATAGTTAGTGTGTACCTATTTGAGAAGTAGAGGAGGTTATAATGTCTCTTGTGGTTGAAGCGGTGCTACCAGATAGCGACTGAGCACACATTGTCTATCAAAATCTATGTATTAGACCCATACGTCGAACACGTCATGCCAGTGGCGCATGCGCAGAAGCTCCACAAAAGGAGCATAGATGAGCCGGCCCCTGACCCTGATGCCTATTTTCACTGTATCTAGTAGCAATGCAGTATATCGCGATATATTTAAGTGCCCGATGTATGTTAGGTTTAACAGAATTCAAATAAAAATAACTGATAAATACACAAGGCGTCAGGAATTGGGGTGTTCACGTGCTCTTACTCAGCAGCTGCCACTGGACAATGGAAATGCCCAGTGTTGTCCGGACGGCGTCTGAATGTTGTGACAGAAAATTGTCCGAGGTCACACTTTGGGGCAGTTGAGGGGAAGCGGCGTTTTTTGTGGCAAAGCTGCCGGAAATGGAGCGAAACCGGCTGGCTGCGGGAGACGCCGTATTTCAGGCAGCGTGACGCCACGCTCCTGCTTTACACGCTGCAGCAGCCATAAACGCCGCCACCGGCTCGCCTTTCTGCACCGCCCTTTCTCCCGGTCGCCGTCAAAACCTTTATGCCTTTCTGCAGCTGCCGATCTTTTGTTTCCTCTCTCCCAATGAAACCTGTGCTCGGGCTGGATTACCTCTGAGCGTTTACAGCTTAGATGATGCTTCACATCGGAGTAGTAAAGTGTTGATTGATATTTCCTGCGCGAGTCATACGACTGGAGCACGTAACTGGTTGCTACCGACTACACGGACTTCGTGCAGACGATTTCATAACTGCTAGTCGACCAGTATCGCTACTGACCATGACCTATAAGCTACTTGAAACGTCCATTCTAAACCGCATTCGAGAGACCATTGAACAAATCATTCCTGTCGAGGAAGGTGTGTCCCGGCAGAGTGGCCGAGCGCATTGAGGCACTATGTTCCGATGCGCGAGGCCGTTCCCCGTCGGGAGTTCGAATCCTCCCTGAGCATGGGTGTTTGTGCTGTCTTTAGTATAGGTTAGTTGATAAGTAGTTTGTAAGTTTAGGGACTGATGACCCCGCAAGTTAAGTCCCATAAGCTTAACAAACATTTGAAAAAGGTATCTTTAGAAAACATCGGAGCTGCTGTGATCAGGTCTTAACGTTGACAATTTTAGTAGAAGCTGGATTGCAACGAGGTCTTAAATCAGCTGCAGGTTTTGTGGACCTTGCAGCAACTTATGACACTGTGTTGAGGGAAGTGTGTTGGTGAAATTTATCCAAGTTATCCCATGTGAAAATCTTGCGTTTGTAATGAACTTCATGCTTTCCGACAGGCTCTTTAAGGCAGTGGCGAAGTCACTGGGGGTAGGGGCTAATTGAAATAGTACACATGTAATAAATCACAACGTAAATATAATTTCCAAGCACAAATGAACTTGACAATGGATCGTGATGCCGCCTCTGAGAACGTGTGCTTTTGTTACTATGAGCTGTTTTAAAGTCGCCACGACCAGCTTTGATGCTGCCGGTTTTGTTACTGCTATGCTGAAGTTACGAGCAAATTGTTCATATGCGACGACCCACTGCTTAGCAGGTCAGCGGCGCCACCGAGTGGAATCTTATGACAAATAATAGTGTTACTTTAGTTGAATTTTTATACACAGTCTCATGTTAAATAAACAGTAAAGACCTTTCTGTCTGCCTAGTGTCCGCATCCGTAGCTCAGCGGTAGCGTCGCTGACTACCACGCAGAGGGCCCCGGGTTCGATTCCCGGCAGGGGACTGGGTGTTGTGTGTTGTCCTAATCATCTCATCATCACTGGCACGTAAGTCGCCCACGCGGCGTCAACCAAAAACACTTACACTAAGGTGGCCGGACAAACCCGCAAGGGTTCTCCCGGCCAAGGCCATACACACATTTCATTTCTGCCTAATGACATAGAAGCTGCTTAATTATTTTACGAGCTGATTAAATAAACTCCATTTCCACCACGTTGCTCCTCTTCCACTTTCAAATTAATTCGAGCCTACTCATTTTATTTCTTGTGCAACTGTCTTCGTATCATAATTGGTTGAATTATAAAAAGTGTAAAAATAAGTCTTAGATTAATAAATTCAATAGGTTTCTTTTCTTTCCGGACCGCAGCAATAAATATGTCAGAGAATGACATTTTAAGTTAATAATTCGTCCAGTTTGCGGTTGTAAATATTTATTTATAATGTACTACCACAGTCTAACATATACAGTCACGACACTTCCGCGTATTTTTGTTATACACTGCGACAGCAGCGCTCCAAGCGGAGGGCAAGCTACTTTTATGAATACGATAGTGGATGAGTGCGAATAGTATCGTTTATATTGATTTTAACACATTTTTTTACATTAGAGAACGTATGTAGTATCATAAAATAGATAATAACTTAAAAATAGCTCCACCTTTGTCTTTCTTTGGTTTCCTAAGATCCCTGACACGGTACATTGCGGCACAGTTTATTTACTGTTATCTTGTAACCAACATGGTTATACTGAATAATTTAATTTACTATTAAAAATAGAAAAATGGCTAGGAAACACCGAATACCCGCCCTTTGGCAGAAAGACGTGTTTTTTCTTCTGAAGAACGTTAACGTTTCTCCACTACAATTCCAGTGAAATCAGTGACGGTAGAACGTAGGAAACGAATGTAGAATGCAATAACTACGGTATTTAACATACCAAAACATACCAAATCAGCCACCACAACTGTCACTGAAGGAAAGCATCAGAAACGTGATAAGAAAACTGAAAAAGCAATCAAAATGTATTCAACAAAGAAGAACCTAATTCCACAATTGTTGCTACAGCTGAACATCAAACGGCAAGAATCTTCAAGATATTGTCTTCTTAAGCAAAAGTAATCACACTCAAAAGAATATGCGCTTATAATAAAGACGAGTGATGCCTAAACATTTGCGAATCATTAGACCCATATCACAACGATACGTGTCAAAACACTCTGTCATAGTAAGAACACACCAAAATAGAAATTTATGTTTCTATTACGTTTATATTCCACTTACTTTCAGCGGAATAAGCTGCAAATATACACATATTCGTAAGTATTGGTTCATGACGAAGTTCTTCGTTATACCACTGAATCAGTAAGTTCGACTGTTTTTACATTACTTTCCGTATTATGTATGCCTCTTGATATATTACTAATGCTTGTAACACAAAAAATTATATTAACTATTTCGTTAATTATGCACACAAATAATTACAGACAAACATCACTCTTTCGGCGGCTTGCCCACCGCTAGGAGCGCTAGTGTCGTTGAACTGTCAGTTGGTAACAATTTTCACAGCAGTGAGTGTCGCGACTGTATGTGTTAGACTGTGGTACTACATCAGTTTCGGCTTTTATAGCCATTGTCAAGTACGTCTAGATGGGCCTGACGTCTATATTGCATCAGTAGTATTCTGTCATATAACTGCCACACTTATAAGGTGGTAATTTAATGTTTGTTTTGACAGTTACGTATTTTGACAGTTAACTACTAAGATGCTCTATGTAAACATTGAGTACTTTTTGACAGTTACGTATGTTGACAGCTAACTACTAAGATGCTCTGTGTAAACATAGAGTATCTTAGTAGTTAGCTATCAACATACGTAACTGTCAAAAAGTACGTAATTTATCAAAATAAATTGTCTTCTACTACGTTGAAAGAAAGCTGAAACACTTTCTTCTGTCATCCTCTTGAACGTTTCCCAAAACTCTCGTACACAGTCACAGTACACTCTCTAATAGTAAAACCAATGCTCTTCACTCCGTTATTTCTCTTCCTTTTCTGCTCTTCCGTTATATCTCCTAATTTGTCTATTATTACACTTCCTGTTCTCTCCCTCTTCCCCCTTCCTCCATGCCCATTGCAGCCATAATTAAAACCCAACTGTTTTGTATTCCTGACGTATTTATTATTTATCAAATACGAATATAAACTGGGGGTATTTAATTTTGTTACCTGTTCTGTTTCAAACTTTTAATTTTTCTAGATTTAGTATAACTACTGTAATACACGATTGTTCTTTGTTTTTCGGCCTCCTTCTCGGCAGTTGCAGTTATATGATATTGGAAATGTAAAATATGTAGGCCGTGGTGGAATGGCCTAGCGCTCTAAGGCGCCTTGCTGCAGAGCGCGCGCCAGCCGCGGTGGCCGAGCGGTCTGCGGAGTGTCAGTCACGGTCTGCACGGCTGCTGCGGTCGGGAGTTCGAAACCTCCCTCGGGCACGGATGTTTGTGCCGTCATTAGTATAAGCTAGTTCATAAGTAGTTTGTAAGTTTAGGGACTGATGACCCAGTAGTTAAGTCCCATAAGCTCTACAAACATTAGATTTTTTTCTAATAAAGCCTATGTCATTCCAAGCATGTTTGTCAATTTTTATCTCTCTATCTACATTATTCCGTGATTTATTAAGTTTTCAAATTTATACTGACTTTTAGACTACCCAGTACATGGTTATGGTCAGTATATGAATCCTGGTAATGCTGTTCTTTTTTTTTTTAATTATTATTATTGGGTTTTTCTGTTCCATAGGACCCAGTTAAGGAGTGAGACTCCATGGTCATGGAACAAGTCGATACATTGTTACACATGAATGGTAATAGAAAATTTTTAAGTAGTCCTTTGCACACGACAATCTTAAGACAAAGTGAAAAGAATCAATAAAGAAAAAAATGAATTAGCTTAATTGTTTAACTTTTCTAGGAGTTCCTCGACAGAATAAAAGGAGTGAGCCATGAGGTAACTCTGCAATTTAGATTTGAAAGCGTGTGGATTAGTACTAAGATTCTTTAGTTCTTGTGGCAGCTTATTGAAAATGGATGCTGCAGAATACTGTACACCTTTCTGCACAAGTGTCAAGGTGGTGTGATGCAAATGTAGATTCGACTTCTGTCTAGTATTCACCGAGTGAAAGCTACTAACTCGTGGTAATAAGCTGATATTATTAACAACAAACGACAAACGACATTAAAGAAAAAAACGTATTTTGACGCCAGAGTCAAAATACCCAGACTACTGAAAAGGGGTCGACATGACGTTCGTGAACCTACACCAGATATTGCTCGAACAGCCCGTTTTTGAGCCAGAAATATCCTTTTTGTATCAGACGAGTTACCCCAAAAAACAATGCCGTACATCATAAGTGAGTGATAGTAAGCGTAATAGACTACTTTTCGTGTCGAAAAATTATTTATTTCAGCTATTGTTCTAATGGTAAATATAGCAGAATTTAGTTTTGGAACAATATCCTGAACATGAGCTTTCCATGACAGCTTACTGTCTATATGAACACCTAGAAATTTGAACTGTTCAGTCTCACTTATCATATGCCCATTATGTGTAATCAAAATATCAGCTTTCGTCAAATTACGTGTTAGAAATTGTAAAAACTGAGTTTTACTGTGATTTAACATCAACTTGTTTTCTACAAGCCATGAAATTATCTCTTGAATTGCATTATTTGATACTGTGTCAATATTACGAGCAACATCCTTCACTACCAAGCTGGTATCATCAGCAAACAAAAATACTTTACAGTCACCATTTCGAAAACACATCATTTATATAAATAAGAAACAGCAACGGTCCCAAAACAGACCCCTGGGGCACCCCACATTTAACTGTGCCCCATTGCGATTGTACGTCATACCCATTTTCTACACTGCGGAGAATTACTTTCTGTTGTCTATTATTAAAGTAAGAGGTGAACCAGTTGTGAGCTACTCCCCGTATTCCATAATGTTCCAACTTCTGCAACAATATTTTGTGATCAACACAATCAAACGCTTTTGTTAAATCAAAGAAGACGCCTAATGTCCGTAGCCTCTTATTTAACCTATCAAGTGCCTCACAGAGAAACGAAAATATAGCATTTTCAGTCGTTAAACCACTTCTAAAACCAAACTGTATGTTTGACAACAAATAAGGTGAACTGAAATGATCAATTAATCTTGAATATATCTTCTACCTGCTGCTGCTGACCAGACACTTCCTTCACGACTGAAAAGGTGGTTTTAATTTTATCCCTAGAGTTTGCTATTCCTTTTGCTTACCACATAATTTTTGCATTCTTAATGACATTTTTCAGAACCTTACCGTACTGTTTGTAATGAGTTACTGCATCTTCAATCTGACTGCTTCTAACATTTTGATACAATTCCCGCTTTGTTCTACATGATACTCTTATCCCCTTTGTCAGCCACCCTGGCTGTCTGTTACTGGAAGTACCTGTTTTAGCGTTCTTACGGAAAGCAACTTTCAAACAGCATAAGAAATGTGTTCAGAAAAGCATTATCTTTATCATCTGCATTATCAGCACTATAAACATTTGCAAGGCTTGTTCCTTAATTAGGCTTTAAAAGGTCTCAATTGCAACTGGATTAACATTTCTGAGTAGTTGATATTTATATTTAACATTTGTTTGAGAACAAATATTTCTTAGAATTAAAATTTGGGCATCGTGGTCTGATAGGCCATTTACTATTCTGCTGACAGAGTGCCCCTCTAATAATGAAGAATGAACAAAAATATTGTCAATGGTGGAACTGCTATCTCCTTGCACTCTCGCTGGAAAAAATACTGTTTGCATCATGTTATAGGAATTAAATAGATCTAACAGCTTACTTTTTCTTGAGCTATCACCTACACAATTAATGTTGAAATCTCCACACACAATTAAAGTTTTATACTTACTATACAGTGAACCCAGAACCAATTCCAGCATGGGCAGAAACATTTTAAAATCAGAGTCAGGGGACCTATAAATAACAACAATTACTAGTTTAGTTCCATGAACATTAACAACTCCTGCACAACATTCAAATATCTTTTCTGTGCAGTGTTTAGAAAAATCAATTGACTCCGATGAAAAATCGTTTTTTACATACATGGCCACTCTACACACTGCAAGGAACTCCTAGAGAAGAAGGCAGCTAACCTGTATCCTGGCAAAGGAAGTGTCTGAATTGTCACATCACTTAAAAAGTGCTCTGAAATACCAGTAATCTAAGAATCAGTAGCAATAAGCAGTTCATTAACGTTATCTCTGATACCCTATATATTTTGATGAAAAATGGTAATTCCCTTATTGCTTAGATTTTTAGACTTTATCAAAGGCGGTTCCTTCGTTAGAGAGACTTCCGCTTCATTAGTCGAATAACTTATCATTAGGCCCCTCAGTTAGCCTAGGGCCTTAATAATATATGCAGCGCGGCACAAAATATCCATGCCCGAGGGGGATTCTAACCCCCGACCGTAGTGGCCGTGCAGAGCGTGACTGGCGCTCCGCAGACCGCTCGGCCACCGCGGCCGGCCACTCAATGTGTCTTCCGATGCACAGTTCCATTTGCACACAGAATGTTTCTGCTTATTAACGACCAAACTCCAGGATTCTTTTCCCGGGAGGAGCCCCTTTGCCTATACTAATAAAAAGCTATTACCATTCGTTAATTTTAAGGTATTTTCACTTAGTTGAATAACCGAACACTAACCAGGATTCTGGGCATACCACACGATACCATACCATGTAAAACAGACACTTTCCTTTCATCGCAAACTATTCAACCTGCAGTCATGTATTCGGATTTTGGTATGCACGTCGGTTTATAAGCACGAATGTTGCTGCCATCTGCAATATTTAAACGGTGTCGGCATTTACTAAAAAATGTTCAAATGTTTGTTAATCTATGGGACTTAACTACTGTGGTTATCGGTCGCTAGACTTACAAACTACTTAAACTAAAGTTAGGGGAATTCAAAAACCATGCCCGGGGAGGACTCGAACCTCCGACGGGGAGCCACCGCGCGCTTTTCAGCAAGGCGCCTTAGAGCGCGGTCCCCGGTATTTACTTTCTTCGGAATTCTCACCCAATCATTTATATACTCACCTTGCGCCCGGCAATGTTGACCATCCTTGATAAGACAGGTTTCCTTATCGATGTTGAATTTCATTCCATTACTCACATTGCAGAGGAATCAAGTAGCTTACGAAACAGTACGGAATCCAAGGCTGTCGGCCAGAACGCTGGCTGACTGACTCAGACGACACATGGTGATCGACCGGCGTGAATCAGCAGTGGACGAAGCTCTGACTGGAAATACCGCGCTGCAAGCCCGGCTGCTCGGATGTGTTTCTGATAACTACAGCACTACAACTGGAAGCCCACATAACCGCTGCTATAAAAGCGACGGCAGCTGGATCAATCTTAGGCAGCATCCACTGAATACTGTGCCCAGCGAAACCTTCGCCCTGGAAAATTAGCGTTTAGAAAGGGTCGAAGAAAGGTCCAGTAAACCCCTTGCCTAACAGGTAGAACAGTTGAGGGACACTACCTGGAGGTTTCCGAGCTAGCATTTTCAAGTCATTACGACACACACACACACACACACAGAGAGAGAGAGAGAGAGAGAGAGAGAGAGAGAGAGAGAGAGAGAGAGAGCAGTATTTTATCAGTTATTTTGTTGATATCAATGAGCAAATGTTTTTATTGACTAATATTCAAAAATTACCTAAACTTCTTTCTTTTTGAGAAAATGTATTTCATAATACATACACAAAAATTAGCTTCAAAGCCCAAGCGGAGTAACAAATAAATAATAAGTGATGACATATTTTAGAGCGCCAGTTGCTGGCCTGCGGTGTGGTGGACATAGTTTTAGCCTTCTAAGTCAGGATCAAGTATTCAAGAAGCAGGTGACCCAAAGAACATTAAAGAATATATTATAAAATCTCATTCCAAGAGTGAATGTTTAGATAACCAACAAACTGACACAGTTAAAAAAAATGGAAAACTTGTTAGGGATGTGATTCTCGATGAATCTGAGTAGCTTAAGAATATAGAAATTGTTGTAGATAATTGTAATGTAAACGAAAATGCACCGGAAGGCAGCGAACTAGAAGAAAAGAGCAAATTATGAAGGATTCACTGAAAGTAAGACTAATATTTTATTTTTGACCACTCAGTGGAGTGACTTTCACCTTTTCCTGAAAATCTAAAAGATGAATTACTACAACAGGTAGTAAAACTGTTTTTATTCTATTTGTCGAAAACAAATTGTACAAACCTTTGTATCATTTACAGACCACAGAAGATGCTTTTAAAATAAAAAAAGCGAAACGCGTCTGGTGTAAAATAAATCTCTTAATTGCAGTCAGCATAAGACAGATTATCTCTTATAATCAATTATAAAACACATATTTTGACGTTTACTGCACTGTATTAATACAGAAAACACTGAATTTTAATTTTTCCAAAGCTGATTTCATAAAGTGGCACTGAAAGGGTTAACGTCGCGTCGACTGTTATTATCGTTAGATTTTAAGCTTTGCTCGTATTTGAGATTGTAGGAGGGCGAGGAAGCAACCATGGGTTCCTTAAGGAATAGTTCCATAATTTGCCTGGAATGATCTCAGAAACCGCGGTAAACTAAATTTAGTATGACCATCAAGAGAATATTGAGCTCCAATTTCCCTATGCGCTAACCCTGTTGGGGTATGATTAACAACAAACGGAGTAAATCGGTCAACTATAAAAAGAACGAAATAGATTTTACGGAGACTTAGCAGCAATGAAGGGGGTTAGAGTCTTTTGCGTCACTCGCAGTACCATCAGCACTATAATCACAACACATCTTCTTACACAAAGTACTCTTATTGAATAGTCGAAATATCAAGTGACATTATGATCGCCGGTCAGTGGTGTAGTTTAATTTTAACTATTAACTTATAAAAAGTATTCAAGTGTTGGACTCGCGTAGCTGGAATAAGAACTATACTTTGAGGATGATTAGTTTATGTTTTTTAAAAATAATTCGATTTCCATCACACTTGTGTGATTGTCATTTACGAATGTTTAAAATCATCTTATTAGAAGAATAAAGATATCTTTATTTACATTTTTTATGTAGCTATTTACATTTTGCGATAAACTAAGACAAGTTTTTGTACGTAGGAGATAGGTTTCAAAGAATCCTCTTCGTGCTTCACAACCATTTTTTGCAGTCTTTCATACCGTTTCATGTAGACTTTTATTTTATTAATTTTTAGTTTTACCTCCTCTCTGCCCTTACCCGCATGCTGAATTTCCTGTTTTTCTTTTCAAACGCCTAATTACGTAATTGATTTTAGGACTTGGTTTAACAACCGTGTTCTTTTGTGGCGTCAGCCTTGTAACAACAGAAACTATCAACGGAGTAGTAAGAAAACTAAGAAAGCCTGGGAAAATCCGGCACCTAAGAATGCATCTAGAGCCAACCAGCAGCAGACACGCCAGCGCCGCACATATGCGACTTTTTGTATTAATTGTTCCTTTTACTTTTTGTATTCATGAAAAAGTCCAAGACCTTGCACTTTTCTCCAAATAGACTTATTCATGCGGAAATAACATTCATGCAATTCGGCTGTCGGTAGAACTTATCCCGGAAATCACTTCTGGTTCGCCGTGGTGGAGTAGCCGAGCGGTCTAAGGCGCCTCGCTGAGGGGTGCGTGGTTGCTCGCCGTTGGAGGTTCGAGTCCTCCCTGGAGTATAGGTGTGTGTTGTCCTTAGGTTAGTTTAACTTGGTTTAAGTAGTTTGTAAGCCTAGGGACTGATAACTAAGCAGTTAAGTCCCATAGATTTACGAACAATTGAATTGAATTGAACTACTGGTTCGAAATCTGCAGTCTTGTTTGCAGGTCTCAATTCTAGAATATCTTCCACCAAATTTCGGAAAAGATGGACATTTATCTTATTTCTTTTGTTAGAAATAACGCAAATAATATTTGTCTCATTATTTGTACTCCAAACTGCGACGAGAATGTTGCATGCGAAAACTGTTTGCTACAGAAATTTAATGCTGTTTACTTGTTACGTTAAACCCTCTTCCCCTGCTAGTCCGCTAAAAAATTATTATCATTTCTCCGAATTAGTCGTCGCGTAACAAAATACTGTTATCATGATAAGTTCAAATTTTTGTAAATCTAAAGGACTTAACTACGTTGGTCATTAGTCCCTAGGCTTGAAAACTACTTAAACTAACTTAATGTAACTTATGCTAAGGACAACACAAACACCCATGCCCGAAGGAGGACTCTAATCTCCGACTGCGAACGGTCACGCGCACCGCAGCGAGGTGCCTTAGTGCGCACAACTATTCTGCGGCGGCAGAGACGAGATCCTTCGAACTTTTGTTGTGCCCTATGCTGGTGCCATAGCAGATGGGTTCCTTCTAGTGGACGATAAAGCCTGTCTCCTGATTGGTGGACAACATGATTGACACCGAGGGAATTGAACTAATGGAGTGGCCAGCTAGTTCACCGTACTTAAGCCCGGTTGAGCATGTCTGGGATGCACTTGACATACGCATTGCTGCCAGACCAGCGCCTCACACAACGGTTGCAGAGCTGGATGTTACACTCATGTTAGAATGGCCAATTATCCGATAAGAACTGACTGATAACCTCATACTATCCATGACACGCAGGTGCGCAGCTGTACCGGCAATCCGAGGCGATCACACACCATATAAGAGTGCAACGAAAATGCCCTTTTCGCTATTATGGTGCCTCACTCTAAGTAAACACCATGTAAACCTCAAAGTCTTAGGACAGCAACAAAATATCCTACTGTTCCAGACACAAATTACAAGCACCCAATCTAATATATAAAAATGAATGTTTGTGTGTTCGTATTTTATGCGCGGCCGTACTGTTCAACGGATTGTGATGAAACTTTGTCAACATATTGCTTGCACTTTCGCGATGGTCATAGGCACCATTAAATGACTGTACGACAAATAGTCCAGGAGATATGACGTAATAAACAATGAAATGCGCGGAAAAGTGCTGCATCATGCGACGTCTGCTTCTAAACCACTGTACCGATTTCAACCAAATTCCTTCCATGAGGTAACAATTGACGGAGGGGTAAAACTGGTTACGACATACAGTTCAAGAGATATGACGTCATAAACTATTATATGGCTGAAAACCTGTGGCATCATGCGACATGCGAATAAAGACAATTTATTCATCCTAAAATCCTCATGACATTTTGGACACTTGACCTGCAAAACAAGAGGAATGTCACTGTCACATAAAATTTCTGATGGTGCATGACGGAGGATACTTTACATATGGACGTCGTCAGATTCTACAGTTGTATTCCGATCCTGATAAAATTTTTAAATATAATTGAACAATTCAGTTCATCAGTGCATTATTAATATATTCAGATTACCTGCAATCATTTCAATTAATTAACACGACTAAACAGTTAATTTTCAGATTTCGGCGAAGTTTCGAATGAAATAAAATTTCTGAAAATTCTAGCAGCTCTCTGAAAGTTACATTTTTCAGGGTGATAATCATCAAAGAAAAATTTCAAACATAAATATTGCTCACACCATGTGAATTTTATGTAAGCAATTTAAAGTAAGAAAATTAAAAAAAAAAAAATGCTTCAGTGGAAAGCATACTTCATTCAGATTTTTAAATGACGAATTTTTGGCTGTCAGCTTTGATGCATACCAAGCGAACCGAATCAATGGGGTGAAAACCACCAGCAGAAGGAATTTGTTGTTACCAACGTATGGTTTTAATGCGAATTGGAAAATAAGTAGATAACACGCCATAATGTGACGTAATCCGCAAACCAACTGAGCTAATTTGACACGTAACATGTTGTCACCTAAAATAGCTGATAACGTGGGGGCATAAAATTTCGATTGTGTTTTCTCTTTTTTCTCTTTTCCTATGGCCTACTCGGACGAAATATTTTAGGAACTTGTAAGGTGTATCTAGCTCTACCTTTCATACAATTTGAGGGAAATCGGTGTTTACCATACCGTGACCTCTCCTGATTAGACAGCATAGCTACTCCTCGCGTGTTTCTGTCAATGTTTATTTTCACTGAACGACTTCTACTTTGTGCTTTTACGATATACAGATTCCCTAAGGATAGTGCAATGTGAACCAGAGAAAACATAGTTAATGGTACGGCAGTTGCAGAAAAAAATTCATGCAGTACTGTAAAATTCAATGTAAAAAGTGTCTCTTCAATACCAAACTTACGAAAATCGTACAGCTTGGTAATCTAAGAACTGGAAAAACCTTATTCTGTGTTTACTGTGATTTACTACAGCTGACAATTTCAATTAAAGTACGTAGTTCCGCTGTTATCCTGAGATGGACACTATGGTTATCGAATCGCACAGGTAGTCTTTGGTTTATCTCTGTTTCTTCAGTGAATCGCCGAATGATATTTAGGTTACACAAACGTATATCTTGTTAATTGCTGCGACACTAAATTTGCCTCCCAAACGTTCGTCACTTAGCAGATCTACCAGCTCTGCACATATAAATAAAATAATTCGAGCTTCTCAGCCAAACGAGGAACGAGAGGCAAATAATGAAGCAGATATCGTTTACGAATTGCAAATTCGCGGGTATCAGAATCTGAAGATCAACATGTGGCGAGAAACGAAAGTAAACGTTTATGTGCTGCTCGATCACGTGCTTCTGAATCAGAAGACCAACATGCTGTAAGAATTGAATGGCAACGTTTAGTAGCTGTTCGATGTCGACGAACTGTATATGTTGATCTGAATCGTGCTGCATCTCAATATGATGTTGACTACGATTACAGTTTGCATCCCATTGTATATATCGGCAAAATGGGTAATGCCTGCGGGTAGTGCAGTTGATTGAAGTTCAAGAATGAAACACCAGGAATGTGCTGCGCGAATGGCAGAGTTAAATTACCGACATTGCACCCACCACCTGAGCCATTGTTGTCATTGCTTTCACGGGACTCGCCTTATTCCAAACACTTTTTGCAAAATATTCGCAAATATAATTCGGCGTTACAAATGACGACACAGACATCCATGCCCCAGGGGGGATTCGAATCCCCGACGGGGAACGGCCTCGCGCATCGTAGCATAGCGCCTCAAGGCACTCGGCTGCACCACCGAGGCCTGGCTAGGCTGGCGATTGCTTGAAAAATCTAAGGGTTTAGCAAGTTTCTCTGTCACAATTTTACGCTGTAACAGAAGCATCAATATCAGATACTCAAAGAAGTGAACCCCCAGTTATCTGAAGCACCCGCTGCCCCTGAGTGAATGATGCTTTTTTTTAAAAAAGTCTTTCAACTATTCAAGACTTGTAACGCAAACGTTATACAGGATAATCTGCAGAGATTTTATCTACTATTATCTTTTACAAACTCATCTAAAACAAAATTATTCATTTCACCTGTCTAGTTTCGTGTTCGGTAGTGAAGTAGGTTTCGGAAAGTAAAAATACAATCTCATTATAACATTGCGCCCTTACCGTCTTACAAAACAGTTCCCGTGATGCAAGAAGTGAAATGTAGATACGTTGTCGTAGAAATGACGCCGCGGCGGAATAGCCTTGCGCGTTGAGGCGCCGTGTTGGGGTGCGCGCGGCCGTTCGCCTCGGGCATAGGTGTGTGTGTATTGTCCTTAGAAGTAGTTTGTAAGCCTAGGGACTAATAACCAAGAAGTTAAGTCCCATAGATTTACGAACATTTCATTTGCAGAAAAGGAGCCTAGCAATATTATTACATAACCTGGTTTTAAGTACTACTATCTATTACTATTACTCATTCAAAACATTAATATCTGCGAGGAGAGCATATTTTAAGGGATTTTCACTGGGCGACATTGGAAGGATGATCCCGGGGTTCCGGGGACCCTCCCCCGGAAAAATTTCAAAATATTGATGTCTAATACAGTATTTTGGAGCCCTTTTTTTTAATTAAAATCAAAGGTGCTTAATTTTTCCTTAATAGATTTTTATTCATATATGTTTTAAGGATAAATAAAAATGTTTGTGGAACAGTACTAAATTTGGACTTTGAAGAAATCATTTATGTCTCCTACTTTTGTTAAACAATCTTTCAATTATATATACGTGGCGTCTGTTCCGAAAGAGTAGACGTCACTTCTGATCCTGCAGTTGTTATTCTTTAATATACATAGAATATATGACATCAACTGCGATTGGGCAAAGCTGAAAATGTGTACCCAGCCGGAATTCGAACCCGGGTCTCCTGCTTTCTAGGCAGTTGCGCTGACCCCTACACCACTGGGGACACAGTGATCACCGCACCTGCAAGGACTACCTAGGCACGCCTCCCGTCAGATACAAATTCCCAGCTTCACCCTGCCCACAGTACTCAAACTCGTAGTGATGAAACTAATTCCCGTAAGAGTAAGGGCTTCAAACTTGCCCACCCCTCCCAACAAACGATTGATCATTGCCCGTCACCGGCATATTATAATACACATGTGGCGTCTGTTCCGAAAAACTAGATGTCACTTCTCATCCTGCAGTTGTTATTCTTTAATATTCATAAAATATATGACATCAACTGCGATTGGGCAAAGCTGAAAATGTGTACCCAGCCGGGATTCGAACCCGGGTCTCCTGCTTTCTATATTCTATGAATATTAAATCTTTCAATTGTTTTTATTGTCTTTAATTTGTTAGGTAGTTCAATAGATTACAGTACCTGTTATAAGTTCGCTTTAATTTGATATGGCTATTAAATGAAAATAGTTTTAAATTAAACTAATATCAGTACTATGATTACTTAAAATACCTTCCTGTGTACTTTCTGTAAAAGTTAATACATCATTATTTGTCTTAAAAGCTCATATTACGTTATGGTTCCTCAATTTGTATTTTTTCTCTAGAGAATTCTGTACACCAACGGGAAAGAAACACAATTACAATTTTTAGCTATCTAAGAAAAGTACTTAATTCTGAAGAAAATGAGATGCTGGTGCTAAAAACGTCATTAAAGAACGTAAAGTTCTAGTGTAACAGTTTTCTTTCAAAGAGTATTGAACAGTAACTTGTAAGACTGTAGGTAAAAACAATTCTTTTGTCATATTCATAAATGTTTTAATGCACACAAGAAACAATTTTCAAGAAAATTTTAAAGGGTAATGAAATTACTGGGTTTACAAAATATTTTGATAAAAAAAGTTACAAAGTCCTTAACTGAAAGAATCGAAGAACATCAAATTTAAAGGTTATGTCATTTGCAAAAACTTTTTTACAAACTCTTGGTCTTGATACAGTTCAAAACCGGGCAGCTTCCTTCTTCTCTCTTTCTTCTCTAGGAACTTCGCCACGGATGGCCTTGGGTCGAAAAAGGCTGTCCCAACACCGTTGAGAGCGATGCGCATTCTGGAGTTGAGAGCTTCTCGTGACAGGCCAGATTGTTTGATTTTAAAGTCGTAGGTAGTGACACTGCTCTTTCAGGACCTGCACTCTGCGGTGCCAGAGAAATATACGACTGCACCAACTTTCTTAGTATCGAGTGAGGTTGAGATACTTTCAAAAAGTGGTACAGCCCTCCAGCAGATGATGTCATACTAGACGGAGCAGGGAGTTTTTCTGTTGCAAACAACCCTACAACGTTATCAGTAAAATCTGCTCGAAGATAGCACATTCAAAATGGAATTTCAAAATTATGGCCTTGGTACATTTTGGCGAAAAGCAGAAGCCGAATATCCTGTTACAGTTGACAGAGCTCTAAGAACGTTAAGACAGTTCGGTACCACTTATAGACATCAGAGATCAGAGTGGCTTCTCAAAGCTACAGACAATAAAAAGTAAGACCAGAAACCGTCTCAATGTGGAACATGACCTGAGATGCGCCTTAAGCAAAGCAAAACCAAACATTACAAAAATTGCGGCTGGTAAACAGTACCCACCTTTTCATTGAGTATAATGGTTTCATTGCTGCATCGAAAGTGTAAAAGATATGTGTCTTATGCAGTGTATTATGATTAACAAAGATTGGGCCGGCCGTGGTGGCCGAGGGGACTGCGGCGCGTCAGTCACGATCTGCACGGCCACTACGGTCGGGGGTTCGAATCCCCCCTCGGGTATGGATATTTGTGCCGTCCTTAGTATTAGCTAGTTCATAAGTAGTTTGTAAGTGTAGGGACTGATGACCCCGTAGTTAAGTCCCACAAACAAAACAGTTACTTTTCGAACTTCCTTCCTAGATGTACATTATCGTGTTAGATAGATGCACGATATATTCAGTACCCTTTCTCGTGTGTAAATTTCCCCCTTTACCAGTATTCTTCTACTTACTTCCTATCTCATTCTCGAAAACATAAATATTCCTTCAAGTTATTCTATTGTTATGAACCTTTTGTCTATTTTCACTATTTAATAGCTATACTTATAATTAATATTTACATATGTACAATTTGAAACTGAACTACCTGCAAGAGAACGATCACTTGACCCATAGTCAGCACGGATTCAGAAAGAATCGTTCTTATGAAACAAAGATAGTTGGATATTCACATGATGTAATGAGTGCTATCGACAAGGGATCTTCCATATTTCTAGATTTCCGGAAAGGTTTTAACCCTGTACCTCACAAGCGTCTTAAAATCAAATTGCATGCTTATGGAATATAGCCACAGTTGTGTGATTGTATTCACGATTTTCTGTCAGAAAGGATACAGTACGCTGTAATCGACGGAAAGTCATCAAATAAAACAGAAGTAATATCTGGCATTCCCCAATGAAGTGTTTTGGATCCCTACTGTTCCTTATCTTCAGTCTAGAACAGGGACAGTTAAATGAATGTAGCAGGAAATTCATGCTGAATGACGGTGTAAATTTTAAATCACTGCACAACTGAGTAAGATAAAAACTTGAATCCAGGCTTGAAACTGAAAATTGCGTTTATACTATCGCTTGTCGAGGAGGTTTTTCAGCCTTTTAACTATTTCAAAGGTGTAACATAAACATTATAAGGGACAATCTGCAGAGGCTTAATCGAATATTATCTTTTAGAATGGCATCCAACTGGTACATAAGAAACAGAACAATACAAGGAATGATTCGCTTTACTACACAAAACACGAAATTCACATGTGGTGTTGGCTATCACATTAGTTCCTGGAGGTTGCTAACTTCTCGTCCTAAGTCTTTCTTACGAGTATAATACATGAAAGTTCTGCAATATTCCACATTATTTACATTTGTTTATGATAAGAAAATTAAGGAAAAGTAAATTTTTTTCTCGATTTCAGACATAATTATAGAGATTTCTCGTTGGTGGGAGGTCTACATGTGTAACAGAGAAATACTGCACGCCTTAAAGGATGTGGATGGACAGAAACCTAAGGCCCGGCGCATATTTGACGCAGCAGAGGCCTAGGAGAGGCGACCCACCGTTTCTAAAGAACGCTTTTCGGTGGAGCACAGCTCACTTGACACAGCGAGGTGCAGGGCAATCATTTCAAAATGTTCAACCCCTCAGGGGCTCAGCATTAATTTGCTGAGTACGGGCTTGGCGAACCCGGGGTCCTGAGCTGTGGGCTGTGTCGCGCCAACAGTCCGCTACACCGTAAGCTCTGTGCGTGCTTCAACGACCATCGTTCGGCGCGACGGTGGAACGTTGGACGTTTCAGAGCCCGGGGATCTTGGCTTAATCGCCCGGGTCGCGAGGACGGTACATACCTCTATAAAAAAAAACTCAATTTCAAGGTGTGCTACGTGCCGAGGAGATGCATGGCTGTTGAGGTTGAACAGTCGTTAGCGAGCAACCTCTGAGGAATCTGCCGCACCTCAGTTGTATGAGGCTTACCCAGGCAAGCGGGGCTCTGTCTGGGTGGACCTGTAGATCCCTAGCTGCTCGTGGGAACAAAATGAAACGAGCAAAAGAAAACGTTGGTGGACGTATAACCACCGTCTCAAAGCGTGGCAAGTTTCATGCCTCTTCTTATGACCCCAAGTCGTTCCCTTACTTGGCCACGCCCTGGGAGGAACGCAGGGCTGCTACTATAAATGAGCCATATTCGCCTCGATATTTAGTATGTACAAGGGTTGATGGGGAATCATTTACGACAGTAAAGCCTCAGTTCTTCGTAGACCATCTGGAGGAGAAGTTTGGAGATGTAGAGTCCCTCTCCAAGATGCGTAATGGCTCTGTGTTGATTCACACCGCATCCCCTGCCCAGTCGCGGGCGTTGCTTGCTTGCGATAAGCTGGGAGATATCGCGGTCAACATTGCGCCTCATAGGTCCCTCAATCTGGTTCAGGGCATTATTTTTCACCGGGATCTCCTCTTACAATCTGATGAGGAGCTGCGCGCCAACCTCGAGCGGCGAGGTGTTCACTTCGTCCGGCGCATCCATCGTGGGTCAAAAGATAATAGGGTTGCCACCGGTGCCTTCATCGTAGCCTTTGAAGGCGATACACTGCCGGAAAAGGTGAAGGTGATGTGCTACCGGTGTGATGTAAAACCCTACATCCCTCCTCCTATGAGATGCTTCCAGTGCTGGAAGTTTGGGCATATGTCGTCCCGTTGCCCTTCCATCGCCACTTGCCGGGATTGTGGACGTCCAGCCCACCCGGACGCCCCATGTACTCCGCCGCCCATCTGCGTGAACTGTGGCCAGGAGCATCCTCCCTGCTCATCACAATGCCCTATGCTCCGGAAAGAAAGAAAAATCATCGAATATAAGACCTTGGACCGGTTGACCTATACTGAGGCGAAAAAGAAATATGAGCGCTTACACCCGGTGGCCATGACGACTTCTTTTGCGGCAATTGCATTATCTTCATCATCTGTGGCGACACCCATCTTGTCTGCTCATTCTTTTTCTGTGGGCCCCCAGGGCCGCAAACCTACATCAGCCCCCAAGGTGGTTGGGGGCCCCCTTCCTTCTTCTGCTCCCCAGGTAACTGCCTCGGGAGCAACCTCCACCCTTCTGCCGGAGAAACAACAACCTTCTCCGGCACCCCTCGTTCGGAAGGGGTCCCTTGGGACACTCCATTCCGAGGGTTCCGCCCGTGTCGCTTCCGACACACGCCAGCAGCAGGCAAAACCGAAGGCTGCTGGACGCAGGGCCTCGTGCTCCTCCTCAGTCCCTGCGGTTGAGTCTGAGAAGCCAGCCCTGCCGGCGAAGCCCCTGAGGGGCAAGAAGGATCGGAGGAAAAAAGTAGAAAATGACGACCTGAAGGATACAACGGTGGCTCCCGAGCCACCTCACCTCTCCACCTAGACCTCTGGGGACGAGGTGGAGATTCTAGCGTCCCCGGATGACCTCGCCGTCGGGGACATCTCAGAAATAATGGATGCTGAGCCAGAACACCGTCAGTCAGCAGCTTTGAGTGACACTGAGTTGTAACCTTCATGTCTTCCCAGTTATCAGACAGCATTATCCTCCAGTGGAACTGCGGCGGTTTCTTCCCCCATCTGGCTGAGCTACGACACCTTTTAAGCATAACACCTGCTTTCTGCATTGCCTTACAGGAAACGTGGTTTCCAGCAATGCGGACCCCAGCCCTTCGCGGCTACAGGGGATATTACTGTGACCGTAGCTCATACAACAGGGTCTCAGGTGGTGTGTGTGTATATGTCCTTACTTCTGTTCATAGTGAATCTGTGCCCCTTCGTACACCGCTAGAAGCAGTGGCTGTCAGGGTAAGGACAACACAAGAGTTTACCGCATTCAGCCTTTATCTCCCTCCAGATGGTGATATTTTTTAATGTTTTGGCTGCACTTATTTCGCAACTCCCCCCGCCTTTCTTCCTATTGGGCGACTTTAACGCCCATAATCCATTGTGGGGTGGTACTTCACTTTCTGGCCGGAGCAGAGTAGTCGAGACTTTACTTTCTCAACTCGACCTCTGCCTCTTAAATACTGGTGCCCCCACACACTTTAGTGTGGCGCATGGCACGTTCTCGGCCATTGATTTATCGATCTGCAGCCACAGCCTTCCACCATCTGTCCACTGGAGAGCCCACAACGACCTTTGTGGCAGTGACCATTTTCCTCTTTTTTTGTCACTCCCACAACGTCAGTCCCCAGGGCGCTCCCCCAGGTGGGCTTTCAGCAGGGCTAACTGGGAAGATTACACGTCCACTGCTATTGTTCCACCTCCCCCACTCGATATTATCGATGTGGTGGTCGAGGGCGTCACTCACACCATTGTTTCTGCTGCACACGCTGCAATTACATGCTCCACTTGGTGCCCACGGCGTAAGACAGTGCCGTGGTGGTCGCCGGAAATAGCTGAGGCTATTAGAGATCGTAGGGGGGCCTTACAGCGCTATAAGCGTCACCCCTCACAGGAGCATCTCATTGATTTTAAACGGCTTCGCGCTCGTGCTCGCCGGTTAATAAGAAGACGGAAACAGGAGTGCTGGGAGAGGTACGTCTCCACTATAGGGACGGGTACCTCTGCCTCACAGGTCTGGGGTAGAATCAGGCGGTTAAAGGGAATACAGTCTCCAGCAGGAATACCTGGAATCTCCACAAATGGAGTTCTATGTACGGACCCGGCCACACTTGCAGAGATGTTTGCCGAGCATTATGCCCGCGCTTTTGCCTCTGCAAATTATCCACCAGCCTTCCGTACTGTAAAGGAGAGGGTAGAACGCCAGTCTCTCTCCTTTCGTACCCGCCGCTCTGAATCCTACAACACTCCTTTCACTGAGTGGAAGCTCCTCAGTGCTCTTAACTTATGTCCTGACACGGCGCCTGGGCCTGATAGCATCCATAGCCAAATGCTGAAGCACCTTTCAGCAGACAGCTGGCGTAATCTTCTAGCGGTCTATAACCGCATTTGGTGTGATGGTGTTTTCCCGTCACAGTGGCGGGAGAGTATCATAATTCCTGTGCTTAAACCGGATAAACACCCTCTTTCCTTGGATAGCTATCGGCCCATTAACCTGACTAACGTTCTATGCAAATTGTTGGAGCGGATGGTCAGTCGTCGGTTGTGTTGGATTCTGGAGACTCGAGGCTTACTGGCTCCATGCCAGGGCGGTTTTCGCCATGGTCGATCTACCACCGACAATCTGGTGCATCTCGAGTCTGCAATACGCACAGCCTTTTCCCGGCGCCAACACCTTGTTGCCGTCTTCTTTGATGTGCACAAAGCATACGATACCATCTGGCGACGACACATCCTCAACACTTTATATGACTGGGGCCTTCGGGGCTCCCTGCCGATTTTTATCCAGAATTTTTTAGCTGTCCGTACCTTTCGTGTTCAAATTGGTGCTTCCCTGAGCTCCTCTCATATCCAGGAAAACGGGGTTCCTCAGGGTTCTGTTTTAAGCGTTCCATTATTTTTAATTGCCATCAACAGGTTAGCGACAGCGGTTGGATCCTCGGTGTCCCCTTCACTTTATGCTGACCTGACGACTTTTGTCTCTCTTTTAGTTCCTGCAGCACCCAAGTTGCTGAGCGCAGGTTGCAAGGTGCTATTCGGAAGGCGCAGAACTGGGCGCTTACCCACGGCTTCCAGTTTTCCGCCACCAAGACCAGAGTGATGCACTTCTGTCGGCGTCGGACTGTCCACCCGCACCCTGAACTTTATCTTAATGACGAACTACTTACTGTAGTGGACACTCATCGTTTTTTGGGGCTTGTTTTCGACTCATGGCTGACGTGGCTCCCCCACATCCGTCAACTAAAACGGGAGTGCTGGCGCCACCTCAATGTCCTCCGCCACCTGGGCCATACTTCCTGGGGAGCTGACCGCTCCACCCTGTTGCGGCTGTATCAGGCTCTGGTGCAGTCCCGTTTAGATTTTGGATGTGTCGCCTACGGTTCTGCGTCACCCTCAGCATTGCGCTTGCTGGACCCCATCCACCACTGTGTGGTTCGCATCACGACAGGTGCCTTTCGTACCAGCCCTGTGACCAGCTTGCTTGCTGAGGCCGGCGTACCACCTTTGTCGATCCGTCGCCGACAACTGCTTGCAGCCTATGCAGTGCTCGTGCACAGCTCATCAAACCACCCGAACCACCGTGTTCGTCCATGACCAACGACCATGACCATGATCAACAACGACGACCCATGTCGGGTCATACGATTGCCTTCAGAGTCAAGTCTCTGCTGCAGGAACTTGAGTCTTACCCCCTACCTCCTCCATATCGGGTCCACACACGCACGCCTCCGTGGCGCCTGCCGAGGCCGTCTATTTGCCTGGACTTGGCCTGTGGACCCAAAGACTCAGTTCCACCGGCAGCTCTCCGTAGCCAGTTTTCAGCACTCGTAGCTAGATTTCCTGGACACGACCTAATTTACACGGATGGTTCGAAAGTTGAGAGCCGGGTTGGTTTTGCATTCGCTCATGACGCCCATGTCGAACAACGCTCTCTGCCCGCTGGCTGCGGTGTCTATACTGCGGAGCTGGTGGCTATTTCCCGCGCCCTGGAGCACGCCAGGTCCTGTGAGTCCTTTGTCATCTGCAGTGACTCCCTGAGCAGCCTTAGAGCCATTGACCAGTGCTATCCGCGGTCTCCCCTGGTGTTGGGTATTCAGGAGGCCCTATCTGCCCTTGACAGGTCCGGTCGATCAGTGGTGTTCCTGTGGTCCCCGGGCCATGTCGGTATTCCGGGCAATGAACATGTTGACATGCTGGCCAAGCAGGCTGTTCAGGCGCATGTTTTAGAGATCGGCCTCCCGGCTGCTGATCTGCGGACGGTGCGACAAAGAGTGCACGAGCTCTGGGCCACCGAGTGGCGTAGTATGGCAACAGTCAACAAACTTAGGGCTATAAAGGAGACGACGGCTGTGTGGCGTTCGTCAATGCGGGCCTGCCGCCGGGACTCCGTAGTCCTGTGCCGGCTTCGCATTGGCCATACATGGCTGACACACGGCCATCTCCTTCGTGGCGAGGAACCACCTGTGTGTCGCTGTGGCGCCCGCCTGACGGTGGCGCACATCTTAGTTGAATGCCCTGTTTTAGCACCTCTGCGGCGGAGTTTTAATTTTCCTGTGGTTTTATCCCAAGTTTTAAGTGACGACGCCAAAATGGCTGATACTGTTTTAAGTTTTATTCGGGACAGTGTTTTTTACCGCTCCATTTAAAGCTTTCGTTCAGTGTCTGTGTCCGTCCTGTCATGACCTCCAATTGGAGGTTGCCCTTTGTTTCCGTGTGGCTGACTTTTCCTATTTTTAGTTTCACGGTCGGTCAGCCACAGCCGTCGGTTTTTTTAGATTTTATTTTTTGCTGTTAGTCGGTTATACTGTGTGATTGTCATTGTTTTAGTTGTCTCTTTCACTGACTCAGGGGATCTTTCTCCCCCTTGTTCTCCACTCTGGCTCCTTTAAGCGTCCACGCTTTTGATGTGACGTCTAACGATGGAATGGGGGACTGATGACCTCCGTAGTTTTGTCCCCCTAAAATATCCAAACAACAACAATCAAAATGTTCAAATGTTTGCAAAGCTGTGGGACCAAACTGCAGTAGTCATCAGTCCCTAGACTTATAAACTAACTTACGCTAAGGAGAACACACACACACACACACACACACACACACACACACACACACTCACACTTCCGAAAGAGGACTCGAACCTCCGACGGGGAGCAGGCACGCACTCTGCAGCAAGGCACCTCAAAGCGCACGGCCACCCACGCGCGACGTCAGCGTTTCCTGGGGCAGCACTCTGTCCGGTTGTCCGAGGCTCATAGTTTTCCCCTGCGCCGCACCTCTGAAGGAGTGAAATTTCAAGTCATCCGATACGCCTCGAAAGAAATAGTTTTATGTTGATAAAGCTATGTACTTCTCTCTTTTTTTAGTGTCTCTGTAAAAATCCTTTTACTTAGAGAAAAAAAAACGGATTTGTACGTGTTCTACGCTAACACAGCTTTTTCAACAGACTTTTCAGAAACTACACGGAAAAAATATTTTCTGCATATTATAGTAAAAAATTCAATGCATATTATGTGCGTGGTTTTATTTTGGTTATTGCCCATAGTTGCTGCTATAATAAGAAAAAAGTACAATGCCGCGTATATTTTGAAGAGTTTGCAGTGAAAACTGTAGTCACTGTCCAGTTTGCGTTTTACACTATACATCACTGCATACGAAATATAGCTGACATATAGAAATTGTTTTTCCCTTGTTGAGAAAACACGTGAGATGTTTGACGCGACGCGGTCGGCAGCTGAGCGCCACTCGCAAGGCTGTTGCCGCCGCTGTAGCCTGATGTTCCGCGTGTGGAGCTGCCTCGTATTTCTCTCCTACGTATGCTGCCGATACAGACCGAAGCTGGAAATGAACAAATTACAGAAATGAAAATATTCCGGAATTCATCAGCTCACGACGCTGACTGTATGTTCTTTCGGTCTATAGTTCCTGGTGTTAGGAAAATTTGGGACAGGCGTAAGAGGACGATGTAAGCTACAATTAGCAGCTGGGTGAAGCCGGGAGGGGTACGCGATGATTTTCTTTTATCATCAGGGGCCTTCCTTCCATTTCTTGAAACACACTGTCCATCCCTACGTATAGTCGACCACCCGCTAATACACCATTGTTGATGAAAGATCTGCAAATCCAGTAACGTCTCTTGTCAGTAATCCTCAAACTAAGTCGTGTACTACCTTGCGAATGGTTGTAATAATACTACCCTAGCTTTACAAATTATTAAAAAAAATTGCCGCTAATGTTAATTATCATTAGAAATAGTGACAGAGATGAAACAGGGAACACTGGAATCAATCACTGGTTCAAATGTTTGTAAATCTATGTGACTCATTTACTGTGGTTATCAGTCCTACCCGGCCGCAGTGGCCGAGCGGTCTGCGGCGCGCCAGTCACAGTCTGCACGGCCGTTGCGGTGGGGGCTTCGAATCCCCCCTCCGGCATGGATATTAGTGTCGTCTTTAGTATAAGGTAGTTCATAAGTAGTTTGTAAGTTTAGAGTCTGATGACCCCGCAGTTAAGTCCCTTAAGCATAACATAACAAACATTTGAACATTTTATCAGTCCTACTTAAACTAACCTGCGGGGAACACACACACACACACACATCCCCGAGGGAGGACTCAAACATCCGACGGGGAGCAACCGTGTGCTCCGCAGCAAGGCGCCTTAGAGCGTTCGGGAATTCCAGCGTGGCTGAAGAACAGGGTGTACAAGGATAGTTTGTTTGTATAGTCTATGGGACTATACAAACGGGGTCATCAGTCCCTAAACTTACAAACTACTTATGAACTACTTACGAACTAGGACGGCACAAATATACATGCCTGAGGGGGGATTCGAACCCCCGACCGTAGTGGCCGTGCAGACCGTGACTGGAGCGCCTTAGTCCCCTCGGCCGGCATGCCTAAACATATCCCGAATTTTTCTTTAGTAGGTTACATTACTTCTGTAAAAGTCCTCCTCCATCAGTATCTGAATCACTTTGAACTGTTGTCTGATTAGTCAGAAGAGTTCCTTGAATAGTTGGTAAAGAGATTCCATAGACTGCACAAGTTCGCCATATATTGTAAGTGCGACGCAAAGTCGTGTAGGAGACAGGCTACCATAATCAAATTAATCGGAAGTACTGCAAAGAAGCTGACTAGGTCGCTGTAATTCAATGTTACGCTTTTACTTTCTGATGACGCGTTTCGGATTTTTTCCATCATCAGATATTCATCTGTTTTGTGGGCGACAGTTATAAATAGACATGTAGCTACTTACGTGTTCAGTAATATGTTCGCTACACAGACATACGCAGACATGCAGTGCTTTTTGTATTTTGTGGTTTGTAAAGTAACCACACAGCTTCCTTAGTTTTCAGTGCACACAATTTATAAATAAATAAATGTTTGTAAAACTGCGGGAGCAAACTGTAGTGATTATCAGTCTCTACACTTACAAACTACTTGAACTAACTTATGCTAAGACACCACACACAGACACACACACACACACACACACACACACACACCTATGGCCAAGGGAGGACTCGAACCTCCGACGGGGAGGTACGTCTTTACTTCTGTACAGAAGCGCACTCCGCTGTAAGGCGCCTTAGAGCACACGGCCACTCCAGTACAACACACGCAGTTTTGCTGGTAAGTCTTTACAGTTTCAAAATTAAGTCGAGTTTCTAGCTTAATATAGATATGTTGACAGTAACGTGCCTCCACTTTTGTTGTGTATAGTAAAATGTCGTTGTGATTTTTCCCCCCTGTGTTTGCAAGAAGTCGTAAGCAATGTCAATTTTTCTTGGGTTAACGTAATATTTCAGTTGAAAACAAATACTTCAGTACAAGTTATATTCTTAGAGTACCTCAGAATTTATTGTACAGTTTTTTGAAGTAGTGTCTCAAATATAGCATTGCGCTAAGATTTTATAGGAAATTATACATAAGCTGCCAACCACCGTAATATACAATAGAACATCAACTTTTCTGTAAAGTGAGAGATGCGTATTGCACGGAAAGGTGAAAGAGAAGTTCTCAGTGCAGCGGATGTGCCGAATTTTTGTGGTAAATCTTTTACAGTCATAAAATTAAATCGATTTATTATGGTACTAAAGTGTGATTAAGATACTCTAACGATAATCAGTCTCCAGTTTCACTGTGAAATGAGTTTCATTATCCCATGTGGAGAAAAGTTACGTAGATATTTTAATTTCTCGCAGATTTCTCGTAATATTTCAGTTGCACACAAGTTCCTTATATTATATTGGTATCCCAGTATGCACTTGACGCTTTCAGAAAATACTTCCAGAACTACAGTATTGCACCTAGTAAAGAGTTTCAATTTTGTTTCTTTCTTCAAATGTTCAAAATGTTTAAATGTTTGTAAAGCTTACGGGACTTAATTACGGGGTTATCAGTCCCTAAACTTACAAACTACTTACGAACTAGGTAATACTACGGACGGCACAAACATCCATGCCTGAGGGGGGATTCGAACCCCCGACCGTAGTGGCCGTGCAGACTGTGACTGGAGCGCCTTAGTGCCCTTTTTATTCCTTTTTTTCCTTTCCTTTTTTTTCATTTGTTGAATGAACTAAAATTTCCTCCTTCGTTTCTTTAAAGGTGAAGACAAAACAGTCCTTTAAGCGTTTTATAATTTAAGAATGCAACTGGAGAAAAAAAGGAAATAATAATGATTTTAATGATTTTTAATATTTCTCCTCTGAGGTATGATTCCCTTCTGCGATCTGAAACATAACTACTGACAGCTTCTGAAATGTAGAATAAAGTACTTTTTTTCGGTTTCTTTCTCCTTACTGACGATTTCAAAGTTCGTCTTCGCGAGGTTACATGATTTAGTTTCCACACGTTTCCGTGTACTTTATCAGGTTCTTCTTTTTTTTCTCACTTTGTTTATCTTCTCTAACTCCGAAATGCATCAGCGGGATAGAATGCCGCTTTCTTTAGTGATACAACAGAAAATAAAATCTTGGTGATGTAACGATTTATCCGTAAGGAATGATATTTATGTATAATATGAGGAGTAAACTAAAATAAGGTAAAATTAAAACGTCTCTCTTCTAGAGCCAAAACGTGATTAGATGAAATCTTTGTCTTTAAAAAAAATGATTCTGTTCGGCAATAATCGTTCCATAGTTGACCGTTATATTTGTTTTCTCTTATGTTCCTAATTTTGTTTATATATTTTCACCTTTTTGTTTTGTACGCACAATCAGGTATAACGTTGTAGTTGTAATTCACATGGTTCTATTGAGAAAGTTTGCGTATTGTTTTCGATAATCCTTTATTTGCATTAGTTTGTGGTGCTGTATTTTAATGTACGTCCAGAAATCTCCTTCGCTCTTCTCCATGTTTGTAAGTATGTAAAACACCGCGTGTCCCTTTAACCAGTTCACTGCATTTTGCTTCGTTTGAGGGTAAAGTTCTTCGTCTGGGTGTAGGACGCTCGCGGGTGTTATGGTGTGGGGCGAAGTTCGTTGCATAATTGCAAGTTTGTACCTGAGGGACTGCCAAATATTTGTGGACGTCTTTGCAGACAAACTGATGTTCGTCTGTGTTATTCAGACTACAGGTTGGGCACAAGGGAGAATTTCCTTGGTGTATTTCGTGGAGTCTATGGTTTGTTGGGACTTTTCGGTTGACAGCATAATACCACAGCGCCCTCACGCTGGTTGGTAAGTGGGGATTGTGAATGTTTCTCCAGATTATTTTCCAGTTGAAGTCTTTATACTTCTTTTCAATGACGTTCTTACTATGAAACTGCAGAAAGTTTCTGTAGATTGCTTTGACTTTATACATGTCCTTCTCTGATATTCTCATACTGATATAGCTATATTCTATTAAAAAGTGTTTCAAATGATACAATTCAGTGGGAATGTGGCTAACATCGATTGGAGCAGCACAGCTGGGCGGCGCTATTTCATTTACTAGAAATGCCGCTATGGAGTTCGGCATTTTGGTCCACAGTTTGTACGTTTTGCTAAGGTACAAAGCTTGTGCTTTATTATATACATCTGTTAGGTTAAGGCCACCGTTGTCGACCGATAGTGTTAAAGTTTCGTATTTGACTTTAAAAATACGGAGTGGCCAAAGGCAGCTAAGATCCTGTCTGCCACAGTCCTCGGAATTGGCAAGACTTGCGTCACATAATTTATGTTAGGTGTTAGGTAGGTATTCACCAGTTCCACTCTTTGTATTTCATCGAGTGTCCTGAGTAGATTTTGGTATGTACTGGCACGCATGCTATTAAGTATTCTTCTGTAATTTCGTGCAATTGTTTGCTGGATATGGGACGTGTATTCAATTCCAAGGCACTTCAAAGTGGCAGTCTTTTTTATTTCCCCTTGGATTGGATCTCCTAATCCTCGTCCGATATCCATTATTGCGGATTTTCGTCTGTTCAGTTTGGCGCCAGACGCGAGTTCGTACATATGTATGATATCCAATAATTGGGCGATCTCATTATTGTCTTTGACCAGGACCGTGACGTCGGCATAAGCTTTACAAACAATATTTTGCCCGCGTAGTAATATGCCTTCCAAATTTTCACTGATTCGAAAAAGCAACGGTTCAATGGCTATGGCAAAAAGCGACATGGACAGGGGACAGCCTTGTCTCATTGAACTTTTTACCGTTATAGGTCTGTTGGGTTGACCATTTACCATTATTATAGATGTTGCATTATTTAGTAAGTTCTTCATGATTCTGATGTAGCTTTGCGGGAAGTTCATTATACACATTATGTGGAAGAGGTACTCATGGTTGACTCTATCGAATGCTTTTTCAAAATCTAATGAGACCAGAGCGCGCTTTACTTTACAAGTGGCTGCGATTGAAATTATGTCCCTGTAATCGCAGAGTGTATGGTGAATGGACCTGTTTTTCCCTACGCTCGACTGATATGAACCGATGACGGCGTTCATTACTGATTTCAGTCTTTCATTCATGATGCGTGCAAATATTTTTTAATCGCTATTCAGTAAGGTAATAGGTCTTAGATTTTCTACTGATTGTGCTGTAGGGTTTTTTGGGATTAGCACGACTACTCCTTCTCTGAAATCATTCGGGATGTTGGTGTTGGGGTTCATTAGTTCTTTGCATATGCACGTGAGCTTGGGTAACATCTGTAGTTTGAATGTCTGATAGAGCTCTGCCGGAATTCCATCGGGCCCAGGAGATTTATTTTTCGGGCTCCGCATTATCGCGTCTTCAACTTCCTCTTCCATTATTTCAACTAAAAGGCTGTCTGCTTCTTCCTGGTCAAGTTGTCGTGTCATTCCTGTTGTAAGGTCACTTTAAGCGGTTATGTCCGTCGGTGTATTACTTAATAAGTTAGTGAAATAATTGTGAATTTCCGTCTTGATTTCATGTTGCAGGGTCAGTGAGCTACCATCTGTCGATCGTAGTTTTATTATTATTTTTCTGTGCTGTGCTTTTCTTTCGTTTATGACATGATAAATTGATGTGTGTTCGCCCTGCACTTCATTTTGAAGCCTTGCTCTTATTTTATAACCTTCGAGCTGTTTGCGTTTTAATGCAAGGAGTTTGGCTTGAACTCTTTTTATCTCTGCTTGGTTGTCAATTACAGACGCATTGGACGCGTATAAATATCGGAGAACTTTGAAGTAAAATTCGACCGTCTGTTTGTGCCAGGCTGTTTTCTCACGAGAGTAATTTATCATCGCTCTTTTGATCATGGGTTTCGCGCATTTCATCCACCATGTGAGTGCCGAGGAGTATGAAGGGAATCTTTTCTCGGACTCTGTCCATACTTCATTAAATGCCTCATGACATGCTGGATCTTTTAGATTGGTTACATTCAGTTTCCACAGACCACGTCCCCTGTAGGTTTCTTGCTTTTGTAAATTTATGGTACAGATGTAAGCTGTGTGGTCCGAAAAGATTGTGGGCCATAATTCGGTTTGCAGAATGCGCGTCTTCAGGTTCTCGGACACGTAGATCCTGTCAATGCGGCTTGCTGAGTGGCTGGTGAAGTGCGTGAAGCCAGGCCGTTCTCCGCTCTTGTGCTCCCAGGTGTCGATCAGCTTGAAGTCTGTGACTATAGCGTTGAGTTCTGCACAATAATTAAAATTTGGTATCTGATCTTTAGCAGATAAGACACAATTATAGTCACCTCCTAAAATTATGTATTCATATCTCCCCGGAAGAGAGACACTATTTCGTCTTTGAAGAATTCTGCGCGTTTTCTTCTGTTGCTGTTGCCAGATGGTGCATATACATTTATCAGTTTCGTGTTATGGACGGTAACTGCGATACCTCTGGCGTTTGGTAATTTTTCAACGTCTTTCACGATTATGCCTTCTTTAGTGAGTATCGCTGTTCCAAATTCTTGGTCGTTCCCTGGATTCATGATTGCGTTAAAACCTGTTATGTGGTCTAAATTAACGTCTGTCACCTCTTGCAGCAAGACGATGTCGAGATCGGCGGCGTACAGCATGTCTTGCAGGGCCTTAAGTTTCAGATGGCTGCGGATTTTGTTTATATTTACTGTCCCGACCCTGTAGGCTTGCACAGCAATATTGACTTCCTGTATGTGCTGAATTTTGCGCTAATATTAGTCGATACCTCCTGCTCTTATTTCATCGAACGTGACGATGACTTGTCTTTTGATTTGTCGTCTCTCCGTACGGAAGACGAGGCAGTTATTGTATTTGTAACTTCTTTCATTTCCTCGTCTTGAGGAAATTCTAAAATTTCATCCGCCCAGGTACATCTATCAGTTTGGCGGAGCGACTTGTTCTCAGGGCATTGCTGAGTCGTAGTTTTGTTTTGGTACACTTTCCGTGTGCTATTGTCTATTTCATTGCCCCGTGGGTGATGAATTTCGGTATCACGTGAGTCTTCTTTGTTTTTCGTTGGCTGGTTCCGTTGAGATGTTACTGATTTTTTCCGCTTAATTTTTTACCAATTTCCTGCGCTTTTTCGCGGAGCGTCTGTGCTTTGTGTTCTGCGTCAGGAGGTGCTAACCGCCGTTTCTTGTGGTTTTTTAGGGGAGGATCCAGATTTCGGACACTCTTCATCTTCAGAATTGGTACTCGGATCTTGAGTGGCACTGCCCTCCTCTTGTCTCCGCACATTTTGTTCTGTGTCCCCTTCAGGCTTATTTCCAAGTTCTTCTTCAATGACTGTTCCCGTTGTGTTAGAAGGAACAGACGGTTCTTTAGTATCACTGACCTCCATTGGCAGGCATTGGTTGTCATCGTTTGTCTCATCTGGTTTGTTCGTTGCGTCGCTCAATGCCTGGGTTGTGGTGCCGCGGACGGCTGAGGAGTACGTCACTGGCAGTGACGTCATCGTCATAGGGGCGACCGGCTCACTTGCCGGCAGCTGCGTCACCCTCCGTTGTAGACATTCGGTTCGTACATGTTCAAATCAAAGTTCAAATGTTTGTAAAGTCTATGGGACTTAACTACGGGGTCATCAGTCCCTAAACTTACAAACTACTTATGAACTACTTACGAACTAGGACGGCACAAATATCCATGGCCGAGGGGGGATTCGAACCCCCGACCGTAGTGGCCGTGCGGACCGTGACTGGAGCGCCTTAGTCCCCTCGGCCACCGCGGCCGGCGGTTCGTACATGTCCAGTCTGTCCACAGCCTGAGCATGTACACTCTTTGACAAAAAACCTGGCCGCCGGCCGGCCGCCGCTGAGCCTAAGTCCGAGCCGATCGCGACATGGGACAATAAAAGTGGCCGCGCTGATTCGCTCTAAGTCCACCTATCTGCACAATTTGGCAACACTGTAGACTGCAGGAGTTCATACAGTACTTCTTGTGTGCAGTTAGAAGATAACTGGGTCAGCTCCCTGCTTGGTCTTGCGGTAAAGTGCGCGACTTGCATCTTCAGTATTAGCGATCGAAACCGGCTGTTGACAAAAATTTTAAATTCACGTCACTCGTTCATGCTCATGCCCCATGTGTAAGGGGAGCATATGTTAACGTATTTCATTTTTTGGTACTCTGCTAATAACATTTCGGCCCAATAACATTGCCACCTCTGGCAGCAGCACTCGGCACAGCTCTCCGCGGCCCATATACCTCGCCGGCAGCAACGGTGGGGGCGCTACACAGCGCTGCCTCGCCCTCTGCCCACAGCGCCTGCCGCCGCTCATCGCCCTGGATACGTAAAATGCTGTAGTGTTGCTGAGTGGTGATCCACAAAAAAGGTTGCGATTCGTATTTCACACAGGATATAACGAAGCAGACCACCTATTCTGAATGATGAGCATATAATACATTAGAGAGGCAAAAAATTGTCATTGTCCAATCCCATGGCACTCTACGATGATTAACACTTATTTCTGGTTTAAATTTCGATCCTTTTCCTTTCAGAAAAGCCTTTCATGTAATTTGTTATTGTCATCAGTTCATATGTTTTCATCAAGACACAATATGTAACTCACTAAAATGTTTTAGTGTCATTGTTTCATTCCTTAGGGTAAATGTATGAGCTAAATTATGTGAATATGTTTCAGTGCACATTCTAAAGCAACACAGGCACACTGCAAGGTTCGTGTCTTCATGTCTCATTTCTAAAGGAGATATTTCGCATCAATGGAGGTGAATTCGAATTTCTTCGAAGGCGTTTGTATGGTGAAGCAAAGAAGACATCTAATACCATTTCCATAATTTGAAGTCGACCTTTCTGAAAGACTTATTGTATAAAGTTTTTCTTATGATTCCGTTAAAGAGTTTCTTCTTGCAATCTGCAGCGTATAAAGTAAAATAAAACAAAATAAAATTCCATCCCAAAACGCAATTTCTCCAACCAGGATTAGAACTGCCACCTCACACTTTTTTTTTTCCGTGATTTTTTTTTTTTTACATACACGCAGCACTGTCTGCCTCTTTTTTTTTTTTTTTTTTTTTTTTTTTTTTTTTAAACACGCAGTTCTGACTGCCTATTTTTTTTTTTTTTTCCGCTCACCAAAGTCGCCTTCTTCGGCATCGGCTTCATTCCGCCTTTTTGGAAATTTTATTTGTTGTAATGCTTCCTTCCATCTTGTACTTGCAAATAAAAATCCTTTTTGGGGAAGTTTGGTTAAAAAGTAAGGAAAAAATAAATAATAATAATAAAACTTATTTGACGAATTTTCGTCTTGCTGCGCCACAGCTTTGGTTCCAAGGTATTACAAACAAAAAGTAAAGCCACTTCTATAGTAGCAAACATAATCTATTGTTCTTCTATTTACAATTGGAGAAAATAACTTTTTACTTCTTTTTCTATGGCCCTACCCACCGTCGATTTCAAAGTTCGTCTTCTCGGTTTTTGTTTGCAATTGTTCGTGTCCGGTTGAGGTTCAGTTACTTCGTGCTTTCTGTTATGCACTAATACAAAAATGCTTCCTTCTCTAACTCTGAAACTCGTCAGTAGGCTGGAGCACAGAATTCATCTGTAATAAAATATAAATACGTATAACGGAGATATAGCTTGGTTGAAAACC
The DNA here is from genome assembly GCA_026315105.1 of Locusta migratoria. NCBI lineage: Eukaryota > Metazoa > Arthropoda > Insecta > Orthoptera > Acrididae > Locusta > Locusta migratoria. Next base: position 385,067,066 of record CM048755.1, read on the forward strand.
AAAACTTATTCTGAAATACAACTCTTTTCTTCCAGAAGATTCCGTTTAATCAGTAATTAGTTCGTCATTTGTTCATTTTACCATTCTTTGGGTTATTTTATTTATTTGTGCAATTAATGTCATTCTATAAACTCCATCGTCAATGGTATTGTCCCATGTGCAATTTACATGATAGTTCTCTTAAGGAAATTAGCGTATTGATGATGATAATCCTTTATTTTCAGTAGGTTTTGGTGCTGGGTCCTTATGTACGTCCAAAAGTCTTGTTCGCTCTTTTCAGTGTTTTTCAGTATATAAAATACTGTATGTCCCCTTAACCAGTTAACCGCATTGTTCTTCGTCTTGGGATAAAATATTTCATCGGGTAATAAGAAGCTCGAGGGTGTTATTGTATGCGGCGATGTTCTCTGGATGATTGCTAATTTACTTCTGACTGACTGCCAGATGGTGTTCGCATCACCACAAACAAACTGGTGACCATCAGTGTCATTTAGATTACAGGTGAGACACATAGGGGAATCGGCCATGCGAATGGAATGAAGGCGTTCGTTCGTTGTCATTTTTCTATTAACGGCGTAGTACCACGTTGCCCTCACGCAAGTTGGTAAGTTCGAATGATGTATGTTTTTCCAGACATTTGACCAGTTGACTGCATTGAATTTAGTTTCTATGACATTCTTGTTATGAAACTGCATTAAGTTTTTGTATACTTGTTTGACACTTATCATATCTTTCTCTGCAATCCTCATCCGAAGATAACTGTGCTCTATTAAGAAATGTTTTAAGTGGTAGAGTGTGCTGGGGATGTGGTGAACATCAATTGGGGCATCGCAGTTGGCTGGTACTATTTCCTTAAGTAAAAATGCGACTATGCTGTTCGGTGACCTCTTCCACTGTTTGTACGTCTTGCACGTGTACAGCGCATTTGCTTTATTATACACGTCTACAAGATTTAAGCCACCGTTGGTAGGTGGTAACGTCAGTGTTTCAAATTTTACTTTAAACATGTGGCCGCGGCTGACGAAATGACCAAAGGCAGCCAGGATCCTTTTTGCCACGTCTTTTGGCATTGGCAGAACTTGTGCCACGTAATTTATTTTGGAAGTTAGATAGATGTTTACGAGTTGCACTCTCTGTATTTCATCAATCATCCTTAGCGTATGTTGGTGGATGCTGGCACGTATGACATTAAGTAATTTTCTATAGTTCGAAGCAATTGTCTGCCGGATGTTTGGTGCATATTCGATTCCAAGACATTTTAATGTGGGGGTTTCCTTTATTGGTCCTTGAGTGGGAACTCTTAAGCCACGCCCGATATTCATTAGTGCACATTTATTGCTATTCAGCTTGGCTCCGGATGCAAGTGCATACTTATCTATTATTTCTAATGCCTTGCATATCTCTTCGTTATCTCGGACCAGAAAGACAACGTCGTCAGCATAGGCCTTGCACACTATCTTCTCTCCATCTATTGTGATGCCTTGGAGATGTTGATTTAAACAGAAAAGCAGAGGCTCAATGGCTATTGCAAATAGGGACATAGATAGTGGACACCCTTGTCTCACTGAACTGTTTATTGTGATAGATTTGCTGGGCTGACCGTTGACCATGACTGTGGAGGTAGCACTGTTTAAAAAGTTCTTTATAATTCCGATGTAACGTCGCGGGAAGTTCATACAACCCATAGTGTGGAAGAGATAATCATGATTGATTCTGTCGAAAGCTTTCTCGAAATCTAATGAGACGAGCGCGCATTTTATTTTACAAGCTCCAGCAATTGATATGATGTCTCTATAGTCACACAGTGTGTGGTGAATGGATCTGTCGCGTCCGACACTAGATTGATACGGACCAGTGACGGTGTTCATTACGGATTTTAATCTCTCATTCAAGATGCGGGAAAATATTTTGTAATCACAGTTCAGTAATGTTAGCGGTCGTAAATTTGTTACAGATTTTCCTGCATGAGTTTTCGGGACTAGAACTATTATTCCCTCTCTAAACTCACTTGGGATATCAAAGCTGGGATTCATTAATTCGTTGCAGATTCGTGTTAGCTTAGGTATCATTTGTCTTCGGAACGTGTGGTATAGCTCAGCTGGAATTCCGTCACGCCCAGGAGATTTGTTTTTTGGACTTCGTGTTATTGCATCCGCCACGTCATCTTCCGTCACGTCAGCTAACAGGTTAACTGCTTGATTCTGGTCCAGCTTCCGTGTCAGTCCTGTTGTAAGAAAATTTTGTGCTGTGGTGTCCGTTTTGGTATTACTTAGCAGGTTGGTGAAGTATTTATAGATTTCGTTTTTAATCTCACTTTGCTGTGTAATCAGTCCACCATCCATGGAACGAATTTCAGTTAATATTTTCTTCCGGTGGCCCTTTCTTTCATTTATCACGTGGTAAATTGACGTATGTTCTCTTTTTATGTCGTTTTGAAGCCTTGATCGTATTTTGCAGCCTTCGATCTGTTTCCGTTTCAAAGCTAAGAGTTTAGCCTGAATTCTTTTTATCTCTAAATGGTTGTTGATTACTGATCGATCATTAGTGTATAATTCTCTAAGAACTGTAAAATAAAATTCAGTCGTCCGTTTTTGCCAGGCATTCTTATCTCGTGAGTAGTTTATCAGCGCTCGTCGTATAGACGGTTTAGCACATTTCAGCCACCAAGTCAGTGACGAGGGGTATGAGGTGAATTTCTTCTCGCATTCAGTCCATACACTATTGAAGATATCGTGACATTCAGGGTCTTGCAAATGTGCCACATTTAACTTCCACAATCCTCGTCCCCGGTATGTTTCTTGTCTTTTAAGGTTCATGGTGCAGATATATGCTATGTGATCCGAAAATATGGTGGGCCACAACTCGGTCTGCAGCACCTGCGTTTTTAAATTATCGGACACATATATCCTGTCGATGCGACTGGCTGAATGGCTTGTGATATAAGTAAAGCCTGGCAGTGCGCCGTTTTTGAGCTCCCAGGTATCAGTCATGTTCAGTTGTTTGATTATGTCATCAAGTTCGGCACAATAATTAAAGTTTGGTGTTTGATCTTTGGCCGACAAGACGCAGTTATAATCCCCTCCTAAAATTACTTGGTCGTATCGTCCACAGAAAAGGGGAACTATATCATCTTTAAAAAATTCAGCTCTACGCCGTCTATTGCTGGAGCCGGAGGGTGCGTAGATGTTGATAAGCCTAGTGCCGTTGATGGTGACAGCTAGGCCTCTGGCATTTGTCAGTTTGACTACATCGTTGACAATAATACCTTCTTTGCTTAGTATTGCTGTGCCGAGCTCGGAATCGTTCCCTGAATTGACAATTGCATTAAATCCTGTGATATCATCAAGGTGGCTGTCTGTAACTTCTTGCAACATTGCTATGTCGATATCTGCTGCGTAAAGAATATCTTGTAAGGACTTAAGTTTTAAATGACTCCGGATCTTATTAATGTTTATCGTTCCTATTTTATAGGATTGTAATGCAATTGTGAAAAGTTAGATTGACAATATAGGTGAATAACATGACTGATACTCATAGCGCCTAATATCTCTAGTGTATCAGGCGTGGAGGTGACGTCCCCTTCGTTTTCTCACCCCTCGGTACTTCCTTCATTTCTTCGTCCTCAGGGAATTGTGCAGTTTCGTCTGTCCAGTTCCCTCTATGAGTGTATTGAAGCATCGCAGTCTCAGAGCCCTGTTGAGATGGTGTTTTGGTCCGCGAATCTTTCTTTTTAGAGTTAGCCTTTGCACCGCCCTGTTGTGTGGGCGTTTCTATATTTGACGAAACGTCCATACTCATCTGTTGACTCCGTTGCAATTTTCCGGACATGTCGGCACTTAATTTTCGACTAATTTGTTGCGCTTTCTCACGCACTGGCTGTACTTTTTGTTTGGCGTCAGGAGGTGCTATGCGCCGTTTTTTATGCTTATTCGGGGAGGATCCAGATTGTGGACTCTCCTCGTAGTCGGAAGTGCTAGTGGGATCCTGAGTATTATCATCTTTAATAGAAACGGCTTCCTCCTCACGCTGCGCATCTTGTGCATAAATTTCTGGGATATTTTTATCAGGTTCATCTTTAGAGACTGTTTCCGTCGTGTTGTTAGTTGCGACGACCGGTATTTGATTAGTACTGGTGTCCATTGCCACGCTTACGTTAGCGTCGTCAGTTCCGTAGTTTCCGTCCATTGCGGCGGTCGACGTGGTGGCCGTGTTCTCTCGGAGGGCCGTGGCATAAGTCACCGGCAGTGACGTCATCTTCATTGGCGCGACCGGCTCACCTGCCGGCACCTGCGCCACTCTTCGCTGCACACACTCGGATCTGACGTGCCCTGTCTGTCCACAGCCTGAGCATGTACGTGGTTGATCGTCGTACATGACAATGGCTCTGTATCCGCAAACGTAAATATACGACGGAATATGTTTTTGTAGCTCAATTTTTAGTTGCCTCACACCATTGAGTACTGGGAACGTTTGAAAACTTGTCCATTTTTCAGCAGTATTGCTGATAACCCTCCCATATGGTTTTAGAGCTGAATTAATCTCATCTTCGGTTATCTCGAACGGGAGTTCGAAGACACGAACAGTTCTAGTCCCAAATCCCGCATAGTCCACTTGAACGGTACCGACATTGCCGTCACAATGATTAAATTTCAGTTTGCCTCTGCATTGTTCGATAACCTTTTCACAGCATTCAGTATTAATCATTTTTACATAAACAGTGCTACTCACGATCGATAAGTGGATCCCGACTATCTCACTAATACTGAGCTTTACTACATCTCGAAGGAACGCCTCTACTTCAAATGCTCTTGGTCTAGCATAGTGTTCGTCAAACGAGAACTTCAAAGTATATTTCCGTTTAGGTTGACTCATCTTGATGATCTACACTATTTACGCTACAAGAGCGTCTAACTCACCACACACTGTAAGCGCGCGTCCGGCCGCAGCGAGGAAGTAAACAGACGTCCACACAGCACGCGAGCCGAAAGCAGACTCCACCCTAGGCTTGCATCACAAGACACAAGCAGAACCACACGGCCAACCACACAGTGCCGCATATTGCCCTCAGTATCTCACATATTCAATGCTGAGCCTCTAATGCATCGCGAAAGAACCTGAAAGTCACCTACACAAATAACTACATTCCTTGAGTGCAAAAGTTAAATTTCTGTCTCTCATTTCACATGGGCATTACACATCATGAGTCACGAAAGTAGAAGAGGAATGTCAAGTGAACTTAGTGAGACAATTCAGTACCACTTGAGGAAGTAACTTCACTGTCACAGTGTTGCCAAATATCAGCAATGATGTTGCCAGTTCTTAGCTGTACTAGGAAGACCTGTGTAGCGATAAGCGACGCGAAATCGCGCTAGTCTCATACTTATGCGGGCTTCTAGAGGGGAGTCGCGCATTTCGGTTAATATGCGGCGCTATCTCATGATAGATTCCGTCGTCACATTTACGATGCAGATATTAAATTCGTCCAATGAGGTCGAAACTAGCGTTTAAATTTTTTGAAGCTTTACTGCATTATGATATATTTTCAGCAAATGACTAGAGAAAAAATACTGATATTGTGATTGCAACATACGGCAGATCAAAGACTGAGATACGTAAACTTGCATCACGATTGCAATTTCACCCCCCTCCTCCCCAAAAAAAGACAAAAACAATTACTTTGTTAGATATTGCTACAAAAGCAATTCTTTATGAGTTACTGGAAATGAACGTTGTATCATCCGTCACTAAACAGTAAGGTATCAAACACTTCACATCTTGAAAGCGACAGCCCACAATATCCTGAATCCTAGCATCTGGCCTCAACTGGCTTTTAGCCATGCATTGGGAAGAAATGATGATGAATTGATAACTTACCTTCATCAACTTTCAGTGAGAGCTTTTTGTAACAAAACGAAAAAGTAATGCGAACCATCATTTTCTCCAATGATACTAGGCACTGTTGTGCGAAGATGAACTGTATCTACGTTGAGTCTTGTCAAACGCGTCTCACATTCAAGGAATATTACCTAATTAAATTTAGTCCTCATGAAGCTGTGACAAAACAGAGAATCTGCGTGGTTGCGCATATTCGTAAGTTTTTTTACCTTGCCGCAATACTTGATGGAAAGATGAGCAAAATACAAATCCATCATCTGTCGGTTTCTTCGATTCTTTGGACAGTTTTCTTTGGTTTGTACTCCTTCACTTCGTCGGCGATCTACTGGTTTCATTGAAAATACAGTAATCAAAATTACGCCACTATTTGTCCCACATTTTAATGTCCTTGGTTTTCATTCTGAATGACAGTGATGATTTATGTTGGACTGGTTCCATATATCTGAGCCTAATTAATGAAATTTTATTCCCATGACAGATGAAAGCAATTAGAACCTTCTGTCTCTATAATGAATTTTCATATGAAAAAAATTAACACCTGAAGATGGGTCTTTAAAAACGTGAAAACGGTCTTGGACCTGTAAAGCAACGTTCTTAATAATAATAATAATAATAATAATAATAATAATAAAACAGCTGACACGGCTTCAGATTTTATTATTTACTGTATGGGATGACTACATTTTAAGTGATTTCCAAATAAGTTTTCTATCTATATTTAAAATTTTACCATCATTTTAGAGCTATTGATAAATTCATTTAAGAAAATGTTCTTTCGTTTTGTTTCTGATGTCACTTGATATTCTTGAACTAGGTGGTTACAGCATCTGCTATGAGGTTTCCAGGAGACAGTTGGCACGGATGATTTTGTTTGACAGTAAGCGGATAAATTAAAGGCATAAATGATGAGATCCAGCTTTTGCAACAAAACGGACCCGATTTCTAAATTGGCTAGGTTTTCAGAAAGTGACTATTATACAGCTAGACATTACTGCTATAAACCCTACCTCATTTATTTACTCACAGCTGAAGCAGATTGCTCACAACGTGAAAGAGAGTAGGAGTAGTTAATGTTTGAAACGACCTTCTTGAACACAAATTCAGTTAACTACTACAACGAGCATATTATGATGATAATTTTCAAAATATTTAATGTAGGTGACAAGAAAAAGTCAACTGACTGCAGAATTACATATCAGACTCACATCTACATGATGCCAAAGTTGCAAAACAATAGGCCCTACTACGACGTTGGAAAATCTTGATTACATTGGTGGCCTGATGAACAAGTTTTTGTAGCTGGCGTCCTGCATGTTAGGATCCGGATCCGTAATTCCACTCAGGCTCGAGATACTGTGCTCTCCAAATTGCACATATGTCACGTGGCCAGCTATATATATAAAAAAAAGAAGAAATCAATGAATACCTCATGGAGCGTATTACCCGTTTTGTTTCTCGGTTTATGGTTGATTCATATGCAGGACTTATCGTTATGTTTACTGTACTCCATTAACTAACAATAAGACTCACAATTTGTCGCAGAAAAGTCTTCCTAAATACTCAAATTTTGTTCAGTTTCCTTCGAATTTGCTTCCTGATAAAATAAAATGTCCACAGGTCAATATGGATATTACAAGCGACCTGTTATTGACAGAACATCTTGCTACGATAAATAGCGTTCCATTTGAATTCTTTGAGCACGTTCCTTGATGAGGTGCTCAATGGATTCCGGACCTGTCTTTGTTGCCTGCCTCGTTGATTTTATAAAATGTTACATAGTCTCATGGCCGGGTGCGATGCAGACATAGTTTTAATTGCAATGTGTTCATTACAGCGTGGTGATAGGTTTCAAAGTACAAACTTAATGGCGACTTTTAGGTGCCAGGTATCTCATGTCGATAGATTATCATTCGATCGGTGTCGTCGCAGATAGCGGACGACATTAATTTACTAACCATTGCAAAGTTCAATGCAATTCGTGAATTCATTTACTTCTTATGTTAAAGTCAAAACGCGTAAGTTCCAAGAGGTCTACCGAACATCTGTTAGGCTCCTTTTGATGGCTTCCTCTCTTCAGAACGAAAACTATCCCTCCAGTAGGCGCGCTCCGCCTTCTCCGTTTCCAGACGGAAACTTCGCTCGCTCGTTGTGCCGCATTTACCAAAACGACCGTGGCTGCTCCCACCGCGTCATACCTCTCATCGACTTCATAACGTTAATGAAATAAATTACCCTTCAAGTTGGTGGCCACTAAACGCTACTGTTAGCATTACTTATGATGCAAGAACACTTTATGTTCCAGTGTTACTATGATGTCTGACATAGCTATTAAAAATTCGAAAATTTATTGGAACTATCGTTAACGCAGTAGCAATTATCGAGTGGACAAAAGTTACTTTATACGTCTTAGTCTATTTTAAAACCAACTTTAAATGCATTTTCCATCTGAATGACTATTTTACATTTTTCAAATTTTGTATGTGTGAAATTTTTCATTCAATTTCAAACGTTTTTATGAGAATACAACAGAGACATGAGATACATTTGTTTTATTTCTATTTCACCTGACCCCTCTTATGTATTAGTCACGAAAAGATCGCGAAGGTAAAAGATAGGGCGATATGAACGCACACTAAGTCTTACCAGAAATAGTTTTAACGGCGAACCATTCACGACTGGAAGAGAAACAGGCGGAAACAGCAGTTGTATAAAAAGTGCCCTCTACCACACACCAATTAAGAAATGGCGTTAATGAAGCAGTGTCATCCAGTTCTAAGTTAAGTTGAAAGTTCAAGGTCTCTTGTTCAGAGGGAAGTTGGTTTGAAATGAACTGCAAAATTTGTACCAACACACGGAAACATGAACAAAGTAAGCTCTTTTGCACAAGAGACACGAAAGAAAGAAGGAAGGTTACGATTTAACGTCCCCTCGACAAGGGGGTCAATAGAGCGAAGCAGAAGTTCGGATTGTCATGATAAGGATGTGGAAGGAAATCGGCCGTGCCCTGCCGCAGGGACCATTCCGCCATTTGCCTAGACTGATTTAGGAAAATCATGGAAAACTCAAATCCAAATGGCCGAAGGCCAGTTCGATGCGCCGTGTACCGAATATGAGTCCCGTGTGTTCCACTGCACCAACTCGCTCCGTAGCAAAAACGAATGCGAGTAAATATTGCATTATCACGCGGTTCTGAGTTACGTTAATTAATTTTCTTGCCTATCGTTAGTATAAAATCAATTGTAAAATTTGCAACAAAAACACAATAGACAATAAAGCAACCTAATAATCACGTGTTATAACGATTAAAATTGATCGATGAATTGTGCCATGGTTTGGAACAATATTAGGGAAAGCAATTGCACTGTTGCTTGTTAAAAGATAGTAAATAAAAGTATTGACGTATCTCTTATTCATTGATTTTGAACAGATGCCCTAGAATGCGCAAGGCTGTAATTTTACCGCTATCATAAAAATTAAATGGACTGAGTACAAAATTTGTAAATAAATTTGATCCAAATTATCATTATGAATGAAGTTAATAAATGAGCAATCCGTGAATGTCCTGTGCCAACGTATCGGTTTCAAATTAAGTGTGTTAAAAGAAGTGTTCCAGATTTTCAGAAGAACTTTAACGGATGAAACAAGACAAAAATGAACGTTATACATTAGCTCCAAGTCGCTTATATTAATGGATATGAGAACTAGTTGATCTTCAATATTGTGAAACATATTGAACAAACAAATATAACGGTAATACAAAATACAAATTCAGAGATCAACTTCAAATAAAAATTAATGGTACTAACAACAATAAAGTACAGCAGTTCAACCACTTCACAAGGATAATTATAGGGAAAATATGTGTTTAACAATATTATGGAGATGAACAGCAAGAGCAAATTGTTTACGGTTACGAACAATATTCGTACAAGTAAATATACCAACGGTGGAAATACGACCGCCTACTGCGAAATGAATTATGTGGAGCACATGGTTTCTTTTGACGTGAAATCTGGGATAGGCAGAGACATTGTATTATCCATCTAGAGACAAGGGAAAATGTAATGCGGTCGGAAACGACCAAAGGTACCTACTAGCAGAGAAAAATATATCTCATTATTTTTTGAGAAGTAAAGGCGAATATAAACTGAAAGAATGTAAATACACGAGAAAAATAAAATTAAAATGCAAGTTTCTTAGATATGACTTCTTTCTTCAACATATAATTCCATTTCTTCTGCACAGAGGACTGGCTACGCGAGCCTAACTCTACTATGACAGAGAACCGTCCGCTTCTCTGCCTTTCGTGGAGATATTTCAGATGAAAGTGTTCTGCCCATGGACGAATGACCTAAAATAACGAAACGGTTTGGTTTATAGGACAATTTCACTTTTGGCGGTTGCAATTACGTTACAAATAACAGATCAAATTAATGGAATACTTTGAAGGGAAACTAATTACTACAATTACTTTGAATCACCTGGAAATATAAAAATATTTAAGACAAAAAGTACTTCTGAAGCAACGTTAAACACTAACATTATAATTCACCTAAACAGGGGCATCACTATACGAAGAAAACAGTTTCTTATTTGGAAAGGTTATGCGGATGTAATAGAAGTCACTATATTCTGCAGCAAAAGCTGTCTTGTCAATTTTATGATTATCGGTAAAAACTTGCATAATAGCTGCTCTAGGACGGTACCTGCCAGATGCCATTTTGGTGATATTCCTGGAATGTGAGCCGTGTATGACAATATTGGACGTATATACGTCCAATTTGGGACAAAAGTCCGTAGGAACTTTGGAGATAGTAGTCATTTCACACTTTCTCCGTTTCGTTGAAAGGAACTCTCCCCGGAAGTTGATGAAGGTAAGTCATCTATTCATCAGCATTTTCAATGATGTTGTCTGCTTTCGGACTGAAGCCGTACTTAGAATGGGCGTTGGCAGCGCAGCATGGATAAAAACCAGTTGAAGCATATTGTTTGTAGGAATGAGGATATTGTGGGCTGCCCAAGAAGTTCTTCCTATAGCTTATCAGTATTGCTTACGATGGTAGGAAACACTGATCGTTCCCTTAGTTCCAGAATTCGAGGTATTTCCCAATATTCATGAGGATATGAGATTAGTCATTGCATTTAAATGACTCTGTTATCCTGAATTAAATTTTCGACCGCAGGAAGATCTACCCCTCCTTAAATTGCAAACAATTTTGTGTTTTATGTCGGGACTGTCTGTATTAACTGCCAACAAATGTCAGATAACTGAACGAGTAATCTCATTTTAGCTCGGTGGCGCCGTTCTCGTTTTCTGATCTACAGCAAACATAGTTGATTAGTGAGGTATCGTTGTACTAGTGATGTGTGTGGCTTCAGGCCTACTTTTCTCCTCTGAAAAATGTCCTAAATGGCATTCAGCAACGAAATACCAAAACTCATTGCAGTGTGTCAACCAAGAGATAGTCATTTTCTATTGTTATTGTAATGTTTATCATTCTGCTATAATGCCGTAAACATCATTGATTACTATCATTATTATCATTAATTCAGTTGCAAAAGCGTTCTTTCCCATGTGGCGAAAAGACCAGAAAGAACGTGTGGTTTGACGAAAAATAGGACAATAGGAGAAAGTAGGTAAAATGTTTGTAACAATTTCTGTTGATTTAACATCGTGACGATAGATACTAAGCAACAACACATGCAAGTTATAGGTTGCAACGTTCGAAACCTCCATCAGACACATGGGTTCGGATTCTCATCATCATTTGTTGGCCCATCAAGGCAGTAACACTACGAAATCAATAAGCTGCTTAGTAGTCTATAGATTATATGTATATGTTTGCAGAAGAAAAACCTCAGAATTGTACATTTCCCACATATACAGTTTAGTTTCTGTGTTCATGGCCGTAATTTGAAATATCCAGTCTTCTGAATACTTAAGTGAAATAATTACTGTGTTGCACAAATAATCAGTTAACTATGTTTCTTCTGGCTTTCAAGCAAACCAACACGTAGATGAGATGAAATATTACTTGTACAGTCGTAAGGCTGCATTTTGAAACGCAGTCGCTTTCAAGTTGCGAAGTTTTTCGAGACGGATGGGGCATCATTAATTTCCAGTAACATTTCATCAAAACAATTTGCTTTTGTAGAAATGTAACAAAGCAATTGTTTTAGTCTCCTTTTTGGAGGGGGGATGAAACTGTAATCGTGATTCAAGTTTACGTATCTCAGTCTTTGATCTGCCGTATGTTGCAATCACAATATCAGTATTTTTTCTCTAGTCATTTGCTGAAAATATATCATAATGCAGTAAAGCTTCAAAAAATTTAAACGCTAGTTTCGACCTCATTGGACAAATTTAATATCTGCATCGTAAATGTGACGACGGAATCTATCAGGAGATAGCGCCGCATATTAACCGAAATGCGCGACTCCCCTCTAGAAGCCCGCATGAGACGTACGCGATTTCGCGTCGCTTATCGCTACACAGGTGTTCCTAGTACAGCAAAGAACTGGCAACATCGTTGCTGATATTTGGCAACACTGTGACAGTGAAGTTACTTCCTCAAGTGGTACTGAATTGTCTCACTAAGTTCACTTGACATTCCTCTTCTACTTTCGTGACTCATGATGTGTAATGCCCATGTGAAATGAGAGACAGAAATTTAACTTTTGCACTCAAGGAATGTAGTTATTTGTGTAGGTGACTTTCAGGTTCTTTCGCGATGCGTTAGAGGCTCAGCATTGAATATGTGAGATACTGAGGGCAATATGCGGCACTGTGTGGTTGGCCGTGTGGTTCTGCTTGTGTCTTGTGATGCAAGCCTAGTGTAAGGTGGCAGTTCTAATCCTGGTTGGAGAAAATGCGTTTGGGGATGGAATTTCGTTTTATTTTACTTTATACGCTCCAGATTGCAAGAAGAAACTCTTTAACGGAATCATAAGAAAAACTTTATACAATAAGTCTTTCAGAAAGGTCGACTTCAAATTATGGAAATGGTATTAGATGTCTTCTTTGCTTCACCATACAAACGCCTTCGAAGAAATTCGAATTCACCTCCATTGATGCGAAATATCTCCTTTAGAAATGAGACATGAAGACACGAACCTTGCAGTGTGCCTGTGTTGCTTTAGAACGTGCACTGAAACGTATTCACATAATTTAGCTCATACATTTACCCTAAGGAATGAAACAATGACACTAAAACATTTTAGTGAGTTACATATTGTGTCTTGATGAAAACATATGAACTGATGACAATAACAAATTACATGAAAGGCTTTTCTGAAAGGAAAAGGATCGAAATTTAAACCAGAAATAAGTGTTAATCATCGTAGAGTGCCATGGGATTGGACAATGACAATTTTTTGCCTCTCTAATGTATTATATGCTCATCATTCAGAATAGGTGGTCTGCTTCGTTATATTCTGTGTGAAATACGAATCGCAACCTTTTTTGTGGACCACCACTCAGCAACACTACAGCATTTTACATATCCAGGGCGATGAGCGGCGACAGGCGCTGTGGGCAGAGGGCGAGGCAGCGCTGTGTAGCTCCCCCACCGTTGCTGCCGGCGAGGTATATGGGCCGCGGAGAGCTGTGCCGAGTGCTGCTGCCAGAGGTGGCAATGTTATTGGGCCGAAATGTTATTAGCAGAGTACCAAAAAATGAAATACGTTACACATATGCTCCCCTTACACATGGGGCATGAGCATGAACGAGTGACGTGAATTTAAAATTTTTGTCAACAGCCAGTTTCGATCGCTAATACTGAAGATGCAAGTCGCGCACTTTACCGCAAGACCAAGCAGGGAGCTGACCCAGTTATCTTCTAACTGCACACAAGAAGTACTGTATGAACTCCTGCAGTCTACAGTGTTGCCAGATTGTGCACATAGGCGGACTTAGAGCGAATCAGCGCGGCCACTTTTATTGTCCCATGTCGCGATCGGCTCGGACTCAGCGGCGGCCGGCCGGCGGCCAGGTTTTTTGTCAAAGAGTGTACGTGGCTGACCGTCGTATATTACGATCGCTCTATACCCGCATACATAGATATACGAGGGGATGTGCTTTCGAAGTTCTATCTTTACTTGCCTGACGCCATTGAGGACGGGGAAAGTTTGAAATGTCGTCCATTTTTCTGCAACATTACTGACAATTCGTCCGTAAGGTCTAAGGACTGAATTTATCTCTTCCGCGGTAATTTCAAAGGGAAGTTCAAAGATTCGAACTGTTTTAGTGGCGAAGCCTGCATGATCGACTCTCACTTCACCGACATTCCCGTCACAATGGTTAAATTTTAGAGTTCCTCCACATTGTTCAATTACTTTAGCACAGCATGCAGTACTAATCATTTTAACATAATCTGTACAACTGACGATCGACAGATGTATTCCTATTATTTCGTTAAAGCTCAGCTTCACAACGTCTCTTAGAAAGGCTTCTACTTCAAAGGCTTTGGGCCTCGCAAAGCGTTAATCGAATGTGAACTTCAAAGTATCTCGTCTAAGGGGTTCCGTCATTTTATGTTCTATTCATTTCTACCTTCAGCTATTACTACGCCGCAAGAGCGTCCAACTCACCACACACGAATAGCGCGCGACCGGCCGCAGCGGGGATGTAAACAAGACTTCCACACAGCTCGCCTGCCGCAAATGTTCAAATGTTTGTTAAGCTTAAGGGACTTAACTGCGGGGTCATCAGTCCCTAAAGTTACAAACTACTTATGAACTACTTACGAACTAGGACGGGGGATTCGAACCCCCGAACCCCCGACCGTAGTGGCCGTGCGGACCATGACTGGAGCGCCTCAATCCCCTCGGTCACCGCGGCCGGCTCGCCTGCCGCAAGCGGACTAATCCCCTCGGCCACCGCGGCCGGCTTCTTTCTTCTAATTCGTATTTTTACCTACTTGTACAACAATTTCTGTGTAGTGATATATATACAGGGTTTAAACGGAATAAGCCCCCAAAATTACACAGACGGAATATCTCTGTGTGCTTGACAAAAAAGTTGTATCTTGTAGTTTATTTCTGTATTCGTAAAAGCAGTTTGTGTAGAACTTATGATAGGCTTGTTTACATTGTCAACTGTCTATACACGAGAGAGCCCTGTAACCGCGTGGCCTATCCGCGCTGCCTGCACGCGCCTGCGAGTGCGAGAGAGAGCATGCGAATGCACTACGCTGCCAGAAATGTAAACATCGGACGTCTAGCACGGCGGCTACGTGCTGCTGAAACAATTAGAAATTGTTTGAAATGTTTGTAAATCTATGAGACTCAACTGTTTGGTTATTAGTCCCTCGCTTACAAACTACTTAAACTAAGGTAAACTAACCTAAGGACAACACATACACCCATGCTTGAGGGAAGACTCAAACCTCCGACGGCGAACGGCAACCGCGCACCTCATCACGGCGCCTCAGTGCGCGCGGCTAATCCGGCACGGCGAAACAATTTGAACAAAATTCAGATTTCAAATGTCTGTATAGCTTATGGGACTTAACTACGGGGTCATTAGTCCCTAAACTTACAAACTACTTACGAACTAACTTACACTAAGGACGGCACAAATATCCATGCCCTAGGGGGGGGGGGGATTCGAACCCCCGACCGTAGTGGCCGTGCAGACCGTGACTGTCGCGCCGCAGACCCCTCGGCCACCGCGACCGGCCAATTTGAACAGCAATTGGTCGTGGCAGTAAAGAAAAGCAAATATCAAAGAAAAATGTGTTTTCCTTACTACAACATCAAACAGTTACCTAGTAATTGTGGCCGCGGTGGAGTAGCCGAGCGGTCTAAGGCGCCTCGCTGCGGAGGTTCGAGTCCTCCCTGGACATGGGTGTGTGTTTTGTCCTTAGGTTAGTTTACCTTAGTTTAAGTAGTATTTGAGCTACAGACTCACGATCACGCAGTTTGGCCCGATAGATTTACAAACATTTGATCATTTTAGTACTTCTGCAATACTTACAATCAACCATTTTCCCTTTTTACAACACAAAACCGTACCAAAAATTAAATTTAATTCATTTTCCTTTCATACAACACCAACAAAAATGAAACCCAAATTATTTTGTTTCCTCTTACACAATATCTTTCGATCCTACATATGCTTCATGACAGCGAACACAGTTTCTTCGCACTAGTTCACAGACATGCGTATTTGCCTTATGGTAATGGCAGCATCGAAAATCCTCTGCGTAAGTTAGCGAACATTCTTAACTTGCTAAGCACAAACAATTTGCTTCATTGTCGCCAGAAGTAAAAATCCTGTGGATTTAAGTCAGAGTTGCGTGCTGGCCATCGACGTGGATCAGATTGCCCGATCCATCCTCCTGGAAATCGTCAATCCAAAAATCTGCGTATACTCTGACCAATGTGGGGTGGAGCACCACTGCGGAGGAACCTCATGTTAAGACGTAAGCCTAACGGAATGTCTTATAACGACGTTGGTAGCAATGTTTTCTCTAATTACCAGTCAAACGTGCAGGTAAAAAAAAAAAATAATAATAAAGACCAAAAGTCTAATCATGTACGGAAAATCGTCGCTGAAAATGTGTTGCCACTAGGAGGCTAGGATTGTGTACACTCCACGTGTCCATATTATGAAAATTAGTTATTCCGTTGCAAGTGAAACACGCTTCATCTGTGACGAGTATTTTGTTGACAAAGTCATGCTGCGCACTGTGTAACAAAACAACTCTGAGAATTGACATCGTGGAGGGAAACGTTGTTCTTCCAATGCTTGTACGTATTGAATGTGGTAAGCTGCAGACGCTGCCCTTTCAAATTACAATGAATGACATTGTGTAATACACACACTTGTCGGGCGATGCTTCTCGTACTCTGAGTAGGGTCGTACTGGACGCGCTCCAGAATTCTTTCCTCGGCTTCTAACGTACGATCGGCGCGCTGTTGGCCTCTGCCTTCTGCGCGGGGCAGTAAAGAACCAGTATCTCTCAATCTAAGGAAATGAAATACGAACTCGTAAGTTTTATTTTGTCATGATGTGACGAAAAAGAAAAGCATATTGGGATAGAAAAAATGTTTCACATACAAACGAAAATTAGAAAATGTACAGCTAACTACTGCACTTTCTTAAGAAGTAAATGCATAATAATCGCGGACAAGTAGAGAATTACAATGACACAAACCTTTGGTGAACAGCAGCAAATGTCTCTCATGCAGGAAGTCATCGTTGTGGGAAGCGTTCTCGATAAATTCGTACAGCTGCCCTCGCAACATCTTTTGCCTCGCCATAAATTAAATGAATATAGCATAGTTCAGCAATAGTAAATCTCCCTTCAATCCTAACAATTAACAGAGTTGCAAAAACGTCTGCACAGGTTATTCGATGACTGTCGTCGGGCCGGCCGCGGTGGCCGAGGGGACTGCTTCGCGCCAGTGACGAACTGCACGGCCACTACGGTCGGGGTTCGAATCCCCCCTCGGGCATGGATATTTGTGCCGCCCTTAGTACTAGCTAGTTCATAAGTAGTTTGTAATTTTAGGGACTGATGACCCCGAAGTTAAGTCCCATAAGCTATACAAACATTTGAACATTTTATACCGTTTACACCCTGTATTTGTGTGCGTGTGTTCGACGGTCTAAGGCGCCTCGCTGCGGAGCGCGCGGTTGCTCGCCATCGGAGGTTCGAGTCCTGTCTGGGGCATGGGTGTGTGTGTGTTGTCCTTAGGTAAGTTTACCTTACTTTAAGTAGATTGTAAGCTACAGACTGATGACCACGCAGTTTGTTCCGATAGATTTACAAACATTTGAACATCAGCTCTGATTCTGTATATGGTGGGTATTAAGATGCAGAATATGTTCTAGTAGGAAGCCGAGGGGCCTCGCCTCAGAGCGCATGGTTGCTCGCCGTCGGTGGTTCGAGTCCTCCCTGGGGCATGGGTGTGTGTGTGTGTGTGTGTGTGTGTGTGTGTGTGTGTGTTTGTGCTTAGGTTAGTTTACCTTAGTTTAAGTAGTTTGTAAGCTACGGACTCATGACCACGCAGTTTGGTCCGATAGATTTACAAACATTTGAACATTTGAACACTTGTTATTCCCCATCAGATTAGGTTTTCTAAAACGGGGATGGAAAGGAAACTCAGCGTTTAACGTCCCGTCGACAGCGTTGTCATTAGAGGCGGAGCTGACGCTCGGATTCTTTGGGTAAGGAAGGAAATCTGCCGTGCCCTTTCAAAGGAACCAACCCGGTATTTGCCTGGACTAAAATGGAAGTGATCATGTCAGTGTAACACTAGTTTACGAATTTATGTATGCATACTTTCAAATGTTCAAATGTTTGTAGAACTTATGGGACTTAACTACGGGGTCATCAGTCCCTAAGCTTACAAACTACTTATGAACGAGCTAAGACTAAGGACGGCACAAATATCCATGCCCGAGGGGGGATTCGAACCCCCGACCGTAGTGGCCGTGCAGACCGTGACTGGAGCGCCTCAGTCTCCTCGGCCACCGCGGCCGGCAATTTCGGATATACAAAAAGTAAATACTCACTGATTGTATATAAACAGAACTACACGAAAATGTCAGAAATGAAAAGTATTCAAGAAGTATCAAAATTCAAATGTTTGTATAGTTTGTGGGACCTGACTACGGGGTCATCAGTCCCTAAACTTACAAACTACTTATGAACTACTTACGAACTAGGACGGCACAAATATCCATGCCCGAGGGGGCATTCGAACCCCCGACCGTAGTGGCCGTGCAGACCGTGACTGGAGCGCCTCAGTCTCCTCGGCCACCGCGGCCGGCTTCAAGAAGTATACATGTTGGTATTTTATATATTGTTATTTTATTGTCCCTCAACCAATATGTTGAAATGAAGTAGAATCAAACGAGCACGAAGCCCTGTACGTGGTGAAATAATGTAAGTTTCATGAAATATTAACATTATCTTTGTCATAAATCGTAGCAACTTTGATGCTAGTCGGTAATCTCGTTTCTGGTGCTCGTATAGGCTGCTTATCTTTCCAGTTAACGTTCGCTCTACGTAGATAATAAAACATAATTAATCAAGGAAAACTACACTTATACGTCCCGTCGAGGACGCGGGATTCGGAGACGTATCACAATTTCGATTTGAGTAAACAAATGCGTCATGTGCTTCTTACAGTAACCATTACGTTAGTCACCTTTACTTAAGTAAACAATATAAGGCCTAAATCAGGATGGCCGCGGTGGAGTGGCCGAGTGTTCTAAGGCACCTTGCTGAGGAGCGAGCGATTGTTCGCTGTCGGAAGTTCGAATACTCCCTCAGGCATGCGTGTGTGTGTTGCCCTTAGGTTATGTTTAAGGGTAAGTTATGTGGTATGTAACCCTAGGGAATGATGACCAAAGAAGTTAAGTGTCTTAGATTTACAAACATATGAACTAAATCAGAATGACCTTATGTCTTAAACAGTGCTCATCATTCGGTCAAGAAAATAAATGAAAAAAAAATCTGGTGCACAATGTTCTTATCGTATGCCCAATTTATTATTCGGAAGTTACATGCACACCTACATTACATACAAAAGTTTAACATGGCGTGTTAAATTAACAGCTGGTTTCACGCTCTGATTACGCCACTCAATTTGCCACAGAGTAGCGACAGAGTTAAAGTAATAAAACAGTTCACTCCACAATTCCATTGAGACCGCGAGAATGTTATTCTTTGTTTCGAAATAACAGTGACATATTTTGTAACATGTTGCAACTATTTCCACCATCTTACTAGTTACTTATACATTGGAGATGACTATGCACAGCTTGCTCCAGTGATAATAACAAATACTTTCCACGAATTTTTAATGTGTGTAAAATAAAAAAAGGAAGCAACAAATAAATATTCGTTTTATACTTTCTACTGCTACTTTAATAAAAGACCTCATTTCACGAAGGGATTATATCTTCTAGATTATGGTCAATATTTTGCCGACCATAAAAATCTATAATACTGGATAATAATAATAATACTTTTTTTCAAATCTTACATATTTTTAAATATGTGGGTAATGTAAGTAATCTAATAAAATACATTTTATTTTTAAAAGAAAGTTTTGCCGTATAAAGGATTCAACAAAACCGGGGGAAGTATGTCCAGCTTCGAAAAATAATTATTTGTCGCCATGGAGGCGGGAGAAAAAAGGCCGGCGCGTAGGCAGTGGTTTCAGAGAAGCAGCGGAAATGAAGGCGGCGCCGCGATAAGCCGGGCGGCACCGCCACTCAAAGGCGCAGCCGCTGGCGTAGGCCGCTGGCCGTGGCGCTGGCCAGGGCTGCCCACCGCTCCCTGCCAACACGCCATTTCTCTGCACCCACCTATCTCCTCTCATCACATTACCACTTCTGCATTGTAAGACTATTTTATATTCGTTATTTTACTCATTAAGATGAGCCGATTTCGGCGTTACACATTTTTACTATAAAAAAGTACTGGTATTTAAAGTTGAAAATAAACTGTTTTTGTTTTACTGATTTATATTTATTTCGAACTCGTTTTCGGCTTGTTAGGCCATCTTCAGCCGGCCGCGGTGGCCGAGGGGACTAAGGCGCTCCAGTCACGGTCCGCACGGCCACTACGGTCGGGGGTTCGAATCCCCCCTCGGGCATGGATATTTGTGCCGTCCTAGTTCGTAAGTAGTTCATAAGTAGTTTGTAAGTTTAGGGCCTGATAGCCCCGTAGTTGAGTCCCATAGACTTTACAAACATTTGAACATTTTGATTTTGCCATCTTCAGGAAACAACTGACAAGGAAAGTACATGGGCTCGAAAAATCTGTATCAATGTTTGGTTACAGGATCTCTACGTACAACTCAATGTGCTGGTGGGTGTCGTTTTTCTGCAAAGCTCTGCAACCATGCTCTAGATAGCACTGTAGATGTAATTGTAGATGCCATACGTAATCAGATATCTTAACTATAACTTATGTAATAATCATTGTACATGTTCTCTAGCGAAGTGTCATCAAAAGCCGTGATGATAGTTGCAACTTTAACCTTCTTCCCGAAAGACTGTTGGTATTCACTGCCACTGCTTCCATCACCTCTTCCCGCACTTACCGTAGCACTACCGCTTGCAATGAGTTGTTCGTCATTATCATTCCTATTATCAACAACAACGGTATCTAACTTATGCTCATATTTCTGTACCGTAACAGATTCGAGAAAGCATGCAAATGTTTCATCTTCTTCACTAATACTATCTTCACGAAGAAGGGTTCTTCGTAACTTCATCTCAACTAATCGCAATACATTAGCAGGATTGATTAGCAATCGCCGCCCCATCTGACGCTTCACCACACAAATAACGTCACAAAACGCAACTTCGGAGGCACACTGCACCGTCCCTACTGGCGAACCGACAGGTCAAAGTGCAATGCGGCATCGCACACGCAGAGGCCTCTAACGGACGACTGCAGAGTTTTGCAGATGCGGGAGTATCACTAGTGCAATAAGGGATCTTTACATTATATCTCATACGATTTTGGTGTATATGTGTTTGTTCGAGCCCAAGTACTTTCCTTGTGAGTAACGCCGACAACAAACGATTTTTCTTAGGAGATTATGATCGTGTGCGAGTTATGGCCGTTACGCTCGGAAGCACAATGGTAGAGTAGCGGACTGCAACTCCAAGGGTTGCGGGTTTTATCCCCGCCAGGTCGTATGATTTTTTTCTTTCACTTTCCACTATTCTCACCTTTGGCAGTGTTGCTGATGTGAAAAATATCGAGTAGCACCGTGGTTCGGAACCCACGTTAAACTGTAGGTTCCCCTATAACTGGCTGGGTAAGACAGTTCGAAGGTCGGAGGAAGGCAACGGCATACCACCTCCAAAAAGGACCATGCCTAGTAAAGCACTGTGGTGTTCAAACCAATCTTCAGATTGTTGACTGCTTTACCTTATCATTTAGACCCCAACTGGGGTGTGTTCATCCAGCCTGGTGCAAATTTTCCTAAGTTGACGCCACTTCGGCGATTTGCAACGTGTGTGTCAATGATTGTTGTTATTTATTTCTTTTTATTTTTTAGTATTAGTTCTGTTCCTTGTGGCCGTTGATCGTGTTTTTTCGTTGTCGTGCGACGTGTTCTTGGCTCATCTTTTTCAGCCTTCTAACTGGGCGCGCTGAGCCACGGCGCCCGGCTCCACTAGACTACGGAGGGGAACAGTTACTATGTTACCAAATATGATAATCAAGATACAGAAACGCAAAGCCTGTGGTTATGACGTCAGTTGTAAAGTTGTCACTCTCATCTCAAGTCTCATTTCTCAAGTCACACATTCTTAGTAACATTTTTTATCGTTTCATTTACGAAAGGACAAAATTATAGACATTACATACTTATAAAACTTAATTACTGTGTTATAAACCCTGTTAAATTTCTGTAGGATCTTGATCTAAGTTTTAGAGCTATCAAATGAAAACTCGTGATTTTTGCTGAGCATCAAACATGTTTGTTCATTGCGATTGTAATTTACGAGTTGGATTAAATTTAAATACGGTATATATAAATAAATTACAGTATATACAGCATTAAAACTTTTATATTGTTTTAAGTTTGCAGGGTAAATAAGGTGGAAAAATGGAACTTTATACATTTTCATAGCAGTGTTTGGTCTGTGGTGTACAACTACATGTCATCGTCATTATCGTCTGCGGTAGGTGAGATGGCTGGTTCAATTGCATCATGTGAAACTGAATAGTGGGGATATGTTCAGCTGTAATTGATCAATTAGAAAATATGGGGACTTTTAGCTAGATGCAAGTTTACTTGCAGTGCTTCTAATAGGTTTAGCTTTCTGCATTTGTTGCTATATGTATCATTTGTGTGTGAACTACATGCACACTATATGTGACATGAGATGAATGTGACTACTTTTCAACTAATGTCAAAATGAAAGAGTCTGTGTTTCTGTATATCTTTGTTTACCATGTTTGGTTCAAAATGTTCAAAGTTTGTAAACCTATTGGACCAAACTGCTATGGTCATGAGTGCCTAGATTTGCAAACGACTTCAACTAACTTACACAAAGGACAACACACCCCATGCCCGAGGGAGGACTCGAACCTCCGGCGGAAAGGTCGCCCAGTCCGTAGCATTACGCCTTAGACTAGGCCACTCCAATTCGAGCACCCGGTGCTAGCGCGCCCTGCACGGCCAGTACGATCGGGGGTTCGAATCCCCCCTCGGGCATGGATATTTGTGCCGTCCTTAGTATTAGCTAGTTCATAAGTAGTTTGTAAGTTTAGGGACTGATGACCCCGTAGTTAAGTCCCATAAGCTGTACAAACATTTGAAGGAATTCTAGCGCGCCGTGCGGCCCCGGTGCTTTCCCCCACCACTCTTGCCTCACCATATCGTAGCACGTGTCTTCTCGGATACGCTGAATATCCGTTCTGAATCTCATCGAATAGGACACCAATAATGTATCTTGCGAACGTTTATCATGAGCACAAGAGGTTCGGATTAGTGTGTGCCATTTTTATTGCTCAATGGGAAGATTCTTTAAACTTGATGGGAAAGCACTACGCTTAATATGCCACTGTACCGTAAATAACAAAGCAGCCACTACTAAAATAAACATTCTGCAAAGCACGATGGTATTGTAGGACCAGACAGAAGAGAACTGATTACTCAATTAAAAGCACAATTGCCAGAATCTGAAGAGGTAAGTCTTCTTTATTCTTAAACGGAAACAAAAATATACCTTTTTTATTGTACTTATTATGGATCGTGCGGCACCTCGCATAGAAGGTTCGAGTTCTCCATCGGGCATGCGTCTGTGTGTTGTCCTTACTATAAGTAAGCCTTGGTAAATGGGAGATTTCCTAATTCCTGAGGTTGTGTATTAGCCTTAGTAATTTTAAGTCTAAGGACCGATGACGACAGTTTTGTCCGTTAGGATTACAAACATTTGAACATTTGGATCGCTGATCTCGCTTTCAAGAAAGACATCATGGGTTACTTACATGATTTAAATAAATCGTTGCAGGGTAAAAATAAATTAATCGGTAGTCCGTGTGCCGCGGCGGATTAGCCGTGCGTACTGGGGCGCCGTGCTGCGGTGTGCGCGGCCGATCGCCGTCGAGAGTTCGAGTCCCCCCTCGGGCATGGGTGCTTGTGTTGTCCCTAGGTTAATTTACCTTAGTTTAAGTAATTTGTAAGCTACGGGCTAATAACCACGCCGTTGAGTCCGACAGATTTACAAACATTTGAATATTTGTAGCCTACTATGTGTGACAGTATTGGAAGTTCCAAATCAAATTGCAGGTTCTGCTTTCTAACATTCAGCTTCAGGAAGAAAATATAGAAAATTCCCCCTTCCCCCTCAAAATCCTTTAAATTAAGTACTGACGTACACGTCAGGGAACACACGAAAGAGTTTGCGTTCATTGCATAAAATTTTTAAAGATAGGTTTGAAGAAATAAAATAACTAAACCTGCACTCAACAGTTTTAATGCTGCCTTTTTCGGTGCACCGACAGGATGCCCCATCATATCTCCAAACTGAACTGGTAGAACTACAGTACGATTCAATTTTGACACCGCTACAACCATTACAATAGCGATTTCAATTCCTTTTTATTAAAGGCGTTATCAATAAAAATTCGCGAGGATTCATGTCCTTGTCATAAAATGCGGTCCAATGTTCTGAGCAACGTTCATTTGTGAACAAATGTTTTCAGTTATGAATATTAATAAAACAAAAACAAGCTCAGGTTTAATGCATCATTGCAAGTTTTATTTCGAATTGCAACTGCCAAAACGTATGTGCATAATATGAGAAAATTAGTGGCTTCAAAGCGGTGCCAAAGATCAACAAAGAACATTGTAAATTTATGCAAAGTAAAGAGTGCAATAGAACTACCGTATTCTTTCTGTCTATACAAAAATTATTATTATTATTCGTTTTAATAATTGACAAACACGGCTGTCTCGGAGCTAAGCGCTTAGAGAACACGTTCCTCTACTATCAGTGGCATGGCAGCGCTGTGCTTTCCCCACACCACCGCTGCTTTCCCGGTGTTCTGCAAGCACCCGAGTTGGAGAGGTCTGTGGCTTAGACCATTCCGCGCGGCCTACCATGTTTGGTAAATACATGGATGCAAGTGATTCGCCTGGATACATACGTACGTGTCACCTGTCAGAGTCGTATCACAGTATATCACAGACAGTCGCGAAAATCTGTGGGGAACAATTGCAACTGAAGCGATACTAGCGCTCCTAGCGGCCAGTAGGGAATAACACAGGACTAGCATGATACAAACTTAGACGTTGCCGTTTTAATGCTGTTACTTTCATATTTCCTAGTCACTGAACGTTGCTGTGAACTTTTAGTACAAAAATATCATTAAAGTAATATCACTGCCTCTAGAATGAAACTTCACTCTGCAGCGGAGTGTGCGCTGATATGAAACTTCCTGGCAGATTAAAATTGTGTGCCGGAACCGGGACTCGAACCTGGGACATTTGCCTTTCGCGGGCAAGCGCACTACCGACTGTGCTATCCCGACACGACTCACGATGCCGCCTCACAACTTTACTTCTGCCAGTACCTCGCCTCCTACTTTCCAAACTTTCTGGAAACATCCCTTAGGCTGTGGCTAAGCCATGTCTCCACCATATACTTTCTTCCAGGAATGCTAGTCTTGCGTGTTTGCAGGAGAGCTTCTGTGAAGTTTGGAAAGTAGGAGGCGAGGTACTGGCGGAAGTAAAGTTGGGGGGCGGCATTGTCAGACGTGTTGGGATAGCACAGTCGGTAGTGCGCGTGCCCGCGAAAGGCAAAGGTCCCAGGTTCGAGTCCTGATTCCGGCACACAATTTTAATCTGACAGGAAGTTTCATGCAGCAGATAATTTATATATAAACAGTTATATGTATTTGTGGACAAGAACTGAATATATTTACATAAAAAGCCACGATAAATTAAATATTAATTGTGTAACCATGTTTCGATGGCGGCAGTATATTTGAACAGTGAGACGCTACCTGAGCAAAGAACTTCAGTTTCAACCGTTTTTAGTATTGTTAAATATACATTTGTTTGTTAAATGTAAACAAAATTTGTAGGGAGGTGATCAAAGCATTTAATTCAGATGTATAATATTTTGGAAGGGAAATTGTATTTTAAAGATGAGGCGTTAGGATGTGTGGAAGGATACAATTTTGGGAGCAGGGAGAGCATGCTTTCCGAACGCTTAGGAAGGGACTCGTAACTTGGACGTGGTGGTGAAAGTTTGTGACTGCAGAACTTAGTTTCTTCTGAAAAGTGGTAAACTAGGCACGGTAGTAGGGCTGTGGAACTGTGATTATTCAGCAATCGTGTACTCTTGTGATGACAAACTGTGCTTTATAACAAATACTTTAATAGCGGATTAATTTGGAACTGCAATGTTCGATGGACTACACTAATTTACGAGTGATAATTTGAAACTTTCACACTCGATTGCGTGTGATACTTATAATGCCTCTCATGAACAACAATTGTGGAAATATTCAGTTATTTACCGATGTATAAAGTAGGCCCACCTCTGCATTTTCATGTCTAGAAAAAGAAATAAACTCTATTTATAAAGAATTATTTCGTGAGTGAACCACTTCTTTATCTTAGAATCCATTTTGTTGGTTATTCAGAGGTTTAATTTATGTTTGTTTAGATATATTTTCACGACATCATATGCAGATTGATAGACTGGCTCAACTACAGATTAATTATTAATCTTGATTAAACAGATTGGGTAGCTATTCAGGGCATAGAAGCTGACATACATAACTCACCCCTATGAACAGAGACAACGAGCCATAAACTTTTTACTACCATGAATTATGTATTGCCCAATTCTTATTAGTGAGCACTAATAGGAAGGTCGCTACGTTACACGTTTCCCAATTTGCTTACTATATAAATGTACTTCATAAATGCTTCGTGCATTCAATTTTGATTTTAATTGTGCTGCATATTATTCTAAGTGAAATGCCCCAAAAAAATCTTACCTCAACAATGCGTGTATCAAAAGCATGACCCAAATGTATTGAAAGAATTCTGTATATGTCACGGAACTCCTACTAAGCTGCTGGCTGATTTTGATGAAATGTTGTGTGTGTTTGTTTGAGTTAATCGGTGGATGGTTTAATTTCAGAAATCATTGTAATTGGTAATTTTGGTATCTTCGGATTAGGTTCGTATTTTATATGCTGTCATACATTTTATCTCACTACGATAAAATTCTTCACACTTGACCTTCAGAAGCAGAAAAGCAGCCGCGGTGGAGTAGCCGAGCGGTCTAAAAGCACCTCGCTGCGGAGCGCGCGGTTGCTCGCCGTGGAGGTTCCAGTCCTCCCTGGGGCATGGGTGTGTGTGTGTGTTTGTCCTTAGGTTAGTTTACCTAGGTTTAAGTAGTTTATAAGCTACGGACTAATGACCACGCAGTTTGGTCAGATAGATTCACAAACATTTGAACATTTTTACAGAAAAGCATCTCGGAGGATACTTTATGAATGAAGGGCAACAGGCAGATTATATTTTTCTCGATTTAAAAAAGGCGTTTGACGCGGTGCCACACTGCAGACTGCTAACGAAGATAGAAACATATGGAATAGGTTCACAGATTTGTGACTGACTGGAAGACTTCCTAAGTAACAGAACGCAGTACGCCGCGGCGGAGCGGCCGAGTGAATTGAGGCGCTATGCTACGAAGCGAGAGGCCGTTCCGCGTCGGGGGTTCGAATCCCCCCTCGGGCATGGTTGTTTGTGCCGTCTTTAGTATAAGCTAGTTCATAAGTAGTTCGTAAGTTTAGGGACTGATGTCCGTGCAGTTAAGTCCCATAAGCTTTACAAACATTTGAACATTTTGAACGCAGTGCGTTGTTCTCGACGGCGAGTGTTCATCAGAGACGAGTGTATCGTCAGGCGTGCCCCAGGGGAGTGTGATATGACCGCTATTATTTTCTATGTATATAAATCATCTGATGGAGTGAGTCACTTGTAATTTGCGGCTGTTTCTTGAAGATGCTGTGGTGTACTGGAGGGTGTCTTTTTTAATTGACTGTAATAGCATACTAGATGACTTAGACAAAATATCTAGTTAGTATGAAGAATGGCAGCTAGCTCTCAATGTAGAAAAATAATCCCATAATGTTCGACTACAGCAACAGTAGTGAGCTTCTTGATGCAGTCGCGTTGTTATCTAGGCGTATCATTGCAGAGCGGTATGAAATGGAACGAACATGTAAGGACAGTTGTAAGGCAGATGGTCGATTTCGGTTTATTGGGAGAATTTTTTTTTCATGTGTAAAGGAAACCGCGTATAAAACGCTTGTACGACCACGTCTTGAGTATTACTCAAGTGTTTGGGACCCGCAGCAGATCAGTTTAAAGGAAGTCATAGAAGCAGTTTGGAGGCGAGCAGCTAGATTCGTTGCTGTTAGCTTCGACCAACGCACGAGTATCACTGAAATGCTCCGGAAACTCAAATTGGGATCGCTGAAGGAAACACGACGTTCTTTTCGGGAAATTCTGTTGAGGAAATTTAGAGGGCCGGAATTTGAAGCTGAGTGTAGAACGATCTTGCTGCCGCCTACTTACATTTCGCGTAATGGTCACAAAGACAAGAGAAATTAGGGCTCGTACGGAGGCATATAGGCATTCTGTTTTTCCTCGTTCTATTTGGGAGTGGAATAGGAAAGGAAATGACTAGTAGTGGTACAGTGTACAATCCGCCACTCACCTTACGGTGGATTGCGGAATATGTATGTATATGTAGATAACGTATTTCGACACAAATCTTCAGTTTTATTCCGAGCTTGACGAAATTTTGCACACTTCACCTTCAAAACAAGAGAAACATCTCCATCTACATAGGGGTTTGTACTGTGCATGGCGGAGGGTACCTCACTGCTGACTGTGGCAGGCGGACTGTGAGCCATTCAACGGCTACACAAGCCCTACAGTGCTTAACTCTAGCGGCAAACGGGCACCAATGTACGCTTTGTGGCTCGTTCGTTGGCTTTATACGTCACAACGTTTCTCCGAGATGAACTCCGAAACTACTCAGCTGATCTTAAAATCATCGAAACATTGACAATTCAACATGAAATTTGGCAGATATGTGTAATTTTTTTTGTTACAGGAGAGCGACGATAAAAACAGAGAGAGGGGATAGGAAATTATCAGAGAGCAGGGTAGTTAATAACAGAGACAGTGAGATGAATAGGTGGATGCAGGTGGATGAGAAAGTGGAGGTAATGCAGGAGAAAGTGGAAGAGTAGAAGGTGGGGCAGGCAGAGGTTATAGAGGGGAGGGGGAGGAGGGCATGGACAGAGGAAGGAGGGAAGAACTGAATACTGGAACAAATGAACACTAATGAAACTATGGCTTTTCATCTACCTCAGTGTTTTTCAATCTCAAAGTCTTGCTAGGGGGGCCGCAGTCACAGGAGAAGTTACTTGCACCGTAAAATAACTAGGGGTTAGAAGTAAAAAATTTATGTATAAGTGAAATTAATTCAATGTTAAAACTTTACATTTCCTGGTAGCATTTATTATGAATTGAATACATCATAGTTTTATAAGAGAGCATGTTAATGATGAATAAGCGCAAATTCTGAAAGTATTATCACGAACCAAGCGATAGGTAAATAACATAATACAATAATTTATACTGCAAATTTCTAAGAAAGATCTACTTCTTTAAAATTGCCTATAAGGAACAATATTGGAAACATTCTTAGACATCAAGGAATCGTGACTTTGGCGTTGGAGGAAAGTGTGTGTAGGGTAAAAATCGCAGAGGGAGAAGGAAGGAGGAAGCTTAGGGTTTAACGTCCCGTTGACAGCGTGGTGATTAGAGACGGAGCTTACGCTCGGATTTTCGGGGAAGGATGGGGGAGGAAATCGGCCGTGCCCTTTGAAAGGAACCATCCCGGCATTTGCCTGGAGGGATTTAGGGAAATCACGGAAAACCTAAATCTGGATGGCCGGAGGTGGATTTGAGCCACCATCCTCCCGGATGCGAGTCCAGTGTCTTATCACTGCGCCACCTCGCTCGGTGCAGAGGGAGAACAAGAGAGGAATGCAGTAAGCAGGTTCAAAAGGATGTATGTTATCGTTCTTACGAGTAGATGAAGAGGTTCGCTCAGGTTATAGTAAAGTGGAGAGCTGAATCAAATCAGTCTCATGACTGAATACCTAAATAACAACAACTGTGAAAGCTTCTGTTATAATTGATAACACAATAAAGTAATAACCCACTTAAATTTATTGGTAAAGTACCGTTTTAAACACAATTACAAGTTCACTCAAGTGCAAATCAGGCGAAGTCATCAAAACAGAGCCATTCAAGTCCGTATGAAGTACAAGGTCCAGAGCTGACAGTTCCGGTATACCACAGGCGTCGGCGGAGTTTATGGCGCGGACTTACCACAGGAAAAAGTTTACAGTGGGTATGTTAACCGGTCCTATATCATTTTCTTTCCTCGTCCATGTTGCCATGGATGACGCACAACAGTTTGCGTTTGTACCTCAATGACAGTGTACGCGAGGGTTGTAGTAATTCCCCACTGCACTGTGTGAGGGGTGGAAACTCTAAAAGTTCAGCAACCTGACTTCTACTATAGCCATGTCTCCAACATATCGTTTCTTCCGGGAGTGTTAGTCTTGCATGGTTAGCAGGAGAGCTTCTGTGAAGTTTGGAAAGTAGGAGGCGAGGTACTGGCGGAAGTACAGTTGGGGGGCGGCATTGTCAGTCGTGTTGGGATAGCACAATCGGTAGTGCGCTTGCCCGCAGAAGGCAAAGGTCCCAGGTTCGAGTCCTGGTTCCAGCACACAATTTTAATCTGCCAGGAAGTTTCATGCAGCAGATAATTTATATACAAACATTTAAAGATGAAGCGTTAGGATGTGTGGAAGGATACAATTTTGGGAGCAGGGAGAGCAATTTGAGTTTCCGGAGCATTTCAGTGATACTCGTGCGTTGGTCGAAGCTAACAGCAACGAATCTAGCTGCTCGCCTCCAAACTGCTTCTATGACTTCCTTTAAACTGATCTGCTGCGGGTCCCAAACACTTGAGTAATACTCAAGACGTGGTCATAGAAGCGTTTTATTCGCGGTTTCCTTTACACATGAAAAAAAAAAAAAAACCTCAATAAACCGAAATCGGCCATCCGCCTTACAACTGTCCTTACATGTTCGTTCCATTTTATACCGCTCGGCAGAGTTACGCCTAGATATTTGAACGACGCGACTGCATCAAGAAGCTCACTACTATTGCTGTAGTCGAACATTATGGGATTATTTTTCTAGCTGATGCGCATCACCTCACATTTTTCTACATTGAGAGCTAGCTGCCATTCTTCGTACCAACTAGATATTTTG
The DNA here is from genome assembly GCA_026315105.1 of Locusta migratoria. Taxonomy (NCBI): domain Eukaryota; kingdom Metazoa; phylum Arthropoda; class Insecta; order Orthoptera; family Acrididae; genus Locusta; species Locusta migratoria. The sequence goes on from CM048755.1 coordinate 385,098,338, forward strand.
TCTGTCATCTAGTATGCTATTACAGTCAATTAAAGAAGGCACCCTCCAGTACACCACAGCATCTTCAAGAAACAGCCGCAAATTACAAGTGACTCAGTCCATCAGATGATTTATATAGATAGAAAATAATAGCGGTCATATCACACTTCCCTGGGGCACGCCTGACGATACACTCGTCTCTGATGAACACTCGCCGTCGAGAACAACGCACTGCGTGAAAGTTTCAAATTATCACTCGTAAATTAGTGTATTCCATCGAACATTGCAGTTCCAAATTAAGCCGCTATTAAAGTATTTGTTATAAAGCACAGTTTGTCATCACAAGAGTACACGATTGCTGAATTATCACAGTTCCACAGCCCTACTACCGTGCCTAGTTTACCACTTTTCAGCAGATGATAGCACGCAGGTCGGAGTTCTTGAATGAGGCTGAAATTGCTAAACTATTGGCAGGAACTGATCTAATTATAGAATGAAACTGAAGTCCACGGGATGCCATCTGATTTGTTTAAAGACTGCAGAAAACCAGCAAACTGCATAATAACATCCACTTGACACACATTGTCTTAACTAAAAATTGAATATAAAGTTATTTCCCTTGATCTAAGATGATTAAACAATGTTTAATGACCGCCTACGTATGCATGTTACTCCTCCGAGTGCGTGTTCTGAACTCACATGTTACACCTCCGATTGCGTGTACTGCACTCAAGTGTGTCGGCTCGATGCAAGGCTGCTTCGCTCCACAATGCCGTATATCGTCCGTCTTAATTTAATTGTTTTACTTATTGAATTAGCAATTGTTAATATGTTTTACGTACTCACGGCATAGCTTAGCTTTGAGGGGTTTTTCTAAATTGAATTTGACATTGAATAAATAATTAGTTTATTAAGTATAAATAAAAATATGATTGCGTTTTGGCGTATGACCGCCAGTGCTGCGTCCAATGCCTGCCGCTCTGGGACTTCCCTAGAATTCGGGGTAACTTTCCAGTGCTCTTTCCCATGAGAATCCGACCTATTGTACCACCTGTCGTGGTTCTCACCAACTTTTACCATCTGTCGCCTACTGGTGCTAACCGGCTGCACTGAAGCAATACTTCGATCTGAATATGATGGCCTTAAGCCAGAAATATTACACACTTCAATCTTCAACAGCGTCACGACTTAACAGGTGAAGGCAGGAATACACTGACTACCAGGTCCTTTATACAGTCATGGTAGTCTGTTTACTTGACATGAGGTGCCTCACTTCCCTCTCGCGTCAGCTAGCCCTCTAGTGGTCTACTCGAACTGCAGGCGAGCCTACGCTGAGCTGTCGGCCGTTGGCGGCGTAGCGGCGAATACATCACCTTTTCTGAAATGCGAAACACTCGTTCAGCAAAATATATTTTTCAGTCGGAAAATCATGTAAAAAACATCGTCCAACAATTTAAAAGAAAGATGATTTGTTTCCTTTGAGATAACACAGGTTTGTTAAGGTTCGTGAGGAGGGAGAGGGGTCGCCAGACAATTTTTACTTGGAAGGGGGTCGGTATTTGGAAAGGTTGAAAAACACTGATCTAGCTAATACAGAGAGAGGCCTAAGAGGAAGGTAAGATATAGGCACAGAGGTAGCGGACGTGATAGCCAGAGAGATTATTAGCAGATGGAGTGTAGGATGTATATCCGGTTCTCATCGATATTTGTGGCTAAGCATTGCTGGGTATATGTGTGTGTGTGTAAGCTGAAAACCCGGCGTTGCCCGGGTATTTATTTATTTATTTATTGCTGCCTTCAGGTAGTACTTATCCTATCCCTTCTCTCTCTCTCTCTCTCTCTCTCTCTCTCTCTCTCTCTCTCTCTCCCCATCTCCTTTTTCTGTAAACATGTTATATTTATCGGAGGATATATAATAAATAAGGCTGTCTTGCATAATGTACAAAATTATAAGTGCAGTTGTGGTGTCGCACAAGTCTAAAGTGCGCGCCACCTACTTTCGCCGCGCGCCGCCATGCACGCACGGCGCGGCGTTCTTACGCCAGCCACGAGCGCCCTCTGCTACAACTCCGCTCGTGGCCTCCACTGAACGACATCGTTCACTTGGGACTGAGATAGGAACCAGCTAACACTTCGGAATCAGATAGACACCAGTTAAGACTTGGCTATCGGATAGGCACTAGGCAGGAATCTAGCTCAACTATGTATTAGCATTCTGCAGTACTGACCTATGTAAAAGTTAAGTATTGTATAAATTCTGTACAATATATATCTCGTTCTAATTTACTCTAGTGTTTCTAGTTTCTGCTGTCCCACTGGCTGCTCACCTTCGTACCTGCACAAGCGTGCATCCTTTATTCCTGTATCGGTACTTTTCTACTCGGCCACCGACACCTACGACGGAAACAAGATACAAAAGCAATATTCAGACAAAGAAAGATAGCAGTCAAACTACAAATGACATATAAAATTTGTACGATCTCATTGAGTAATATGTTTTACAATTGTATAATTTTCCAGTGGTATATTCATTTGTATACCTGCTGTATGTCTGTAAAATCTGTTGCGAATACAATTAGTAGTAAAGAAGTAATAAATTAAAATTTGGTGCGTGATGAAACGGTTTTCTATAAACGTTACTGTTATGTGCTCATATCTCATGAAATATGTGTCGTACTGTGATATAATTTCAAAGGTACATTCAGCTATATGTGTGTATACTATATGTAAAATTTCCTGCGGCCAGAATTTGTAGTGTAGAAATTATAAATTGTAAACTCGTACCGAATGCCGCAGTTTTAATCCATGCACAGCGGAAAAGTAGTGACCGAGAAACTTTTTTCTTTCAACATATTACTGTGGTTGTCAGCTGGAAAAAGTTCAATAAAAGTTTGAAATTATGTTTAAAGTTTGTTGCTAGTCGCTAGTAATATCGTCCTCATATACTTTATTCATAAAGTCTCATCGCATTATTCGGCAGTTTCTTGCAACTCCTACTGTTTGTGATGTTATATCTACTTAACCATGTGTCGTATGTGGTTTTTACCATTACAGAATCGGTATCTTATGGTTAGGAATCTGTATGCCAAATTTGGTTGAAACCGGTCCAGTAGGTTAGGAGGAATTGTGCAACATTGTCGCGTGATGTAGCAGTTTTCTCGCATCTCATTGTTTATGACGTCATATATCGTGAACTGTGTGTTGTACGTGATCCTTACACCTACGGCGACTATCCTCGTGGATTGAGGCTTTCGTGTGCAAAATTTCATAAAGATTGGAACAAAACTGTAGATTTGTATGCAATACGTACACACACACACGGACACTCTGCTTTATGTATACGTTCTTTGCATGGACTAAAAATGGAAAACCGTAGGTTAATGAGAGAATTTCTGCCATATTTTAGTTTATCTGCCATCAGCCTTCAGACTGGTTTGCTCTATGTCAATCTTTACATCTCAGAGCAGCACTTGCACAGTATTTCCATGACAGTTTTTACTTTCTGCAGCCCCTCCAACTACTATCGAGGTTACGCTTTACTTTCTTAAAACATGTTCTACCAACCAGTTATCCAGACCCTTCTATCGTCAGTGTTTTTCATATGTTCCTTTCCGTTCCGATTATGTGGAAAAACCTCATTTATATTTTACAATATAAAAAGCAGAAATTACGTTTAAGAAATTGTAATAAATTTAGAAGATAATGCGTTTATCGGAAGCAAACATTCGAAACGGAGAATAAAATCAGTACTATTATTAATGTTCACGGTTAGTAGGTAAAAAAAAAAACACAGAAAATGTACAATAAATTTTATTGAGGACCGGAGAATAGGAGAAAAACAATAAATAAATCCAACGACAGACTAAATCGTGCATCACAATTGGTAGGATTTAAAGAATATTAATATAATGATCCTGCCAAGGTACAACAGTATCTTGAACGTTAAGAAAAGTGAAAGATTTTTTTTTCTTTTAGAAGTAACGTACCTATAGCACAATTCAGACAAGTAGTTATCATGATAGTAACTATTTAAATTTTAAAACTGTTGATAAAGACCACGTTGAGATAATCCTAAGCGAAGTAGTAAATTTACGTACTAGTCAAAATATATTGTTGTCTTAAATTTACAAACTTTAAATGACAAATGGAATTGATTATATCTTGCGTAAATCATAATTTTCGAAGTAAAAGTCTTAACTTCTACTATGGAAACAAAAATAGCTGCAGTCACCATAATATGTGCAATATTCTTTGCAGGAAAAGGCAGTAGGCTCACTGAGTTGTGTCGAAGTAAGCTCGCAAAGCAATTTTACCTATCATTTCCCCCCGAATTCTGGAAACGTATTTTTTTCTGTTTCTTCTGTTGCATTGTTAACGGTTTATTAACTTACGTTTTAAAGAGGTCGAACATTTTCCATTTTTATTTTGTATTAATATTAATTGTTCCATATTAGTGACATATAAAGTTTTTATAAATGACTACTGTACATATTAAACATATAAAATAATAATAATAATAATAAATTGAAAGGAAAGTTGAGGAACCTATAAAATTTCAGATAAATGAGATGGAGGGTCTTAACGGAAAATATTTGAAGATGGGGGAAGGAAGTTATCATAGTGGTGTGGGAGGAAATCTGCCCACCAGTGCCAAACAGAAATAGAGATATGGAATTGAACACAAAGCTGTAGGAACTTGGTGTGGCTGTCATTTGCCCTAATTAGCGGTGTTTCACTATAATTATTTTCGAGATGGCCAGGAATCTCATACATTCCACAAACGGCCAGCAGTGTTACTAATTTGCTATTCCTATGTAATTTTAATTGCTGCTGCTTCGTCAGCTAGTGTTTATGTATCTACACTTTTTATTTACAATTACCAACCGCGATCAACACATGTTGTAATCCGAGTAATTGTCTGCACGTGTGTAATAATTTTAAATGGTCTGCCGTTCGCTACGTAACTGTAGTGCTATAGTTTGCATATGATGCATTGAAGTCAGTCCATTTGTTTTTATGGAGAGCGCGTGACAGAGACGCAAACGTGGTAGCCAGCGGGCTTATCTTCACTGCTTTTTATGGCGCACTGCCGCAGTGGGAGATGCCTCGGCAACCTAATACGCTCGCGCTCTCGTTCTGATTTTAACTGTCGCTTGCAGTTTTCTCCCTTCCGGAAACAGCTTCGCAGAAATTGTAGAGATATGGGATTATCGCTTCGACCGCAAAAATAGATCTGGCATGCAAGTAAGCAGAAGTAACTTGTTGTGTCATGCTGCGGCGAGCAGTTCTATAAAAGGCCGGCCGGGACAGCCCGAATAAGGCTGAGCATCGTGTGGTCTTGACGAGCGGGTTGCGGGTGCGTCTTGCGCCTAGAGAGTTTCAGTAGATTTTAAATGTGCTGTCATAAGTTAACATTTGGTGGGTAGTTGCCTGTGCTCTCTATTTAGCACACACATGAATTAAAATGAGTAGGATGCTACACTTTTCTCAACACTAATAGATGGCAACGTATCATTGTAGGCAGGGCCGGCCCTAGAAAATTCGGCGCACTAGGCTTTTGTGTCCCAGCCTCGTCGCCGCTTTTGTGTCTCGTTTCCGTCCAGGTGTCGGTGGCCGAGTGGAATGAGACCGACACAGGAATAAAGATAGCACGCTGGTGCAGGTACGGAGGGGAGCAGCCAGAAACTAGAAACACTAGAGTAAATTAGAATGAGATATATATTGCACAGAATTTATACAATACTTAACTTTTACACAATTCAGTACTGCAGAGTGCTGATACATAGTTGCGTTAGAGTCCTGCCTAGTGCCTATTCGATAGCCAAGTCTTCAATGGTGCCTATCTGATTCCGAAGTGTTAACTGGTGCCTATCTCAGTCCCAAGTGAACGATGTCGTTCAGTGGTGGCCACGAGCGGAGTTCCAGCAGAGGGCGCTCGTGGCTGTCGTCGTAAGAACGCCGCGCCGTGCGTGCATGGCGGCGCGCGGCGAAAGTAGGTGGCGCGCACTTTGGACTTATGCGACACCACACCCCTCCCCCCCAAACCGCCGCGCCGTCGTGGCGTAGGGCTGAGGGCCACGGCGACGGCACTAGGAGGAGGGCCTGGGCGGGGGCGTTACTGGTGGGACGGGCGTCGTAGCTGAGGCTGGGATCGAGACGCCGTCCGCGCCCCGGCATCCGCCTTGCGATCCTCCAGGAAACCCACCGAAACCTGGGGAAGGGCGCACACCCCCGCCCAGAGGGAGCAGGTCATCTTCTTCTGAGGTGCGTGGCCCCTAGCTGGGGGGGCCCGCACGGTCCCGGAGTCCATCTCGGTGACGCTGTCATCTGCGGCGGCGACAGCGGCGGCGACGACTGCGTCGGAGGTGCGTCGACGTCCATAGGGATCTCGTAGTCCGGGGACGCTGGACCCGGCGGCGAGCGATGTGGCTGTGCTCCCTGGCGGTGAAATGGGTCTGGAATCAAGAAACCGGAGACAGGATCGCGCGGCCTGAGCAAGCGCAATTGATTTGCGTGGCGCCGCAGCTCCGACCCTGTGGAAGAACGTACAACATACATATTGCGACCGAGCACGCGCTGAATGGTGCCCGGCATCCATCGTTTTTTTTTTTTTTTTTTTTTTTTTTTTTAAAGTCTATGGGACTTAACTACGGGGTCATCAGTCCCTAAACTTACAAACTACTTATGAACTACTTACAAACTAGGACGGCACAAATATCCATGCCCGAGGGGGGATTCGAACCCCCGACCGTAGGGGCCGTGAAGACCGTGACTGGAGCGCCTTAGTCTCCTCGGCCACCGCGGCCGGCCATCGTTTCTTCATACCAGCAAACACCCTGTACAGCACCGGCGTCGAAACCTGAAAACGCGTAGCACCATACGAACCGACTCGGTGCGTGGGAGGCTGCAGCAGGTGAAGGAGAGTGCGGTGACGGCGGCCGTGTAGCAGCTCGGCAGGAGACGGGCCGTCACGTGGCATGCACCGATACGTAGACAGGAAAATTTGAAGAGCTTGCTGCCTGGAGTGCTGACCTTTCATCTTTTCCATGTGAGACTTGAATGTTCGAACGAAACGTTCTGCTTCACCATTGGACTGAGGGTGAAAAGGTGCAGTGGTGATATGCTGAATACCATTCACACGACAAAACTGTTGAAATTCCGCACTAACAAACTGAGGTCCATTGTCACTGACGATAGTTTCAGGCAAACCTTCGTTGCAAAACACTGATGTTAAGGCACTGATTGTACTAGATGCTGTCGTTGAGTTCATGGCAGTCACAAAAGGAAACTTGCTGAAAGCGTCTACAACAATTAACCAGCGCGTATTCCAGAAAGGTCCGGCAAAGTCAATGTGTAAACGTTGCCATGGTCCCTTGGAGCGTGGCCAGTCTGAGAGACGTTGCGGAGGAGCCGCCTGATGCTCCGCACAAACAGTACACTGTGACGTCATGTTCTCTATCTGGGCGTCCATACCAACCCAGGTACAATGACGTCTGGCCAATTGCTTTGTCCTAACAATATCCCAATGTCCTTGATGCAGGAGGCGTAACACTTCACGTTGCAGGGAACGAGGAACAATCACTCTTGTTTGGTCGTTGTCCGTATGTAATAACAGAACACCCTGACTTAAAGATAATGCATGACGACGTGCAAAATAACGTCGAACCAGAGGCCGCTCAATGTCTTTGGCTCTGGCAGGCCAACCAAAGCGAACAAAACGTGCTACCACACTTAGGTCTGCATCCGCAGCTGTTTCCTGTGCAACCCGACGAGAGTTCAAAGGGAAATCTGCGACAGTGGAAGCATCTTTGGAGTCTATCTGACAACATGCCATTTCCGAAGAATCAAGTGACACATCCTGGCCAACCGGAAGTCGGGAAAGTGTGTCCGCGTTGGCGTGTTTAGTGGTAGGTCGGTACAAAATCTCATACTGATAATTAGACAGTATTAAGGACCATCTCTGAACCTTTTGTGCCGTTCGTGGCGGAATTGGCTTTGTGGGTGAGAACAACGACGTGAGAGGCTTGTGGCCTGTCAACAAATAGAATTTTCTGCCATAGAGATAATGATGAAACTTTGTGACGCCGTAAATGATTGCTAAGGCCTCCTTTTCTATCTGACTGTAATTCTGTTGCGTTGGCGTCAGAAGCTTGGACGCAAAGGCAATAGGTCGATCGTGAGATCCAATGCGATGTCACAAAACTGCACCCAGACCGTACGACGAGGCATCAACTGCTAGCACTACAGGCTTCTGTGGGTCAAAGGGAATCAAACATGCATCACTGAGTAGTGCAGACGTTAATTTGTCAAAGGCAACTTGGCAATCTTTAGACCATACAAAAGGAACATTCTTCCTACGTAAGTGATGCAGTGGAGCTGCAATCTGAGAGACATTGGGAATAAACCTGAAATAATAGTTCAGCTTTCCCATTACTGCTTGCAATTCTTGCACATTCTTAGGAGGAGACAAGTCTTTGATTGCTCTGAGATATGACTGTAAGGGATGATTTCCTTGGGCATTAATCACATGGCCTAGGTACTCTAGTTCAGTTTGAAAAAATGAACACTTTGCTTTATTACAACGTAGACCTGCTGCAGTCAACACTTTGAAAAGGCACTCCAGGTTAGATAAATGTTCAACTGTACGTCCGGATACCACTATATCATCTAAATAGTTCAAACAGCACGGTACAGAAACTGTCAGCTGTTCAAAAAAGCGCTGAAAAATAGCGGGGGCGGAAGAACTGCCAAATGGTAGGCTTTGAAATTGAAGAAGGCCCATGTGAGTATTAATGACGAAAAACTTCTTTGACTCGTCATCAAGCGGAATCTGTAAGTATGCCTCTGCTAAATCAATCTTGGAAAAGAAGCGAGACTGTCCTAATTTGTCCATATGTTCCTCAGGTCTGGGCAGAGGGTATGTGTCTACAATTGTTTGACTGTTCACTGTTGATTTGAAGTCCGCACAGAGACGAAGTTTTCCTGACGGCTTGGGTATAATTACTATAGGCGAGGCCCACTGACTCGCAGAAACAGGAGAAATCACCCCACTATCTTGCCAACGTTTAAGTTCTTCGGCAACTGTATCACGCATTGAGATAGGCACTGATCTAGCTTTGCGAAATTTTGGTACATCAGATTCTTTCAAAGTTACATGTCCCACGAAGTCTTTTGCACAACCTAGTTCCGGCGAAAACAACTCACTATATTTTTCACACAATGCATTGATTTTGTCCTGAGGCACTACTGACGAAATTTGAAGCACATCTCTTTGAATTGATAAACCAAATAAATCGAATGCATCTAGTCCAAAAATGTTGTGTGTAGATTTGGCCTGAAGAACTACAAAAGCAACTGTTTTTGTTACACCTTGAAAAGAGGCAGGCAGGCTACACGTTCCTAGCACCGGAATATTTTGACCTGTGTACGTTGTTAGCACTTGTTGACACGGCGACAATTTTGGCGAACCCAGAAGTTCATAAGTGTCTTTATTCATTAATGTGACAGCGGAACCAGTATCAAGCTGAAATTGCACAGTCTTATTTTCTATGCAAAGATTCACAAAAAGCTTTTGCTTGTGGCGCTCAACAGGTGCGCGAATGTGGGCAACGTCTAAGACATCTTGTTTACTACGTTTGCGCATGCCCGGGCTGCGTAGTGAAGGAAGCGGCGCAGACTCGGCACGCAGCGGATTAACAACACTGTCACTAGATGGTCCCACCGCCGGATCGGCGTCCGTGCAAGCATGCGAAGCTACTCCAGATTCACCAACTACTGCACTACACTCTTGAGTAGCTACTTGATGTCTACTGTCACTAGCTACACAGTACTGGGCACTATTACAAGGAGAAGTTGCAGAAGGCACTAGTTTCACTATAGGATTGCACTGTACATAGTCATTTTGCTTGTCCCGAACCCTTTTCCGTTGCACAGATGTACGCGCTCGTCGGCGCTTGCGGCGTGGCTCACTACATAGTTTTGCAATAGGTGCAGAAGAATTTTCTTGCACGTTAGAATCAAGTATAGCACTGTTCAATTCCACAGCGTCTATGACATTGACTGTATGAACTGTTTTTGCATTTTGCGAAGCACTGTTTCTAACGTTACTGTTCTTTGAGTTTTTAATTTGCATACACACAGACTGCACATGTCCCGATTTGCCACAGGTTGATAACAGGTTGCGTTGCGACAAGGGCAATGAGCACGCTTGTGGCGAGACACACACTGGGGGCAAGATTTACGTACATTTTTCTGAAATGAGCGTTGGCGCCCGTTATTCAAATTACTGTTTGTAACACGACGGGGCGACCTTTGTGTCGCACTTTTACACTGGCTATTGTTCACTGTCTGTGCAGCACGGCCGGTAGAAAAATAAGAATCACTAGGGCTAGACTGAGAACTACGGCTAGGAAAGCGTCCGTTGCGGCGCACTGAATTTACACTGTGGCTTTGCATTTCTACATCTGCTAAGTCAAAAGTATCATGCGCTTCTATAAGCTGCAGTACACTGTCTAATGAAGGGTCTGACTGTTTTAGAATTGCTGCCCTAATTCTGGGGTCCTGAATGTTCTGCGTAATCGCATCCCTCCACTTCACGTCACTATACGAAAGACCACAAGAGCAAGTAAATTTACATTTGCGGGTTAAGCCCTTCAGTTCCGTAATCCACTCTTGGTGTGACTGCTCAGGTAATTTTTTCGGTCTGAAAAATCGGTACCGTGCAGCGGCTACAAGAACTTTTCTCTCATAATGAGCATTTAGTGCTTCTACTATTTGTTCAAAGTCTACATCACGAGGAGATGCTTGCGGGAATAGTTTCTGCAGTAATACGAAGGTTTTGGGGCCCACCACGGACAATAAAAGATGCTTAACAGTATGACCTGTAAGTTGATGAGCCGCGACGAGTTCTTGAAACTGTGCGAAGTAGTCGCTCCATTCTTCCTCACGTTCGTTGTACTGGCGAAATGTAGGAAGCGGTGCAGCGGCAGGTGTGGGCTGCTGATGTGACGACTGTTGTTGTTGGTGAGCAGCCTGTGCCGTCAACTGCGACACCGCTTGCAGGAGTTGAGTGATTTGCGCCGTCTGTAACTGAATAATTTCCATTAAGTTTGGGTTCGGGGTAGTGGCCATGCTTACCGATTAGGCGCCGCACATACAAGTAAATTATAACAAAACACAAATGCTATATGAAAGACGACGCTCTGCAACAAAAAAGTCCACAAAACACGTAATAGAATGTTCCCCCAAAATTCTTATAATAAGGGTGGGTGGGCGGGAGCAATTTCTGCGTGCTCCGACTACTGTTATCTGGCTGCTGCAAGCGGGCTGGTCCAAGGTTCGTCTATCCCATCCTCGTCGCCACTTTTGTATCCCATCCTCGTCGCCACTTTTGTGTCCCAGCCTCGTCGCCGCTTTTGTGTCTCGTTTCCGTCCAGGTGTCGGTGGCCGAGTGGAATGAGACCGACACAGGAATAAAGATAGCACGCTGGTGCAGGTACGGAGGGGAGCAGCCAGAAACTAGAAACACTAGAGTAAATTAGAATGAGATATATATTGCACAGAATTTATACAATACTTAACTTTTACACAATTCAGTACTGCAGAGTGCTGATACATAGTTGCGTTAGAGTCCTGCCTAGTGCCTATTCGATAGCCAAGTCTTCAATGGTGCCTATCTGATTCCGAAGTGTTAACTGGTGCCTATCTCAGTCCCAAGTGAACGATGTCGTTCAGTGGTGGCCACGAGCGGAGTTCCAGCAGAGGGCGCTCGTGGCTGTCGTCGTAAGAACGCCGCGCCGTGCGTGCATGGCGGCGCGCGGCGAAAGTAGGTGGCGCGCACTTTGGACTTGTGCGACACCACATAGGCAAATTATTTTAATAGCGCCCCATTTAATAAAATATCAATGTAATACACACATTGCATCTTTTTTAATTCAAATACACAACACAAGATATATACGAGGTATGTCCACAAAGTAAGTTCCGTTTGGTTATAAAAACCAAACGTGTACAAAAATATTTATTGTATAAGAATCTACAACTGTTCCACTACTTTTCTACATAACTTCCAAAGTTTTGTAGGCACTTGTCATAGCGAGGGACAAGTTTTGGTGTGCCTTCTTCATAGAAGGTTGTCGCCTGTGTATTCAACCACGTGGCGAACATGTTCTTTCAGCTAATCATCGTTGAAGTGTTGACCACCAAGGACAGATTTTAGGTGTAAGAAGAGATGAAAGGAGTCTTCTTCTTCCCTTCACGTTGCCGCCCGGCCTCACAAGGCGAATGTGACCAAACAACTGTTACGGGAATTTCACGGGACGTGTTTGATCAACCTCCGTACAGTCTCGCTCCTAGCGACTTTCTTCTTACACCTAAAACCTGTCCATGGTGGTCAACACTTCAGCGATGATGACGAGCTGAAAGAATATGTTACCACATGGTTGAATACATAGGCGGCAACCTTCTACGAAGAAGGCATACAAAGACTTCTGCCAAGCTATGACAAATGCCTACAAAATTTCGGAAGCTATGTAGGAAAGTAGTTTAATAGTTGTATATTTTTGTACAATAAATATTTTTTCTGTATCTGTACACGTTTGTTTTATATAATCAAACGGAACTTACTTTGTGGACATACCTCGTATTACACAAATATATTTTCTCATTAAATTGGGACACAACAATGTTACTTTTCATCGTTTTTACATTTTGTCTTTTAAAAAGATTTTGGTTAATAGTTTACACTAATTAATACAATTATAGGCTTTATTATAAGAAGAGTAACAAAAATTTCGCCGCGGCGGAGCGGCCGAGCGCATTGAGGCTGTATGCTACGATGCGCGAGGCCGTTCCCCGTCGGGAGTGCGAATCCCCCCTCGGGCATTGATATTTGTGTCGTCTTTAGTATAAGGTAGATCAAAGTAGTTGTTTGTAAGTTTAGGGACTGATGCCCCCCCAGTCAAGTCCCTTAAGCTTGACAAACATTGAACATTTGCACAAAAATTTCATTTTTCTTGTCTTGGCTTTTACAAAATCTGAGACGATCTCCTTTAAATCAGTTGTGTCTGCTGTTTCTCGTTCAGTTGACAAAGTTGCCAATCCTACAAGTCATTTTGATGAGACATAGCCTACCTCTTCAATGAGAGAGGCACAAACTTACAATGTCTTTGTGCGTCACAAAATCATACTTGCACCTAAGAATATTGATTTATAGCGCCATTATGAACAAAAAGAAGGGGATCTTTCTTACCAAGAAACTGATAACCTGGTGGCAGCAGTAATCTACAGGAGGGCTTCAGTAAAGAAAAAAATTTTTCTATTTCCCCCTTTGTTTATGTACAAATATAAGGCACGCCCTATACCTTCTGCTCTTTTTTACCGTTGATGATGTATGTGATCTTATGGTCATTAGTGCCCATTGTACACTACAGAGACTGCAGAGCGACGGACTGCGCGGGGCCGTGAGGGCACCCCAGCTGAAATCACGGGATCACGGGATGATTGGTTGCCAATTGCTACTCGTGCATCCATTAAACGCTTACTAGCAAAAATCCAAGAGAATGCATGGAACACTGTCTTGTGTCTCGTTGCTCTGTCTATGTGGAGTAACAGGGAATTCATCGCTCGTGGAACCGCAGCGCAACAGCGAAGTAAACCGCACGGCGAGCACACGAGGGTTGGTCACGCACGACAAATTTGCCGCCCCCCAAATTCCAGCGCTCTAGGCAGTTGCCTAGTTTGCCTTTATGGACGGGCCGGCCCTGTTGTAGGTCTGACTCGATGTTACAAGTCAACTGAAGATCAAGACACACACGCGAAATACTGTTGAGCATATGTTCAAATGTTTGTAAAGCTGTGGGATCAAACTGCAGTGTTCATCAGTCGCTAGACATGCAAACTACTTAAAGAAACTTATGCTAAGGACAACACACACAGCCATGCTCGAGGGAGGACTCGAACCTCCGATGGGGATCTGAACTTTCAGTTCCCCGATGGGGAGAAGACGCGCACTCCGCAGCAAGGCTCCTGAGATCGCACGACCACTCACGATGAGGCAAAGGGTCCTGGGTTAGAGACCCAGCCTTTCAGTACATTTCAATCTGAATAATATAGGGCTCTACTACCTTTTAGATATATTCAGAAAAACCAGTGTTCGTTATTCAACTATCTACGTCCTAATACATCACTACGTGAGACTATTTATTACTCTTATCTGACCAACCTAAAACAATACAAAAAAAAAGCATCTTTTCATTAAAATAATATATTACAGAATTTATTCTTCTAACAAAAACTACAAAATGTCTACATGAAAAAAATCCGGACCTTAATAATTAAATGGAAAAATAGGTATAAAGTTATCTTAAATGCTTCCAAAGGCATAAAATCTTTGATTGAGTGATAAATGGAAGAGTTAAGAAATGTTGAAGCTGCGCCAACAAATCTTACTTGCAGAATGAAATTTTCACTCTGCTGCAGAGTGATGAGCACTGTTATAAACATTCCTGGCAGATTAAAATTGTGCGCCGGAAGTGGGATTCGAACCTGGAACCTTTGCTTTTCCCGGGAAAGAGCTCTATATCTACATGGGATACTCTGCAAATCAGATTTAAGTGCCTGACAGAGGGTTCATCGAACCACCGTTAAACTATTTATCTCCCATTCCATAGCGCGCGAGAAGAAAGAACACCCGCATCTCTCCGTTCGAGCTACCGTCTGAGCTACGCCACCACGCTTTAGGGTTGGTTCTCATAACTCTACTTCTGCCAGTACCTTACCACAGTCTAATAAATACAGTCGCGACACTCACTGCTGTGAAAGCTGTTACCGTCGGACACTCTGAGCGACACTAGCGCTCCAAGCGGTCGTAAAGCCGGCTGTCCCTTAACGCCGTATACGACACATTGATAACGCCCGCTTGCAATTACATTTCTGTGTGATTTGCTAAATATTGTATATATTCTTGCATTCCAAGCTTTATTTAAGTATCGTGACATATGACTAAGTGTAAAAGAAACGTAAACTGAACAAAAACTCGTGATCGGACACAAACTGCAATTGTGCAATATGTTACGAAATAATTCTTTAGAAGTTCCTTGCAGCTTACCTTGCTGGTAGTGATTGATAAACATAGTATTTTGTGCAAACAAGACTATAATAGAACTTCTAAGGAACAGTTAAATATCAACAAATGTAAATTTAGTAAAAACTCGTGAATAAACGGACGCTAACTGCAACATATTTATGACGAAATTCTTCAGATATTGCACCTTACTTTCCTGGTAAACACAGTATTTCGCACATGAGAAGCACGTAATTAGCCTCCCCAGTGTTAAAAGGTTCGAAAAAATGTTAGTTCCCTGCTTTTTAGTTATGAGAACACCCACTGGCTATGAAACTTTCGTCTAATATAATTTTGCTACGAGGTTAATTCAATTTATGTTATTTTAAGATAATATTACGTCGATTACACGACAGTCTAAATCTCATATTATATGAATGATCCTAAGTCATTATCACAGTCTGTCATTATATGGTTCGTAGATGAGGGAGGAGTGGGAGGGGGCGGGGCGACAATCGTCTGTAAAATAAGACGCCTCTGTGGTTTCAGATAAATAGGTTTATATGTTATACTGTGGTTTCCATTAGATAAAACAGAAAACATTTAACCTTTAAAACATTAATAACGGTAACAATGAACACTTCTTTTCCATACATTTCTTATACATTTGCGTCAATAGTGTATTACTTTCGAATGCCCAGTCAGAAATGTTTCTAGCTGTGATGTAGCAGCAAGCACAGTCGTAATACTTGTTTCAGGACACAGTTTAATTTCTTCCGCCTTTATATTATCACGTCTTGGCGGTAGTTTCCTCTTCAAAAAAATGTTCAAATGTTTGTTAAGCTTATGGGACTTAACTACGGGGTCATCAGTCCCTAAACTTACAAACTACTTATGAACTACTTACGAACTAGGACGGACAAATATCCATGCCCGAGGGGGGATTCGAACCCCTGACCGTAGTGGCCGTGCAGACCGTGACTGAAGCGCCTCAGTCCCCTCGGCCACCGCGGCCGGCGTTTCCGCTTCATTCCCAGTTTCGGTGGTCTGTTTGGAACATCGAACAATGTAGGCACTGCATTCCACACCAGCTTCTTCCGTTCATCATTCATGTACTGGTTCGCATCGAAGTGTAGCGAGCAGAACTTCACATTATGACGTAAATACGCGGCAACTTTATCCTAAAGACCTTGTCGTCTGCTGTTTATAAGTTATTTCTTGATCCTAAAAAGAAATAATCTTCAATATGTGTCTGTTGCTCACAAGATAATTGTAAATAAGCATTACCGAAACTTGATGTCACATACCTCTCAGGCTCTGTAGGAAACTTAAAGAATGATAAATGTGACGTCTTCTTCTTGTTGTTTTTGCTGCAATTTATTGCACTACACACGCTTCCCTTCGCAAAAACCATTTCGTACACCAAAACACACAACAAACACACGTCTCGTATGTGATATAGAGCAAGTGGCTTTACGTCCGCAAGGAGCGCTGCAGTCGCCTAGTATAACAAAAACCAGCGGTAGTGTCGCGACTGTATATATTAGACTGTGACCTTACTTCCTACTTTCCAAATTTCACAGAAGTTTCCTCGGAGGAGAATGTTTGGAAAATAGGAGAAGAGGTACTGGCAGAATTAAGAGTTGTGAGGTCGGACCGTGAGCCGTGAAGCGTGCCGGGCAGTGGTGGACTAGGGGGGGGGGGGGGACGAAGGGGGCGGACCACCCCTGGCCTCTCGTTTTGTGGGCCTCCAAATCTCAAAAGCTACTTTTTTACAGCAATACATGTATTTCCAAGTGGACGGGGGAACTCATTTTATTCTGCCGCCGCCCCGGGCCTCCGACAGCCTTAGTCCGCCACTGGTGCCGGTAGAGTTCTTGCTTGCGAGAAACAAAAGTCCCAGGTTTTAATCCCGGTTCAGGCACAAAATTTTAATCTGTTAGGAAGTTTCAAATCTCTCTTGACTTGTTGCACTTGCGGCAGTATGTTTTTATTTTGTAAATGAAATTTGCTGAAATGTAAGCTTTATAATTGACAAGTGTATTTACGTCGATACGCTTATTTTTCTTATACGAAATCATGTACGTGTATCCATCCATCTAAAGATGACGCTTGTAAAAGCATCTAAAGATGACGCTTGTAAAAGCATCGAAACCTAGGACAAGGGGTTTAACAACTTCTTATTAAACAACAGATTGGCTGTATTTCACTTTATTCGCGAAGATTATTATCAAGTTTTAAATAATTAATTCACAGCTTTCAGCAAATAGATGCCACCATATAATTTTTCATAATGGAGTAAAAATGCGATGTGTATAGAATAACTTTAAATGCGAACAAACTTAACGCCACCGGAACATGGATGCAATTCTACAACAAAATGATAAAACTAAAGAAATTGCTGAAAGATCAATTTGCTATTCTGACAGAAATGTACTCTTGGTTAGACGAGTATGCATTGTACGTGATAATTCGTTTCCCACAAGATTGAAGACGCACAGGAATGGGCGCGCGGTTTGGGTCGTCATGTTACGGATTGTGCGGCTGCTCCCTCGAGCATGTGTTGTCCTTAGCGTAAGGTACTTTAAGTAGTTTGAGTGTCCAGGGACCGATGACGTCAGCAGTTCGTTCCTTTAGCATAACTAACATTTGAATATTTTTAACAAGATTGAAATATGCAAGACGAGTAGGGAAAGGCTGTGTGGAATACTATCTAGGAATTCTGGATACATAAAATCCGCTAGCAAGAGCTGACCTGTTCCTCAAATTCTTTATAGCAGGCTTGGAGACATTTACCATTAGCATTTATCAGTAAAGCAGTTCCCATGGATCTGACGCAAAGCTCGCATGAATATATGGTATATATAGGGCATTGAAACACGTCCACTGAATGTGTGGTCGTGTTCCATTTTGATTTATTCTTTAACCTAAAGTGTTTCTGCACCATTAATGTTATCTATATGTGTGTTAATTATTTTATCCTTTTTATTAATGATCGATGCCCCATGTTTATATATGTTTGCCCCATATTTATAAATGTTTCGACCCGTGTGATTGAACTTGTGTGGTCATGTGAATGTGTGCTCTCAATATTGACTGACTGCTGCGCAATGGTTTACAGTCGCCGCTTCCCGCTTTAGGCCTCGTTTTGCTGTAATTAAGAGCGCATGGCTTCGATTTTCGTCTGCGCTGGCGTCTGTTGGGTGGCCAGAGACAAGCTTACTTGGCAAGATGGCGAGGTGGCCGTGTTCTTCAGCGTCGTACCAACCTAATCTTGGAGGAAAGAGGTGACCGGAGACCTCTCTGGGAGCGGTTGTAGAGGGAATTGTCTTGGCCAGGTAGCAAGGGTTGCTAAACACTGGTCTCTGAACGCACTCTGCGTCGCTTTTAGCGCACTCTACATCCGGTATATGGCGGGGGTTTCCGAGGCCTTAGAGCTTTAATCTTCACTCTTCATTCTGGTTCGGACGACTGAGGAAGTAAGTACTCCGCCGAATCATGCTGGGCGAAGGCATGCTGTTAGGACTGTGATCAGGCAGTCTTGGTTTTTTAGTGATAGTTCTTTTGAAAAATTCTTTCGCTATGAGAGGCGAAGTGTTTCTTAATTCACAGAACTCGAGTAAATTCAGTGTAAATTTATTATTTGCATTTTCATTCCAGTGATGATTGTGTGTTTGTTTTTGCTCAAGTTAGTATACACGTGTGTGGCCTTCAGCCTTTGTGTAAACCTAGTACGTTTGAATTTACTTCGTGTTTATAACTAACGTTTTCACGTCGTTTCTGTAACCGTGAGTATGCTAAATATCTCTCAGATTTTCTCATTTGATTCCGTCTTTCCTGTCTTGTATGACCGATTGAACCACGTGCTTTCGTAATGCTTGTTACTTTGGCCTTCCGCCATGGTTCTATTAATACTAACTTTCTTCTATATGAATTCTCTCATGTGCTCTATTCGCTTATTCTGATTTAATTTCTGTTTGTAAATGCTATGAAATTCGGCGTGGTCGCACACCACATGGTATTTAAGAGTAGTGAGCCGCTGCCTCCCCACACATGATTTATTTTAGTGCACAGTATAATTTAAAAAATTGTGATCAAGACACCTGCCATCTCATCAAGACGCAGCCGACGCTTCGTTTTGCCACTACTTTCAAGTGTCCCAATTTTTGTAATGTACTGCTATGTATTATGTGCGTGTCTGTAAATGAATGAATGTGCTTTCAGGTATGCGTTGTGTGTTTGCAAATTTCCTCCCGCGTTACCTCCATATTCATAAAGGGCAGAAACAATTTTAATATGGGCAGTAATTATATGATTTAATTCACTTTTGTACAAGGTGTGTGCTTAATTTTCTCCCACCACATTTATTTGCTTGTTATATTACTGAATAGATAATGATTTTAAAGTATCAAATCTCTGCTTTATGATCTCATGCTCCCCATCCCATGTTTCATTATCTATTCATTTATTTTTTTAACATCGATATTGTATTTGTTAAAACGTTGGCTGCTCCCTTAAGGAGTGAGCAATTAGATAAATTTCCTTTGCGCAAGTACTGTGGCCACTCATAAAGTAATTTAGAGCAGCAGTGAGCGTTTTAACTTACATTCGCAGATGTCAACTGCCCGAGATTTTGCTTATTTTAATAACAGGCTACTTTCAACATTAAATGGTGTAAGATGAAATAAGCAGCGAATTATCAGTGCATATTTTTAATTCAGAGTTGAAATTGTGAGAAATTAAACTACTCATTTGGCTGAAAACGCTGGTCAATTAAAGTCCGCGATACGAGTCGTTGACTTTGACCAATGGCGTTATATCTGAGTTAAAGACAATAGTTTGTTAACAAGCAGAACATAGATTATAGATTACGATTTTATGTTTGAAAAGTGATCTCTAGCTTCTCTCTGATAATTAGGTGTAGGTTGACAGAGAGGTTTTCTTTTTCGCAAGTGAGCGCCTAATGCGCGAATTTTTGGGATGAGACCTGTGATCGATGGTACATTCTGTTGTGGTAATCTGTAACTTACGAGGATAATCACAGATTATCTATTATCTGCAATACATAAGTATTACAATATTATCTCGTATGTATATATTCGTTGATAGTGTTTGTTTTGCTAGTTGGTACGTATCTTGTGATACTCAGATATGATGTCATTGGTCAAAGCTGACGCGTTTTACCGCGGTCTGCAATTATGTCGAAAACAATGTGGCTTTCAGAAGGAAAATCTCATTTAGTATTACCACAATCTTTTAAATCTAAAAATATCATGACAGAGGAGTTTCATAAATACAAACAGCGAAAAACCCCACCACGTGTGAGATACGCTACATTGGAGCGACTTGTCAAACCAAAACTGGCTTAGCATCTTCATCTACATACTTCGAAATCCACTGCAGGGAGCTTGGCGGTGGAACCTCATACCATTAGCCATTTTCTTTTCTGTTCCACTCCCACTCATTGTATGCCTCTGTATGAGCCTCAATTTCTCTTATCTTTGTGGTTGCCAGCAGAAGAATAGCTCTGCAGTCAACTTCACATCCCAATACTCCGAATTTTTTCAATAGCGTTTCTCGAAAAGAACCTTTACCTTCCCGTCAACTAGTCCCATTTTAGTTCCTGATTAATTTCTGTAACAATCCCTTGTTGATCGAATCTAAGAGTAACAAACCTAGCCCGCCTCTGAATTGCTTCAGTGTTATTTTTTAAACGTATACGGTGGGGATCCCAAACACTTGAGCTGTTATCAAGAAGGGGTCACACAAGCGTTCTATACGCAGTTACCTTTATAGGTGAACCATGTCTTCCCAAAAGTCTCCCAGTTATCAAGTCGACTATCCCCTTCTCCTACAACTGCTCTTACATGCTCTTCCCATTCCATATCTGCATTGTTACCCTTAGATACATAGTGGACGTGACTGTCTAACAGCACACTACTCATGTGTATTCTAACATCATGTTGTTGTTTTAGGAGGATCGAATTGACTGTCGCGCTTTGACCACAGATGGTACAGACGGCGTATGCCCGTGTCTCCGTCGTGTTGAGGCTGCCTTTCTAGTTGCCTCATTGTCTTAGTTGCATACTTTGCGGTACCTGTTAACTGTACCGCAGCCGAACTGTCTTTGCAGCAAACCAGAAATATGTAAATACATACTGGAGTCCTTCGTGGCTGTGTAAAGGTAAAGCAGTCAACAATCCGAAGATAGGTTTGAACACCACAGTGCTTTACTAGGCATGGTCCTGTTTGGAGGTGGTATGCCGTTGCCTTCCTCCGACCTTCGAACTGACTTACCCAGCCAGTTATAGGGGGACCTACAGTTTAACGTGGGTTCCGAACCACGGCACGGTGCTACTCCGCATTTTTCACATGACCAATACTGCCGGACGTGAAAGTGACAGATAAAAATCCTAGGATCTGGCGGGGAGTAGGCGAGCGCAAAAGGCGTAAATTGCGAGCGCAGCCTAAATGGGTAGGCTGCCCGCACGAATCCATTAGCCGAGCATACAAGGCGCGGAGCCTCAACACGTTCGGAGAGAGGGGTGAATGCTCCCTCTAATGAAAAAACTGAGCCAACAACTCGACGGTAAGAAACGAAGAAACGTCCTTAACAGACTGAACAACGCGAAAACTTCATGACAGTTGGCAAGCATAGAAAGCTTGACCAAGTCTAGGACAGTGTTTGCCTTATAAGACGTTAAGCGCACAGGCTTCTTATTCTCAATGAGCCTGTCTGTAATAAGGCAGTGTGAGGTAGCGACTGCAGTGAGAAGTAAGACTGAAAGAAATGTGTAGCCAGCACATTAAGGTAAAGTAAGGGTCTCAAGATGGACTTCTGCAATAAATTTCTGTGGACATTGGACGAAAACCTCAATTACCTTCGATACCATGTATAAACTGCTCTAAATTATTGTGTTTCCAGTTGGGAATGACTAATTTAAAGAGGAAAAAAATTTGTAAGAATTTCACACAGACAACACCATCTGGGTTAACGGTAACAATAGAAACTATATGTCAATATTTTTTACAGGAGATGCACGGGATTATATCTGAGCACTGATTCTCTGAGAAAATTATATTTACTTCCAAACGAAAGAGTGCTATGTTCCTTTAGCCGTCATTCCGTTATATCAGTAGGCTTGGCACAAATGAAAAACAGGAAATTCTTAGCAGTAGGTCACAAATGTGTGAAAGCTATGCAGTTACAAAATGTGGCCATTAATTCAACTATTTTTGTATTGTGAGTGCATAGTGTCTTATAGCCACACAGAAGTATTATAATTCCTAAAACATTTAATCAACGTAAAATACATTTTTTCCGTGTTAACTTTCTGGATATCTGCATCAGTTACGTAGTACTCCTCTCCAGTTCTTTCATGTGCAGTCTCAATAGAAAACACACACCAATAAATCAGGGAGAGAGGGAGAGTTTCAATGACTGGAAGAATTGAAAATCTTCTTCAACATATTGCTGGGGCCGAGCGGTGTGTTCCCAGCTTTAGGTCAGGATGGGGCGTGGAAACTGGTGGAGCGACAAGGAACGCTAGTGAAACAAAATTGTAGTTGACACATTTTATTCCGTAACATACATAAGTTGATGAAGGCGCTAGCTCGACAGGAGCTAGAGCAGTAGGTGGCGTCGCCTTCGAGCTGCAACCTTGGTGTTTCGTATGATGGTAGTGCCCGCGCCGCGATGCCGAGAAGCGATGTAAAGACTGTGATTGTGAAGTGCTCTATCCCTTCACCAGGTTATGCAGCGGCCTGTGGATCCACGCAGAGACCCTTCTCAAGTCGGATGTCGTGCTGGTTCCAGACTCGGGACACCGGCTGGCCGGATTAGCACCAGAGTGCTAACTCGACGACAGGAACATTGGCCTTTAGTAACCGACCACTGAAGACTGCGCTGGCCTCAGGCAGCCACCGTAGAGGTGTGAAGTCGTCAGCACAGCGGATCACCATCTGCCCAGATGATGTTTAGTGCGAAGTATGGCCTCGACCAGACTCCATCTCTTAGCTGCCTCTAGCAGCTACCCATATGTACTGCTATCTGTGACAAAGACTGAGCACAACGATTAGGCCAGTGAATTGACGACTACCTCCTGGGAATCGTCGATTCAGAAGACCAAGTGAGTGCTACTTCTAAATGTGGGAGTATTTATACATAAAATTGGCTGAAGCTATGACGTATGAAACGGTTTGAATGTGTTCCCTTTGAAAATGCAGTGTTCGCCCGATTTGTCTTTACCGCTGACGCATCCGCGGTCTTATTCACTCTTGTGACAGAGTTACGTATAGTTATGAGATGTTTACTAGCTGCGTCTCTGTCTGACAGCCATTTCACTCACACACAGTTCGCTGACGGTAGGCTTTTCAACTTGCCGACGCAGCGGCTGCCGTCGTCACGTCATCTGCTGCCGGCTGCTGACCTTATTCCGTCTTGCTAAAGTTTGCAAACCAAGATCTTAACACATTTCCCTGTCACAATGTTTGCGCCGTAACAATATTAAGCAGATATCTATGTTTTGATACACTTCAGAGATGACGATGACATTTTAAAATGGTGGAGCAGGCATGAAAAGGAACTTAAATTAACAGTATCTCTAAAACTTTTAACGCAATCAGTTGCATGTGTAAACAGTTAAAGGTATAAATATATAATTCGTTGTGTTTTCTTGTCAAACACAGTCGTCTCCTAGATTTCAAAGTTCAAATGTTTGTAAAGCTTAAGGGACTTAACTGCGGGGTCATCAGTCCCTAAACTTACAAACTACTTATGAACTACCTTATACTAAAGACGACACAAACATCCATGCCCTAGGGGGGATTCGAAGCCCCGACCGTAGTGGCCGTGCAGACCGCAACACGGCGCTCCACCACGCGCGGCTAATCCGCCGCGGCTCCTAGATTTCAGGGAAAGTATTTATTTAATTTCCTACTAATGCTAAAGAGAAATAATTTTTTGGTTGTAAACGAGTGGCTGTAGGAGGTTCGAGTCCTCCCTGGGGCATGGGTGTGTGTGTTTACCTTAGTTTAAGTAGTTTGTAAGTTACGGACTGATGACCACGCAGTTTGGTCCGATAGATTTACAAACATTTGAACATTGTTGTAAACGAGTGTTTTCGTTCTTTCGTGACTGAACTGAATGATATCAAAATATTTTTGCCGGCCGCGGTGGCCGAGGGGACTGAGGCGCTCCAGTCACGGTCTACACGGCCACTACGGTCGGGGGTTCGAATCCCCCCTCGGGCATGGATATTTGTGCCGTCCTTAGGATAAGCTAGTTGATAAGTAGTTTGTAAGTTTAGGGACTGATGACCCCGTAGTTAAGTCCCATAAGCTTAACAAACATTTGAACATTTCAAAATATTTTTCACTTTCTGTATCAAAACAGTATCGATTAAATGACCTCGAAACTGTCACATTTGTGCCAAGAATAGACAGAGAAATGTTAGATTTATCCTGTGCTGAGGCGAACCTAGACGTCACAACACACTCTTCACTATTTTGTCGCGCGGAAGTGGCGGTGCGCCCTAAAGCGCCTTGTTGTGGAATGCGTGTCTGCTACCCGTCGGAGGTTCGAGTCCTCTTTCCTATATGGATGGTGATTTGTCCTTAGCATATGTTAATTTAAGTAGTTTGTAAGTCTAGGGACAGATGATCACTGCAGGTGGGTCCCATGACTTTACAAACAATTGAACATTCAGAGTGACCGGACAGGCTCGGTTATTCGCATATCGGAGTTCCGGGCAATAAACGTGGAGCGAGTACATGACGGAGCAGTCATGTGGGACCGGGCATGAGCAGCTCGGTCGTCGCTTCGGCAGCAAGCCGTAACAACGCCACATACTCTAACAAGGCCTGTGCGTTGCCTGCCAGTAGTCATAACAATAGCAAAAAAATAGTATTCTCTTGCATTTTGCTGAGCTGGCCTTGCTACGGAGCACGAGGTTACTAGCCATCGGAGGATCGAGTCCTCCCTCGGGCGTGTGTGTGTGTGTGTGTGTGTGTGTGTGTGAGAGAGAGAGAGAGAGAGAGAGAGAGAGAGAGAGAGAGAGAGAGAGAGAGAGAGAGTTCTGTCCTTAGCATACATTATCTTAAGTTGATTGTAAGCCTAGGGACCGATAACCGCAGCAGTTAAATTTCTTAGATTTACAAACATGTTTTTATATTTTCAGGAAACACTCGCAATAAGCACCCTCTCTTTAAAGGTTGGTCGAATTATTTAAATGTTGGTTCTTTTACATGTTTCCTTTTTTTTGTTTGTCTTCTCCTGCAGCTACAATTTGTAATGTTTTGAAAGATGCAATAGGCTAACTAGTAATTCTGTTTGATAAATGCAGAATATAGTGATTATTTCGCTGAACTATCCTGTCAGTAACCGTCCCTTGTTGCTACCATTTTTATTCACTTATCAAGTAACAGAAACCCTTGCTAGAGGAGAGGTCACAAAAACAGAAGATTAACAGGAAAGTCACCTGTTAATTGGGAAGCGCAAGCCATGTAGGTTAATTAATTCCTCAATCTCACTACATTTGTTTCTTCTGTCAACCATCCATCAGAAATGTAGGCGCTACCTTAATCAGTTTTGAACGTTAATATGAGACAGATTTTCATATGCTGTGGTGGGTCATTCTGTTCCTATATTTTTTCATGATTAATGATCAATGAAGGATAGTGAAAATTGAGTTCTATCGTGAAAAAGCAAGTGATTCCGGACCCATATCAAAATAATATATTTTCTCCTGCAATGTGTTATGATAATTTTGCCGTTACTTCTTTATTACAACCAGCATTATACAGTACTAAATCAAAATGTTCAACTGTTTTTAAAGCTATGGGACCAAACTGCAGTCCTTACAGTTACAAACTACTTAAACTAACTTGTGCTAACGAAAACAAACTCACCCATGTCCGAGGGAGGATTCGAACCTCCGACGGGGAGCATAAGCACACTCCGCAGCAAGCCGCCTTAGAGTTATTCCCGCGCGGCGATACTGCAGCCTTCTAAACATTGAATACCATTAGACTACGACAACATTTTCTGTCTCTTGGTTTAGAATAAAAGCATGACGACGAGAAATTAACGAGTTTAACAAACACAGGAAAGAAAACAAGTATGACCTCGTCAGGAGCATACCAACATTCTTTCAAACAAACTTGGGGATAAGTATAAAACTAATTCTCAGGATCGACTTATTATTACACTATTGGTTTTATCTGTAATATTTATATTGCAACTGTGCTGTAGATTAGGTAGTATCCTCTGAAATTCACTTCACGATGGTTTGTAGAGTACGGATGGTTAGTTATTTCATTTTATGAGCCGGCCGCGGTGGCCGAGAGGACTGAGGCGCTCCAGTCACGGTCTGCACGGCCACTACGGTCGGGGGTTCGAATCCCCCCTCGGGCATGGATATTTGTGCCGTCCTTAGTATAAGGTAGTTGATAAGTAGTTTGTAAGTTTAGGGACTGATGACCCCGTAGTTAAGTCCCATAAGCTTAACAAACATTTGAACACTTTTTTTTTCATTTTATGAATTGAATAAGGAAAAGTGTTTTGTTGTCCAGAGTTCTATGAGATTTCCGTGGTTTCTATAATCGTTCCATTCTAATGTTGTAAAGTTCTACATACAATATTACAGTAGATTTCAAGTTTGAGTTAATGCTTCGTTTGTAGCTGTGGAACGATATATATTGAAATTAAAATAATTAGATGCGTTAGCGGTGACTTCTTCCACGTTTGTTCTCATGTGAAACGTTCACTGTACGTGCATGGTAGTGTACCCAACATCGACATCTGCCAGAGAAAAATGAAGACAAGTGACGTTTAAATAGCGCTTGATGCGGGTTTCACAATTTACGACGTGGTCTTTAACACAAACGATTTATTGTGTGTTAGAGAACCGAATCAGATGAAGGGTATTTACTTAACAACAGTTCTGCGAATTACAGAGATTAAACGCAGAATCTCCTCTGTAATCGAATCATACGGTACACTAAAAGCAGAATGAAGGTAGTTACGAGAAGTAATCAGAACTAACGTGCGTGAGATTGAGGTTGAAATCTCTTTACTTTGACTAAATGAAGTAGCCTGATTAGGTGGGTGAATGAGTTGTCACGGCGTGAAGCCGTAAAGCTTTTATGGCACTCGCGTGTCACATTAACAGTCCACTTACGGCCAGCCTTTGTTCTCAGTTAATGTGCAGCCATTCTCTCACCAGCAATTTCCTCTGCTCAAGGATTAACAATCGGCCGACAGCCGCCAACAACAAACTTGCCACCACATTATCAACTGCGATTGTTTCAATTGTATCCCCTCACAAAATGCAACCTCGCTTTCGGCACTTACACAGTAGATGGGAGTTAAATCCTACTTCAAAAAGGATGAAAATTGAACATTTACTAAAGTGCATTTGGGTGACATCCGTTGAGAGGAGAATACGCAAAACACACGAGTCAAGAAACTGATCAAAGAATGACTCGGCCAGATTCATTTTCGCGTTCTTTCAAATGTTCAAATGTTTGTAGAGCTTATGGGACTTAACTACTGGGTCATCAGTCCCTAAACTTACAAACTACTTATGAACTAGCTAATACTAACGACGGCACAAATATCCATGCCCGAAAGGGGTTTCGAACCTCCGACCGTATTGGCCGTGCGGAACGTGACTGTCACGCCGCAGACCGCTCGGCCACCGCGGCCGGCTCCGTGTTCTTTTAAAACGACATAATCCGTTATAGGAAGGTAATGAGCGAGTTAAAAAGCGATGCCGTTCCTTCGAAATAATTTCATAAAACCTCGAAGCATGTTTACTTTCAAATAACCTCCTGAGAGTTGATGGTGTTGATAGAATTTTTGTTTAATAGTGATCTCTGAAATAACAATACGTAAATCATATGTTTGTAAATGTAAGGGAGTTAACTGTTGCGGTCTTCAGTCTCTAGGCTTACAAATCAATTAAATTAACTTATGTTAAGGATAACTCACTCACCTATGCCCGAGGGAGGATCCGATTCTCCAACGGAGAGCAACCGCACACTCCGCAGCAATGTTCCTTAGAAGGAAGCACGGAAGGAAGATTAGTGTTTAACGCCCCGTCGACATCGTGGTCATTAGAGGCGGAGCTTACGCTCGGGTTGTTTGGGTAAGGATGGGGATGGAAATCGACCGTGCCCATTGAAAGGAACCATCCCGGCATTTGCCTGGAGTGATTTAGGGAAATCACGGAAAACCTAAATCTGGATAGCCGAAGGTGGATTTGAACCACCATCCTCCAGAATGAGAGTCCAGTGTGTTACCACTGCGCCACCTCGCTCGGTGGCTCCTTAGAGGTCCCCGGCTCTCCACCGCAGCCGACATAGCATCTCAGAACAATATCACACTGACTCCAGTATACACTGAGCTAACAGCGATATGTACAAACACACACGGCAGTGGCATCGTGTACACAAGGTATAAAATGACTGCATTGACAGAGTCGTCATTAGAACTCTGGTGATTCATGTGAAAACGTTTACAACGTGGTTGCACGACAGAAAATAATGGACTTCGAACGAGGAATGGCAGTTGGAAGCAAGACGCGTGGGACCCTCAGTTTCGAAAATTTTTAGGGAATTTAATATTCAGAGACCCACAGTGTCAGGAGTTTGCGGAGAATACTAAATTTCAGGCACTGACTCTCACCTCGGGCAATGCGGTGGACGACTGCCTGCGCTTAGCAATCGAGATCAGCACGTCTGCGTAGAATTGTTGAAACTAATGTTTGGCAATGAAACTAATATGTTTAAAAATTATCCTGGTAGGAAAGTCAAGTGAAATTAATGTTGTTGATCAAAACTTGCTATTAAAGTACGAGCCAAAACCTTCCTGTCTATCCTTCAACTGAAATTCTGCTAAAATAAATAAATAAAATGTTCAAATGTTTGTAATTTATAAGACCAAACTACTTTGGTCATAAGTCCCTAGACTTACAAACTACTTAAACTAAGTTATACTAACTAAGAACCACACACACACCCATGTCCGAGGGAGGATTCGAATCTCCGACGCGGGAGGCCGCGCGATCCGTAACGTGGCGCTCCAGACCGCTCGGCTGCTCCCGCGCGGCTCTGTAATTTTTGTAGGAAGCTTTGCAAATAAATCTCGTGGTTCGTCGACGTAGCATTGAATTTAGCTGCAAAGACGTGCTCAAACGTAATAAAATATAATACGTTCCCTGTCTACATCTACATATACTCCGTTCACCGAAATGAGAGACGTACTGTAAACACACTGAGGCGCGTTACCAAGGGTGGACAAAACAGGGTCGCTCACTAAATTTCGCTGCATCCGTTTCAGGTGTAAGGTCGTTGTGTGTTTTGTTATATAGCAGTCCTATTAGAAGCGAAACATTTAAAATTCATTTCTTTTAATGCTTTATAAAAAGTGGTTTCCTCCGAAAATTTCCCAAATCTGCATCTTTGCTTATGACAACAAGCACTTTGTCAGGTGTTGGAAATTTCTTACGAGAAACTTCTCTTACTAGCGCATTTCAGTCAGTCCTCAAGACGTTCTCAATGCTTTGTTATATTTTTTTTTCTTCCTTGGAGGTTTCAAAGAGTGCGTGGCTTTTTATTGACGGTTTTCATAACAATATCATTCATTACGTGTTCTGGACACAACAGCTGCGTTTTATATACACTAGGAACCATGTGCTTCTCTAAAGAACTTTATTCTTTGAACGCTTCTTGGGTGGACTCAAATTGAAGGATGACATAATGACGTTACTCTTACGTGAAACCAACGAGAGAGAAAAAGAGACACAAAGACCATGAGTGCTGAATGTTATTGCAAACACTAATACTTAAGTTCTATTCAGCAACTGGTCCTTTAAGATGAAGTTGGCAGTCAACACCTATTATCACACACCACACACAACGTCCTTACACCTGAAACGGATGCAGCGAAACTGAGCGAGCGTCCCTGATTTGCCCACCCTTGGTCACGCGCCTCAGTGTGTTTACAGTACGTCTCTCGTTTCGGAAACGGAGTATAGATACTCTGCAAATCGCATTTAAGTGCCTGGCAGAGGGTTCATTAACCACTTTCATAACCTTTCTCTACTATTCCATTCTCTAATAGCGCGCGGGAAGAAAGAACACCTAAATCGTTCCGATTTCGATCTGATTTCTCTTATTTTATTGGGACGGTAACATCTCCCTTTGTAGGTGGGTGCTAGCAAAATAATTTCACATTCAGATGTAAAAGTGGGTGTCTGAAATTGCGTAAATAGTCCTCGCCGCAACGAATAACATAGTTCTTTTAATAATTTCCATCTGAAATCATGCTACATTTTCATGACACTTTCCCCCTGCAACGTGATAAAACAAAACGAGCTGCCCTTCTCTGAACCTTCTCAATGTCGTCCGTTCGTCCCACCTGGTGAGGGTTCCACACTGGGCAAACAGTACTCCAGGAGAGGACGCACAAGTGTGATGTAGGCAGTCTCTTTGGTGGAGCTATTGCATCTTCGAAGCGTTCTGCCAATGAAACGTAACATTTGGTTCGCCTTTCTCAGAATATTTTCTATGTATTCTCTCCAGTCTAAGTTGTCCGTAATTGTAACTCCTAGGTATTTGATAGAATTTACGACCTTCAGGTTTGACTGATTTATCGTGTAATTGAAGTTCAACGGATTTCTTTTAGTGGTCATGTGTATTACTTCACACTTTTCATTATTTAGTGTAAATGCCAATTTTCGCACCATGTAGAAATTTTGTCAAAATCGCTTTGCAGTTGCTTTTGATCCTCTGTTGACTTCACTAACCGATAAATGACACCATCATCCGCGAACAGTCTAAGAGAGCTATTCAGATTGTTTCCTAAACCGTTTATAAACACAAGGAAGAGTAGGGGACCTATAACGCTTTCCTGGGGAACGCCAGATATAATTTCTGTTTTACTCGATGATTTACCGCTAATTACTACGAACTGTGTCCTTTCTGGTAGGAAATCGCGAATCCAATTCCTGTGCGTCTAATGATGTCTACTAATGTTAATGTTATATCCTTTAGCACTTTGAAATTTACGCAAGACAAGCCGTGACAATTTATTTAATATTTAGACTAACAATATAACTGTATTTAATTGGCTTTAAGTTCAACAGAGAGTTGAAGAATATCTTCGTTGTTGTCAGAATTACTTCGAATGTGGCTCGAGAGGAAACTAATTTCTTTTCTAGTTAACGCGCTTTTAATTCGTAATTAATGGGAGCTGCAGTTAATGGCCTTCGGGGCCCACAGGTGTGTGTCATTTAGGTCGCCAGCCGAATCGTTATAGTAAGCGAAACGGCAATTCCACAGGAGCGTTTCTTAAACAAAGCTGCCAAAGAAATGCGAGCTTCCTCTGAAGCAAACATTGAATTGTTTTTCTATAAACTGTTGTAAACATTAACACACACAATCAGTGGTGCAGCCGGGATTTGGTTCTGGGAGAGGCCTCATTTTTCAAAAATAAAGCCTACTGAATTTATTAATGGTAAAGGGTTCTTGTCATTCGCTATCAAAAATATAAGCAGCTCGTCGATGTTATAACTGTTTAATTAACATGACTCTATGTGTAAAACTTGAACTAAAACAACAGTAAAAATGTTCAAATGTTTGATAAGCTTAAGGGACTTAACTACGGGGTCATCAGTCCCTAAACTTACAAACTACTTATGAACTACCTACAACTAAGGACGGCACAAATATCCATGCCCGAGGGGGGATTCGAACCCCCGACCGTAGTGGCCTTGCAGACCGTGACTGAAGCGCCTCAGTCCCCTCGACCACCGCGGCCGGCTAAAACAACAGTA
The DNA here is from genome assembly GCA_026315105.1 of Locusta migratoria. Taxonomy (NCBI): domain Eukaryota; kingdom Metazoa; phylum Arthropoda; class Insecta; order Orthoptera; family Acrididae; genus Locusta; species Locusta migratoria. The sequence continues at coordinate 385,130,216 of CM048755.1, forward strand.
TTGTTGATCGTAGTTTCTGGTGGCATTCATAAGATTCCACTCGGTGGCGCCGCTAATCTGCTAAGCAGCGGGTCGCCGCATATGAACAATCGGCTCGTAACTTCAGTGTAGCAGCAACAATAGCGGCAGCATCAAAGCTGGTCCCGGTGGCATTCAAACCGCTCACAGTAACAGCCGTGGCGGCATCAAGGTGGCAACCCATTGTCACGTTCACTTGTGCTTGGCAAATTATAGTTACGTTGTCATTTATTACATGTATAGTTTTTCAAATTTCCGGTGCTTACGTGTTAAGAAAAAAAAAAAAAAAAAAAGAAAAAAAAATTCAGAGGTGCCGGAGGGGGTCTCCCCCATTAGATCCCCTCCCCCCCCCACCACCACCTAGGCTGCGCCACTGCATTTGATTTTAAATGACTGTTAATTGTTCTGTTATTTCAATAATAACCAATAATGCCTCGTCGATCTGACGTCTATATCAAGGACATTATTATTGATGTTTTTTCACCGTATCCATACGTACTTAGTTTCCATTCTGTTTCTCCTCCCATTGTGATTCATAAGCCCATATAGCTCTGTCGTCGTTTTATTTCGTAAACTGTTAATTTGTCTCCTCAGGTAGCAGCAGTCAAGGAAAAGCTATGGATATGACTTTGTTTGTGAGGTATGTCACTGAGATTGACAGGGGCCTCTAAACTTATTAGTCTGTGGGCATTGATGACCACCCTACAGCACTGTATGGTTGTTCCTCATCAATGTCTAAAGTTCTCCTTATGAAGAGTGCTCTACATTTAGTACCGACATCAGCTACACCAAGCCCGCCTTTCTTGGGAGCGAGTGTCGTTACGTTTATCACAACTCTGTCACCTCTCCATAACTACTAGCCGGCCGATGCCATAATTCTACTCGCTATTACTTCATTCACTGACTGCATTTGACCTACATAGCAAAGTTTTGACAAGATTTTTACATTAATCAATTTGACACTCTCTAACAAATTTTGGGTTCGACTGTTACTCTGTCGTCAACACACTCTCGTCATCGATAAAATATTCTTCCACGCCGCTTTCAGTGGACAATTACACATTTGTATGCCAAGAAGTTTGAGGCTGTCAGTCCGCTCGAATTCGTCTTTCCCCATTGTTTGGGAACCATTTTTCTGACGGTAGTAGTTTGGTCTTACGAATATTCAATTTGGACTCCGACACTTGTTCGAACTCTTCTACTACCGTCTTCACCGCACTTAGTTCCAATGTGCTACGAAGTACTACCCCCACAACATCGGCATATGCCATGTATTTGATGTTGCCATATACGTTTACGCCTTGCATGTTGTTGGTGAGTCCTCTGATTAATGGGTCTACAGCAATGACGAACAGAGTCATAGACAATGGACACCCTCGTCGAACATATTTCTGTATGGGGACTACTTTTTTGTGATGTCCGTTTATGTTGATCTTCGTTGTGGCGTTTCGAAGTAAATTTTTGATCTTGTGGACTAACTTTTCTCCAAACCTAAATAGGTCAATATCTCGAAAAGGTACTGCTGCCTGATCCTGTCGAAGGCTTTGTTTAGATCTAAGGTTAAAATTGTCGCTTCTGGAAGTATAATCGCACAATGGCTTATAGGCTCTCTGTATTTGGTCAGGCTGTAAAGGATGGTGTGTCCAGGAACTGCCACTGTCTGACTATTATGTAGTACTTTATGAAGCACTCGCTTGATTCTTGCTGCCATAACTCGGGTTCCAATCTTATAATCGCTGTTGGGTAATGAGATTGGCCAGATTTTGTTCATGTCATTGCAGGGGTACTCTCTGGGGATAAGGACTACGATCCCTTCATTAAATGCATCAGGGATAGTTCGACCGTCTTTAATGTCATTACATATTTCAAGGAAACATGTTTCCAGTAAATCCCAAAACCGTTTATAAAACTCTACTGGAATCCCGCCCGCACCGGGTGATTTGTTTCCCTGTGCCTTCTTCAACGCCGATCTTATTGTCGTGTCCTACAGGGGAAAGAGGGAAGAGGTAGCAAGGTCAGTCTGCATATCCCGAGCGGAAAGGAGTGATTGCAGAGAGACAGTACAGGCATCTACTAGAGATGCGGATTTCGGGACTCGAGAGGATACTTGTTTAGGAATCTTTATGGAACTCCTAGGTACCTTGCATTGAATTTATTGCATCCCATGCTAAGTCTACTACACTGGGGTTAGTTATTTAAAAAACAAGAAGTATAAACCGTTTGCCACCACAGAAGCCAGTAATTACGTTCCCTAGCAGCATTCCCTAGACAGACGCATTCCCCGCGAGAAACAGGCTGTCGTGGAGCACCCCGAGGCCGTCGGTGATGGTCACGGGCTGGCGCTCGACTCGTCTGACTGAGAACTCTCCTCTTGATCCAAAAACCGGGGGTTTTAACGGCCGGTGTGGACGCACTTCTTTTCCCCACTTTCCGACAATTAACAATTTCCTATTGGCCGCTGCTTGGTTCAACCAATCTAAATTGTGGCTTGCCCTCTCTCTGAGTCCTCTAGCGAACCACGTTTCAGCCCTGTCTCTTCTGCCATTCCCCGGGTGGCTTGTTTGTGCGCTAACAAAATCCGTACTTGGTAGCAACATTGTTCAGCTTGAAAGTAAAGCGTCACGACGCTACCCAATATGGGCAACAACAACAATGTTTTACTTCAGTTGACCACGCCTTAGGCTCCGCCTTAGGCCACGCCTCAGGGGAGCTGCTAACTTGCAGTTTTTCTTCTTTACCCTCTCACTCTAGCCTCGTGAAAGCACTGACGTTGCTGTTCCCAAGTGACTGGTATCAACTTTGCTACGTACATTAAAACGTGCCTGTTGGCCACCAAGTACTAATGTAACGTCTTACAACAGCGTCTAGACGCTATATGAAGTTACGCCCATCTTCTCCAAAGCGTAACCTCCACCCTGGGACGGTGGTTGAGGGCATCAGCAGTTCGCTAGGAGATTTCTTTAGTGCCTACATTCCGTAAGATATACGTGTCTGTTTTAGCTTGTTATCTACAATGGTCTCTATTTCTCAGCCTGGAGTGCGTCTCTGTGGCTCCCACAGCCTCTCAACAATTCCAACAGTAAAATCAATATATGACATTATTTCTTGTTCGGTTACACCCGTGAGTAATAATTCCGGATCCTGCCTTCCAACCTTTCAGCAAGGCCATTCAGCATTTGTCAAAGCATATCGTCATTGTTAGGTTCCGAGGTGTACAATTTGATGTAATATTCCACGACGTATTTATTTATTCCCCCTTGGTCATCTACCCTAGTTCCGTCTTCTCTCAGGAGCCTGTATATGAGTTTCTGCCGCGCTAGACTTTTTCCTTTGCGAGATGGTACAGAGAGGGTTCTTCCCCGGCTACACTGTGATTGTCTCTTGAACGGATTAAGATGTCTTCCATCTGTTTCCGTTTCAGCGCCGTTAATTTCGCTTTCACCCGTTTGATTCGTAAAAAGGTTTCCGCTGTTGGGCTACAACACTCATATAGTTCTCTGAGGCAACGGAAGTAAAATTCAAATATACTCTTTTCATCTTGGTGTCTCTCGTAATAATGTCTTTAGGCAGTTGATGAGTTTTGGCTTTGCACATTTACACCACAATTCGGTCGTGCTGGGGAAGTTCGTTCGCCGTCGGGTGATTTCAGAGCATCATTTTTGAGGACCGTTACATTAATTTTCCACATGCTTCGGCCGCGATAAACATTGTTTCGGCATTCGCAGTTGGCAATGGTATGCTAAATGGTCAAAGAAATACACTGACCATGTTTCAGTTCCACTGACTCTTGAATGGAGACTCTGTGTGACATACCAAGTGATCAAAAAGTCAGTATAAATTTGAAAACTTAATACATCACGAAATAATGTAGATAGAGAGGTAAAAATTGACACACATGGTTGGAATGACATGGGGTTTTATTAGAATGTGTGTGTGTTTCTCCTAAGGTTAGTTTACCTTAGTTTAAGTAGTTTGTAAGCTACGGACTGATGACCACGGCCGGCCGCGGTGGCCGAGGGGACTGAGGCGCTTCAGTCACGGTCTGCACGGCCACTACGGTCGGGGGTTCGAATCCCCCCTCGGGCATGGATATTTGTGCCGTCCTAGTTTGTAAGTAGTTCATAAGTAGTTTGTAAGATTAGGGACTGATGACCCCGTAGTTAAGTCCCATAAGACTTACAAACATTTGAACATTTGATGAGCACGCAGTTGGGTCCGATAGATTTATAAACATTTGAACATTTGGGGTACACATTTCCTCCTGGGGGAGGGGGGAGGGCATGGGGTGGAGGCAGGAAAGGCCTCCGGCCACCCTGTAAATAGTAACACATGCCAAATCCGCGTTTAACACAGTGTCTACCCAGCATGTGCGGAAAAAGGCCCTAAGCGAAAGAAGAAGAAGAATGATATCTGGCGCATATCTGTATTTCTTCATGGTACGGGCTACCTTACAGCAGACTTCAATATCGTTTGTTCATTCACCATGAAAATTCGCTCATGTACACACAATTGTGGGCAGATATCTGTAATTTCAAAATGTCCAAACGTTTGTAATCCTATGTGAACAAACTAAGTTGGTTATCAGCCCCTAGTCTTACAAACTACTTAAACTAACCTAAGGACAACACACACATATCTATGCACGAGGGAGGATTCGAACCTCCGACGCGGGAGGCCGCGCGATCCGTAACGTGGCGCTCCAGACCGCTCGGTTACTCCTTCGCGGCTCTGTAATTTCTCATAGATAGTTAGGAGTAGGAGATGGGTAGAGAGTTGAGGAGGAGGAAATTCACATAGATAGAGGAGGGGGGATGAGATGAACAAAGCGAGGGGCAAGAGGAAGCAGATACAGTAGGAGGAGTAGGTCAACAGAAAGAGAGGTGGAAGTAGGACATGGACAAAACAAAGGTTGGAATGAACACGCAATGTATGAAATATTACTGAGCATTGCAGGTTCCACAGTTTATATTAGAAGCAGGGGATAAGGAGAAGGACAGTGAGAATAGAGGTGGAGGGGATAGACTAATAGAAGTTTGAAACAAATAAATGCGCAAACAGAATGACAAAAAATTACCAAACGTTGTGATAAACGCCTTAAAAGCACCAAAAAAATATTGCAAAAACAATGAATTCCCATTTCATTCCATTCCAGTATGGCACATGCAGCAACAGTGGATAAATAATTCGTATGAGTTCATATTAAATGTTCAAATGTTTGTAAACCTCAGGGACCTGATGCTAAGGTAATCGGTCCCTAGACTTACAAATTACTTAAACTGTCTTATGCTAAGGACAACACTCACACCCATGTCCGAGGGAGGTTACATGGCCTGTGGAAGGTGATTCTCACAATTATAATGAAATTAATAGGAATTCAAATTCGTGAGCAGTCTCTGTTGCTATTAACAGTGAGGAATTCGATGTATCTGACCTCGGACGTCGAAAAATAAATAAATAAGAATAATGTTATGGTCTGGTAAACTGCGCGTTATTATGGAGCAGAATCACTCCCTCCGTGAGCAGCCCAGGCTGATTGCTGTCCATTGAACTTGGCTGTGAGACACTAATAAAGCATTTCAAAGGTACGACAATACGTCTGCAGGGTCACACAAAGTTTGGTCCGCTGAAAAAAACACACGGAAGGCTCTTGATGGACTTCCACAGGCTAATGTGTCTGCTAAAATTACCATTATTTGGTAAGAAAAAGTTCACATCAAAGGCTCTATGCTTCTGACACGTAAGTTAGCTCAAGATGTCGTTGAAGTTGCAGTTAAGTTGTCGTTTTCATCAATATGTTTGAGTTGCTGATTACAGAAATGTATAATCTGTCATCGGCAGTTACACAGTCAGCTATGAAGATGCGTTATTTATGCTAACATAAACCATACCTATCATGATGTCGTGACATTAGGACTTAAAGGAATCGTAAGCAAACTTCCTCTGGCTAATGTAGGTATTTACAGTGCATCCCATACCACAACAAGCCGCGCCGCGATTTACCGAAAGTCACCTAGTGAATTGTCCGATACGATATCTATGGAAACGAGACAGACATTAGTCATAAGAGCGAGGACAACAGCATAATAGTTATCAACGTCGGCAGTTAATCCTCCTGTTTGTAATGTTGCCGAGCCACGTTACTCTCACTGTCAACCAAATCATGTGCTAATGCGCTAATGGTATTAATGTAAATCACGGATATACAATAGACTACAATGAAGAATATGAATACACAGAAGACTTCCAGGATTGTAAAAAATAAATAACTAATGATTCAGAACCTAAGAGTGAAGAAGAATCATTAATAAGTGATCCAAGCTCACCTAAGAGGAAGATGTGGGGTGATATACCATTCTGAAAGACGGAGATAATTGTATTACATGATATTGGAAAACTAGAAGATTACGCTCTAATCAGTACAGAAACGATATCGTATGGTGCAAGACATACATCGTGTGATAAAAAAAATGAGCTGCACGGTTTAAACCAAGAGACCATCATGGTTCACGGCCAATAACAAAATGTGTTTCTCAAGACCTTAATGTACACTATGGAACGTATACAGGTTTATAATACCGATCAAAGTGGTATACGAAAAGAACTTAACTCATAGCGAACTATTAATTTCAAAAGACAGAAGTCAGTAGGAAGCCTCGGTCCGGAGAATCCGTTACGATTTAAAGCGGAAACGTGTTTCGCTAGATGCTTGTAATTTACCAGGAATATTGAGCTCAGTTTGGAGTGCGAGTAGTGCTAAATATAATTCAGGTAGCCTAGACGTCCGGCGTAATCATGTAACTAATTCTTCCAACGTGTCTTCCTCCCGTATGCAGCGTAGGAGCCTTTGCTTCCAGTTGATTTTTTCTGAATGTATCGTTGCTATCGATGCTATCCGATAGCAAAACATGGTGCATACACTCAGACCATATTTTATGGGTTTCAACAGTACGTTAAGCCACTCGATGTGTTATTCTTCCGGTAGTTGAAGGCTGTGTTGAAGCGGATTGAAGATCACAGTATCCTTATGAACTATCAGTTCAAACCAACGTCGAGAAATTCAATTTCGTTGCTGATGTTTACATAGTCGGTTCTGTTTTCCAGCAGTCGCTGACTGTTCGGTACTCCTGGACTGTTTCCCGCCCTTTTTACTCTGTGACCATGTTCATCCACATAATCTTTTGCCAACAGCTATCAGCAACCCTGTTTTTGAACTCGGTGACAGAACATGTGTATGATTGTAAGCTGTAGCGTAATTGTTGATGGCAATTATTGTGTGCGTATTTGTAATGTCCATGTAGAAGTAGAACCCTCAGGTGCAAACGAGAACTCGGTTGCAGCTGCGAACGCAACTTGAGCTGACTTCGCTGTGAGCGGGAACTCCTGGTGTGCGGACAACCCGCACAACAACAAGCCGTTAGGAGAATATTCAAGGGCACCTCCCAGTTTATAGCGCCAGACAATTCTCCTCCTTAAGAACGATTCAGACTTTCCGCGACGGAATGGAATGTCATGTCAGGATTTGACATTGACGCTGATGGGATAGAGCTATTTCGTCGTTTGCTAACACCTCAAGATAACCAATTTGGTCTCGCTCATTCGGCTTTTGGTAGTTAATTTCGTGCTTTTGTGATCGCTTAGAATTTTTATCTGGTTGTTCTGCTTTAGTGAAAAAAATGTTCAAATGTTTGTATAGTCTATGGGACTTAACTACGGGGTCATCAGTCCCTAAACTTACAAACTACTTATGAACTAACTAAGACTAAGGACGGCACAAATATCCATGCCCGAGGGGGGATTCGAACCCCCGACCGTAGTGGCCGTGCAGTCCGTGACTGGAGCGCCTTAGTCTCCTCGGCCGCCGCGGCCGGCCTGCTTTAGTGATAAATTGTAGATGTTCTACGACGATTTGGACAGTTTTTTCACAGAATGGTATTCTGTTAGAAATGACAGATACCTTCAAGCGAAAACTGATTTAGATTTCGTAAGTGGATTCTTCTGGCACTTCTTAGTAGAACAGTTCCATATTTCAGGTTGAAAACAAACAATCTGTTTTTGTTCTACTAATTTTTGTTTATTTACGAACTACTTTTCGGTTTCTTAGGCCATCTTCTGGTAAATATTTCACAGGCGCCTAGTTCGTAAATAAACAAAAATTAGTAGAACAAAAAAAGATTGTTTGTTTTAAAACTGGAAAATGCTTTAGATTTTACGAGGACTGAGGAAGACTGGCACCTATATCGTATTTATATGACATCGTAAATTTATGAACCAACTTTCATTAAGTAACGTTTATTATATGAAAAAGTCAAATATATTGATGAAGAAATCTACACATATTTGCGATGTTACTATGTTTGCTATATTTGTACACATATTTTCTCGCTAGCAAATAAAGTAGGTTTAGAAATTTTGCTTCACTTCTCTACAATTTATCACACGAAATTGATGAAGTTTATTTTTGCCATTAAAAAAAATTATCATTTATAGTTTCTTAACTCGGATATTGTACTGTGACTTTTTGTTTAATGGCTTCTCATAATCATTCATCATTCGATCTTGTGCTGTTGACTTTCCGTCAACTAGGAACACACTACCATATTTCGGTGACGTCTCCTGACCTTGCTTCTCGTTAGCATCTGGCCTGTATCGCTTTTCAAGTATGTTTAAATGGTCCATCGAAATTGGTCTGACAGACAATATGTCCGGCTGATTTTTCCGACGATACTGATAGCCACATGGCCGCCAAAGTTTCCAGCTTACTACACCGGGAGAGACGTTTTTACACGGATCACAAAGTGGACGAAAGCAAACGAGGTGTAATGCACCTCTACCTGGTTTTTGAATTCAGCAGTTATAAGAAGTAAGTAAGAAGCGACTAGCAGGATTTCGTGGATGTCCTGTATTTTAACTAAGCGAACTTTTCCCCAAACTTTGACTCGTGACCTGATGTATTATTTCTAAAATTCACCAGTATGTCGAAGCAGGATTTTGAATAAGTAATAAAGGCATTTTGTCCGAAAATTGCTCTGACCAATACCAATTTTAAGACTGTATAGCATTAGCAGTCAATTTTTTGCTACTGTTCGTTCACGCTGAAGTCTGATACGTGATCACATGCTTAAGCTAATAGTTTACTCTCATTTGCCAGTAAGTAGGGTAACTATGAATTTCAAAAATGTGATATATTACCTTGGTTCACAGGGCTCAGGTAGTGTCTGATGCTGACAGCCTACAGGATGAACTTCTGCACCTGGAGGCGGTTTTCAAGAAAAATGGCTATTCGCAACATCAGATTAAGAAAGCCTTGCAAATAAAAACACCAGATAAATCACAGGAGAAAGATGAAAAGGAAAGGGATGTGAAATCTACAGCCTTACTCCCATACGTGGGTAATGTGTCTTCAAAAATAGCCAGAATCATGAAGAAACATAAAGTGGATGTGATCTTTCGCCCACCAGCTAAGACCTCAGCTCTTCTGGGATCTTCTGTTATTGCGAAAAGCGGGGGTTTATGAAATCCCTTGTGAGTGTGGAAAACGTTATATAGGTCAAACCACGCGCACTGTGCAGGAACGATGCGTTGATCACCAACGGTATACACGCCTTCTTCAGTCCAACAAGTCTGCAGTAGCCGAACATTGTATTTTAACCACAGCTTCTACTTTCTGGGACTCAGTTGTAAAGGAAGCTGTACACATTACAACTGGCGGACCACCTGCTAAATCGTGACGACGAATTTCATCTTGGCAATGCATGGAAGCCACTTATATCACGCCTTCGTTCTGAAAGAATGTCTGCGTCTTCTATTCCGATTGATGTTACCACTTTTAATGATTAATTATTCATTTGTAAGCACTGTGGATACGTAACAGCTCTGTTTATGTTTGCACTCACTGCTCACAGGTTATCTTTGAAGTATATATTTATCTATGACTAGCGCAGCAGTTACGAATGTGATATCTTCGAGCATGCGCAGTCTAATCCTCAGTAGCTTTGCATCACGTGATTTACCGTATAAATAGGCACGCGCAGACGCTGAGAACTCAGTCTTGGACTCGCCTTGAAGATGGCTGTAAGGTTTGCAGCCGAAATATCAGACGAAGAATTGTCGCTGTCCCGGGTGCACTCCCGAAAGATGATGGAAAATTGTACCATCTGTCAGTGTAGCTCAGGTAAAAGCGTTCTGACCTCATAACCATAGAGTCGGTGCTTAGAATCCCGCTGTGTCAGTTTTTTTCTTTAGAATTCAATTATATAAAACATTTTAGGCTCTCAAATTCCACGTATTGTGTCAGTTTTTGTTTATGTGTATGTAGACGAGCTGAACATCTTTCCGTCACCCAAAACGATGGTTGAGTAGGTTAGCTGCTTGGAAAGCCATTAGTAGCTATGATGCTGACTTAAAAAAAACAGCGTACAAACTGAACAATCAAAGATACCGTCGCCAACTAATGGTGAGGCCAATACTGAAAAAAATTTAACTTATGTTTTTGTATTGAAACTATCATGATTAAAAACCTTTTATAAAATATAGGAAATTACGAATATACAAAAACACTCTCATTTTTCGTAAAATTACCATTAGATATTAAAATTGTGTAAGTATTCGAACACCACGAAAAAATGTATTGTTACGGCAGGATTCGAACCTTCGACCTTAGGGTTGCGAGGGTACAGTGGTACGACGTGAGGTACTCTGACGGATGTAGCAACAGATTTAATGACTGGTACTTACGTGTACTTGCAAAAATTTAAAGTCGATTTCTCGATTATTTTTGAAAGTTGCATCGAATGGCTGATTGTTATTTGACTTCTGAACTTCACGTACCCGTACCGTAAGTAACAAAAAATTCTAAAATACGATACCCATATTGTCTCCTCTTTAGACGAATGCACTCTACGAGAGTGCTCACCAAGTCTATTTTTTACGCGTAACGACGATCATTTGCGTGCATGCAGAATCTATTATCATTGCTTAAGAGCACGGATCGCAGTTACATTTTCAACTGATCCCCTGGAGGCACCAGTTCAACTGTTCACTTCAATGTTGAGGTGTGAGTGGAGGTCGGGCTATAGGTGTGCGTGGTCGTAGTTGCCAACAATTCATGTCGATACTTCTGGGCTAACAAACCGCTTATCTGTGCTGGAGTATCTGCTGCCCTTAAAATACGACAATATTGGCGGACATCTGTTCTACGCGGACGTCCAGAACCTCGTCTAAGAGTGCGAGAATTTTCACATGGCCAGAATCGTTGCCCAACTGACGCAACACATTCAAATTGTGTGGAAATTATCCGAAATGACCATTCCGCCATTCGAAGGCCACAAATTGACCTGTTTCAAACTCGCTCATTTGGTTGTAGGAAGCACGATTGCGTCTCTATGGCATGGTAGCTGTAAACTTTACACGTTAATGACACTCAGAGCCTTATGGCTGCAAACATTCTCTATTAAAGGGTACACAGCTAAGTCACTAACTCTGATGGGTTACGACGTTGAAACCATTATCAGTACATCTACTATCCCCAGGTGGCATCTGCCGTTATCTTATCGAAAATGACTTTGTCTCTACAGGCGTATTATTTTGTTTAGATCACTGTATATGCAGTGTACCGCATTTTGATATACTCTACTACTAACATTCATGATTCTCTTTTGCGTCCACTTCTGCTAAACTGTAGCCAAGAAGTCTGAATGCCTCATTTAAACATTTTCATTTACGATGTGACGAATCTCCAGAAATGATGCGTCATATGAATCCCACGTTAAAATGTAGGTGTAAACAATGCAATTCACGCGTGCTAAAGCGTGCATGGCACCTAGAGAGTGAAACGTTAGGCGGATAACATTTCATTAATATAGTCTTCAATGGTATCAGAGCTCAAGTGTCCACAAGAGCTGAAGATAATCGACTTAAAAGCACTTAACATCCAGACTTGTCAAAAATTGGTACATCAATGACTGTGATAAAAACTTTCTCTTACATGAAAGCTACAAAATCGAAGGCACATCACGTTTAATAATGAACAACTGAAGTCGATTATCTAACTAAACATAATCACATAAGCATAATCAGATGGGAATGAAATGTTTTGTTTTAACAGTACAGTATATTGCTCCGTCCTACGTATATCTCGCAAAGAGATCATGAGGATAAAATCATAGAGATTAGAGCCCGCACAGAGGCATACCGACAACCTTTCTTTCGGCGAACAATACGAGACTGGAATAGGAGGGAGAACCGATAGTGGTACTCAACGTACCCATCGCCACACACCGTCAGGTGGCTTGCGGAGTATGGATGTAGATGTAGATAGATGATACACAGTGTTGCCGTGCGATTACTTTATAAATTGCTTTACAAGTTTCTGCAGTTATATTCGTTAATGTGACTTTTTCTATGTCGTACACGAAAAAGGAAGAAATAATTACAATTGAGGGTGAAGGTGCAGCTATTATATATGTTGCTGAAGCAGGAATTATTGGTCTTACAAAAATGTGTGGAATGAAGTATGAAACTAATACAGCATTCATTATGCGGAAAGTTCATCAAATAATACCGGGAAAAGGAGATAGTGGTCTAAGGCAGAGTTTCTCAAATGGTGCTCCACGGAGCACTTAGTGGTCCGCAAAACAATTCCAAGTGCTCCGCGAAAAGGTAATGATATTTTTTATTAAAATTATTACCTTCTTATTTTTAATAAATGGGGCAAAGATTTAAATGTAACCATTTTATCGCCGCCGAGTTGCGTGTAGAAATGTGTAGAGTTCCTTAAATCCCCAATGACTTACTTCTCTGTACTTTCGCGGATACCAGTTCTACAGCTACCAAAACTTTCAAAATAAGGTATCACGATTCTTACATGGATATTGGATTCACTGAAACCACTTATAATAAACTTCAGTGGCTAATTTGCAACAAAATCCTGTCATATAGTTCAATGATTCCAACAAAAATGCGTTGTCATTTTGAGGGGTTCATCCAGAGTGCAAGAATGAATCGAAGGACTCTTTTTAGACGGATGTATACTAATCTTAGGCAGGTGCAGTAAAGAAACCACATCTTTCAAAACAGTCAGCGAAAAGGCACTGATACCATCTTACTTTTTAAGTTGCAGAGTTGCTCTAACCGGCGAACCCCATACTATAACTGAAAGGCTTATCAAACCTTGTGTAAAAGACAAGGACGCTAAAGATATAGAAGCAGTTCCTTTGTCAAATGATACAGTTTCACGACGGATTGAGGACTTATCAGAAGATGTAAAAGCTTTTTTAATTTCACGTATGAAATACACTGCATTTTTACTTCCAATAGCTGAATCAATCGATGTAGCTGGTTTCACAGTATTAATGGTATTTGTGTGCTACTCATAGGTACTCTTTTCAAGAGTAAGTATTTCTGTGCAAACCGTGAAAGTTGTATATTTTTTGACAAATTTTTTCACAGACAATCGCATACCATGGGAGAGCTATGTCGATGTGTGCAAAAGCGATGACTACTACGAAGTCTGGAGCACTCGGAAAAATAATAGAGGTAGTCACTGCTCACTTCACTGTCACGCTCCTGCAAATAAAAAAATGGCACCGTTTATAAAAATAGTTTTGGACAAAACACGATCTAAAGGTAGAAGCTGTTCAAAACGTTGTGATGATATGATGATATGGGTGGTCTGTATGCATGGCGTACCTGGCAGTAAATCTAGACACCACCTCAATGATCACCACGAAAGTTAACAAAGGGATATAATTTTTCACAGATGAACCACAGACATTGCCGAGGTGGGGTGGCTTGCGTGCCTCAACGATACAGATAGCCGAACCGTAGGTACAACCACAGCAGAGGCGTATCTGTGGAGAGGCCAGACAAACGTGTGGTTTCTGGAGAGGGGCAGCAGCCTTTTCAGTAGTTACAGGGGCAACAGTCTGGATGATTGACTGAGCTGCCCTTGTAACATCAGATAACGTGGCTTTGCCATGCAGTTACTGCTAACGGCTGAAAGCAAGGGGTAACTACAGTCGTTACTTTTCCCGAAGACATGCAGCTCTACTTCATGAATATGTGATGATGGCGTCTTCTTGGTTAAAATATTCCGGAGGTAAAATAGTCCCCCAATCGGATCTCAGGGTGGGGACTACTCACGAGGATGTCGTCATCAAGAAAAACAAAACAAAAAACAGGGGGAGGAGCAGTTCGAGAAAGAGACGAGTGGGCGATTTAAGGAGAAAGTGGAAGGTGGAGACGGACAGAGAGAAGTGTAGGAGAAGATGAACAGAGAAAGGGGGAGGTGAGGATATGGACAGAAAAAGAAAGAGAAGATAGTCATAGAGAGAAAAGGGAAGGAGACTCACTTAAGACCGGAATAAATAACTACCCGAGCGACACCGGGTTTTCAGCTAGTAGTCTGTAAAATCTGTTATTGAACTTCGGTAAATATTTTTCAAAAATACTTGTAATTCGGCATAAAGGTCATCTCTTTGTCTTCAAACATACATTGTCCACATCTTTTTCGTGTTATGTTCACTGCGAAGGTATTGTCGTTTGTTATTTTTTCCGTAGCAATAATAGTTTTGTATCGGCGTGAAACTACAACCTCCTCGTGCTTCAGATGGCGTAGTACCACTTTTCATAAACCTCTGACATAGTCGATTCATACGGTCACATTTTTCTTGCAATCACTACAGTGTTGGAAAATTTAGCTGAGTTTGCATCTGTAAACTGAAATGAAACGGCACTGGCTACAACATCTACGGTGAAAATAACGGAATTTGCACCTTCACGTGGATACAGCTGGCTTCGGAAGTGCATCGCTGATGCACATAGCGCGGTTTGCAACTTAATGCATTTTTCGTCTCACTCTTTTTAGACAGCTTGCAGGGCGTTTTGCAACGCAGATTATAGCGTCATCAGTTGGTCATAAAGTAAATAAGGTTAAAGCATAACATCTACATCCAGGCACCTACATCTACATAGATACTCTGCGAATCACATCGAAGTGCATGGCAGAGGGTTCATCGGACCACGTTCATGATATTTCTCTGTAGTTCCATTATCTAATAGCTCGCGGGAAAAAGGAACCTCTAAATCTTTTTGTTTTCTATCTAATTTCTCTAATTTTATTATGCTGATCATGTCTCCCTATGTAGGTGGGCGGTAACAAATATATGTTCGATTTTCTGTAGAAAAAAATGCTGAAATAAATTAAGCAAATAGATCTCGTCGCACCGAATAACGCCTTTCTTTTTATGTTCTCCACGCCAACTCGTCCAACATTTTCGTGACACTCTCTCATCTATATCGTGATAATAAAAAACGAGCTGTCCTCTGAATTTTCTCTAAATCGTTGTCAGTCCCCCCCTGGTGTGGATCACACAATGCGCAGCAATATTCCAAAATAGGACGCACAAGTATAGTGTAGGCAGTTTTTTTTAGTCGATCTGTTGCATCTTCTAAGTGTTCTGCGAATGAAACGTAGTCTTTGGTTCGCCTTCCCTACAATATTTTCTGTGTGTTCTTTCCAATTTAAGTTGTTTGTAATTGTTACTATACGTATTTAGTAGAATTGACGGCCTGTAGGTTTGACTGATTTATCGTGTAACAGAAATTTAAATTATTTCTTTTAGTGGCCATATGGATGACCTCACACTTATCATTATTAAGAGTCAATTGCTAATTTTTGCACCATACTGTTATCTTATCTAAATAATTTTCATAACGAATTGGAAATCGAATTTTCTGTCATGTATTGGCTACTCAAATACTCTGAATGTGACTGAATGTTAATAATATACTTTCTATTAAATATTCCTATAAGTTGTTAGTTTACCACGGAGCGTAGTCTTAGTCAATTTAAATACTGTATTACACGGTTGAGCTCAATGGATGCTGTCGAGTTGTCTTTCGCCGGAAAAAACAGACAACGTAGCTGTAATTTTGTTAATGTCTAGATCATAAACGACAATTTCTGTGCAGATATACAAATATATCCAACGTCTTGCAAGGAAACAGGTCACAAGGCGCGAGGAAACGGGATAACCGACAACGATCACCACAGTAGTAGTATGCGGTATTTGGAAATCTGTATGTGACGGCATGCGTGTCCGGGTAGTAAAGTGGGAAATGCGGCTTCTAGTCCCGGACCGAAACAAATTTTCAACTATTGCTTTCGAATGTATTTCAGTGACCTGTAACGGCTATATCGTAATACAGAGAATGTTGGATCTCAGCTACTGCACTGTTACCTGAAGAATGAGTAATGCGATACCATTAGAAGTAAATATTTGTTATATTCTAAAGTCCTCTTGAAATTTTCATGGTGCAATCTTGTATGGCTTACGGTGCCTAAGTCGCTTCCCTCTCAGAGTAGTCGACTACTCACAGACCGCAAGTGATATGATAACAAGAGCGGCTTTATTTGTATACTGCAGATCAGAATTCACGAGTGTGAAGAACGTGTAGTCGTTAAAAGGGCGCTATGTGCATAGGGACAGACGTGAATAGTGCGAAACAAAAGCTGACGGATTGCGCATGCCTGCTTCTCGAGCCGTAAGCCGAGAACTTTTGGCGGTCGCCGGTATTTCGGTGTGGGAAGGGGGCACATTATACGCGACGCCGTTTTCAATTAAACGTGTCAGAGATTTTATAGCTTCTCATCACGGCTGTAGCGTCCCAGCTCATTTGCTCGAGCGCGCGAGGTGGGTTTATTGCTGTGGGCAGCTTTTGGCAATGTACCGTGTACGAAATGGAATACACTGCTAAAGATACTAAACCAGTCAACACGATTTATCTGGGTGTCTTCAGGAAGAATAGACGCTGTGTTAAGACGGAATAGGCTGTAAATAAAAGAATGAGTGTTTGGTTACTAGTGAATGTGCCATTGTCTCACTGCGTGCGGCTACTAAAAACAGAGAAGAAAATCTTTTTGAACTCTGGTGGTTCTTTTCTGAGAGACTCAATAAATCCTCTGTCCTTAGTTTTCCCGATGATAGTAGGAGACGAATTCTCATTTGTAATAACGAACTATAACCCACTTTACAACAGGGAGTTATTATTTTGACTCCTCTTAAGAGCAAGACGGCGTTGATCCCAGCAGAGTACTCAGATAACTACGGTAGCTATTACAGAAGTACGGGGTGACGTACTATCGTCTGTACATTACGATACAGCACCTCGTTTTCATATACACGTTTTCAAAATGCACTCGATCTGATTTTATTACATATACTTTTCTCTTGAACCTCGATGAGAAATCACATCGTCCAAATGCGGTATTTTTCTTACAACATTTTAAGGCTTTTACCGCTATTTCTATTTACGCTACCAGAAGGTACGACCGATTTCCTTCCCATACTTAACAAAATCAACTGGAACTTTTGCTTTGTCTCTATTGGATACATCATCGACGAGGCGTTAAACCGTAATCCTCTTTCGGGTGTTGTCTATTCTTATTATTGGCCCACTTTAGGTTTTGGGTTTTGGCATATATAATTTCTTTTATCGCCATCAGCTATCAACACCGACATATTTTCAATGTGGATGAAGTTATCCAACTCGATATTACCGATTTTGTCAATTTTTCATGTCCATGTTACCGTCCAATGAAATTTTGGCCCACTTTAGGTACGGTAGTAACACAAAAGTGGGCCTTTGCGATCGCCTTTTGACAGCTCGAAATTTAAATGAAAATAACGGCTTAACCATTCATCTGACACGGAAACTGAATACATTAATTTGTAGAGGAGAAATTTCTATACAACTTTTCTGTCTTATATTTTTTTTCATATGTCGCATAGTTTCAGAGATATTTGCAAAAATAACGGCGATTTGACGATGTCTGTCCGTCTGTAACTTGTTCCCACTGGTCGAACCGTTCAATCGATCGGCACCAAATTTTACGGACATAATTGTTGACCGCCTGATACCAGAACCTGGCTTCTTCTAATATTTCGGACAAAAATACTTTAGTAACATAAAAAAGCCGTTTGTAATATAATTTTCATTGCAAATAAACGCCGCGGTGGAGTAGCCGAGCGGTCTAAAGCGTCTCGCTGCGGAGCGCGCGGTTGCTCGCCGTAGAGGTTCGAGTCCTTCCTGGGGCATGGGTGTGTGTGTTGTCCTTAGGTTACTTTACCTAGGTTTAAGTAGTTTGTACGCTACGGACTGATGGCCACGCAGTTTGGTCCGATAGATTTACAAACATTTGAACATTTTGCAAATAAACCGTTCATCTGACACGAAATTGAAACATTGAATTTGTAGAGGAGAAAATGGAATTTGTAGAGGAGAAAAATCTCTAAGACTTTGCTCTCTTACGTTTATATATCGTTTGAGAGATATTTGCAAAAATAACGGCGATTTAACACCGTCCATTAATTTTACGAAAACCAGCCGTTCGCAGATGCACGTGACATTCCACGCCCAGAACGCTCTCTGGCATCCGCCATTTGACGATTTTCTTGTTATAACTTACATGCTGTCATTTCAAAGCAACGACGCACTAAAGAGTTAACAAAACACGTCGTTCTTCGTACGATAAATGATAATCTAGTGTCTAAAATGCCATATTAGCATCAGTTAACAACTGCCATCAATACTACGAGATTAAAGAAGGAATTTTGAAATTGTTCGCCGTAGTGTAGTAGGCAGCGTGTTGGATTGTGATGCACATGGTCAGTGGTTCGGAACTGATCACCATCAAAGAATTTTTTCCTAAAAGGGTTTCTGGTACGCTTATTAATTAAATAGAGCAATGTTCTCAATATTTAGAGTTATGCATATGTAAGGATGCTCCCTCTAAAATGCGTGTTTGTTCTTTTTCGTGAACACGCCGTGAAATACGTAACAACGAATTGAATAATGGTCTTGCCGGCCGCGGTGGCTGAGGAGACTGAGGCGCTTCAGTCACGGTCTGCACGGCCACTACGGTCGGGGGTTCGAATCCCCCCTCGGGCATGGATATTTGTGCCGTCCTTAGTTGTAGGTAGTTCATAAGTAGTTTGTAAGTTTAGGGACTGATAACCCCGTAGTTAAGTCCCTTAAGCTTAACAAACATTTGAACATTTTGAATAATGGTCTTCTGAAGCATATGCACTTGAACTGGGAGGATAATGTAATAATGAATATTCTGAACAACGTGCTGATACTGGTAGTTTCGTATATGAAGGAAGTCCTAGATTTCTGTGGCAAGTGTAGTTCCTCAATGAAACGGAAGGGAAGTGTATACATTGCAACAAATTACCTTCTTTATTTTTTTCTAAGCAATTATTCACTATTTATGAAATATATTAAAAGTCATTAATTAGAATCAATGCATCTACTAAAATGTTTGTCTTTGACATGGTTGTTATGGACGCTTTTAACGTAGATGGTATTACCTTTCCTGTAGTTCAGATATTACTTCGTTCATGTTACTTTGTTCTGCGCTAAAATAAAGAGCAAATATTCTATTTCTATTTACGTTTTCTTTTACAGCTAAAATCACAAACGGAATAAGTGTGGTAGTACTGAATTCCACATAAATCTAGTACTTTATATATATATATATATATATATATAAGTTAGTACTATCATTACGTCATTTACAACAGTCATTGTAGCAGTATATCCCGAGTTTATGTACATGTTTGCAATTCGTTGGTATATATTTCAAAGCCTGTTCTCCAAACAGAGCAAATGCACTTTTCAGATAAAGCGCTGTTACCTTTGAACAACTCGGAATATTGCAGAATATAATTGTGTTCAGTTAACAAGAGTGTGTGAAAACCTTTTAGGAAGCAAGAGGGAAAATATTGTCAGTAGTGGTTATATATTCTTCAATGAGATCGATGCTTTGCGGTCGTTTGTTCGTGTTCGTTCTGGGTTGTTTCTCTCTTTTCATTGGTTCTAGGGTTGATCGGTACTTTGTGGACGTTGGTTTGTTTTGTTCTATTTTGATCGCTTCGTCAATCACTCATTTTTCTCGTTATATATAATTTTCAATGTGCCATTGCTTTGAAATGACAAAGCTTGAGTTATAATAAGAAAATCATCAAGTAGAGAAAGCAAAATGGTGTACGCAAAAGAGATTTTCGGGCGAGGGATGTCACGTGACTGATTTACGAACGCCAAATGTACGCTGTGTTCCATCCAGGCTATAGTCATTCGTAACCAGTACAGGCAAAGAAATTAAACTTTGAACAAACTACCAAGGCAAGACGTGATAATATTTTAACGGAAAAATATAATGAAAATGTGGGAGAGATATAAAAATTATAGTTTAAAGAGGTAAAAGTTCAAAAAAGAGTATGTTTGTGAAAGCTAAACTCAAATGTCATATAAATTTGGCTGTTTGTTAAAATACGGCCAGAAACAATATTACGTGTTGGGTGCATAGATATTATCACAATAGTGGAGTCGTAATCGTATCACTATAATTTCTTACTAAGTACATTATTATTTTAGTCCGAAATGTTTGCAAAAAGCCGGCCGCGGTGGCCGAGGGAACTGAGGCGCTCCAGTCACAGTCTTCATGGCCACTACGGTCGGGGGTTCGAATCCCCCCTAGGGCATGGATATTTGTGCCGTCCTTAGTCTTAGCTAGTTCGTAAGTAGTTTGTAAGCTTAGGGACTGATGACTCCGTAGTTAAGTCCCATAAGTTCTACAAACATTTGAACATAAGTTCTACAAACATTTGATTTGTTTGCAAAAAATTATAAAACTACAAATCTAAAGTGGGCCGTAAAACACGTCAGTGCGATTTTTTAAATATTATGTTATAGTTATATGTACTAACATTCTGTAGACAGTATTAACAGAACTGTCATTATTACTGCACTATCAAACAACGTTTTATACATACATTGTGAATTAACTTGAGAATTGTTTATATATTTTAATATCGTAACTATTCGGTCTAAATACTGGTTTGCGGCAGCTCTCAGAATACTGTATACTGTGCAAGACTCTTTATCCACCGCGGTGGAGTGGCCGAGCGTTGCTAGACGCCTCACTGCCAAGCACGCGGTTGCTCGCCGTCGGCGGTTCGATACTCCCTCGGGCATGGGTGTGTGTGTGTGTGTGTTTGTCCTTAGGTTCGTTTAATTAGTTTAAGTAGTTTGTAAGCCTAAGGGCTGATAACCATAGAACTTAAAGTATCATAGATTTACAAATAATTGAATCTCTCTTCATCTCTGAGTAAGAACGGCAACGCCTCGCGGGAGTAGCCGAGCGGTCTGGAGCGCCACGTTATGGATCGCGCGGCCTCCCGCGTCGGAGGTTCCATTCCTCCCTCGAGCATGGATGTGTGCGTGTGTGTGTGTTGTCCTTCGCTTAGTTTAACTTAGTTTAAGTGGTTTGTAAGACTAGGGACTAATGACAAACGTAGTTTGGTCCCATAGGATTACAAACATTTGAACGGCAACCTATATTAATTTGACCATGCTTACTATATTCGTCTCCTGGCCTTCCGCTGCGATTTCTACACCCACACACTTCGTTCCAGTACTAAACTGACGATTCCTTGATGCCTCAGTGTGTGTCCTACGAATCGATCCCTTCTTTTAGTAGGGATATACTGGAAAATTCTTTTCTCCCCCTTTCTCATTAGTTACGCTATCTACAAATCTAATTCTCAGCATTCTTCTGTAACACCAAATTTCCAAACCTTCTATCCTCTTCTCGACTGAACCGATCGTCGTCTACGTTTCACTCCGTACAAGCTTGTACTCCAGACAAATGTCTTGAGAAAAGACTTCGTAACCCTTGAATTAATATTCTATGTTAACAAATTTCTCTTCTACTGAAATTCATTTCTTCCTTTTGCCATTCATCATTTTATATCACCTCCACTCCTGCAGTCAGAAATTAGTAGACTACCCAAGTAACCAAATTTAAATGCAACTTTTATTGTATCGTTTCTGTAATCTAATTAATTTAGCATTGTCTGATTTAAACCGACAACAATTAATTACCCTTAATGTTCATCTTATACCCTCATATCAGGACTTGTTCA
This sequence comes from Locusta migratoria, assembly GCA_026315105.1. Taxonomy (NCBI): domain Eukaryota; kingdom Metazoa; phylum Arthropoda; class Insecta; order Orthoptera; family Acrididae; genus Locusta; species Locusta migratoria. The sequence continues at coordinate 385,152,220 of CM048755.1, forward strand.
TTCCAAGTCATGGGACCTCAGTCCTGGCTGAAGGAATGCACTTCTTCTCCCCACGTTCACGTAAGTAGTGTTTCTCCTGCTCTGCTGTCTGCAATCAAGCAGCCCCGCCGAGTGGCGACTGCAGAGAGCAGCCATTGCCTCGCAAGTTGTGTGCGTGTACAAGTCACAGTGTGCCGTCCACCACCCACCTGTGTTCCTTCGTGAAGTGACTGCTCGCATCCTCACCAACGTCATTTCTGTCAAATATCTCCTGCCTCCGCGCTTCGCCGGCGAGGCTACTGTTTACTGACATTCAGCTAACTACAGTGCTTCGCAGACCAAACTTCAGAGTTCAGTGTTTGTGTAAGTAAGGGCCCAAACTGCTAAGGTCATCGGTCCGGGAGGCGGTAGGCCCTACCTCCCAATGTTAAATTAGGTGAAGTTATGTACCTTTTTCTCTTGAACTGTTAAAGATAATGATATGAATTTTTGTAGCTTATTATGATACATATCTTGAATACACTGAAGCACAATAAAACATTTTCTTATTAAATTTACCAGATATAATTTTTTTAAATTAAGATACAAATTTTCATTAAAATTTTCTACGTTAATCCACCATTATTGTGTAATGGTGTGATTTTTTTCAGTAATCGTGCTTCAGTGAGTGTGCTGTTCTCTACTGAACCAGATCTGAAAATTTGAACACAGTTGGTTTAGTACTTTCCGAGTAAAAGGTACGAATGTATCTAAAAATGTAGTTTCTCAGAAAATGCAGAAATTGTTCATTGTCCTTAATACTTACAATTTTATCTACTTCCAACTTCAAAAACAACCTGCTCCATAATGATCATCGCCTTCCTGTTTTTCCCGCTGCTTCAAAAGCTTCCTTTTCCTGATTAATCTCGCTTCCTTAGTGCTAGCTGCAGTGTGATATTGACTTCATACATATTTTCCACGGGCATACTGGAGTTCCAAAAGTATTTTTCAGTTTTACAAACTGTACACATAATACTGATATTATATGCAGCACCATTTGCCACTAACGTTTCTTCATTTACTTTTACTTGGCCACCACATAATCGACAACATGCAAATTCTGCAAAAACTTCATTAAAAATACGTATGTCACACAATATATAACGTGAACCAAAAACAGTATTATTTTGCTCTTTACTAAATTTACTGTGACCCATCTTCGTTCTGGAAGCGCTTGTTGGTGAAGTACTTTCAGTTACTGGACGCTCAAACTGCCCTTACATTCGGTAGAACTTCCCTCAACATTTTGTGAATCAGTTTTTGTATAACGCTGGTTTCCACAAAACTTACGTTTCTTGAAATTTCTGGTACATCTAGGCATTTTCAGCACCTTCAGAATGTTACACGACCAAGGAAACACACTCACAGCACGATAGAACTACAGAAACGTACTGCTATAAACATATGTTGTTGGTCATTTCGCGCACAAAGGAATATCTTGCCAACATATGCTAGAAAATCTCCCCTTCATCGGTTGAAAACCACAGCTTTCTATATGAAACAGGTATAAAATTACGAATATTCAAAAATGAGCATGTCATACAATCGAGGCTCTTATCTTCGGCACACAGATTACTTTAAAAATATAAATAAAGTACTCAAATTTTTACGGATAGCAATAAATTTTGCGGCGTTATATTCAGAAGAGTCCAACTAAAGAAAAAAGTCATTTTTTAAAAATAATTTTAGCCTACCGCCTCCCCTTGAAATAACTTACTCTAAGGACAACACGCACACACACACACACACACACATATATGCCAGAAGGAGGACTCGAACCTCCGGCAGGAGCGGACGCGCAATCCGTAGCATGGCTCCTCAGACCGCTCGGCAATTCCTGCGTGGCGCTTCTCAAACAAAAATTACTCCTGCCTAGAAAAATATCCCAACAGTTAAGATATATTCATTATACCAACAATAGTCAACTAAACAGAAAAATGTAGGAAACCCATCCTTTCCATGTGAAAGTGATAATCAAATGAAATATGGATCATAAAACCTGAATTAAATCAGAGAATTCAAATGGAGGTTGCGTGAAAGGAGAGACACCTCTCAGTCCAATTTCTGATTTGGCATGAATTGAAAGACTTGAAGTTACAAATCTTTCCCGACTGACTCCCTATGTTCTAACACGCTTTGGAAAGCTAAATGGTACCGACTGGCCGTCATGTCATTCTCAGTCCAAAGGCATCAATGGATGTGTTATGGAGGAGCATGTGAGTAGCACATCACTCTCCCGGCTACTGTCAGTGTTCGGAGTGGAGATGCTGTTTCTCAGTCAGGTAGTTCCTCAATTGACCTTACAATAGCTGAGTGCATTTCACTTGCCAAAAGCTCTCGCCTCACATGGAGGTGACCATCCATGTAGTAGTCAAGCCCAACAGTCTTTGGGATTAACTGTTGTCAATAATCGCCATGTATATCCTACAGCAGCGTGGTAGCCATTACACAGTTAACACTGTCATATGATCTCAGGTAATTCGTTTATCTGCTGTGAAATGAATAATGAAGCAATTTTCTAGTACATGGCAGGAACCATCTACCGTTCGGAGGAGACATTTTCATGATATATATGTGACGCATACGTCTTAAGTTTTACTGTCATAGAAATATAGTGTATGGTGGGGTAGCAAATAAGGAACAAGATCATATAATTGATGCTAGTATTTTAAAGGAAATCAGTTATTGGCAGCTTATGTGATCAGTGTAACAGTCTCACGTAAGACTGATAACAATAACAATCTTCTAAACAAAATTAGTTTCGTGAGCGAAATACAGTCGAACCCTTTGGTTTTTCGCTTCACATAGTTTCTTTTTACCTCACAGTGGGCAATTACCCTATGCCGAGAACTCCTGATATAGATGTTGAACCAGAAAATTTATGAATGAAATAAGCAATTTAATACACATTTGTTCGGCTCCATGAGTACCATACCAGTGGACGCCATTATAGTATTGAATGACCACACTCAGATTCCCTTTTCCCCTTTACAAAAATAAGTTTTAGTTATTAGTTTGTTAAATATACCAAATGTTACAATTTCAATACTATTTCGAAATGTAACAACCCCCACCTTCCTCTCTCCTCGACCCCCCTGCTTTTAACAATAATATTGAAGGTTAGAACCACAACATATAACATCAGGCTTTTTGTATATTTTTATTTATTAATAAATGTAATTCAGTACCATAAAAATGTAACACTTTCCTGTGAACATGTGAATCTGTCTTATCCTTAATTTAATAACACCTTTGTAAGCAGCATATCTGAGAAGAAATGTTAGTGACATTGATTTGTTACCCGCTGATGGCCTAGGAAGCCGAAAGCCAGTTTGTAACCAAATAAATAATTTTTATAGAACATCAGGAATTTTTCCTTTTTCAAAATACAATGTAAAAGATGTACTGCATATAATAAGGGACTCCATAAACGTTTCTGTTAAAGACATTTACAAATACTCAGCGCAAGACTTATAACAATTAGTAGAGCACGTTAATATGATTCTATAAATGCTCCACATGACACTTAAATCTTTACTCTGCAAGCCACGTCACGGTGTGTGGCGGAGGGCACTTCGTGTAGAAGTTCTGTTCCAGATGCGTATGGTTCGAGAAAAACACGATTGCCGGTTATCTCAGTGTGCGCCTAATCTCGCTAATTTTATCCTCGTGGTCTTTTCGTTAGATATACAGGGTGTCTCACGAAAGACGCCTGCCAGACATCCGCAGATAGTGCGGTACGTCTCCCGGCCGCCACCGCCGTATCCGCCGGCCACGGCACCGCCCAATTCTCGGACTCTATTGTGCCGCGGGCGCATACACTGAGTTGAAGACTAAAAAACATTGTCATCTGAGTAACCTAAGCTTACCTTTATTTACAGTAAATGTTCAAAATGATGTCCCTCTATGGAAAGAGCGGCCTGACGTCTCTTGAACACATTTGAGAACACTCGACGAATTTCGGCTGCCCAAATATGGGAAATGACTAGTCGAATCTTTTTTCACGAAACAATAAATTCTGACAGGTATGTGAACAATATCCTGCATCCATTTTTTTTTTCAAGAACTTTCACCCAACGAAAAGCTGTACGGTTATTTCATGCAGGACAATGCAACACCACACATTGCCAATGCTTCTATGGCAGCAATACGAAGTGTTTTTGATGATAGGGTAGTTGACTGGCCTCCTCATTCTCCAAATCTAAATCCCTGTGACTTTTACCATTGGGTAATGTTAAAAGACACGGTCTATGCAAGCAATCCCCATACACTCGAAGATTTGGAAGACAGCATTCGACTAGTCATTTCCCAGATTTCTGCAGCAGAAATTCGTCGAGTATTCGCAAATGTGTTAAAGAGATGTCAGGCCGCTCTTTCCATAGAGAGACATCATTTTGAACATCTACTGTAAATAAAGGTAAGCTTAGGTTATTCAGATGGCAATGTTTTTTAGACATTAACTCAGTGTATGTGCCTGTGGCACAATAGAGTCCGAGAATCGGGCGCTGCCGTGGCCGGCGGATGCGGTGGCGGCGGCCGGGAGCCGTACCGCGCGATCCGCGGACGCCTGGCAGGCGTCGTCTTTCGTGAGACACCCTGTACATAGGAGGAAGTATTACATTTGTTGTCTCTTCAAGAAACGGATGTTCTTGGAACTTTGACAGAAGCCCGTACCGCAATACAGAACGTCTTTCTTTCGGTTTCTGCCACTGGAGTTTCGCGACCATCTATGCGACGTTTGCGCACTTACTAGATACTCGCAAGCGCCTAACGAAAATCCTACCTGACACAGATCCCGCGCAGATGAGCAAGTGTCGGTGGAACGAGTGGTTTATAACCTAGTTACCTTGTTGACGGACTATATTTCCTGGGGAATCTACCAATGAATCTCAATCTGGCATAGGGATTATCCACGATTAATATTATAATGTAGTTCCATTTTAAATCGCTCCTCATGTCTACTACCAGATATTTTATGGAGGTAACTGCTAACAGTGTTTGTCTTGCTATTGCGTAACTATATAATAAAGAATCTTTCATTCTATGTAAACGCTGCATTTTACATTTGTTTATGCTGAAGGACAGTAGTCATTCCCCACACTATGTGTCGATACGCTGCAGTTCCTCTTGCATTTCGCTACAATTTTCGACTGTTGCGACTTCTCTATGTACTACAGCACCATTGATGAACATTTAAGAGTATATCAGATGTAGCAGTTTCTAACATGTTGACTGCAAGTTTGATCACCTCGGGCTCTAGGTTTTTAATCTAAGGAATGTACACTTGACAGCAAAAACCTGGGCCACTTCTAAATTCCAATCAGTTGGCTGCACCTGACAGTATGCAACCTCGTGGCAGAGCTGTGTTGCAGGCCGTCACACCCTGCGCCGTGGCGTCATTCACTACACACGATAGGTGCCACAAAATACACTAGAGAACATCGCTCCTTATGGCAGTCAGTCCACTTGTAAACACGTTATTATGGATGAGATAGTAACACTTCTACATTAAATTTCATTACAATAAGTGACAAGTCATTTAATGACATAATAAGTTATTGTTCGTAATCTGAATTTGAACGCATTGTTAACCAACGAAAGCTTACGTGTTTCATCGGAACTCGATTAGGTATAAAGAGACATAAAACACTGACATTTTCATGAGTATCAATTTACGAGACCGGTTACCGCATCCGGATATAAATGATAAATTTAGCACTGCATCAGGGATTGCATTAAGCTCATATTGTTGTTGAGAGGTAACCACTAAAGATATGTAATATAGTGCAACTCTCAGGTGTCAAACGCCATAAAGTTGTGGGATAGAACGCAGTACTTATATCAATTGTTAACTAAGCACAATCAGATGTCACATATTTAATGTAGTAACAAACAGCGTTAGTTTGGGACCTGAAACGGAGATAAATTTTTTTCCCCTGCAGAGACTCGAACCCCGCTGTTATGTTATAGATACGAATAGAGATAATATATTCACTGTCTCTTCACCATTAGTGGGATGCCTGCATGTTCGACTAGAAGTAACGCCATAAATAATTTTGTACTGCGTGGGACTCCAACCCCACGCATATCGCCACTGTTGACCACACGACGAGGTTTGAACTATCACATTCTCGTTCACTGGTGGTTGGGATTTCCCCGTTCATAGACACGTGGAGGGGTTTAGCATTTTGGGGAAAGTACGAAAACTAATCCAACTCTTTTCTAGTTAGTACCGAATAGACAAATGCAATATTGGTTTGAAACACGGCACAGTCCCGAGTTCTTTACTTGTCTGTATGGGGGTGAAAAGGATATTTTTGTGGCTGTTAACACTGTTACCCGCAGCCGGAATCGAACCCACACGTTAGCAATTACAAGCTAACCTCAGCTCGACCAACCATCGAATTTCAGATGTGTTAGCATAATTGTTTTTGTCATAATGGAGTACTCATTGCACGATTGAGAAGTCAAAGAGTCGTGGTTGTCTGTCTGGGTAGGACAAATTTCTTTCCCGCGCAGTGACGGCCGCGCGGCCTGAGGAGCTATGTCGCGGATTGTGCGATACCTGCCACCTAAGGTTCGGGTCCTTCCTTGGGCATGGGTGTGTGTGTCGTCCTTATCGTCAATTAAGACAATTAGCATATAAGTCTAGGGACCAATGACCTCTGCTCTTTGGTCCCTTAGGAAACCATATATATTCTTGGATTTAAGTTTGTTGTATAGCTATTGACATGATACTACTCATTTTCAAAGTTATAAAAGTGTCGTTTATGCATTAAAAGTGGATTCTAAAACGGGGAAATGTTTAATATTTGTAACAGTGTATTCTGTTTTGACTTAATAAAAGAGTGTAAACAGTGGAGGCCATTCCAAATACCTGTGATATGAATGGAGTGAGTGCTCGAAGAAAATCAAGTTGTAGCGTCTCAAGATCATTTTGAGATAAATTAAAGACCAAGAGACGTGACGGAGGGATTTTCTGCGATTTACTACTATGGTCAATGACAGTGTATCCGATAACTGGCAAGCGTGTCGATTAATTCTCTTTCCTGGTGAAGTTAAAAAAAGTAAGGAAGAGAACAGTATAATAGTGCATCGAAAACACGATTACATGCGAATCAGAATTTCGAAATGGGAATGATGGGTGCGGATATACATATTTTGGCCAACATTAGGTGATTTGTGTTATGACGTGCTTCACAGGGATGCGTCCTTCGCAGTTGACATTTGATGCCAACAGATGAGATGTCTTCGAGTCACAGAGTACGAAATGCGACATGGAATACAGCACCAAGCAGCTTACTTAAATTGTAACCGTCACATAGAAAAAATTGAGGGAAAGGCAGCTCAAAGACGGTGTGTCACTGGCAGAATACGTAGAAGGTGCAGTACATCAGTGAAAGTGAGCGCCTAAAAGTCAACTGTCCGTCCTCTTCCTGAGTACTGACAGGATTGACAGGGAAGAATTACCCAGTGTCGATTGTTCACTGGGTTGCATTGCAAATTGAGTCCGTAACTCGTAAGAAAATACGACAGGAAACTCAGCGCCTCGAAGGGCAGGAGTGAGGGAAGGAGAATGAAATTCCGACCTCGAGCAATCATCAAGCTGTTCTCGATTTTACAATTGGTTCGGTCATTTTGTTTCGCACGCGGATTCATTCATTCTGTATCGACTTTGTGTTCTGGAGCCATATTATTCCGTTTTGTATTTGATTTTCTCCCTTCATTCCAGTTTCCAATATCAGTTTTTTATTCTTTCAGTTCACATTCCAGTTTCTATGGTTTTCTTTTCGGTCCAGCGTTCAGATCGATGAACATTCAGCTAATTTCCTTTACCTGATCAACAGATCCACGTATAACTTTCACACAGCCTTGCAGTATAATTATTGTAGATAAAACGTGACACACAATCATCGAGAGCCACTGTCGATGGCGAGAAGAGTAGAGTAGTATGTTCGTGGGAGTGGTGGTTTCACTTGGAGAACCAGTAGGCAGCCGGCCGCAGTGGCCGAGCGTTCTGCGGCGCGCCAGTCACAGTCTGCATGGCCGCAACGGTCGGGGGTTCGAATCCCCCCCTCGGGCAAGGATGTTTGTGTCGTCTTTAGTATAAGGTATTTCATAAGTAGTTTGTAAGTTTAGGGACTGACGACTCCGTAGTTGTCCCTTAAGCTTAACAAACGTTTGAACATTTGAACCAGTAGGCAGGAAGCAGTGACAGCTAGCTGGTTAATCTATGATTTGCTGGAGATGCGGAGATAAATGTTACCATGCTGCCTGTTAGCAGACATAGGATGCCACGTCATCCCACTGGGAAATGAACGTCTCTTGTCGACACCGCGCCAGCCATTTACGTTCCATTATGTGGTGGTATAAATGATTAATTCTCCCCATATGTCAAAATACTGAGTTATGACTACCACCAGTTACAGTTTTGAGAACGTTTTATTTATAATTAGCTTCAACCCGCGGCTCCTCTCGCGTTTTGGTGATTATGATAGATAAGCTATCTTTCAGTAGTGTGCTGTGAGACTTGTTTTGAAGGAACTGAAAAATATTCCTATCAGATTGCAGAAGTCTTTACACTTACTGTTTATCAGGAAAGGAAAGGAAGTAGTGTAGCTCAAATCACATGTAAAAATGCACTCGTTTCGAAGAATCCAATCACGAAATTCAACAATAATGATTGTAATAATATCACAAATCGATCACTTGATGTAATGCGCGAAACGTCAAATCGATTTTTTAAGTAATGTGTTAAAAGAAATTTCTTTTTACTGCTTTATTTATTTATTCTTATATTTCCTTATTCGTATGCTTATCCTTACAGAGAAAGAGCTGAAGACCAAAGATATGGTCTGTGGCATACGTTTCGCTGTAAGTAACCTCCTTGCTAGAGAGTCGCAAACGTCATCGCTGGCCTTCAGTCCGATTTTTTAAAATAATTCGACGACTTTCAACCACCATATATTCCACTCCCTTATAGCTATCGGCATGGAACTGCTATGGTGTACAACGGGAGACTTCGGATAACAATTACACATAGACCATTCGTTTGCGTTCTGTAGTTTTCGCTGCAGAGCGAAATATTAACACGCACACACGTAGAATTTTATATACACCGATAACTTTCCATCCTAATATACTCCGCCCTTTTATGATTATCAACCCTCAAGCAACAGTGGAACCAATAAAACCATTTTCAAAGAGTAAATATAGTTTTCAAAGAGTAATTATTGTTCTGCATTTCACGTTATATTCTTCAAATTACTAAATGTCTATCAGATCTCTATAAAACCGTGCGTAAAACCCTCCCCACGTATAATTTAGTAACTGTACAAATATTTAAGTCTCTTCGTCTTGTCGTTCGGACGTGATAAGCGTTCAACGAACAGACATTCACATTTATAGATATAGATATGCAAAACTACGTGCAGGAACGAAGCATTTAATTGACGTGTAACTGGTAGCTCCAATTAAAATTGTGCGTACGTAGAAGTAGCGCGGGGCACACCTCAAATGGCTTTGCAAAAGACTAGTCTGATGTCACCTCCAAGGAGTCAGCCTGAGGGGTAGTGTCACCTCCCGAGTGGGGTGGGGACTCGAACCCCCGACCGTAGTGGCCGTGCAGACCGTTACTGGAGCGCCTCAGTCCCCTCGGCCACAGCGCGTGATCAAAGAATGCCAGATGTGTAGTACAGTGTTCTCGGCACCGAGCGAGATGGCGCACTGGTAACACAATGGTTACACCCTCTGACATGCACTTAAATGTGATTTGCAGAGTATTTTTGTAGATGTAAGCTCGCATTCCAGAGGACGGCCATCCTGACTTAGGAGCTCCGTGGTTTCCCTAAATCACTCCAGCCAAATGCCGGGATGTTTCGTTTCAGAGAGTACAGCCGATTACCTGCCTCATTCTTGACAAAAAATTATTCGAGCTTGTGATGCGACACTAATGACAACGATGTCGACGGGACGTTAAATACTAATCTTCCTTGTGTTTCATGCCGCTTTTTCGTGATCCGTTGTCGTAACAGGAATAATCGCTATTCGGCGTGCGTGCACTCGCTGTCTCACGCTCATCTTCTTGAATACCAGTATTTTCAGTAATTAAAATAAAGTTACAATTTTGAATTTTTAAAATTCAATTGATACATGTCTTTCAAATTAACAAAATGTACGCTGATCAGCTGTACCATTATGACCACCTACCTACCACAGACATAAGCCCGTCCAGCGATAGCAGCATTGTCTGACGATGAATCATTGCTTGTCCATCACACACGCAAAGAATGTTGTGTTACAGCCCGGTTAAAATGACTCGCTAGTTGACGTTTGCCACGTAGCGCTACATCGTTGCCACATAGGCAGACGACTACCGCTCGGCTGCAGGCTACACACGAACACGGCGGCTCACATGGGACAGTGTTTAACATGCAGCAGAGAGTTAAAGGCGGCAATGCCGAAAGTTTTGTCGACACCTAATTCTAAGTGAGCAGTGACTGAAGTGCAGCAGAAGACGCATTATGTAGTTCTCAGTTTAATCCCAAGTTGTAATCTAATCACACGTGATGTAAGCACTATGTATCCGACAAAAGGGCGTCCAACCATCTCCAGCAGAACTAAAGTCATTATTTCTTCGTTCGCGGCGAATAAAGCTTACCTCTAACAGCAAACTCAGACAGAAAAATTTCAAATGTTCAAATGTTTGTAGAGCTTATGGGACTTAACTACGGGGTCATCAGTCCCTAAACTTACAAACTACCTATGAACTAGCTTATACTAAAGACGGCACAAACATCCATGCCCGAGGTGGGGGGATTCGAACCCACGACCGCAGCGGACGTGCAGACCGTGACTGGCACACCGCAGACCACTCGGCCACCGCGGCCGGCATAAATATTTACCGGTGGACGGGACTGAACCTGCTACCTTCAGCACCGCAATCGGTAATGCTATCCCTTGCGCCACGCCGACAGTCGAAAAATTTCGGCTACAGCGCTAAAAGCAAACTTTAATTTCTCGCTCTCATTGGTTAGTCTACCTGAAAATATACTCACGCTGGCTAGTGGTTACACTAGCTGTTGTGTTTTGAACCAATCAGCAGTCCTGGTTGGCACTTAATTACGGATTATTATCGACACAAGCAGATTACAGTCGAGAAAATAAACATAGGATGAAAAATAATAAGAAATAAAAAATGCACTAACATATTATACGGCGCACTTTAGGTTTTCCTGTAGTTCTACATCTACATCCATACTCCGCAATCTACCGTAAGGTGCATGGTGGAGGGTCCACAGTGCCACTACTAGGCATTTCCTTTCCTATTCCACTCCCAAATTGAACGAGGAAAAAAAGAATGCATATGTGCATCCGTACGAGCTCTAATTTCTCTTATCTTGTGTTTGTGGTTATTACGCGAAAGGTAAGTAGGCGGCAGTAAGATCCTTCTACACTCAGCCCTCCAAATTTCCTCAACTGAATTTCTCGAAGGGAACGTCGTCTTTTCTCCAGCGATCCCCATTCGAGTTCCCGGAGCATTTCCGTGACACTCGCCTATTGATCTAACTTACCAGTAACGAACGTAGATGCTCGCCTCTGAACTACTTCTGTCTTCCTTTAAACTGGTATGCTGCGGGTCCCAAACACTAGAGCAATACTCAAGAAGTGGTCGTACAAGCGCTTTATACGCAGTCTCGTTTACAGATGAAGTACATCTTTCCAAATTTCTCCCAATAAACCGAAGTCGGCCATCCACCTTGCAACTGTCCTTACTTGTTCGTTCTATTTCATATCGCTCTGCAATGTTACGCCTAGATATTTGAACAACGCGACTGCATCAAGAAGCTCATTACTAATGCTGTAGTCAAGCTTTATGGGATTGTTTTTCCTACTCATGCGGATCACCTTACATTTTTCTACTTTGAGAGCTAGCTTACTACCGTAAGCTACAGTAGGCCAAAAGTCAATACTACTATAAAACGTACGTAACAAGGTATTAAAAAATTCAATTGAATTAATAAAATTATTCCACGAACTTCAGTACGGGAAGCTATGACTTTACCACTCGCTACCCAGCCACCCACGTTTTTGTTCACTTCTACGTCAAACTAAGCACTCACTAATAACCCTGAAATGTAGCCTTCGGAGAGCTCGTTTCCACGTAAATCATACGAAGATTCTGTAAATATAATCTGATATGTCGTACAATACTTTTATATGTGATATTAAATCACGGCTTTTACGATAGGATTTAGTAGCGTATGCTTGGTACTATGAATGAGCAGTAATTTGTTAACACCGTTGTCCGTGTCGTGTATTTTTTTTTCTTTTTTTTTTTTAACGAAGGCTGCCGGAATGCTGGCCAGTTTGGGTGTGGTTTTCAAGTGGTTTTCCACGTCCCCCTAGGTGAATACCGGGCTGGTACCCAATTTCCGCCTCAGTTACACGATTCGCAAACCTTTCGTAACACTTTACACTTTCACACATACAACACTAGAAGACAGACATTTGGGGTACCATTTCCTCCTGGGGGGCATGGGGTGGCGACTGGAAGGGCATCCGGCAACCCCATTAAATGAAGACCTCGGGGGTAAATAACGATAACCAAAAATGTTCAAATGTTTGTACAGCTTATGGAACTTAACTACGGGGTCATCAGTCCCTAAACTTACAAACTACTTATGAACTAGCTTATACGAAAGACGGCACAAACATCCATGCCCGAGGGGGGTTTAGAACCCCCGACCGCAGCGGCCGTGCAGACCGTGACTGGCACGCCGCAGACCGCTCGGCCACTGCGGCCGGCAAATAATGATAACTCTCTAGTGTTGTATTTGTAATGTAATCGGTGCAAACAGCCATATCTGACAGAACGTTTCATTTTCTTTAAGTAGTACATGAAGCTGAAGAGAGATGGCAAATATAAATATTAAAACATGTAATAGAAGCTATTTTTCAAGCGTAAAAGTCGTCATATCTCAGCACTTTATAAATGATGGTTATCATTATTTTCCCCCGAGGTCTTCAAATATTAACACGCCAAATCCTGATCTAACAAAGCCGGCCCTGAATGTGCGGGAAATGGCCAAAGAGAAAGAGAGAAAGAAAGAGTTGTTGTCGCAGTTTGGCACCGAGAACAATTTGGGCGTTTCGCTTATTGGAGGAAAGCATCTCCATCGCATGAACTGTCAACTAGCAAGTAATTTTAATCAGACTATACTGAGCGAGCTGTATGTGTGTTTGTCCAAAGACGGATGATGGCTTTGAGGCTCGGCACGAACATTTCACAAAATTGCACAACTTGTCGGTTATTCGAGGAGCGCTGTGGCGAGTGTCTTCAAGAAGTGCTGAAACCAAGGTGAAACCACGTGCATACGTCGAGGTGTTCGACAGTCACACCTCATTAAAGATGTCGGACGTGGTATTCTGGACAGACTCGTAAAACACGACAGGTGGAACTAACCTCAGACATGCTGGGCAGACTACAAGTGTGCCTCAACAAACAATGCACCGAAGACTCCTAACGATGGGCTCCGCAGGCAACCCATGCATACGCCAATGTCAATACCACGATAACGGCAACTACGACTGAAATTGGCACGTGACCTTAGTCACTGGGCTTTGTCGCAGTGGCAGAGCGTTGCATGGTCTCATCAATACCAATAATCTCTTCATCATGCCGATGGGACGGTGCGTATCCGTCGTCTTCTAGGGGAACTGCTTCTTGACACCTGTCCTATGGAACGTAGACAAGTTGGCAACGGCTCAAATACGGTGTGGTGAACATAAATGTGGGCGTCCATGGATTCAGTGGAGATAGTGCAAGGCACCATGACGGCCAAGTAGTATCGTACATCGGTTGCAGACGACGTACACCCCTTCAAGACGAACATGTCTCCCAAGCGCAGTGGCAATTTCTACAACATCATGCGCCATGTGACAAGTCCAAGAGTGTGATGGAGTGTTACAGGAACATAGTGGCGAGTTGAAATTGATGTGCTGCCTGCAGAACTCGCCAGATCTGAATCAGGTGGGACACATTTGGGATGTGACTGAACTTGGTGTGACAGCTCATCACCCCGTCCTTGGATTTTACAGGAATTAGGTAATGCTGAGCTAACGTCCCCCAGAGACCTACCAAGGTCTCATTGGTTCCACTTCAAGACGCGTCACCACTTTTATCCGTGACAGAGTTGGACACAGTGGCTGTTACCTAGGTGGTCATAACGTTTTGGCTGATCGGTAAATTTAATACCTTGCCCGTGAATAGTAGGCAACCAAACGCGGCTGTTGTTGTTCCTAGTGGCTCTTTTCAGTGGTAGTTTTACTGGTTTGACAAAGTTGAAGACAAATAATTAAAATTATCGCTCGGTGCGGTTAGGCGTTACCTTGCTTAAATATCAGCCTATGATGGATTGCCGTGAATGACTGCATAACGGGGTGTCGAATATCGTCCACGTCTCGCTGGGCTGTATGGATGCCACGGATGACGAATGTCTCCTGCTAAGAAATGAACTGACTACCGCTTCTGGTTGTGTCTGACCGTGCTGTATGTTACATCTTCTCCAGTCAATAAGATTCGAGACCCTATGTGCCCTAACACATGTTATAGGACTTTTTGGTGTATACAGTCCAATAGTATTCGATGCAGGGGGCGCTTGAGGTCAGTCCTATTTCTGTGCGCCGCCTTCTAATATTTGCAGTCACTGAAGCACTAGTTGCACTTCGGATGAATGAAAGTGATGATTCACTGATTACTTCAGCTGACATCTTTGAACCCAACCAAATGCTGTCTCTCAGATTATGCAATTTGACTATATTAATAACATACCTCTTAGCGATTCATATTTACTCAAAAAATGTTCAAATGTTTGTTAAGCTTATGGGACTTAACTACGGGGTCATCAGTCCCTAAACTTACAAACTACTTATGAACTACTTACGAACTAGGACGGCACAAATATCCATGCCCGAGGGGGGATTCGAACCCCCGACCGTAGTGGCCGTACTGACTGTGACTGGAGCGCCTCAGTCACCTCGGCCACCGCGGCCGGCTCATATTTACTTTCCAACTAAGTATACGTAATACAATTCGCAAAAATCGATATGTTTCCTATTTACCATCCATACCACATGAGTTGTGAAATTACACTGTAAGGTCTCATATTCATCCATCAGCTGCCATAATTTAGTTTTACAAATGTTCAAATGTTTGTAAATCTATCGGATCAAACTGTGTGGTCATCAGTCGGTAGCTTACAAACTACATAAACTATGGTAAATTAACCTAAGGACAACACACACACCCGGATGGAGGACTCGAACCTCCGACGGCGAGCAACCGCGCAATCCGCAGCGAGGCGCCTTGGACCGCTCGGCTACACCACCACGCCTTAGTTTTACACTCTCTGTCGATATGTATGAGAATATCAAGTACTGATATCCTCTTTTTTTGTACTTTACAGTATATACAATGTGTAGTGAACTGATTCTCTGGTAGCTGGCAGACATGACTTCAGGCAAGGAGTGCCGGAAAGGGCTGTGAGAGAAAGGAACACTTACTATGTGTTTGCTGGCGAAAAGGATAATATCTGATGTGTACGATCGTAACTGTGTCCTTAATAGGTATGTCAAGAGAAAGTGAAACTTTTTTCTATCATGACTATTTACAAATATTTAACAGTTCTTAAATTTCGAAAACTATACGAGAACAGCATTAGTCTCCTAAAAAGAGGACTGTTCATACTTCACGTACTGTCCATGTCAAGGTTGAGGCTCATATATACTGAAAGCCGCGAGGGAATGGCCGCAAGGTCTGGAGCATCATGTTACGTAGCGCGCGGCCACCCCCGTCAGAGGTTCGAGTCCACTCTCGGGCGTAGATGTTTGTGTTGTCCTTAGAACAACTTTCTTAAAGTAGTGTGTAACTCTACGGACCTGTGACCCTGGCGGTCCCTTAGGAATAAAAACTTTGAACTTTTTGAGACACAGAATGGCCGCGCAGTGTTAGCCCTCCATCGGGCATGTGTGTGTGTTTTGTCCTTAGCCAAAGTTAGGCTACATTTTTGAGAAACATAATATATTTTGTGTTGGTGATAGCTCTGTTGAACGAAATAGTCCTGTATATACTGTATAATGGGAAACTATATTGTATAATAGTAAATTATTCCATCTGCATAAATTAAAGAAGTTTACTGTCTTATCCACTGCACTTGATCATCAGGTCAATAAATCAGTTTTACATACATTCAGTTATTAGCTCAACGTTCTTTGCTAGATTACAATTTGTAACAACAACAGTGATACATAGACATAGCAATTAAAAACACTGAAATACGTTCGTACTTAACAGAAGAGTAATGGTGCAATATTGACCTACAAATAAAAGCTATAAGTGTTGATTTGATGTACATGTAACAATGATTTATAACTGTCGTTTTTAAAGCACTCGAAAGTCGTTTAAAAAGTGAAGCGATTGTGATGTAACAGATGATGAAGGTAAACGTAATCTACGCTTGGTCCAATATCATTGATTTTTCTTATCCTTTTAAACACAACTTCTTTCTTAGTGAATCACTTTCTTGCTTTGAATCTATCCATGACAGTACACTAATGGAAACATGTGATCAGTGCCACCTGCAGCATTAAATAAAATGATTCCAATAACTGTAAATAAGGCGATTGAGATGAAAGCTCAAATAAGTACTCATTTCATTTAACGTCTAAAGCAAGGTTTTCTTATATCGGTACCTGTATTATTTCGATTTTTCTTTCGGATGGGATGATAAAAATACTGTAATAATTTTCTTGAGATAACATATGCCCGACATGCCTAAATATAGAAAACAATGGCACAACAACGATTATATTCAGAATGAAACTTCACTCTGCAGCGGAGTGTGCGCTGATATGAAACTTCCTGTCAGATTAAAATTGTGTGCCGGAACCGGGACTCGAACCTTGGACCTTTGCCTTTCGCGGGCAAGCGCACTACTAATCTCAGACATGATTCTCATGCTCCTGGACTTTTAAATAATTTTCTTAATGTAGCATAGTAGTTTTTATAATATTTTACTGTTTCTGGGTCATTACTCTTTCTTGCTGTAAGATAGAGTTCCCTTTTTCGGTTACAAGGAAGTCTTATGTGGCTAAGCCATGTCTCCACCATATCCTTTCTTCCAGGAGTGCTAGTCTTGCATGGTTCGCAGGAGAGCTTCTGTGAAGTTTGGAAAGTAGGAGGCGAGGTACTGGCGGAAGTAAAGTTGTGAGGCGGCATCGTGAGTCCTGTCGGGATAGCACAGTCGGTAGTGCGCTTGCCCGCGAAAGGCAAAGGTTCCAGGTTCGAGTCCGGGTTCCGGCACACAATTTTAATCTGCCAGGAAGTTTCAACAATTATATTATTTTTACATATTTCTAACCTATTTATGATTCTCAGGTTTTCGATTACATTACGTATTATTGTAAAAAGACAGACATAATTATTACTTACAATTTTCTTGTAGATATTGATGCTACTGGTACTGCATTTCCTCAGTTCTTGATGTTGTATATTTCTCCTCCTCGAAATTTTGTTGGTCCTGCTCTAGGAAACGATTGTTTATTTTGATGCTTCAGTCTTGTTGCCAACCTCTGAACGTGTCACCAACTTTAGTATGTTTCTGTATCAGTGATCTCCTTCTGTCTCCCGTCTTTATTGGTTTATTTCAGTTGCAATAAATAGACAAACGCAGTAATTATCAATACGCAACTGAGGAAGACAGGACAAAATAACTAAAGATGTATCTTAGTGTGTTTCCAATTAATTACATCAGCAATAAATTTTATTAATAATAGATTGTCAAAATTAACTAGTTGTTATCTAGTTTTACCTGAAATTGAATTTTTGAAGTGTTCATTTTGTCACGGTGGGCTACCTAACGCCCTTAGCTATGATAGTATCTCAAGACTATTTCTTCTTTCCTCTTTACTATGTGAAGTATTCTGTAAATCCATCATTTAAACATTTACATATATAATGAAAAGACTATTTGCTTTATATTTTAATTTATCAGACAGAGTGCATGCTCATCGTCAGCGGTGGTGTAAAAGATACATATAATAAACGGAATGTATGTTATCATGTATATGGTATGGTAGTAGGTATGTGGTAATATTTTCGCTTATTTTGTTATGTTATACTGTTTAGTACTGACTTTCAAGCAGTCCTGTCAACACAGACGTGTAATAATGTCATTTATCCATTATATGAAGACTGTAAGGCACATTGAATACAAAACGTCTTTAGAAACATTTTTACTTTATAGCGTAATTAGGAAATCTTGAAAGTATTGTCCACTGTTCTCTTTTTAAATGTGTCATTAATCTGTTTGAAATTGTTTTTCTTTGTGTTTTAAATTTTTCGTAACTTTCAGCTTATTCCCTTCAGTTAAACCTTTTCCTTTCTCTATCCTAGAATTACATAATCTGTGATTTTGTAAGCAGAGAGTCTTGTTGTTTTTCGCTTGTGTAGGTCAAACTGTCAAGGAATTATTAAAGGAACTACAGTGTTAGCACTGTTGCACTAAGAGAACTATTGCAGGGAGCTCTATCGGCGGAATCACACCGGCTCTTTTGGTATTGCAACTTTAAATGGGAGTGTGTGCTCTCGTCAATCCACTGGCATAGAGTTCGGTAATCAGGCAAATGTTTAATTTCTTATTTCGTAAGTATGAATAAAAATCATAAAATCTTGAAAATATGTGAAACATTCAGCAAATCCATCATTTGTTCATTTATAAAACTACTTGTAATGAATACTCTACCCAATATCAGGCGTGGACAACCTTTCACGATCCGAGAGTCTGACTCGCTTAATAAGCTCGCCGGCCACCTCGTCTTATGGAGTAACGCACCGGCATGAATCACGCCCTTTTCCTGACACGTTATGTCAACAAATTCCCATATGTCTCAAAATACTTGTTTTTGAGTCTACATTGATATTATGTCCACCCCATTTCATGTGTTTACATTTGTTTATGTATGTTGAACATTATTTGTTTACTTACAACGTTTTACTATAGCTCTTCCCCTCTTCCGCGTATCAGATTGAAAGAAATCGCGGGCCGGATACGGCATGGGGGGCCATCGGTTGCCCAACCATGTATTACACAAGTTAAACACATTGCTGCAGACTCCCATATCCAGGACAAAAGTTTGAGAACGCACATCATGATGTCAAGGTAGACCAACCATATATTAATCATGGTCATATAGCAGCATGACACTGTGCGAAAGCCGTAGAACTCTCAACTAAACTTAAACAATGTCACATAGTTCCAAAGTTAATATAAAGGAAAAATATTTCCAGTTGTGGCCTTCTAAATGTAACTCATCAACTATCAAATCAGTAACTGTTAGTAGTAAAGTGTCTTTTCGCTGTACATATAGTGTTCAATAATTTGTATAAGTATTTCATCCCAAAAACGTGTGTGTGTTTTACACCACATATTGATACATGTATTGCATCATATAATATACAACTAAGGGAGGCATAACCAGAGTCCTCACGTATATTATGACGTTTCGTACTATTCAAATGTTCAAATGTCTGTAAATCTATCGGACCAAACTGCTTGGTCATCAGTCCGTGGGTTACAAACTACTTAAACCTAGTTAAACTAACCTACGGACAAACACACACACCCATGGCCCAGGGAGGACTCGAACCTCCACGGCGAGCAACCGCGCGCTCCGCAGCGAGGTGCTTTAGACCGCTCGCCTACTCCACCGCGGCTTTCGTACTATTCCGAACATTAAAAGGAATTATTATGTACTACCATAATTATCGTGCAGCTATTAGCAGTCAACACACAAAGGAATTTACGACAATGGCTGTCAGCCCTGCGCAAGGTCTGACGTGCTGTTGAAGAGCGCTCGTAAAAGATAAGGAGCTTAGCTAGTAATAAATTGTAATTTAACGTTTTTAACTAATTAAATACGTTCAACGGCGTGCTCTTAAAGCCCACCAACAAACGTTTTTTTCTTTTATATACCTATTGTTTCAGTCATAGCGAAAAGTCGGTTTTGTTTACTTACTGCTTTTAGGCCTAATTTCCGAGGGTGCATATTTAGCGTGACACCTCAGTTTTAAGTGCATTTTCTAATAGTTTACATACATATCAGTGTCTAATAAATAATTATATTTGTGGTTAATATATATATATTATCGTTATCAATTAAGTAAATCTCGTAATTAATTTGTAAACACTCGTGAATTTAAAGTGTGTGAGCTGCCGTAGGAAAGTTAGTTTAGGGGTTTCATGCAGCTGTTGCGACAGGTGGTTTCATTGGGGATGTAGCGGTGTGGGAGTTGGGGAAACAAACGAGACTCTTCCATTCTTTTGCAGCGTTTGCTCAAGAGAAAGGAAAATAGCAGAGCAGGAGCCCTTCGGGCTGATTTGGATAGAGCGAGGGAGGATCTCATGAGGTTAAGGGGTAGGAGGGAAACCAGAGGTGGGAAGTGATAGCTGGGAACAGGGGCCAGAGAAACAGAACAGTGTCTGACAGTTTTGGAGTTGGCACAACCAATAAATTTTCCCCGCTATCACAGTTGAGTAAGAAAGAGGCTCCAGTAGAAGTAGGAGAAGTTAAGATGCAACAGAACTTCATTAGGAAACCAAAAGTTTCGAAAAAAAGTAGAAAGTAAGAAGAAAGTTCGGTTGCTAGGTAGCAGCCACGGAATAGGAGTGGGCCAGATTTTGCAGGAAAAATTAGGTGACAGGTACCAGGTCACAAACGTTTTCAAGCCTAGCGTATGTCTTAGCCAGGTGGTAGAGGATTTAAGTTCCCTGTGCAAGGATTTCACTAAACAAGATAGTGTTGTGGTAGTGGATGGAGTGGGAAACAGTCTCGATAGGGACCATGGCTACAGTATTGATGTGAGCTGGCGAAAATAGCCTCTGCAACGACCCACACAAATGATGGTCTGGTGCCTGCGTTCCTGCGACATGATCAGCCGCAGTTGAACCGCTCTGTCAGGAGGGTCAATATGGAGTTAGATCAGCTGCATCAGGCGGCCACTCTGTCAGACATTGGTTTGGTTACTGTTGAGGGACTTCACAAGGCATGGCCTACACCTCAGTAGGAAAGGGTTAATAGCAAAAACCTTAAGGGGGACACTGCAATTCATGGATATACCTCTTTTTTAGGCTAAGACCAGGGTTCAATGGGAAGCTCAGGCAGGTATGTGCTAAAGATGCTCAAAACTCACATGAATCTGACAAAAGTAAAGTAAAAAAATAATGTTACTATATTTCACCAAAATTTTGATTAAAGAATAAAGTTGAGTCTCACAAAAGTAAAGTACAAAGTTATCTTACTATCTTTAGCCAAAATATCGGGGGATTAAAGAACAAAGTAGATGAGCTGGTTTGTTTAGATGACATAGAATCAGAGAATGTAATAGATATACTATGCCTATCAGAGCATCACATTGTGATGGATATCGAAAAAGTAAACATAAGCAGTTACAAACTAGCAGCCTTATCCAAAATTCTTGAAAAAGTAATGTATTCTAGAGTAGTTTCACACATAGGTAAAAATAAAGTTCTAACAAAATGTCAGTTTGGTTTTCAGAAAGGTTTGTCAACAGAAAATGCTATATATACTTTCACCAATGAAATATTAAATGCTCTGAATAACAGGATATCACCCGTTGGGATATGATCTCTTCAAGGATTTTAATTGTGTAAATAATGTAATTCTAAAACTTCCTGGCAGATTAAAATTGTGTGCCGGAACGGGGACTCGAACCTGGGACCTTTGCCTTTCGCGGGCAAGCGCTCTACCACTGAGCTACCCCGACACGACTCACGATGCCGCCTCACAACTTTACTTCCGCCAGTACCTCGCCACCTACTTTCCAAACTTCACAGAAGCTCTCCTGCAAACACGCAAACTAGCACTCCTGGAAGAAAGGATATGGTGGAGACATGGCTTAGCCACAGCCTAGGGGATGTCTCCAGAATGAAACTTTCACTCTGCAGCGGAGTGTGCGCTGATTTGAAAGTTGTGAGGCGGCATCGTGAGTCGTGTCGGGGTAGCTCAGTGGTAGAGCGCTTCCCCGGAAAGGCAAAGGTCCCAGGTTCGAGTCCCGGTTCCGGCACACAATTTTAATCTGCCAGGAAGTTTCAAATCAGCGCACACTCCGCTGCAGAGTGAAAGTTTCATTCTGGAATGTAATTCTAGATAAACTAAACTATTGTGGTAGGAATGGGACAGTGTACAAATGGTTTAAATCATACCTAACAGGAAGTGTGCAGAAAGTTGACATACGTAGTTCACATAATATGCAAAAAACAGCTGATTCCTCAAAATGGGGAACAATCAAATATGGGCTGCCGCAAGGTTCGGTCTTGGGCCCTTTGCTGTTCTAAATATATATTAATCACTTACCATTCTATATTCATGAAGTACAGAGCTGGTTATTTTTGCTGCTGATACAAGTATAGTTATCAAACCTGACAGGCAAGAGCTAACTGAAGAAATTGTAAACGAAAATCATTAAGTGGTTCTCTGCAAATGGACTATCACTAAATTTTGATAAAACACGGTAAATACAATTCCATACTGGAAATGGAATGACACCATTAATAAATATAGATTTCGATCAGAAATCCGTAGCAGAGGTAGAACATTCAAAACTTTTAGGTTTATTCATTGATAAGGGGTTAAACAGAAAAAAGGGAAATTGCTAATTTTGGTGATATACATCTCAGTAAATTAGCTTACTAGGCCTATTTTCATATTCTGCTTTGATATGACATCATTTTCTGGGATAAATCATCACTGAGTTAAAATGTATTCATTGCGCAAAAGCGTGTAATCAGAATAATTGCTGGAGTCCATCCAAGATCATCCTGCAGACACTTATTTAAAGAGCTAGGGATCTTCACAGTAGCTCTCCTGCAACAAGCGGGGGAAAATCTTATTAGATTCCTATGCACGTTATTCAGGGTTAGCCTAGCAGCAGGAATCATTCCCAATGCCTGGAGGGCAGTGAAGGTTGTCATACCAAGGCCAAGGATATGAGACCAATCAGCCTGTCCTCCTTCATTCTTAAGACAGTGGAAAAGCTGGTCAATGTGCATGTTGGAGAAAGGAGGTTAAGTAGAGCTCCTCTACATTCAAACCAACATGCATATGAGCCTGGTAAATCATGTGAGACAGCTCTCCACCAACTCGTTGGGAAGGTGGAGAAAGCACTACACCTTCAGGAAATAGCCCTCTGTATCTTCCTGGACATCGAGGGGGCTTTTAGCAACACGACCTTCGATTCCATGGTTAGGGCAGCAGAGGTGCATGGCCTAGGGACCACTATATGTAGGTGGACTAGGGCCATGCTCAGTGGAAGAAAGGTAGAGGCTTCCATGATGAATGAAAAAAATGGTAATCAACACCACTAGGGGTTGCCCGCAAGGAGGAGTTCTTTCCCCTTTATTGTGGAATCTATTGGTGAATGATCTCATTGGAGAATTAAACTCTAGGCAGTACTTTTGCCAAGGATACGCAGACGATCTTGTCATATTAATACTTGGCAAATTTGCTGACACAGTGAAGAATATGACACAAGTTGCCTTGGACATTGTGCAAGACTGGTGCAGAAAACAGGATCTGGGGGTTCATCCTAAGAAGACTGTTGTTGTACCATTCACAAAGAACCATATCCAACATTAAAATTGGAATCTAAAGCTTTTCAATGAAGCGCTACCTGTGAAGGGGACAGTGAAGTATCTAGGAGTTACCCTAGATGAGAAACTGACATGGACCCCTCACATTAGGAATATTTGCTCCAAGGCAAAAGGTACTCTTGTAAGTACCAGGAGAGCTTGTGGCAAAATTTGAGGCTTGAGCCCCATGGGTATGCACTGGATATACACCACGGTGATTAGACCCAGGATCACCTGTGGGGCGGTCGAGTGGTGGAAGAACGTAGAACAGCAGGTTGCTGCTAAGGAGCTTGGTAAGATGCAGAGATTAGCCTGCTTAGCCATAACAGGCGGAATTAGCAGCACACCAACTGCTGGGATGGAAACCACGCTGGATATGCCCCCATTACACCTTTGGGTCAAGATGGAGGCAGCGGCTGGTGCATACAGACTCAAAACTGGCAACAACTGGAATTCTTTGGGATATCCAGAATCACACACTAAAATAGTGAGTGAGGTAAATATAGGATACTGCTTCAACAAGCCTTTCAATATAACAATTGGAAGTAGGGAGCAGTGGGAGAAAATAGTTCGACACCGTACGGGGGATATTGTCTGGTTCACTGACGGGTCAAAATTAGACCAAGGCGTTGGGGCCGGGGTATACGGGGTGCAGCCAAGACTGGAGGGCGTCATCTCTCTAGGGAAACTGGCCTCAGTTTTCCAGGCCGAAATCACTGCCATCAGGGCGTGTGTGGAGGAGAATTTGCGTAGGTGCTACAAAGATTGTAGCATCTATATCTATTCAGACAGCCAGGCAGCCCTGAGATCACTGGCAGCTCCTGCAACAAGGTCTAAAATTGTTGCAGAATGTCACAGGGTTCTGGTGGAGCTAGGAGAAAGCAATAGAGTAAACCTATTGTGGGTCCCTCTCCACTCGGGGATCAGTGGCAACGAACATGCCGACAGATTAGCCAGGATGGGGGCAGAGACTCCATTTATTGGACCGGAACCTGTCCTGACAATCACCAAGGCAATGATCAAATTGGAGCTACGTAACTAGCTCAGAAGACAGCACGTAGAATATTGGACCAAAGTCTATCAACAAAACCATGGCAAGGTAATGATGCCAAAGCCATGTTTTAAAAGAAGCTATGCAATCCTGGGTCTGAACAGGAGAGAGATTAGACTCATGGTTGGATTGCTGACAGGCCATGGGAATTTCAAAAAACATCTACATACAATGGGAATAACAGAAGAGGACCCTAAATGTAGGATCTGTGATGACGGTGATGAAACTGCATGACATCTAATCTTTGAATGCATTGCATTGGAGAGTAAAAGGCACAGAACATTCGGGACAACCAGACCTGAAGAAATTGTGTCTAATAAAGAACTGGTAAAGGGACTCCTTGCACTGTTCAAGGGCATTGGTTGGCTTTACTAGATATACAGGGAGCGATACCGCACAATAAACTTAGTTTTGGTACGGGCAGTGGCGGGTTGGACCAAGACTGTTTTGGCTTCCCTGAAAAAATCAAATCAAATCAATATATATTCACTTATGAAATTTGTTATTAGCAATCCCACCGGATTCAAAAGCAATAGCAGTGTACATAACTACAACACCAGGGGAAACAATGATCTTCACTAATGAAGATTAAATCTAGCTTTGGCACAGAAAGGGGTGAATTATGCTGCCACAAAAGTCTTAGGTCACCTACCAAACAGCATCAAAAGCCTGACAGATAGCCAACTAGCATTTAAAAATAAATTAAAAGAATTTGTGTGTGGCAATTCCTTCTACAATATAGATGAAGTTTTAAATATAAATTAGTAAATTTAAAAAAAATGTGTCATGTAATATTTAGTACAAAGTAATAATTTGTAAAGACACCTTTCATTAACCTGACACGTTCCACATCATTACGAGGTGTTGTATTCATGATGTGTGGAACAAGTACTGATCTAATCTAATCTAATTGAAATAAATCAATGCGAAAAGTTGAAAATTTGTGCCCGCAAAGTATTGGACTCAATTGTGCATCGATACTGAAATTGTTTGAGTCATACATACAATTATTGGAAGGAAGGAAGTTTGGAGTTTAACGTCCCGTCGACAGCGTGGTCATTAGAGACTGATACACTTATAGATATGGTGTCTGTTCTATGCGGGAATGCAGGTAAGCTGCAAGCAAGTGGAATAATGGACAGGGGTCACGACTGTAGTATGGTTTGATAAGTTGATAAACTGTGCAGGAAGGGGAACGGTCCGGCTAGTCTAATGGCTAAGCCGACCGCCGGCCCAAACGTAAGTCGCACAACATTCCGACTTTATCATTGAATTTAACTCAATACCCCGAAACACCAGAGATGATGAAATATTTCAGATTCATAAAAGCACGGCTGTTAATGTGAAACAACAGTGTTCTTTTGGACAAATCTATAATGATATCATACGCTATCGTACTCCATTTGCGTAATTTCTGTCTGTGATCTTACTATATCACGGAAGTATGTTATGAACTTATATCAATAACTGCTTTTTTAAAATTATTTGCTGGATGTAGGTGAAGCGAATCAATGAAAAGAGTAACATTCGGCCATTTATTAGGAACTCACATCATTTATTTTTCCAGCAATGAGTAACAGAAATAAACATTGTGTAATACATTTTACAGAAGTAGAACAGCACAACTCTTCTGATGAGCACCCCGCAGTGTCTCCGCTGAGTGGATGGCCAGCAGAAGGCTGCGAGAGTAGCTCCCTCCCATGTGCTTCCAGCCTCCCTGTGTAAACAAGCGGAACATTTCAATCACGCGGTACAAGCTGAAAAACAGGAATAATATTAATAAAATGCCAAAACATAATTCCATCATTCCAAAGGGCAACAAAAATGTTCAAATGTTTGTAATTCTATGAGACTAAACTACTTTGGTCATAAGCCCCCAGACTTACAAACTACTTAAACTAAGTTAAACTAACCTAAGGACAACACACACCTCCATGGCCGAGGGGGAATTCGAACCCCCGACGCGGGAGGACGCGCGATCCGTAACGTGGCGCTTCAGACCGCTCGGCTACTCCCGCGCGGCCAAAAGGACAACAAATGATAAGCTCGTCTGACGAACTAATTGTCACCGCACTGATCACTTTCGACTGTTGACGGAGGCGTTTAACTGGTACCTGGCAGTATTGTGAAACTGACGCTGAGGCATGACAGTGTACTTCAGAGTATGTGCCAGTCTTTATACAATGACTGCAGTGAGGTGGGTCAACGTGGTTGTATGACAGATTAAAGAAAAGAGGCTATCACGTTCGGACAAGCCCTTTAAACGGTATGGATGGAATTGCCTAATTTGTTAATGTCTAAACAAGGACTTATTTCAGTCTGAAGCAGATAATACCATAAAAGAATCTGTCGATGAAGACCAAACTTAAAAATTTTCAGACCAGTGTCTGTCCTCAATGTGTATACTTAGCCTTCTTTTCTGACGAGGAAGTATTCAGGAAACATAGAGAACTATCTAATCGCGCTGTAGACAAACACGTTGACAGAAATATGTAGAACTAATTCTCCACTGACTCATTAGTTTGTAATTTTTGTTTTCTGGGTATTACGTGTATCTGTCGACTTTTGTGGTGATCAGAGAAACATTTTCTAAGTTTATTGCAAGACATTCTTTGCCATGCACCATACGTTGACTTGCGGTTTATAAAAACCCTGTCCATTTAAACATTCATACATGAGTAAACATTCTAATAATTTGTAAAACGGTGTAAAAGTCTGTTTAATGTACGCTATTCATTTGATGGTCAAGTGTACCAAGTTGCTTTTAATATCAGAATAAAACTTTAGTTATTAAACATTTTAAACATAGCTGCGATTGTCAAAGACCGTTACAAAGTTAAAGGATGAAAGTGCAGCTTATATCACAAAATAAAAAAATATATATATGAAGCGATAGCCACTAGGGGCTGCACGGAGGCATCGAACTGGCGTGTGCTAGGTGGCGTTGTGAACAAGTAAACGTTATAGGCATTAATTTTATTTTTCTGATGAAGACAATCTTAGATATTGCCGGAACCTGGTTTAAAAATCTTATCTTCGCGACCGAGGGCTGCACTTTCATCCTTTAAACTGTAGTTATATTTCGACATCTGTAAGTACAGTGTCCTTCGCAATCCACAATAAGAAATTTCATGTAGAAAGTGTTTGGTATTTCTTTTGATTTGAATTTCTTCAATATCGTAGTAAAACTGTAGATTTGTGTGAATTGCATCAAACAGACAAACATAACAACGAAAGGCTATATATAAGTAAGATGCCTCAAAGGAGCAGCCCAGTGCATCTTTTTCTAGCTCAGAAACAACTTTCAAGGGAATAAAGAAGTGTTCAAATGTTTTTAAATCTATGAGACCTAACTACTGCGGTAATCAGTCCCTAGGCTTTCAAACTACATAAACTAAAACTAAACTAAGGACAATACACACACACACACACACACACACACACACACACACACACACACACACACACATTCCTGATGGAGGACTTGAACCGCCGACGGGAAGCAACCGCCCACTAAGTACCAATGCTCCTTAGCGTGCTCATTCATTCCACCGCGACTTTCGAGGGGATAATGTGAGTCGGATTTTAGATTTTTTTTCCATTTTTCAGCTATACCTCTGGGGTTTCCTTATTATTTTTTCTTTTTTTTTATCCATCCCTGTCTTAAACAAAACGAGAGTAGCGAGAGTAGCACACAGCTGTTACTCATATATATAGTTCGCAATTGCTAAATATGCATGTCAGTTGTATATGTATCCTTAATTTCTCTGTCCCACACTACCCCCATGTCTATGCCTGTTTCTTACTTCCTTGTCCTGTTAGGATACCTGAAAACCCGGCGTTGCGGGGTATTTATTTATTCCAGTATTCGGTTGTCCTCTCTCTGTCCACCTCCCCCTCACTCCTCTGTCTACCTTCCTCTGCCTCATCATCGTCATCCTCCTACTCTTCACTACCCACCTACCCATCCCCCTACCACTAACATTACGCCCCCGCCCTCTACCAGTCTCCTCCCGTCCTCAAAAATGTCTGTAAATCTATCGGACCAAACTGCGTGGTCATCAATCCGTAGCTTACAAACTACTTAAACTAAGGTAAACTAACCTAAGGACAACACACACACACACACACACACACACACACCCATGCCCCAGGGCGGACTTGTACCTCCGACGGCGACCCCCCGTCCTCTCTCTGTGTTCATCCCCTTCCTCCCCTGTGTATGAAAAATTACGAATTCATGGTGATCGGTCAAACGGTATCAAAGTCTGCACTAAGGTACCCTCAGCTATGCATCGTACGAAATATTATATAGGCAGTGATGTTTCTCTTGTTTTGAATGTCAAGTGTGCAAACTTTCATCAGTATAGGAATAAAACTGTAATTTAGTGTGGACGTCTATTGTAAAGTACCTTCCGCCACGCACATCTTGTTTTTAATCTCAAGTGTGCAAAATTTTATTTCATCCGAATGTATGGTATAGGAGTGCAGAAAATAAGAATCTCATCCTAAGTGGCGATGCCCTCCTTCACAAAATAAACATTTTAGATTTGTTTGATTTTTCCGCTGTTCGTTTAGGGTATACCATTTTTTTTCTAAACCACCCCTGCATTAAAGCGAAGAAAACCAAACTTTCAAAACGGCGAAACCATTTCTGAGTTTTAGCGAGACTTACGCACATCAGCTTAAAAGATAGGATAGCTTTAATTTCGATTAACAATCACGACATTATTTTAATGCAGATTAGATGTTTTTATGTAGGTTGGGTAAGTATCCAACAATCGGGTAATTCTAGAACGCGCGGTGTGAACAATTTGGCTAGGTTAGGGACATGTTAGGCGCCGAGGAGATGAAGGCTTGACTACAGGAAGGTTGTTCTTATGGATACAGCCCGCAGTAGGTCGAGTCCGCGCAGGATGAGGTGGACGGTGCGCAGAGACGAGTTTTCGTTCGAATTGCCGGGCGAGTTTATTCCTTCGTTGGGAAGGGGACGCCGCGTAGTCCACTTCCGCCTAGGGATGGGAAAAACCGACCGGTTAAAACCGATACCGGTATTTTAGTTTTGAATAACCGGTTTTTATCGGTATTTATTTGGTGTCGGTTGTAACCGTTTTTTTTTTTTTTTTTTTTTTTTTTTTTTTTTTTTTTTTTTTTTTTTTTTTAGTTATTGCCAAGAACCGGGTAAAAAAATCGGTATGATGACTACTTCCTGTAGTAGTGGTTCAAAATGTGTTTTTGTAAATAATTTTAAAAAATTAAAACTAATAGACCCTAATATTCAGGGCTATTCCTAAAATTTCCACTGCTGTGAAATATTAGGTCATCGCAGTAACTAAGAAAA
The DNA here is from genome assembly GCA_026315105.1 of Locusta migratoria. Taxonomy (NCBI): domain Eukaryota; kingdom Metazoa; phylum Arthropoda; class Insecta; order Orthoptera; family Acrididae; genus Locusta; species Locusta migratoria. The sequence goes on from CM048755.1 coordinate 385,182,338, forward strand.
GCGATCAGTGATAATTTAAGAACAATCCCGGCAGTTAGAAACGCGCAACAAACGCGTGGCATAAGAACTTTAAGAACTGGTGCAGCTATTGAGGCATCGATGCACCTGTTGCCGTGTGGCGTGGCCTATTAGACGACGCGCGTGCACCGGCAGTACAAGACTTGCCTCCGTTTGGTCATGCGGCAGTTCCTTGCTGTCGTCGCCAGACATCGGTTGTGTCTTAAATGGCACCATCCCGAGTGTGAAATACTTCACGAAGTTCGGTAGCAGTGAGGTACAATGCTACATTTGCTTTAAAAAGCTGAAAACGGGTGGAGGTACTACAAATATGCTGTGTCATTTAAGGAGAAAGCATCCAAAATATTTCTTGGAAAAGAAGGTAAATTCGATTCATATACCTATTACGTAAGTGATGTACTATAGGCTTGGAATAGTAACTTTTGATGTATTATCACATTGTTAAGCTAACAAGTTTTATTAATGTGATTCCTTGAAAGCGAGGGGCTTTTTTAATAACCAATATGGGGTTAGGTAACATTGATCATGTGGTGCCTCGCGAGGTAGCCGTGCGGTCTGAGGCTCCAGTCGGAGGTTCGAGTCCTCCCTCCTCCCTCGGTCATGGGTGTGTATATTGTCCTTAGTGTAAGTTTGTTAGATTAAGTAGATTTTAAGTCTAGGGACCGATGACCTAAGCAGTTAGATGTCATAAGAACTCACACCCATTTGAACATTCTTAGATCATGTGGTAAACAGCTTTCCGAGTTCAATTTGCGTAAATTTACACTGACATCAATCATACTGTTAGTGGGAACTGTGACTTTATTTTTCGAAATAATTCTGCAGCATTGATTGAGGTACATTTACTGACTGTAACTGTCGAGATATTCGCATACGCTGGCTCACAAGTCCAACTTACGGAGTGGTTGGCACAATATTCGCCACTGCCGGATGGAAATACTAGGCCAGTAGATCTGTATGCTTCATATATCGTCTTCTACGGTCTCTTGGCTAGGCTTACACACACTCAAGAAGGCATAGTATTGGGAGGGTATCTTGCAAAATATGGAAAGACTAGTGATTTTTCGTATAACGTAAATTTACCTAAATTTTAACTAAATTTCGTAAGTTTCGGTTTCGGCCGACACTAGAAGAACCGAAAATTCGATTATGATTTCTGTTTCGGCCGCAAAATATGTTTCGGTCGAACTCTACTGGAAATAATAGCAATAAAAAACCGAAAACCGGTTATTTAAAAAACCGGTTATTTTGAGAAATTTTTACGGTGCAGTTAACTGCAGATGAAAAGAACCGGTATAACCGAAAACCGGTTGTTTCAGCGATAACCGCCATCCGTACTTCCGCCTGCCGGCCAGTGAGCTGGCCTCTTCCCCTCCAGCGCTCGCTCACAGCCTCGGCCGCTACCCCCACCACTACCGCTATCCCCACCCTCGCTCAGCCTTCTGCGCATCTACCGGCCAGTTTATCCTGCGTGCACTGTACGCAGAGATGAAGAGGCTTGCTTAGGCTAGAGTGGAGGTGGGTATGCAGAGAGAGAGAAGGACCTGCTCAGTCGCGCTTCCCGCCGACGGCGCCCTCCTGCTCCTCCTCCTCGTCCTCCTCGTCGTCCTCCTGGCGGCGGTCGGCACGGCGCGGCACGCGGGCGACGGCGGAGGCGTTGCGAGCCCTGGCAGCGCGCGACTGGCGCATCTCGCGCAGCAGCGCCACGATGTTGTCGTTCAGCGCGTGCAGCCGCGCCCAGAACTCCATCAGCGTCACCAGCATGTCCACGCGCTCCGGGTATCTCTCGATGTACCTGGAACACCGACAGTCTCTAGCCTTCATCTTCAAATCGTTACAGTAACACGAAACTGAGGGTACACATTTTTAATATTGCCCCGAGACACCACGTAAACCGACTGCCGGCGTGGCGCAGGGGATAGCGTCACAGACTGCGGGGCTGAAGGTCGCCGGTTCAGTACTGCCCACCGGCAACAATTTATTTCTTTGTAATTAACAATTCCAGAATGTTCTACATATTTCGTATGTTCACTTTTAAATTCTTCTTGTTTCTAATGTTCTTCTAATTTCTGGTAGATTCTGTCTGTGTACAAATAGCAGAGCACTCTGCCCGAGATGCAGTTAGTGCTGCGTGTATGTTAAGTTCGTAATAAACCTGCTTTCAGTATAAGTGCTGTGTTCAGTTGCCTTCGAAGTCAAGCCTGCTTCCATTTCAACGCGACAATATTAATCGTACAAGAAGGCCAATGAAACGTACATAATTCGAAAGGTGGCTTGTCATAGATGTTTGCATGTAGCCGTAGAGTAGTAAAAAGAAAACGAAATTTTAGGATGATACTCCAAATTCTACATAAGTCTTGTCACTATATTATAAACCGTTGTAGGTAGCCTATTGGTACTGGTAGAATTAAATTAGCTCAGTCAGTTATCACTTCGAGTTTGCCGGGTGCCGTGGCTCAGCGCACCCGATCAGATTGCTGAACACTATCTGTAATAAAATAGCTGCGCCAAGATCACATGGAGAAACAACGAACAAACACGATCAGTGAGCGCTAGGAACAGAACAACGCATAGAGCAAAATTAAAAAAAAAAAATAAAAATAAAAATAAAAAATAAGCTTAACGTTCTGCGTTCGATTTCCACTGCCCCGTTTTTCTAATTCTTCGTAATGTTCGATTCTTAACTTTTAACCTTGTTTTTAAATATAATTAAACAGTTCAGTTTATGAACGTAGTATTAATATATTCAGATTCATTACAATAATTTCAATTAATGTATTTAAAGAGCAATTATTTTAAATAATACATTTCAAGGGTCTCCGCTGATTTTCCATAATAACATAGTTTTATTGAAAAAACGGTAACCAAACAAGGATTTTCTAATAGTAAAGTGAGTATTGGAAACATCGCAAGAACTAATTTGAATGAAGACTTAACCCTCGAGTGGACGTGCTGGGGTACTGAGTACCCCATAGGCCATAGGGGAATTTCCTAGTGATGCAGCATAGCAATGTTACTGCAAAATATAAATATTTACCTGGTTCGTAAGGGAATTGTAATTTACGATAGAAGGTGGTGTATTGAGTACCCCCACACGCCTTCTCATGAAAGGAAAAAAAGTTAAATATGTAAACAATCGACGCGCCCGCTCAAGCATAAAAGACATCACTAGTGCTCTGCATTATGCTTCTTCAATTTATAACGGCAAAGGAATGTTCAGCGATAATCCTGCACCTATGTGCCCTGTACCAAAAGCTATGTATGAAACTACTGTAGAGCAGATTATTAAAATTATGAATGAAAATTTCATAGTCATAGCATTCACATAAAACCTATAAATTTTCAGTGCTCAATAAATTCCAATTACATTAATTTAATTTAATCTTTTTTCCATTTTCATGACTTTTCAAACTAAATGTTCAAATGTTTGTTAAGTTTACGGATCTTAACATCGGGTCATCAGTCCCTAAACTTACAAACTACTTATGAACTAATTTATACTAAAGACAACAAACATCCATGCCCGAGGGAGGATTCCAACTTCCGACGTGGGAGGCCGCGCGATCCGCAATGTGACGCTCCAGACCGCTCGGCTACTCCCGCGCGGCTTTGAAAACAACTCGTTGAGTTTCGACCACAGGCAATACTAATATTTGTAAATGTATGGGGCTTAACAGCTGCGGTTATCAGCCCCTCGGCTTATAAACTAATAAAACTAACTGAAACTAACCTAAGGGCAACACACTCATCCTTGTACGAAGGAGGACTCAACCTCCGACGGGGGAGCAACCGCTCGCTCCGTAGCAAAGCACTTTAGAGCGCTCGGCCAGTCCACCACGGCTTAGCCTTAAAATCTGACCGAGTATTCACTAATTACATGAAGAAATGTTTCCGCTGAGGCTGTAGCAGGATATAATACTTTTATTTCCTATTGTTCAGTTTAAAGCTCATGGTCACTAACGTGAGTTGACATCACTACCATCATCTTCCTTTCAAGGATTAGGCTGTTGCCTATTCCTAACTCACAAACAGTCATTCCCATCTTTTCCGTGGTCTTCCAATAACTCTTTACCATTCGGTTTAGTCGGGCCCAGTGGTCTCATAAAAACCACGCGGTGGCGCGTTAGTGAATACGGGCACAGAGTAACATAGTCAGAGGAGTAGCCCCCCCCCCCCTAAAACACTGTCCTACGCTCCCCTCCTAGTTACGTAAGATGCTAGCAGGTGTCAGGCGGTTCCCTGGCTTAGGGTGCCTCTCGCACGTCAGAGGGTAGCGTGGAGGGGAGGCTGAGGGGAGAGCTCGTGCCGCCTGCCACGAGGACAGGGCTGTTTCCGGTGTGCCGGTGTTTGAGGGGAGGTGGTGGTGGGGGCAGCCGCTACCTGCCACCTGCTCTGGCCAGTTTAAAGAGCTGCTTCTGACCGCAGCGCCATCATGGGACATCTTACGGAACTGTTGGAAACCCTTCCTCCCTGCACCCCTGAGTGTAGGACCGGGCCCTTATGAAGGTTTCCCGTCTGTATATATTTGTCTGTGATACAGGTCATAAGTGACTCACACAAGGATTTTAGGGTATATCTGCTGTTTTGTCTTGTCGGAAACGGCGACAGATTTTAGACTCTGAAGGAAGTCGACCCGAAGGGCAGATCCATGGCTTCAGCTCATCCATTCGATTTTCACCAGAGGATAAATGTTCCCAAGAGAGAATAATGACTAAAAGATTTCATCTGCTTCCGATGCAACAACCACAGTATGATTGCTGAAAACACAGTTGAGTGAAAAGTGGAATGGTATCAGTGGTTGGTTCAGTTCATATGTATCTTAATTTTGAACTGTTGTCATGTTTCCTGAATCATCATTATATCCTAGTGACAATTGTCAACGAATCAAAGGACTCCATGTGAGAAGGCCTTGGGTTAAATGAAATTCCTACATCTTGTGCAACACAGAATGCTGGAACAGCTTTCTTTCGCACAATATGTATGCCAGTATTTTGTTAGAAGTAACATAATACTCAGTATCTAAGGAGATAAGGTGTATGAATACGTTACTTATGATCCGAAGATTGTGTATGTTGTGTGCATTTTGACTGCAAGTGTGTATTCTAATATTAAATAAAGAGTGGTGATATATATACTAACCCGGTCGGACCTCGGATTTTTTCAGTCTGTGTCTTAACCCGTCCTTCACCTCTCAACGATGTGAGGAGTCACCAGAAACGACACATGGTTCGGATTCCACGTTAAGCTGTAGGTCTCCTTTCCCAGGTTGGATAATTGGGGTAACCGCGGTCTAAAGCGCCTCGCTGCGGAGCGCGCGGTTGCTCGCCGTGGAGGTTCGAGTCCTCCCTGGGGCATGGGTGTGTGTGTTGTTCAAATGTTCAAATGTTTCTTAAGCTTATGGGACTTAACTACGGGGTCATCAGTCCCTAAACTTACAAACTACTTATGAACTACTTACGAACTAGGACGGCACAAATATCCATGCCCGAGGGGGGATTCGAACCCCCGACCATAGTGGCCTTGCAGACCGTGACTGGAGCGCCTCAGTCCCCTCGGCCACCGCGGCCGGCTCGCAAAATGTTTTTTACAATTTATTTGATTGGGCGACCGGTTTCGATATACTCTGAGACCATCATCATACCAATTCGTACGTAAAATAAAAGACAATATGCTAAAGATGGGAACAGTTACGTCAAATAAAAGCTACGATGTTTCACGTGCATGACTACAAAATTAAGTAAAATAGTATACCTCAGCGTTATGCCGACGCTAGGAGCGTGCAGCGACTGCTAACCAGCGAGAGAACGCTGTGCGTTATAAAGGCTAAGCCCCGCCCATCGCCTGCAGCATCAGCACATCATAAGCCAATGAGGTGCGTCATACAGTACAAGATAAGATAAAAAATATAAATAATCCATAATGGATATAAAAAAGGCATTTTTAAAAAGTTTAGAGGTAATTATGAAGGTCAACACGAAAATTAATTTTAATAAGCAATGTTCATCTCAACATGTAGTTCCAAATTTTGCAAACATTAGTATACAAATCAATTCGCCTGTTTCTTATCGTGTTTAGCAAAAGAGCAGACTATTTTGGATCAAATCTGAAATAAAAGAGGCCTACAAGTCAAAAGAAGTTTTAAATAATGAAATGTATAATCTGCATTTGCTGTTAAGTAGGCAAATTTCGCCCCTAATTTTTTTCATGATGCTCAACTCTATAGATGAAAAGATTAATGTCTTGCGAGCAGGACGGTTCGTTCTAAAGGGCGACGGGGGCCCGGCCCCATCAGAAAATTTGTGATTTACTTTTGTAGTATTACAGAGTGCGCCTCGGTTGCACAGTGGTAGAGTGCCAGACTACAAATCCAAAGCTCGCGGGTTCGATCCCCGCCAGTTCCTAGGATTTTTATCTGTCACTTTCCACTTCTTTCGCCTCTGGCAGTATTGCTCATGTGAAAAATACCGAGTAGCACCGTGGTTCGGAACCCACGTTAAACTGTAGGTCCCCCTATAACTGGCTGGGTTAGTCAGTTCGAAGGTCGGAGGAAGGCAACGACATACCACCTCCAAACAGGACCATGTCTAGTAAAGCACTGTGATGTTCAAACCAATCTTCGGATTGTGGACTGCTTTACCTTTTTAGTATTATAGAAGCAGTTGAAGTGTGTCATGATCCACTCGACATCCAAACTCAATTTACAGTGACGCGATCAAATGGTCTCGCTTGCAGCATAGCTGAGGGCCTGCCAAGTGGACGCCCCTCTCTTCCTTACGCAGCCATGCCAACAGCTGAGGGCCAGCGACGGCTGGCCCTTGACTGCCCGGTGTCCGGACACTTGCCACACCGGACATTTGCCACACTTTGAATTGCTCCGAAGGGTCGGATGTCCCTGTCTCCTCCTCCTCCCCAACCACCCGTCCCGACATACGAACACTAGTCGCTTCCGCATTTCGTAGTGTGACCATCAGTATGGAAGTTAATACAACGGACAAGTGCACGCCTTTTGCCCATTACAATGATTATGCGATAGTAAGCTGTGGATGTGCTTACGCCGAAAATAGGATCATTGCAACAGAAAGGTGCTTTCGAAGAACGGAGACGTATTGAACGTAGAGAACATCTGCGAGGACCACCTAACGATGCGACCTTTATTAGTTGTAAAAATAAAGAGTATATCAGACGTCAGTTTCCTTAATAACATAATGATGAAACTAGCTGGTCCCAGTTCGGTTAACTAGAGTCTAATCAATACACAGTGAAAGTTGACTCAACGAAGCAAATACATTAAACATCACTCAAAAGATCCTCCTGCAACCAGAATTTATAGTTACATCTACCGCTTTTCAATTTGCAATTTCCTCTTCAGGTAAAAGCTCCTATAGTTGACACGTTAAGAGAATTTCCTCTAACTTCAGGGTCACAACTAGCTCCTAAAAATCTCATTTTTGTTAAACTGATAAGGTACACTTTATGTTTTAATTAGAATCTGAACTTTGGAATTGCACCTAAAAGAGACACCCTAAAACAGATCTGCTCTTAAGATTGACAAGTTCGGCAGCTATAGTGTTGAAATAATTCACATATCTCCAAAATTAGGTAAGGATAGAAATAACATTTACAGTAGATGCAAATCTCATGAAGTACATTTAGTTAGTTCTTAAAAATTAAAGTTTCTCACCATGTTGTTGATTATCTTTAATCAGGCCCGTAAAAACTATTGAAACAAGGCAAGGGTCTTACTGTTCAAAAATAATTGTTACAAAAGAATATCATAAAGAAATGTATTAGACGTATTTTTCTTATGCATTAGAAACCTTTCAAAAACATATTTTATCATTTCGTCTGCAACATCACGTATTTGACAATGTGACTTGCTTTTTATCACCAAGAGTATCCACTTCTATATTATGTTTGCAGCAGTTCTCATATCGAATTGTGGGCTATTCATTTCGTCTTCTTTGGTGAAAGAATTTCGGAAAATTGCATTTAATAACTCCGTTTTAGTGGCACTGTCATCAGAAACATTACCGTCGCTATCGCGCAATAAAGGCATTCACCAAGTCTTTCCACTGGTGTAGATAACTTAGGACCAGAACATCTTTGGATTTTCCGCCACATTTCTACAAAGAGTTTCGTTGTGAAAACTATTAAGTGAATGTCGCATTGAAGGCCGCGCTAAATTTCGAGCTTCAGTGAAACTTTGTTAATCTTGGGGATTTTGCATTCGCCTAAATTTTCTGTAAAAGCTTTCTGTTCTGTCTCTTATTAATTTATTTGGTAGGAATTCTTCTAGTCTGTTGATACTATTTCTTTGAATGTAAGCCACATATGGTCTTCACCTACATAGTTAATTTAGGAAAAAATGGACACTGTCTCCTAGGACGCTGTCAACCGAATTTTAATATTTTTTTCTTTTTAATAGATATATTTAGCGTTTAGTTTTGGTAAATATCTTTGTTACGGATTTGAGCTCGCTACAACGTTGTGTTCACTTATTCTGTATCCGTCGTGATGCTCAGGAGTATTTGTGACTAAGAGCTCAAGTGTGTTTTCGAAATCATTTACAATTTGAATGGCCTCGTGAACTAATTGTTCAAAGTAATTTAATAAAAGCATTTAGAACATTTTCGGAAGATGTATCTGCCACTCCATCTGAAGGAGTATTTTAACATACGAATGGTAGATTTAAGTCACTGCCAACTAAAATTGTATGAGTAGTGTACCTATTTTTGAAGAGACTCAAGTTTTCTATGAACTGTTCAGCGGCTGCATCATGAGAGTGCTGGGGTCGGTAAACGGAGTCGGTTATTAATTTATTCTGGTTGTCGAGTATAACATCTTCTCATACTAACTCACAGGAATTATCGACTTAAGTTTAGCTTGTGAGCTAATACACATATTACGATTTCCTTAAGTTGTGATTTTGTAGTGCAGATCATAGGAACTATGGCTTTTCTCTTAAAAAAACTAGGCTGCTTCCTCTGCGACTCAGTAGATACCATGGCTAAACTATGTAGAACAATAGTGTACGTTACAAGCGTAGCATTCTATATTCCTTCATTTCCATATTTCAAATATTTTAACATTGTATGTTGACATTAGGTGATCTGTCAAACATAGACGCTCTTTATTTTGTAAACGTATTTTCAGTCATTGTTTTGAACATTGTCCCAATACACTTTCTCAACTAATGTTTCGCCGCAAGAGAGTAAATTCATGAAATGTGTCGTTCTTATTTCCTCTCTCTCTCTCTTTTTCATGCAGTTGTAGCAATTAATATATGTATGTACAAATGCAGTGATCAAACTTGAATGGTCAGCGAACAATCAAATTATCTTTATATCGTTCCTTTCGTGTTCCTTCCATGTCGATGGACTGTTTCTATCGCTATCAGTAAGTGTGGAAGTAAGCTACCGTACAGACGGAGGGAGAATGGATCCACATTTGTGGTTGGAAAAAACTAATTATACACTGACATAGACGACGGTATTGCTTTCGTTTCCCAAAAGTTATAAATATTTCGAATTCAGGATATTGAAAAGAAGTTGTACATTTCGCAAGATGTCTAAGAAAAAGATCTCTTACGTATTGGCTGTATCGAGGAAAGATCGGAGACGGAGGTTTGAAAGTAAACGGAAGGAGTACGGGGAAGGTTGTCCCTTGCCTGAGGGGCCGCTAGTCCAACTACCTGGCTAAAGGTCAGGTGTGGTAAATGTCCGGCGTCGCAAGTGTCCGGCATTAAACTGCCCCTGCAGTCGCAGTGACGTCACAGAGCTGTTTCCCTTTCCCCTCCTCTCCCCTCGCCATAGTGATGCTTGGGGAAGCGGGCTGTACCTGTCGACCCTGGGCCCTTAGCACCTACGTCAAAACATATTCTGGAGCTGTATCATTGCAACTTGAGTGTTCGGAAACTGAGTATAAAATGAATAAAGTAGACTCTTCAGAACGCCCTTTCATTTATATGGAAGAAAAGCTAGAAATTAAGGGGTTAGGCGCACGTCAATCAAAAGATTTCTTGATGTCTCAACTCGATGGAAAGAATCAGAAACTTTCTGCTATACATGGTTCTGCAAAAAGTCTTCGCTAACTGTGAGTGAAGATAAACAAAAATTGTTTCGTTTCTACTGTGTGTTGTTTGGGGGTGAAGTATTGTGGGCAACAGTTGGCTGCAAGGATCTAAAGCATCTAAGTGAACGAATTAAGAAACACGAGGAAAGTGGACTTCATTTAGAAACTGCTGGTAAATATAAAATGTTTTGCACAATTAACATTACTGCTCAGATTGATTCGGCGTATAAAATGTCAATTCAGAAACATAATGAATTAGTTAAGACGAGCAGACACATATTAAACAGAATAGTAGAGTGCTTATTGTTTGGTGGAACTCATGAGTTAGCACCAAGAGCTCACAATAGAAGAGTCAGCAAACCGTGGCAATTTCTTAGCCTTGTTATCTCTTTTGGGAAATCTTGACAGTGCATTAGATGATCACTTAAGCAGCTCTAGTAATTCTGTGTGTAAATATACGTCACACATAATACAAAATGGGCTTCTGGACTGTATGTATCAAGTTTACATCAAAGAACTGATTAAAGAAGTTAACGATGCCACTTTCGTTTCTGCGCAGTCTGATGAAACAACAGATATTACGTGCCAAAATCAATTTGTCATTATACTGCGGTATAATAAGGGGAAGAAACCAATTGAAAGATTTCTTTCCTTTGAAAACAATGATAGGCCAGTATATGGGCTTAGTGAGGTTTCAAAGAGACGTCCGGAATCTTTCAATGTTGAAGAACTCATTGCTCAGGCATACTATGGTGCCCCAGTAATGGGTGGCAGTCACAGTGGTGTGCAGACACTGATGCAGAGCACTTTCCCACATGCCAAGTACGTCCACTGCTATGTGCACCAGTTCTACAGAATGCTTGCAGTAAAAGCATAAAGTCGATAAGGTTGTTTTTCGCAATTATTGCTGGTTTTACAACGTTTTCTTCTTCATCTCCCAAGCGAAGTGATTTCTTACAGCCAGTTTGCAACAAGAGCATTCCTTCAGTCTCTTCAACTAGATGGAACTTCTAGTTCCGCATTGTAAATACTGTCTAAGAAAAGAAATTGCACTTATTGGAATGTTAAGATTACCTGTCATAGTCTGGTCTGGAGGCGATCTAATCGCTTTATAGTTTTCAAAATGACAAGCCAAGATCGCACACTAACGATTTATTAAATGACGACCATTTTCGGTGCACTGTGTCACCATCATCTGGTCACATATATGTTATTGGAACGTCTTCAAAAGATTGAAGAAGAGGATTCCTGGGATGATGTTACAATAAGAAGCCTCTACCTCAAGAAATTTACTTTACCATAGACATTTTTTGTTCCTCCTAAATTTTTTAATGATATCACGACACATTGTTATTTTCCATAACACAATTCAGACGCAGAGTGCAAATGCCGTTACCATATCCAATGCATTGCATCATTTTGGGTGTGGTGTATCTGAAATACGAGAGAACATTCAACGGTTTGGAGTTTCTGATGATGAGTGTATTGCTCCTGCAAGAAAACGTTGCAAATGTAGCAGTGAACTTAATATGACAGCAGATGCCAAAGAAGTGTGTGACATTACGACCAACCAACTGAAAGGAAGATTTCAAAACTATTGTGTATTTTGCAGCTTAGAAATCATTGATCCCAAAAAGTAAGTTCGCTTCTTTTAGAGAACATTTCCCAGCCACTTTGGTCAATGCTTTTTCATTAAATTACAGTCTGTTTATTTGCCACTATAAACTAAAAAATGAACTGTCAGTGATTTATCGCAATGATATATTTAGAGGCATTACATACGTTTGTGAGCTGTTTACCTTCTTTGTGGAACATTCCTTTAAAAAATCGTTCGTCGAAGTGCACAAAACATTAAAAAAGGCGCTAAGTACACCAATTTCAACAGCAGAAGTTTGTTCCATACACAAGGAGGAAATCAGTGTCCAAACTTTAACAACAGAGTAATTGACAAGTTTGCCAGTCAAAAGAACAGATGTGCACATTTACTGTATAAATAACCTGTCAGAACACAGACCTCATTAGTTAACGTGCTAGTTAGGTGTAATACACATGAAACTGCTCCTAGCCAAGGTTTTTCTAAGAGTTTTGACCTTGGCCGTAAGGCAAACACCAGGAGTGTCCCTGTTGTCTCTCTGGTGCATTAAAGGGGAAGAAGTCACTTACGTACTCCCACAGTTCATTTTTATTTTGACATCACAATCAGTACACAGAAGCACAACTACAATAAGTACGAACTTCAGCATGAGAAGAAAATGTTCAAATGTTTGTAGAACTTATGGGACTTAACTACGGGGTCATCAGTCCCTAAGCTTACAAACTACTTATGAACTAACTAAGACTAAGGACGGCACAAATATCCATGCCCGAGGGGAGACTCGAACCCCCGACCGTAGTGGCCGTGCAGACCGTGAATGCAGCGCCTCAGTCTCCTCGGCCACTGCGGCCGGCAGCATGAGAAGAGCTGGTGAACTTTGGTTCGAATCCAAATACCTCCAAGCCCCCAAGTTCTTCAATAAATTGTGTCACCACAGCATAAACGCAGACACCCACACAAGTACACGGAAAACCAGCGGGACTTGTGGACCAGACCAACTACAATATTACACACACATAACGCCCCCCCCCCACCACCACCACCAAAAAAAGTAATAAAAATGTTTATTGCCCATTTGTGTACATTTTTATTAGCTACAGTATTTCGTGGATTACATTTTACTGCATAATTAACAAATTTAATATCTTTCAAACGTGTTTAAATGTTGTTATATAAATGGAGGTTATATAAAGAACACTTCGGACTGATTCCATTATACTGGGTACTAACTTTTTGTCTGGGCCCCACAACGAAACTGAGCACAAGCCGCCACTGCTTGCGAGATACAATTGGTGATAGACACCAAAATAATATCAGTTCGTTTATAAAAAGACAAAGTAAAGTCACGAATGACAACACAAATTTTATGCTAGAGTTATGAATCTCAGTGACACACAGTTTGATAGAGATGAAACTAATATTTTAAATAAAGGCCTAAAATATAATTTAATGCCTGCTTTAAACCAAACTAATATTAAACGTATAATTGTAGATGTCAAAGTTGCAACTCAATTTGCTGAACTTAGTAACTCAGAAGTATATAAAATAGCCTTGCAAATAAAAGAACTCATCACGAAAGTAGCAGAAGTTAAATAAGGAAGACTACACTATAAAAATTATAAATAACAAATTGACAATAGGTAAAGCAATTATAACCAAGGCAGATAAAGAGAATACCCTCGTGATCACAGGTGAGGATGAATACATTTCCAAAATCATCCAGTTTTTCAATGAAATTAGCAAAGCTCCAACTGTTAAATTTCAAAACACGATCAAAGGGTTAATCGATAATAATTTATACTACTTCCTGAAGAAAACAACTCCCTTAAAATAATGAACCCACAGTTACCAAAGCTTAGGTCACAGTTTAAGCTACACAAACTCGATGTCCCTATACGTCCCATTGTTAATAATCTCGATGAGATTTTAAAGTCTGTGTATATTTATGAAGACAATTTTAATATTAAGAATAGCTTTGAGCTAGCCCAAGCGATCTATAACATTAACATACACGAAGATGCTAGATTTGCCTCGTTGGAAGTTACAAATTTATACACCAACATCCCAATCAAAGAGACCATTGATATATTTTAAAAAAATTATTGAAATACGAAACATTGCGTGTAGAATAAATTATAGAACTTGTAGAACTGCTAGAGTGTTCTCTTGATATTAATTATTTTTCTTTTAACAACAAAATTTTTCATCAGAATGACGGATTGGCAATGGGCAGTTACTTAGCAGGAACGTTAACAGATATATTTGTCAACTACATTGAGGTCAGATTTTTTTAAAGAGAATCCTGAAGTCGCCAACAAAATTATCAATTACAAGAGATATGTGGGCACTACGCTATTGCTTTACGGAGGTTCAAAAGAAGAAATTGATACTCCACCTATGACTTCAGGCAACATGCATCCACAATTATGCTTCACTGCAGAAATGAAACTGAAAAAAGAATCAATTTTCTTGACCTCACTTTCTCTAATAATAATGGTAAACATTACTTTTCTATATATAGGAAACCAACTGCAACATATACTATAATCAATGACATTTCTTGTCACCCATGGAAATTCGTTCACCAACGAAGACGAAGTGAACACTCCAGTATTCAATCCAAGAACAGCTGCCAGCATGCGAAACTTAGAAGTAGATGTTCCTGGCGTAGTAAAACAACTTCAGTCACTAAACAAAAACAAATCTTCCGGACCAGATTGTATACCAACTAGATTCCTCTCAGAGTATGCTGATGCAATAGCTCCGTACTTAGCTATAATTTACAACCGATCACTCAGCGAAACATTTGTACCCAAAGACTGGAAAGTTGCCCAAGTTACTCCAATATTCAAGAAAGGCAGTAGGAGTGATCCCCAAAATTACAGGCCAATCTCATTGACGTCGATTTGCAGTAGGATTTTGGAACATATACTTTGTTCGAATATTATGAACTACCTCGAAGAGAACGACCTATTAACCAATAGTCAACACGGATTCAGAAAGTATCGCTCTTGCGAAACACAGCTTGCCCTTTATTCACATGAAGTGTTAAGTGCCATCGACAAGAGATCTCAAATCGATTCTATATTTCTGGATTTCCGGAAGGCTTTAGATACTGTACCCCACAAGCGGCTTCTAATGAAATTGCGTGCTTATGGAATATCTTCCCAATTGTGCGATTGCATTCACGATTTCCTATCAGAAAGGACACAGTTCGTCGTAATTGACGGTAAGTCATCGAGTAAAGCAGAAGTGATATCTGGCGTTCCACAGGGAAGCGTTATAGGTCCCGTACTCTTCCTCGTGTTTATAAATGATTTAGGAGACAATTTGAATAGCTCCCTTAGACTGTTCGCGGATGATGCTGTCGTTTATCGGTTAGTGAAGTCGACAGAGGATCAAAAGCAACTGCAAAGCGATTGAGACAAAATTTCTACTTGGTGCGAATATTGTCAATTGACACCAAATAAAGAAAAGTGTGAAGTAATACACATGACCACTAAAAGAAATCCGCTGAACTTCAATTACGCGATAAATCAGTCAAACCTTAAGGTCGTAAATTCTACCAAATACCTAGGAGTTACAATTACGAACAACTTAGACTGGAGAGAACACATAGAAAATATTGTGGGGAAGGCGAATCAAAGGTTACGTTTCATTGGCAGAACGCTTCGAAGATGCACCAGCTCCACCAAAGAGACTGGGTACATCAAAAAATCAAATGTTTGTAAAGCTTATGAGACTTAACTACGGGGTCATCAGTCCCTAAACTTACAAACTACTTATGAACTACTTACGAACTAGGACGGCACAAATATCCATGCCCGAGGGGGGATTCGAACCCCCGACCGTAGTGGCCGTGCAGACCGTGACTGAAGCGCCTCAGCCTCCTCGGCCACCGCGGCCGGCGGCTACATCACTCTTGTGCGTCCTCTCCTGGAGTACTGTTGCCCATTGTGGGACCTTCACCAGGTGGGACTGACGGAGGATATTGAGAAGGTTCAGAGAAGGGCAGCTCGTTTTGTTTCATCGCGTTACGGGGGAGGGGGGGGGGGGAAGCGTCACGGAAATGTTGCACGAATTGGGTTGGAAATCATTGAAAGAAAGACGTTATTCATTGCGGCCTGATCTGTTTGCGAAGTTTCAATCACCGACTTTTACTTTTGAATGTGAAAATATTTTGCCAACACCCACCTACTTAGGGAGGCAAGACCAGCCCAATAAAATAAGAGAAATCAGATCGAAAACGGAACGATGTAGGTGTTCTTTCTTCCCGCGCGCTATTGGAGAATGGAACGGTAGAGAAAAGTTATGAAAGTGGTTAATGAACCCTCTGCCAAGCACTTAAATGTGATTTGCAGAGTATCTATGTAGATTTAGATGAAGATAAAACAGTATTTTTTGTTATATGGTCCATAGATTATTAAAACTCCCTTTAGCTGATGATAAAATTCTAAAAGAAACTGGTTTATTATAACAAATAGCTAAAGCTAACGATTACAATCTAAGGGAAATTGATGTTTTGTTTAATAAACTAAAACAGAAGTCTTCACAATCTTCAATTGAAGCGGATACGAAATTTATCATGGGTAACTTATCTGACAAAATTAACAGACTATTCAAAAATACTGATGTAACTTTGGCATTCGTTACAAACAATCTCCTTCAGAATAACCTTAAGCATAGTGTTGGTAGTCATGAAAGCAAATTTCTTAACTGCGGTGTCTATACGGCTCAATTCAATGATTGTAATAAACAGTACCTCGGCCAAACAGGTCGCAATTTCCTCATTCGCTTTAAAGAGCACTCAATGGGTGTATCAGCTAGTAAATCTGTGTTTGGCCGACACCTACTACAAAACAAACATTCTGAAGGTCCCATGGAAACACAAAACACCTAAAGGACCCTTATTATATGCCCTTGAAGAAATTGAAATATTTTCTCATCATAAACAACAACCACTGACGCTATTAAATGAACAATTGGACTTTAGGGGAAAACATTTTTACGATCTTTTCGACGACGTGCTGTAACGCATATATGTTATTTTGATACCTTTTCTCTTACATTTTTGTTATTTGTCATTTTATGATTGACTTGGCGACCGTGAAACATTTTTGCAACCTTTTTGACGGCCTGCTATAAAGCATATCTGCTCTTTTGCTACCTCCTCTCATACATTTTTTTAATTTTATGATTGACTTGTCGTTCGTAAGGAAGAAGGAAGCTTGGAGTTTAGCACGTTCGCTGCTGCTGACGCTTATAAGCGTTTCCGCAATCAACACGCCAGACCTGCCGACGCTTATAAGCGTTTCCGCGATAAACAAGCCAGTGCGGGTGACGCTTATAAGCGGCGCATTCGCTAGCTGAGTACTCAGTTTAGTTTGTTCGGCTGTGCACCCGTGTTAGTACAAGCCACTAATGTTTTCTTGTCTGCAGTTGTGTCTTTAGTCGTCTGTGTTGTGCATTGTTTGCAATGGCGGCGAAACAACCGACACCAGGGCCTCCTAACTCAAAAAAGAGTGGGAAGAGTGAACAATACACGCTTATAAGCGTCAGACAGCATTCGGCATGCAGCTAAAGCATACTTGCATTTCTATATCCAGCACTACCTCTTGCGCAGACGTTATTTTTGCTATCAATATTACTTACGTGCTTAACTTGAACGCCGACCGCGGTGGCCGAGGGGACTGAGACGCTCCAGTCACGGTCTGCACGGCCACTACGGTCGGGGGTTCGAATCCCCCCTCGGGCATGGATATTTGTGCCGTCCTTAGTCTTAGCTAGTTCATAAGTAGTTGGTAAGCTTAGGGACTGATGACCCCGTAGTTAAGTCCCATAAACTTAAAAAAAAAAAAAAAAGAAAAAAAAACTTGAACTTACAGGTTTCGCAGGGGTATGATTTCAGCTGTCAGCGCAAGTGCGCACGTGGTGAGAGTCCACATCCTTGCTTACACCTTGATTAACACTTATTTCTTCTAATTTAGTCTTACGCTCGGAGTGTTTGGATAAGGATGTGGAAGCTCTGCATTTATTCCATCCGTTCCAATAGCTTTCCTGTTCTTTCCAGCTCTTCACTAGTAATTGGGCCTACTGTTACATTGTACATACTTTCTTCAGTTTAATCTTTGGTAGTCTGCGTACACCACAGGTCTGTGTAACGATTACTCCACTTTTCAGTGGGTATAATGTTGAGTGAGGCAGTGTCGTTTTGCTTCTTGTTCAGGGCTTTCATGACTTTGTATGCCCATTTCTGTCTGCCGTTTACATTGCGTTTTATGACGCTTATGAACTTATACCATAATTCTCGGTGCGCTTTGCGCATTATTGTTTCGCAGCATTCCTTTTTAATTTGTATCCTTCCCAGCTGACAGAAAACAGGCAGGTCGCGATATTTAGAGGTGGCAGCCCCACCACGCGGCTTAACCTGCGCAGCGCTCGTAACGCAGCCAGGGGATTGTAAAATTACGGGCAAACTCACAAACGCTTCGGATACAAGACTGGACCAACTGGTGACAACGTGAGCTGTCCTAACACACAATAGACAATCAAGAACTGAACAGGGAATGGCACATAAAAAGATACATCCTGGCAAGAAGTCTCATGTACCCTTGAAAGACAAATGTCATGAGATTCCTCGTAATATCATGTCTAACATCCCGGCGAATTGCAGCAACTGGATGTGGCATAAACTCAACAAGTCGTTTGAAGTCCCTTTCAGGAATATTGATCCATTATACCTCTATAGCCGTTCACAAATGCGGTGTACGATCTGACCTCTATGATACGGCTCATAAATCAGCGATTGAATTCACGTCGGTTAATATGGGTGATCAGAAACACTGCCGCAAGTAAAAATGATTACATGCTCTTAAGAGTTTTCCCATTCACTCAACATTTATTGTTCAAACAGTATATATGGCGAAACCTTAATTTTTCCCGGCGTAATGAATTATCAAACAACTTAAGAGTATGATACCGATATTTCGACAGGAGCACACTCTGCCATTCACAAGACACAGCTGCACTCAAGGAAGCAATTTGCAAGCGAATTTAATACCTCGGCTTGCAAAGGTATACAAGGAAGATAACACACACAGTACAAGTCACTCAAGAGCCAACAGAACCAAAGATGATCAAACATCAAAAATATCGACTATTAATCCACAGGTGAGGCAGCATTAAATCTGTATTTCTGTTTTCGACGAGAGATAGTGCCGGATTCCAAGTAGAATTTAAACAAAAACCACCATCTCTGTTTATGAGGTCGCTTGATAGTTAAATTTCAACAGCTTCCTTAATGACACTATCCCAATAGGTGGAAGTGCATGCCAGAATCTCTGTGTCGTTGTGTTCCATAGGATGACCAGAGCCAAGACAGTGTTCTACAACAGCGGATTTGTTTGGCTGTTGTAAGCGTGTGTAACGTTTGTGTTCAATACACCGGTCTTCCACAGTTCTGATTATCTGACCAATATACGACATGCCACAACTGCAAGGAATACGATAGACACCAACCTTACTCAAACCAAGATCATCCTTACGGACCCCCAACAGGGACTTTATCTTAGAAGGTAGTCGAAAAACTCATTTCACATCCTATTTCCGCAAACTACAACCAATCCTGTTGGTAATGCTTCCTGCGTAATTCAAAAAGGCCATATATTTAGATGCAACTTCGTTACTATCGTCACTTACCAGTTGCACAGTGGGCTGATAGCGCGACTGACGTTGTATCTGTCTCTCACTATAACCGTTCAGACGAAAGGTGACCTCGAGATGGGACAACTCAGCTGACAAACTTTCAGGGTTTGAAATGACATGGGTCCTGTGAACCAAGGTACAAAGTACTCCTTCACGCTGTGCTGAATGGTGAAAACTATCATCTCGCAATTACAAAAAAGTGTGAGCGAGCTTCCTATAAACAGCATGTCCCAATGTACCATCAACCTTCCTTCTGACCAACACATCAAGGAAGGGAAAGTAGCCTTTCTTTTCCACCTCCATACTGAACTGAATATTCAGGTGGATTGAATTTAGGTGTTCCAAAAAACCGTTTAAATTCTCACTGTCGTGAGGCTAAACGACAGAAGTGTCGTCTAGATATCTGAAAAAACACGCGGGTTTCAGGGTCGCTGACTCTAAAGCACGTTCCTCGAAATCCTCCATAAACAAATTGGACACAATAGGTGACAACGGGCTTCCCATTGCAACTCCATCTTTTTCCACCTACTTTTTATTCAATGATCAGTACTACGAACAAACTATATACGGCGTATATCAAATGATTATTGATGTGTAAATGTAGATCTAGTGCTACTGAGGTACCAGGTGACGACCAAGGCTAAGACACCTATATTAGTTCGAGGTGTAGCATACAAGGGCAGCAATGCAACCGCTGATTCTGGAGCCCATTAGATCATACAGATGGCAATACTGTCGTGGGATGTTTTATTTAACGCCTGCTCGGCCTGTTCGTGTAGTTTTGCTGGAGTTGTGGATTGAAGAGTATTACGTGTCAATTGTTGTCCACTCCTATCCCACAGTGCTTGATTGCAGATAGGTCCGGAGCTCCTGTTGGCCAGGGAAATAGCTGCACGTCTTGCAGACCACGCAGTGTTTGAGCGAGCATTATCATATTGGAACAACACATTAGCTTGTAATAACGGATCTTACAACATTTTGTTCGTAGCGAGCGGTAGTCAGCGTTCACTCCGCAAACACCAAAAGTGAACGAGAGTTGGAGCTTAATGGCCGTAGACCATAAGGCCTGGGATACGGCTAGTGTGTCTTGGACGAATGACTCTACGAGACAGTGTTCGCCAGGTCGGCATCGCACGCGCAAATGACCATCACTTGCGTGCAAGCAGAATCTGCTTTCGTCTTTCAAGTGATCCTGAAATGGCACTGGTCGAGCCGAGCACATCGATGGTGTGGCGTTAATGGAAGACTGCTAGTAACCGGTTGGCCACAGTTCGTGTTGACACTTCAATAGACTTGCGCATAATAGTTCGCGTTCGGGAGCGCTCACTTTAGTTCGCGGCTCCCAGTGACGGCTGAGCGGCGTGGTCTGCGCGTGCAGCTGGTGGGGAAAGTTCCCCACCTAGCTGCTTCATGCGCTTGCTGCTTGAGCCGCTTACGATATCACGCAAACCAAAAGAAACAGTCTGTGGATAATTTCTCGCGTTTAACTTTAGAGTTATCTCTATATCTTGGCATTATGGACTTTATTCGTCAGATATTGCAGAGTGCAGAACACAACAAAATAGAAATTTTGTAGCACTGAACTATGTAATCTAGCAGGCAGACGCTCACCTCGAAATGACTCATCAGCAGAAGGCAAACGCGTGATTTTCAATTCTGCTGCGCGCCCTCACGCTATTGCCCGTCGGTGTTCGGAAAATAATCCAACGAACTATGAAGCGAGATACGTTTGGCATAATTGTCTGCTGCTCCTAGTTCGTCCGCTGCTCCTAGTTCGTCCGCTCCTAGTTCGTCCGCTCCTTTTGGCTTTTGCTACCGCTACTAAAAGAGCTCTTTTTTATGACAGCTTTTTTATATAATGAATCAGTGTTGCCAAAGCGTGTGCTATTACCCGTATTTTTGGGCAATTTGACATCAAATACTTAGGCAAATAAACCAGTTATTTACACGAATGGGTGATACAATGGTATTCAACTACTTTACATACAGAGTACTCGTAGTACTTTATTTTTAAAATAGATTTCTTGTGGCAGTGAACTATGAAACTACAGCTGAGCTGCATCTCAGCTCGAAATGAAGGTAACTGGAAGAAGGGAATCACGTGATTCTGCGCGCCCTCGCGTCCTCTCGCTGTTCCCCGTCAGTCTTCGGAAAAGGAGCGGACGAACCTTAGAGTCGTTCGCGAACTACACAAGACTACACTTCAAGGCTCACAAACCCACTTACCTGCTCTATGGTAGCTGTATGTTGCGCCACTGCTGGATGTCCACTAGTAAGGCCACAGTTTGAACCTTTTCAAACTCGTTTATTTGACTGCTTCCCACGTTGAAATCACACCGAGCCGTATGACTATTTTCATTCCCTATTATAGGGCACACACAGATGGCGCTCTGGTAGCTACGCCATTACGCTACATGTTGGTTGACGCCGTTGGAGCCATTACCAGTACATCTGCCCTCATCGGATCAAAATCGACTGTCGCTTTTCCTGGATCACTAATGTTTTACACAGCAGTGTAACTGAATGAAGTTGTCCAGAAAGATTTTTAGATTAGTTGCGAACAGTTATGGTTAGGTGACATGGCTCACTGATGTGAATCTTCATATTTTCATGGCGTATATCTTGGTACATAAAATTGTGGGAATTCGGCCGTAACCAAAACGCCACAACTGGCGGCGGTGTGGTATGTCTGTGACTATGACTTTCCAGCAAGCATGCGCACTGGCTCGCCCCACGGTATATAAGGGTGGACGGCAGCGCTTTGCCGCCAGTCTTCAGACTCGATCCGAGGATGGCTGGACGGTTTGCAGCCGAAATATCAGCAGAAGAAAGTATTTGGTTACGGCTGAATTCCCGCAATTTTGTGTACCAACATGCCTCACTGTCGTTCACAACAATTCTGTCGCATTTTGAAGTATGAAGTCCATGAATAGCTTCAAATGGTCTCCAAGTAGTCGAACAAAACTACTGTATTTGCAGTCAATGATCAGTTGTGTTGGAACAGAGTACTCAGTCCCTCCCATGTAGAAAAAGTCCACACCTTTATGGAGCCACTATCAGCCACTATCACGTCTTAAGTCCGTGGCTTCAGGGCGTCTGCGCCACACTCGAACACTACATCTACATGGAATACTCTGCAAATCACATTTAAGTGCCTAGCATAACATCCTACCAACTCTGGGACTCATCTGGCCAAGCCACAGTTTTCCAGTGGTCTAGAGAACAAACGATATGGTTACGAGTCCAAGAGAGGCGCTGTAGACGATATGGTGTTGTAAGCAAGTGACCTCGAGTCGGTCGTCAGCAGATATAGTCCATTAAAGCCAAACTGCTCCACACTGTTCTAACAGAAACGTCCCTCATTGACTACTGTGCGTATTTCTGGCAGTGCTAGCGCCGGCCACTGCGCTGTCCCTGATAAAGAGTTATGACTCCCTTTTGGTAGCCTCGACACGCCCTTGACAATGTAGATTTCAGAATACTAAATTCCGTAAGGATTTGCGAAATGGAATGTTCCATGCATGTAGCGCCAACTACCATTTTGCATGCATATTCTATTAATTCGCTTGGTGTGGGAATAATGAAATGTTCACATGTTTGTAAATCTAATGGACGTAACTTCTGGGGTTATCAGTCCGTAGGCTTACAAACTATTTAAACTAGCGTACACCAGGAACAACATACACAAGGACTATAGTAACGAGAGTGATGCCTCACTGAGAATGACCATCCACGTTAGAGTCATCAGAGTCAGGTACTGTTACCCTCCTCCCATCCCTCCAAACTAGTAAAATGGCACACCACTCATCCCTTTCCCTGAACAAAAGGGTTGACATCGAACATGAATCTCAACTTAATAGGACAATAGCGAAAGATTGACTGATAACATCAGACATGAAATTACACTTAATAAGAGTTAAGATTACCTGACATAGTCGGGTTTGGAGGCGATCGGATCGTTTAATAGTTTTCAAAATGAAATGCCAAGATCGCACATTAATAATTTATTCAATGACGACCGCTTTCGGTGAACTGTGTCACCATCATTTGGTCACATATATATTACAAGCTGCTCATCTAGTTAAAAAATGGGGTATAAAATAACAAGTGCAGCATTGCACTTAGTCACTATATAAAAAATACACAAGTTAAAAACATGTCCGGACACTTGCCACGCCGGACTCTTGCCACACTTTTACCTGCTCCGAAGTGTCGGGTGCCGCTGTCTCCTCCTCCCCCCCCCCCCCACACCCCAAGCCACCCGGCCCCATAACTCCGTGGACGGTGTCCCGACATATGCACACTGGTCGCTTCCGGATTTCGTAGTACGACCGTCAGTATGGAAGTTATTACAACGGCCAAGGGCAGACCTTTTTCCTACTACAATGGTTACGCGATAATAAGGTATGGATATGCTTACTCCGAAAACAGGATCATTGCAAGGGAAAGCTGCTTTCGAAGAACGGAGACGTATTGAACGTAGAGGACACCTGTGAGGACCACCTAACGATGCAACCTTTATTAATTATAAAAATAAAAAGAGTGTATCAGACCTCAGTATCCTTAAATAACTTACCGATGAAGCTAACTGGTCACAGTTCGGTTTACTAGCGTTTAGTCAATACGCTGTGAAATATGAGTCAACGAAGCAAATACATTAAACATCACACAAATGAACTCCTGCAACCAGAACTTATAGTTAAATCTACCGCTTTTCAACAATTTGCAATTTCCTATTTAGGTAAAAGCTCCTACAGTTGACACGTTAAGAGAACTTTTTTCTACCTTCTAATATTATGGCCATACCGTCAAAGATTGTGAGCTCTATAATTATTCCTGTAACTTCAGAACCGCAATTAGCTCCTAAAAATATCATTTTTGTTGAACTGATAAGGTACACTTTAGGTTTTTGAAAAGGATCTGAACTTTAGAATTGCACCTAAAATACACACCCTAAAACAGATCTGCTCTTAAGATTGACAAGTTCGGCAGCTATAGTGTTGAAATAATTCCCATATCTCCAAAATTAGACAAGGATAGAAATAACTTTACATTAGACGTAGATCTCATGAAGTACATTTAGATGTAGTCCTTAAAAATTAAAGTTTCTCGCCGTGTTGTTGATTATCTTTAATCAGGCCAGTAAAAGCTATGGAAACAAGGCAAGGAGCTTACTATTCAAAAATAATTGTTACAAAAGAATATCATAAACAAATGTATTAGACGTATTTTTCTTATGCATTAGAAACTTTTGAAAACATAGTTTATCATTTCGTCTGCAACATCACTTATTTGATAGGGTGATTTGCTTTGCATCACCAAGGGTATTTACTTTTATGTTATGTTTGCAGCAGTTCTCATTTCGAATTGTGGAATATTTACTTCGTCTTATGTGATGAAAGAATTTCTGAAAACTGCATTTAATAACTCCGCTTTAGTGGCACTGTGTTCAGTAACATTACCGTCCCTATCGTGCATTAAAGGCATTCACTTAGTTTTCCCACTGCTGTAGATAACACAGGACCATAATCTCGTTGGATTTTCCGCCACACAAAAAGTTTCGTTGTGAAAAATATCAAACTAATGTCGCATTGAGGCCGCGCTAAATTTCGAGCTTCAGTAAAACGTCGGCGGTCTTGGGGATTTTGAATTTGTCTAAATTTTCTGCAAAAGCTTTTTGTTCTGTTTTATGTTCCATGGGGGACCAGTTCAGTCTCTTATTAATTTGGTAGGAATCCCTTCAATGCAGTTGATACTATTTCTTTGAAAGTAAGCCACATATGGTCTTCACTTATATAGTAATGGAGACTGTCTCCTAGGAAGATGTCAACCGAATTTTTATCTTTTTTTTCCTTTTTTAATAGACGTATTTAGCGTTTAGTTTTGGTGAATATCTTTGTTACAGATTTGAGCTTGCTACAATTGTGGGTTCACTTATCCCTGTGTCTGTCGTGATGCTCAGGAGTATTTGTGACTAAGAGCTCAAGTGTGTTTCCAGAACCATTTACAATTTTAATGGGCTCGTGAACTAATTGCTCAAAATAATTTTTAAAAATGCATTTAGAACAATATCGGACGATGTATCTGCCACCCTGTCAAACGTGTATTTTTGTCAACATACGGATGGTAGATTTAAGTCACCGCCAACTATAATTGTATGAGTAGTGTACCTATTTGTGTTGAGACTCAAGTTTTCTATGAACTGTTCAGCGGCTGCATCATGAGAGTGCTGGGATCGGTAAATTAAAATGTTCAAATGTTTGGTAAGCTTAAGGGACTTAACTGCGGGGTCATCAGTCCTTAAACTTACAAACTACTTATGAGCTAGCCGGCCGCGGTGGACGAGGGGACTGAGGCGCTCCAGTCACGGTCTGCGCGGCCACTACGGTCGGATGTTCGAATTCCCCCTCGGGCATGGATATTTGTGCCGTCCTTAGTATTAGCACAGAGTAACACATATATTTGTCTGTGATATTAACTAGTTTATAAGCAGTTTGTAAGTTTAGGAACTGATGACCCCGTAGTAAAGTCCCATAAGCTATACAAACATAAAAAACTATTTATGAGCTACCTTATACTAAAGACGACACAAACATCCACGCCCGATGGGGGATTCGAACCCCCGACGGGGAACGGCCTCGCGCATCGCAGCATAGCGCCTCAATGCGCTTGGTCGCTCCGCCGCGGCAGTTACTAATTTATTCCGGTAGTTGAATGTAACATCTGCTCACACTGACTGACAGGAACTATCGACTTCAGTTTCGCTTGTGAGCTAGTACCCATATTATAACATGCTTTTTGTTTCTTTTGTAGTGCAGATCATAGGAATTATGGCATTTTCATTAAAAAAAACTAGGGTGTTTCCTCTGCTACTCAGCTAAACAATGTAGAACAACAGTGTACTTTACAAGCATAGCATTCTATATTCCTTCATTTCTTTATTTCAAATTTGTATGTCGATTTTAGGTGATCTGCCAAACAGATGCTCTTATCTATATTTTGTAAACGTATTTTCTGTCATTGATTTGAACATTGCCCCAATTAACTTTATTAACTAATATTTCGCCGCAAAAGAGTAAATTTATGAAGTGCCTCGTTCATCTTTCCTCCTTTTTTCTCTCCGGTTCGAGTAGCGATCCGGCACGATTTTTTTAACGTATGTCAACATTAGATGGTACTACAGAGGCTGATTCATATTCGAAAGTACGAATACATTTCTTGTATTTTATTCGACGTCTGTAGTTAATATGATAATCACGAAATCGAAATAATGATACAATGCGACCGCTTCGGCTTCAACGACAGAGTTGAAAATTTATGTTGGACCAAGATTCGAACCCGGATTTCCCGCTACGGACCAGTGGTCTCCTTAACTAATTAGGCTACCCAGATACGCTTCCCTTCCAACCCAAATTCTCAAATTCTAGCCCCCTGCCGCGGTGGAGTAGCCGAGCGGTCTAAAGCGTCTCGCTGCGGAGCGCGCGGTTACTCGCCGTGGAGGTTCGAGTCCTCCCTGGGGCATGGGTGTGTGTGTTGTCCTTAGGTTAGTTTACCTAGTTACTCGCGGTTACTCGCCGTGGAGGTTGGAGTCCTCCCTGGGGCATGGGTGTGTGTGTTGTCCTTAGGTTAGTTTACCTAGGTTTAAGTAGTTTGTAAGCTACGGACTGATGACCACGCAGTTTGGTCCGATAGATTTACAAACATTTGAACATTTGATCTAGCCCCCTGCCCACTGCTCCTCTTGCTCGCAGCCTATACTGGATTCTCACAAGGAATCGATCGTTTGAATGCGTCCGCATTGAAATTGTCATTGCCTACTGTGGGCATATTTACAATTATTGATATGATGTCTGTTCTTTTCGGGCACGTAGATGACCTTGATACCATATTTTCACATTTGGAAAAACCTATAATTTTTGTAACTTCAGTCAAAGCCTGCAGCATGTGAAAATAGAACGTTATTATTTAGAAATTGAATATGAAAATGTACAAAACTTTTCTTACAGGACTTGCTGGAGGCAAATAATGAAAAAGGTGTAACAAGGTACAAAACTTTTTGTAACTAGATTCCATTTTGTGCCAGCCCACCACAGAATTATAATGAAATAAAAGGTTTCCGCTTGGTAGGCGATGTGAGATGTTTCTTTTATTAAACTTCAGAACATATCGATTTCGTCCCTATGATGGGACATCATCAGTGCTGTTAAAAAAAAAGGTACCTTGGTCAGACATTGAAATTAAAATAAAATTACATACACCAAGAATGTTACAATTATATAATGGAATTACATACCAGAATTGCAAGTCATGATGACCTAAGTGCTCTGTTTAAAACATTTTTATCAGTCATGTCATAAAAAACATTTAAAAGGTCTTGCCGGTACAAGTCACAAGAATAAAATCAGGTAGCTGCTTACGTACACCTACGCAGCTTAGCATGTAGGTAGCTGGTGCCTGGCGCCCTCTTTGTTTAAAATCAATTACATTACAACATTCTTTTAAAGAAAATGAGTTAAATCATATTAAACGCTTAAAAAGATAAAAATGGCGATCCTAGGTGAATTAGAGTTTAACAAATAATATCATCATGACTTGCAATTCTGGTATGTAATTCCATTATATAATTGTAACATTCTTGGTGTATGTAATTTTATTTTAATTTCAATGTCTGATCAAGGAACCTTTTTTTTAACAGCACTGATGATGTCCCATCATAGGGACGAAATCGATATGTTTTGAAGTTTAATAAAAGAAACATCTTACGTCGCCTACCAAGCGGAAACCTTTTATTTCAATGTACAAAACTCCTACCACGCACTGTTGCCTATGTTTAATGTTCACCGAAAGTCAGCAACTGAAATGAATTACTTATCATAATTTTTTATATTTTTTAAATATGCTCCGTTAAGTTTATAGCTAGATACTGTAATAGGGCGTTTGCTCGCTTTGTTCTCTATCAGCCAGGCAGAAACGTGTGCGTGACGCAGCGCTGACGTGGCAGCGATAACAGAAGCTCGTCACAACAGTTCCGACTGCTGACAGCGACGCCGGAAGGAAGGACCAGCAACTGCCAGCCACGTTTCCTCTCAGTACGTCGCGTTCATATTCTCAGCTGACTGAGTGGCTGCCAACGATGCTAGCACAAGTAATTATTGGTATAGAAGCTGTCACATCCTTTTGGTGACTAATTTTGTAGCACTTTTGTTCAGATATTAATTCCGTTATTATTGCTCCAAACCTTGTAGAGACATGGAAAAAATGTAAGCATTCATTGGAATCTGCCTGTCATTGTAAAATTTGGCATCACTTGTAATTTGTGTTTCCATTACAGCTATTAACTGAAATATGGCAGTTGATTCAAAAATGTTCAAATGTTTGTAGAGCTTATGGGACTTAACTACGGGGTCATCAGTCTCTAAACTTACAAACTACTTACGAACTAGCTAGTACTAAAGACGGCACAAATATCCATGCCCGAGGGAGGGGATTCGAACCCCCGCCCGTAGTGGCCGTACAGAACGTGACTGACGCGCCGCAGACCGCTCGGGCACTGCGGCCGACGGCAGTTGATTCAATCGTTAAAATCCATACAAGGTATGTGCTCACCAACTTCTTTCTTTCTCTATAGCCATGTTCCCGCACATGCAGGGTCGTCTGTTAATCGGATTTGATATCTTAATATTTAGGGGGTGGCCGGATGCCCTTCCTGTTGCCACCCCATGCACTCCGGGAGGAAATGTGTACCCCAAATGTCTGTGTATAGTGTTATGTGTGTGAAAAATGTAAAGTGTTACGAAATGTTTGCGAATTGTGTACTAAGGCGGGAATTGGGGACCAGCCCGGTTTTCAAATGTTCAAATGTTTGTATAGTCTATGAGACTTAACTACGGGGTCATCAGTCCCTAAACTTACAAACTACTTATCAACTACTTACGGACGGCACAAATATCCATGCCCGAGGGGGGATTCGAACCCCCAACCGTAGTGGCCGTGCAGACCGTGACTGGAGCGCCTCAGCCTCCTCGGCCACCGCGGCCGGCACGGTTTTCACCTAGGGGAATGTGGAAAACCGCCTAAAAACAACATCCAGGCTGGCCGGCACTCCGACCCCCTTCATTAATCCGCCGGGTGGATTCGAACCGGGACTGGTACGCCTCCCCGTCTCGGAAAGCGGTGCGTTAACACTCCGAGTGCCAATCACGTCAATTGACGGGATACGGCAATTTCTGTAGAATGCCAATCACGTCATTTAACGTGATCTTTGTTTTCGTGCTTTTAAAATCAGAATCAAGTTTATTGACGGGCTATATCTACCTTAAATACCTTACTTGGTAAACCTAGTGTCTAAACCAGCCTATAGATCTTTTATTTAGTTTCTAAATCGTCCGGCTGGCCGCATTCATTGTATGAAACGGGGCAGGTAGAAAGTGGTGTCCGCTCACTCAGTAGGTAAATCAACGGACATGGCTTCACGTAAATTATTCTCCCCGAAAGTACTGAGAGGTGACTATGACGGAGGGGTGACACAGCAACATATCGCAGTGACTCTACAGACTGTTTGTGAAGTAGAGAAGTTTTTAGTGGGGCCCTTGGCGTCGGAGTTGTATGTGATTTAGATGCTCTGTGTTCAGTTCTGGATTTATTTCAAAAATCAGACAATTCTTTACGCCAGATTGAAGATAAAGAAACTAAGTGCAGCTGGGGTTACTCCTGCAAGCAGAATGTCTGGCACTCTGAGGGATGGAATGGTTTACATGGCCGGCAGTCAAAGTGTTAAACCACATGACTAACCGAGCGGGTATGTGATCACCGAGGTAAAATATTAAAATCCATCCAAGTTTAGAGCGAGATAATGCAAGAGGGCGTTTGCTCGCTTTGTTCTCTGGCAGCCAGGCACAAGGCGTGTGAGTGACGCAGCGCTAACGTCCCGCTGACGTGGCAGAAACTCGTCAGGACAGTTCCGACTGCTGACAGCGATGCCGGAAGTAAGCTACTGCCTGCCTCGTTTCCTCTCAATGCGTGGCACTCATATTGTGAGCTGTCTGTCTGGTTGCAGCACGACATTGCTTGAGTGGCTGCCAGCGTCGTTAGCAGCAGTAATTATTGGCATAGAAGCTGTACATCCTTTTGGTGACAAATTTTATAACACTTTTGTTCAGTTAGTAATTTGGTTATTATTGCTTGTAGAGACACGAAAAATTCAAGCATTCATTGGAATCTGCCTACCATTGTAAAATTTCGCATCATTTGTAATTTGTTGTTTCCATTACAACTATTAATTGAAATCTGGCAGTTGATACAACATTAAGATCCATACAAGGTATGTGCTCACCGACGTAAAATATTAAAATCAATAATGAAACTTTGTACCAGGAAGTTTCATAAGAATCCATACCTATACGGCCGTTCGCTGTCCGGGGTTCGAGTACCCCCTCGAGCATGGGTGTTTGTGTTATCCTTAGGTTAGTTTATCTTACTTTAAGTAGTTTGTAAGCTACGGACTAACAATCCAGCAGTTGAGTCCGATAGATTTATAAACATCTGAACATACCTACACAGAACTTGAACATTAGTCGCTGACACGACCGCCACGGCGGAGCCGCCGACTGCGTTGAGGCGCTATACTACGATGCGCGAGGTCGTTACCCGTCGGGGGTTCGAATTCCCCCCTCGGGCATGGATATTTGTGTCGTCTTTAGTATAAGGTAATTCATAAGTAGTTTGCAAGTTTACGGACTGATGACCCCGCAGTTAAGTCCCTCAATCTCAACAAACATTTGAACGTTGCTGACACCACCTATCATGTCCCCTTTATGTGGGTCGCGGACGCTGCAGAACAGGTCAAATTCCATCGATGAAACCACGGACATTCGCTTAGCTGACGCGTTGCAACACCTCAACAGATAATGACCCAACTGCAGTGACGTTTCTCCGTGGCTTTTACCCATATTTGCAGGACACCCACGAAGCTGTTGACACTTTCGTTTAAGTACCCTCTAAACGATTTCACTACACTTACCGCATCTTCCCTCCAGACAAATC
This sequence comes from Locusta migratoria, assembly GCA_026315105.1. Classification (NCBI taxonomy): domain Eukaryota; kingdom Metazoa; phylum Arthropoda; class Insecta; order Orthoptera; family Acrididae; genus Locusta; species Locusta migratoria. The sequence goes on from CM048755.1 coordinate 385,213,767, forward strand.
TAAGAAAACTAAACGCTGAACCACGAAGCATTTATGTAGGTTAGTCACAAATTTATATTCATACAGGCATCGATGGAAAACCGCAAAACTGTAACCTTGGCTGGCGATGAATGTATGTGCGACATTGCAGTGCAGTTACACCGTCCAGCCTGTCCGCCTCCCTAGACCGCCGGGTGGAGTAGCTGAGCGGTGTAAGGCGCCCCGCTGCGGAGCGCGCGGTTGATCGCCGCCGGAGGTTCGAGTCCTCCCTGGGGCATGGGAGAGTGTATTGTCCTTAGGTTAGTTTACCCTAGGTTAAGTAGTTTGTAAGCTACGGACTGATGACCACGCAGTTTGCCCGGCACCGTGGCTCAGCGCGCCCGGTCAGAGGGCTGAACACCTCTCTGTAATAAAAAAGCTGAGCCAAAAACTCATCGAACGATAACGAACAAAAAGGATCAACGATCGCATGAACTGAACTACCCATGGACAAAAAAAAAAATAAATAAATAAATAAATAAATAAATAAATAAATAATAGTCCTGTAGACAGCATGACGGGTTGTCACGCAGTGGGCCCGGGTTCGATTTCCGATTGGGTAGGAGACTTTCTACATGCAGCGACTGGGTGTTGTGTCGTCATCTTCGTCATTCCATCGTCATCGACGCCCAAGTCAGCCGGGTGGCGTCACCAAAAAGAAGCACCAGGAGGCCGAACACTTTCGCAGATGGGGTCTAACGGCCGGAAATACCACACGATCATCGTCATCACAGTGAAAAAGGGCATGCAGATATAAAGTCTTCGCGAATGTCATTACGTATACTCAAGTGGAGAGTTGTTATGCCTCGCCGACAGGCTTCTGTAGAATATTCTTAAATGTCACCATTTGAGAGAGGACGTGCAGATGGGATCAAAGAAGTGGGTTAGAATAATTGGAAAGATTAAAGAACGTGAAGGCCGAGCAATCATCCAAGAAGCAGCAGGAGCATCGGATTCATCAGTGAATTAATCCGACATGCAACTGGTACTTCAATGAGCACAAGGTCCATTAGTAGCAGGCTCAAAGAAAGATGCCACCTGCGGCGACCAACGTGCTTGTTTTCTGCGGTATCAGGAACATTCGAACTAGAGTCTCACTGCCTGCAGTAGACTTGTGAGTCTAGATATCCTGCGAATACGTGCCTGGAGACGGAGCGGACAGTTGTGGGGTATCAACCTGACTGTCGCCTGCCCTAGGGTCCGACAGTCGGGTGAGATGATGAGATGATACTGCTTCATTCCATAGCACAGAGGTGCCCCACGCGCGGGGGGGGGGGTCCATGACGCAACTTCGTCATTGAAATTTCTGGGGGGGGTTAAAAAATTTGTACTTTTGGACAGCCTGAGGGGGGGGGGGGTTATAAAACAATTTACGAAACGTGACATAAAAGATGTTTAATTTCAATATTAAATGGCAAAACAGGACCTAATATCCCGGGTATGGGGGAAGGGGTTGGTCGCAGTTTCGGGGGGGGGGGGGGAGTCACTGGCCAATGGGGTGGAGGATGGGAACCTGTGCCATAGCAGCACACCTTTGGTTATCACCCGCGTTGCCCTTACAGCACAGCGGTACCTCCAAGGTTTTCTACGCACAGCTTCGTTAACCTTCATGGAAACGCATCCTTGGCTTGCATTTCAGCAAAATAATGTCCACTCACACAAGGCGAGACAGCTTCTGCTCATTCGCTAATGACCACGCTGTCGACGGATCGTCAAACCCTATCTTCCCTCCTTCCGTCCTGCACAAGGCGAGAGCTTCTTCCGCCTTGGCCAGCAAGGGCGCCGCATTTCTCCTCCAATAAAGAACGTTTGGATCATTATGGGTAGGGCTGTCCAACCAACTTAAGGTCTAATGGCCTATTGAATTTGATACGATATCCCTCAGGAAGGCATCCTACAGCTCTAACGATCAGTGCCTAGCTGGTATAATGGCCACCGGTGGACTTTTCCTTGAACTCATGACGCTTACTGTGTAAGTGAATAATGTTAATAACAGGGTTGTGTTGATCGGTTGGGCTAAGAGGACTAAACTGCTAAGGTTATTTACAACTTTAGGTTAAACCGCAATGCCAGAAATTACTATTGTGACCGAATGAAACAAGAATATTTGCAACATTGCGCCCCATTTGCAACACATTCTTTATTACCAGTAAGTCTATGAATAGTTTGCTGTAATCTTTGCTTCAGAAAATTCTATTTCTGTTTACATCAATTACTCTTCTCAGAAATTGGCGTCGTACTAACTAAAAATAATACCTCATACAATAACGACAAAGTTGACTTATTTCTAGGTTTACTGAAATGTAATGCAGTGGTTAGAAAATGTGATGCTCACACAGTTCCGCTTCGAGAAAATTTGCGTTGCGAGTGCCCACGGTCTGTTCGGTGATCATAACTCCAGAGTGTGGATATGCTCTTAAGTGACGAAATATTTGTCTTTCAACTAAAACGAAGGGATGCACAATGAAACCATTTTCACACACGCTCCAAGACAACCTGAATGCATATGGAAACATACCACTAGAAACGAGATGACGAATTAGTAATATCCGCCACAAAACTAAACGGTTTCAAATAACTTAATGAACCAACGAAGGAAGTTGAAAACTCTTGTTACCGATCTGCAGAAATTTCACAGACAGGACCTACGAAAGTTAAAAGCTATTACGTATTCTACAACTCTGACAATCAATTTCCGTGATTAGTGCTCTAAGATTAACGTAGATGAACAATGAACAACAGTTACCTTACTGTCCTTCGAAATAGTCACTTATCACAACTACGCATCTCTAAGCTCTGGGGTATATGTTCTGGAAATTTTTCACGAAGTCTTCCTTTGGAATGGTGTTCAAAAGCGTCATCAAGTTTCGTTAGGTTTCAGGAATGTCGTCAAATCTCTTTCCTTTCTAAGTGTGTTTGAGCCGAGGGAACAGGAAGAAGTCTGGAGGATTGAGAGTGTGGTGGATGTCCAAGTTGCACGACAACGCTCGCCCACACACTACCGATATCGTCAAACAGGTCCTGCAAAAAATGACGTTGGTGCAACTTGAATATCCACCATACTCGCCGGATCTCACAAGGAAAGTACTTGGGCTCCAACAAACATATCTGTATGAACGTTTGCTTACAGCATCTCTACGTACACCTCAGTGTGCTGGTGGGTGTCGATTTTATGCAGAACTTTGCAATCATGCTCTAGATAGCACTGTAGATGTAATTGTAGACGCCATACGTAATGCAGATATCTTAACTATAACTTATGTAATAATCATCGTACATGTTCTCTAGCGTATTGTCATCAAAAGCCGTGATGATAGTTGCAATTTCAACCTTCTTCTCGGAAGACTGTTGGTATTCACTGCCACTGATTCCATCGCCTCTTCCCGCACTTACCGTAGCACTACCGCTAGCAATAGTTGTTCGTCATTATCATCCCTATTATCATCATTATGTGTTAGTGTTACAACGGTATCTAACTTATGCTCATTTTTCTGTACCATAACAGATACGAGAAGGCATGCGAATGATTCATCTTCTACACTAATACCATCTTCACGAAGAAGGGTTCTTCGTAACTTCACCTCAACCAATCGCAATACATTAGCAGGATTGATTGCCAATCGCCGCCCCATCTAACGCTTCACCACACAAATAACGTCACAAAACGCGACTTCGGAGGCACACTGCACCGACCCTACTGGCGAACCGACAGGTCAAAGTGCAATGCGGCATCACAGAATAAAGAGTATACAGAAAGGAAACTCCCGCTGCAGTCTGTCGTCCAAAATTTAGTGCGCATGCGCGGAATCGGCCATCTTGAAAACCAGTAAACGTGTGATCACTCCCTACTCTGTGGCGTGGTAATGCGCCGTCTTTGTTTGTTAATTGTGTATTTTAACAGCCTGAATCGCATAAAAGTCAACAAGTATTTGGTACAGTGCAGTGAAAAGAAAGAAGTGTGTGTCAGTAGTTGGAGCTGTTCCGTTTTTATTATGAGCAGCAATAAAAGAAAAGGCGGCCGATGGTGTTCAGCACCTAATTGCCGCAATAATTCTAATACAAATAAGGATATAAGTTTCTTCACCTTCCCAAAAGATACTGAGCCGTAAGTGAACGTCGCTATATGTGTAGTGAAAGTTAAACGTTATCAGTTTAGAATGAGAGCAATGTGTGCATAATTATTAAAAGTAGCCTTGCTTCTTCTCTTGACGATAACTCTCGCTGTTGCTGTTGCTGCAGCAGTCCAACAGCATCGAAATGTTGAAGTACATTTATATTTCATAAGTTTAACGTTGCAGGGAATAATTTAAAATGAATGACAAAGAATAGTGCGTAAGTAGGCAGGTAAACTTTTACTTGCGGCATTGGAGGCGTAGTGTGCTAATGTTGGCAACGAATGCTCTTCTGATACTCAAACAAATAGATTAAGGGGAATAATTATTTTATGCTGTTTCTGCTCTGTGGTTGACAGATTCCTCTATATGCCCTTTTCCGATCAGTAAATTAATGATACTCCTAATGTAAATACAACTTTTATATATTCCCAGACGTCATTAGTTCTGTGTAATCACGTTGTACTGCTAAGTCTGACTCAATAATTTGTGCAAATTTATTCGTGTCTAATAAAACCTGGCAGTTGTAAAGTCACTTTCTTGTTTATAATCATAACTCTACGTTATTTGGGATTTTTCTAGAGATAAGTACCAAATAAAACAATCATCGATTCCACCGTACATTTTCGTAGTTGTATTAAAATTTAGGCCTATTTTTGTTGGATTACAATTAGGTGCAAGAAGAGGGCGCAAAATAGATAAGAGTACAATGAAAAGCCGTTTCCTTTCGTAAAAGTCGGTGAGATTAGCTGCAGTTCGTAAAAAGTCCATTTCCAGCCAAAGTACAAAGTGGCTATAGTTCCGCGTTTACTGTTTTTCAATATGGCGTCGAGCGCAACGCTTGGTAACCTACACATCAAAGGCGCCGCCCCCAGCTTTCCCTTCTGTATGCTCCCTATTCTGTGGCGGCATGGCACACGCAGAGGCCTCTAACGGACGAGTGCAGAGTTTTGCAGATGCGGGAGTGTCACTAGTGCAATAAGGGACCTTTACATTATCTCTCATACGATTTCGGTGTATATGTGTTTGTACGAGCCCAAGTACACTCCTTTGCCAGTTCTTCAGACTTCTTCCTATTCGCTCGACTCAAACTCGCTTTGAAAGGAAAGTGATTTAACGATATTCCTGATATCCAACGAAACAAAGCTTTTGAACATCATCCCAAAGGAGTACGTCATGCAAAGTTTCTAGGAAATGTATCACAGAGCTCAGCGGGGCATAGGAGGTGACTATTTCGAAGGACAGTAAGGTTACTGTAGTTCAAAGTTCATCTGCATTAATGTTACAGGACTATTCACCGAACTTCGTCAGAGTTTGCAATTGTCACGGGAGCAGTTCGTGGCATCGGAAAGGAATGAAAATAACAAATGTAAAAAATTAATATGACGAGACATTCCGATATCTTCCGCGACAAAAAATTTTGTGGCCAATTATCGTTATCGCAGGCGATAAAAATTGTCGCCTTTGTGCGCGCGCCGGCGAAGTACAACTCACCGACGAATGACGTCCTCCAGGGTGCGACTTCTGGCTGGGTTCATGCTCGCGGTGAAGGGCAACGCGGCCGGCGATCCTCGGTGTCTGCAAGCAACTGACGCACTTAGCGACCAGTAGCGGGCCACGGGGAGGGGGGCCGCCGTGGAGGGGAGGCAGCCCTTCCTCTAAAATGCTCGCTTGCTTCATTTTCGTACGATAAGTCGCGCGCCTGCGCCTTCCGCTCACGGCTACTTACCTCTCGTTTCCCTTCTGCGATAACAAACTGCATCGTTACCCTTGTTCAGAAACGCAGAGTCTGTGGATTCCTCAGGCTCAAACAAGCGACAGAAACAGCAGAATCTGGGCTCGTCTCCTCCAAATAAACTGAAAGTAGCTGCTCAACGTCCCGTCGACAACGAAGTATATAGATACTGGACGGGGTCTCGGATTAACCTAGTAAAGAACGGAAATGGGAAGTGGCTTTTCCTTAGGAATCATTCCAGTCTTTCCGGTATTTACTGCATGCCACTTTATGGAATTAACAAAATTGAAATGTTTGTATAGTCTATGGGATTTAACTACGGGGTCATCAGTCCCTAAACTTACAAACTACTTATGAACTACTTAGGAACTAGGACGGCACAAATATCCATGCCCGAGGGGGGATTCGAACCCCCGACCGTAGCGGCCGCGCCTTAGTCCCCCCCCCCCCCCCCCACCTTCTTGCAGTTCTGTTCATTGCGGACGCTGATCGTATTTGTTATTTGTTCGTTCTCGTTCGATGAGGTTTTGGCTCAGCTTTTTTATTACAGAGAGCGTTGAGCCCCCTGACCGGGCGCGTTGAGCCTCGGCGCCCGGCGCCCCTCGGCCACCGCGGCCGGCTCGAATTAACAGAAACCTAAGAGTGAATGTTCGAACGAGAATTTTAGTTCCACCCTTTTTGAATGCGAATCCATTCCACATTTTCTTTTGGTATTTCACACAACGGCTTTCTAGCATTTCACCAGCTCGCAATTAATATTTTCGAATGATTTTTGTGCACATCGTTACATGCCATAGAATCGTGGGAGATTGTTGCCTTTAAACTGAGTTTCAGAGACTCATCTAACAAACAGGAAATATAAGTTGTATATATGTGGCATCTGTTATTTCGGACATGTCCGAAGCTAGCTGTACACCAAGATCAGAAAGACCATTCTCAATGGGACAAGCATTTACATTTTTAAACTTATCTTCGTCTCCAAAAAAGTTATCTGTCAATGTGCTGCTGTCCTTTACTACTCGAGTAGGAAAATCAATAAAAAATGTCAGATTGAAGGAGCCAAGTAAGATTTCCACGTCATTCTTTCTATTACACTCTTTCAGTGACTCAATATTGAAATCACAAATCATTTACTTCCCCCTATCTGGCAGATAGCACAACAATGCATCCAAGTTTTCCAGAAATAACTGGAAGTTTCCTGAAGGGAACTATACACTGCCACAATTATAAGAGAGTCATCATTGAGTTTAAGCTGACAGGCACATGCTGCATTATGTTGCTCTGCAAAAAACTGTTTTGTTTCTAAATTTTGTACACAGTTGATCCGTGGGCTCGTTCTGTTCGAAACCCGCGCTCCGATTTGTGTTTCTCCTCCTGTGGTGGCGCTACCTACGTCGGTGTTACCGTCAACCGCGGGTGGTCTGTGACAGACGCTCCGACCGGCTCCGTCAACGTTCTCCGCTCGGCCGTGGACGCCGAGTTGGTTTTGTGTCTGGCGTCGCCGGCTGTTTTCTGCTTTTAAGTTTGACTTCGCTGTTGCGTTAGTTACGTGTTTTGAAATGTTTCGCCTGCCATGCGAGGACGATCTTTAATTGGTATATTGGGTGTAACGAGTGTAATTTATTTGGCGTTTTGCCCTTCTGCGGCTTGGTTGCCACCCCCAGGCGTAGTCGGAGGTTAGTGTTTGGCCCTTTTCCCTGTCGTCGTCGTTGCTGCCGTCGGCGAGTTGTAGTTTGCAGCCTTCTGTTCGTGTCTTTTCTGAGTGGTCTGGTGACTATCCATATATGTGGCAGTGACGCTAGCCCTCGGCCTTTGAGGAAGTTTGGTTTTAACTGATTTTCGCCTCCTCCCCTATGTCAGCCGTGGCGGTCCTCTCCCTATAAAGGTGCTCAGGTGTTATGATTATTGATTTAGAGATTGTTGTTGTATCACTGTTAAGAAAACTCGTAGCAGAAGCTGTACCTGATGTGCGCAATGTGCTCTGGCCAGTATTTAAAGGACACGGTTCATTTACGCTGTTGGCGTTTGCTTGCATAATTACCGAAGCTAAACTTGTTGGCGCCACTGTTAATAGGGTCTAAGGTTTCTCTCTTTGCATAACGTGCTCTGCCTAGTATTTTAAAAGGTGCTATTTAATTACCCTGCTCATTGTGAAATTTCCAGAACTGACTGGTGTCATAAATATATATATAAAAAATAAAAAATAAAAAAGGGAAAAAGTTTTATATTGTATAAATAGAATCATAACAGACCCATTATTTTAATGTATTCAGAGTTACTGTTTGCATCTTTCAGGCCAGTAGATTGTAACTGTAGTCTTATTTATTGCAAAATGTTCAAATGTTTGTCAATCTTAAGGAACTTAACTGCAGGGTCATCAGTCCTTAAAGTTACACACTACTTATGAACTACCTTATACTAAAGACGGCACAAACATCCATGCCCGAGGGGGGATTCGAGGCCTCGCGCATCGTAGTGTAGCGCCTCAATGCGCTTGGTCACTCCGCCGCAGCTATTTATTGCAAATGGTTATTTATGATATGTAGTGACGTTTCATTCTAAATTGCACAGTGTGCTCTGGCCAAATTGTAACTGTAGTCTAAATTATTGCAAATGTTACGTGGAGAGATTTTATTTTAAATTGCACAGTGTGGTCCGGCCAAAGTCTAGAAGCACGGTTCAGTTACACTGCTGGTGTTTGTATACTTGCCTAAGCAAAGCTTGCAGCGCCCACTGTTAATGTTATCTAGTGTTACTCCCTTGGCTATTCCTTGCTTGATTTTTCTTTTGAAAATGGTATCCTTGTTGTAATATTGTTTTTTTAAATCTCACCTGTTATTTTGTAAAAGCAAATGATTGCGCCCTTCCTCCTTTAAATTTTGAGGATCTCCTTATTGTATTGTGCTGAGCATCTGTATGTTTATCTATTCATGCCAGCTGTTATCTGATGTTAAGCGTGATGGTAAATTTTGCCCTTACTAATAAATTACATTGTCTTGGTATTTTGATGAAAATGTCTATCATTGATACCCAGTATCCGTGTGCTTTTATTAAAGGGAGTAAAATATCGGTTTTCAACAGTGATAGCTTTTGACATATATGGCAACTCCACCTCTTGCTTTATTATCTCTACTTATGTGTGCAGGTAGTTTGTATCCACATTTTCCATACCAGTGACAATGTGATGCTCAGACAGGCTTTGCATATCTATTACATTATTAGATTATATATCATCTACACAAACCAGAAACTCATTTTTTTTTTCAATTTTAGTCCCCCAGTATTCTGATGAAAATGCTAATATTATTTATTTATTTATTATTTTATTTTATTTTATTTATTTTATTTTTTATTTTTTTGTGTTTCGTTGCCGCCGGTTGTCCGAAGTTTTGGTGGCCGAGTAGAGAGAGACTGACACAGGAATATAGGATGCACGCGTGTGCGGGTAAAGAGTCTGAGGTGACCAGCCAGTGGGACAGCAGAAACTAAAACACTAAGCTAGATTAGAAAAAGATATATATTTAGCAGAAATCTTACAATACTTAAATTTGTTAACTGAAGACTACTGGAATGCAGATACATCGTTTAACTAGATAAAGGCCTGCCTACTGATGAGTCCTAGTGCCTGTCCTAATCCCAAATGACCGGTGTAGTCCAGTGGTGGCCACGAGCTGGATTGCAGCAGAGGGCGCTCGTGGCCGACGTCGTAAGAACGCCGCGCCGTGCTTGCATGGCGGCGCGCAGCGAAAGTACGTGGCGAGCACTTCAGACTTGTGTGACACCACACTTTTGTGAGAAACATTTGATGTTTTAACATCTTTAGCACCTGCCTGCCTGAGTTTCTCAGCGGATACTGATCTTATCCTAAAAAAGAAGTAATTCCATAAATTTCAGTGTCCACCTTAAGGCTTTTGCTATAAGCCCAGCCAGTTTCCCCTTCCCTTCCCTTTCCTACTGACAATGCAGGCCATGCCTAGTGAAATCCAACCTACCAAAAGCATCAACAGCAACCAAACCTATGTCTGACAGAGCAGCCACCCTAAGCATCTGATTCAGTCTCCATATTGACCCTCTTGAGCGGTTCAATAGGGTTCTATCCTACCGTACGAAAGCAGGCACCAGTCCATCATTTGTATGGGTCGTTGCATAAGCTATTTTAACCAGTTCACACTCAATACTGTAGCCCTAATCCCTATCAATGCTGTTTCCCACTCCACCCACAATCACAACATGATCCTGTTTTGTGAAACCCTTGCACAAGGAATCTATAACCTTAACACCTGTCTAAGACCCGCACTGGGCTTGAAGAAGTTTGTGACCTGGTACCTGTCACCTAATTTTTCCTGTAAAATCTGGCCTACATATCTTCCATGGCTACTTACTAACAAAAGAACTTTCCTCCTACTTTTTTACTTTTTTTTAAACCGTTGGTTTCCTAGTGAAAGTCTGTTGTTTCTTAAGTATACCCACTTCTAAATGAGCCTGTTCCTCACTTAACTGTGGTAGCAAGGCAAAGCTGTTGCTTGTGAAGCTGTCAGTTACTATATGGTCACTGTTCTCTGCTACCACATCCTACCTCTGTTCCCCCTTCTACCCCCGTAACCTTGTAAGTTCCTCCCTGGCACTACCCAGTTCAGCCTGAAGGGCTCCAATCTTCCCTGCCTGTAAAACTATTTTTCTATCCCTTAAACACAATTTAGAAAATAAAGGAAGAGACTTCTTTTGCTTCCCACATTACCAACCCTCTAAATTCCCCCCAATGAAACCACTTGTCACAATAGCTGCATAGAACCCCAGCACTAACTTTCCTACGGTAGCTCAAACACTGCATTCACGAGTGTCACAAGATTTACTTACGTAATATCGACAATGTAGATTAACTACAAATACAAAGGATTACTAGATAAGTTTAGGACACTAAAAATGTGTAAGCTGTTAGTAAATGAATTTAAAATTGCGGTATAATGCTAAATCTGCACACTCGGTACTACTGTAATATTAGAAACACCTAACAAATTGTTAGATTCCTATTTTTACGATTCTATATTGGGTTAGATTTACCTACAGGTTCGATCATTTTAAATGCATTTGCTATATTTCCAGTGCATGTTACTTTGTTTTAGCGCAGGCCAATATTTGCTGTACATTACATTTGTGGATACTGTAATGCACACATTTAACGCAACTAAAACAGCTGGCCACATCGGCAACACTGGCCTCACCATCTTTTTCAGATTGCAAAAAGTAAAAAAGGTAAAATAAGGTATTATGACTCCTACACTATCCACTATTTTCAACACATTACAATCCATAAAAATCACTGAAGTAAGTTCGCTTTGGATTCGGTGGTGGAGGATTAGCCGTCCAGAGGACGTTTCCGGGGAGCGTCAGATGTATGTTTGTTAATTTTTGGTTTTCAAAGCTTAATTACACATATCATCTTGTGTGGAGGCTCCTTCCGTTTTGATGACAGACACCCCTTATACCAGCTCGAGGAACCTCATGGATCCAGCCGGCTCAAGTCCAGAAGACGTTTCATGAGATCTGTCAACAAAGAACCCCCAGAAATCTACCCTCTCCACCAGGAGTCCTCGCAGGGAATGGAGCTAGAATGAAAACATGGCGCATGCTTAATCGCATGCGTACCGGCGTTTCCCCTGTCAAGTCAAACATGGCGCAGTGGGGTATAATAGCAAGCGATGACGTTCTTTGCGACTCTGGGGAAATACAGAATGTGACACATTTGACTACATGCGAGCTGTGCCCCTCAACATGCACTCTCAATGATTTATGGTTCGCTAATAATGAAGCTGTCGACGTAGTCCGTTTCTGGGCTGATAAGCTATAATGCCGGATTCGGATACGAAAAAGTAAAGTAAGTGATAAGCAGGCTGGAAAGCGCCTGTGGGCTAAATGTTACGTGACGTGCTTAGTTTGCTTTGTGGGGGCTGTTATTTTAGAACATGCTGTGATTAGTATCGCTAGATTGTCGAAGAATGCCAGTCAACTAATCTTGAGGTTTTCATTCACTTGTACAATAGGTCTGATTTTAAGGTATTTCTCCCATTCTCTAATGACTTCATGAAGATTGAAAAGCAGAGATGACAATTAGTCACCTTGTAACATGCCGGTCTGTTTCTTGAAAGGCTTTGATAAATCACAAATGTCATCAGTAAGAGTTAGTTTGATGTGAATAGTATTTTGTGTCAAGTCTATAATCTTCTAGAACAGTGTTTTCCAACCTGACCCTAGGGTGGTCACAAAGCCTTGCTCGGAGAGTCGTCGTCACACGAGGAAGTACTTGCACCATAAAATAACCACGGGTTGGTTGTTTGGGATAGAGGGACCAAACTGCTAAGGTTATCGGAGTGGAAGGAGTGAGGATAGGGAAGGAGGGGAAGAGAGAGGAAATGCAGTCCAGGGAGGAAAGAAGGAAGAATGACTGCATTAGCTCGGGGCCCCATGCTCGCCACGCACGTTCTCACGAAACAACCGTGAGCCTCCTGGGGGGAAAATAGCCAGGGGTTCAATAATACAATAGCCGTTTAGCGTACGCTTAAGTGAAACTTATTTCATGTTAAAATTATGGAGTTTCTTGTGTAACATTCATTATAGATTGTTTTATAATACAGTGTGTTAATGACGAATAAGTGCGAAGTCTGAAAACTGTTTTCAGGAACCAACGATAGGTGAAAGAACTTTATACAGCAATTAATTTTGGAAAATTCGAAGAAAAGATTTAATTTTTTATAAATTGTCTATACAGTGGGGCCTTTGTTAACGATCATAATTCGCTTCTGCGTCTTGCCTAAAATGCGAAACAGTCGTTGAGCAAAATATATTTTTCTGTTGAAAATCATGTAAAAATAGAATGTGTTCCTTTCCGAAAAATACACAAAAAAACTCAGTCCAACAATTTAAAAGAAAGAAGATTTAATTTGTGTTCTTTCAGATAACCTACTTTTGTTCTGGTTCCTGAGGAGAGGGGGGCGCCAGAATATTTTTATTTGGATGGGGGCCGCATATTCTAAAAGGTTGAAACACACTGTCCTAGGACATTAAAGAAGGGCCGTCCACTGATGGAATCATACACCTATTTGAATTCAACATACAGATGAGCGGAGAGCTTCGAGTTAGCTTATAACTTATATTTGTTTTCAGGTTGAAGATGTGCTCTTGTGCTTCGTCGTCCTGATCGGAAGTCTGTTATTACCCAATCTTCTGCGCGAGCTGTCCTTCAATTCTCTAACGAAGAGAATCTAAGAAAGTCTTGTAAGTGACCTTCACTATGGAAATTCCACTACCGTTACTAACATAAAACTTAAGACCTTTTTGGATATTGAGTGGATAAGTATACATTTCCAGCCTTAAGATAGGTTTACTGTTTATAGGAGTCCGTTTGTCATATGTCTATCAGGATTTCTCAGAGATCCTCGGGTGGGCTTATATTCTTCAAGAGTTACATAATTATGCCATTTCTCCAAATGTTCTGTTGTTTTTGAGTATAAGGATGCGTGTGCGGATTTCATAATTGTTCTGCACGGCCACTACGGTCGGGGGTTCGAATCCCCCCTCGGGCATGGATATTTGTGCCGTCCTAGTTCGTAAGTAGTTTGTAAGTTTAGGGACTGATAACCCCGTAGTTAAGTCCCATAGACTATACAAACATTTGAACATTTTTGAACATAATTGTTGACATCCATCGTTTGTGTACGTAGAAGTATCTTCATGAGATTTTGAAGATGATACTGGACATTTGAGTAGCTCTGAGAAAACTTAATCACCTCTATACAGTTTTCTTGGTTAGTCAATGCAAGCTTTGCATCTTGTTTTCGAAAGTACATCTTTTCTGGAATGTACGTACGGATCTTTCTTGCGAACGTCTTGTCTGAGGTCTTTCTCGATGGGGTGCAATTGCTTCTTCATATGTCTCCATTTTGTTTGCCTGATTAATTTAACGACTTGTCTTTATGTAAGGCTTTCTTTCATAGATACGTTTCTTCACATGCAGAATTTCACCATGGATGTTTCTTATTTCTCTCGCTCGACTAAATAATCATAACAACTGCAGAGAGTGTAAACAAAATTACGATCTAGAGAAAAAGTACCGTAGGCCCCAAAAGCAAACTTCTCAGGCGGCCGCGAAATTCCTTAAAACTGCCCTGAATATGGCTGTCAAAGGAAGAGTGATAGTCAACTCCCTGTCCAATCTCATTAAAGTGAGCACCTCCAATCACATAAAAAAGTGAAGGAACTAGTTCGGAGTCACTTAACTAGGAATTTTTCATCAATCAACAGCCTTCGACCCAGTTATCAATGAAAGCAAACTTCTTGTGAGTGAAGAAGGAAGATTTGTTCAAATGCTCAAATGTCTGTAAATCTATCGGACCAAACTGCGTGGTCATCAGTCCGTAGCTTACAAACTACTTAAACCTGGGTAGACTAACCTAAGGACAAACACACACACCCATGCCCCAGGGAGGACCCGAACCTCCACGGCGAGCAACCGCGCGCTCCGCAGCGAGACGCTTTAGACCGCTCGGCTACTCCACCGCGGCAAGGAAAAATTTGTAAGTCAGCATAATCGTAATTTGCATTCTTGCTTTAACTGTTCTGTAGGTGCGGAATCATCTCCCACCACTTAAATTATTGCCAATGATGCGTAACATTTAATTATTTATTTCAATTGTTCATACGTGAACTGACATTAAGCATTTAATACAAATTATAAACATTTCTAAGCCAGAAAAATTTATTTAACGATATATAAAGGTACTTATGTCCCAGACACAGCCAAAATAAAGTTATTACTTAATATCGATTCTGAATATAAAATGCGTATCACAGATTTGAGTTCGCCGTGGAACACACTATTTTCAAGTACAGTTTGTTCGGAAATTACCGTTACAACCTTCTAGGACTTGTAGAGGGTAGTGAGTACATAACATTTTGAATAGGAACCCATGTCCGGAAACGAATCGTTCCCGTTCTACGACGGTTTCAATTCAAACGTGTAACTCGTCGACGTCTGGTTAGGGACAGAGAAACGTCTCAGAGTTCCCTGTCCTGGTATGCAACAGGGTAGACACAATGACGTGTACTACGTCCAACGATCACCATATGTCACTTATCGTCTGCTTTGCTTTGAGACCGAGTCAATATCTGTGCATCACCGATAGAGTAAAAATGGTGCAGTACAAGTTTGCGGAATACACAGAAGCTGTAGGTAACGGAAGAACTGCTAGTCGGCTGTATCACAAACGTTTTCCACAACGTCACACTCCATCGCACAAACTGTTTGCCCAAGTTACACAACGGCTACGAGAAACGGGAACCTTCAACGTGAGGAGGCAGGACTGTGGTGCTTCACGGGGACAATGCACTTCCGAATTTGTAGGAGTAGTACTGCGTCGCAATGCAGAAAGCCTATCAACAAGTTCTCGAACAATTTCACATGCAATGGCTGTTAGTCACGGCACCTACTTGGACGTCCTGCATGAGCAACACTTACATCCGTACCACTTACAAAATGTACACTCTATGGGTCTAGCAGATTTTGCACAACTCGTCGCCGTCTGCCCATGATTCCTGCACCGTTGTATCGACGCGCCCCTGTTTCCACGTCGAGTTCTCTTCACAGATGAACGTAGGTTCACCAGTGGCGTAGTTATGTCACCAAGGGCCCCGGGGAAAAATGACATTGGGGCCCTCTTTAAACTAAAACTATGCCAAACTACGCCGGCTGCGGTGGCCGAGGTGACTGAGGCGCTCCAGTCACGGTCAGCACGGCCACTACGGTCGGGGGTTCGAATCCCCCCTCGGGCATGGATATTTGTGCCGTCCTAGTTCGTAAGTAGTTCATAAGTAGTTTGTAAGTTTAGGGACTGATAACCTCGTAGTTAAGTCCCATAAGCTTAACAAACATTTGAACATTTTTTTGCAAAACTACTTCATCATCAGTTCCTTACCGCCTACTGGAAACATAATGAGGTAAACCTAAATATTATTAAGTACATTATTATGTGTCACGCAGCAGATAATATTTCATTGTACTCTCAAAAATAATTATAACTGAAAGTTGGTTTGTTTGTTATGCTTTCACGCAAAAATTACTCGGTGGATTTGAATGAAATTTTGAAGAGGGGTAGATCTGGACCTGGGTAGGACATAAAGATAAACGACCTCTTGAGATAGTTTCCGAAGTTGCTCCATACTAGGTGAATGAAATCGCAGGCATAAGCTAGTAAAATATAAACAATGAAGAAGTATCAAATGTTCAAATGTTTGTAGCGCTTATGGGACTTAAAAAGTAATAAGTAAAATTACTAAGTTGACATCTTCGCTTATAATAGTGGCTGTGGGGTACAGGGTAGTGTCTTGAATGCACAATTTACTATTATGACAAAGTAACCATATTTTCTCTTCTTCTTGTACAAATTTCAGAGTGCAGATCATTGGGATCTATGATTATGGAGCACACCTTTGGGGAATTCACTACACAAACAGTTGAGTTACCATAATAATACTGTTCTGTAATAATACATTGTAGAGACTTCATATTCAAATGTGGTCACAGTGTCTACTGTCAAACACTGTGCTAGTAATTCAGCACCATTCACTGTTATTTCGCAAAGTTTGCAGGTACGGCAACTCCGACTTCAACCGACAATACGCTGACGATGGCAGGGTCCACGTCTTAGCAGACAAGCAAAGGACCTTGTTATGTTTATATTCTAAAGTGCGAATAATTTTTGGATTTCACTTCGTGCGTTTGAGGTTTGTTGGTCAGGGTTCAAAAAGTTCAAAGTCGGAAAACCTTCATTCAACTAAATTCTTATATACAGTTGAACTTCGATTATCCGAAGTAATTGGGGGACATGAAAGTGTTCAAGGATCTACGCTAACTTTTTTCGAACTTCGCTCACGTAGGCCGAGGGGCCCCTTGAGCTCGGGGGCCCCGGGGCACTGCCCCACCTAGCCCTATGATAGCTACGCCACTGAGGTTCACAAGGGAGTGTGTTCTGAATGCTGGAAATAACCATCTCTGGGCGGACGAGAACCCTCATGCCTTACTTGTTCAGGGATTTCAATAGAAGTTTGTAATTAAGGCGTGGGCAGGTATTCTGGACGGTCATGTGATTGTACCATACCTCCTTCCAT
Organism: Locusta migratoria; assembly: GCA_026315105.1. Lineage (NCBI taxonomy): Eukaryota > Metazoa > Arthropoda > Insecta > Orthoptera > Acrididae > Locusta > Locusta migratoria. Next base: position 385,230,792 of record CM048755.1, read on the forward strand.
TCAAGCTCACGGGTCCCGCATACTTAGTCTCATTCAAATGTTTGTAAATCTATCAGACTCAACTGAGTGGTTATTAGTCCGTAGCTTACAAACTACTTAAACTAAGTTAAGCTAACCTAAGGACAATACACACATCCGTGCCCGAGGGGGGATTCGAACCTCCGACGCGGGTGGCTGGACGATCCGTAACGTGGCACTCCAGACCGCTCGGTTACTCCCGCGCGGCTGTTAGTCTTCTACGACACGTATTGGACCCGTTCTTGGAAGATGTGCCACTGAATGTCCGTCAGGAAATGTGGTTTCAGCATGATGGTGCACCACCTCGCTTTTCAGGAACACAAACTGTTCAAATGTTTGTAAATGTAAGGGACTCAACTGCGTTGGTCATCAGTCCCTAGGCTTACAAACTACTTGCACTAACTTAAAGTAACTTATGCTAAGAACAACACAAACACCCATTCCCGAGGGGAGGGGGGACTCGAACCACCGACGGCGAACGGCTGCGCGCACGCAGCTGGGCGCCTTAGTCCGCACAGCTATTCTGTCGCGGCTTCACGAACACAACGAAGTGGATTGATACATGGATGGATTGATTTTTATTTATATAAATATAATGCATATAGGTTGCTACTCATGTCCCATAGTAAGATTAGTTCTATCCGAATTATAAATTAGGTTTCCGATTTGCTGGCCCACCCAGAAAAATAATATTGTATGCGGGCCTGACTGCAATACACTCTTTAAAATTCTGAGGGTGGCAGGTTGAAAATCCATAGAACTTTTCTTTAATAACAGCTTTTACAGAAGGCTAAAGTTGCAAGAGTCAAAAGTCAATAGGAAGTCGTTGTGAAGTGACTGATACAGCAAAATGACCTACCGCTCATTCTAATCAATCGACACTCTGAACAAGCGGTAAAGTTTCTACAGATTCCTCCACATAAGCTGACGTCATTTGATTCCAGTCAATGAATATAAGAGTTTCAGGAGACTTTCTACACCTTTTTCGCACGTAACTTACAAGACGCTGAATTCCCTTGTTTAATGGCGAGCTGTGACACCACTCTGTCACTGACACTCCATTGAGTTAACACCAAAAGACAAGTGTTTCTCATCCCAGAAAAACGTACATTGGCAACAACTGCTGGCGCCGTGGCCACTTTTACACCACCTTTCAGTGGCAGCGCGTCCTATGTGTTCACTGGTTCACTGAACCCCCAGCTAAAAGCCCGTAGTGAAAAAAAAGTAAAAAAATAAAATAAAAAGTGTTTTTAAACTATCATTCATAGTTTCGTTCTTCTATCAGATAATTTTATATGCACATTCAAAGTATTTCTATCACATGTGAAACGTTTTACGTCGCGGAGACTGCACGTCAGTGCTGGTCTGCGGATGCAGTTAACTGGCGGATAAGTCCAAGGTGCGTAGCACTACCGTTAGCAATGAGTTCTTCGTTATTATCATCCCTATTATCATCATTATGTGTTAGTGTTACAACTTACGTTCATATTTCTGTACCATAACAGATACGACAAATCATGCGAATGATTCATCTTCTACACTAATACCACATTCACGAAGAATGGTTCTTTGTAAATTCATCTCAACCAATCGCAATACTTTAGTAGGATTGATTATCAATCGCCGCTCCATCTGACGCTTCACCACACAAATGTCACAAAACGCAACTTCGGAAGCACAATGCACCGTCCCTACTGGCGAACCGACAGGTCAAAGTGCAATGTGGCAAGGCACTCGCAGAGGCCTGTAACGGACGACTGCAGAGTTTTGCAGATGCGGGAGTGTCACTAGTGCAATAAGGGACCTTTACATTATCTCTCATACGATTTTGATGTATATGTTTGTTCGAGCCCAAGTACTTTCCTTGTGAATACCAACCACGCCCACCGCGCCAGCGATCTCGCTCATGCTTTCTCTATTTCTTCTTGTTTACTCACTTCCTTATCTCGCCTTTCTAACAAATTTGCCTTATATTTGATAGTTGGCAAGTTAATTACGTAAGTTCGTACATATTACAAAAGAGGATGCCAGTTTTTGTTTGTGTGTTTTCCATATTTCCTCCTAAATTACTGATCGATTTTCAATCAAACTTGGCACGCATGTTCCAGACGACAATTAACGTATGGGTTAAATCCACCTACCTTGCAAGGAGGTGAGGATGGGTTAAAAAGTAGAGTAGCCCGTGACGGGTGGGTAACCACACTTCATTCATACACTATTTGAGAACGAGCACTCTTAGCGATTTTAAGAAACTTTACACACAATTTCAAACATTCACGAAACATTTTGTCGCCGACAACCTCTACAAAATGACAAGAGGGAAACGTTTATGGCTTGTTTTCCGCTTTTCATGCAGTAACACTACAGAAATAAGCTACAATTTTTGAATTCTATACTATTAACTGAATTCCGTACTTATTTTACAGATATTATGCGCATATGCTACTGAATGAACTTTAGAAATTGTGTCACAGTTTTATCGTAGTTCAGGAGACGGTAAGTCATAAACAATGAAATGCCAGAAAAACTTGCCGCGTCTTACGACGCTTGTGTAACCAGACGTAATTCATCCGCGCACTTAGCGAGGTACGATAAACATGGTTCGTACTTGATAACCTTTAGCAGACGTTTTCTTGCTGACAACCCCTGCAAATCATGAACTAAAAGATGTTCCTGTGATTCTATCTGCAAAATACAAAAAGATGTTTCTGAAATATTGTTCAATAAATCACAGTGCTCTATCTGAATAAGATTTTTCTTTCTTAATTCCTTTAAGATATCTTATGAACTAGCCTCGTTTAGCGGTAGTCTCTTGTGTTTAAGTGTTATATTACTCAATTTTTCCCCTCAATTTCTCTCTGTTTCAGTTACGTTTCGTTGGACTATTTCTAGTTCGTCTGTTGCTGTTTCTAAATCAGTTTTTGGAATTTTTGCAGGTATTGGAGGCGAAATCGGCAAGAGAACACGCTTTAGAACTCTTCTTACTTTTGAAGTCGATGTTGATGGTTGTACGTGTGATGGATGTCCCGCAAATATTGATGGAACCGTGTTTCTTCAAATATCTTCTAAACGGAGAATTTCTTTCAAAATCATCTTCTTTGACATGGGCACTGCAGACGGCTGTGATTTGTAGGTTTCCAATTGTCCCTCGTATTGCTCGAATCCATTTTTGTCGCAGTTATGAATCTTGAGCAAAACCGTGAAAGTAATTTTTATTCCCTCTAAACTGTTTGTTTTCTTTTTCCTGTTGTTACATCCATACGCCACACACTGTCACATATTGAAACTGGGAAATGTCGACGTACGATAATATCTGCATCAGATAAACTTACGTTGTATCTGTAAACTGTAACTCGAACAGACAACGAAACGCACTAGACGGGTTGCCGCTCCATGTGAAAGGTAAGTACTAATGAATGGAAGCGCAGCGGAAAATACGTTGTGTGCCCAGACGTAGCTTACTGGGTATCCCCAGGCGCTGGTATTCAGGGAGTGGGGGAAGCTTGAAACACCTCGTGCGCCCGAAGGCAGGTCTACTACCTTTCATGCTCTGTGGGTATTACCACAGAGTAACATAGACAGAGAAGCAGCCTCCCCAAAACCACTGTCCTACGCTCTCCTCGTAGTTCCATAAGATGCTAGCAGGTGTCAGGCGGAGGGCTGAGGGGAGAGCTCATTTGTCTGTAGTATTACCACAGAGTAACATATCTGTCTGTGGTATTACCCTAGGAGGAGCCACACTAATCGGAGGCTGGCACGAGGAAACGGAATGTCGCTGCCCAGAAGGACCTTCCGATGAGTGCGCTCCAGACGGACATTTCTGCTACTATCGCAGAGGCAACACAAATCAGCCGATTGTTTCGAACTTGCGGGCATGTGTACTTTTAGTATTGTTGTATTCAAAATAGATGCAGGTATGAAGATAATTAATGTTCGCAAAATTTTCTTGTAAGTGTGCCAAGTCTTTATCTTAGTAACAATTTCATTTTTAATCGTAAAGTAATGTTTCTACATGTGTCATAACGTATATCGGATGTGTGGTAGTTCTTTGAGACAGAGGATAACGATGCGAAAAGGCTATATGTAAGTTGTGTGGACGACTGTATGCCACAGGTAGAGCAACACCTAATCTTCAAGACTATTTAAAAAGATTTCATAAAGATTCCTACAATAGTGAAGAGCAAAATAACATGGTAGTGATAAAGAATGGAAAGGAAGTATCGAAAAGAAAATAGACGATGCCTTGACACATTTCATTATTTTCACAATTCAACCATTCGTAATTGTGGAAGACATGCAGAGGTAGCTGCAAAGCTTTTCATCGAAATTTTACGGTAAAACTAACACAAGCAAAGTGACAGAAAACGACGATAAAACAGAACACTAACACCACTCTGTTCTTTGTCGCTTGTATACAGTTTCTGAATGATTGTTGTGGACAGACAATTCGACAACGTAACAGGTCTACACTGCCTTGCAATGTGATACTTTCGGTTTTAATATTGTTGTGTATAGACGCTTGTCTCCAATTACGCGGTCGTCTCATTACCCTGTCTTCACTATCTTCAAATTGATATCACAAAACAAGAGACAAATTTGTATGAAGACGGAAGGATATTGTGTATACGAGGCACGTCCAGAAAGTAAGTTCCGTTTGCTAATAAAATGAAATTGTACACAGATACAGAAGAAATTTTTATTGCACAAAATTCTACAACTCTTAAACTACTTTTCCACATAACTGCCGAAATTTTGCAGGCATTTGTCATAGCGTGGCACCAGGTTTTGTATACCTTCTTCATAGAAATCTGCCGCCTGTGTCTTCAACCAGTTGGAAATATCAGTGATCGTGAAATTTGGGGGAAGTACATAGCGAGAGCACTGATTGTAAACCTACGGTTTTCCTGGATCTTGTCATCAATCGCGTGAACCAGTTCTTCTGTAACCAAAGTTGGACGCCCACTTCGTTCTTCATCGTGCACATCACTGCGCCCGCCATTGAACTGTCGGACCCATCTTCTCACAATCGAATCACTCATCGCATTTGGTCCGTAAACATCGCAAGTTAGCCGATAAATGTCACTTGGTTTCACTTTCCTCGCATTCAGAAACCGAATCACCGACCTGATTTCACAGGCGCGGGATTTTCAATCAACGCCGACATTTCAAACAAGCACAACAAAGCGTACGTAACTGACAGCGATCTCGAAATGGCGCACGTTCTTCTCCTTGAGCGCATGTGCGGAACTGCAATCGCAGCTCTGCAGAGGAGATAAATTGAAACGGAACTTACTTTCTGGACGCGCCTCTTACATCAAGAGATTCAAGAGTTTTGGACAGAAAGCTATAAGAACACCACTTGATAAAAATTGTGACATATACAAATGTATTCCCTTAAATAATAATAATAAACGTTTGTAATAAAAGTATGAAAGAAAAAGAAATTTCGAACAATTACGGACAATTAAAAAATGTTTGCACTTGTTGGGAATCGAACACAGCATCTTCCACTCGACAAACTAAAATGCTACTAACTGAGCTATGCTGCACTTCATTAGATACAATCCATTTTTTGTACTTCGTAAGTCTTATTAGGCCATCGTCAAACTTTTATTAATAATTGCACTTTTACACAACTTTTATTATAACAAACTCGTATTAGAGATTTATATTAAAGGAATGGTGCTGGGAAACATTGCCAAATCAAACAAATACGGCAAGATTCATCTCCAAAATGGCGTTTGCTCGATTCGACAAGTCCAACCGGAGGTAGCCGGAGACTCCGATTGAAATGGCAAGAAATCTCCGCCTCCGAAACAACCGCTCCGTTTCCACCACTACTAGAGTAGGGCGGAGAGTTGCATGAAACCAATCTCCGGGCTGAAAACCACAACAACATCTTATATTCTACTTTCAAAGCAATTTCCATTCCATTCAAATGATTTTGCAGGAAGGACTCCCCAAATTTGTTAAACTTTTAGGTTTTTAGACAATCAACACTGTAGATGCCTAAATAGAAAGTTTTTGCATGACAACTATTATTTTAAGTGGTTCAGTCGCTTCGTGACCATTTTTTATAAATAAGTGACCTGAATAATTGCAGCGATGTCTACAGCTTACAAAATAAATGATATCGCTGCATATCCCTGAGAACGCCACTCGAAAAATCGTTGAAGCTGACTTTAGTCGGGGAAACTAAGGTAACCTGTCCTGACAGACTGAAACAAGAATACACACATTTCGTCTTAGATAACTCATCTCCATTTGCGTGTATAGACTGCGATACAATAGAATCAGATAGAGGGTACTGACTCATCCTCATCTGTTATTTTCTATACCGGCTGCCGTCTACAAGACACATAATCGTAATGTGCGACTGCTGAGACAATGTCATTAATCCCATACATTAGCAATTAGTGTAATTATTGTTAACCGCTTATTCGTTAATTTAAATATGAGAGGTGGTCATAAAATTTAGAATTAACTCTACAGGCCCCCCGAAAACTAAAACACCACGAAACACAGCATATAAAGAAATTTTACTTAGTGCTCCATCTGCATCTACATACATACGCTGCAAGCCATCGTATGGTGCGTGTCCAAGGACACCCCGTCACACTACTAGTCTTTTCCTCCTCGGTCAGCTCTCAAAGAGAGCGAGCTGAATACTATTGCGCGCGAGCACTAATTTCTGTTATGGTAACTGTTTGGACCTTCAGCGAAATGTGATTTTGTGGCGGTAGAATCATTTTGCAGCCATCTCCTTATATTTCCTCAATAGTTTTCCTCAGAAAGGAAGTCGCCTTCCCTTCTGGAACCATCTCCATTATACTCGCGTGTTAATTAAACCTACAGTTATAAACCGTTCTGGTTGGGATTACAAACATTCGACCAGTACTCATCTATGGGGCACACTAGTTCAAATGTTTGTAGTGCTTATGGGACTTAACTACAGGGTCATCAGTCCCTAAACTTACAAACTACTTACGAACTAGCTAACACTAAGGACGGCACAAATATTCATGCCCGAGGGGGGGGTTTCGAACACCCGACCGTAGTGGCCGTGCAGACCGTGACTGGCGCGCCGCAGTCCCCTCGGCCACCGCGGCCGGCGCCACACTAGTTTTCTATACGCGTACTTCTTTAAACATGAAACATATCAGCCTCGGTGGAGTGGCCGAGCGCTCAAAGACGCCTTGCTGAGAAGCGCGCAGTTGCTCGCCGTCGGAGGTTCGAGTTCTCCCGTCATAGGTGTGTGTGTGTGTGTGTGTGTGTGTGTGTGTTGTCCTTAGCATAAGTTGAAGTACTTTGTAAGCCTAGGGACTGATAACCCCAACAGTTAAGTCCCCCAGATTTACAAACATCTGAACTATATCTTCCCATAATTCTCCCAATAAACCTAAACTGTCCACCCGCCTTCCCCACAATTGTTCTTGCTTTCTGGTTCCAATTCATGTAGCTTTGGAACGTTACCCCGGCGTCGTTTCCAGAACGTAATTTTGATGCAAACTGCTAAGTACTTCCCTCGGATTAAAAAAAAAAAAAAATGTTTGTAGAGCTTAGCCGGCCGCGGTGGCCGAGGGGACTGAGGCGCTTCAGTCACGGTCGGCACGGCCACTACGGACGGGGGTTCGAATCCCCCCTCGGGCATGGATATTTGTGTCGTCCTAGTTCGTAAGTAGTTCATAAGTAGTTTGTAAGTTTAGGGACTGATGAGCCCGTAGTTAAGTCCCATAAGATTTACAAACATTTGAACATTTTGTAGAGCTTATGGGACTTAACTACGGGGTCATCAGTCCCTAAACTTACAAACTACTTATGAACTAGCTAATACTAAGGACGGCACAAATATCCATGCCCGAGGGGGGGGGATTCGAACCCCTCCCCCTCGGATTATATCAACTGTAAAGTAAAGCAGAAAGAGGAATAAAAGGATTTCAATGTTATTCCCTTAAATAATACTAAGGTAATAAAGGTCAAGGGATAGCGCGATATGAACGGGTACAGATGGAGATATGATCGCCGTAATGTTTAAAAGCGCGATGCATTGCCAGAGTCGACACCGCTATCATTTGTACTCGGGTGATACATGTGAAAAGATTTCCGTCGTGACTGTGCACAATGACGAGAATTTACAGGCTGTGAACCCTGCCTGAATGGTACTTGAAGCTTGACGTATGGGAAGCTTGGGTATCGTTTAGGAATTAAATATTTCTAGATCGACAGTGTAACGAGAATACCAACTTTCACGTGTTACCTCTCAAGAAGGTTGATGTTGTTTTGAGAGGACTAAACATCTATGTCATCAATCCTCTCAAGAAGGATCGCCAGCGTTTGCGTAGAGCTGATAGTGCAAGCAGAGAAACAAAACTGTGTGAAATAAAGGCAGAAATAAATGTGGGACGTACGATGATCGTATCCGTTAAGACGTTATGGTGCAATTTGGAGTTAATGGACTCTGGCAGTAAACAACTGAGTCGAGTGTCTTTGCTCACAGCATGATGTCGCCTGCACCAGCTGTCCTTGAACCAGGTGAGATCGATTTCAGTTGGTATGAGCTGATGGCAGTGATCAAGTATGCCGCAGACTCAATGAATACATGCTTGTCAACAAAGGCCAGATGCAAGTTGGTGGTATCTCCGTTACGGTGTGGACGGAATGGGTCCTGTGGTCGTACTGAACCGATCATTCACTAGAAATGGTTATTTTCTGCTACTTAAAGACAATTTGCAGCCATCACGCTCCTACAAAAAGATGCAATTTTTATGGATGGCAATGCGCACGTCTCCGGGCTAAAATTGTTCGTGATTGGCTTGAGGAACATTCTGTTAAATTCCATCGAATGATTTGAGCAGCAAGATCTCTCGACATGAACCCCATGGAACAGTTATGGATCGTAATTGAGAGGTCAGTCCGTGCATAAAATCCTGAACCGACAACACTTATGAAATTATGGACGTCTATAAAGGCAGACTGACTCAATATTCCTGAGTGGGACTTACAATGTCTTGTTGACCCCATTCCACGTCTAGTTGCTGCACTTCGCAGGGCAAAATAGGTCCGATATGATACATACACCAAAAAAAGTGTTTCATCACCACGATTCTTGATGTTCATGAACCTTTACATAAAAATGGAATAGAGATATAGAAGAACAACATTTCTGTTCTCTCTATTGCTAAAGAAAACAGAAATAGGCAAGTTTTATCACAATAGCCTAGACTTCCTTAATTTTTGTTTCAGATTACAGCCTACAACAGTAACGGGTACACCTGGTAACGGGTTACCTTGCACTGGTGCATGCCTTTATTCGTCGTGGGATAATTTCCACTAGATCATCAAGGGTCTGTTGTTCCAGATCGTCCCACTCCTCAGCGGTGATTCGGCGTACATATCTCAGATTGGTTGGTGGGTCATCCAAAAACAGCCCTTTTCAATGTATCCAAAATATCATTCTGTAAACATCCATTAGTCCGTGTCTAAGTAATGTTTCCATTATATCCTTTCTTCCAGGAGTGCTAGTGCTATAAGATTTGGAGGAGAACGTCTGTGAGATTTGGAAAGTAGGAGACGAGGTACTGGCGGAAGTAAAGCTATGAAGTCGGGCCGTGAAACGTGCCAGGATAGCTCAGTCGGTGGAGCACTTGCCCGCTAAAGACAAAGGTTTCAGGTTCACATTCCAGTCCGGCACGCAGTTTTAATTTACCAAGTAGTTTCATATCCCAGCCATGTTCTATACGGTTCATGAATGAAGAACATGCTGGCGTTGTCGTTATCAAGATGTGCACAGTGACTGCTAGAATTGTCGTCCATTAAGACGAATGCCTCGCCTACATGCCTTCAAAATGGTTGCACCATACGTCGGATGTCATCCCCGTACCGTATAGCTGTTTGATTGCCAGTGGCGTACGATGGCCGCACATACGCCACACCAAAACATCAGGGAATGTCACCTTTCGGCACTCGCTGGACGGTGTGTCCCAAGACGTTCAGGTTGACCAGGTTGCCCCCCCTCCCTCCAAACGTCTCCGACAATTGTCTGGTTGAAGGCAGATGCGGTTCTCGTGTGTGAATAGCACCTGATACCAATTATGACGAGTCCATACAGCATGCTGTTGGGCTTATCTGTACCGAGCTGCATGGTGTCTTAGGTGTGAACGCTGGACCTCGTCATGGACTTCAGGAGTGAGGTTGCATGTCATGTGGCCTATTACGTACAGAGAAACACGACGTCTTGTGGTTGCATGAAAATCGTTATTCAGCATGGTGGCGTTCCCCTCCGGGTTGTTGTGGTCTTCAGTCCGCTGACTGGTTTGATGCAGCTCTCCATGCTACCCAGTCCTGTGCAAGCCTCTTGATCTGAGAATACGAACGATAACATACATACATCGTCTATAGCACCACATTTTGTAAGCTTCTATCATCTTTTGGTCTGAACTCCTTATTGTCCACGTTTCACTCAGGGTACAAAATGTTTGTATATCTAAGGGACTTAACTGTTGCGGTTATCAGTCCCTAGGCTTACAGACTACTTAAACTAACTTTAACATGTGCTAAGGACATACCCTAAGGAGGACTCGAACATTCGACAGAGAACAGCCGCGCGCACCGCAGCAAGGCTCGACTACTCCACTGTGGATCTTCGGGGTTCCTCCGAGCTGAAATACGTAAGTAGTGTTCATCAATTGCTGTGGTAGCCTTTGGGGGGACGAAGCAAGTCATCTACAGTTTCTGTTTCTCTGTACGACCTCCACGTCCTAACAGCTTTACTTTGATTCCTTCGCGAAGTCTTGAAACTTCCCTTCATGAGAGTCCCTCTCGACACAAAGTAGCAATACGGATAGCATCAAAGTTCGGGATTGACCATCTAGGAATGGCAGAACTGCAGTAAACATAAGCAGTTTCCGTCCTTCCTGGTGTTATGGCTGTAACACAGGCTCAACCAAGAATTTCGCCCGGCCGCGCCCAAGCCCCCACAACTCCGACTGCGAATAGCGGACAAATTGAAGAGCGTCTCGGCGGCCATAGTAGTGGCAAACTCTCGCGCGACTTTTAAATGTGCTTAAGCCACTTTTGTTTAGAATTTCTATTCATTCGAGTTACGTCACGAAAAGTGAATATTAATGAAAAGTATATATGTAAAACAAGCTCATACTCTTTGAATACACTGCAACTATGAATTGTGGGCAAATTTATATAACATAAGGTGAAGAAATATGCCACAGCATATCTTCTTCCTAGTTAAACCGAATTATAACATTTAGGTTTTTAGTATTCTAAGTGCAGGAAATGAACGGAATTTATCGTCAGATAAGAACTGTTGGCCCTTTTTAATATATTCTACGATGGTAAAACTTTTTCATAAACAATTTTGGCAGATTTCTACAACACTTGACGTCTTTGCTGAAGTGCAGCAAATGCTTCAGCTGTAAATCCTGGCTTCCCATCTACAGAGTTGTACCAGGATCTCAATGTATTTGGATGTGGCAAAGCTAAGTTTAAGGAGTTACGCACATATTCATATGCACATGGGGAATAAAAGTACAAAGTTAATGCGAAAGATTTCAGCCGATCAGAATATTCATTGTTCTTGCCACACAAAATTCTTCTAAATAAGTTCAATGACACATCAGAAAAAGTCTCTTCAATAAGACCTGCAGTTCTCTCATTAATTAGGTTTTTTGCTTTTAAATTAGTCACTAATGCTTTTAAACACTTAATTTTCTGTTCTTGCTTCTCACATTTCACTTTCTTTGCATACAACTGCTTTCTTATGTTGGTGATCAAAGAATTCTTCTTTTCCAACAAATCACTGCACTCTCTCTTGTATGCCCTGGGACTTTTCTGCAAGGAGTTATCAGCACTTGTTGTGGGTGGATTTGCCATTTCTTCTGCTGCTTCCACAGTCGCTCTAGATGCATTACATGACGTCGTTGTTGCTCGTGGGACGATTGTCTGAAACAGAAACATTGCTGGTCAACATTACTGAAAAAAAAAAAGCAACACACACACACACACACAGAGAGAGAGAGAGAGAGAGAGAGAGAGAGAGAGAGAGAGAGAGAGAGAGAGAGCTATTTATCACCTTACAAACACATTGTATTTACTAAGCACTTTACCACGTTTTATGTATGTTACAAATTCAATGTACACGAAAACTGTAAGGAGGAAATCAGTTGAGAGCTTTGTCGAAATCATTTCAAAGACCCTACAGTTCGTTAGATTTTGTAACCATACAATTATAGCATCAGTTCCTTAAATCTCTAGTCGATTGCACTTATTTACCGGTAATAAAGTACTACAAAAAGTATTTACCTTCTGCTGTATGTGGTTCGGAAAATTAAATAGGGATGGAACCGCTTCATCTTTGAGCTTTCTATAAGCAACATAATTAGCAAGGGAACAACCTTCTTCGAAGTGTTCCGAACACAAATAGTGATTGCTTGTAGGTTGAAAATCTTGCCTCCTGACAGCAGTTAACCACTTCGCCAAAAGCTGTTTGTTACTGATAGGAAACCTGCAAATAAAAGCACGATTATTATATTAATAAAATGTTTCTAAATTCAAATTTTATCGGATATTAAGACACACACAAAATTCAAAAAAGTATACACTCACCTGTGAAAGGTAACACTTGTCCCTTTCTTAAATCGATTTGTATAGTTAAACGATACACTCGCCTGTGAAAGGTAACACTTGTCCCTTTCTTAAATCGATTTGTACAGTTAAACGATACACTCGCCTGTGAAAGGTAACACTTGTCCCTTTCTTAAATCGATTTGTACAGTTAAACGATACACTCGCCTGTGAAAGGTAACACTTGTCCCTTTCTTAAATCGATTTGTACAGTTAAACGCTGCACAGCTCTTCACCATCGTGCTTCAGGTACACTACAATAGTTAAGATGTGATTACCTATTAAGTGTATATAGAGCAGTATTTACAATAAAACTCGATTTATCTACAAACGACACTCGTGATTATATGACGCATGCCACTAGAAATGGCGGCCGTTCCAAGGTTCAAATTATCCCTGCGACAGCAGCGCCGTCAGGGAGTCTAGTTATTTTTACAAGGTCTTTGGCCGCGCCCCGCGGGCGCAAGGCAGTTTAGTTCAGCGCCGCGGCCGCGACCGTGTGTCGCTAGTGTCGGCAACCGAGCGAGAGAGAGAGAGCTGCGGAAACAGTGAGACCGCACAGCACCGCTCTGCGCTGGACTGTCCCGCGGTCAGATCCGACAGAAGGGGAGGGGGGATATGAAGCGCAGCGCTGTAAATGTGGTCAATGAACGGTATAACAAGAAACCATTTACTTTTTCGGTAACAATTAGTGTTCGCATGGCAGAACTACTAGGCAAATGTTCAGAAAAAAATATATAAAAAAGGAATCGAGGAAGAATTTGGTTGTTTTCTGACCCACAGATTTCTTCCCTTAATACTGCACATACATACTCGCCATATGTACAGTAGGTGTCTTCTGAAGGATATATCAATTTTTTAAATGAACTCATGTCATAAACATTCAATTTTAGAAATAGTTTTACATTAGGGATATAGTCTCATTCTTACTAGTTAAAGGTAATTTTTACTTACTTACTGTAAGTTAGCAAAATGACAATAAAAACAGAATTAAGGTTATGAAGACTTTTGATTCTTGCATGCAATATTGTTAAAGAATACAATTAACATTTTACAAGTTTTTCTTTCTTGAGGGAATGATTTTGTCCATTTTGGTACAATATTCCGGGAGACCGCTAACCTCAAAGAATTAGTCAAATTTTTTTCGCTATGTAGTGAACGATTCTTAGTTTTAGCAAGCTTTAAATGGGAGAAAAAGCACTCACAAATATAGATGGAACCAAACATTGATAGAACTTTGACCGCGTGCTTGTGCAAAAGAGGATACTTCTCTCATGGAAAACTGCTATAAATCTTCCAAAGCTTTACACATAAGAAGGCGGTCCATCAGGCGTATATCGCTCTGTTGATCAATCAGCTCTAGTTGAAACACTTGTGAGATGTCTTCTGCCCTAAGGGAAAGCGGGCGAACAAATACATCTATGGCCGGTTGAAGCTCACTTATCACCAAAAAATTGTTCTCAAACTCTTCTTGTAATTCACAAATGATTTGTACGTTATCTGAAAAATCCACATTTTTAATGCTGTTTAATGCAGGGAAATGTCCACAATTCTGCTCGCGCAACTGTTTTTTTTTTTTTTTTTTTTTTTTTTTTTTTTTTTTTTTTTTCACAAAATAAATTTTTTTTTGAATGCTTGAATCATCTGCACTAAATCAACAACAGTGTGATTTTCGCCTTGGAGTGTAGTGTTCAAAGTATTTAAATGACCAGTTACGTCACTCAAAAAAGCCAAATTCGCCACCCAATTAAGATGACGACGTCGTTTTATTTCCAAAAATGTATTAATTTCGTCCCTCAAGCAGAAAAAACCGATTAAGCACTTTCCCTTTGCTCAGCCATCTTACTTCTGTGTGGTAGGAGATGTCAGGGTATTCAGCTTCGATATCAGCCAGGAATTCTTTAAATTGGCGATGTTTGAGTCCATGTGATGGAAGATAATTAATTGTTCGAACAACTGTGCGCATAACTTGTTTTACATTGACAATTTTCGCACAAACCGCCTCCTGGTGTATAAGACAATGAACTGCCGCGAATAAGGAGCAGCTGACTTACGCCATTTTTGCCCTGACGTAACTCAGGAATCCAGTACGTAGTCCTCGTAGCGCAGGACTCCATTGGTTGTTACACTGGTCAGGCGTTCCTATTTTAAACGTATTGACTCGAACACGTTTTCCACGGCTAGAAAAATATCCAAACCTGTTGTTGTCTTTTAATGGTACGAGATCGAGAAATTCTTCGGTGACACGCAGATTTTCGTTGACATCCCGATTGAATATATTAAGGTAAAAGAGCTATTTTTTCATATTTTTCTGTGAGGTTTGCTGGAAAAATTCAAGCTGCCGAGTCAAGCAAGCAATCCTTGATGAGACTCCCAGCCGCAAAGGATTTCCCTGCTTTCGCAAATCTCATCGAGCCTTTGTAATTGGCGCGTACACTTCGGACATCTGTTTCCTGTTCCTACAATGGCAGTAAAAGGTACAATTAATTGTTTAAATTCCTGTTTTTAAAACTCTTATCATTTTAAAAATTGTTTCATTCATTGAAACCCAAATAAAATACAAAGGTTGGTTTCAGTTGCGTTTTCCTTCAGTTCTTCTGAAAAGCGATCGTGGACGCTAGCAAGGACACTGAAATGAGATCGCAAAATAAATTTTTATCTAGTGATATTTGCGTTTTAATTGAAAACTTGGATCAAACTACAACATATGTTTCACAACCGTCAAAACACGAATACACAAAAACAAAGAGTGACTCTTAATCTCACTTTGCTCTCTGATACAGCATTTGTGATGGCTTTTCAGAAATAACGCACCTGAAACATTTTCTTGTGTCTGTGTGACGCGATTTAATACAACCAAAATATAAAAATTAACCAAAAGGAAATGTTCCTTGTCGCTGTGAATGTCATGTTCTATGACTAGCACATTGCTAAATGACATATCAGATTGTAAAATAAGGGTTTCATTTATCATCTTTAGAAATAATAAACAGTAATACGATAGGATACACTTAATTCACTGTAATGCTGCCTGAAATTTTCTTTCAGTTCTTCAAGCTTTGACTGGCGTTCATCTTGCGACAAATTTTCGAACTGATCTTTGTGACAGGTGTTAAAGTGCCGCTCAATCGAATACTTCTTTAAATAAATGAGATTCCTATGACATATTAAACATCTGGCACGATTTTCGAAAGCAGTACAAAAGAAATCAATTTCCCGGTCGCGTTTACACAAGGCAGACGCGCCGCTCCTCCTTTCCTTGGCCTGCTGCTGTTGGCCGCCCATCTGTAGCCTCACGTCTGTTGACTACTACCTTCCACACGAAGCGCGCTTGGCGAGGCGCAGCGAGCGACGCGCCAGCAGCAGGACAAGGCTAGCGCCCCAGGGGCACGAGCCTGCTGGAACTGATCGGCCGTCTCCAATGGCACTGCTCATACGTGGTTGTTGCGTTGGTTGAGTGACATCTGTGGACAATCTAAGGAAATATGTCTTGATACAATAAAATCATTCAACATTAGTGCTCAGGAGACCTTGAACAAAGGCGATGCAACATTTCTTTTGTTGTTTATTAGGACGTATCCAATGGCTTTCGCCATCTCAATGTAAATTTCTGTATAGGCAATTATTCAAATGGAAAGTTGTTTCCTTTTAGAGCTTTCGTTGAAAGGACAGATTTGGACTTACGAACTATGACAAAAATACAACTGTTATGTCACGTGTCACAGAAGTCATCTTACATCTACTTAGACAATTGTCTTCACATAAGCCGGCCGCGGTGGCCGAGGGGACTGAGGCGCTCCAGTCACGGTCTGCACGGCCACTAATGTCGGGGGTTCGAATCGCCCCTCGGGCATGGATATTTGTGCCGTCCTTAGTCTTAGCTAGTTCATAAGTAGTTTGTAAGCTTAGGGACTATGACCCCGTAGTTAAGTCCCATAAGTTCTACAAACATTTGAACATTTGATTTCTTCACATAAATCGTTGAAAAGTTTTGATGAATAAAAAAAATTGGATGCAGGTGAAACAAAATCTGGTCGGCAAAGTGAAATGCTTAGTAATCTAGTACGAAAACACCAAGTTACTTACTTTTTGAACTGCATCTGTGAAATTACGAAAATGTATCGTGTTCTCTTTACGTTCTGCACAAAAATTTAGATTCTTAATTTTTACACGGTTAATAACATGCATAAAAATGTGTAAATAATACATTCAATTACTTGCTCTGCCCAAATCGTCTTCAATATCTGTTTGTTTTGCCAACGGCCATGCCGCAGATAATACATCGCCCCCGTCAGGAAGAGACCAACAAAACTGAATTTTTCTCCTTTCTGTGGCATAATATCTGGCAACAAAACACACATCTCATCTGTTCAGACCGACAGCAAAACTACGATAGCTCTTGAGGACAGTCAAGGACGAACTACGATTCAGAACGTGAACGGGATATCATGTCTGTATGGCTGCAACAACTACGTTGGGCAAATAGTACGCTCTATGGAGCAACGACGGACGACACACGAGAGCGGCTTATCCTACGCTATCCTGAAAAATGTGGCGTGGTAGACCACGATTAAGAAAATCGACAACGACAACTTACTCACTGGCTAGGAAATGGTAAAAAAGTGCAAGGAACCGAACATGCACAAACTATATTCGTAGTTTGTGGTTAGCAATGGATTGATGCTTTTTGAAGCTGTGCATGATGTCCCACACGGGACAGGTAAGTACAGAACACAGAAATAGGCCACTAAACAATACGGTAGAAGGGGGTGTTGTTATGTTGCTGTTTATTCGTAACGTGTTTTACGCCGTCTTACTGCCTTAAAATATCTCTTACATCTGTAATCAATGTATGAATTGAGCCTATGATGCTGTTTCGCCAGTGCATGCTAATTTCATGTCACCAGTGACTGCATTTCTATTGCTTGATTTTCCTTTGGGTTTTGTTTCACACTTACTCTGTGCAGCAGGGTTTTTCGAAGAGGAGGCCAGCAGTAAATTTTTTAGCGAGGTCAGGGAGACAACAACAACAACGGCGGCTGGAGGGACGGTCACGGCGGGGGTCGCCCCTATTGTAAAAGCGACAACACGAGCT
The DNA here is from genome assembly GCA_026315105.1 of Locusta migratoria. Lineage (NCBI taxonomy): Eukaryota > Metazoa > Arthropoda > Insecta > Orthoptera > Acrididae > Locusta > Locusta migratoria. The sequence goes on from CM048755.1 coordinate 385,248,541, forward strand.
CACACCGACAACACGTGCGGGGTGCCTTCTAGGCAGATAACATCTCACAGCTGCACTTTCACAGGCGTGGGAGAAAGGAGTCGCAGTCTGAAAAGTTTCCTCTGGAATGTTTGTGAGCTTGACAATGTTTTCTAGTATGGTCTGCAATATGCAATAATTACATTTTCCTGAAAGACGAGAAGTGCCTTACGGTGGGCGAGAATTGTCGCTCCCAACCCGTGCATTACTAAAAATGTTCAAATGTTTGTATAGCTTATGGGACTTAACTAGGGGGTCATCAGTCCCTAAACTTACAATCTACTTATGAACTAGCTAACACTAAGGACGGCACAAATATCCATGCCCGAGGGGGGATTCTAACCCCGACCGTAGCGGTCTTGCTGACCGTGACTGCTGCGCCGCAGTCCCCTCGGCCACCGCGGTCGGCGAGCATTACTTTCCATTGGTTTACCACCTCATGAGAGACGCCAGAAAGGAATTTCGTTCCACTATTTAAAACAATTATTATCGAACTAAGCTTAGAAGAATAGTCGCTATTAGCTGCCCATTCCATTCTTCACGGAAATGCAGACTTCACAAATATTTTCTGGAAGCAGACCACTAGAAGAATGCTCAAATGTTTGTAAAGCTTACGGGACATAACTGTGGGGTCATCAGTACCTACACATACAAGCTACTTATGAACTAGCTTGTACTAAAGACGGCACAAACATCCATGCCCGAGGGGGATTCGAACCCCCACGGGGAACGGTCTCGCGCATCGTAGCGGTTAGACAAATTATGTATATATCCTCAGTTGTCACATACTCAGGGGTTTACGGGAAAAGACACAGGACTTTTGAAGTGGCGTTCTAGGCAAGGCTGTAGTGAGGTGGTTTACCATTGCCTTCGTCTGCCCTTTTATGTAGTGTAAAGCCTGTATCTCAGTCGTATGGATGACTGATGAGTGTTGGTAGAGTGTAGTGTTCGGTTTTTGATTTGAATGAAGAGATGGGAGAGAGTGAAAGCTGGAACAGGGACATAGCCTCCTCCTCTCGAAGACCACGAAAGGGAACGCGTGAAATCTCCATCAGACGGACGGATTGTCTTCATCAGTGTCATATGCCTTCACGTTATTACGCACTGCGGAGAGTTTTGCAGTTTACTTAAGGACAGCAGAGTACATTTTGATGATCAACTACTTTACACCACCAACGCCCCTCCCCCTGGCAGCCAAGTACGGGCAGTGTAAATTTTCCACCACCGAAGTTCAAACCAATTTCTCTAAGAGTCGAGCTCCACCGCATAGGCGTACTTTAATGACCTCGGCTACACAGATGGGTGACTAACTGCCGTACGCTGTATCTGCTTCATCAGTTCTTTAGTGCGAATATACAGCAGCACTTAGTATTAGAGACTGAGCCCACCGTAACCGAAACACAAGATCTCGTCTGTGTGAGGTATCTACACATAAAACAGAAACGTTAGCAAACGCCTTTCAAACTACCGTCGGTCTCTGGATCAGGATAGGCTGCACCCTGCCCTCAGTTATGTCCTGTTGTTATAAAATAAAAATAATAATGAAGAACTTCTTTCTGTCACCGTCATCTTTTCTCCGAAAGTCAACATGTATGGCTAGTTTTACTCTGTCATTCAATGAAGCAAATTCTCCCGTCTTTTTCAGCTACCTTTCTTTCCTTTTTCATCACGTTAATATCTATATTTTTCCAAGGTTCATTACTGCAAACACTCATAGTTTAGATCTAAATTCTCTTTATTAGTATTTTTATGCTTCTCATAGACGAATCTAAACGTGTTTTTCCCCTTTACTTCGTAATTGCTGAGTGTTATGTTCTATATTATACGGAGCTTATAAAATGCTAATTTTAAAATATGTAAAATTACTAGTGAGACTTTGAGATGGCGTGATGTTCCTAATATTTCAATATCAAATCAATAAATAAAATAAAAAATTAAGCGTCATGTTCTGATCATCCATAGACTGTCAGAAATCATATTGGCATAATGTCCAGTTCAGATTCTACTTTCAAAAGTGCAAATAGCCTGAGAGACAGATGACATTTATCGTTTGACTATCGTTGAAGAGCCCTCGGCTGAAAACTAGCAGATGTTATTGCCATTTGGATGTTGAAATTTTACGATGATATAGTTTGAAGTTTGCGCTACAAAGGGTATCTTGTTTCATGTGCTGCTTTAGCGAGAGAATCATGAACTACGGAACAAAAGTAGGCCGCGGCGGAGCGGCCGAGCACATTGAGGCCCTATACTACGATGCGCGAGGCCGTTTCCCGTGGGGGGTTCCAATCTCCCTAGGACATGGATGTTTGTGCCGTCTTTAGTATAAGGTAGATCATAAGTAGTTTGTAAGTTTAGGGACTGATGACCCCGCAGTTAAGTCCCTTAAGCTTGTCAAACATTTGAACATTTTTTGAACAAAAGTAGTGCGCATGCTACTGTTGTCATCTTGTGAAGAGCAGCGAAGTGTAGCTCGGTATTAGTGTGTCAAAGGGTATAAACCGAGAGGAATAGACAAGGACATTCTTGGCGCGTATGGGGACTATATGGACTGAAGCGATGTCTCCAGGTATATATTCTTCCAAGTGGACCGTGTGCACCGCAGTGATTCGCCATGGTCCGACCACCTGTAACAGCTGAAACCTCGCAGAATGTAGGAGCTGTTGAGGCCACAGTTTTTTACGACCGGCGTATGCAGCTGCAAATCTCATCACAGCAGTTTAACATTTCTTATGGTGTAGCGTACGGCATGATTCATGATAAGTTGAAAAGTCGTAAACTTAGTGCTCGCTGGTTGCCTAAGAATCTGACAATCATATGGGTCAGTGAATGACAAGCTCGGATCACTTAACGCGTTACACCGCAGAAGAGCATGGCTTTCTGAAAGCAATCACCACTAGCGATGAGTCGTCGCTATGACACAACACGCCCGAAACCAAGCTCGTCTATAAGAAGTGACAGTATTCTGGCATATGCATAGTGTGTTACGGGGGTACCTTATTGAAAGCGCGAACACTGTGACCGCTGCAGGCTACATTAAAACCTTGGTTACGTTTTGTCACGCCATTTGTGACAAAAGCCACCATATTAATGCTGACAACTTCGAACTTCTTCATGACAATTCTCAGTTCAAAATGTTCAAATGTCTGTAAATCTATCGGACCAAACTGCGTGGTCATCAGTCCGTAGCTTAGAAACTACTTAAACCTAGGTAAGCTAACCTACGGAGAAACACACACACCCACGCCCCAGGGAGGACTCGAACCTCCACTGCGAGCAACCGCGCGCTCCGCAGCGAGGTGCTTTAGACCGCTCGGCTACTCCACCGCGGCACAATTCTGTCTCGAGCTGCTGCTCCTGTTTGTGAGAAAATCACTAAAAATGGGTGGGAGATGCTTCAGCATCCACCAAAAAGGTCCAACCCTGCACCGTCGGACGTTTATCTGAAATTCCCGGCCGGCCAAAGAGTTGCGACGGATGCGGAAGTGAATTGAGCAGTCCGGGCAGCGGCGGCTGGTGCTTCAGATGACTGGGGGCTCACTTCTCTCAGTGCCGGAGCTTGACAGTGGTGCCCCCCTCCATGCCCCCTCCCCCCATCGCTGCTCGGCGTCCAAAGAGACTATTTGGCGCACTTCTGGAAGTGGCGCCAGGGGAATGCACCCCGGTTTGCCCCCCCCCCCCCCAATCACCCTTCAGATATATTTTCGTTAAAAGATCTGCAGAATGTCTTACTTCGGCTTGTTTTAGGTTGCTACAACTCGAGCTGAGGTGTCGGCCTTCCAAGCTCCTTTATTTCACACTTTTGTTGCAAGCTTAAAGGTGAGTAATTTCTTTTTAAAAGATACTGAACTCTTTTTTTTTATACTGATCATTGTGTGCGCCTCGGTTGCACAGTGGTAGAGTGCCAGGATACAAATCCAAAGGTCGCGGGTTCGATCCCCGTCAGGTTCTAGGATTTTTATCTGCCACTTTCCACTTCTTTCACCTCTGGCAGTATTGCTCATGTGAAAAATACCGAGTAGCACCGTGGTTCGGAACCCACGTTAAACTGTAGGTCCCCCTATAACTGGCTGGGTAAGTCAATTCGAAGGTCGGAGGAAGGCAACGGCAACCACCTCCAAACAGGACCATGCCTAGTAAAGCACTGTGGTGTTCAAACCAATCTTCGGATTGTTGACTGCTTTACCTTTTTACTGAACATTATTCATTTTTCTTTGATAATAAACACCAAGAACATATGTCCGCCTCCGTAGCTCAGCGGTAGCGTAACTGACTACCACGCAGGAAGCCCGGGTTTGATTCCCGGCAGGGGACTGGGTGTTGTGTGTTGTCCTAATCATTATCATCTCATCATCATTGTCACGTAAGTGGCCCACGCGGCGTCAACTAAATAGACACTAAGGCGGCCGAACAATCCCGCAAGGGATCTCCCGGCCAAGAAAGCCATACGCTCATTTCCATTACCAAGAACATATGAATAGGCACATGAACACTAAACACACTAAGTAACTGATTACAATGTTAACCGACTGTTAGAAAATCAGTATGTTATGTTGAAGAGGCAAGCTACTTTCGGGTCATGTGACACTGTAAGCAGCACCCTCTCCTAACCTTACGCATACGCAAAGGCTGCTCTCCCCCACATCTTTTCTAATGGTTAAAATTTAAAAAAAATGTTTGTTAAGCTTAAGGGACGTAGCTGCGGGGTCATCAGTCCCTAAATTTACAAACTAGTTATGAACTACCTTATACTAAAGACGACAAAAATATCCATGCCCGAGGGGGAATTCGAACCCCCGACCGTAGCGGCTGTGCACACTGTGACTGGCGCGCCGTAGACCGCTCGGCTCTAATAGTTAAATATGTGTTTCAATGAACAGTATAAATGTGATTTACCCTCAAAATCTCGACAAATTTGCTAAAACGTCGAAAGATATGTGTCAAGTATCAACACAAAAGTCATTGTTGTTCCTGTATCTGTTCGGTTAAAAAAAAAAAAAATTGCTTGCACTCGGTCTCGAATCCACTACCTTCGACGGCGCAGTGCGATGCTGCTAACGACACAGCTATTCTTGCTAGGTGGAGAGTATTGACTTTATTGTTATTTATGATTGGATCTTCTGAGGGCTTTTACACTTGATGCGTTTTTAATTTATAGTTATAAGATATTTTACGAAATATCACGTGTTTCTGATGTATCTTCAATACGCCAAAAACAAATATGAAGGGCGAATGTTGCCTTCTGGAGGATTTGCGCATGCGCAAGGCGAGGTGCGCAGTAGCTCCAATGTCGTTCTTCGGGACCATTTGTGCGTAACCGCTAGAGCTCGAGTAGCCAGGAGCTGGTGTCTCTACCAGCTCCAACGCCAATTTTAAAAGCGGCGTTTCCCCTCGCCCCTCCCTGCCTCGGGAGCGCCGTATGCTGCCTCTGGGGAGTTCACAAGAAAATTTGAAAGACAGCCGCGCATGCGCATTGCAAGGCTGCGGCCACTGCCGCCTATATTAAGCGCTATGACTCGTATACTTAGAATATGCAAATAAAATGATCTGATAGAAGAAGACAGAAGAATGGCAGTTTTATTTAATTTATTTACTTTTTTCCCCGACGAGCTTTTTTCCGGGGTTCACTGAACCAGTGAATGCACAGGACACGCCGCCACTAAGTATGGGCCATTCCATTTCAAATCGGACAGCAGGAAACATTACATTTTTGTGGCGGTTTCATTTTTCTGTCATAGTAAGTAGACGTTAAGTTAATATCTTTGACAAACTCGCAGCTGTGATGAGCAAACGCCTCCGGCTGATTTTTTTTTGTTTTTTTTTTTTTTTTTTTTTGTTTTTTTTTTTTAAAGCAGCGAAAGTAACGTAATTTCATGAAATCACGCGATTACGACACTCATGTCTTGTAAACTATTCATAGTGAAATTTTCAAATAAATTACAAAATCACTATTGTATAGATTGATGTGGTATTTATGCGGTATTTATAGAATTTAAATTTCAAGTACTTTTCATCATTTGTCATATTTTGTCTATAACATACATTTTTAAATGGAATAAAATTTATGCCATATCGTTCTGCATTTTATTTAAAAACAGAATCAGTAAACAGTTTTATCGTGTCTCGAATAGAGATCTGTTGAAAAAATGCACCCAGAAACTGCACTACACAATATTACACCGTGTTGTACGCAACCAGTCAGTCGTTAATGGCCGCTGTTGGCCCTGTGCAGCTGCAAGGAGAGGCGCCTCCCCTCGTTGAGTGGCGGGCGTCATATAAGAAGGCGCTTCCGAGCATGGGGGTCGAGGGTTAGGGGAAGCGTCAAGGGGAGGAGCTTCGTCCCAGCCCCAACAGTTGAGAAGCGATGCGTAATCGCGGCCAGCCACCCATTTATTATTGGCTGCCAGTGCGGCAATAGGAGGGACGCGCAAAAAACTGGTCCGCCTGCCAGTGGCGGCTGGTGCTCCAGACGGCTGGGGGTCCACTTCTTTTGATCTCGATACTGGCTCCGCCCTCTCCCCGCGTCATGTTCCGGCGCTCCCCCTACCTCGCTCACGTCGAAACAGACTATTTGGCGCACCTCTGTGAGTGACGCCCCCCCCCCCCTTAGATATATTTTCATTAAAAGATCTGCAGAATGTCTTATCTCGGCTTATTTGCGCTTGCTTCAACTTCAGCTGAGGCGTCGGCTTACTAAGTTTCTTCATTTCACACTTTTCTTCCAAGCTTAAAGCTTAGTAATTTGTTTCTAAACGGTACTGAACGTTCTTTATTTTTCTTTGATAATAAATACCGAGAACATATAAATATTCACATGAACACTAAAACACAGTAAGTAACTGGTTTCACTGTTAAGTGACTGTAACAAAATGTATTTCTTACGATGAAGAGACAAGATATCTTCGGGTCACGTGACACTGTAAGCGCCGGCCGCGGTGGCCGAGGGGACTGCGGCACGTCAGTTACGGTCTGCACGGCCACTACGGTCGGGGATTCGAATCCCCCCTCGGGCATGGATATTTGTGCCGTCCTTAGTGTTAGCTGGTCCATAAGTAGTTTGTAAGCTTAGGGACTGATGACCCCGTAGTTAAGTCCCATAAGCTATACAAACATTTGAACATTTTGAATTTTGACACTGTAAGCAGCACCTCCTCCTAACCTTACGCATGCGCAAAGGTTGCTCTTCCCCATATCTTTTCAAACAGTTGAACACTCGTTACAACGAAGAGTATTACCGGGTGATCAAAAAGTCAGTATAAATTTGAAAACTTAATAAATCACGGAATAATGTAGATAGAGAGGTAAAAATTGACACACATGCTTGGAATGACATGGGGTTTTATTAGAACCGAAGAAAAAGTTAAAAAATGACGAAGTAAAAACATTAATGAGAGTCGCAGCAGATGACAAGCTCTCATTACTAAAATCCTTCTAGGTCATAGGTTTTACCCTCGATTAATCTGGTGGTCAATGTTTCGGTAACAGTGTATCTACCGGTGCTGTAATGCAGTTGTTTAAACAAGACTGACATTCAAATGAATCTTTAGATCGGAACTGATTGTGCCTCACCGTAATTCCGGACATGCTTTACAGTGCTGTTCACAACATTATTCCTCGACTACAGCTATTGTTGAGGAATGATGGTGTACAGATTGAGCATTTCCTGTAAAAAAATCATCTTTGCTTTGTCTTAATTTGTTATGCTAATTTTTGCTTTTCTGGTCAAATGGAGCGCCATCTGTAGGACTTATTTCTTTTTTTTTTTTTTTTTTTGTCTAATAAAACCCCATGTCATTCCAAACATTCCATCAATTTTTACCGCTCTATCTACATTATTTTGTGATTTATTAAGTTTTCAAATTTAGACTGCTTTTTGATCACCCGGTATGTCATTTACCCTCAAAATCGCGACACGTTTGCTAAAACGTCCATAGATATGTGGCAAAGAACAATATAAAAGTCATTGTTGTCCCCATATCTGTTAAAAAGAAGACTGGATTTTTAAAAAGTTAGCTGCCGCTAACCATACCGCTACTCTTTCTACATAAAGGGCCTTCATTATTATTCATGATCGCATCTCCTGAAGGCTTTTACAGTTGTTGCGTCTTTAACTGACAGTTATAAGATATTTTCCCAAATATGACGTGTTTTTGATGAATCTTCAATACGCTGAAAACAAATATGAAGGGCGGATGTTACCTTCATGGAGGATTTACGCATACGCAAGGCGAGGTGCGCAGTAGATTCATTGTCTTGCTTCGGGACCATTCGATGATTCGTGCATAACCGCCAGAGCTCGAGTAGCCAGGAGCTGGTATGTCTACCAGCTCCAACGCCAATGTTAAAAGCGGCGTTTCCCCTCGCCCGTCCCTGCCGCGGGAGCGCTCATATGCTACCTCCAGGGGGTTCAGAAGAGAATTTGAACCTCAGCCGCGTATGCGCATTGCAATACTGCGGGCACTGCCGCCTATATTAAGCGGCCGCGCTACGACTCGTATACGTGCTGTCTCCACGATGTGAAACTTTTCTCATGCGATAAAAATACTTTGAATGTGCATATAAATTGATCTGATAGAAGAACGAAAGGAAGAATTATGGTTTAAAAATACTTTTTATGTTTTTTTTTTTTCACGATGAGCATTTTTCCTGGGGTTCACCTAACCAGTGAACACACAGGACGCGCCGCCACTGCCGCCTTCCCAGGTGAATGAGACTATAGTGCAGCGCAAGCTTACGTATTTAGTAATTAAATATTGTTTCTACGTCGATGGTGAAGGGCTCCATAATACTGGAAACGGAAATCAACGTGTAATAAAACAGAAGTTCAAGTCTATGTAAGTTTAATCCTTGTGAAAAACGCACTTATTTTAACAAATGAAAGAAAATATTTTACAATGAATTAATTGTTGTCATGTTATTGTTACATACCTACATCAACTTCAGATTTTCAGCTTCAAACTAAACCGTAGTTCACTGAAATTTGGTATAACACTCACTTCACCGAATTTTAACGCGAAAAAAAGTATTCGTTTAAGGGATAAATTCATGACAGTTGCTTATTTTTAGATTAATTGGCATATGAAGAAATTATTTATTGTTTTAAAAAATAAGTCAAATTTCTTATTTTTAGTACGATTTCAAATGGAATAGCCTGTCCGCAGTCTATGCTTGAACCAAACTTACTTATACGAACAGTACACACTGAAACTTGTACAACAGTGAGAAAAGTGTCTTGAGAATGCCGCGGTGGAGTAACCGAGCGGTCTAAAGCGCCTCGCTGCGGAGCGTGCGGTTGCTCGCCGTGGAGGTTCTAGTCCTCCCTGGGGCATGGGTGTGTGTGTTTGTTCTTAGGTTAGTTTACCTAGGTTTAAGTAGTTTGTAAGCTACGGACTGATGACCACACACTTTGGTCCGATAGATTTACAGACATCTGAACATCTGTCTTGAGAATCATGGTAACTATGTAGAAAAGTAGGTAAAAGACGTACGGATGGCGCTAGATGAAAGGTACATTCGTTTAAAGCAGCACAGCAAATCAGCAGTTGCAGAACACGAGGATGAGAGTGACCACAATCTTAACTTCAAGAATGTATAACTGCTCTCTCAACAGCCATTTAAAACCAAGAGGAAAATTCGTGAAACAACTGAGATTAGTAAACACCACTACAATATGAACAGAGAAGACGGATACAGACTCTCACCATCTTGGCCGGTCGCGGTGGCCGAGCGTTCTGCGGCGCGTCAGTCACAGTCTGCACGGCCACTACGGTCGGGGGTTCGAATTCCCCCTCGGGCATGGATATTTGTGCCGTCATTAGTATTAGCTAGTTCATAAGTAGTTTGTAAGCTTAGGGACTAATTTCCCCGTGGTTAAGTCCCATAAGCTCTACAAACATTTGAACATTTGAATCACCATCTTGGTTACCGGTTTTGGTAGCGCGGCGACGGTCATCGGAGAACGGTACAACGGACCCTTTTGCCGCAGATGGGCACTTCTGATAGCGTGGCAATAACGTCACTACTTAGAACAAGTAGATCCTCCAGGCAGCGGTGGAGCAGCAGAACGCATTGAGGCGCTATGCTGCGGTGCGCGAGGTTGGTCCCCGTCGGGGGTTCGAATCCCCCCCCCTCGGGCATGGATGTTTGTGCTGTCTTTAGTATAAGGTAGTTCGTAAGTAGTTTATAAGTTCAGGGACTGATAACCCTGCAGTTAATTTCCATAAGCTTCAGACATTTGAACATTTTAGGCGCACCTGGAAACTTCGGTTATCGCCGTTGTTGGCTAATTACATGCATACACCAATAAGCGTAACCCTTTCCGTTTTCCACCTATCAGAACTACCAATGCAAGCACCAATAAGCGCATCTTCCTTCCGTTTTTTCCACCTATAAGAAACACCAATGCAAGCGCCAATAAAGTTATTCCTTCCCTTCCTGTTGGATGTACAAGACAAACACAGGAGGAAACAAGTCAATATTCCCTGAGGAAGGCTCCTGTAACGGATCCGAATCGTTGGAGAAATAGATGACGCGGCAAATAGCTCACAAGAATTTAAGTATTAGGTAAAAGATCTAGGTACATTTGTGATTGATTGATTGATTTATGTATTTTACTTATTGGTGATAAAATTATTGTGATTTACATTCCGATGTTTACTCGCATATCCATACTGTGCAATTTATTTGTGAGACATGTGACTCACCTACATCTACATGGGATGGGATACTCTGCAAATCACATTTAAATGCCTGGCAGAGGGTTCATCGAACCACCTTTATACTATTTATCTCGCATTCCATTCTTGAATAGCGCGCGGGAAGAAAGAACACCTGAATCTCTCCGTTCGAGCTCTGATTTCTAGTATTTTATTCTGATGATCTTTTCTACCTATGTAAGTGGGAGTCAACAATATATTTTTGCATTCGGACGAGAGTGTTGGCGATTATAGTCTCATAAGTAGCCTAGGCCGCAGCGATAATCGCCGTTGTTGTAATGATTCCCATCCCAGATCCTGTATCATTTCCTTAACGCTGTCTCCCCTGTACCGTGACAATACAAAACGAGCTGCCCTTCTTTGGTCTCTTTCGATGTACTCCGTCAAACCCACCTGATAAGGATCTCACGCTGGGCAGTAATACTCCAAAAAAGGACGGACAAGCGTAGTGTATGCAGTCCCTTTAGTAGTTCTGTTGCATCTTTTAAGGGTTCTGCCAATTAAACGCAGTCTCTGGTTCGCCTTTCTCACGACATTATTTATGTATTATTTCCAGTTTAAGTCTGAAGTAATAGTAATTTCTAGGTATTTAGTGGAGTTTACGGCCTTCACTTTTGGCTGATTTATCTTGTAAACAAATTTTAACGGATTTCTTTTTCTTACTCATATGAACGACTTCACTATTCTCATTATTTAGAGTCAATTGCCAATTTTTACACCATAGTGCTATCTTATTTAGATCGTTCTGCAGTTGGTTTTGATCTTCAGATGATTTTACTAGACGGTAAACATCGGCGTCATCTGCAAACAATCTAAGAGAGCGGCTTAGATTTCCCCCCAAATCGTTTATGTAAATAAGGAACAGCAGAGGAAATATAACACTACTCTGTGGAACACCCGATATCAGTCGATATACCATAACCACGCAATTTGATTAAAAGTCGTTTTTGAGGTACTGTGTCAAAAGCCTTCTGGAAATCAAGAAATACGGAATCAATTTGACAACCCTTGTCGTTAGCACTTATCACTTCGTATGAGTAAAAAGCTAGTTGCGTTCCGCATAAACAATATTTTCTAAATCCGTGTTGACCTTGGGTCAATAGATCATTCTGTTCGAGATAATTCATAATATTTGAATACAGGATACGTTCCAAAACCCTGCTGCAAATTAGCGTCAATGAAATGCGCTTGTAGTTTAGTTGGCTACTCCTATTGCATTTCTTGAATATTAGGTATGATCTGTACAACTTTCGAATCTTTTGGTACAGATCCTTCTTTGAGAGAGCGGTTGTATATGGGTGTTAATTAAGGAGCTATCGCTTCTGCATAATCAGATAAAAATCTAATGGGTTCTAAAGCTCTGGACATCACGTTCCGTCTCTTCACTTAGACAGACAACTTATTCAACCTTGTAATTCGCGCAAGGATTGATCTGTAATGTTTTTTGTACCCTTAAACAGTTTGCTCTGCAGGTTGAACAAATCTGCGTGACTCCTAGGCTTAGAAATCAGAAAGTAGTGCCCATCTCAATTCAAGACAGATAAGTGGTCCTTAACTATACTCAAAAAGATCTGAACTACCACTCCTGTACATTAAAAATTATGAAAAATTAAATAATTACTGCTAAGTGACCTCACCGGGTACGGGAATGTGGTAGTGGCAGTTTCTCAGTAAATAAAAGTGAACTAATTACTGAGAGGTCAAACCGTAATTTATTATTTAAAAACAATTAAAGTTGAAATGCAAATATTATCAAAAATAGTCAAAGAAATTTAATAGGTTCTTAAGTCAAGATTAGATAAGATACGATACTGCCGTACAATATTACTGAAATATAATATTTAAGAATTCCTGAGGTATTGCAATTACGCGTAACTCGTCCCTTAATAAGCTGAAATACCGGACGAGAGGATGTCGCCGTAATATCAAGAATAATGTTGTAGTGGTGTGGCGTTTGCACGGACGCTACACTACTCAAATATCTTCGTTCGCTCGCGTTGCATATGCGCACAAGTACCGGGTGTTGCGTCGATGCTGACAGCGGCTGCGTCTCTGAAACCTGTAAAAAGTTAGCTGATTAAATCGATGGCTGGGATTATTCAGCCAAAAACTTCCTATTGCGCTTGGTGACGCCAAGGCTCGCTATTCTCCCTAGTCAAACTAATATTGGCTGGGTACGCTAATTCAGCCCACCGGAAGATGCCGCTCAAAATCGTCCGCAGATGTTAACTATCAAAAATTATGGACTGGCGAAATGTCCACCGCTCTGGAATCGTACCGTAGTAGTAGTAGTTGTTGTTGTTTGGATGTTTTAGGGGGACAAAACTATGGAGGGCATCAGTCCACCGTACCGTAGTTACACGTTATGCATGTAACTCAACACTTGGTACCGCAAACTTCGCTGTACACGCAATCAGGCGTAACCACAGCCAAGTCGCTTTCAAATTCACAGAGCGCGCGATTCTGTCGCCTATGCAAGGCGAGAGAAGACGCATAAGTGAGTCTGCCAACAATTTCCTCCGGCAGCTCTCTATTTCTCCTACCACGTATCTTTCCTCAGCAACCAATCAGCGTTATCGTAGCAACACGCCTTCTGCTAGCCTGCGCGCGTCACATACAGTCCGGGCAATTCCGGTAAAATGATGCGGCGCCAAGCTCGCCTCCCATTGTCTGTCAGACGCGTCCCCCCTGCTGTTTAAAAGCCGCCGTCTTTTGTATGCCATCGCCTTTGTGTTACACCTGCCTGACTCACTGTCACTTCCTCGTTCCGACTACGCCGTGAAATGTTGCTTGTCTGAGTACGGGATTCTCTCGTTAAATGTTAAACGCAATTGAAAATTTAATATGTAATTGCTCATTACACTCATGACCAATATGAATATACATATGACATGTGAGGTATCAAACGAATCGGAATGACGAGTAGAATATGATTCTCTACACAAAAATGTCATGGAAGGGAGTCAGCCGCGGTGGAGTAGCCGAGCGGTCTAAAGCGTCTCGGTGCGGAGCGCGCGGTTGCTCGCCGTGGAGGTTCGAGTCCTCCCTGGGGCATGGGCGTGTGTGTTGTCCTTGTGTTAGTTTACCTAGCTTTAAGTAGTTTGTAAGCTACGGACTGATGACCACGCAGTTTGGTCCGATAGATTTACAGACAGAAGGAAGTCAGAAAACCTTGACTCCTTACATATCCCTCTCCTTCCGCGTAAATTTTTGCTGGAGTTTGTTAATGGCGAAGTAACATTTGCAAATTCAGCCAAAAATTGTTTCCTAACATACTGATTTTCCTCTCAGGCACCCTTTTACAATAACATTTTTTTTTATTCTATGACTCGTATAGTAAGATTTTTCTTTCTTCAAAAAATTTGTGCTGTTTATATATTAGCAAAAATTTCTTTTACAATTTAATTTTTTTATCGTTGTCATTACGTGTCTTTGTTTGCTTTTAATGTCCTTTTTTCTTCAATGTGCAGTGTATATGCAGTGTGAAAAATTATAATGCACTTTCTTCTTTATTTAAGCTTCGCATTAAAATCTGCAGAAGCTGCGATTTCAGTGTCAATTTGTGTATTATTTACTTTTTCAACATATTCTTTTTTATTTCCATTATTTATGTCACTGTTTTTCTTTTTTATTTGATTTGTACACAATGAAGAATCGTTTGCCTAATCAAAAATTAAATAATGTTTTTTTAAATTTCTATTGAACAACAGTAAGTATCTCAATTTACCGTAATAAACATATAGAAATCTTAGTAATTACATACAATAAATATAAATTAACATACAAATTCCAATTTAACTTCTTTCAGAAAAATAATAAAATCAACACATATGAACTCAAGATTATTTATATTCATAGTGTCCCCCTTTTTTTTCCTTCTTCTTTCTTTATGTTTGTTACCAGTTCTCGCCGTACAGTTGATAGCACGCACAATGTGTCTGTAGGCTCTGGTAGAATAAACTTGGTGTTCTGGCGGATATGTGAGATCGGTAATGGTCAGTTCTCGTGGATTATTTGAGACCCATCTCAAAGTTTGATAGACGTCGCTATCATTGGAGTTCATAAGAATGCCGGATGGCAATTCTCTTCTGTTGTCATTGTTGACCTGACAGAATATGAAATTTAATAGTCTGGTAGTCGTTGTACTATCACAATTTGTGGCCGTCACTTTACGCACAATTATTGGTGATGTCTTGTACGTAATGGACTTCTCTTGTAGATTTATTTGGTTGTCGAATTTATTTATTTTTATTTCATCAAAATTTACGTGATGAAGCTAATTTTTCCGGAAAGACGTTGAATATTTGGGAAAGGAAAAGAAAGGTATTCTTGCGTTTCTTCGCCCATCTTCTTACTTCAGACATCTCTTGCGCTTTTGTTTTCTTGGTTCTTCTCAACTTTCTTGATCTTCTTGCTTCTCTGGGCAGGAAAAAGTGGAATAATAAAAAATAGGAATATAGATCTGTCTGTCTTTTTCTTTGTGGTTACATTTATGAGCTCTCTGTCTCTTTATTTACGTCGGGCAACAAACTTTTTCCAAAAGCGTCGTTGTTCTTTACTACTGTATATTGGCATCATATTTAACATGTCTGCCCCATACACTTGTCATTTATAGCACCAAGTCTGGACACCAAACATGATCTATCTGTTAACCATTCTCGTCGTTCATCAACCAAAAAACCGACTCAACACACCTCCATATCCTCTCCGCCGACCTATCTCGATGTCTTGGATGGGTCCTCCAAGTTGTTGAATCTTGAGTTTTACAAAGGTTTTATTTTAGGCTTATGAACTAGTATCAACGATACAATAAATTAAATAAATCAAATGTCTTTACAAAAAGTAAACATAAAATGTGAGAGTTAACTTAACAATAATGATAGGTTTAAATATTTAAATTTCTTCAAACCTCTAATCTTTACTTTAATTCTTATGCTTATCCTACGTAAGCTTCTTCAGAGTGTTCTTACGGAAGTGTATGTATTCGTGTATATTGCATTTACCAAGTTAGTTTGTCAATTTTCAGTAAATTATTTAGCTTGTGTCATCATTGTTGATTATTCATATCTTATTTAACTGTTGCTTCCACGTCTATCCTTAACAGCAAAAATTGAATATATTACATTTATTATTTACAAATCATTTGCTCCGCTCTATTTACATATTCCTTTTCTCCTTCTCTTAATTGCAATAACTTGATTGATTGATTTTGACATTATCTTGCTGGACATATTTTTTCTTTACCAGTCAACCCTTCCGTTTTTCTGGGCTAGGTGACCGAATCTCCGTGATTTGTATGCCTTGATTACTGTTCTGATTATCTACTTGCTAGACATTTCCAAATTCTGGAGCACGCCAATTTTGCCTTACGTCTCCTCCATGTTGAAAATAACTTTGCTGTTGACCATTACCTCTGTTTTGGAGTCCTCCCCTGTACGAATTGCCTCCGATCTGTTATCAAATATTCTTTGTGACTGATTAAACCCATAACCACCTCTCTGAAAATTACCGCCATTCTTACGTGAACCGTAATTCATGTGTCGTGGGACAAAATTATTATTATTTAAATTGTGAATTACACCAAGAATACTACGTTACATTTAGTTTATGTAACTCTATTCCTGAACTTTCTCGTTATAAAAAAAATCAGTGCATTAGTTTTCTACTAATACGTGGCTGTTTTCCTGTATAGACTTAAGAAGAAGTCTGAAACCGATCGAAAGAAAATTTTCAAATATGTAGCTGTATTTTAACAACATATTATACACACAAAGAAAGAAAATGTTATGTGGACATGTGTCCGGCAACATTTGATTTCCAAAAAAAAAAAAAAAAAAAAAAAAAATGTTGTAGAACTTATGGGACTTAACTACGGGGTCATCAGTCCCTAAGCTTACAAACTACTTATGAACTAGCTAAGACTAAGGACGGCACAAATATCCATGCCCGAGGGGGGATTCGAACCCCCGACCGTAGTGGCCGTGCAGACCGTGACTGGAGCGCCTCAGTCCCCTCGGCCACCGCTGCCGGCTTGTTTTCCATATTAGAGCTCACTTTATTACTTGTCTTCAAATCACATTAATCATGGAATGTAAACACACAGGAACAGAACGTACCAGCGTGACTTCAAACACTTTGTTACAGGAAATTTTCAAAATGTCCTCCGTTAGCGAGGATACATGCATCCACCCTCCGTCGCATGGAATCCCTGATGCGCTGATGCAGCCCTGTAGAATGGCGTATTGTATCACAGCCGTCCACAATACGAGCACGAAGAGTCTTTACATTTGGTACCGAAGTTGCGTAGACAAGAGCTTTCAAACGCCACCATAAATGAAAGTCAAGGGTATTGAGGTCAGGAGAGCGCGGAGGCCATGGAATTGGTCCGCCTCTACCAATCCATCGGTCACCAAATCTGTTGTTGAGAAGCGTACGAACACATCGACTGAAATGTGCAGGAGCTCCATCGTGCATGAACCACATGTTGTGTCGTACTTGTATCGGCACATGTTCTAGCAGCACAGGCAGTCACGGTCTGCACGGCCACTACGGTCGGGGGTTCGAATGCCCCCTCGGGCATGGATATTTGTACCGTCCTTAGTATAAGGTAGTTGATAAGTAGTTTGTAAGTTTAGGGACTGATGACCCCGTAGTTAAGTCCCGTAAGCTTAATAAACATTTGATTTTTGCAGCACAGGTAGAGTATCCCGTATGAAATTATGATAACGTGCTCCAGTGAGCGTAGGTGGAAGAACATGAGGCCCAATCAAGACATCACCAACAATTCCTGCCCAAACGTTAACAGAAAATCTGTGTTGATTACGTGATTGCACAATTGCGTGTGGATTCTCGTCAGCCCACACAAGATGATTGTGAAAAATTTACAATTTGATCACTAATTATTTCAGTTTACATTTAAAGAGAAATACTAAAATGAGCTCTAACATGGAAATTAAGCGTTTCCGGACACATGTCCACATAACATATTTTCTTTCTTTGTGTGTGAGGAATGTTTCCTGAAAGTTTGGCCATACCTTTTTGTAACACCCTGTATAATGCATGAATTTGTTACAGATGGATAAAATACTAAACATAGTTTGTTCATAGTAACGGCACATTTCAAATCCGCCATTTCCGAGTCCGACGTGCAATCGAGACGTGCGCTTTGAGGATGATGGCAGACGGCAATGCAACGCTTGGATACTTTGGCTTGCTCACCTACGCATGCCCGCCTTCATAGCCTCTATGTTTGCTGGATTCGGGAGGTCCATCGCTGCCAATTTCTGGAATGCTGGCTTGCTGCAGCTTCCGCCGGTGTCAGGACGAGCACTGAAACCGATGCCGAGAGGCGACTGCAGCCACAGCCAGCTCTGGGAAGCGGCATGCGCGCTGGTAGCAGGAATCGCTGCACCCCGATATCACACGCCCCCCTATCGGCCTGCTCGCTCAGCAGAAACGCAGTTTGTTTGCTCTACCTGGTCTACAAATAGCAAGGTCAAGGTTTTTGGAATCAACTGAAGCCGTTGCGGCTTGGACCTGAAGCGGAAAGGGTGGCGCTAGGAAGTGGGCAGGAGGCGTGGCGGAGACAGCCACGCGGAACTGGGAGGCGGGGCTATGCAGGTGGCCCACAGAAGCGGCTCTGGCGATTGTCGTACTTTAGCTGACTGCGAAAACGCAGTCGCTGATACCACGTCGAAAAATAATATACTTCAAAATCAGATTAATTAGAATACAATCAGTTACAAAACGTATTGGCCCACTTTAGGTTACGGTAGTAACACTAAAAGTGGGCCTTTGCGATCGTCTTTTGACAGCTCGAAATTTAAATGAAAAGAACGGCTTAACCATTCATCTGACACGAAAATGAAATAACCGAATTTGCAGAGGAGAAAATTCTCTACAACTTTGCTCTCTTATGTTTTCTTCATATCTCGTATCGTTTCAAAAAAAAAAAAAAAAAAAAAAAAAAAAAAAAAGTTCAAATGTTTGTATAGCTTATGGGACTGGACTACGGGGTCATCAGTCCCTAAACTTACAAACTACTTATGAACTAGCTAACACTAAGGACGGCACAAATATCCCTGCCCGAGGGGGGATTCGAACCCCCGACCGTAGTGGCCGTTCAGACCGTGACTGGAGCGCCTCAGTCCCCTCGGCCACCGCGGCCGGCCGTATCGTTTCAGAGATATTTGCAAAAATAACGGCGATTTTGGGATGTCTGTCTGTCTGTCCGCCTGTATGTAACGTGTTCCCTGTTTTTAAGACAAACCGTTCAACCGATCGGCACCAAATTTTACAGACATGATTGTAGGCCGCCAGAGACTAGAATCTCCCTTTTTCAAATTTTTCGGACTAAAAATACGGTAGTAATAAAAAAAAATTAAAAAAAAAACGTTTCGATTTGAAGATGTCTGTCTGGCTGTAACGTGTTCCCACGTTTTAGGTCGAACCGTTCAACCGATCGGCACCAAATTTTACAGACATAATTGTTGGGTACCAGACACTAGAACCTCGCTTTTTCAAATATTTTGGACAATAAATACGTTAGTAATACAAAAAAGCCCTTTGTAATGTAATTTTAATTGCAAATAAACCGTCAATCTGACGCGAAAATTGAATAACCGAATTTGTGGAGGAGAAAATTCTCTACAACTTTGTTCCCTTATATTTTTTTTTCATATCTCGTATCGTTTGAGAGATATTTCCAAAAATAACGGAGTTTTGACACCCTCCATTGAATTAACAAAAACTAGCCGTTCGCAGATGTCACGTGACATTCCTCGCCCAGAATTCTCTCTGGCATACGCCATCTTGCGTTGCGTATTTGAAGATTTTCTTATTGTAACTTACACGTTGTCATTTCAAAGTAATGGCTCACTGAAGAATTAACAAAAACACGTCGTTCTTCGAACGATAAATGATAATACTAGTGTCTACAAATGCCATATTAGCATCAGTTAACAACAGCCATCAGAAGTACGAGATTAAAGAACACAACTTCTAATTGTTAGCTGTAGCGTAGTGGGCAATGCGTTGGACTGTAATGCTGAAGGTCAGTGGTTCGAAACCTGCAACTACTTTTTTTTTTTTTTTAAGTGTTTCAGACACTCTTATTAATTGATTTTTATTACTTTGGTCCAAAATGGTTGCAAAAACTTAGAAAATTACAAATCTAAAGTGGGCCGTAAAGCACGTCAGTACGATTTTTTTAATGATCTTTACCAAGGTTTCGACACCACTAAGGGTGACTTCATCAGAATGAAATACATTTCTTCCTAAAAAATTTTATAAACCAAAATGACTCAAATCTGGCTTCTAAATAATAATACAAAGTGTGGAAGTTTATAATAAAATAAAAATTTTTCTTTTGGTCCACTTTAGGTTACGGTAGTAACACTAAAAGTAGGGCCTTCTCGATCGCGTTTTGACAGCTAGAAATTTAATTGAAAATTACGGCTTAACCGTTCAACTGACACGAAAATTGAATACATGAGTTTGTAGAGGAGAAAATTCTCTACAGTTTTGCTCTGTTATGTTTTGGCCCACTTTAGGTTACGGTAATAACACTAAAAGTGGGCCTTTGCGATCGTCTTTTGACAGCTCGAAATTTAAATGAAAATAACGGATAACTATTCATCTGATACGAAAATTGAATAACCGAATTTGTAGAGGAGAAAATTCTCTACAACTTTGCTCTCTTACGTTTTTTTTCATATCTCGTAGCGTTTCAAAGATATTTGCAAAAATAACAGCGATTTTGGGATGTATGTATGTCTGTCTGTCTGTCTCTGTCCGTAACGTGTTCCTTGTTTTTAAGACGAACCGTTCAACCGATCAGCACCAAATTTTACAGACATGATTGTAGGCCTCCAGAGACCAGAACCTCCCTTTTGCAAATTTTTCGGACAAAAAATACGGTAGTAATACCAAAAACAGCCGTTTGTAATATAATTGTAATTGCAAACGAACCGTTCATCTGACACGAAAATTGAATAACCTAATTGGTAGAAGAGAAAATTCTCTACAACTTAGCTCCCTTACGTTTTTTTTTCATATCTCGTATCGTTTGAGACATATTTACAAAAATAACGGAGATTTGACACCCTCCATTGAATTAATGAAAACCAGCCGTTCGGAGATGTCACGTGACATTCCTCGCCCAGAACTCTCTCTCTGGCATCTTGCGTTGCGTATTTGACGATTTTCTTATTGTAACCTACACGTTGTCATTTCAAAGCAATGGCGCACTGAAGAATTAACAAAAACACATAGTTCTTCTAGTGTCTACAAATGCCATAGTAGCATCAGATAACAACGGCCATCAATAGTATGAGATTAAAGGATTTCTGATTGATAGCCGTAGCGCTGTGGGTATAGCATTGGACTATGACGCTAAACGTCGGTGGTTCGAAACCCGCCACTACATAATTTTGTTTTCCTAAAAGGGTTTCAGAGACTCTTATTAATTAATTTTTTATTATTTAGATTATTATTTTGGTCCAAAATGTATGCACAAACATATAAAACTACAAATCTAAAGTGGGCCGTAAAACACGTCAGTGCGATTTTTCTCATAACTCGCACCGTTACAGAGATATTTGCACAAATAACGGCGATTTGACACCGTCACTTGATTTTACGTAAACCAGGCGTTAGGAGAACAACCTTCTACTGGGTGTATGTACTTCATTTCACAAAATGGACATCATCAACATCCAAAAAATGTTCAAAACAAACCTTTAAC
This sequence comes from Locusta migratoria, assembly GCA_026315105.1. Classification (NCBI taxonomy): domain Eukaryota; kingdom Metazoa; phylum Arthropoda; class Insecta; order Orthoptera; family Acrididae; genus Locusta; species Locusta migratoria. The sequence continues at coordinate 385,270,015 of CM048755.1, forward strand.
TTCCGTTATCAACACCGAATGAATGCAATATAGCACACCATGGTGATCAAAAAGATTCGCACTATCAGGATCGAAGGCGAACTCCTTTTCTTTTTTCTTTATAAGTCTTTCCTTTTAAGTCAAAGTGTGTCCCCCAACGAAATGAAACAAAATATCTTCTGGTATTGTCAGAATGTGACATGGTACGCAGTGTCCTCTGCGGTTGGTTTCAGTAGGGTCATGCAAAAGAAAACACTGCGCTCTTCCAGCTGCAAATGATATATTGAAGAACATAAAACAGACGTCTTCTTCGTCAGAAACGGTGTATTCTTACCGCTATTGCCAAAGTATTACATACATTTAAAAAAGATCGATTCCAAAAGGATTCAAAGCAAGAAGGCGAAGACAACAACTGCCGGACGTAAAACAACGCAATCTTCTATATGCATGAAACATTTTTGAAGAAACGTAAAATACCCAGCTAAGACACCTAAAATAGGAGGATGTAAAAGCAAACAGTTCTTCAATGGCAATGTCTCTCCCATGTTTCAGTACTATGCACGGAGCCACAACTGCGCAACATCAGTTCTCTGCTAGGGGCGCCCAGCGTGAAAAAAGTCAACTAAACCATGTTCACTACAGGAACAAAACAAGCGACGAAAATCACACTCGAAACAAAAGTACGACGTAAAGCAAAGAAAAGGAGAAAGGTTCCTGATTTACATTTTTCAAACATTTAGACACCAAGCGTCTTTTGATACTGTACTCCATAAGCGGCTTCTAATGAAATTGCGTGCTTATGGAATATCTCCCCAATTGTGCGATTGGATTCACGATTTCCTATCAGAAAGGACAAAGTTCGTTGTAATTGACGGTAAGTCATCGAGTAAAACAGAAGTGATATCTGGCGTTTTCCAGGGAAGCGTTATAGGTCCCTACTCTTCCTTGTGTTTATATACGATTTAGGAGACAGTCTGAATAGCTCCCTTAGACTGTTCGCGGATGATGCTGTCGTTTATCGGTTAGTGAAGTCAACAGAGGATCAAAAGCAACTGCAAAGCGATTTAGACAAAATTTCTACGTGGTGCGAAGATTGGCAATTGACACTAAATAAAGGAAAGTGTGAAGTATTATACATGACCACTAAAAGAAAGCCCCTGAACTTCAATTACGCGATAAATCAGTCAAACCTTAAGGTCGTAAATTCTACTAAATACCTAGGAGTTACAATTACGAACAACTTAGACTGCAGAGAACACATAGAAAATATTGTGGGGAAGGCGAACCAAAGATTACGTTTCATTGGCAGAACGCTTCGAAGATGCACCAGCTCCACCAAAGAGACTGCCTACATCACACTTGTGCGTCCTCTCCTGGAGAACTGTTGCCGATTGTGGGACCCTCACCAGGTGGGACTGACGGAGGATATTGAGAAGGTTCAGAGAAGGGCAGCTCGTTTTATCACGTTACGGGGGAGAGGGGGAGCGTCACGGAAATGTTGCACGAATTGGGGTGGAAATCATTGAAAGAAAGACGTTATTCATTGCGGCGTGATCTGTTTGCGAAGTTTCAATCACCGACTTTTACTTTTGAATGTGAATATATTTTGCCAACACCCACCTACTTAGAAGACATGACCATCCCAATAAAATAAGAGAAATCAGATCGAAAACTGAACGATTTAGGTGTTCTTTCTTCCCGCGCGCTATTAGCGAACGGAATGGTAGAGAAAAGATATGAAAGTGGTTAATGAACCCGCTGCCAGGCACTTAAATGTGATTTGCAGAGTATCTTTGTCGGTGTAGATGTAGATACCCATGTATCAATCCCATGTTGAGAAAGTTCGCAAACAAGACTCGATATATGGAAAGCTGGCTTATCTTCAGATGGCTGTCCCATAAATACGACAAAAACGAGGCGGCGTCGTGGAGTTTCAGCTGAATGACTGCGTAGACCGTATGGCCTAGTGAGCCAAAAAGTAGCATAACGCTTTGTTCGAGGAAAGGGCTTGAAGTCCGGTGCCAGAACCCAGCTGGGCTCAATCGTGCCTGACGTCGTCCTGTTCAGAAGGGCCACCATGCCGCGACAGAGATCCACACCGGCGATACAAGGCGACACAGGAACCGATGTTCTCGAGTGTCGGGTACATCGCAAACCCTACAAGCTGCTGAGGCTCGGAGGCGCATGACGGACAGGCGCTGGCTCGTGGCCAGCGTGTTGTTGACAAGGCAGTACCAGGTGGACGATACTTACGATGGCAGGTCCGGACTGTTGATGTTATCACAGGCTGGAGCACTTCCAGCTTGTGCACAGGGGATCGTCCAAGCAGGGTGGCATACATCGCGAACTCCTTGGAAATTACAATCCGTTGTAATGTCGCTCTTGTAAAGAGAATGAAAAGCACGAAAAAGATCAAATTAGAGTCGAGCAAATGTATTACGCCTGCGAGTGCCACACGATCTAATAAGAAACATAAATAGTTATTCTTTATAAAAAGGATTCTAGGAAATAAAATGAAGTTATATAGCGTCTGTTCTGTCGGACATAAATGCCGATGACGGGCAATGATCCTTTCTTCAGTGCGGAGGCACACATAGGTTCTTTCTCTTACAGGAATTAGTTTACAATAACTACGAGTTTGAGTTCTAGTGGGCAGGGGTAAAGTTGACAATTTGTATCTGACGGGAGGCGTGCTTGAGTAATTCCATGCAGGTGTGGTGATCGCTGTGTCCCCACTGGTATAGAGGTCAGCGCAACTGCCTAGAAAGCAGAAGACCCGTGTTCGGGTCCCCGCTGGGTACACATTTTCAGCTTTACCGATTCGCAGTTAATGTCATACATTTAGTGAATAAAAATAAAATGAATTGTTGTGGGATTATGGTGTTAGTTCGTCTTGAAAACATCTTGTCGTCTAATTCAAATGTTCGTAAATCTATGGGACTTAATTACTACAGTTATCAGTCCCTTGGCTTACAAACTACTTTAACTTAAGGACAACACACACACACACACACACACACACACACACACACACACACATGCTCGAGGGAGGACTGGAACCTTCGACGATGAGCAACCGCGTGCTCCGCGGAAAGACGCCTTACAGCGCTCGGCTGTTCCACCGCGGCTGTCATGTAATTCTCTAACGATAAGAATAACTGTAAAACTTAACTATTTTGAAAAATATTCACCAATTGTAAATTAAGTCAGCACTGGGGATTGACTGTAAGATTTCAAGGAGAAAACTAGGGACTTGTGTTGGTATTAATAAAAGTACTACCATGCGCAAAAATATCCGAACGACCTGAATTGCGTTTCGCCTGATGTGCATGCAACACAACTAACGTACGTGTCATGCGGGTGCTCTGCTCGCTCCGCGGTATAGTCGTTCGACTATTCAAATGGATCCACTACAGACAACTGCTCTTTATGACAATCATTCCAGTTGTAAATTAACACCACGATTTTGCAAATACAAGGAAACACGTTATTACGTTCTTAACGTTTATTAAATCCAATTTATTACAATGACATATCTTAAGTATTATCACACTCCGTCACATAAAACATTAATTCATCCTTAAACAACATTTAATATTGTTACAAATAACAGATTTTACTATAGTATCGGAAATCCTAAAGTCCTGTAGAAATTCGAAGTACTTTTGTTCTCTAAATCGTTTTCTCACAATTGCGGAACGTCGTTCCACTGGCGAGCGGATTTTTATTAACCGATTGTAGAACTAACCAGAAAATAAAAACTCAATCAACAGCAGCAAATGCACTATGGAAACTTCAATATTAACTGCGTATCACCAACATTTTCTCCTCATTCATACCTGAACTAATATTTGTACACATCTTTGAACTTTATATGACAAACACCTTCTTCTGGAATCAAACCAACCACCTGTAGCCATAGCTAACCAAGCAATGCATTCATGTGTTATAGATACCTGATTATGCCTAAGATTGTCACAGCTGACGAAGTATAAAGATGTGTCAAATATTCGAGATTCCCTCAGAAATATCAGAACGGGCAAATCAAATCATATAAAATGCCAATTCTTAAAAATTTTATATTTATTTACTTATTTTTTTACTGAACCAGGAACTTAATAATCACCGTTATGTCCCTAATCAGAAGTGCCCAGACTCAGTTCTGTGTGCGACTTACATACGAGACTGCTCCTGTCGGAGGTTCGAGTCCTTCCTCGGTCAGGGGTGTGTGTGTTGTCCTTAGATTAGTTTAAGTAGTTCTAAACCTAGGGACTGATGACCACAGTAGTTTGGTCCCATAGATTTACAAACATTTGATTTTGAGTTACATACCCGGTATCTAAATGGAAGATAACTAAGTGAAGTCAGATGTTAGTAGTCTAATTATTTCACCAGCAGCGGGACGTTTGAATCTGTAAGCAGGATATAATTACGTTATGCGTCACCGGGAATCGAACCCCGAACCTACCGGTGTCCTTTCTAAGCACGAATGGACGTTAAATCTCAAATGTTAACTCAACAGGAATGCGATGCGTGCGTGTCTGACTAGTAACAACAGCACATATCGTTGTTATATTAATAATAATAATAATAATAATAATAATAATAATAATAATAATAATAATAATAATAATAATTTCGTGCGGCTCAGAGTCCTGGTGTATGTCATCCAACTGTGCGCCACTTCAGAGGCTTGCATGTCCCTAACCTGCCCCAATTATCCAACCGGGAAAGGCGACCTACAGTTTAACGTGGAATCCAAACCACGTGTAGTTTATGACACACGTTGTTGAGACGTGAATGCTGGGTTAAAACACAGATTGAAAAATATCGGTGATCTGACTAGGTTTCGAACCCGCGACCCTTAAGTTACCATTCAAACGCTTTACCCCAAGACCACCGCAACACCTTAGCTTGCGGATATAGGGCACGAAGAGAAATTCAAAATAATTTTTTGTTAGTAGTCCAGTCTGCTCTATCTAGGGCGTCAAATGAAATTATGAATATTTTGTGCTGGACCTGGATTCGAATCCATATACGTGCCTTTCGTGGAGACCTAGAGGAGTCGACAGTCTTGGAGAAAGCAACGAAATGATTCAATTATATGATTCAGAGAGGGTCGAGTGAGAAAAAGAGGAGATCCGAATTAGTATCCTAGTCCAGCACCAAAATTTTAACGTCTCAAGTTAAATTCAATACGAGACACGTAATCTTCAAGGACAAGTGGTTTATAAAATAAAACAAAGTTTTGTAATATAAGAAAAGCTTTCTAGCGACAGAGTTACTGATTGCCATGTATTCTACCTGTTACTGGCAACGATAAATCGGCTCTGTCAAAGTTGATAGCGAAATAATTCGGTTTAATACGGATTGTTAACTACGGCGCAACTTGGCGTTCTTCACTTGGTGTTACCAGCGGTGAAGTAGCCAGTTAAAAATATACACATGTCAGACCCTCTCCTTGTTAGTCCCGTCAGCTGAAGCAGTATGATGTAGTGAAGACTTTTAACCTCTGCTCTTTCTTACCGGGAAGTAAGGCATTGGGTTATTTGGCTCCATAACAGCACTACAACACTTATTGCGCGTGTATGCAATGCATAAGGATTCGAGAATTTATTTGTACTGCGGCTTACATTTCTATATATGCTTGACCTAAACTGCAACTTCATTGTTTGTTTTACTTGATTTTTGTACTCACTGAAATAAAATTGCCTGACCTTCCAGTACGAGACCTTTCTCTCGTCCTTACCTCCTGGTAGATTTACTTTCTAACCAGAGAAATAAACCCGGTAATTGATTCACAAACAACTAGTTCAAGCTGTTAAGAAATTTCACGAAGGATTTTCATTTCCTCTTAAAACGTGCTAAAATTTCGTGTGGCTCATTGGCCTGGTGCAAGTCTTTCGACTGCATGCCATTTCGGCGACTTGCGTGTCCCTAGCCTACCCCAGTTATCCAACCGGGGAAATGGGACCTACAGCTTATCGTGAAATCCGAACCACGTGTCGGTTCTGGCGACTCCTCACATCGTTAATAGGTGAAGGCCGGAATAAAACCCAGACTTAAATGAAATCCGAGGCCCGACCGAGTATCGAACTCGGGACCCTTCGGTTTCTAGTCAAACGCTTTACCCCGAGACTACCGGGCCAGACATCATTTTTCTCAAATTTCCTTAATAAGCAAAGCTCGTTGTCAGGGTAGGATGAGGTCTGGGCCAGATTAATCTTTTCGTTTGATAGCATAAGTATTTTGCCGTAAGAAGTATCATAAGTTGTGTTTCTGTAGCTATGGAAATCATCAGCTGAAATAAAGACCATAAAGTGCGGTACAGATAAAAATGCAAAACGATTATCAACCGAAGGCAGAGCTAATGCTCAAACTGAGGTGTAGTTTTTTCCTTGCCTTCCTCGACCGAGTATCGGAAGGCGTATGCAAAAATGTATAATGTGTTATGAATACTTGAACGCTACATTTACGTTGACTCTTCAAAAAAGAATACTTTGTTTACAACGAATTAAAATTAGTAGGCATGACGGGATTTGAGTCGATTTATGACAGATTACCAACTTACCGTCTTACTCACTACGCAAAGCTTCCATTCGAATACACTCGCCTTACTGACTGATATAATGTCATACGATAGCCGGGACAATCTAAATTTTACTTTTAATCTCAGAAACACTGTCAGTATTACTACGTATGAAATTTAGAGACAAAATTCATTTCTGCGATATTCGTAATAATACTAGGAACTTGTTTATGAAATCTTTTTCAGAGCAAGTAGTTGGGAATGAATTTGACTTCTGAGGCAAAGAAAGTGTCTCCACATCGTATGGCACTTGCTTCCTCTTGCCTTGTCGATAGGTGCTTACTTGCGAAATGACACAACTCAAGTGCTTTGATAAATGTCGTATTCTTGCACTTTATGAAGAGGGATACAGTATCAGCGCCATTTCCCGTGCTCTAGGATACAGCAAATCCACGATACACCTGTGGGTGAAGAGGATGGCAGATGAAGGCCATGTTAACAGTCATCGTCGCCCCGGACGTCCACGCACTATGACAAAGGAGCAAGACTATGATATACTCCGCTGCAATGATGAAGACCCATTCCGCACCAGCACTGAAATTAGGAACGTTCTACAACTACCTGTAAGTAGATAGACCATCCACCGTAGTCTCAACGAGGAAGGAAGATATGGACAAAAATCGGCCATAAAGGAAATGTTGACAGAACAACATAAGACTGCCAGATTAAACTTCGTACTGGCATCTGGCATACGTAAGCAAACCAATTTCATTCTGGGAGCAGAGAAGGTATTTTCCACAGCACCAAAGGGTTCTGTCCATGTGTTTCGTCCAACTGGACCGAGATTCGACAAAAAATATGTCCATCAGAGGCAAAGGTGTGGCCGATCTGCTGTCAGAGTTTGGGGATGGATGTCGGCAAATGGTTGCGGCATTCTGTGGGAACTGGACCGTCCGCCTACCAGTAGTTACTACTGTGAAATACTAGATAACATATGCTTTCTTCTGTTCGTGAGATGTTTCCGGAAGGCAGAATAATATTCCAACATGACCGTTCCCCGGACTACACCGCAAATTGTGTGAAACAGTGGTATCGAGTAAACGGAGACGTTGATGTGTAGGACTGGCCTCCCAAAGATGCTGACCTCAATCCCATAGAGCACGTGTGGGCAGAGATGGAGAAGATCATTAGCAGCCGAAGACCTACGCCAGGAACGAAGGCAGCGCTATCTGAAGCAGTTCAGGATGCATGGGAAGAGCTGTCGCAGAATAGTGGGTTTGTAAGAAAACTAGTTACCTCTGTTTCCCGGCGGCTAAGTGCAGTTGTAGAGGAGAATGGAAACTGGACACGATACTAAATTATGTTGTCATCAGAGACAAAGTTTTGTTTATATTAAATGGAAGTGTCTTATTTTCTCGATTATTTTTCTTGAAGATTTACATTACTTCGAAGAAAAGAAAAATTATTTTGTGTTAATTTCAACCCTTCTGTAATAAAGTATTTCATCTTAAATTATTACACGAACTTTAAGAAAAACCAAAACCAGCATGAAAATTACGAAGGCTTATGCCAATGAAGGCATCAAAGAAAGAACAATTTACTTTTTTTTATCAAGTGAAGAAGGCATTTTATTTATTAATGTTCTGTTTATTTAGATGTAGGCAGGGTACCAGTAAGGATAAAATCATAGGAGAGGTGTCATTTTTAAAAGTGTTGAAATGCCAGCTGTTAGACGCAAACTCGAGCGTTTGGGTCCACTAGATCCCCATATTTACTAACTTGCAGTCGAATATAACTCAGTGGTCAAAGCCTACTGTAATTTCATCTTAAAGCCCATTAAAACCTCTAAGTAACGCTTTTAGAGTAGACCCTGTTCATATTAACTTGGCGTCCAATACACCTGTTCATCGACTTTGTTGAGTATCACGTAAAATTTAACAAAATCAGAAAAGGAGGATTAGGATTTAATATCCTGTCGACGTCGTGGTTATTTGAAATGGGGCCCAAGCTGGGATTGTTTCGTTAAGAATGTGGAAGGAAATTGGCTATGCTTTTGAAAAGGAACCATGTTGCCATTTGCCTAGAATAATTTCAGGAAATCACTTGAAAAACACAAGGACAAACAGACATGGAAACTATACACTTTCGCCATTGTATCACTGAGAAGTCAAAATTCAAATAGTCGAAAACGAAAAGTGAAATACCGAATTTAATACTAATTATACCTGGAGGCAACAGAAACTTACATGATACGAAGTTAAAAGTCATTTCTACACGTTGCCGTTAAGAGTGATGTTGCCTTTCTATTGAGCACTGAAATCTCCAATAATGATTACTGAATCGAAGTTTTAAAATAATACCAACTTCTGGCCTGTGTACCGATCCGGTTTTATGGTAGAAATGACACATAAAAGTAGTAATGTTTCGTGAAATCACATTATATAGACGTTTCGGTTAAATGGTTTATATGCAGTAACACTCGTACAACGCTAAACTACAATGTCACAACATCTAGTTTTATGATCTGGTCAGCAGTGGAAATCAAAACATCTTAGTAATAAAGTCTGTAAATGACATTTCTTCTTGCATTCGTTATTTCGCTTTCTTTATCTAGAAAGGAAGAGGAGACGGTGAGAGAGAGAAAGGAAGAAGAGAGGGAAGACAGGATGAAAGGAAGTATAGGACGGACAGGATTGCGGGATAGACAGAGGGAAGAGGAGGAGCTGGAGGAGGTAGAAGGGGACGAAGAGACAGAGGCAGATCGTAAGAGGGGGAGAGAGAGAGAGAGAGAGAGAGAGAGAGAGAATGGGGAATGGTAGACAGAATTCAGAAAGCAAATGCTTTTCTCAAGGGCAACAGGGTATTTGACTGTTCTCTGGTAATCATCTTAAATGGGTAATCATGTCATCTTACGCTCATAACATGAGCTGCGGTGGAATGGCCGAGCGCTCTAAGGCGCCTTGCTGCGGAGCGCGCGGTTGCTCCTCGTCGGAAATAGCGTCGCCCCTCGGGCATGTGTGTGTGTGTGTGTGTGTGTGTGTGTGTGTGTGTCTGTGTGGTGTTGTCCTTACATTACGTTAGTTTAAGCAGTTTGTAAGCCTAGACTGATAACCGCGGCAGTTCAGTCCCAAATATTTACAAACATTTGAACATTTCATAACATGACTTGTTTTCCTCATCAATTGCAGTATTCTTTAAATACAAACGGAAATGGAATTCAAATATAATTTTAAATCCAGCTAAAACGCTTCTTTTGAGTCATGTGATGCCTGTAAACTCAACCCACATGGTGTGCTCCTACTGTTGTAACATGCCAGCCGCGGTGGCCGAGCGGACTGAGGCGCTGCAGTCACGGTCTGCACGGCCACAATGGTCGGGGTTTCGAATCCCCCCTCGGGCGTGGATATTTGTGCCGTCCTTAGTATAAGGTAGTAGATAAGTAGTTTATAAGTTTAGGGACTGGTGACCCCGTAGTTAAGTCCCATAAGCTTAACAAACAAACAACTGTTGTAACATTCACTAACAGTGGTATATTGCCTGTGCATTCGTATTTTGGGAAAAGGTCTACAAATATTGCGTAGTGCCGAACTGTAAAAATAAATCTATAAAAATCTAGAAAATAGATTTTGCATGTTCGAAGCAATGATAAAGGCATAAAATGTAGTTTATTCTCCCTCGTAGAGATCCTAATCAGATAGCGGTCACTTGGTGCGTTTAATTTTAGGAGGATTACTTTGATGTAAGTAAACACTCCGTACAACAATTATTATTCTATTAGTTCACAACCGGTATTAAGAATCATGCTCTGCAGCCGCAAAGTTGTATAGTTTTTTTTGGGACTTAACTACGGGGTCATCAGTCCCTAAACTTACAAACTACTTATGAACTAGCTACAACTAAGGACGGCACAAATATCCAAGCCCGTGGGGGGATTCGAACCCCCAACCGTAGTGGCCGTGCAGACCGTGACTGAAGCGCCTCAGTCCCCTCGGCCACCGCGGCCGGCAGTTGTATAGTATTATTGTGTACACATCAGTGAACTGATGTTTACATTTGTGAAACAGGTGTTCACGATATATTTGTATTTTAAGTCGTTTACAAACGTAGTTGGTGAAAGTACAAATTTCATTATGGTTGTCTTTTCAATATTTACTTCGGTGAGGCAGTGTTTCGGTATATGATAAAGACATCAACAATTTGTCTCAAAAACGCCTTTTTAGCGCATATACTGAAACCAACTGGATTTGAACACGGAATGCAAAATTTGTGAACGATACTGGAATCGCATCGCTACCAAGCTTATGTGGAACTGATTAAGTCTATTCGAAATTTCGACATTTTTTCTTGAAATATTTTAATTTTGGCACGTAAGCCAAGATAGTTATCCTTTTAATTTCATTCTTCTTTAGCCTAACAAGTTCCGATTTAACTTGGCAAATTTCTTTGTAACCAAACAGCACGAGAAAAAACCATAGTAATTTGTGGAAAGTGGCTAGCGCGCAAGATTAAATTGCGTATACACATGAATTAATCGGAATCGGAAATGTAACTACGTAGTAGCGCACTTACCGTGTAATTTTTGCAGTGGCTTTTATAACAGAGTTAATTTAAATGTGAAATGCATTTGGTAGAAAAACGAAGACTTAATCTAAGACGCAATCCATATTTACACACGTTTATGGTGTGTAATAGTTTGTATCTTTGGACTAGAGTCAGTCTGTTGACATAAACAAATATACGTATATTTTACTTTAAATGCAACTTTCACCTTTCTTACTTACGGTACGTAAAAATCTGGATTGTTGTCGAGAAATTAAGATACCTTAAGCGCATAAACTTTCGGAAGGTTTTTTCACCATCAGACTTCACATAATTTTCTCCCTTCTTACAAAACAGTTATAAATGCGTTTTCCATCACAAGTAACTTAATTGTACACAGAAAAAGTAAGGAAAAAGTTAGTAACCTTCGCTAACACTGCTCTAACACGCATATGGCTTCTTCTTCCTCGTGTTGTGTGAAATCACCAGAGCTTAAGCCAATAACAGAGCGTTTTTGATCACGTGACCTAAACTTGAAATTTAATTATATTCATGCTATAATTTCAAAATAATAACAAATGTTTTGTAAGAACAACGTCGGAAAATTCTATTTGAACATTACAATCATCCAGATTGAAAACAATTCGAACCCAATTTTAAACACAGCATAATAGCCTACTATATATGCCACATTCGACATTTGGTAACCCATTTCAATGTGTAAGTAGGAAAAGGGGAACAAAATATTATGTTCTCATTAGACTGATGTATTTTCTCGGTACGTCTATGTTAGCAAGAATACTTTTGCTTACTGTCCCATTCATTTCATACCAGACTGAGCTACAGTAAAGCGTAGCCAGGTTTACCTAGTTAACATGAAAATTTCGAATGTTGGTAAGGCAACAAAATTAGAAGAAGTAAGGATGATGAAATTAATAAAATATTTCGAAATGTAACATAAATCATTTCTTTCGTAAGACCTATGATTGTAAAATCGCTCCTACACAGATACTAAATGCCAAATGAGTAATTAACCCTTTAACTATATACGTTCATTGTAATCGGACCTTGTAGAAGGTAGACTGCTGTAAAAGCTAGGGAAAAGAAGTCCCCTCTGATGAACTTCCGTCTCTAATGACGGGACGTTAAACGTTAATCTTCCTTCTTGTTTTCGCGTGAACTGGTGCAGTCCTCTGGAGGGAAAGACTTTCCAAGGCAATTTCAAAAACAGTCCACCTCTGCAAGGCCATATTATTGTGGTATTTTAAGAAGACAGCAGTTGTTACAGAGCTAAACGTCGCTCTCTGCGTGACATTCAAGTAAAAGCCGATAAACAACTGCATCGGGTGACCATTTGATAAATACAGGACCTAGCTCACTCTAAAACAAAATGAAAATGATCGCTTTCCAGTGAGTTAGTCACCGAAAGTGACATCTTTCCAACATTTCAGCGTATTGTAACAATTACATATCGATAATTATTGTCCGCGATGGGCGTCAGACTAGAACTACGAACTAATTATACCAACTGCGAGATACTATACAGTAATCCCATCTCACGCACTCTTAGGGCAACCTCTTCCTGTTTCTTTCGCACCTCTCTGTTTCTGGGAGACTGGAAACTGGAGAGTTCATTCATCAGATGCTTTTCACTTTTATTTAAACAGCATCACCAGCAGTTACACTGTAATCTTTATGAGTAGACCACACTTATGGTCCCTTTCGATTTTATAGAATGAATTACATATTCTAAACATTACTTTCGCGACTTTTTTTTCTTGTCTCATATTCTTATCATAAATGCTTCTCCTGTCACTTATAAGCTTGAATCGAATTATCATTGAAATTGTTCAGATGCTTAATTTTTTCGCGGATGATATATTTTTCAATCACTGGAAAAGATTTATTTGCACGGTTCGTCTGATTGGAAACTATGTGCTCGAAACTTATGAAATATGTTTGTGAAGTTTGCATTTTGTAATCAGGGTAATTCTATCTTTACATTTCTGCAGTTATGTGTTAGAGGTGGTGCCAACGAAAAAATTCATAAGGAAAATAGTATTCAGGTATATAACATTAAAAAGTATTGTGCAGGAAATGTTAATAACGTCTCGTGATGCTATAGTTAAAGAAATCGATGAAGACTTATTCTTCTATGCTGGGTATATCTCTTCTCAGTCAACACAGTGGCAGGCTGCGCGCCGCGCCTTCGAAGCCGCTATCTCCGTCAGCGCTAAGGCAGCGCGAGAACACAGACGCCCAGCAAACGTATTCTGCCTGTCGCTAGTCTAATGGAGAATTGACAACATAGCAGAGTACGCTTGGCAACTCTGTGAGCGGGGAGTTACTTCCTGGTAAGCACAGAATTAAGCTGATAAATTCACTTGATTTTTCATGTCATTTCCATTCAATAATCCGAGTGATTTTCACTTAAGGTGTGACATAAAGTTATTAATTCATATTTTTGGGTCCAGGAAATTCGTTCCACACGAAAATTGCAACCAATCTCTTCTTTTAAAGTTACACCTGATCTGGTCTCCTAACTTGTCGGCCAGTAAGGAGGAACCAAATACCCGAAGTCCTCGCTAGCCTTCGGGTAACGTAGTCGGCTGTGAAACGAACGTGCTGTCAACTTTCGATGCCAATCGTGGTGAGAGCAAATATTTTTAGCTCTTCTCTGACAGAGCTACAGGTATCCAGATTGAAAATCAATAGGGAATTGTTAACAAAAATACTCAGTCAAAAGGTGTTTACCTGTTTCCAGAACGGCATTCTCTCATATACTCTGAAAGTGACTTACAATGCTCAGGTGGTTTTCCGATTCCGTGCGTGTAGAAACCAATTCCTTTCGAGTTAAAGCTGTCGCCGAACCATTTTGAAGTCAATTTGTCGAGAAATACATTTTCTTGACGGTTGGACAACTACTTCCAAAAATGAGTAAAAAGTCTTAACATGAGACTAGTATAATTTCTGTGTCAGATGCTTGCTTCTAGTTAATCATTTGATTGAGCACCAAATTGTCTTAACTGCGTCTAATCGATATGCTAAGTGCAGTTTCCATTACACTGACGTAGTAGTCTGGTGGATCGGTTATAGTTTAGAATCTGTCATGTGTCCGATTGCACCCTATAGGTGTATATTTTTAACTGGCACGATCATGTCTACTTCACCTCTTGTAACACCAAGTGAAGAACCTCAAGTTGCGCCGTAGTTAACAATCCGTATTAAACCGAATTATTTCGCCATCAGCTCGGACAGAGCCGATTTATCGTTGCCAGTAACAGGCAGAATACGGCAACCAGTAACTCTGTCGCTAGAAAGCTTTTCTTATATTACAAAACTTTATTCTATTTTATAAATCAATGGTCTTTTAAGGTCATGTGTCTCGTATTGAATTTAACTTGAGACGTTAAAAATTTTGGTGCTGGATTCTAATTCGGATCTCCTCTTTTTCGCACTCGACCCTCTCGGAATTATATAGCTGAATCATTTCGTTGCTTTCTCCAAGACTGCCGACTCCTCTAGGTCTCCACGAAAGGCACGTATATGGATTCGAATCTAGGTCCAGCACAAAATATTCATAATTTCATTTGACGCCCTAGATAGAGCACACTGGACTACTAACAAAAAATTATTTTGAATGTCTCTTCGTGCCCTATCTCCGCAAGCTAAGGTGTTGCGGTGGTCTTGGGGTAAAGCGTTTGAATGGTAACTTAAGGGTCGCGGGTTCGAAACCTAGTCAGATCACCGATATTTTTCAATCTGTGTTTTAACCCAGCATTCACGTCTCAACAACGTGTGTCATAAACTACACGTGGTTTGGATTCCACGTTAAACTGTAGGTCGCCTTTTCCGGTTGGATAATTGGGGCAGGTTAGGGACATGCAAGTCTCTGAAGTGGCGCACAGTTGGATGACATACACCAGGCCTCTGAGCCACACGAAATTATTATTATTATTATTATAACAACGATATGTGCTGTTGTTACTAGTCAGACACGCACACATAGTCATTCCTGTTGAGCTAACATTTGAGATTTAACGTCCATTCGTGCTTAGAAAGGACACCGGTAGGTTCGGGGTTCGATTCCCGGTGACGCATAACGTAATTATATCCTGCTTACAGATTCAAACGTCCCGCTGCTGGTGAAATAATTAGACTACTAACATCTGACTTCACTTAGTTATCTTCCATTTAGATACCGGGTATGTAACTCAAAATCAAATGTTTGTAAATCTATGGGACCAAACTACTGTGGTCATCAGTCCCTAGGTTTAGAACTACTTAAACTAATCTAAGGACAACACACACACCCCTGACCGAGGAAGGACTCGAACCTCCGACAGGAGCAGTCTCGTATGTAAGTCGCACACAGAACTGAGTCTGGGCACTTCTGATTAGGGACATAACGGTGATTATTAAGTTCCTGGTTCAGTAAAAAAATAAGTAAATAAATATAAAATTTTTAAGAATTGGCATTTTATATGATTTGATTTGCCCGTTCTGATATTTCTGAGGGAATCTCGAATATTTGACACATCTTTATACTTCGTCAGCTGTGACAATCTTAGGCATAATCAGGTATCTATAACACATGAATGCATTGCTTGGTTAGCTATGGCTACAGGTGGTTGGTTTGATTCCAGAAGAAGGTATTTGTCATATAAAGTTCAAAGATGTGTACAAATATTAGTTCAGGTATGAATGAGGAGAAAATGTTGGTGATACACAGTTAATATTGAAGTTTCCATAGTGCGTTTGCTGCTGTTAATTGAGTTTTTATTTTCTGGTTAGTTTTACAATCGGTTAATAAAAATCCGCTCGCCAGTGGAACGACGTTTCGCAATTATGAGAAAACGATTTAGAGAAAAAAAGTACTTCGAATTTCTACAGGACTTTAGGATTTCCGATACTATAGTAAAATCTGTTATTTGTAACAATATTAAATGTTGTTTAAGGATTAATTAATGTTTTATGTGACGGAGTTTGTTATATCAGACTGTAATAAGTGTCATAATACTTAAGATATGTCATTGTAATAAATTGGATTTAATAAACGTTAAGGACTTAATAACGTGTTTCCTTTTATTTGCAAAATCGTGGTGTTAATTTACAACTGGAATGATTGCCATAAAGAGCGATTGTCTGTCGTGGATGCATTTTTAATAGTCGAACGACTATACCGCGGAGCGAGCAGAGCACCTGCAAGACACGTACGTTAGTTGGGTTGCATGCACATCAGGCGAAACGCAATTCAGGTCGTTCGGATATTTTTGCGCATGGTAGTACATCGAACTTGTCTACGGAACACGTAGTACATCATTTATGACTTACCCGTTACCATGAATCGTACTTCGGGGTCCCAAGGCTCAGAGAATGGTGGATGAGTAGGTAGAACCTGCAATCTGCGGTTAGCTTTTGTGGCAGAATTCTGTTCGGTAATTTTATTTCTTAATTACAATACAAAATTAATGAAAAATTATGCCCATTCTTCGCGCTGAGAATACGGTACAGAGCGAACCACCTAAAACTTGCACCGCAAATATTGAAGAAATGGAAAGTTCTATCAATATGAGGTTTTCACATGATGGAGTGTTAGTCAGGGGTTCGTATGTTAACCAATAAACAGAACCTCTTAATACATAGAAAGAGAATTTTTTGTAGAAACATGATCTTTTTTAAAATGGAACAATGCGTACGAATTGACATTAGCAATCTAAGGTAAATTAGAAATGTAAGAGGAAGTCTTCCACAACAGCACTTGTATAGTAGCCTTGGTAGCACACACTAAACAACAACACGAGTGCATACCCTGGTGATTTGCGATTTGACAAGTAAATTGTGTTCAGAACAACCGCAGGCAGCAGTGGAATACAAGACGCTTCCGGTCTGGTATGGTATGGTTAAACTGCAGCACACGTGTTCACATTTTAGCGGAGATGTACGAGCAGGCTGCAGTAGTACGTTGTTGCATATCATCGGGTGTAGTTGGTATGTCTTTGTATATAACGTCTTTCAGTTTTCCCCACAGAAAAAGGTCTAAGGAGTAAAATCCTTGGAACGGACCAGCCAAGGTATAGGTCTTCTGCATCCAGTTCCCAGACCAACAGTGTGAACTGTTACTAATGGAACCATTGACAGAATTGTTAGGATCAATGGTCCATCCATTTGTCAGAAGGCATGATGCCTTAACCACATTAAGTTATGTGACATGCACAAACAAATTCAGAATCTTCTAGGTGCCAGCACATTGTAACCTTCTGACAGAAAAACAGAGTATAGCTGTTGCCCTATTGTATGCATACAAACAGGCTGACAATCAGGAACTGTCAAGGTCTGCATTGAACTAATTGTTTAGTGGGCCTTACCTGCTACAAAATTAATGTGTCTTGAAGGTAGGTTCAAATCTGGATCGTCCACATAATACACAGACATGCTACCACCTGTGATATTTGACCGTGCTGCTATATGTGCTTCACTGACAAGTCTATCGCTTATATATCTGCTGGACTTAAAACTTTAGAGCCAGTTTTCTTGGAATTTTCTGGATAGTGAGCTTTAGGATTTCTATGAATGGACAACCTTAAGGTATACTACTATCCTGCAAAGTTCACCCCGAACTGAATTTCCAAGACAAGCAGATCTCCTTGTAAGATAACATCTCTGCCAATAGTTGAATTAAATCCTGACAAGCTGCAGCTTTGCTGATCTTCTGTCACCTTTTTTAACTTCATTATCTCAGCTGATGCCATCCACATTTCTTAGTCTCGCATTCCAGCTATCGCTGACATGCCTCTTCCCAAGACATATAAAGAACTGTGCCAGTTCACAGGAACAATTAACTATTATCAACTGTACTTCGCAGCATCTGACCACTTACAAATCACACTGACAGATGCCCTGTCAGGTAAACCAACCTCTGCCTCTCATCCCATTCCTTGGACTGAACCCATGTGTACCACATTTCAATCTCTAAATCTTCACTCGCTCGAGCAGTCACCCTGATGTTGATCTCTTCATTAGAATATATGTTAATGACTTTGCTCTGGGAGCAGCTCTACAGTAAAATCACAATGGAGTGGTTGTCCCCCTCCATTTCTTCTCTAAAAAGTTATTACATATGCAGCAGGAGTACTCTGCTTTCCTTAGGGAGTCATTAAGCTGTTCCATCTTCAGGTTGAGGCTTGTCAGAGCTATGTATTGACAGATCATAAACCACTTCCAAATGCCTTACACAACCCTCCTGCCAAACCACCCTACCATGGCATTACTGCCATCTTTTTTTCATATCTCAGTTCACAACTTATATGCAATACATCAATGGCTCTGGCTACATGACAACAGATATCTCTCAAATTAATTCTGTGTCTTCATCAGTCAATCTCTCTGATCTCGCCAACCTACAACAACTCAGTGAGGATACTCAATGACTTCTGTCTCACCCATGCATGTCCCTGTCTTTCACCAAAGCTACGTTCAGTGGAATCAGTGATGGCATTTGGTGAGACTCCTCCACAGAAACTCTTTATCCTGTCATTCATACGTCTCTTCATCAAAAAGTTTTCAATTCTCTGCATTCACTCACACACTCCGGTGTTTGAGCTTTGACATGACTCATCTCAGAATGCTTCACATGGCACGACATGAAATAGGATTGCCAGACATGGGATCATACTTTTCTTCTCTGCCAGAGGAACAAGATCTCTCGCCACACATTGCCATGACTTGGAAAACTTGCCATTCCCCATAGCTGTTTCCGCCATGTACATTTGGACATTTCTGCCCTCTCCTCCCCTTCTGAGGGTTACAAATATGTATTTTCGTGCATTGATCACCTCACACACTGGGTGGAAGCAATATTCTGGCCGAATATCACAGCCGAAACACTCTCAAAGGCATTCGTTTCTGCATGATTTACCTAGTCCATCTGTCCTCTACCATCACCACGTACAAAGGAAGACAACTGGAATTGTTTCTATTCTCTGTTGCCAGACATGTGGTATTTTTAAACAGCACTCTCTGATAGTACATCTCGCTCGTACAAGCATTACTCCTTCACCCACAAACACATTCCACCAGCCATATGAATTGACTTTCATTCTTCATATGCTCCTTTCCAAGCTTTCTCTCCACTGTCACTTCAACCACTGACAATACTTTTTGACGCTGAAGTTCTATCCGATCATGTTACAGATGTCTGAGTGATCTTCCATAAGGACATCATCTATGTATTCTTAAATGCAAACACCTCTTCCTTGATGGGCTGTGCCCCTCCTTACGAGGCTGTCTATATGCTTCCCCTCCCTGCAAGGGTCGACCCCTTCCCTCCTGCATGCTGAAGTCTATGGGGAGGGTGTCTTAACAGTCACTAATTCACCACTGCTGCCGACAGTGTCGACTCAAGACACCAACACCGCAGATATTTATGCACATGGGCCATCCCGTCATCCGAGCCCATCACCTGCAAGATTTCCAAGTTGGCACTCCAAGCCTCGGTAATGCTACAGTACAACATCAAGCGACACCGGATGACTGAACTTTGTTATTCTTTCAGAGTCCATGCCCTCACCAGTGACACTCATCCCCCCTCCACCTCCAGTGAATCTGCCTGTACTTTGTACTGGGGAGGGGGACCTGTGTCGCAATGATATCTAAAATATTGATCTTACATAGACTGTATAATATTTCATATACTCACTTTGGTACTTTGTGTGCAAGCATGTTCTTGCTGACTCTATGTATCCACTTCACTATGTTCACTCGTGTAACGAACAATGTTCAATGTGTGTCTTTATGTGGATAAATCAGTGTTTGTATTATTACTACAAGTCAATTTGCCACAACAGATATGTGTACTTGTTCAGTAAGTTTATCATGATTGTTTACTTGGCAGTTATGACATTTTTGGTATTTATTCTACATGAGACAAATGACACTAGCAAATTCTTAATGAACACTCCCAAAATCTTAGAGCATCTAAAGATACTGGTTATCAATGAGTTTCTCAGTAGAAGCAATCAGATAAAACATGGGCTCAAGGAATGCAAAGAAAAATGATGTAGACATTTACAACTTACAGCAGATACCAGTTTGAAAATACCAGTGAAAATAAACAATCAGTGTGAAATGAAAATAAAAACACAAGAAGAATGCACAGTGAAAGTGAAGTTATCCAACTCAACAGCAGGCCTAATAACAATAAATAAATAATAAAAAGAGGAAAGAAAAGAGAGAGAAACTCTCTACAATATTTCCATCACAGAGAAGATAAAAAAAAAAAAAAAACTGTCTAGGGTTGAACCAGGAAGTGATACCAGTTGCAGCATCTAGCTCAAGGAAAGCAACTCAGCCTAGCTCAACATATGGCAATTTTCGGCTGTGGCAATATGTCTAACATTAAAAATACAGACCAAATAAGGCCAGGGTTTTCTGAGGGTAGGAACAACAATAGTACGCAGCTAGCAGCCTACCAAAGGTAAACATGTACAGAGAATGAACACCCTAAACCTAAACTACAGAAGAGCTTGGTGATTAGTGCCCAGAATACAGATTTAGAGTCTTAAACACAGAAAAAAGGCCATTCATTCCAATGGAAATTGGATATTAGTACCTATTAAAATATTACACCATAATGTATTTTTTAAACAAAGTTACATTTAAATATTATCTGCATCACTTATCACTGGCTAACAACAAAGAAAATTGAAGGAAATTCAAATTGGTGTATATAAACTATAGTTATTCTTGTAATCTTCTCGGGTCTGCAGCCGGATACTAAAGTCAACTTGACACAATATTTCAGCGGCGCAACTGCCCGCCATCCTCAGGTGAGCTTGCTGATAGACAATCTCGCCGGAACTGAGTTACCAGTGCAATCGGCGGCTCCTTTATACATCGAGGAAGGCCCATAGCGCGTGCGCAAGAAGTGACAGTGACTGCCCTCTGGCGCACAAGACGTACAGCGCTCCGGTGGTAGAGTCCGGCGAAATCGATAATCGATGATAAAATTATTATTCAGATTCATGAAGTATCAACCGTTGTTTTTTAACATCTGATAACACCGGGTCTTAAAAGGAATCCATAGAAATTCGATTATCTGACAATCTGATTAACAGAGACAAAGGCTACCGATTGCACTGGTAACTCAGTTCCGGCGAGATTGTTTATCAGCAAGCTCACCTGAGGATGGCGGGCAGTTGCGCCGCTGAAATATTGTGTCAAGTTGACTTTAGTATCCGGCTGCAGACCCGAGAAGATTACAAACAGTTATTACGCCGGGAAAACCTTTGTGGTCATATAGTTATTCTTGTCAGAATGAAAGGGAGGTGTTACAGCCATCTACGTTAAAAAGAATGTAAACTATAAATAGCTCACAACGTACAATACCAAACAAATAGAAAAAGATTTTGAATGTTTCTTAAGACTATGACATACTGATACTGGCAGTGTATTATGGCCCTGATGGACAGACTTTCAGTCACTCCCTCAAAGCACTACTAACTAAAATTTAGTCACCCCAAACAATATATTAATATGTTAAGATTTTAACATTGACTTCCTTACACCCAATAAAAGCAAGGATCAGTTGTTGAATATTACAGAGTCGTTCAACTTAACATCTACTGTGAAAACCACAACAAGGAACACAAAATTCAAAAACAGCCCTTATCACATTTTCATAAATGTAAATAAACTATACCAATCAATTGAAATCATCAGCACAGATTATAGTGACCCTTAAGCCCAAATACTAACTGTGATTTTTTTAAATAGTAATATCCTACAAAAACTTAAATTCAAAGGAAATTTAATTATGTAAATGTAAAGCTTTTTAATTATTTTTTTAAGGACGTAGAACTGGATATAGATATATGATGCAAACAGCATGTGTAATTCTGTTCATAAGACATTTCTCCACTGTATCTTGGATGAATGCACTCCGGAACAGTGCTCGCCATGTCTACATCCTACACACAAATGAGCATCACTGTCATGCAGGCAGAATCTGCTTTCATTGACAAAGACCATGGCCCCCATTACAACTTTCAAGTGATCGTCTGATGGCACCAGTCCATCTGAGGCACGAGTTGAAGACGGGCTGAGAAGTGTGGCACTGTTAGTAACTGATTGGCAACTGTTCATGCTGAGACTTCTGGGCTCACAAACCCTCTTATCTGTGCTTTGGGAGCTGTATGATCCACTGTTGCCCTTACAATACAATAATCCTGGTGGACATCCAGAACCTTATCTGATGGTGTGAGAATGATCTTGTGACTATTTCAACCACCACCATTTCACAACTGACACATCATGCCCAACATGTATGACAAATCTCTGGGAGCACAATCCTGACACTCAGACCTTAATTTGGCCCCTTTCCAACTCACTCAGTCGGTTGTAGGAAGCACGTTTGTTCACGCTGAGCCTTATTGTTGTAACGGCTACACACAGATGGCACACTGGCACCTATCTCACTGCATTATCTGTTGGCAGATGGTGCTGAAACCATTGTCACTAAACCTACTTTCCAACAGACAACATCTGCCATCATTCGATCAAAATTGACGCTACTATTTTCAGGTGTAATATATTGTTTCATTTCTTTTGGTAGTGTATTAAGTACAATGATAAAGTAATAGAAGGATTCTGGTACCAGTTTACAGATGTCATACATAAATTACCAAAAGAAGAAATTGGGAGATTTAATGCCAAAGTAGGAAAACACTGTCTGGGTAACTACACAGGTCCTCACAGGCATGGTGAAAGGCATGAATGTGGTAACAGGCTAACTACTTTTCCTGTTGGAGATGAATGTGAAATATTCTGTACATTTTTTAAACTCCCACCATTAGGATTGTAAATCCAGAAATCACCAAAAGAGAGCCCTCTGGAGTCAAACTGACTACATCATAGAAAATAAAAGATATAGGAATAGTTTTACTTTGCTCAGTCAGAACGTCGACCTACTACCGGAGTTTTCAGAGTAAAATTAAAAAGAATGTGAAAGGAAAGTATGACATATGTAAACTGAAATGAATATCTGTAAAAAAAATGACACAAAGGTCAACCTGGACAAATATCTGAGAACATCACATGATGTCAATGTACTGGTATGAGAAATGATACATTACGTGAAAGAGCAAAACCATCAAAAAAGAAATGTTGCAGCCTGAATCAGAAATAAGTGTCATACAAGACTCACATAAGTAATACAACTAATTGTTTACGAAGAAACTATGGTTTAGGGAGCAATAAGCTACAACTCTTTCATCTTTGGTGTTTGTTGAGGAAATACTGACCAGAACTTAGTAGGTACAGAATGTTATAAGACCCATTCTTTTTTCATTATTGCAACACAGTGAATAACCAAAGTAATGTTTCAGGAATTTTTCTAGATTTAACAAAAGCATTTCATTTAATAGATCATGACATTCTTCTGAGAAAGATAGAGTGTTATGGTGTAAGGGGCTTGGCAAGTGCATGGGTGAAATCATACTTAGAAAATCACTCTCAGACAACAGAGATCAAACACATGAAAAAAAATGAACTCCAAGCTTACCACTCAACGCCATCAAAATTAACTCGGTGTACCACAAGGCTCAATTTTAGGTCCCTTTCTTTTCTTAGTTTTATTAATGACTTCCCTCTTCATGTTAAAAACTCTGAACCAGTCCTATTTGCTGACGATACCAGTGTGTTGATGACGGTAACAATGAAAAGGCTCTTAGTCTATCTGCTAAAGCCACAAATGAAAATATTTTGGAGTGGTTTTTAAGGAATAAGCTACTGATAAATCTTCAAAAAACAGTTGCCATACACTTCCACACACAACAAAATAGAAATCTGTTAAAACCAAATATGTTTACGGAAAACCAAAAGATTAACATTGTCTCTTGTTTTATTCACTAACACATACACATATATAACATAGCACAGGGTGTGCACTTGCTGTACGATCACCAGCGAGGTAAGCTCGTACCTAATAAACAATACACAGCGCAGGCACGCACATGGCACTGTTTATGTCAATCAATCGTACGACTTCCAATGTAATCGTTCGGCTTCACGTGCGTCTGCGTCTTACAGCATTTCTTGCCCCTTGGGGAAGATCGTATGTGAAAGACGTCCATTGCATCGTCATCTGCCGGCCTCTGACTGAGATGGCGGGCTGGCACCATTGCGTAGGGCCTGAAGTACTAGGGGCACAGTCAGCATCGGCGTCCTCCTTCCCCCGACAACCCATATGGCAGGACCGGTGATTGTGGCTCGTACTCCATATCCACCTTAGGCCCAGACCCTAGTGACAGAGGGCCCGAAGGTGTGGCAGGAGGAGACGGATCCAAAGTGGGTGGTGACTGTACCTATGACGGTGTAGGTGTACAGGATGACCAGCCAGTCTAAAATAGGTTAGGGAAATAATTCAAAAATTTTATTTCAAAACTTCGCCTAAGTTTTACAACTGTTCTTCCACTGCAACATACACCGTGAAAACGTGTCCACCTTGCAGGACAGAGAGAACCAGTGTTGACTGCTGATTCTAAAATCACGCCACCCTTCTGGCGTCCGTGCTGAAACTACTGACGTTTCCATGCTACCATGTAGCCAATAGCAGACACCTACGTTTGATCACGTGTGCTACTGCAGTAGGACTCTGAGGAGCGAGAATCAGTTCCTCCGCTCTCTTCAGTTTTAGTTCTCGTACAGAACAGACGCACTCGAGAGGCCCAGCCTCGGTGCGGGGCGAACGGCCGCATGCCGTCCGCTCTCGCCTAGTGGCTGTTCGGTATCAGCCACCAACATTGTGAACCGTAACCTTTAACTTTTCCATTTACTAATCCGCTAACTTAGACTGGCACTCATTCATTGCATCCGATCCCAGGGCGAGTCCCGATATGTAACCTGTACTTCAGAATACAGCCAATATTAACCTAAAGCCTATCTTTATTTGCCAATCAGCCACCCTTTCCTAGGGCGCCCACAAGCCTTCACCGCTTCGCCTTCCATCCTGACAACGCCTCCAACCCATCTTATTTGTACAGCAGCGGGATGGGTTGTACAATTTTCGTATCATCCATGGGATAAGGATTAAGTGCTGTACAATTTGGCGTCCGAAGTGCGATCGGTAACCCACCATTCGGCCTTTAGGGTGGCTTCAAAATTTGGTTCACATTATGTTGTGTGGCTGGTCGACAGCCACTATTCCGCCGAGCCACGGCATCGCCGCTGCATCTGCATATTCCGTGTGGGGTGCGAAGTCCAACGCCGCGCGCCTGCCTGCCGCAGCGCACGTGTGCGCTATGTGCGACCTGCCGCCGTTGACTGCTGACTTCGCCGTGCGCTGCTCCATGTCCGCAGCTCACCTCCGCGCACGAGGCTTAAAAAGTTACGTCCCCCTTTTGTGTTGCTGTTCCCGCCCACCGAAGGCATGTAAGTGCATATCCCGGTTGGCGCGGCCCATCTGCCGCTAGGGATGGGCTATGAGCGCGCTCGAGGAACGCGTGACACTAAAAGCTAGTCTACACGACAAAAAATGTTCAAATGTTTGTTAAGCTTATGGGACTTAACTACGGGGTCATCAGTCCCTAAACTTACAAACTACTTATGAACTACCTTATACTAAAGACGGCACAAATATCCATGCCCGAGGGGGGATTCGAACCCCCGACCGTAGTGGCCGTGCAGACCGTGACTGAAGCGCCTCAGTCTCCTCGGCCACCGCGGCCGGCGTCTACACGACGACGCCAGGTTGCGACACTCGTTGCGTGAAACGAGTTGCACGCAACTGGTTTCGTGTCTGTCTGTAGACTCGGCGACGAAACTATACTGAATAAACTAGTGGCAATTATCTATGGAACAAGGAAGCTGAATTAAAGTTTGTGACTTGGAGGGAAGTCGTACTTAAAACTATTCCGAGGCGCCTTAATCGTTAGAGGTACGGCGGTCTAACGGACCCGGGCGCCGTGGCTCAGCGCGCCCGGTCAGGGGGCTGAACGCCCTCTGTGATAAAAAAGCTGAGCCAACCATTCAACGAACAAACTGAATGAACAACCGCGAACCATAGATCTATCAGATGAACCAAAAAAAAAAAAAATAAATAAATAAATAAATAAATAAAAAATAATAAACGGTACGACGTCTGCCTAGTAAACATGGAGGTCTGGGTTCGATTCCCGGCCGCATCGCAAATTTTAATTCATTGCTTCACCTTCATCTTCAATGTCATTTTATAAACTTCAGTTTCGTTGTTTTGTGAATGCGTTAGTCGTCGTAAAGTGAATCTTTTGGCAGCACCAACAGTTGTGGCGGAGCTATTGCTTCTCTTTGTGAAGTCGCTTCATAAGGCTAAACATGAAGAAACTAAAAGAAACGTGTTTGGGTTGTTGACTGGATTACAAAAAGACGTCGACTCGGTTTCTCAGCGATCTTGCTGAAAGACATTGTGATTGAAGACCCTAGAAATTATTTTAATCATCTTAGAATGTCACCAAAGCGGTTTACGTTTCTTTCAAGCATAGTTAGTGATGCAATAAATAAACAAGATATTCTTATTCGTGAAGCATCATCGCCAGAATTGAAATTAAAAATTACATTACGGTTCTCGGCAAGTGCGGATTCATCTGTCGCTACAGTACCTGCATCGTGTACCGAAGTTCACAATAGGTTAACCAGGAGAATGTTGACTGTGGCGTTTATCAGCCAAGAACATGGAGAAATACAAATGCTGCTGGACTAATTTAAGCAAGGATGCATTCCGGCTGCAATAATTATTCAAAGCAGGTTGCATTAAGAAGAGAATTGTTAACCAACCACTTTCTTGCAGCCGGCCGCGGTGGCCGAGGTGACTGAGGCGCTCCAGTCACGGTCAGCACGGCCACTACGGTCGGGGGTTCGAATCCCCCCTCGGGCATGGATATTTGTGCCGTCCTAGTTTGTAAGTAGTTCATAAGTAGTTTGTAAGTTTAGGGACTGATGACCCCGTAGTTAAGTCCCATAAGCTTAACAAACATTTGATTTGAACTTTCTTGCAGAGGGATCTATGAATGTAAAAACTTACGTTTTAACCAAATTTTCTAAAATAAGAGAATTCAGATTACCAGATATGTGTAGCCTTTCCTTGTGTGTACATTTTTTTCTGAAAAAAGTCTGCCATTTCATACAAGGAGATCCTAGCCTTGTAAACTTGCACTGATCCACACCGAGATGTTCCACTAGATTGCATTTTGCGAAGTTCGTTTGTATAGGTATTTCAGTTTGAATGTATTTTAGTTTGCAAATTATTTTTCGTTAACCCATTACTATTCAGTTCACGAATGATTGCTTCAAGAGCACCAACACGCCGTTGCTTATTCCAGAAATTTTCATCATTAAAATCCCGTAAATACCTATGCATCGCACATATGTTCGAAACAGAGAAAGTTCTTCCGTTCCTCACTTCACGTTGTATTTTGTTCTGGTTTAGTCATCACTCAACCTAAAAACTTGCGCAAGCAGTTTCGCCAAAGTTGGAAGGAGACGAAACTGTTAAGTTTCGCCAACGAGTTGCGCGAACGCCTGCCGCGCATGCGCACTGGCCAGTAGCGCAGTTTCATGAAACGCAGTGTCGTCCTGTAAACTAGCCTTAAGGCAAATTCTCGAGTACTCTGGAGAAGTTGTCGACAGTACTGCGCTGTCTGGAGGCTGAGTGAAAGTACTCTACAAGGCAGTATTGCGACAGACCAGTCGTAATCGTTGTCTTACGTACGTGAAAGGAAGAAACTGAATTAGTAATAAGTTAGTAGTAGAATGTTTCTCAGAAGACAACAATCATAGAACTACTACGAATTAAAACACGTATTTAACACGAAACAAAAGCATTATTATTACGAGTTGCAGAATGTTTGTCAGACCTCTATGAGGGGGGATTGAAGTCATTGATAAAGAAAATGTATACTTTTCTCTTCTTTTTTATGTACTTGGCTATCAATAATTAGTGTTAAACCCTTGGATGAAGAGCAGCTTGCACGCTCCAGCCAACCTGCCCTCCAGTTGGGGGAATTGAAAATATCAGTAAAGGAAAACAAAAAACCTCAGGAAACAGAAATAATAGGACTGCTATTAAAAAGCACGTATTTCACACGAAACAAAAACTTTAAGCTTATAAAACAAAAGTAGTACGTGAATGATTCTCAGAAGACAAAAAATATAGAACTGTTGTAAAACATGTGTCTTACACGAAAAGAAATCCTTGTTACCTAATAAAAAAAAAAAAAAAAAAAAAAAAAAAAAAAAAAAAAAAAAAAAGTATTCCGCGTGTATTTAAACTTACATGTTCGAAAAATGTTACAACATGTTACACCCAAAAATTCGGCAGAGCTTACACTATTAACTTGCGTTACGTACCTAAGCTTCTGTCCTTATTTCTGCTTAAAGGTTTCGTACTTTCTCAACACAGACACAACAGTTTACTACTGCAATACTGACTGTTTGTTATATCCTCATTCCGTTCAAAAGTTTGAATAGTGTTAATTTTGATGCATTTTGCATTAATATTACAACCAAATTAAAAGTTACAGTTTTCCCGATACTGGCTATCTGTTTCAGGCACTATCCAACCTTTCTACCGAATTTCCTTTTATTGTAGTTTAAATGTATAACATACACAATAACGGGATATTTTGTCTGACTTGTATTAATATAAGAATGCACTTCGGTATCCGTAAACGTATCTGTTTCATTGCTAGATTTATTGTGTAACTAGCTTAAACCCGCGGCTCCGCTCGCGTGTTGGTTGATTATGGTAAATAATGCGCGAAACGTCAAACCGATTTTTTAAAGAGATGTATTAAAAGAAATTTCTTTTTTACTGCTTTATTTATTTATTCTTATATTTCCTTATTCGTATGCTTATCCTTACAGAGAAAGAGCTGAAGACATTGTAGCACGCATAGACCAAAGATATAGTCTGTGACATCACGTTTCGCTGTATGTAAATTCTTTGCTATAGAGTCGCAAACGTCATCGCTGGCCTTCAGTCCGAAATTTTTTAATAATTTGACGATTTTAAACCACCATATCTTCCACCCCTTATAGCTATCGGCATGGAACTGCTATGGTGTATAACGGGAGACTTTGGACAACAATTACACACAGACCATTCGTTTGCGTTCTGTAGTTTTCGCTGCAGAGCGAAATATTAACACACACACACATACGTTGAATTTTATATACACTGATAACTTTCCATCCCAATATACTCCACCCTTTTATCATTATCAACCCTCAAGCAACAATGCAACCAATAAAACCATTTTCAAAGAGTAAATATAATTTTCAAAGAGTAATTATTGTTCCGAATTTCGCGTTATGTTCTTCAAATTACGAAATATCTATCAGATCGCTATAAAACCGTGCCTAAAACCTTACTCAGGTATAAATTAGTAACTGTAGAAATATTTAAGTCTCTGCGTCTTGTCGTTCGGACGTGATAAGCGTACACCGACCAGACATTCACATTAATATATATTACCTTATATATATATATATATATATATATATATATAAAGGTAAAGCAGTCAACAATCCGAAGATTGGTTTGAACACCACAGTGCTTTACTAGGCATGGTCCTGTTTGGAGGTGGTATGCCGTTGCCTTCCTCCGACCTTCGAACTGACTTACCCAGCCAGTTATAGGGGGACCTACAGTTTAACGTGGGTTCCGAACCACGGTGCTACTCGGTATTTTTCACATGAGCAATACTGCTAGAGGTGAAAGAAGTGGAAAGTGACAGATAAAAATCCTAGGACCTGGCGGGTCTTGTGGTTCAGACGTGATAAACGTACACCGAACAGACATTCACATTTGTAGATATAGATTGTAAATGTCTCAGATGGCTATTGTATTTTTTGCTACACTACGGAGCTTTGCAACAGACATCTCCATCCTTCATAAAGTAATGCTAGCTCCATGACTTTGATTGTCACAAATCCAGTACTCATATCTAAATGATAATCACAGCGGGCTGCGAGTGTTGTAAATAACTGCAGCGCGCGGCGTGGCGTGCCTTGCTGCCCCAGTTAACCGCCGCCACACAGCGGCACGCGCCGCAGCGCCGCTTCTTATGAGCTTCTCGAGAACTGCTCGAGTGCCGGCATCTCAATTCTCGTGGCGCTCGAGTCGCCGCGCCTCACAGTCCCATTCCTACAGGCTAGTTTACACGACGACACTACGTTTCATGAAACTGCGCTACTGGCCAGTGCGCATGCGCGGAAGGCGTTGGCGAAACTAAGCAGTTTCAGCACTTTCCAACTTTGACGAAACTGCGCGTGTTTTTAAGTTAGGTTATAAATAAAACAGAACAAAATACATAAAAAGAGGGGAACGTACGAGATAGTTTGGTTTTTGGACATATATGCGATGCTTAGGTGTTTGTGCGATTTTAACGATGAACATTTCAGGTAAAAACAGCGGCGTGTTAGTGCTCTTGAAGCAATTATTCGTGAATTAAATATTGATGGGACAACGATTAGTTGCAGACTAAAAATATTCAATTCGCAATAACTATACACACGAACTATGGGCGGTACAGGTACTGTAGAGACGAATATCTACTTGACAAGAACGTAATGCAATTTGTAATTTCAGTTCTGGTAACAATACTTCACGAATAACAGTATCTTGTTTTTTATTGCATTACTACCTCTGTTTAAAAGAAAATGCTCTGGTGGCATTCTAAGTTAATTAAAATAACTTCTAGGGTCTTCAACCACAATTTCTTTCAGCAAGGTCGCTGCGCAACCGAGCTGACGTCCTTTTTTTTAAACCAGTCACGTCTCTAAACACGTTTCTTATTGTTTTTGTGTTTAGTGTAATACAGAGAAGTCACACAGAGAAACAATAGCTCCGCCAGAACTCTTACAGCTACCTAAACTTTCCTTATACGGCGAGTGCGCCACTCACAAAATAACGAAACTGAAGTGTGTAGTATTGGCGCCGTGTCTACAGACATAAACGAAACCAGTTGCGCGCAATTCATTTCACGCAACGAGTGTCGCAACCGAGGCCAACGAGAGAGACGCCGCGGCGCGCCTGTCAAATTACGTAAGCAAGGTAGGCCTGAGCCGGCGCGATCGCTAGCGGATTGGCCGGGCGCTGGGGCACAGCCCACTGTCTCCTAGCACGGGCTACTCGGTCGCAACCTGGTGTCGTCGTGTAGACTAGCCTTTAGTGACACGCTAGGCAAGCGTCGACCTGACGTCATCAGGAACTGAATGCAATACATCGACCTGTCGACACGAGTCCTTATTTCGACACGCAGAAATTGTCTCCGGCCAATCACTATGTTTACGTGCGACACATCTTCCGGAAGACGAAAACCGAATTTCAAGAATGTTCAAATGTTTGTAAATATATCGGACCAAACTGCGTGGTCATCAGTCCGTAGCTTCCAAACTATTTAATCCTAGGTAAACTAACCTAAGGACAACACACGCACCCATGCCCCAGGGAGGACTCGAACCTCCACGGCGAGCAACCGCGCGCTCCGCAGCGAGACGCTTTAGACCGCTCGGCTACTCCACCACGGCAAACCGAATTTCGTAAACCGTTTTTCGCTGTCGTGTTTACATGGTATAGCCTGAAGTGGATTTCCTACTCCACTTAACATGGCGGCTGAAAAACAGCTGATACAGCTCCTGATTTAAGTCAGCACATTACCAATTTTTCGTTACTTAAATACATAGATTCAGTGCCCACTCTAATATTTATACACCTCTTTCACTAAATAAAATGTTACTTTATCCATATGAGACGAAAATTCTTAACAAGAAAACACAATCTGACAAGCCAAGAACGCTTCAAAAACGGTTGCGTTTACATGGACACGAAAATCGATTGTGGAACTGAAAAACCGCTTTAGAGAAGCGGATTTCCAGAATCGATTTTGGAGTGTTTACATGACGAACCAAAAGCGGATTTGGGAACTCGATTTACGAAATCCGGTTTTGGGAGCCATGTAAACGGGGTGATTGAGAACTCGCTAGCTGTCAGCCAGTGAGCTACGCCAAATACTGAGCCAGCAGACGACGATGTTCTGTGCTGTATACATTTGCAAAAGAAATTAAAGTTATCCTCTTAGGATCACTGTTAACCATATACCCTATAATCGTGACATATTCACAAATAAATTGCCAGATATTGGTGACAAGTAAAGAATATCAATAAAACTACACTCTCGAAAATCTCCAAGTATTCGAAACTAAGCAGCAAAATACTGGGGCAAACAAGCAATATTACGAGATATTAGAAAATAAACAGACATATCTTTCTGACTAGCGAATAGTGTGAATGTAACTGATACTTATTTCATTTAGGCCTACCAGCAATTTAAGCGTTTCCCATACGTTTGTCACTTACCATGTTCTCGGAAATCGTAAACATATTTGGAACAAAGGTCAATTATTTTTGTGAAGGAAAAACATTAATATCATTGCTACTCTTATCACTTGCAGCAGTTTCATTCTCTATTTTTTAGTCACACTCAAATTTCCAAATCGATGACACCTGTTCCTGACACAGCATTTTGTTACAATTAACATCGAGTACTGTGTAACATACTACTGTTATATGATTAAGAAAATTCCACAATATATTACGAATAAGTAACTACTACAATGTGTTACAAACAATAAAAGTAAAAAAAGAAAAATGCTTTGGGAGAGATTTGAACTCTATACCTCTGTATTGGTGACCTACTGTTCTATCCACTACGCTATTTTTTACCGCTATATTTTTTAAAATTTTTTTTTAGTCCCCCTTTAAAAAAAAAAAAAAATAAAATTCCATCCAGGATTTGAACTTTTATTTTATTAAAAAAAGAAAAGAAAAGAAACAGGTTTAAATTTATTAGGAGAGGCTAGGGCAGGTTTGACTTTTATTCAGTGTAGACAACATAAAGCTTCTTATAGAGTTTTATTATTTTTAATTTATGTTTTTCAAATTTTTTGTAAATGTAATAGTAAATCTGTTCACCGTGCGCACAACCCTTACAGAAACTTAACTGCCTTCTCGCATTTCATAAATAAACATACACGCAGCACGGTGTAGAGTGTTAATCCAATTCTATCGCCGCTCCAGCGCCCGGGTACGTCTTCTCGTACATTAGCATTAGTTGCCGTTTTCATATCTTTCGTTCATTCTTCGTCGATTTAATATTTTAACTTCTCCTACCCGGGACGTTCCAGCTGTGCGGCGGGTCCTGAAACGCACTCCATAAAAAATTAGAAAAATACTGTCTATACTTAGGATTATGTACAATCTTTCTATGTCGTTCTTCTAAGTAGATCCAAAGGTCTAATACATTCTTCGGGGTATCTCTGAATAAATAGAGCACCAGTTGCGCTCGAATCCATGTTACTGCATTCGTTTTAGTTCGTGGATAGTATGTCCTGTCAGGGAATAACACGGAACGTGGTCTGATGTCTTGTGGCCCCACTCGAAGAAAGAAAGCTATTATCTGTTGTCCTAAACGCCAGACTTCTGCTGCTGGGCCACATGTTAACCGGTGTTCGTCGTCGTCCAGGACTCGGCACCGGGGGCATAATGGTGAATCCATCAGATGTATAGAGTGGAGTCTAGATCGTATTGCGTGTTTACCATTAACTGTCAGATACCACATGGCACGTGTTTCCGTATCCGAGGAAACGTGGTGTA
The DNA here is from genome assembly GCA_026315105.1 of Locusta migratoria. Lineage (NCBI taxonomy): Eukaryota > Metazoa > Arthropoda > Insecta > Orthoptera > Acrididae > Locusta > Locusta migratoria. Next base: position 385,303,749 of record CM048755.1, read on the forward strand.
TCGATCGCCATACCACCGGCCAGTCAACATTTGGATACTTCTTCTCAATAACATTGCCAGTTCTTGTGGCCGTTAAGATTCGATAGACGTCGCGAGCCATCGCAGGTCTGCTTTCCGGCAGTGCCATCTGAACGTAACTGTATTCTATAAAAAAAGCGCTGATGTGGTGGAGTGACTGTGAGATGTGCTGCACCGCCACCGGTGCTGTTTGTGACCTCGGTGCTAGTTCTTCTATTAATATACCTGTCAGAGATGTCTGATGTCGTCTCCACAACTTCAACATGGTGCTGATGTATAGTGCCACTGCTCGATCATGAACATGTGCAAGACCTAGACCTCCCCTACCGGGAGGGAGGGTGAGGGTTTCATATCTGCCGGCCGCGGTGGCCGAGGTGACTGAGGCGCTCCAGTCACGGTCAGCACGGCCACTACGGTCGGGGGTTCGAATCCCCCCTCGGGCATGGATATTTGTGCCGTCCTAGGTCGTAAGTAGTTCATAAGTAGTTTGTAAGTTTAGGGACTGATGACCCCGTAGTTAAGTCCCATAAGCTTAACAAACATTTGAACATTTGTTTCATATCTAACTTTGAAGAGTAGTCCCGCACTGACGAAGCTACCGAACGCAGCCAATATACGCCGTGCTATCACCGTCGGCATTGGAAGGACTTGTGCAAGGTGAGGAATTCGTGACGCCATGTATGTGTTAACATAATTGACACGCTGGATAATGTCCAAAGATCGTATAGTATTCCCTCTGACTGCTGTCCGGATTGACTGTAGAAGTCTCTTGTAGTTGTAAGCTGCTGTGCGACGCACGTCGTTGGTAAAGACAACACCTAAGCATTTCAAGGTATCCTTGAGTTGTAAGGGCACTACATGTTCTTCTGGTACCCCGTCACTGATACTCATGGCCATTGACTTGTCCACATTGATGCGGCTGCCTGTAGCCATTCCATATTTGTTGATCCAAGTTAAAGCCTCTTGCATGTAGTTGTCAGTCCGTACCATGAGCACCAGGTCGTCTGCATACGCTTTACATTTGAATGTGTACTCTCTCATTGTCAACCCTGTCAATCGTTGACGTAGGCCACAGAGTAGTGGTTCAAGGGCTATGGCGTATAAAATTGTCGAAAGTGGACATCCTTGTCTAACCGATCTTGATATGGTGAGGGGTGCTGTCGTCCGTCCGTTGATGAGCACCTTGGAGGAGGCATTATTTAATAGCCGCATCACAACACTGATAAAGGGCTGTGGAAATCGCATGTGCTTCATGACTGCTGCCAGATAGGTGTGGCTCACTCTGTCGAAGGCCCGATCAAAATCAATCGACGCAAGGGCTCCGCGAAGGCGGCAGGTCTTGGCCAGTGCGATTACATCGCGATATTCGCCGAGTGCTGTCTGAATGTTGGCATCTCCGCCAAGCGACGTTTGATCGAGTAATATCACTTGGCGTAATATACTTCGGAAGCGCGAAGCTAAGAGTCTGGAGAATATTTTAAAGTCACAATTCAGAAGCGTCAATGGTCGGTAGTCCCGTATCCTTGAGCGACCTGATGGCTTGTGTATCGGGATGATAAGTCCCTCCACGAAGGACGGTGGTAAGGGCACATCTGGAGACATCAATTCACGGCAAATACTAGTCCATATGGGTGTTATCATACGTCGGAATGCCCGATAAAATTCCAGTGGGAGTCCATCTGGTCCAGGCGATTTATTCACCGCTCCCTTACCAATAGCCTCCACTATATCTACTTCAGTTATATCCTCCGTCAACTGTGCTGCTGCCGCCAGGTCAATGGTGCCAAGGATTGTCTGAGAAACTTCGTCAACTATCGCCATGTCAGAATCCACCGCTGTGTATAGTTGAGTGTAGTATGCGACAAAGGCAGTGCTTATTTCTTGTTGCGTAGTTAGGTGTCTGCCATCTTCAGTGTCCAGTACGTGTATCAGGCCTCTTCTTCGACGCTTACGTTCGTTGATGATATGATACATGGATGGTTGTTCTCCCATGACTCGGTCGAGTGCCCTTGCCCTGACTACTACTCCTTCGAGGTGGCTTCTCATGATGGCTATAATCTTGGCCTTGGCTTGTTGTACTGTCGTCTGTCTCTCCGGAGAAGGTGCCTGGTTATTACAGTCACGTAGCACAGTGAAGTAAAAGTTCATCGTTTGCCGTCGCCACGCTGCCTGTTCACGACCGTAGCGAATGAAAGTACGGCGTATCGCTGGTTTGGCACAATCCAGCCACCAACGTAGTGTCGTGGGATACGCCTGGAGACGTCTTAGGCATGATTTCCATGTATCTTCGATGGCACTGCGACAGTCTGGGTTGTCAAGGTGGGCGACGTTCAGTTTCCAAGGACCGCGGCTCCGCCACACCTGCTGTTTCCTGAGAGAGATGGTACATATAAATGCCGTGTGGTCGGTGAAGGCTGCAGGCCACAGTTCTGCATCCACGATATCAGTTTGTTGCGTAAACTCGATCGAGGCGACTAGCGGAATGACTCGTCATATGGGTGAAGCCTTGACGTAGGCCATGCACATGCTCCCATGTGTCAACCAAATGCATATCACGCACTATCGTCCTTAGTTCCGGACACGTTGTGTATCCAGGAATTTGATCTTTCGGGGCAAGTAAACAATTAAAGTCACCGCCGAAGATGAAACAGTCGTGTCGTCCTTGAAAGAGCGGTGCAATTTCCTCGGAAAAGAAGCAGGAACGATCTCGTCTCTTGTCTGTTCCGGATGGTGCGTAAATGTTGATGAGCCTGACACCAAGCACCGTCATCGCTGATCCCCTTGCTGAATGTAGGTGTAGAACATCCTCAGCTTCTATGCCTTCTCTAAGAAGTATTGCCACGCCGCTGCCTGTTTCGGAGGCATGTGAGATGTAGGCGTCGTACCCGTAGATGATCGGAAAATCTTGAACGTACACCTCCTGAAGTAGGACTATATCGATGTCCGCCGCGATCAGCATCTCCTTGAGTAAGGACATTTTAATGCGCGACCTTATGGTGTTGATATTTATGGAGGCTAGTCTGTATGCTTGGCTTCTTTCCGCCATGTGTGTGTCGCACATGGGAGCTTATGTTATCTGATGTTGTACTGACACGTCGTGGGGCCTCGTCATATCCGCTGGCGTTAACTGCGTGTCTAACTTTGCAGGGGCGCCGCCGCTGCCCCGTTGCTTGTTGCAGCCGTCATCGGGTCATCTCCACTGTCCTCTGACCAATCGCCTTGTGAACAGTTCGTCGTCATCTTAGTCTTCTCCACCCCTTCCTGTTGTGTGGTCTTTTCCACAGTAGCAGACTGGTAGTGGGCTGCAGACAGTTCTACGTTGTCATACTCTGCAGGTCGCTCGTGGCTTTTCTTTTTATCGGGATATTGACCTTCTTGATGAGAGGTCACGGTAACCTCTGCGTGGTCACCTCCCCCCTCAACTTGTTCACTGTCTCCGGTCGTACGTTGTAAGCAGTCGTCTGACGGGGTGAGTCGCCGTTTCTTGTGTCGTTTTGGAGATCGTTGCTTACGGACATGGGCTTCCGTATCCGAATTTGGTTGTGCATCGCTGTCCTCTTTGCTGACGGGGACGAAGGCGGCTGTTGGCACTACCCTACTGTCGACTTCCATGTTCTGTTCGAGTCTCTCTGGTGGAGAGATCTTCCGCGGCATCTCTGTGAGGAGAGACGCTAACTCTTCCTTGAAGGTGTCTTCGTTCGCTGCAGCTGAACCTTCGGCAGAATGTTCTAGTTGTTGGGTGATGTCATTGTTTGAGTGAACGTTCTTCGTGAACACCTCTGCATATGTGAGAGGGAGGGTCGTGGCCGTAGATGTTGGTACAGGTTCTCCTGTTGGTACCTGAACAATTCTCCGTTGAAGACATTCTGAACGGACATGACCTTCCTTACCACAGCCTGAACATGTTTTTGGTTGGCCATCGTAGATTACTATTGCTCTGCAGCCTCCAATCGTGAGATAAGACGGCACGTGTTTTGTCAGTTCAATCCTTATTTTTCGTACGCCGTTAAGAACAGGGTACGTCGTAAAGGTTGTCCATTTTTCTGCTATGTGGCTTAGCGCTCTACCATAGGGTTGCAGCGCTTTTGTCACAATGTCAGCCGGTACCTCGAAAGGTAGTTCAAAAACTCGGACGGTTCTTAATGATCAATTGTCACTGCTCCGACATTTCCGTCAGAATGTTTGAATTTTAGTCCGTCTTTGTTCTCTCGCACAATCTTGTCACATACAATGTCGTTGATCAGTTTTACGTAGACCACACTACTTATAATGGAGAAGTGTATTCCATTCATCTCTCTTGGATCAATTTTAATCTCTTCACGGATGAATCTTTCCACTTCGAATGCTTTCGGTCGTGCAAATTCATTATTAAAGCTGATCTTGATTGTAGACTGTCGGTACGAATGAGCCATTCTATGTCTATATGTAGTAACACTCGCGAAGACTACGAGAAGTAAACAACCGCTCACGCGCGAGACACTGCGGCGGGACGTAAACAGTCCGTCCTCACCGCTGCGCTGTCGAAAGCAGACTGCTACAGCAGTTACATGCAATGAATGTCTATAGTAGACCTTAGTAAGTGTTTTTTTTAATGTGTGTTTTATTTACATTTAGTTATAACAAATTGATCCGGATACGATTTTGTTATACATATTTGGTGCTCTGTTAGCATGAAACACCTTACAGCGAGCTATAAAACCAAAACTGCGAGATATACGGCAAATCAAGATGGCTTCTGTTGACATGGAAAGAACAAGTGGAAGTCTCTTAGGTTAGGTATAGGTTAAACAAGAATTTTTTTTTTTTTTTTTTTTTTTTTTTTTTTTTTTTTTTTTTTTTTTTTTTTTTTTTTTATAGTACGTGAGGGCGCGTAGAATCCGAATCTCCGGTTAAGAAACACACAGCACCACGTTGGCCGGAGACAATTTCTGCGTGTCGAAATAAGGACTCGTTTGTTCTATAGCCACAAAGATCGAGAGCGCCCGGTAGTGGCCACAGTCGAGTTTGTTTGCGAGTTGTGACTGTGACGTCAGGCCAGGCCACGGCGCGCACGTCATATCACGTGATTAATTGAGGCCTGTGCCGGCGCGATCGCTAGCGGGTTGGCCGGCCGCCGGGGCACAGCCACTGCCTCGTACTGGCTAGCCAATCCGCTAGCGATCGCGCCTGCACAGGTCTCACTTGATCACGTGATGTGACGTGCGCGCCGCGGCCTGTCTCTCTCGTTGACCTCGGACGCTTGCCTAGCGTGTCACTCAAAGGTTAGTCTACACGACGACACTAGGTTGCGACACTCGTTGCACGAAATGAGTTGCGCGCAACTGGTTTCGTGTGTGTCTGTAGACACGGCGCCAATACTACACACTTCAGTTTCGTTGTTTTGTGAGTGTCGTACTCGCCGTAGAATGACATTTTTGGTAGCTGTAAGAGTTGTGGCGGAGCTATTGCTCCTATGTGTGAAGTCGCTGCATGAGACTGAACATAAAAAGAATAAGAAACGTGTTTGGATTCGTGACTGGTTTAAAAAAAGACGTCAGCTCGGTTGCTCAGCGACCTTGCTGAAAGAAATTGTGATCAAAGACCCTAGAAGTTATTTTAATTAACTTAGAATGTCATCAGAGCAATTCACGTTCCTCTTAAACAGGGTTAGTAATGCAATAAAGAAACAAGATACTGTTAAGCGTGAAGCATTGTTACCAGAACTGAAATTACAAATTGCATTACGTTTCTTGTCAAGTAGATATTCGTCTCTACAGTGCCTGTACCGTGTTGCCGGCCGCGGTGGCCGAGGGGACTAAGGCGCTCCAGTCACGGTCTCCACGGCCACTACGGTCGGGGGTTCGAATCCCCCCTCGGGCATGGATATTTGTGCCGTCCTAGTTCGTAAGTAGTTCGTAAGTAGTTCATAAGTAGTTTGTAAGTTTAGGGACTGATGACCATGTAGTTAAGTCCCATAGACTATACAAACAAACACGTACCGTGTTCCGAAATCCACAATTACCATAGTTCGTTTGTATAGGTATTTGAAATTGACTGTATTTTAGTCTGCAATTCACTATTCGTCAACCCATCAATATTTAATTCACGAATAATTGCTTCAAGAGCACTAACACGCCGCTGCTTATTCCTGAAATTTTCATTGTTAAAATCGCACAAACGCCTATGCATCGCATATATGTTAAAAAACCGAATTATTTCTTCCATTCCCCCCCCCCCCCCCTTTATGTTGTACTTTGTTCTATATTGGTTATAACTTAACCTAAAAACACGCGCAGTTTCGCCAAAGTTGGAAGGTGCCGAAACTGTTTAGTTTCGCCAACGAGTTGCGCCAACGCCTGCTGCGCATGCGCAGTGGCTACTAGCGCAGTTTCATGAAACCTAGTGTCGTCGTGTAAACTAGCCTTAAGCTAACTGCCGCTGCCGCCGCCCACATACGTCGCCTACCGGCGCCGCCTGTCCGTAAGTGCTGTGCGGATGAGGCGCCGCCCCACGTCTCCTGTCGATCCTACCAAGCAGCAGAACGAAGATGGCTCCTTACCGGGGCCGAACCACTCGCTGCAACCTGTAGCAGCGCGGACCACTCGCCGCCCACGCCGCCCACGCTCGCGTCGTGCGACCGCACATCGCCCGCCGCCCAGCTGCCGCCCCCGCCTGCTATGCACCGCACCACCGTCGTAATTCACCGTGCCACACCATGTCCCGACGGATAAGTACAGACTGATACTGTAACATTTGTTTTTACGTATAGTTTATGGGACTTAACTACGGGGTCATCAGTCTGTAACATTTGTTATTGCCTTCTCTTCCGAGGTGTCTCTAACTAATAGAATAATTAACTTTCCCTAGGATGAAACTTCCTGGCAGATTAAAATTGTGTGCCGGAACCGGGACTCGAACCTGGGACTTTTGCCTTTCCCTAGGATAATTGGACCATGTTATGCATCACAAGACCAAGCGCCGTTACTTTATATTTCTGACGTGAGCGCAATTATTGCTGTTTAGTAGTTATGTACAGTGAGACTTCACTACTAAGTGAAAGAACACTAACCCTTATTTGGTACAAAAAGTTGAGAAACACCCATAAATAAATATATTTTAAGAACATGTAAAATTTAGGTTCCATTATGTCAGTTATGACATATGGCGCTTGAACTAGTGATGCATAACACCGTCCAATTAAGGCATGATGTTGTTTCTTCTCCCGAGTGACTGGCTTAGGCCTTGCACACATGATAGTGTTGCAACGCGCGTTATGGGCCGAGCGTTGCAACGCGCGCTGTCGGAAAACAATAAACCGTTGACTGCGTACACGTGCAACGCGCGCTTCCAAATGACGCCGCGTCCTAACGCTCGTCTCGTAGGTTCCTCGAGGATCGCGCGTCAGCCGCGCGCCTCGAGTTCCTAGTAGTGGGTTTGGGTGTACACATGTATTCAGACTAGCGCGAGCTTTGGTGCTCTCATCATGAAGGAACGTGCGTTTAGCAATGAGATCTTCATTGAAAAGTGAAAAGTCGTCATGTTAACCGGCCGCGGTGGCCGAGGGATACTGGCACTTATCAACAGAACGTCAGAGTATTCCATACAGTTACAGGACGTACTTCACCCTGATTGGCGGCTCTTTCCAGAATCTAAGAATAATAGTTATACCTGGTTAACGGGCCAATTTCTTTATTACATGATGACCGACAAAACGCCAACTCTTAATGGCTATCATATGTACCTGACTGCGGAATATTTTGTGATCAAAAAATATCGAAAGTATAAAAAGACATTTCAGAATTTCCTCACCATTGCATTAAACGATGGACGCCTTTAACTTATCGACAAACTAGGCAGTTTCTTTTTTTTAAATTTAATTTTATTGTTGATTACTATTATTTCTATTTCTGTGCGTTGCTAGCCGTATGGTCTATCTATACTCTGTGTATAACGCCACCGACGCTGCACAAAATGTTCGAGTGTCCTTCCTTCTTCTGTTTAAGTTGGAGAATTCCTTAACGGCTGCGGAAGTTACGCACCATTTTTGTTTGCAATACTGAAGTTTTGTACAAGCTGATTTATTATGGAAATCATATTCTTCATTGGAGAAGTCTTTCTTTATTCCTGTATACATTGAAGAGGAAATATTTCTTTGCTACAAACTTTTCATTTATTTATTTATGTTTATTTCTGAAACAGAGAAGGTCACGCCAATAGCAGCAGCTTTCAGCCAATTGTAGGCACTAAAGTCACAGACCAATGATAGTACGGTGCTCTCAGCGGGTTCTACCCTCAGAGTTAAGAGCAGAGGAACTAAACACTAACATAATTAAACATAGGCTTCGGGAAACTGAAGAAATTGTTGACCGATACGACACGGAAACCTAGAACTTCGAGAAGACGAACTCTGAGCCCTGACGTCGCTTCGAAGACACCGTACTGCGGAGATCGTACGGCACAACTGGAAACACTCGTATATTTTATGGTACCAGAATAGAAGATACCACTTTCATCTACATATATGGCGTAAAAAAAAAAAAGAAAAAGAAAAAAGGAACTGAGGCGCTCTAGTCACGGTCTGCAGGGCCACTACGGTCGGGGGTTCGAATCCCCCCTCGGGCATGGATATTTGTGCCGTCCTTAGTCTTAGCCAGTTCATAAGTAGCTAGTAAGTTTAGGGACTGATGACCCCGTAGTTAAGTGCCATAAGTTCTACAAACATTTTAACATTTTCGTCCTGTTATATGGGATATAGGAAGTGCGGACAACGAGAACAGGGTATTAAAAAGATCTGCGTGGCAGCAATTGGTTGAGTTGTTTGCTGAAGAGGGTTGTTCAGGGGAACAGAAGAAGAGGCCGCCTCACCAGCAGATAGTTGCACTTCTCTACAAAGTTCTGAAATATTGGATTCGTACTGAAACTGAAGGATATGTTCAATAATTCTTCAAAGGACGCAATCGACATTCTTAAGTAATTAAGAAACTTTGGTCCATGTTTTCTTCGATTTGGTCACAGAGTTACAAAAGATCCATGAGTTAATTTATCACGTAAAGTCGGATGTACCCAGTACTGTCTTTGCCTTCGTCTCCGTTCTTTAAGCTGCGGTGCATAATACAAAGACATGCTGCCTCTTCAACTTCCATGGCTAAACTGGAGTTCAACGCGGCTTCAACGCCGTACATGTGTACACGCCGCTTTCCCTGACGCGCGTTGCAACGCGCGATGCAACGCTATCATGTGTACATAACCATAGCTAATGTTGGTTTCGCCGGCCGCGGTGGCCAAGCAGTCTGCGGCGCGCCAGTCACAGTCTGTACGGCCACTACGCTCGGGGGTTCGAATCCCCCCTCGAACATGGATATTTGTGCCATCCTTAGTATTAGCTACTTCATAAATAGATTGTAAGTTTTGGGACTGATGACCCCGTAGTTAAGTCCCATAAGCTCTACAAACATTTGAATGTTGGTTTCTTGCTGCCCATTTTGCAGTTATATTAGAGAATACTCTTTACCTTATAAGTTTGAGCATTGCCGGAAGTATGGAAGTTTCATTTTAATTAATTTGTAGCATGTGTAATTACACAGCTTTAGAATTTTTGACAAAGTTTTTCACTAACCCTAGTGAGGTGTAGCCTAGCGTCCACATTGTCCGAGATGCTCGTGATATTTCTTCCATTTAGTTTCAGTGTCATGATCTCTCTTTCCTTGATCTTTCCTATCAATATTTTCCGTGCCGTAAATGAAAGTAAATTTCCGCCCTCCACAGACGTGATGGGTTAAAGCAAGGCATTCCCCCTCCAAGCCCCGTCTGGCAGAAATTGAAAAGTCATCGGTACTAGGGAGAAGTGTGAACTTCACAATCTTGAAGTGTGCTTTTGTTTTAAGATCAAACACCGACGCAATACCAGCGTTGAGGTCTTAAAAGAAAAACCACAAACAAAACGTTTTCCATCGTGGTTGAGTTTACCACATTTGCTGACGTGTTTAGACGGTTTGAAGTCCGCGGCCGCACAAACAGTCGTACACACGACTAGCGTCTGCAACCGTTGGAACCGTTAGAACGCTGTGTTGATCCACTACATTGTAAACGCAAGATTTAAACTTTCGCCCCTCCCTCCTCTGCTCTCTATATGTTTCTCTTTTTCCTCCTGCGTATTTCTTTCTGTGTGACCTTTTCCTTCCATGAAAGTGGTAGTTTCACAAGCTGGTTACCTAAGCATGTGACGACAGTGTGCTTCAGGGCACGAAATGTGAATCTTGTTGATTCGAAAATGTTTTACCGGAGAGAAGCCTGGTTGAGATGTATTAAGGTAGCCTTTGAGAGATGCCCGAATCCCTACTGCGCCTTAAGTGACGTGCAAGTAAAACCCTTTCAAGCTGTTACCCTCCAGAGGGCATCTATTGTTGAGTAATGTTTTAGCCGATGTAATGGCGCCTATATGTAGTTGCCACATGGTGAGTCAAGAGTACTGCCTGTGAGCGTAAAATCCTTAAGAGGAGTATAAACAAGACAACTGTTTCACATAGCGAGAATACCAAGAAAACCCACCACTTTGTCGTTATTTCAATTGCTGCCATTCTGATTCTATATACCTCCTGCTTTTACCTTGTACACGCCCTTTCTTTGTCCGATTCTGAAACTTCCGTAACAATGTTCATTATTGTAGAAAAGACATTTTTTTAAATATGCACGAAAGCTGCTTTTATTTGAAATGCTGACTAGTTTCGGGCTTTGCCCATTTTCTAAGCCACATTCATATATATATTTATATTTGGTTACTGTTTAGGTCACGCTGTTTGTTCAAAATGTCTTTACTACAATATTTAAGAGCTGCAAAACGCGACATATCAAAAACATTTAATGTCCATTATGTTTCCTGTGCTAGTACCTTAGCAATAAATGTACGCGAAAAGAAACATGAGAAATTTATACAAGAGTAACTCAGACGTTAGTAAATCCTGTTCTCTTTTAAAGTACTTCATTATTAAGCATGAATTATCAATTAAAATGTGCTCCAATCGCTCATAATATAGATTTTCGTAAGTTTTATTATTGTGTAAGAAAAATTATCCAGACGTATGCTCTTAAGTATCCTTGAGAATTTTGCGTATACTGTCATTAAGTGAGGAAGAGTTAACGTTTTTCTACCGGTTTCGATTTTCCCTTCTTATTTACCAGTGTGAAGTATCATGTTTCGTTAACAAATCAATAATGTGCAGCCTTTTATATGAAATTTAAGCTCTTTGCTTCTATTGTCAACGGAGCATTGTTTAGCATTTACATTCCAATTGTTACAGTGATTCAGATGTGTTCTGCTTTTCCTGTGCTACCTCATTTCTTTGAGACCTTTCAGTGCCTGTCAATTCAAGTTTGAGGTTTGTGATTATAAGGATTAAAAAGTAATTGCGCGCTTTTTAATTCTTAAAATCCACTGACCCGCCTTGTCCCTCCAGTCAAAAATTTAATCCCACATCCTGTTTTCTGGCTTTAACTAGTGTCAATTCAACCTGAACTTAGAGACTGTATCAACAATTTCGTCATCCTAGAGCTACTATGTGACGATATTTATGCAGATGACAGATTCTCAAAACGAATGGCCAACGTTTTGGAACCTTGTGCCTGCTAAAATTCAACACTTAGAAGCCTCGAATTGCCACCAGAATTCTATTTCCTTGCATTGCTAAGGCGCGTGGTAATACGCCGTCACCTGACGTTAGACCACCTGCGTCCTTCAAGGCTGTTGCAGCCAGCTGTAGCCGCTCCACCACACTCCCCTCCTCCCGCCACCGGCCTATCTCGTGTTCCTCTCCTCTCTCCCCTCCCCTCCCGCCGTGCGCTTAGCCGAGACTTGCCTCCCCTCTCCCCCCCCCCCCTCGCTCTAGCAGGCAGCCATTATACTTTTCTGATTATCACCTCTCCTACCGCGCTACGCACCACGTGCGAGTTTGACAGTTGTGAAACTGCATGTACGCGCGGTATCTCAACACTGGTGATTCAAGCAGTTAATTTTCCAGTATAATACCAACTGGGGCTCCCAAGTGATACGCATTACGAGGACTCTATAAGAAATCGTTAATTTTGTGATATGCACTATAAACTCTTCCTCTGCCTAATGATTGTAAATGTTTACTAAACGCATTTATATTGGAAAAAAAGCTTAATTTTCATCCAAGACATTAAAAATGTTCAAATGTTTGTTAAGCTTATGGGACTTAACTACGGGGTCATCAGTCCCTAAACTTACTAACTACTTATGAACTACTTACGAACTATGACGGCACAAATATCCATACCCGAGGGGGGATTCGAACCCCCGACCTCTACAGATTCGTACAAAATAGTCGCTGGGCACCAGCTCAAAAATGGAGTCAAACCTGATTGAAGAAATCTAGGTAATTTTAATAAGCCTTGTGAATTTACGAATATTGTCAAATGTGTGTGAGATATTACTCTAGGATACGCTGTTCAGGAAATGAAGTCATAAGAATTGAGCCGCGTGAAACTGAATTTCAGCCGAATTTCACGACAGACGCAGGTGAAACCGTCAAATAGTGGGGCGAGAGGAAGAATAAAGAGATGGAGTAACATAATAACGCAATAAGTGCACACCCGGGCATCGGTGGGTACTAATTCTAGTCGAAATATATTAACCCACTGCACTGCGGTTGTTCATTTCAAAGAACTGACACTCGACATCTGTCGTAATTTCCATGTGTCAGTTCTTTCGTGTCTGATTATGGAATAAGGGGCAACAAATTAGTCATCACCGCATCACTTCACTTTTTTTTTCTTCTTTTTTTTCATTCTAGCTATTGCGACGGCGCGTGCTTATTTGCCGACTTGCCAATTTTTGAAGTAACTATCTTGAAGGAGAAAAATTCTAACTAATGAGTAACGTGCATGAGCAATACTAATTATACGTTATATGAAAAGCACTTACCTATTACATTCCAAGTTGCAAGAAATTCGGATGCACCAATTCTTCTGTTCTTACGAAACGCAATGTAAGTGTTTCTGACCAATCTTGACTCCTCGGCCAACTACCGAAACGAATTCTGTGTTTTCGTTGTAGAGAGCGCAACAATACGTGTTGTCTGGAAAGGCGAAGTAGTGACGCGGCAGTGCCAGGATCTTGGTCACGTGACGAGGTACAGCGAGGCTACGGTTAAACTAGCGCCAAAGAAGAAGAAGAAGAAGCGAGAGGCTCACAATAAGTATGTGACCAATGATATAGATAAATGTATTATCAGGCAGCAATTTCTATAGCATTACGAACAATAGAAAGAAATACGAACCTTGCGAAACTGCACAACTTTTGTCAAACAGAAATGAGCTTCAAAGCTAGCAAGGAAACCCTTAGAAGCAATGTTATGTCTATGGATTTTCGTTTTAGAAGGTGTAAAAATTAACGTTTTGTTTTGTGCGGACGAGAGGGCATTGTTGCTACAAGACCATATTTTGTCAGGTTCCCAACAGAATAAAAGCGACCAGTAGTTTACTTAGATGAGACACGGATTCACACTCATTATAAATTAAATAAATGTTGGCAAACTGTTAGTAGTATTGTCAAACAAAAGTGCCGGTCAGAGTTTAATTGTTGTTCATGCAGGCGGAGACGGTGTTTCATGCCTCAAAAACCAAAACGTCCGACTATCACTCAGAAAAGGATAGGAAAAATTTTCAAAAATACGTCGAAACTCAACTTATGCCAGGCTTACTACCATTGTCTTTATCCCCTGTAATTACACGGAGCGTATTTACGTATTCGGAATACTTATAGCCATCGTAGGTGTTGGACATTTTTGACTGTAGTAATGATCAACCATTTTTTTCCCCATAATGCGGGAAGAATAAAACACTCGAAAACTGTCATTGAAGGGATTAGCAAAACTGCTTCAGGCTTAACATGCAACTGCAGTATCGAACATTGCATTCGAATTTCCAAATTAGATTTCGTCTTCTGCAAAATTAGTTATGAGATAGCGCACGGCGCGTAACAGGCTGGCAACGTTCCACTTGTAAGAACACTGGCGTGTACGCCAGACTGCTTCCCCCTCTCTGTTCCTCCGGCGTAAACACGACGGCGCTGCCACAGTGGCGAGGCAGAAATTGGTCCTCCTTCCTCCGCTTTTTCAACCAGGGGGGTGTAAATTCGACTCGCGCGCTTTGCTTCTGTGACGTCACCTGGCAGCAAGCGCCGAGCAGCTGCCGCAGTGCAAGCAGGAAGTTATGATTTGCTCTCGCTCGTTTCGTGACCTGTTATAAGTGTTCGGATAGAAAGTAGCTTTCTTGTATTAGGGAACAATTTTTCCATGTATTCTTTCTGTAATTATGAGTTGTGCTGTTGCGCGGGGGGGGGGGGGGGGGTTCGAATCCCCCTCGGGCATGGATATTTGTGACGTCCTTAGTTGTAGCTAGTTCATAAGTAGTTTGTAAGTTTAGGGACTGATAACCCCGTAGTTGAGTCCCATAAGCTCTACAAACATTTGAACATTTTTGCTGTTGCGGAGTGCAATAGCAGTGGGCGCAAGACGGAAGGCATTTTGTGCCATGGGTTTCAAAAAGATGAGGAACTTCAGCGCATATGGATCTCTCGCTGTAAACGACAAGACGAGATAAATGTAAAAAATGGCAGAATTTGTTCCGAACATTTTTGTGAAGCCGATTACAAAAGAGACTTGCAGAATGAATTGTAAGGATTCAGATCATCGATATTTCATTGATAAAATTGTAGGTATTAAAGTAGTTTGCAGTTCAATGTTCATAGTAATTAAATGAGTAAAACAAAAGCATTAATGCTAAAATCGGCTGCTAAGTTTGCGTTTAACGAAAGTTTTCTTTATCTAATGTATAAAAATGAAGGCCTCTGTTTGTCCGTATGCTATGCCTGTCAATGTCATTCAGTCGATGGCGATAAAACTTCGTCAACTTATTGCATGAACTAGAGTCACGGTTATAGGCATAGAAAAATTTCGAAATTCTCACTCTAAGGGAGTGAAATCATGATATTATATAAAACAGAAGCGCATTTTCTCTCTGTCTGTCCCTTTAACCTTCTATAACTCAAGAACTACTGGCTGACTGCGGTGGCCGAGGGGACGTGTTAACTTGTTGTGCAGTATCGTCACTTAGTGTTCTGGTGCGTGTGTGGTTTAAATGTTAGCGGTCTCGGCCGCTAAAACCGTAAATATGGAAAAGAAGGTCCCCAGGAAGTGCACTCTGCGTTTCGAGTTTGATAAGGCAACCAGGAATAAGCAACCGAGTTCGGTAGAAGTTCATGATTGGATCGACAGCGTTTTTGGAATCGTCTCTGAACAAATACATACCGCTTATTACGATTTGGATGAATACTGATTTTACGTCAAGTTACTGGAACCCGTTCAACTAGACAAAATCCTGATGAAACACGGAACATCTGCTCAATTTCGACATCGAGACTCAACGGTGAGTACAGTTTCCATATCTAATGCCGGTATTGAATATAAGAATGTTCGCGTTTTCAATTTGCCGCCAGAAGTAGAAAATTGTTATCTTAGAGAGGTGTTATCATGTTATGGTGATATTAAACAAATTAGAAACGAGCGCTGGTCAAAGCAACATAAACTTCAGTGTTTCAGTGGTATAAGATCAGTAGAAATGCACGTTAGAACTAATATTCCCTCTCATATCATTGTCTGTGGGTACAGGGCTCATGTGACATATTCTGGTCAGGAAGAAACGTGTTACATCTGTAACGAAAGCGGACATATGAGTCAGGATTGCCCGAAAAAACCGGTTGTATTAAGAAATAACTTACAACAACGCAAAAAACTGACGTTAGCTGAATTGGTAGCACCCACTCGGGAAGTTGATGACCCAACACCCAGTAGCAGTTTTTCTGAGCAACTACCTCTGGTCCCGGCTGAATTTCCACCACTGCCAGCAAAAGTAAACTTAGATCAGGTGCCCACTAAAGTCTTTACCCCAGTTGTAGCTAATAAACGGAGACGAACCTCTGATGAAAGTAGTGCGGATGACAAATTCGAACGTTCGTCACAGGATAACAGCAAAAACACCGTTAACACCGTGTTAGAAACTAAAGTTCCTACACCCGTTACGGATACAATAATTGAAAGAAATCCCATGGAGACTTCAAACAGTTCTAATATAGAATCCGAACCGCAGCAACGGGAACCCGTGCTGCAAACATCAGTAGAGGAAGTACAACATAGGGACTGATGACCCCGTAGTTAAGTCCCATAGACTCTACAAACATTTGAACATTTGAATTTGAAGTACAACACGTAGACCTAGGGACACCAGGCCAACCCGACCCAGGTATTAGTGGACATCATCAAACAGAACCTCTGATAGTAAATAACCCGGACTGTGATCCTGTTGTCAATACACAAACCGCGCCAAGTCAGAGCAGCGTCCAAAACAGAGCGGACGTAAACATAAACAGTGACGCAGAAATGGAAAGCGAAGCAGGAAGTGGCGAGCCGGCGGGGCCACAGCCTGCCGCCGCGGTGGCCCGCCAACTGTCGCACTCTGATATGGAGCTGGACGTCTGCAGCGAGCCGCCCACCTCGCCTTCTGCTGTGGGTTTCACCAGCAGTGGCAGTTGTAGGAGTAAAGTACAGCCGAAAATGAACGCTGCGCGAAAGAAAAAGAAAAACTCTGACTCTCAATACAAGACTGATACTAAGAAAATAAGTGGCAAAGCATCAAAGGATTGGGATGCGGACGCAGGAGGGGGGAAAGTTAAAAAGTAATGCTTTTCTGGACTAGATAGATGCAGGCATATAAAGTTGTAACACTGAACATCAGTAGAATCACCTCTGACTTTACTCCTTTATTTTTTTAAACAGTTGCTTTTAACGAGAAAAAAAAGCAGTCTAGTGCATATGGTAACGGTGGGTTGTGTGGGCGGCCTGACGCCTGCCGCCGGCCTCCTGTAGCCGCGGCACGCGCAGCTCCCTCCTCTCTACAAGTTGTATTTGGTTTCGTTAATCTGTAGTGCTGTAGTGGTGTGTGTGCACTGCTTAAACGCGGTCAGGCGTTGGTTTCCTTTTAAAGAAGAATACTTTTGTTTTTGTTTTGCAATGGATATTGCTGTTTATTCCAAGATTGTTTTTAAAAAGTTGCTTTTAACAAAAAAAAAAAAAAAAGGGGGGGGGGATTGAGGCGATCCAGTCACGGTCTGCACGGCCACTACGGTCGGGGGGTTCGAATCCCCCCTCGGACATGGATATTTGTGCCGTCTTGAGGATAAGGTAGTTGATAAGTAGTTTCTAAGTTTAGGGACTGATGACCCCGTAGTTAAGTCCCATAAGCTATACAAATATTTGAACTTTTTTTTTAGAACTACTGAACGTATCGTGATGAGGTTTCTTTTAAATTATAGGTCTCACAAAGGTCTAAAAAAAGTTCGTGAGAGCATATGTCTAACGAGTGAAGCACATGTACCATTTTTCTCTCCTAAGCTGCTGGAGCCGGATGGCGTCAGACTACATAAATAGTGATTGTAGGAAAGCTATAAAAGTTAGACATGTGCTCTCCCGGACTTTATTTTAGATCTTTATGAGCTCTACAATTTTAAAAATCCTCATCACGATACGTTCAGAAGTTCTCGAGTTAAAGACGTTTAAATATTACCAGTGCCAAGTCGCAGGGCGGGACGGGTTAGCTAGTTGTTAATGTTTGCAGCTTTTCTTTTTCAGTCCTTTGTATGTTAGTATACATATATATTAATCACAAGCGTGTTCCACCGCTTAAAAGCAATGTTTTTTGTCGAATGAGAAAAGACGGAGAAAATGTGTTCACGGCGGCCTTATAATACAGCGGCTTGCTGCCGAGTGACGTAATACAGCGCTAACCAATGACAGTGAAGAAGCCCAAACTGGCATACCTTTCTAGTCTACGTACCTTGTTCAACAGGGGCGGCCGGCAGGTAGTCGAGTCGCAATGCCACAGTTCCCAAAGCCGCTCCCTCCGAGGTTTGGTATCGAATCCCCTCTTGGACATATATGTTGAGTTTGTCCTTCGAGGGAAAAAACATGGGGTAGGGACGGCAGATTTGCCGCCCCTCCCCCTCGGAAAGTGCCGCCCCGTGCGGCCGCACGTTTCGCACGTGCCTTGCGCCGGCTCTGTTGGATAGTGTTCTTATATGACCAGGTTGAAAGGACTTTCCTCTTTATGTACCGTAACTTGCAATGTTTCCAAGTAAATAATTAGGTATTATGTACGAATATCTATTTTTAGACCTTGTGTGCTATGATGAGGGTTAAGGTAGATAAAACCTGTGTTGTATTTCCATATTTTACTTCATATGAGTTCTATCCCTTTGTTGAAAAAAGCTTTTAATCCCACTCATTTCAATAGAATTAGTGTATTTTGTCACTTTCACAATATTTTATGTAATGAGTGATGTTACTGGTGTTAGAAAAGGTTGTTACTTAAATGTAGTTTATCAGTTAATGAAGTTAAAGCCAATATTACCTCTTTTTATCGCTTTACTATGGGTTTTAGTTCTTTTCTGGGATTACAATTACAATCTAATTTATATTTATACTGAATTATCAAGTCCTTGTTAATCTATGGGAAGTATCACCTCCATCTGAGTATAAGAATTGTTGGATTGAATCAATTGAGTCCCTTATTCTACTTTGTTTTACACAGTGATTTAGTGAAGAAAAAATTACTTCAATTTTGTGCAGTAATATGATCCAATATGAGTGTTACCCTGATACATTAATCCCCTTATAATAATAAAATTTGTTGTGTGATATTTCACATTTGTTACACTGTGTAATGACGAGATTAATATTTGCCAAACAACACAAACAACTACACCTTTCTAGGAGCAACTGTAGCCTTTGAAAGACCCGTGCTGATTCAGTTCGGCCAGCGCCTGCACTTTGATTTCATAGAATTTAGTAATGACATGTAACATGTGAAACAAGCTTTAATTTGAAACGTTACATTCCATTCAACTGTTAAATGTTCTGAATTTTTACTTGATTGAATTTATTGTTCTACCTATTTCTGAAGAGTAATGACATTTCCTAATTTTGTTGTTTACCTGAAAACCAAATGTGACTACATGTAACTCTCCTCACATTCACACTAAATGAGTTGGAATTGCAACACAATCCTCCCTTAGTTACTACGTCCCCATTCGGGCAACCCGTTCTTCTCAGGAGTGTCTGGCATCCATGTAAACTTTGTGAGTCACCACTTCTAGGGAAGGGGGAGGGAATGTACAGGATGACCAGCCAGTCTAAAATAGTTTAGGGCAATAATTCAAAAATTTTATTTCAAAACTTCGCTTAAATTTTACAAGTGTTCTTCCACCGCGACATACGCCTTGACAACGTGACCAAGGCTGTCCACCTTGCAGGACAGAGCCGGTCAGAATCAGTGTTGACTGCTGATTCTAAAATCACGCCACCCTTCTGGCGTCCGTGCTGAAGCTACTGACGTTTCCATGCTACCGTGGAGCTAATAGCAGACACCCACGTTTGATCACGTGTGCTGCTGTAGTAGAACTCTGAGGTGCGAGAATCAGTACCTTGGCTCTCTTCAGTTTTAGTTCTCATACACAACAGACGCACTCGAGAGGCCCATCCTCGGTGCGGGGCAAACGGCCGCATGCCGTCCTCTCTCGCCTAGCGGCTGTTTGGTATCATGCCACCAACAATGTGGACCGTAACCTTTACCTTTTCCATTTACTAATCCACTAACTTAGATTGGCACTCATTCATTGCATCCGACCCCAGTGCGAATCCCGATATGTAACCCGTACAGCCAATATTAACCTAAAGCCTATCTTTATTTGCCAATCAGCCACCCTTTCCTAGGGCGCCCACAAGCCTTCACCGCTTCGCCTTACATCCTGACAACGCCTCCAGCCCATCTTATTTGTACAGCAGTGGGATGGGTTGTACAATTTTAGTATCATCCATGGGATTAGGATTAAGTGCTGTATATAGGTCCCCCACAGGGGGACATATGCAATGAGGATCATATGCAACAACACAAGTGCTGAAACAGTTAGAGCAGTATATTTTGCTCGCATACACTCCCATTTTAAATATGGCATCATATTTTTGGGGAAATTCCCTTCACAGTATTACAACTTTCAGGAAGCAGAAAAAGATAGTGAGAATAATGAAAAATGAAAAGTAAAAAATCTTGCAAACTGCTTTTTAAAGAACTTACGATTTTATCCCTGCCATGTATGTGTATACTTGAGGTGGCCATGTATGTGAAAAAGAGCATGCTAAAAAACAAAAAAGATGATGTCTTTATTCAAAATAAAACTATACATGAACACCATACAAGGCCAAGTAGTGACATACACAGACACCATTGTCATACCACCCTGTGAAAGAAAGGCGCATATCACTCAAGATCACAATTGTTTGATAGGCTGCCCAGGCACTTAACAGATATAAAGAAAGTACACATCTTTAAAAATGTGTAACCTCATATCTTTTGGAAAACTGCTTTTACTCAGTATCACAGTATCTTGAAATTTAAGTCTTGTAAATATTGGGAACATCTCCCAAATAATAAGTATATTAAAAACTGTTAAAATGAGAGTGAAAGAATGACTGATCCTAGTAAGTGTATTTCATTATATGTAAAGCATGTGACAACGAGTGTAATAGTGCCCAATTTTATGTAGTTTACTGTATTGTGTACACTGTATATTGTATGTTAAGCATGTAAAATTGTATCAAGATTATTGTTTTATATGTCTACTGTATTTTATGATAAGCACGTAAAAATTATAGTATTAAAGTACACGTTTATAGTACTGTATTGTATGGTATCACATGTCAAGCATGAAACTGTTTTATTCACTAACACTTACACAAATACAACATAGCACAGGGTGTGCGCTGGCTAGGCGAACACCCGAGAGGTAAGCTCATACCTAGTAAACAACACTCTGAGGCGTGAGCGCGCACATGGCTCTGTTTATGTCAATCACTCACGCATGGCGAGCACTGGTGTTTGCCACAGTTTCCCGCAGCACACTCTCTCGGCCGACGCCCGACGTACTCACGCAGCTTCACTTGCATCTGTGCCTTACAGCACTCCTTCCCCCTTGTGGAAGATCGAATGACGGAGATGTGCATGGCGTCGTCATCTGCCGTCCTCTGACTGAGGTGGCGGGCCGGCACCATTGTGTAGGGCCTCAAGTACTTGGGGCGTGGGCAGTGTTGGCGTCCTCCTTCCCCCGACAACCCATATGGCAGGACCGGTGAGTGTGGCTTAGAATCCATCTCCACCTCAGACGCAGGACCTGGTGACGGGGCCCCCAAAGGTAGCGGTGTGGCCGAAGGAGATGGATCCAGTGTGGGTGATGACTGTACCCGCGACAGTACAGGTTCCGCACAGGAGGAGCCTGGTTCAGCCCCCGGCTGAGGTGCACAACTTGCAGATAGCGGCAGGAACCCCAAACCTTCTTTAACGTGTGGACTGGTTATCAGAGCAGAATGGTGCGGGAGCATCTGCTGGGGGATGAGGTTCTCCCACTCTTCCACACACAGGTGCAGCTGGTCGTGTTGACGTGCACAGATGCCATCTTCTGTGCATATGTTGCAGAGACGGAGACCCCAGCATCTGATGACGGTGGCAGGGATTCATTTCGGTCGACGTCTGAACCCTTGTGCCCAGACAGCCTGGTTGGAAACGAGGAGACGGAGGCATTGGCGAATGTCCCTGGCTCAGATGTAGGAGATGGAGCAGAGTCCATGGCTGCCAACCGTGGAGGAGCTCCGCAGGACTCTTGTTCCGAATTGCGTAAACCGATAGGATGAGAGAAATTGGTCGAGAGCAACATCTGAAGGGCACTGAGCCACATACTTTTTCAACTGCGTCGTGAAGGTACAAACCAATCATTCAGCTTACCTATTCGACTGTGGATGGAAAGGGGAGAGTCGAGGACAAGGCAGAAACCCTGGGCATTGCAGAAGGAGGTGAATTCGTGTGACATGAACTGAGGGCCATTGTCTGACACCACTGTAGTGGGGAGGCCTTCAATCGAGAAAATGCGTAACAGAGCTGCAACAGTGGCCGTGTCAGAGGCTGACAGGTAACGGACAACGTATGGAACCCTGGAGAAGGCATCGATAACCAGTAAGCAATAGGCGTTAAGGAAGGGGCCAGCAAAATCAATGTGCATACGATCTCAAGCTTGCGAATGTTGAGGCCACGGAGCAAATGTTGCTCGCAAAGAGGCATGATTTTGTGCACAGAGCGAGCAAGAGGTAACCATACGAGACACATCGCCGGCCAGACCTGGTCAAAACACGTGACGGGGCAAACCCGACCACAACACGTGACGGCGGGCCAAAGCCTTAGTATGAAATGCCCCCCAGTGATCGGCGTGGAGCAGCTTCAGGACCTCTGTGTGGAGGGCCAATGGGATGACGACCTGAGGAGAGGCCTCCTCAGTATTGAGGAGAAGCAGGCCATTCACAACAGAAAAACGATGTCGAAATGCATAGTAATTTCTGAAGGGGTCAGATGCCCATGTTGGGTCTCAGGCCAACCGTGTTGTACAAAATTCATCACCTTGCGGAGGACTGGGTCTGTGACACTAGCCTTAGTCACCTTGGCACCCGTGATTGGAAAACCGTCCACTGTTTGTTGAGCGGCAACGTCAACATGAAAACACAGCAACTCTTCCTAATCAAATTCTGGGTCTGAACCAGCCAGAAGACGGGAGAGCGCATCCGCATTTGCATTTTTGGATGTAGGGCGGAAGTGTATCGCATACTTATAGCGAGATAAGGACAATGCCCAACGTTGAAGACAGTGAGCAGCATTGTCGGGTAGTGATGCTGAAGGATGAAAGAGGGAAACCAATGGTTTGTGATCAGTTATGAGATGAAATTTTACGCTATACAAAAAGACATGACCTTTTTCAGAGCGTAGACGATAGCAAGAGCTTCCTTCTCAAGTTATGAATATATCGTTTGGGTCGAAGTGAGCGTCTTTGAGGTGAAAGCGATTGGGCGTTCAGATCTGTCTGGATATTTATGAGCGACCACTGTCCCAATCCCATGTTGGGAGGCGTCTGTCACTAAGACGAGGGGAGGCCAGATTGATAGGTTACGAGGCAGGGCGCCGAATGTGCAAAATGCTTTTTCACAAGCCGATGACCAAAATAATGAAGTCCCTTTGTGCAGCAGGTCATGCAGGGGTTTTGCAATAGACGAAGCCCCCAGCAAGAATTTATGATAATAAGCGAGCTTCCCTAAAAACACTTGATGGTCCTCGACTGACGTTGGCAGAGGGAGAGAGACTACGGGGGACACATTCTGACGGAGGGGCTTGCTGCCATGACTAGAAACCTCAAACACCATAAAAGTGATAGAAGGCTGGAAAAAATGGAATTTATCCAGATTGCATGTCAACCCAGACACCTGCAATACTGTGAAATGTGCACGTAAGTTGCATAAATGTTCATCAGCTGAGGGGCCCGACACTACTATATTGTCGAGGTAATTAACACATCCAGGCACCGACAGTGTAAATTGTTCAAGGAAGCGCTGAAAGATTGCTGGAGCGCTGGCCACCTGGAAATTACTAGCACAGCCCAACCCTGCCTAAAACAGCGCAGAAAATTCGGCGCATAAAGAGTCGAGTTGCGGATAATGCACTTGATCAGAGACAACGTTGACTTCGTCAGAAATAGTGAAACCAAAAACCCGAAAAGTTGTCCGTATGGGCAATGTTTACAACAAGAAAAGTGTGCCTACGAGTGACAGATTTGTATGTAACAGGGGCACGAGAACTGACCCAGAATCGGAATCTTTTGTTTATTGTAACTGACCAATTTCAGTGACACTGGTAACAGAGAGGGAGAACACAGATCTATATATGTCCGTGAGTTTAATAATGTGTGTCCACTTGCATACGCAAACTTTTGTGGAAAACCCTGACGTCTATAAAGAGCTTACTGGGTGCAACAAAAATCGCTGAGACGCAACTGACGTCCATATCAGCGTCGGAATCTTGTGTTTTGGAGACACAAACGGAAGCAATGTGACCTTTCTTATGGCACTGATGAGAAATGGCCCACCGCTTGAGGCAATCAGGTCTATCATGATCCACAAAACAAAAGGGACAAGAAAGAAGTGTTGACCGGTTGCGTGACTGTACGCAGCCTTAGAGTTTCCGCCCCCGTGAAACGGCAGACCGCCCTGGCGCCGCGGCTGTGCGCGGACTGCCGCGACCACGTCAGCCCTGTGCGACCCGGAGAAGAACTGCGTTGAATTTCCGCCGCCTCGCACCAAGCCTCAATTTGGTTGCCGGCTGCCTGCGATACCTCGAAAGACTGCGCGATGTTAAGGACCTCGGAAAGAGAAGGATTCTCGCGCAGGAGATCTCACTCGCGAGCTTCGCGATCGGGGGCGAGACGAATAATAGCGTCGCGGACCATTTGATCGGCATACGATTCCTTATGCACAGCAGTTACAATATTACAACGAGGGCTTAAACCGTGGAGTTCCACGGCCCATGCCCGATAGGACTGCTGTGGCTCCTTCCTGCAACGATAAAACTCAACATGGGCAGCTATCACAGGAGTACGTTTGCAGTAATATTGTGCAAGAAGGTCGCACTGCGAGCGTGAAGGTCGGGGTGAGAGTTTAAAATGGAGAAAGTTTAATTTTTAAAACTCACAACCACCAGCTGCGAAGCAAATTCCTAAACATGCAAAAACACTGGAACTGTGATTGCGACTGTTTGACTCGTTTTCTAGGAGATGATATCACACGTTCACAGCTTTCCTTCCCTGCATATGATTAACAAAACAAATTCATAATAAAATCAAGTTCATGAGAGAAAAGGGTGCACTAACTACTATTTTTGAAACACGTGAAAGTTCACTTTATGTTGTTTATTTCACAATATTAGATCCCTGTGGCTGATACGTCTGTACGTCGACACATTTATCAAATAAAGTTATAGCTCGTGAGCCCCCAGACAAAATGAATATTTGTCGCAAATTGTTTTCACACCATGTGGCAGTCTCAAACACCGTTTATGTTCATGCCTATGCGACGACACGTGTTACATTAACAAATCACAGTCACTTTAATTCAATGCGATGCACACCTTGTTCCACCTGCTAAATATTCACAAACACACAGTAGCACTTGATTCAACTTGGTGCAGTCTACGACGAGCAACCACGCGTGGCGAATGCGACACACAAATCTATAACCTCCACCTCGAGGTCCACATGCCGACTGATTGCAGAGCGACGCCGCCCGGCCAGCTACCCCACGTGGTACCGACTCTTCACTTCCTGCCCACGCCCGCGTGCGCGCGCCAAAAGCTCAACTGCCGGGGTTTTTTCCCTATGTCATCAACTTCCCCATGTGAGCTGTTATAACCGATTTGCCAACGTACAGCGCTCAGCCAATACATTTCTAAAACCTTACTTAAAATCAAAATAATTACACTACACATTAAATAAATTGTCTTCTTAGGTTTTTATATTGGTATAAACATCCTTTGTACTATTTATCATAATCATGCAATTTCTTATGTCACAGATAAGTGATTTAACTGAATACTTCAAGATAAAATACAGAAGATTAATTGAAAATAAAATGAGGAATAGTTAATATATTATTTTTATAAACAAACATTGCCATGCTAGTTGTGTAACTGTCTTGTATTCATTGATAATTTATTACTTTTCATTGTCAATTAAACATATTACGCCAGATGTGACTATATCAGCTAATGTATTGTTTATTTATCAACAGGCTATTTTGTAATGAGGGCCTTAAAGGATCCTAACTGCATCGTATTACTTCAAATGCAAGTAGTATTCGAATATTTTATTTCACGCTGTGCACTGCACTGTGCCTGGCACTCGCCATTGTCCCTCTCTCCACTCACCGGAAACGAACCGGAAAATCCTAAGCTGGAACAAGCCACCAACGTTGGCCTGCTCGCTGGCCCCCCCGTCAGCTACAAGCACACAACAAATCTCAATGTGGAGAATTTCTACCTATGGCCTAACTATAAATGTTGTCACCCAACTGTGTACATACATTGCTACCATAATTAATAAGGTTAAAATTGTGTAACATTTAGTGCATTGGCATGGTCAATGTTTGCAGTGAACTTCATACTGTTTAGTTATCAAATGCTATTAATTACCAGTATTTCTATTGGGCGGTAATCTTACAGCACATATGATCGAAAGACTGCGGTGAAGGATCCTGCAAGGGCGCAAGTTAGCAAAGGAGCTGATACATACCTGGCGACAGCCACGACAGGAATAACGCAACACAAGGTGACATCAGACCAACCAGGGGCTCGAAAATGTTGTCTTAACCACTTAATGCCAGTTGTCGCAAATTCGCCTCATACCATTGTGACCCATATATATGGAAGAGTAAGTGTTTTCAGACCCTAGCTCCGGTTGTATCAGATTCTATAGGGACCGGTGTAGTGCATGTGATGTGCTACCAACTACCGAGCACTGACTGTCTTTCTATGACAACATTTGTGTATTGTGAGCGTGTTGCTAACCAAGACCTGATATTGTGTTCATTGTTCCGTGAAATACAGCAAAATACAGAGGTCAGTTTCATTTTGAAAATTATATTTTGTTTTTCTAATATCTTTTAAGTATTTTATATCATATTTAGATGTGATAAAGCAGATAAAACTTTCAGGGAACACGTAAATACGGTTTGTGTAAAATATGCATCAGGCACTTGGGCACTTCTGTGGGCAAATGCAAGCGATAAAATAAAACGAAGAAAGGACGATGGTTTGACAACAGAGGTGTAATTTTTTGCACTGCATTTGCATCTGCTCATCCGGTGATCACAATAAAAAGATGGGACTGAAAGAAAAAGCATGCACTCAAGTACCATGCCCTAGCATTGTTACAGTTTACAATACATTCATGGGAGGGGTGGATTTACTTGACGCTCTAATTTCCTGCTATAGGATTTTCGTAAAGTCAAGAAAATATTACCATAGATTGTTTTTCCACCTAGTTGATCTTGTGATAGTGAATTCTTGGTTGCTGCATCGAAGGGATTGTGATGCTTTGGAAATTCCCCGTCGCAAACAAAACAATCTTCTGGAATTCAAATCCAGAATAGCAGATGCTCTCTGTAAGACATGACAGGAAAAAAGAGAGGTAGACCCTTACTAAGTATGGAAACGGAAATTGAACGTAAGAAGCATCGGGGTCCAATGAAACCAGTCCCTGATAAATCTACCCGTACCGATGAAGTAGGTCATTTGCCTTGTGTAACAGGAAGGCAAAGATGCAAAAGACCCAGCTTTAAAGGACAGACAGTCATTACATGTGCGAAATGCAAACTTCACCTTTGCCTAAACAAAAATTCCAATTGTTTTAGGCAATTTCATAAGTAAAGAAATGTTAATCCTCTGCATTAGATTTATAAGTCACCATAATTTTAATTCAAACACATGTTCATTAAATCTTATGAGAACAATAAAAAATTTCCCTCAATGGAGAGTTGTAAGCGTTTTATTTCTCAAATGCCTGTTGTCGCAAATTTGACACATACCTAATTATACCAACTATGTATAACATTTCTTATATTTGATGTTATAAATGGTCTGAGACCCCAATATTGAGTGCAATATATGATTCTTGATTTTTTTCTTGCAGTAGAAATTAATTCAGGCATTAAGTGGTTAACAGTTTCTCATAGGCGTCCCACTCTTCTACAGACTCGTCGTACGCCGGAAAAGGTGGCGGATACGTCATAGGGGGTGTGGGGCAGTTGCGGACTAAGGCTGTTGGCGGCCTGGGGCGGTGTCGAAACAAAATGAGCCCCTACTCGCCCCCCCCCCCCCCACTCCACTTGGCAATATATTACTATAAAACAGTAACTTTTGAGATTTGGAGGTCCCCACAGGACGAGAGGCACGGGGCAGTCTAACTTTCGAAATTTGGAGGCTCCAGCAGAACGAGATGCCAAGCGCGCTCGAAAAAAACCCTTGCTTACCTTGCTACCTTGCTTTCGAGGTATTAGGAGGCCCCCAAGACTGGAGGCCCGGGACGGTCCGCCTCCACCCCCCCCCCCCCTCTTAGTCAGCCACTGGTGCGGGGGGGGGGGGGGGCGAAACAACCTGCGAGGGTGTGACCCACTAGACAAAGCGGAAGCAAGAGATTGCAATACCTGGTTTTGAGCGTGAATTGTCGAGGCAAAAACCTCTTGTTGTTCAACGAGGCGTCGTGGAATATCACATCGGAAGTACCAGTAGTCATTGCGTAAAGACGAATGACCACTTCAGAATAAATAAACTTGCGGAGAACAATACTGCATTCGTCGCCAATGTTTTATTTACTACCACACAAATACGACATAGCATAAGGCGTGCACTGGATGTGCGAACACCCGCGAGGTAAGCTCGTACCTAGTAAATGCGGCACTTTATGTTAATTGTTTCTGTGGCGAGCACTGGCATTTGCCACCGTTTCCTGCGGCACACTCTCGCGGCTGACTCCTGATGTAATCCTTTGGCTTCACTTGTGTCTGCACCTTACAGCAGAAACCAAGATCAAATTTGTGAAAGCATGTCTAAACTGGTATTATATACGTACAAATGTTTGTAAAGCTTATGGGACTTAACTGCGGGGTCATCAGTCCCTAAACTTACAAACTACTTATGAACTAACTTGTACTAAAGACAACACAAACATCCATGCTCGAGGGAGGATTCAAACCTCTGACACAGAAGGCTGCCCGATCTCCCGCTCCAGACCGCTCGGCTACTTCAGCGTGGCCCAGATTTGTCTTCAGTTGTGCACATGTGGGATATGATGGGGCAACCACTGATACTCGTCAACCCACAACTCTTGCAGAAGTAGCCTAAATGAAAAGGTTGAGCTGGTTTGTATGACTGAATGGATGCCAGAATTAGTGCCTGCATTGCCACCTGTGGAGGCTACAACACTTGCCAATATGGGTTTTACAACAAGGAATGACACCTGGTGCATCAGTATTGCTTGGACTATTGCTCTGTAAAGGAAATCATTTCTTGTACTACACATGCACTGTTTCAACAATACATCTTGAGTGAATTAGGTCATCTCATATAATTTATGTTCTGTATCTTGAACATCATGTTTTCATATCATGGATGAGATTTGTATTTTCCCACTTTGTGTCATTGTGAATATCCTCCTGTCTAGATAAGGTAGTTTGTGCTTCACTGGTGTTGCATTCAAACAGTCCACCTGGAGATCAGAATGGATGCTATATCCAGAACATTTTTCTTCGAGCTCAGGACAATAAAACATGTCTTCTATAGAGCACCATTCCTATCAACAAAGAGGCTGGTAAGAACATATCAAATAAGTATTCTTCATCATATTTGATAAACAGCATCATACAAATAACAAAAAACTGTCATACCCATACAGTAGTGGCACATGCCTCAGAATTCATGGTAACCTTCATTATCCCAACCATAATATAACATTATGACTCAGTGTTCTTATTAAGAAATTCTCTGTGTGTGGTTTTATTAAGAGGGTAAGTGGCAAAATTGCTGCAGCCTCATTGAGTTAGCACTGCCAGCTAATTCCTGACAAACTGCGAGGGTTTAAGGCAGAAGCAACTTCAGCAGCTTCATGAGACTCCAAGCTAATGGGGACACTAAAAAAGAAAAAAAAAAAAAAAAAGAACTTTACATAAACATTTAATACTTTCCTTTGTAGACATTATATATGTAATTATTTATTGTATATTCCATGTAAATATTAACTGTGTAAATTGTACCTTAAATTCTGTTTTACTGTGTCATGACAGCTGCACCGACTGAAGCACCTTGTCACGAACTGCACAGCTCCTCCTGCAGGATATTAATCTCCTTCAGGCATGAGTGTGAGTGTGTGTGTGTGTGTGTGTGTTTGTGTGTGTGTGTGTGTGTGTGTGTGTGTGTGTGTGTGTGTTGTCCTTAGCATAAGTTAGTTTAAGTAGTGTGTAGGTTTAGCACTTTGAGCATGACGCCTGTACACCATACAGGCATGCTCAACCATGCATTGCCGACAGTGCTTATATGGTGTACAGGGGTGCCACTACCAGCCTCTTGAAAATATTTTTTTCTCTTGCTGAATCTGTTTCCTCATTTGGTTTAAAGGTAGTTCATTGTTCTTTCACCAATGGTCAGCATTTACTCACTAACTAAGAGTAGTACGGGTGTTTTGCAGTCCATTTGCACACATATATGGTATATGGCATATACCAAGCTGACTGATATATTATATGGGAGGATCCAGGGTCATTAATTGAAGATACTGACAGAGGGGATTCATAAACTCTACTTGAGAGTATGGGATGGGGGTGATTCAGGTATTTCTCTGTTCCGGTTTTCTGTAACCTGAGTAATTTATTCCCGGGTTTTGCACTGTGAGCCATGATTACTACTTCATTTCCATTCATGATGTCTGAATGTTGATGTTTGTATTTATTTCATGTACATTGTTTTACAGACCTTTTATTCTCAACTATATCCTCACCAACTGAAAGGGCATTTGCATGGCAATTTTCAGAAAAATGTTCCACATAGCTTGCTCAGGATAGGGTATTGTGGAGAGCTGCATCAAAGACCACAACAACAACAGTGCAAATAAGATGCATAAAATTAGATACTGCAAGGTTTCTAATGGAGAGAAAAAGGAAAATGGTAAGCAAATAAGAAAGAAAAGTGGATGGTGGTGCAACAACTGCAATGTTGGACTTTGCATCCCAGGTTTACCCATTGGTGGTTCATGTAGGTTTTTCTAGGGGGTTCAAAGGATGAGGGATAAGAACATTCCAAACAGCACAAAAAAGTAGCAAAATAATTACTATACAGAAATAATATAGGGGTCAAAATAGACATTCGCCCTTGTATTAATTTCCAGCCAGCTGAAAATTTGCATAAATGTTTGGCATACCACTATAATGAAATTGTGAAAAGTCCCCATCAATTCCATGTGTGCAATAAAGTTTACAAAAGGTCAAGGTTCACAAAAATGTTTTATTTTTTGATGAAGTGGTTTAGTTTTATGATGAAAACAGTTCAGACAAATATTGTAGATTGTGTAACTATCCACAAAAACTGTGCTGATACTTTTTACTGTTATTTACCATTTCTAAGAAATAGACATTTTAATGTTCTCTCAATTATATGCACACATTCCCACACCACCTATGAGGTAGTGCAACTGGCACAGTTTCTTTTTATTTTTGTATTTTATTATTATTATTAATGTGGTTTCCCTGGTAGGCCTACTCCATTATATATTTATTGGTTTAATGGAATCTCAGGACTTATTCAATTATCTTCTTCTTCTTCTACATCTTCCTGAGTCAACATAAATTGTTACAACAGCAAAATTCCTGGATTTAATGAATCACTGCGTTCGTCATGTCCGTGAAGTTTGATCTCAAAAGCATCATCACAAAATTTAATGCAATCCACAGTGTTAGAGAGAACATAACGATTTTTGTGAATCTGATCATTGCGCCCTTCAACTGACTGCCTGTAAGCACTGTACAGTTGTCTAATATTGTTTCCCTAAATGATGTACTCTACCTTCCCAGTTGTATCTGATTAAGAATGGTCATGTTTCCTTATCTTCTGTGTTAAATGTCAAAGATTGTCAATGCTTTTATGAATCCAAGTTGTATCACACCCAGAATTTTCTTTGGCGAACAACAGCCATGGAAAATAATACGACTTGTTTGTAATTCCACAAGCATATATTGAGTGTACTTTCACATAAATGTCTGGTTTGAAAGTTCTTACAATTTCATTATTAGATTTTTACTAACATGATGTCTGTCGTCAATCTCCCTAGGTCCTTGATACGAAGCTTCTCTTCAAATGAAAGGGAAAAGAAATTAGTCTCCCTTAGCATCTGCACTGTATTACCACACATATAACTTCGCAATTAAGACATTACAAAAACTGACAATTCAAGTCTTCAAACTCACAAATGCATATTGAATCCTCACGCCATCTCGCATGAGCAGCTGTAAAAGCTGACTGCAAGAAATAAAAGAACACTCTTGTCTGTCATTGCTAACTAGATTCTACTTATTATTGAAGTTTAAGAAACTTAACTGCTAGCAGGAATCAATGACAACAAGAGATATTATAATACTACAGAAGAGTGTAGATATGCATTAGTTTTGGATTCTGCTATTTGTGTATCATGTTGGCTGAAGGAGGAAGAAGAACTGCACACTGGCAAGGTGTGACAGCATGAGGTAAAGTGAAGGCTTTGGTGGATACACAATGGAGCATTGCTCCAATGCTCAGGGTAGGAGACACCCCCTGGCCCCGCTCCCTTCTCCACCCCTCGCCACAGAACTCATTGGCTGGGATGCAGCTGCCGGGGCTGCAGAACTTGATTTTGTACCAAGGCCAAAGCAGGTGCAGAAGAGCTGACTGCCAGATTCGAATTTTACTGCAGAGGCCAGTAGTGAGGTTCATATACGTTACTAAATAATTATCTGTCCAGGAGGCGGAAGAGAGATTGTTTAAAGTTTAACATTGTTACATACTGTAAAGTTCTTTCAGATGTGAATATTTTGGTAGGGGTTCATTGCTCTGTAGGACTTACTTCCTCTGTGTCTACCATACCAAAATTAATTACATGTGAACCACAGAAGATATCCTTTGTTGAAGATATCCTATAGAACATCTTATTCTATTTCTGTGAATATAGAATGGGTAATTATTGTATCACTTGACAGAAATGACACATAAAACTTTTCTTCTTTGTGGTTTTATATATTTTTTCTTCTGATTTTGCCCTTTGTACTTATTGTGTATTCTAAAATAAAAATGTATTCATTTAGCATACTTACATTTCCCTGTTAAATGATTCAAGAATCATATTCCTACCACATTTCTGCCTTTTTCAATTTCATTTAAAAGATTTTGCAAATATCCCAGTTCACAGCCAATTATTGGATTGGAAGAGGGCAGTGTTGAAAGTGCTGGGGGCTGATGACTGAGCAGTTTTGTACCTTAGGAATTAAAATTAAAAAAAAAAGAAACTGTTTTATGACATTCAATTGTCATCTGATGATGGACTAGTCAAAAGCCAGTCCGTAACCCAATAAATTGTTTTGCAGAGTGTTAGAAAAGTTTGTCATATTTACTTTTGTTGTTATGTTCTGCTGACGATCAATGGAAAATTCAGTTAACGACAAAATTTCTTTTAAAATACAGTAATATGAACTAGTACATGATACTGAAAGCAATGGTAGCTCGTAAGCAAACACTCACAATTATGTACCAAAAAGTTCCGTGTTTGCAGGAACATATCACATGTTTATGCAGGATTTCATCTGATCCCATTTTGGAGACAGCAATACTTGGTTTCAGACTGCAGTGTTGAGTCTCCTAGAGAGCTAGTGTTCTAAGCTAGTAAATTGTTCTGTGTCAGCTTGTTCAGTACTTCTTTATGTGACTGTATTTTTTCCTATGTTAATAATGACAATATGTCTGATAAATGAAACCATCTGGCACTTACTATCAAAAAAGAAAAGTATAAGGAAGGAAGGAAAATGAAAAACAAGCTAAGGCTTAAAAAAATATATATATATGTCACACTTTACAAGTAGTGAAAAATCTTGCAAAGATAATATTTCTCTAAACAAAAATACTGCTTGAGATTAGATGATGATCTCAAGACAAGCTACAGCTGCATCTTCAAGAGTAGAACCATTACAGGTGCAGGTTGTTGTTGTTGTTATTGGTATTTTTAGAGGGAACTGAATTGCTGAATCATCAGTCACCAGCTAAGAGGTCACATCATAAGCCATACAATTTAAAGTAAAGCGCTCCATGTCCAGTACATGAGATGTACAAAGAGACAATCAATGCTAAAATGACAACAGAGAAAGGAAAATGCAAAAGGAGTAGACCAAACAGTTAACAGAGCTAAAACATCACAGTAGAACATTGTGGCTGGTTAATTACGAGGATAAAAAAAAGATGAGCCAGTCACTCTGCTCACACTAAAAATCCCCAGTGATAAAACAAGATGTACAGTGTAAAAATAATGACTGATTAAAAGTTCTGGAGGGGTGGGGGCCTGAAAGATCCGGTAATGGTACACACTACTAAATAGAATGGTAAAATCCAGCTGCATGAATAAAACATGGTCTGCCATCGAAGCCTTGTCAGGTTGACGAAAGCACAGTTGGTAGTTTAAAGGAGTGTTGCAAGGCAGCTAAAAGTGGACAGTCCAAAAGAATGTGGATCAGTGTTGATAAAGCACAACAATGGCACTTTACTGGGTCCTCTCAGCAAAGGAGGTAGCCATGTGTTAATCAAGTATGGCCAGTACGAAGTCGGCAAAGAACAACAGAGTCCCGACGAGAGGCCCTCAGGGACGACTTCCACGTGCCCATAGAGAGTTTAATGGCATGGAGCGTATTCGGTACACTCAAGTCAGCACTACGATCCCCTTCCTGGAAACCAATCTCCAAGGGCCATGAAGTAGTGGCCTGCTTGGCCAACTGATCAACATGTTCATTGCCTGATATACCGATGTGTCTCGGTGTCCAAACAAAGGCGACGGAACAGCCTTACTTTCCAAAGTTGAAGACTGTGTCTTGATTAGCCGCACTACAAGATGTTTAGGGAATCACTGGTCTGGGCCCTGCAAGCCATTCAGGGAGTCGCTACACATGACAAACGACCCCTGGGGCAAGCTAGGCGATATTTGAGAGCTTTTAAGATTGCAGTCAGCTCCGCAGTGAAGATGTTACTTCCACAAGGCAAGGAGCACTGTTTACTATGATCACCACAGACAAAGGCATACCCAGCATGGCCATCAACCAGACAACCATCTGTGTAAATCACCTCTGTGCCTTCCAATGATTCAAGCAGTGCTTGGCACTGGCAGTGGAGATTCAACTGTGTTACTGAGACTTTCAAGTCCCGGGACAGGTCCAACCTAATCTGCAAGTGAGGAATGCACCAAAGAGGGGTATAGGAAGATTAGTGGACAGTGGAGAGAAGGGAAGGGATTATAGGGACAACAGAAGGAAACAGTTAGGGAGACCCAAACTGGGCCAACATTTTGGGGCTGACAGTGCAGCAGTCAGAAATATAAGCCTGCAATTTAGATGGTTGGGTGAAGTGTGAATGCAGGCAACATGCAAGGTCAACAACTGTTGCTGGCAGAACCACAGTGGAGGAACCCCAGCATCAGAAAGGAGGCTTGTTACTGGGTTTGTGTGAAAAGCCTCCATTGCTAAACAGGCATCAGTATGAAGAATGGGGTCTAAGACCTACAATGCAGAAGGAGCTGCCGAATCATAGGAAGGGCCTTATAAAGTGGCAATAGAGTTGGACAGACGGCTCCCCAAACAGTGTGATTGAGGCAGTGCACTATATTTAGGTACTGCCAGCACTTCTGCTTCAACTGACGAAGGTGTGGCTCCAAGAGAGTTTGTTATCAAACAGCATGCTGAGGAACCAATGTGTCTCTTTGATGTGAAGCAATTCACCACCAGGTATACCTCTGGGTCCAGGTGAGCTACATGATGGTGACAGAAGTGCATTACGCCAGTTTTCTGCACTGGAAACTGGAAACCATAGACAAAGGCCCATGATTGTACCTTTCAGATGGCTCCCTGCAGCCACTGTTCAGCAACACCAATACTCACTGAGCTAAAATATAGACGAAAGTCATAGGCAAAGAAGGAGGAACAGACCAATGACTCCACAGCTGCAACAAGACCGTTTATTGTGACTAAAAATAAAATTACACTGAGAACAGAGCCCTGTGGGACACTTCTCCTGAATATGAGGTGAGCTAAGAGAGGCACCAACCGTAACCCAAAAAATGGTGGGAAAGGAAATTTTGTATAAAGATTGGAAGTGGGCGCCATAAGCCCCAGTTATGCAGTGTAGCCAGTATATGGTGGTGTCAGGTGGAGTCATACACCTTCCAAAGATCAAAGAAGACTGCAACCAGATGTTCACAATGAGTAAAGGCTGCACAGATGGCCAAATCCAGTGACAAAACGTTGTCAATAGTTGAGCAGCCCTGACAGAAGTCCTCCTATTGTGGAGCCAGGAGATCCCTATCTTCAAAAATCCACATGAGCCGTCTACTTCCCATACTTTAAAATAGCTTACACAGAATGTTGGTGAGGCTGATTGGATGGTAATTGTCAGTCACCAGCAGATCTGCTCCGGGTTTCAACCCTAGGATGATGGTGCTATCCCACCACTGGAACGGGAAAACCCCCTCTGCCCATAGATGGTTGAACAGGGCAACAAGCAGGTGTTGAGACTCTGCTGAAAGGTGACACAGTAACTGGTTATGAATCCTATCTGGTCCTGCCAGCAAGGGCAGGTTGGAACTCCCACTCACTGAATGGGGCATTATAGTGATCCTGACAGCGTGTGCAGAATGGTAACCCCTTTCACTCGACCTGCTCTTTGAGGGCGCAGAATTCCTCACTGTAGGTTGCAGTCGCAGAGAAATGTGCATAATGCTCTGCCATGTGCCTTAGTGATAGCAATTGGGTTAGTGCAGAGAATACCCTGGATGGTGAGGGATGGGAGTCCTATTGGTGGGAGGTAGTCAAAAAGGCACTGGACTTGTGACCATACCTAAGAGGGGGAAGCAAGAGAGACAATGGTGGCAAAAGGAACCAATGGTTTTCAGAACAGTTGCCTAGGTGGCAGAAAGATTAGTGTCTGTTAGCTGCTGGACTGCAGTATAAATGTCAGCTGGTAGTGGAGCATTAAGTACAGCAACCAAGGTATATGCCAGCTAGTCAGCCATATGGAGGAACAATCAGGGCAAGCAGTCTGCAGGCTGATACTGCAGGAGTGACACAAAGATTGGAAAGTGGTCGCTGTCACATACATCGTAGAAGCCAAGGATACCAATGTGATGCAACATGCATGTCGGCTGTTTCCATATATACCAGCTATTACCCAGGGTAACCAACATTATCACTGACCCTGGAGCCATCCCAATACGACTTGAAGGCACCCTACTGACTACGCAAATCAATGACGACAGATAGGGTGCCACAGCTGGAAAATAGTGTCCTGAAATCCTTCACCGACTTCCTGTAAAGAGTAAGGTATACAGTCACAAGAAACTGCCAATTCTAGTTGATTGAGATGATGTCCTTACCACACACAGATTGCAGTTAGGTCACAGAAGTTGACTGTTGACACCATCAGATGTAGAGATGGGTATGCCACTGTCACTCAATACTCTCACTGACTTCACTCACACCTCCAACTTTCAGTTTACTAATCCCAGCAGGGGCACTTCTCATCCGAAAATAATGAAGGAGGGACATTAAACTTCTGCCCCTGGTAGGGATAGGCCAAGATCATTGCTGCCTTAGGCTTCCCCTTGCCTCAAGGCATTGTGACGAGAATCACATGGTCAGGATGACCGACATCATACGGTTGATATAACTTGACCTTCAGCAAAGCATTATCACTTCAGAGTGAGCCTCACTTTGCTTAAGTAGTATGACTAACACTGTGCTCCATTTTAGTCATTGAGAATAAGTACTCAGTAGCTATTTATTTGAGTTGTTTTACTTCATAGCTGATTAAACCCTTGCATAACTAAGACTTCTCTATAGACCTTTTGGCTGGTTGTATATTCTGTTCATGACACCAAGGCATAGAATGACTTTGTAACTGCCAGTGTATTTTATGTTGTGTAAAGAGCAGTGCTCTTTTTCAGGGGGGACGCATCCCCCTAAACTTTTTATGTCCGAGGGAGGGTTCGAACCTCCGACGCGGGAGGCCGTGCGATCCACAACATGACGCTCCAGAATTGTGAAGCTCTCAAGGCAGTAGAAGAGCTGAACTTTGGAGGAATTACACTTGAAAGGAAAGCAAAAAGCAGACATCTTGAGCCCAGCAGGTTTTATGATTGCCTGAAACAGTGAATGGAGAATCTTCTGCAGACAGAAGATATTGCTATCTCTGAATGTGAAGAAGTGTTGGACTCATCGACTTGGCCTGAAAGCTCTGCAGTAACATATGGTGAATCAAGTGTAAAAACCTTATGTTATCGTTTTGGTCTTCCAGAGAGAGTTAGGCTTAGAGATTTTAGAGATTATTTGACGGAGAAGAAAATGCCAGATCGCTCCTTCCTCTTCTCAATGCAGTGAAATGTGTCCCCATTTCTACTAGCGAATGTGAACGTGGGTTTTTGCAAATAAACCTCATTATCACACCTACAAGAGCTTCACTCCATCTCTCTACTGTCAGCAATCTGTTAAATTGGTTGGTCCTCCATTGCAGGTGTTTCAACCCATTGGCTTTGTACACTCTTTGTACACGAAAGGCAGACATCTCGCTACTGATACCAAGAGTAAAGTAAGAAGGCGTGCTAACTACAGCAGTCATGAACTGATGTCCATTTGGGAGCTGTTGTAATGCTAGATAATTTTAATTAAAATGTTCAAATGTTTGTAAAGCTTATGGGACAAATAAGGGGTCATCAGTCCCTAAACTTACAAACTACTTATGAACTATCTTATAATAAAGACAGCACAAACATCCATGCCCGAGGGGGGATTCGAAACCCCGACGGGGAACGGCCTCCCGTATCGGAACATAGTGCCTCAATGCGCTCGGCCGCGGCGATGTTAATTACAATGTACGGCTAGTTTTATAGTTAAGGGGGAGTTTACTGTCACAGGTGGGACAGTTGCAGTAGCCTACATTTGAGGGGCCCAGAGTATGTTGTGTCAGGAAATGGGAATAAGGAATAGTAATGTGAACTGCTGCTGTGATACCAACAGTTGTTGCAGTAACTAGATGGTGTTTTACAAATAATATAATATTAGGTCACTTTATTACAATTTCAAGTACAGAAAATGAAATCCTTGACATGTAGACACATTACATAGCATGTCATTAATATTGTATTGTCACTATCGTCAGTTATCAATAACTGATAAAAACTCGAATATATTGGAGGCATAAATTGCAGTAAGCTTTGAAGGGCCTTGAACTTTTCTGCCTTAATTTTACATCCATTTTTTCCACTATACCTGACATTAAAAAAAGGAAATAATAATAATAAAAAAAAGAGACACGAACTTGCAACTGCAACAGTAATTGTCATAACATAGACAAAGCGTGTTGCAGTCACAAGTACAAAGATTCTGATGATCATGATGGATCAAAACATGTAAATGCAACAAACAGACTTGCAACTGTACTCTGATAATCAGACAATAAATCATTCCAACTTCAGTTTCTGTTCCATTTCCACACAGTGATGGAAAAATGAATGCTTGTATGACTCTTTAAAAGCCCTACATGAAATGTAGGTTGGTAGCAGTAGAATCATTCTGCAGTCAGCTACAAATGCTGGCCCTCTAAATTTCATCAATACTTCTCTTCAGAGAGAAAGTCACATTTCCTCCAGGGATCCCTATTTAAGTTCCTGAACCATCTCCATAACACTCACAAGCTGATCAAACCTGCCAGTAACAAAAATAACAGCCTGCTCTAAATTGCTTCTATACCTCCCTTCGATCTGACCTGGTGGTGATTCCAAACATCTGCTACTCAAGAACGAATCACAGAATCATTCTATACGAGGTCTCCTTTACAGATGATCCACATCTTCCCAAAATTCTCCCAATAAAATGAAGTCTAGCATCTGCCTTCTCCAAGACTGTCCTTACATGCTCAATCCATTCCATTTTGTTCTACAATATTATGCCCTAGATATTTAATCGAGGTGACTCCCTATTGATGCAGTATTAAAAAAATTATGGGACTGTTTTTCCTACTCATTTGCATAATCTTACATTTTACTACATTTAGAGCTAGCTGCCACTCCTAACACCAACTACAAATTTTGTTTAAACCATCTTGAGTCACTCAATTATGACACCTTCCTGTACACCACAGCATCATCAGCAAACAGCAGCAGTTTGCTACTCACTCTGTCCATCAGATTAGTAACATACATGGCCCCCACAAGGGTGGGACTGGGTGGATCCATCGGTCCTGGGCCTAGTGCTGAAGAGGGCCCAAGCCCAGCCCTAAATGATTCAATTCTTTTGTTACTGTAATTAAAAACAAACAAGAAAAAACATATTGAATATTTTTTCATCCAACAAAATTTTAGAAGATTCTACAGGCAATTATAGTAGTTATTTATGATAAACTTCTTATCTTAAGCGATTACTTCGATTGATGCTCTTAGTTATTCCCAGTGATTGGTATTGGGCCAACAATAGTGGGTAGTAGACTTGCGCATAATAGTTCGCGATCGGGAGCGCTCACTTTAGTTCGTGGCTCTGCCGCGAACTAGTTCGTTCTTTTAGTCTGTCCGCTCCCAATGATGGCTGAGCGGCATGGTGTGTGCATGCAGGTGGAGAGAAAAGTTCCCCCACCTAGCTGCTTCATGCACTTGCTGCTTGAGCCGCTAACAATATCACGCAAACCAAAAGAAACAGTTTGTTAGCTCTATATCTTGACATTATGGAATTAATTAGTTAGATATTGCAGAATACTTCAAAGCAGAAATTTTGTAGCACTGAACTATGTAATCTAGCAGGCAGACGCTAACCTTGAAATGGCTCTCATCAGCAGAAGGCAAACACGTGATTTTTAATTCTGTTCGCGACCTATCGCGCATATTTTAGTTCATGACGTACGCGCATATTTTAGTTCGCGACCTATCACGCATATTTTAGTTCCGAACCGGTACCTCTCCTTTTAGTTCGCAGCTCAGCAGCGAAGTAAGTCGCTCTTTTTAGTTCATCTACTAAAACTACAGCTGAGCTGCACCTCAGCTTGAAATGACGGCAACTGGCAGAAGGGAATCACACAATTCTGCGCGCTCTTGCGTCCTCTTGCTGTTACCTGTCAGTCATCAGAAAAGGAGTGGACGAACTAAGAGGCGAGGGATCTGCAAACTAGTTCACGTAGTTCGCCTGTGGCAGCGCTCTTCCGAACTAGTTTTTATTATCAATATAGAAAAACATTACATTAGACATTACAATACCGGATACTGCAACAATGAATTTCTATTTCATCAGCCAGAGGGCATTCCAGAAATATGCGAAAAATATTATACTAGATGTTAGGAAGGCCTTTCTTAAAAATTTGGAAAAATGTTTACCAGTTTACACAGCCATAAATAAGATACATCTAGAATAGTTTTAGTGTCACTGTACTATTAAAAACACATAATACATTGTTACATTCCAGTTTATCCAGTTTTATGTTGCGTTAGTTTTGGGTACAAGTTCATTGTTTTCAAGCTCATATTGGTATGTTGTTGTTATGGTCTTCAGTCCGGAGACTGGTTTGATGCAGCTCTTCACCCTACTCTATCCTGAGCAAGCCTTTTCATCTCCTCATAAGAACGGCAACCCACATCCACTTGAATCTGCTTACTATATGCGTCTCTTGGTCTCCCTTTGCGATTTTTTCCCCACACATTTCCCTCCAATGCTAAATTTATGATTCCTCTATGTCTAAGAATGTGTCCTACCAAGAGATCCCTTCTTTTAGTCAGGTTATGCCAAAAATTCCTTTTCTCACCAATTCTGTTCAGTACCTCTTCATTAGTTATGCGATCTACCCACCTAATCTTCAGCATTCTTCTGTAACACCACATTTCAAAAGCCTCTATTCTCTTCCTGTCCGCACTGCTTATCATCCATGTTTCACTCCCGTACAAGGCAATATTGGTATATTTTTTTGAACATTTTCCTTGTTTTAGCTTATACTTCCTGCATTTTGTGCATATTTGAACACATACATTTCAGTTGGCAAAGCCAATTGGTGAACTATCCAGGTGGTAGTACTGCCGTGATTAAATGCATAAGAAAGATAAATGGAGGTGATAAATTAATCTAACAGGTATTCTGAAAAGTACAGTTTAACACGTTATACGCCATTTAAAAGTCATTTTACACTGGAGGATCGAGAGGCTGAATTGGCCCCTTTACCAATTTTTCCCATGTGTCCTGATCAAACCGGTAAATGAAATGAGTTGACTTCTACAATTTTTTCAGTATTGTGTATCCTCTTTTAGAGTGTTATACTTGAGATAGTGCCTAAATATTAAGATTACTACCTAGAAGGACCGCAGGACCAATTTGGCCCCTCATAGTGTTTCTCTCTATTTTCGGCATGTTTCCTTGTAATACTGTGTATGAAATAAAACCAAGTGTTGTCTCCTTGTTGTTTCAGTATGCGACAACTATGCCATACATTCCAGCACTGATTGCGGTAGGGCATCTGGGGATGGCGGTCATGTATGGATGAGTTGTGCCTGAGTGATTGATTGTGTGAATGAGTGTGATCTTTTCTGACAAAGGTCATGGCCGAAAATTTACAAGTTGTATGAATGTGAATATGAGTTTGTTGGCAGCTCAGCGCTCATCTTTATAGTGAGTTTCTAGCTATCCTCATATTATCAAATTTCCAATCTGGACCTTCCATTGTTAAAAATTAATAAAAGTATATATGATTGTTACACTGAATTATCTTTCACAATCTGGCCGTATAAGTAATAACACTGCATGCGGCCAATTTGGCCCCCGAGGTTCTTATACGTAGTAGCTTGAATGCGATCCTTCTAGTATTAAATGCCAAGCAGACCAGATAGGAGCTATAAAACATGATGTAATTAGTTCCTTTGCCCATTTTACCCTGGTTGTCATACCGCTTAGAGATTCGTTTTCAAGTCATGCCGTTGACACAGCAGTTTGACGGTACTTCTAGCGTGGCTTGAAAAGGAATTGATGGATCAGCTTTCGGTGTAATGTAGTGATAGATTATTTTTCTTTTCGCCAACTTTCTGTGAAGATGAGATTGTCATGTGTACAGCAATTTCGCCTTACTGGTACAGCGTCTGCCAGAAGTAGAAGTATTCTGTTAAGCTAAACTACGGCTTACTGTGGCCAAGGGTCAAAGCCGGGGAAGGGGGGGGGGGATGAAGGGGATCAATTTCCCCCCCCCCCCCCCCCCCAAGAAAAAGGTCCCACTATTCACCTAATTACTGACAAAGTAATTCAAAAGTATGCTGAAGTTGCTCCTTCTAGATTTGTATTGAATAAAATTTAATATTTTCTCCACTGAAATACATCTGCACTTTTAGTTCAACTCATGTTGTAAAGCTTCACAAGTTAGAATATACATAATAACTGGCTGATCCCCCCCTCTACAAAACCAAATTCTGACTATGGGCCTGCTGTGGCCATTGTAAGTAAATTCTCTGTTTTAAGTAAAATAAATTTATAAATGAAGCTTGCCATATGAAATTTATACTTTGTCATAACAAGTTACAGTACATTCTAAAAAGAGCTTGATTAAGATATAAACTTGCAATTACAAACTACTTTATGCAACGGTAAAAAAAGACAGGGGGAAGGGCCCGTCTCTGATTCTGGGTCCAGGGCCTGCACTCAAATGTGGGGGGCATGGTTACATAGATAGAAAATAAAAGTCTTCTACCCACTCACATATCTTAGGACCTTTTCCATACGTTCATACCTTTGTCAGCTGTCTGAAGTGTGGTACAATGTCAAATGCCTTTAAGAAATCAAGAAATATACAGTATAGTTGTATTTCATCCACAGCTCTCAAGATACCATGAAAGAAAAGGGCAAACTGAATTTTGCATGAGCAACGTTTTCTAAATCTGTGCTGATGCACAATCTTTACAGTCTCAAAGAAATTTATTACACTTAAATTGATAATATGTTCAAGCATTCTGCTGAAAACTGATGAGAATGATATTAGTCTGTTATTATGTGGGGCTATTGTTTTACTTTTCACATAAACAGGAGTCACCTGCGTGGTAACCTGAGACTTTGCATGTGGCCAAAAGATTTACAATAAATGCAATCTAAGTAATGAGCCAATGCCAAAGAGTACTCCTGGATAATCAACAAGTGACTGGGCAATCTGCTTATGACCACAA
The DNA here is from genome assembly GCA_026315105.1 of Locusta migratoria. Lineage (NCBI taxonomy): Eukaryota > Metazoa > Arthropoda > Insecta > Orthoptera > Acrididae > Locusta > Locusta migratoria. Next base: position 385,347,724 of record CM048755.1, read on the forward strand.
TTTTCTTGGGTTTTCAGTATGTTCATTTGCTAAGGTATGGTGGCAGTAGTTATTGTATGCTTCTCATATTGATCTACTTCTCTACAAACATCTCTATGTCTTCATTTACTTGTTTTTAACTGAGAGGGCAACCATCTTTCTTTTCTCAGAATTTTCTAAACAGACACGTTTCTAGTTGTCTCATACTGAGTGATCAAAAAGTCAGTATAAATTTGAAAACTTAATAAACCACTGAACAATGTAGATAGAGAGGTAAAAATTGACACACATGCTTGGAATGATATGGGGTTTTATTAGGGGGGGGGGGGAGTAGTTCAAATAATGTCCGAAAGATGGCACTTCATCTGATCAGAAAAGCAATAATTAGTATAACAAGTTAAGACAAAGCAAAGATGATATTCTTTACAGGAAATACTCAATATATTCACCATCATTCCTCAACAATACCTGTGGTCAAAGAATAATGTTGTGAACAGCACTGTAAAAGATGTCCGGAGTTATGGCGAGGCATTGACGTCGGATGTCTTTCAGCATCCCTAGAGATGTCGATCGATCACGATACACTCGTGACTTCGGGTAACCCCAAAGTTAATAATCACAAGGACTGAGGTCTGGGGACCTGGGAGGCCAAGCACGACGAAAGTGGCGGCTGAGCACACGATCATCATCAGACGACGCACACAAGAGATCTTTCACGCATCTAGCAATATGGGGTGGAGTGCCATCCTGCATAAAAATTGTACGTTCCAGCAGATGTTTATCAGCCAAGCTGGGGGATGATGCGATTCTGTAACATATCGGCGTACCTCTCAGCCGTCACAGTAGCAGTTACAAAACCAGAATAATGCAGTACCTCGAAGTAAAAAGGCCCGATAATGGTAGATGTGGTTCTAATAAAACCCCATGTCATTCCAAGCATGTGTGTCAATTTTTACCCCTCTATCTACATTATTCCGTGATTTATTAAGTTTTCAAATTTATACTGACTTTTTGACTCTCTAGCACTTGGTTTACAATGCATTTACATTTTGCCCTTAATGCAGCTACATCCATTGTGCCAGAACTAAACAAAGTCAATTCATTTCCTAAGTCGGATGCTAACAATTGCTTATCAACTCTTTCTACAAAAAATAGACTTGATTGATTTTATCTTTGGTAACCATTGTCACTTGTCTCTATACCAATATAGTTGTAACTACATGGTCCAAAATACACTGTTTGTGGGCCGTAGATTTAGATGCTCAAGGCAGTTTTCAGAAAATGTGTTCAATAGTAGTTAGTTCAGAAGAATGCTTGTCTGTGCCGCCAGCAGTAAAGCCATGGATGTTCCAGCCTGCACCTGATAGATTAATGTCACCCCCACTAATATAGCATGGTCCAGATATCTTTGCATTATTGAGCACAGACTCTTTCAATGACAATAGAACTATGACAATGGAACTGGTTGGCTGGTAAACACAGACAACTCCAGAGTCACACTAAACTTCAACCTCTACATAAACAATATTTTTGTTGACTACAATGAATGCCCCTCCCAAATGTGGCTGATCTGTATTTCTCACATACATTCATGCTTTACTAAATATTTCAGAGCTTCCTATGTCAGGATTGAGCCAGTTCTCAGCCTTGAGGGTAATATAAATGCAACAACTTTCCTGCAGTGCAATAAATTTGGGAACTTTGCTATGAATGCTTTGAAAATTGACTTAATATTTTGAGAGTCAAAGTATCTTTTGTCTAAATGTGGCTCGATTTCACTATCTGCCTGACAACTGGCAAGTGTTAACAGAACTCCCTAAACTACTACCTAACCTAAAAAAGTACACTCCACAAGTACTCTACTACCCGAGTAGTTACTTCCCCTTTGTAGTGCACCCCTTCATACCAAGGGCACCCCTACAATTCTCCACCCGAAAATACAGGTCCATAAACCTGTAGCCAAGACCACGAAAGAGTTGACAAAGCCTCCTGTTGAGACCCTCTTCTTGGCTACAAACAAAGGACCCTGATCAATTCTGAGAACAATGCTGCAAATTGCGAGCTTTGCTTGAACACTTTGCACGAGGTCAGCTGTCATGTTGATTATAAGTGGGGAAAGTTCGGAATCTGGTAGCTTTCTTCCTTTTTATATATTTTGTGTACTATTAAACTGTGGCCTTTGCAATCAATGAACTATTTACTAGGTTGTCTGCCAATGTGGTTTTACTTTGGAGGGTATATGTTTGCTCGAACCTCAAAATGCACTAGAGATGCATGCCACAGCAGGCAGTATTATGCTATGGAGGACATTCACTCATGTTTCCATTGGATCTTCAGAAATACACTACTGGCCATTAAAACTGCTACACCAAGAACAAATGCAGATGATAAATGGGTATTCATTGGACAAATATATTATACTAGAACTGACACGTGATTACATTTTCAGGCAGTTTGGGTGCATAGATCCTGAGAAATCAGTACCCAGAACAACCACCTCTGGCTGTAATAACGGCCTTGATATGCCTGAGCATTGAGTCAAACAGAGCTTGGATGGGATGTACAGTTACAAATGTCCATACAGCTTCATCATGATACCACAGTTCATCAAGAGTAGTGACTGGCGTATTGTGATGAGCCAGTTGTTCGGCCACCATTGACCAGACATTTTCAGTTGGTGAGAGATCTGGAGAATGTGCTGGCCAGTGCAGCATTCGAACCTTTTCCGTATCCAGAAAGGCCCGTACAGGACCTGCAACATGCGGTCGTGCATCATCCTGCTGAAATTTACGGTTTTGCAGGGATCGAATGAAGGGTACAGCAACATGTCGCCAAACATGGATGCAACCATCATGATGCTGTAAACAGAACCTGGATTCATCCGAAAAAATGACGTTTTGCCATTCGTGCCCCCAGGTTCGTCATTGTGTACACCATCACAGGCACTCCTATCTGTGATGCAGTATCAAGGGTAACCGCAGCCATGGTCTCCAAGCTAACAGTCCATGCTGCTGCAAACGTCATCGAACTGTTCGTGCAGATGGTTGTCGTCTTCCAAACGTCCCCATCTGCTGACTCAGGGAGCGAGACGTGGCTGCACGATCCATTACAACCATGAGGATAAAATGTCTGTCATCTTGACTGCTAGTGATACGAGGCCGTTTGGATCCAGCACGGTGTTCTGTATTGTCCTCCTGAACCCACCGATTCTATATTCTGCTAACAGCAGACCAACGTGAGCAGCTATGTCAGGATAAGATAAACCTCAATCACGATAGGCTACAATCCAACCTTTATCAAAGTCTGAAACATGATGGTATGCATTTCCCTCCTTACACGAGGAATCACGACGACGTTTCACCAGGCAACGCCAATCAACTGCTGTTTGTGTATGAGAAATCGGTTGGAAACTTTCCTCATATCAGCACATTGTAGGTGTTGCCACCAGTTCCAACATTGTGTGAATGCTCTGTAAAGCTGATCATTTGCATATCACAGCATCTTCTTCCTGTCGGTTAAATTTTGCGTATGTAGCACGTCATCTTCATGGTGTAGCAATTTTAATGGCCAGGAGTGTAATTGAAGGCAACATGGCAGTTCTGCACTACATTAACATTTTCTCTTTGAGGAACAACATGATGAGCATTATATGCTTGGTACACACAAACGCCAAAACATTATAAATCCTTCACACCATCAGAATAATAATAATAATAATAATAATAATAATAATAATAATAATAATATTTATTCAACATCGAATAATATATATACAGTCTCTTGACATTGTACAGATTATTCTTCTGAATACGTCAGTTTCATAAATTATAAACTAATGATACTGTTTCATATAGACATCATTTCTTTTATACAATTAAACGTATTACATGTTTTTAAGTCTTTATCTGATAATTAAACACTTAACTACAGCATTACATGTTTTAAGTCTACTTGACAACTAAACAGTTAACTACAGTACATACTTGTCTTGGTTAAGAAACATTTTTCATATAGTCATAGAATTCATCTAGTGAATAGAATGCATTTTCAATTAGGATCCTTTTTAGTTGGTCTTTTAATTTATTTTTAGGAAGGGCTGCAAGGCTTTTTGGTAGTGCATTGCTAAGCTTCAGGCCAACATGAAGTCCATTTTTTTCATATAATGCTGTTCTGTGGCTGTTTAAATGGTATCTTAGTTTTTGTCGTGTATTGTATTGATGTAGATCACAATTTAGATCTGGATTGATTGTTTTCACATACATTATTATTTTTAATATGTATACACCAGTAATGGTAAGTATGCCCAATTTTGGAAAGAGATTCCGACATGATTCTCTTGGTTTGGCCCCACAGATAATTCTGACCGCTTTCTTCTGTATTATCAACAAAGTGTTAATGTTAGCTTGTGATGTTCCACCCCAAATTTCTATTCCATAGTTTGTGTTGGATGCAAATAATGCATGGTATGCAGTCTTAAGGATATGCATATCTTTACAATATTTGCTGATCTGGTTTATTGCAAAGATATTTTTAGACAGCTTTTTGGCTAGGGAATCTATGTGCATGTCCCACTTAAGGTTGTCTTGAATTGTGATACCCAAAAATTTTGTATATTTTTCCTTATTAATAGTTTGATTTCCTATTGATAATTTCATGCCAAGGTCTGTTTGCTTTCTAGGGTTAAATTCTACAATTGCAGTCTTGGTGGCACTTACATTTAGATGGTTTTCATTGAAATACTTGACTATTTCATTAGTAACAGTGTTGCACAGCACTTCCAGACTGCCGTGGTCTTTGTGTTTGCACACAATTGTTGTATCGTCTGCATACAATATTATTTTATTATCTGGGGAACAGTACTTTATATCGTTCACATAAATCAGGAAAAGGAGGGGTCCCAAGACGGAACCTTGGGGCACTCCGTATTTGACATCTGCTACTTTGGATTTGAAATACCCACTGTTTGTTTTAATCAAGACAAATTGTTTCCTGTTGCTCATATATGACTCTATTAGGTCAAAGCATACCCATGTTCCATATCTTGTCAAGTAGTATGGTGATATTAACGCAGTCAAAAGCTTTTTCGAGATCAAGGAACACTCCAGCAACTTGTTCGTTGTTCTCTATGGCAGTTATTATTTCATCTACGAGCTGTGCTGCAGCTACTGAAGTTGACTTGTTCTTCATAAAACCATTTTGATTCTCGAATATTAGGTTGTATATACTCAGAAATGCCATTAGTCTATTATAAATAACTTTCTCGATTACCTTGGAAAATGCAGGTAAGATTGAGATCGGTTGGTAGTTTTCAATTTTATTTTTATCACCTTTCTTGTAAATCTGAGTTACTTGTGCTATCTTTAATCTGTCTGGAAAAATACCCGTTGTGATTATGTCATTTACTGCTGTCGCCAAGGCATCTGATATGTTGTCTATGCACCTTTTAAGTGTGCTGATAGACAATCCTTCATAACCTGCAGAGTTTGAGTTTTTTAGTGACATCACTATGTGTTTTATTTCCCTGCTGTTCGTAGGTGTCAAGTATATGCTATGTCTTACTGGGTTGCCCTTATATGTATACTGGAGGTTGTTGAACTGGTCATTGATGGATTTTCCCGTAGAAGAAAAGTACTCGTTAAAAATATTTGCTATCTGGTAGGGGCATTTGATGTTACCACCTTTGAAATTGATACTAAGGTCACTAGCTGATTTGTCCTTACAGTCCCTAAAGCTATTTATAACTTGCCAGACAGCTTTGCCAGAGTTGTTGGAGTCTCTTAACATGTTAGCTATGTGTTTGTTTCTGGTTTCTAGGAGGAGATTTTTGTAGTGATCATGATAGTTGTTAAATTCTTCCTTCAGTCTATGATTATCACTATTCTTTGTCATTGCGCATTGGAAAAGTCTTAGATTTTCTCTTGCTGTTTTTACTTCAGTGTTTATCCAGTTATTCTTTTTTATTTTTTTACAGTCATTTACTGGCAGGGTTGTTTCTGGGCATGAGACGTTGAAGCAATAATAAAAGTCAGATGCAAATTCATTGAAAGTGATACAGTTATTTTCATTCCATTGTAAGCGTTTGAGCATAATCTTAAGGTTTTCGATATTGTTGTCATGGGTGGCTCTTTTTGTTACATAGTGTTTCTTTTTGCTTGCAATATGAAGGTTTTCAGCTTCTATCAGTACCTGAACTGCATGGTGGTCAGAAATTGCAAGCTTCAGAACTGATGCAGTGTATTTAAAGTGGGACATGTTAGTAATAATGTTGTCAATGCATGATTTGCTGCCATTGACCTCCCTGGTGGGCTCATTTATCAAGGGATTTAGTTTAAACTGATCTAGTACCAGCAGCAGTTTTCTTTTAATGCTGGAGTCAGGAGACAGCAAGTCAATATTTATATCTCCTACTAGAATTAAGTTAGCCCAGCCATTTTTATCACAGTGTTTGCTGTCAATGTCTACAAGCAGATCATTCAAAACTTCAAAGAAAATGTCAAGGCTGCCACTTGGGGGTCTGTATACACCTATGATAATTAAGTTCTCTTTCCCCCATTTGTAGTTAATTGCTGCAAGTTCTATAATCCCCTGTATGCTGAAAGCACTTACATCAATTACATTAAAGTTACTGCTTCTAGATGCAAAGATAGCTACCCCTCCACATTTTTTCATTTTCCTGCTGAAGGCAGTACAGAATATCATGGAAAGTGGCTGGCAAACACTAATTATCTCTTCTGTATACCAGTGTTCAGTTATAACTAAGACATGTGGGTTATCAATCCCTGCAACTGTGTCCATCTCACTTTGCTTATTACTAAGACTTTGAACATTTTGGTGAATTAATTTGAACCCAAGTGTGTTCTGCTGGACACTACTGACAGTTTTCACACTACTAGGATGTCCAGCATGCCCTTCAAGTTTCCCTGATTCCTATTTGAGTGACTATTTCTGACATCTTGGTTCTGAGTGTGGTTTGTTGTTATACTAGCTACAAGTTTTGGCCCTTCCATTTCTTTTTTATTTGGATATGGTGGAGCTGTGGTAGATTTGTTTTTTGCAAAGTTGTTTGTCAGATTGGGTGGTGTGGGCCATTCCATGGCAAAGCACGTATTAATAAGCAAATTTCGTCTTATTTCATCAATAATTAATTTACTGAGAGTCATTTTGCCTCTTTTATTCAGGTGCATTCCATGAGTTGTGTGCAGGTCCCTATCAAGATTACTGATGTTTACAAGAGGGACATTGTGAAATTTATTACGTATTTTCTTTAGTCTGTCATTAGTTTTGTGCACTTCCAAATTCACAACAGATTGTTCCATTAAATCGTATCTCTGTGGTATGTTGACAACAACTTTTGTGCCTATTAACTTACCGAGAGTAGTTTTCATGTGTCTGATAGCGTCATTTGCCTGGTTTTTGGCTACATCATTTGTTCCTCCAATGATTACGACACTATCACTTACGGAGAAAGATTCACTATCACGCACACACGGCGTCGCCACAGCAGACAGAGGTGCTCCAGGTTGAATGTGAGCCACAGCTTCAAAGTCGTCCTGCATATTCATTATGTTTTGCGCTATTCCGCGACCGTGACTGTCTCCATATATTAGGACCCTGCCCTTTTTGCGCTTCTGCTTCTCGCTTCTTCTTTTGTTCACTTTGGGCGGTTTCATATACGTAATTTGACGGATTTCACTGTCGTTACGCTGGATAGGCCTAGTTTGTTTACATTCTAATATACTGGCACACGAATTGATAACTTGTTTTTTCGACTTATTGCTGTCAGATTTTTTGCAGATCAAAAGGTTATTTTCAATTTGCGTAGGCTTGAGCGTTACTTCTTCCACTATTTGATCAAGAGCCTGATATTTGTTGTTAGTGATAAAGGTTGGAAAGATTTCCGGAGTTTTTGATTTAGGCCTACAGTTCATCAGGTGCTGTTGATCATTTTCGCTAACTCTTTTATTTAGCAACGATATTTCAACCTTTAAACACTGAATTTCACTTATTAAGTCTTTTACTAATATTGATAACTCGCACTTACAGTCCCAGTTATTTGTATTTGCTGTTTTACCTGAGGATTTGAGGCAGCACTGGGTACAGCTCCAGCTAGTCATGAATTCATTGTTTTCTTTCACTGATGCGTCAATTTTTGCACAACGAAAATGGTACGAATGATTGCATAACTTACACGTGATACCGGTTTTCAACACTTTTTCGCACTTTCTACACTTATCATCGTCTAAAAAAAGGTTTTTGGGCGGGCTACTACTTAAAGCTACACTACTACTTGCCGCCATCTTGTGTTGTGTTCCAATTTACTCCCGAAACGAGTGAAAAATAAATCCTACATTTTCAACAACCGGTGCGCGATAGTTGTACAAAGCCTTCACCACAGTTAACATTGATCACGATGGCTTGTCAGAGTTTATTCCATCCTGAATATGACTTGTCTCATTCAGTTGGTCCCTATTGTACAATATTTTTGTCATACTCAGATTGTTTTATATAGATTAATTATATAATAATCATTTCATTAAAATAATTAACCTTAACTGATCCTCATTGTCGTGCGTCCTCAATAAATACCCTGTCGGCAATCGGTCTAATCAACAGAGTTGCCATAATAAAGTTATAGAATTTCGGTCGTGTATTATCCAAGCATATTTACTGTTTTTACCGATCTGGCACATCTCAATGGATCTCACTTATATTGAGGATTTCTGGATTTCCCCCGCACACTTATCGAAATTTGATACTTCTTCAATAACCTGCAGATAAAGCTAGTTTTCACGTTTGAAGTACCAATGAAGAGGAGAGATCTTTAACATGCAGTCTTTGAATTGTGCACCCAATATTTAAGCCAAACAATTCACGTCATTATTGCATCATAAACTGAATGCTACCTGGTCGTACTACAGGCATGTTTCACAGTAAGGAAACTGATATGGACCACTACTGGTACACTGTTAGGTGATTGTTCCATGTACTCATTACACTGGCTTGTAATTAAAAAAAAAAATGACATGACATGAGTTTAGACTTCTGGTGTCACATACCTATGGCAATCTACAGAGGATTGCCAGATCTGTATCACACAGAAAGATGACTGTTTTGTATTCCAATGGTGAATGAACACACCATTAAGCAGGCAGATATAATGTTTTGGATAATGTTTATGTTTATTGTTTTCATCAATATACTCATAAGAGGAAGAGGGGAAAATTTTCATAAAAACTGTGTAATGCTCTTTTAGTTGGGTGACTGAAATCTTGTATTCTCAGACTTCAACAATATAATATAAACATCAAATAAAACAATACAGAATGAGCAAAAATAAAATACTAATACAAATCTGTATACATTAATAACTAATGTAAAGACCACCAAAGAACAAAAACAATATATAAATTGCTCTATACTGATACTATGTATTACTAATTCATCACTTTTTAAATTATATTTTTTCTGTTATTTTATGTAGTGTCTAAAATGAAAACCACAGGTTGATTTAGTGGGCACTAATATATTTATATATTGTTTGACTTTACAGTTATTTGTAACAAAACAACAAGCTCTGACAACAAAGGAAGAAAAAACAAGACAGGTGTGCATGAATTCGAGGAGAGAGAGGGAGGGAGGCAAAGAAAGGGGGGGGGGGGGAGGGGGATTAGAGGTTGGAGCATGGGGGGGGGGGGGGGACTGAATTTGGAAACTGGAGTTCTGGTTACTTTTTATCAGCTACAAAACTATAATAGTGAGTAATGTGTAAAATATATTTTCATTCATCTACTTATTAATGACAATATAATAATGCAAATAAACAAGAAAACTCAAACAAACCTCAATACATATAAGAATAATATATACAACCATTATACCACATTATAATCAGGTTATCTAAGGCACAATTACTGTACAATAATGTATTTCCAGTACTCAATAAAGACAGAGTTGAATATATTTGTAGCTTCAGACCAGCTGGAGTCAACTTCAATAAATTTATAAAATATCTCTTAGTCCATAATAGAATAAATTCTCATATGGCAATAGGCATTATAATGTTCTTTTAAGTTTCTTTATTAGAAGGTGTTTATTGAGGGGAGGGGGGCAATATATGGTAACATAATTTCCATATTTGGAGGGAAAAAGACAACATGATTACTCTGGAACATATTTGTAAGAGTTCAAATTGGCACCATGATTACTTTACTTGAAATGCAGTAGTATAGCGTGTGTTGTCCTTTCAATTAATATTTTCCTTAAAAAATCTCTTTTTCATTGTTATGTCCTAGTTTGATTCTATGGAACTGGACAATATTATAATTCAATGGAAAAACTGTTTTTAGAAGACAGAATGCAACATCATCTCCATCATTATAACTGGAAGTTAATAGATCTTTCTTTTTCTTAGGATGAAAGCAGAGTAAATCATGAGGACGAAGTTATGCAAAACACTACTTTCAGGTGAAAGAAAACCGCAATATCAGAGAGACAGCTGGTACTGACTGGTGATGGATTGAGCATAAGAAGCAAATGTGAAGAAGGATATTAAGTAGGTGGGATGAAAGACACACAACAAATGCAATTAGGAAAGTTTTGTTCCACTGGAAGTACATGTACATGAAGTTTACCTATCTGAAATTACACATCTAGCACTGTAACTTAAACAGAATGGGAGGACTTAATCAGCATCACTATCTTGCATGTTCAAAAGCAAAACAGTGAGAGTGAGTCCACTGATGATTAGATGTTAATTCCTACCCCAGTCAAATAATGACCAGGGAAAAGGATGAGAAAGCTAACTGTAATATTGAAGACTTTTACACTCATGTATAGAGTATTTCATAATTTGGTTTGTTTTATAGGGAAATACAATACAATAAAGTAATTAATGGAACATAATTACCCTTCCACCACTGATACAGGGAATGGGGGTGAGGTTGATAGTGTCAGTCAGTTTGGTAAAGGCTTCCATAGGAAATAATTTCTTGCAGTGTAGCAACTCTATAATTCATCACAAGTTCAAAGATGGGTTAGAGCCAAATCGCTAATTACCAAGATATTTGTAATAATTTTTGCTTAAAGAGGTAATCAAAGAGATCGGGTTCTCTGTAATTTATGACACAATCAGCACAAAATGTTACATAACTATTGTGTCACATTCAGTATTTGGTAATATATGAAAGTGTGGTGTAGAATTAAATTTCTGACATTGTCACATTCCATATTTTTCCAACTTCAAAGTCATTTACAGTCTTATAAATACATAGAAAAGTTAAACTGTAGGCTACATAAAGAGGCCATTAAAAATCATATAAAAAGAATTATCCCTAATAAAAAAGTAAAATAATTAAAAGTATAAAAGTTCTCCAGAAAAAGTCTCCTTGAATAGTAATTTCTTAACCTGCTAAGCCTGGTTAATACTGCTTTTAGAGAACACTCAGGGCTGGCCTTTTAACTTACAACTTAAAGATAAAAATTCACAACACATCAAGATTTGTTGCCTTTGTCACATTGTATCTGAGCTTGAATGAGCATATACTTGGATATTTATTTTTACTAACCATTAACAATGAGCATTTAATTTTATGATTAGAACTGACCACACTCAGGAAACTTAACATACATTTATCACAAGTGAGTGTTATGCTACCTCATGACTGCACTATAAGGTATATAATATACACATGAATAACACTTCATAACACAGTGAACTCTGGAATGTCCCACCGAACATAATCAACAGAAAAGTTACAAATCTTACTGGGAGAATTTACTGAATGTATGTCTTTCAATTTTTATTTCATATTAAATTATGTAGCTACAAGATAATGAGATGATATTCATAAAATATTGAAAGTGAAGTAGGTTAAGACAGAGCTGACAACAACATATGCAATAAAAGTTTACAAAGATGATCTTATATAGTGACCAAATGTGTCCTTAAGAGGGAATCATAAGGGTAAATATGTAGAAATAACACATACACAACACTGAGCAGAGCAGGTCACTGAAAAACTCCACTCCACATCAGTTTTCCTTTTAACTTCCTCGAGCCTCGAAAAAAAAAAAAGGAAAAAAAAAAAAAATGTATATTAATGTAATTTTTCATATATTTAAATCTTACAATGCAAATAGCTTTTTGGTAGCCTTCCTCTAGATGCTCTAACTAATGTCAACACTTGGGTGTAGTTTTTATTGCAAACATACAGCATTGAAACAATTACATTTGTGTAGCAAATTGGGATCAGTCTGTGTCATTTAACTATTATAGTCACAATGACAGTACTTCTGAGACCAACAAATGTGAGATTCATTAATCTTACCTTACTCTCCATGGAGAGCAAGGAAAGACTCCAACCACAATGAACACAATGCTAAAATATCATATACAAAGCTATCTTATTACTTTTCCGCTACACTGACTCTCTCACCTCTCATTCATTCCTTCATTGCATCTCCTGAAGAATCCAGTACTTCATTAAAATAGACTTTCATATTTGTATTCACAGCCCATTTTACACTGTATGTTTCTGCATGCTAACATAATAAAGCAGGCAACAAAATTGATGCAACAAAATATGTACCTTCAGTCTTACATTTCATTGATACCTACTGTATATCTTGTCATCTTTTCTGGCATGTAGTTTCAAATGTATTTTCCACCCTTTAACTACTTTACCATACTTATTTACCCACTACATAGTTTCCGATGCAGTAGTCATCATAACAACAGCTCAAGGCCTGTTGAATATTATTTTCATTATTGTATTCTACTAATGTCATAACCTCACAGTTTTGGTTTCGGAGGCTTTTAATGCTCTTTCTTTATCATAATATAATTTGAACAATCATATATAAGAACCAACGCAGTGGAAATAACGTTACAGGCTACAGAGCAGTGTAGTTGTATTTTAGTTCACCTTCTAGATCAATTCAGAAATTTCCAGAAAGCAAAAAAAAAAAAAAAAAAAAGAAAAAGTGTGTACCTTATTGTAAATGTTTACTTGCTGTACACCTGTATGTTACTGTGTGTATTTTTAATGAAAAATAAAAATATATCAAAAATTGGAACAAATAACTTACACTATACGAATCCTACAACAAAGTAAGTTATTTCTTAACTTAATATTTTATACTTAATCTACACACGGTAACACCAGCTACAGTATTGTACAGAGTACAGTAGTGTCATATATGATTCATAAATATAATCTGTATGAAAAGATTGAGCAACATAGTGGACTTTAACTAATATCCTCAAAGCAACTCATTAGTTAAAAACTAAATCAATGATTTTGTATTTCAAAGTATTAAAAATCAAAATGGGTTACAAATAAAAACCAATATCACAGCCTGAAGTTAAAATATGAAATACAACACAATGACGACTTTCTGTGGTGTGTGTGTGTGTGTGTGTGTGTGTGTGTGTGTGTGTGTGTGTATACGTGCGTGCACATTTTCCTCGTGTAATGTTTAATTTGTAATTTTTCGCAACTCCATTCTTTGAAGAAGAAATATAGTAATACTAGTAGTAGCTGTAGTATTAGTAACATAATAATAATAATAATAATAATAATAATAATACAAAACAAAACAGCACCAAATGAATTACAGAAAGGTAGATTACGACTTCAATTTTGTCAGTAATCCTTATGTAGCCCATAGGCAATACAGTAGTAAAAGTACAGCTTCAAATGCTTAAAACTGAACCTTACAAAAATGAATTAATTGCACTCAGGCCCAGCTCTCAATGACATATATTAAATGTCTAACATATATTGATATTTAACACTGAAATACTAAGACTCACTTTCTGACACAATAATTAGTGACAAAAACAGAATGATTGTCACACTATATACCACTGACATCTAAAAGAGCTAGCTCACTAATTGTCATTATGAAATTTAAATAAAAGTAAAATGCCTTGATTGGGAGAATCATACAGTGATCAAATATAGCTCCTTATGCAATAGTCAGACCACACAAATAAAATTCTGAGCATGTATTACACAATTATAATACATATCATCATTCTCTCTCTCTCTCTCTCTCTCTCTCTCTCTCTCTCTCTCTCACACACACACACACACACACACACACACAAACAAACACACAAAAAAATAAAATTCTGAGCATGTATTACACAATTATAATGCATAACAACACTATAAATAATCTTATACAAATCTGCTACACAATTATAAAACACAAAGTGAAATATCACTATAAAACAAATGTATAAAATTAACTTTGTTCACTAATGGACACTTGAATTGCCTATGTCTTTAGGTTACATTAGGAAATATCTCACAGTAAGACAATTCACTCCCATAATGGAGTTACAATGTAAAAGGAAGATGGACACTAAAATGAGAGACCATAGAAAGGAACTTCTTCCCTCAAGCTCCTCTTCACACTGTGAAATCTTGGAAGAGTGGGAAAGAAAAAGGAACTGCACAATTTTACATCACAACAACACATGTTACTTGCAGGAGATTATACGTCACATTTTTCCACCTCTAGCTTATCACACCAAGTAAATAAATGACACCAGCGGAATCCACAGTGGCAAACTGTGAAAAGTCAGGAGAGCAAACAATCTGTCCAGCATCAGCACCTGCAAGTTTCAAACATCCAAGGAGATAGCTATTTCCTGTGTGAGGCATTTTGGTCAACCAAACATCTGCAACTGTTTGCTCTGCAGGGAGAAGCGATAAGTTAAAAGCAGGTTGGCTCTGCCTGCGACGACCTCGGCTGGGACGGCACTTGCATGCCTGTGCTGCACACCACCATGCCACAGTTTCTGCTACACTAACAAGGAGGGCACCATCTGGAACCCCTGATGCAAAAGCAATATCCTTAACACGACTACGATGGTGGTTCAGTTCACATTGGATGGAATTTTTGGTAACATTCCAAACCTGTTGAAAGGAAAAATCATAGCATTATTAATACTTGAAACAGAGCACAAAGAGCTTATCCTAGTGTGTGTGTGTGTGTTTCACAAATACATACAAATAATTAATGTCTTTCGAAGGCAAGCACTCTACTAATGTACACAGGCACACCTGATCTGTACTCAAAGCTCTTCAGACTTCACAGACTTTCTGCTCTGAACCTTGCAGAACTGGCACTCCTGGAATGAAGGATACTGTGGATATGGCTTAGCCATAGCTTAGGGAATGTTTTCAGAATGACAAGTTTCACTCTGCAGTGGAGTTTACTAATATGAAACTTCTTGGCAGATTAAAACTTTTGTGCTGGACCAGGATTCAAACCCAGAAGATTTGTCTTTCATGGGCAGGAGACCAATAGGTTTGAGAAAAGCTATTTATTGTAACACAGACTAACTACTACAACTGGAGAATAGGAAGCAATAATATGGTTACTACAATAGTCAGGGACTAAGACCTCTGGAGTGGACACTACCGAAGTAGCAAACATTAGCAAAGTGCCAGATCAACAACACTTCCCAACCGCAACTGGGGCACAAACTTTATACTGGAACAGCCCCCCCTCCCACTCGGCATCCCTCTGTTTGTTACCCCACTCGGCGTCTTTCCTTTTGGCACCATCCTCCTGCTCGACATCTAGTGCCCCCAACCACCTCCGTTCGGCTTCTCCCCTTTTGGCAAACACCTCACTTGGCGTCTCTCCTTTTGGTGCCCCTAGCCCCCACTCATCAGGGGAACATCCATCTTGTCTTGGAGACCCCTCTGTGAGTGCCACCCGGTGCAGACACCCTGGTTTGCCCCCCTCCCCCTAGATCTGACACTGCACTAGCAGCATTATGAAAAGAAAACCTATCAGGGTCAGCACTTCAAGTGAAGAGAGAGACGTATGAGGAGCTTACCAGAGGCTGATGGTGAATGTCACAGATAAGGTACCCAACTAGTCTTACTGAAAAATCCCTTCTTGATACAAAACATTGAGTTTTAAAGGCTTGTGTGGGCACACTATTTTTGCTACCTAACTGGTGCCCAGCTAAGTTGAATGACTCCTGATATATTTCAACCAATCTAATGTGCTGCTTGCCCTAAGACCTCTAGCAAACCACATTTTAGTTCTGTCCTTCTGTAACTCCTTAGGTGAGGATGTTACTGTCTTTTACACTAACAAAACCCATACTGGAAACAACAGTGTTCTGCTGAGAGCGAAACATCACTATTGTTCCAAGTACAGTGAGCAACAACAATGTTTCACATTATTTGGCCGCACCCCAAGGTCTCTCATGAGTGGGGGCTGCTGTACCAACAGTTTTACTCACATCCTATCTCACTCCAACTGTTAAGAACACCCTAATATTGCTACTCTCAGGGCTAGTATCAAGCTTGTTATATATGTTACAACATGCCTGTTGGTGGTCCAGTATGAAATGTTACACATTATGTGTGTGAACTGTATTTTGCTTTAATTCATAATTCCATTTACCCAATTTTCATCTCAATACAATAGCAATGCTGTAACAAGTTTTGTGAAATTTGATTTTTGTGTCTTTTTTGTTTAATCATTTATATTAGCACCTCGGTTGTACAGTGGTAGAGTGCTAGACTACAAATCCAAAGGTCCCGGGTTCGATCCCCGCCAGGTCCTAGGATTTTTATCTGTCACTTTCCACTTCTTTCAACTCTGGCAGTATTGCTCATGTGAAAAATACAGAGTAGCACCGTGGTTCGGAACCCACGTTAAACTGTAGGTCCCCCTATAACTGGCTGGGTAAGTCAATTCGAAGGTCGGAGGAAGGCAACGGCATACCACCTCCAAACAGGACCATGCCTAGTAAAGCACTGTGGTGTTCAAACCAATCTTCGGATTGTTGACTGCTTTACCTTACAATAAAAAGTCAAACTGCTATTCCAGTAAGTTTGGTTTAGCCTATCTAATCCCCCCCCCCCCCAAAAAAAGGAGAAAAATAGCAGGAGAACAGATATGCAGCACAGTTTTGAGATTATTTTCACTACAACTTTTGTAGGTTTTGTCAAATTTCATTTTTTTTTTATGGAAGTGATGTGGTATATGTATAACCAATAAAATATCCCCAAAACAGAATGTACATGTGCATCTACTTTTGCCTGAGACAGACAAATAGTGTCCAAAATCACCCCATAGACTGGGGTGATTTCAGACACGTGTATTTTCAATCTCTGTCCGCTGTTTTTAAGTGTACATGGTGATTTCAGACATAAATTGACTTTTTTAAAATTCTACTTTCTTTCTGTTTGATTTTAGCAACTTTTAACATATTTTAAGGACATCCATCATTAAAATATGGCATAAAGACGGAACTTTATTTATTAAAGGCTTTTCTCTACGTTAATTTGCCACACTGAATATCTCAAACTGCTTCCTTTAAAATTTCCGGGTCATGATTACACCGATCTTGAACACCTTTCTTACTCTTATATGTTCTCGGCATTGTCCGCAATCACCCTACAAAGTACACAATTTCGAAAAAACCTCCATTATTTTGAAACTTTATACAAAACTCGTGATAAACTGGCACAAAACTTCTCACAGTGCCACAGCCTACTGATCTAGTTGGCAACTGACGCTACAATGCTTTTCCGCCAGTCACAACAACGGAAAGTTTCCGCTCCATAACACAATGAGAACTTTTGATAATGAGACTGTTCGACTGATTATTGTGTCGGTAAATAATCGATCCAGATGTGGGACGCGGGAATTACAATCTCGCCCATAAAATAAGCAGTGCGCAGAGGTGGAAATTAGTGCTAATTCGTTGCTATGCAGTGGGAAAGAGAAGATAAACCATATCATCCGAAATCACCCCACTTGACGGTACTGCTGCAAAGGCAGGGGCCCTGTGGTAGCTACGCACATACCCACCAGAGTGGTGAGCCGCAGGGATCGGAAAGGACATCTACAGTTTCATGTGGACTCCAACAATGTTGCAACTCAGTATTTTTCACATCCATAAGCACTTCAAAAAGGAGATGCATCCGATGTCAATAATTACTGCCCAATCACACTTCTGACAGCTTTATCCAAAGTTCTTGAGAAAGTAATGTATAGAAGAGTAGCTTCCTATATTTGTAAAAATAATGTACTAACAAAATGTCAGTTTGGTTTCCAGCAAGGATATTCAACAGAAAATGCTATATATGCTTTCACTAATCAAATATTAAATGCTCTGAATAACTGAATATCACCTGTTGGGTATTTTTGTGATCTCTCAAAGGCTTTTGAGTGTGTAAATCATGGAGTTCTTCTAGATACGTTTAAGTATTATAATATTATTGGGGCAGTAAACAAATAGTTTAATTCATACTTAACTGGAAGTGTGTAGAAAGTTGAAATGAGTGGTTCAGGTAAACTGCAAAAATCAACTGATTCCTCAAACTGGGGAGCTATCAAGAATGGGGTCTCACAGGGTTCCGTCTTGGGACCTTTGCTGTTATTGATATATATTAATGATTTGTCATTCTATATTCACGATGTTGCAAAACTAGTTCTTTTCGTTGAGGATACAATTATAGTAATCACTCCCAGCAAACAAGAGTTAACTGATGAAATTATACATAATGTCTTTTGGAAAATTATTAAGTGGCTCTCTGCAAATGGGCTTTCATTACATTTTGGTAAAACACAATACACACAGTTCCATATGGTAAATGGCATTAAACTATTAATAAACATAGTCTGTGAACAGAAGTATATAGCTAAGGCATTGATGAGAAATTGAAATTGATCTACAGAAACATTTGAATTCAGCAACTTATGCTATTAGGGTTATTGTAAAATTTAGTCTCCATAAATTAGATTACTATGCCCATTTTCATTCACTGCTTTCATATGGCATCAAATGTTGTGTTAATTCAACATTGAGCAAAAACGTATTCATTGCACAAAAGTGTGTAATTAGAATAATTTCTGGAGACCACCCATGATTGTCTTGCAGACACTTATTTAAGGATCTAGGGATCTTCACGGTAGTTTCACCATTATAAAATTTGTTATTAATTACAAACCCAATTCAAAAGTAATAGCAGTGTGCATAGCTACAACACTAGGAGAAAGGAAGATCTACACTATTCAAGGCTAAATGTAACTTTGGCACAGAAGGGGATGAATTATGCTGCCATAAGTCTTTGGTCACTTACCAGATGACATCAAAGGTCTGACAGACAGCCAACCAGCATTTAAAAGCAAATTGAAAGACTTTATATATGAAAACTCCTTCTACTCAATAGAGGAACCTTTACATAGAAATCAGTAATTTTACAAATAAATAAATAAATGTATGACACATAATGTTATCTTTTATTAAACTGACATGTTCCACATCATTATCAAATCTCATATTCATGATCTATGGAATGAGTATTAATCCAATCAAGATGCAGAAG
Organism: Locusta migratoria; assembly: GCA_026315105.1. Classification (NCBI taxonomy): domain Eukaryota; kingdom Metazoa; phylum Arthropoda; class Insecta; order Orthoptera; family Acrididae; genus Locusta; species Locusta migratoria. Next base: position 385,367,076 of record CM048755.1, read on the forward strand.
GAATTATACATGGCAGACAAAAATCTTAGGGCTGACCAGAGATTTAACCTGAGACTTTTGAATATTTAGTCTGGCATTTTACCAGTAGGTCACTGAGATATGCATGATTTAATTAAGAACACCTTAAATAAGAAATGCATCTTTATAAATGTGAAACTAAGATTAGTTCTATCAGAATATTTGTATTAATGCAAAAACTTAACAATGGATTACAAGCTAATAATTCTGATTACACTAATAATGGGTGTGGCAAAAGTGAAGGAGGTGGGAAAATTAGAAGTATGAAGAAATTAATCTGGCATCCTTGGTTAGATTAAAAGTAATGATACACTGAGGTTGAATTTATGTGCAGAATAATGAAGACCAGATTATTCAAACAAATATTCAAATATTTTTTGAAAATAAATCAACAATAGAAAGACTTAATTTTCATGATTTAGAAATAAAAGAGAAAAATTTATTCAGCAAAGGAAAGAAAGGAAAATATCTTGGAAGTGCAAGACAATGAGAAATCTTGAGGAGCATGGATAGGAAAAAGTAAACAACAACACTCAGAAAATATGAGAGAATAGTGGAAAAAATGGAAACAATGAAGAAGATGAAATAAGTTGAACTGATACCTTAGATGAGCAATATAATGTATATGATACAATTTCCTTATTTCAAAAACCACACTTAGAAGAACAAAATACTTACATAAATACTGCCATTCTCTTGACCAAGAGCTATCAACTGACCATCTGGTGAGAAACAACAACAGTGTGAAGAGCTGGATAATCTTTTTGTTTCGGAATAGAGTTCCCTATCAGAATTAGCAAGCCAAATAATATGAAAGCACTTGTTTATGTCAGCCATCACTAGTATCTCTTGGTGAGAGCAGAAATCAGCACCACTGATAATAGCATTTCGTATTTGGCCAACTATCACTTCTTCCAATTCCCCAGTATCAATTCTTGAAACCTACACATTAAAAAAGAAAAACAAATCAGTCACCATTACTGTTGTACACAACTTGCAAACTTAAATGAAAAGCTGCAGCAAAATTAATATTATACATCCTTAATTTAAATTTGTTTAGAAATAATTTAAGTTTTGGATACATTCAATATGTGATCAACTCATGGGTTTTTTCATATTATAGGAGGCGCGTCCAGAAAGTAAGTTCTGTTTGGTTATATAAAACGATCGGGTACAGATACAGAAAAAATATTGATTGTACAAAAATCTACAACTGTTAAACTACTTTTCTACATAGCTTCCGAAATTTTGTAGGCAATTGTCATAGCTTGGCACAAGGTTTTGTGTGCCTTTTCCATAGAATGTGCTGCCTGTGTATTCACCCATGTGGTAACATGTTCTTTCAGCTCATCATCATCATCGTTGAAGTGTTGTCCACCAAGGACAGATTTTAGGTGTAAGAAGAATATTACTGTCAAAATATTTTTTTTATTTTATTTTATTTATTTATTTCAAATGATAATGCCTGACCTCACACACCAAATGTGACCAAACAATTCTTACGGACATTTCAATGGGACCTGTTTGATCATCCTCCATACAGCTCGGACCTCTCTCCTAGCAACTTTCATCTCTTCTTACACCTAAAATCAGTCCTTGGTGGTCAACACTTCAACGATGATAAAGAGCTGTTACCACATAGTTGAATAAACAAGAGGCAACCTTCTGTGAAGGATGCATGCAAAAACTTTTGGCACGCTATGACAAGTGCCTACAAAATTTCGGCAGTTATGTGGAAAAGTAGTTTAAGAGTTGTAGAATTTTGTGTAATAAAAATTTCTTCTGTATCTGTGTACAATTTCATTTTATTACCAAACGGAACTTACTTTCTGGACGCACCTCGTATATTAGTACTTCAATATTTTAAGCAATTATAGCAACAATATGCCCCAAATTGATTTTAAATGCAATGATTGATGCTTCATAATGTTCAAGTCAGGTGACTAAGTACTGTAACAAAGTTTACTTAATTGCATAAAAATGATCATTAAATTGTATCTGACCAAAGAAACAGTCACTTGGAACACTACTTCCTTGGACCACAGTATCACATCAACAAACAGCATCTGTACCACAAAATACACAGCATCAACCAAAACTATCCACATAATTACTGGTGATAAACCTGTATCTGAGCAGTAACAGCAGGATCAATGCAGTGTTGTGAATCTGCAGTCAATACCTCACAGAGTTACCTCAGTGTCTCATTGTAGGAAACAAAGGTCTTGGCTCATGAGCTGCTTTAGCATTTTACAATACACACACACACACACACACACACACACACACACACACACACCACACCACACTGAAGTTATCAGTGTTCTTGCTGTAATAATTAACAAACAGATCTGACTAAAAGTTACACATTGCAAATGAAAACTCCATAATAAAATCTCTTTATATATATCATTTGTAAGCATTCTAGTAGATACGATGAAATATCAACAAATAATAAAGACATGCTCTCGTGAGTTTAGTACAATAACAACATATTTGTGTAACCACTCTATTATAACTGGAACTTTTCCTGATTGGCAAAATATGCAGATATTAAACCTTTATTCAAGAAAGGGATAAAAAGATACCATCAAACTAGACCGATTTCACTTTTGCCAGCACTCTAGAAAATTATAGAAAAAGATAATGAGGCAGCTTCTCAACCACCTGACATGCAAATTACATTGTCCTGTACACAGTTTCAATTTCTGAAGGACTCCAGTATCAAGAAGGCTGTTTCCACCTACACTGAAAATGTACTTAATCCAGATAATCCTGAAATACCTTTTTTTAATTTTTTGTTTATATACTAATGTTTTATTATCATTAGTTTCTATAAACACCCAAATTTTTGCAACAATTAGACATGTAGCCAGTTACAACAGGTCTTCCTTCCAGAAGGATGGAAGGGTAATACAACTACATTTTCAACAGTATTACAACACCTTAGGATCCGGTGTGAAAAGATAGAAAACATGATACCTGAAGAGAAAATGCACACTTTGGGCATTTAGTTGTGGATTTCTTCTTGCACATTCTGCTTTAGAGTTGAATTTTCTTGTTTGTTTTGACATCTACTGGTAAGTCACCAACATAATATTCCTTCCCATCCTAACCTAAAACAATTTCATTTATTCTGGATTGTCGTCCTCTGCTTTGGACAGTCCTCCTCAAGTATAGCATCGGCGATGTGGCGCCTAAAAGCGAGCTGATCGAGTAGTCCCTCATTGCTCCTGTAAACCACTTCATCAAAAAATTGTTCAAAGTATTCTAAAGGACTCCTGCATGGTTCGTTAGATATACATTAGGGGCCATTCTACTGTTGATTCTGGCATACTGTCTTTTGTCCAGTTATAACTTCCTTTTCTCATAGAACAGCTCTTTGAAACAGAATCCCTTTTATATATTCTTGAGGAAGGAGGAGCAGCAGCCTGAGATCTTTGTTGATTACTATCATTGTTGTGCTTGATGTTACTGCACATTGAAAATACACCAGGTTCTTTCTGAAGAGAGTTTGTGTCCATTGGTGAATCTTGAGTCAAAGCTCGAATTTGTGGGTCAGTAATAAATATGTTCGCATTTAGCTGACTTTCAGGTAAATTGTCTATACAAGGATTATCCTCCGTACCTGAATATTCATTAGTAATGTCATCTGTGGCATTCAGAGAAGGAGTTAGGGTAACATCTACACCATTATTTGGAAAATCATCATTGCTGTCCAGAATTTCATACCGTTCATGTAGTGTAAACCTTTTCTTGCAAAAAAGTAGGAATGGTGTCACATAATCCTACGATTCTTCTGGAAGGATGTCGAGAAATAAGACTATAAAAACTACCTATAAAATTTATCATAGGTAATATTTTTATGACTACATACAAGATTAAACATTTAAGATATTATTAACATAAAAATAATGTCAATAATTCACATTATTATAAAGTTTACTTGCTCATGCAAAACCAAGTCAGTCAGTTCATCCATTGCTGCAGAAGAGTGATTTTTTGAAGCACAACACAGATGAATGTGGCACCAATATTACTCTGTTTAGCTGAAATGTGTCGACAATGCTCTTCAAACTTATGTTTCATTGTTGCAGAAATGTTCCAGTACACCAACAATGGTAGTTAAATAAACTCTTATATTCATACGCATATGACCCTTCTGGAAGGATCATAGGGTCAACTGGGTAAATTCATTACATAATAAATTACAAGCAGGAGGTACTTTCTGTGATTTGTCAAAGGGATTTCAGTAAATTAGAATTCTATGATGTTTCGGGCAATTGCAAAATGGTTCAAGTCTTACATCACTAACAGGAAACAAAGGGCATCAGTGCAAGGGACTAGTGAATTAAGCCATCGGTCATCATCAGATTGGGAAGAAATTACATGTGGTGTCCCACAATGATCCATCTTAGGACAGTTACACAGCCAGAAGCAGAGGTAGTTTTGTTTGCAGTGATACAAGTACTGCAAAAAATAACATACCGATAATGATATTTTCATGGACATTAATAAAAGGTTCAAAGCCAACTCAATGACATTAAACTTTGAAAAGACTCACTACATGCAGTTCAGAACATGTAAGAGGTTTCCATCCAGCATTTACATGAAGTATGAAGAAGAGCAGATAGAAGAGTTTGACAGTATTAAATTCCTGGGATTACAACTTGATAATAAATTCAGTTGGGAGGAGCACACCACAGAGCTGTAGAAAAGCCTTAATTAATCTGAATTTGCAATTTGAGTGTCTTCCGGTGTAGGTGACATAAAAATACAAAAGCTTGCATACTTTACTTAATTTCATTCCATAATTTCATATGGTATAATATTTTGGGGTAACTCTTCAAGTCAAACAAAAGTTTAGAGAGTCAAAAAGCACATAATATCTATTATTTGTGTAGAAAATTCATGGGCATCCTGCGGAAGCCACATCAAAGAACTGGGTATACTAACTCAAATGTTTAAATGTCTGTAAATCTATCGGACCAAACTGCGTGGTCATCAGTCCGTAGCTTACAAACTACTTAAACCTAGGTAAACTAACCTACGGACAAACATACACACACACACACACACACACACACACACACACACACACACACACACACACACACACACCCCAGGGAGGACTTGAACCTCCCCGGCGAGCAACCGCGCACTCTGCAGCGAGGTGCTTTAGACAGCTCGGCTACTACACCGCGGCATATACTAACTGCTGCCTCTTAAAAAAAAAAAGGTTATATACTGACATGTTCCACTTCCATGAGGATTTCCTCAATATGGATCTATGGAATGAACAGCTACCCTAATCACATAAATTTTGAAATGTTAAAGCTGTCATTTGACAGCTGCAGTGAGTGAGCAGCAGTACAATAGTGTACAGCAGAAGACACGTTTAGTTTATATCTGGTATTGTAGTTTAATTCCTTAATTCTTTGCATACTTCTGCTTTAAAGTGTAAAGTTGTATAGGTGATAGTCTTTTGCTCATTGTTTTCCTATGAACAATGAGAGATGCTACCACTCTGTTCAGTCCAGTTGACAGCAGCCAGTAGTAAACAGCAGCGTAGTAGAAAGTTGCACGTTTAGCTTTTTTACTTGTTTCTACTGTTTAATTTTTAAGGTAGTAGTGGTAGAATGCATAGGAGGTGTGTGTGCTGTGTACAGACACACAAGGAGTTCACCAAGTTTTGCAAATAGCTGAACGTACTGTTGTCTGCAGTCAGCCGTATTCAGGCAGTTGCCTCAAGGTGCAGTAGTGGCTGGGAATCTGATTCACCACATGGGACAGTTCAGGTGATGCTTGTTTCACGCAGGTCTTGATGCTGATGCACCTCCCACAGTGCCCAAAGCAGTGGACCTGCCTTTCAATAGGGTGAGTGGTAGGTTGTCAATATGTTTGTGTCACTCAAGACAGATAGTCAATGTGGAGGCTGGCTACTTGGCCTTGCCCACTCACCCAGTGAGTGGGCATATAGCCACTACTTCAGCAGGGTCCATGCAGGCACATGGGGGAAAGGGTTTGCTAGTAATAGAGTGTTCCAAAGTTAGGTGTGTTATAGATCCTCTTATATAGATAGCATAAAGGGCTGGAAAGACTTCCTACGTGCAGTTGATATGTCTGCTTGGGACCTCATAAGAGATATGGAGATGGGCATGTCTGTGGCTATGGGGTGTGGTCATCTGCAAGTTGTGGCAGACGTTGGCACCAATGATGCCTGTTGTTTGGGTTCTGAGGCTATCCCCTCTTCATACAGATGGCTGGCAGAACTGGCAAAGACTGCTGGCCCTGCATGTGAGGCACAAGCAGGGCACACAATCTGCAGCATTATTCACAGTGTTGATCAAGATCCTTTGGTCTGGAGCCAAAGGGATACTCTCAACCAGAGACTTTATTGACTCTGTGACACTTGTGGATGCAGATTTCTAGACTTAGGAGCCCCTTGGTGCGAAGATTGGCAGCTAGCTCTCAATGTGGAAAAATGTAAGGTGATGCGAATGAGTAGAAAAAACAATCCCATAATGTTCGAATACAGCATTAGTAGTGAGCTTCTTCATGTTGTTGTGTCGTTCAAATATCTAGGCATAACATGGCAAAGCGATATGAAATGGAATGAGCATGTAAGGGCATTTGTGAGTAAGGCGGACAGCCGACTTCGGTTTATTGGGAGAATTTTGGGAAGATGTACTTCAAATGTAAAGGAGACCGCATATAAAACGCTTGTACGACCACGTCTTGAGTATTGCTCAAGTGTTTGGGACCCGCAACAGATCAGTTTAAAGGAAGACATAGAGACGGTTCACAGACGAGCAGCTAGATTTGTTACCGGTAGGTTCGACCAATGCGCGAGTGTCACGGGAATGCTCCAGCAACTCAATTGGGGATCGCTGGAAGAAAGACGATGTTCTTTTCATGAATTTCTGTTGAGTAAATTTAGAGGGCCGGAATTTGAAGGTGAGTGTAATACGATCTTGCTGCCGCCTACTTACATTTCGCGTAAAGATCACAAAGACAAGATAAGAGAAATTAGGGCTCGTATGGAGGCATATAGGCATTCTTTTTTTCCTCGTTGAATTTGGGAGTGGAATAGGAAAGGAAATGCCTAGTAGTGGTACAGTGTACCCTCCGCAACACACCTTTTAGTGAATTGCGGAGTATGTATGTAGATGTAGATGTATATGTAGATAGTTCAGGGTTGCACTACATGAAGGAAGCAGCTACTCAGTAATGTGTTTGCAAGCTAGGCAGTAGTATGAGGTGTTCTGACAAACAATTGCCAGTTTGCAGACAAATAACAAAATCAGGCTACATCTAGACAAATGACTGTCAAAATATTAGCAGTAAATTTACAAAGTATTTGCAACAAAGTTCCAAAGTTTACTGCATTGTATAGAATTTGTTGCAATCAAATTATCCTCAGAACCTAAAGCTGGCAAAATCCCAATTTAGGAAGCTCTGAAATTGTTACTGAGGCACAGAATGTATATTGGAAAGACAGATTAGTCACAGTAAGAGAGGTATGTTCATTGTAATTGACATCAATATTGTCTCTACAGAGGTCAAAATTAATAGTGACTGTGAAGATATCTGGACATGTATAACAGATCTAGGAGAAATTCTCCACTGAGATGCTAAAATATCCTTGAAAGGAGAGAGATTGACTGGCCAGTACTTACCTTAGTTCTGTACCACCGACAGTTACACAGAAACATGAAAATGGAAACGAAAAATTTGACAAACTTTCAGAAATATTTTCCTTCATCAGGTGCAAGAGGAGGGAAGAGAAAGGGGACAGAAGGGAGAGGTTATTCACGACCTAGGCCATGCGCGATGGTGGGTGATTTGTGGAAGTGAGAGCTACTGTATGTCAAGTACTGAGCCAAGCTAATAGCAAACCAAAGAGGATATATAACCAAAGGGGATAGATCAAGCATTAAAGAGAAGTCAACCGAATAAAGTTGAGTGGGGGATGGTGGAGGGGGTTAGGTGAAAGGATTTTCAGAGGGAAAGATTTAGACACACACACACACACACACACACACACACACACACACACACACACACACACAATGTAAACACAACAATTTACAAGAGTAGTGAATAAGTAAGTTGTTGATGGAGGAGGGGGAGAGGGAAGAGGTTAGCATAGATTTAGACTAGGAGGGTGGCAGGAGTAAAGGATAAGTTGGAGGGCAAGTTCCCATCTCCATAGTTCTGAGGGACTGGTGTTGGGTGGTAGTAACCAGACGGCATGCGTAATGTAACATATGACAAGGTTCCTGGAGTTATGTTGTAGGGCATTCAGGTGAAAAGTCAGTATGTGCTCATTCTGTGTTCAGCCAATTTGTTGGTGGTCATACCAACAAAAAAGGCTATACGGCGAACACGTCAGCTGGTAGAGTACACATATTGTTTCACATGTGGCCCTGCCTTGAATGGGGTAGATTTTTCCTGTGGTGGGGCTGGGTATGTGGTTGTGGGAGGATGCATAGGGCAGGTTTTGCAGCAGGATCGTTTACATGGCTAGGAACCGTTAGGTAGGGAGAGTGTTTTGGGATGTTGTAAGGTTTGATGAGGATGTTATGGCAGTTAGGAGGACAGCGGAAGGCTTCTCCGAGTGGTGTGCGAAGGATACTTTCAAGCAGTGATCTCATTTCAGGGCACGACTTGAGAAAGTCATAGCTCTGACGGAGCACAAATGGTTAGAAGTTTGGCTTTGACAACGGCCATCTCCAACAGTTGGTTGTGTACAGAGCAGAAGCATTTACTCATGATGGTGCTCCATGCATTGTCAGCTACTGCCATATAGTACATTAGACCTAATGATAGCCACTGTCAAGGCCAAACATGGTAATCATTTTAAAATAATGATTAATGCAATCTTCTACTGTTTTATTAATAGATTCTTTAAAGGGCATTATAAGGTGAACATTATCAAAAGCTATACAAAGGTAACTGAATGGATCTGAATTAAGGATGCTAAGGTTATTAGGAAATGAAGGCCTAGAAATAGTAGATGTGTTGTGAAATTTGGGCAGTAAGGAAACTGTTATAAAGTATAGAGCAGGCATGGCCAACATTTCCGCCCGGCAAGTGCGTCCGCGTTCTGCGGGCGGACAACCCTGTAGTTAACCGCCCTGGCCGTGTGTTGCTAGTGCCCCACATGCCACTGCGCACAGTGTGTTTGACATGTGTTGGTGTTCAGAAGCCTGTAGGTATTATCTGCTTTGAAACTGCACCTTATTTTTATATTTCAACTGCTTCACAGACCTCCCTTCTAAAAAATCCATAAAGTGGTCACATCTGATGCTCCACCGCCCTTGTTCTACATTTTGTCTTGAACCTATGTGACTTTTTTTCTTTAATGCATTCTTCCATTGTTCCTCCAGTTTAATCGATACATACTTTACCACAACCTTGTATCACTTCATGGACTCCACATTGTGGAGGCTGCCAGGAAAATCCATTGTAGGTCTGAAGAGAATTTTTATCTTATGTTGACTGAAAAATGTTGTTGTACATGTTATTACAATTTCATCTGAAGGCCTCATTTATATAAATGTCATCATAAGTGTTGGTCACCATTTCCATTATTAAATCCAGCAATGATTCTAAATTGTTACTACTGCTGCGAGTCTTCCAACAGCATGTGTGTGCAGTGGTTAGCACTGCAGATCGCCATGCTTGCGGTCCCCAGTTGAAATCCTGCCACAGGCAGAAGAACATTTATTTCTTTGTATTTACTATTTCTAGAATGTTCTACTTTTTTATGTTTGATGTACATGTAAGTTCCAGAAAATTCTTTCTATGAATAAATAGTGGAGCACTCCAAGCAGTGGTGATGTGACACCTGTCTGTGTTGAGAGACTTTCTAAAAACACTTTTATAAACAACTGTCACATCATCTAGATCAATGCATCTAAGAACATGAAGCTGACCTCACTCTTCATTTCCATGGTTGTTGCTTTTCAGTGGCTTGATACTCAGTAAATCACAGAATTTATGTAGATCTTTCCTGCTGGCAATTCTTTTGATTTGTTTTTACACCACTGTCACAATAATAGCAAATCATTCAGTGCATTGCTAACTTATGCCACAGATGTGCCAAGACATCAATGACTGTTTCTCAGTAAACAAACAGCAGCACACACCCTATGATGTGATTGTGCAAGTTGTTGGAAGAAGACAACATGTAGAGGAAAATGTGTAGGTTCAAACAGGAATACAAATAGGTCTGAATGTGACATAGGACAGAGCATTTAATTTGATGGTTTTACTATTTTTATGCTGTTAATCTATTACCCTTTTAAAAACAATCCTTCTGCATTTTTTCTGAAGATGTATTGTGTGCCTTGTGACCTTCTCACAAATTTTATGTGGTTGAGCCAACTTTTATATTATAGCAAAATTATTTTAAATTAAATAAATTATGCAGTACTCTCTAATATATTACACCATTAATTGTAGTAATAAAATGGTCAAACAAAGTTAGAATATAGAGTGTTATTACTCTCTTGCTTGTATTGAACTGAAAGATCCTCATCAATTCAATATTGAAATGTAATGACAGAGAAACAACCATGAGAAGGAGGACAGTATTCATGAAATCTCCCCTTCATAGAGATACTTAACGATAAAATGCCCACCAATAAATTTTCTTTAGATGAAGAGGAGTTCAGCTAATTGAGATTTGTAGAAGAAAGTCTTCTGGATGGTACCACTAATTAGAAACAGGTGATTAGTACGTAATAATAGTTCCCAAATCCATTTTGGAAGGAACCACCTAGCTACATAGAGAATAAAAACTATGTGATGTAGTGTGTAAGTGAATGGTATGATGATATGAGTTAATATTCTATGTGTGACCAGGTAAGGATTCATTTGAAGAGAGAAATAAAAAATTATATGATTAATGAATTGGGTTAATGTCTTGCTTCTCTAGGTGATGCAGCACAGTGTACTGAATCTGGCTGTGGCCAGGAGCAGTGTCACAAGTCTCAAACTATGCAGAATTAAGTTTGTACAACATGCTGTTTTTAAATTCTTGAGAGGACATATGGACAGAACTTTAACTGGTCACCTTATTATAAAATAAGTGTTTAATTTTTTGTGAACTAGACTGGTATTTTCATATTAAAAACACTATATCAGTTCATTGCCTTCAAAAGGAAACAATGTTTTCCAAACTTATTTACTTAAGTACTTTGTAAGTAACATTTATTTTAAGAAAATTAAATCAGTGAACAGAATAATAGGGGCATACCTTTACTGTTCCATCCTTAGAACATGACAAAATTCTTCTTGTGTCAGAGAGCAGAAAACATTTCACAACCATCTCTTTGATGCCATAGCAAGGAAGTACCTCACCAGATGAATGCCACATCTATAAAAATAAATAAATAAATGAGTAAATAAATTGAGAAAATATAACTGCAAAACATTAGTCAGTATATATATATATATATATATATATATATATATATATATATATATATATATATATATATATATATAAAAAATACACACACATCCACACATATATACATGCAAACACACAGTAGGCACATCGTGCATGAATATTATTTATTAGTTCTAAGTAACTAATTCAATTTACAATATACATGGGGACAGTATCCACATATGCCACTGAATGCACCAGTGAAATTATAAACACTGAAATGTGTGAAAAACTGCAGTATTATGCATGAGGGTTTAATATCTTATTTCTTTACTACTCATTCAACTCACAACACATTTCTCTGACAGTACACATATGCAATTGATTGTGCATGCAAAATTATATCACTCCATAAGGGTTGGATAAACAGACACAGAAACACTACTATAATATGAAGGGTATGAAACAAATGGCATGCAAGCTGTCTGTAGCTGATAGCAGATGATCACATGAAGAAGTGCAGTGGAAGCAATGCATATGTCAGTTGCATTGTGTACTGTCTGAAAGTGTTGGAGACTAGTACCATAACTTCCATAAGAGTATGTTTGGGGAAAACAAACAGGAGGGTGGACAGAACATAAAAAAGGTAATATATGTCACATGCTTCAGAATCAGTAAACTGTATTATGTTTATTCAGAACACAAACAAACATAAAAGTAGTCAATCCTCTGACTTTACAATAAATAATGTTTTTCTATGAGAACCTCTTTTTTCCATTTCTTTTTATGACAAAAAGCCAAAACAATACAAGGTACTGTATTGAATTGAATGATGTGTTTTATTAGTGAGTCTATGTACACAGAAATAGTTTTATTTACTTTCACATTCATTTCATATCACACTGAGTGATAGCAAAGCATGGTTCGGTTTAGCTATTTTGCATATAATTTCTAAACCCAGTTTCCATTTCTATGCATGTTGTCATATGCATTATTATTATTAATATTATGGTTTTACAATGTCACTATATTTTTCCAGCACCTAAATTAGATTACAATTAAGTCACTAATTATTGTTCTCCACCCTTCTCTGAGCTCCCATAAGTCATCAGGAATGTTGTTCCTCATTGTTGACTGAACTTCCTGCATCCATGTGGTAGGTGGTTGTCCCTTTTTTCTTCTTCCGTTCGGTGTCCAGTTGAGTATGCATTTTGGAAGCCTTTCTTGTCCCATTCTTCTAATGTGTCCATACCATTTTAGATGTTTGTGCTTGATGAATTCAATAATTTAAGTTTTACATTTCATTTTTTCTCTGATTACTTCATTTCTTATTCTTTCTCTTCTTGATATTCTTGCTGAATGTCTCCAGAAATCCATTTCTGTGGCTAATAATTTTGATTTCAGTTGCCATTTTGTTGTCCACACTTCTGAACCATATGTAATAATGCTCCAAACTATTGTTTTATATATCCTTATTTTGTTATCGGTTGTTATGTGTTTGTCCCAGAGAATTCCATTCAACAAAGAAATTGTCATCTTTCCTGCATTTATTCTCGATCTAATTTCTTTCTCCTGTTTCCCATTTTCACTCTAATATGTATGTTCCTCTGTAGTTGTTATTGTTCCCATCCCTTCTTCTAATATTAAGTCTTCATTTATTCCACAAATTACCATGTATTTCATTTTATTCATGTTGACATTTAGACCTGATTTTTTATACTCCTGAATCAGCTTCCTGGTCATGTACTCTATGTCCTCATAGTCTTGGGCTATAAATATGCATTATCTCTATACTTATAAGACACATTTGTTGTCTGTCTGTCTGTTCTCTTATAACTCAAGATCCAGACAACCAAATAATGTCAAATTTGGTACACGTACACAAAATTACATGGGGAAGGTTCTTGAACATGTTTCGTAAAATTTTTTGAAAACCAACCATAAAATTTGAGAAAAAGTGAAAGTGCATTTTCAATGTGTCCATGTAAATCTATATCTTTGCTCTGATCTTGATGAAATTTTGCACAATTGGCCTTCAAAACAAGAGGAAGGCCACAGTCTACATAAAATTTCGTTTAGTGCATGGTGGAGGGTACTTTACTTACAGACTTTGATTGCAATCCATATACATATAAACACATTTGTTGTCTGTTTGGCCAAAAATGTTGTTTACATGCAAATCAACGGTCTTGTACGCTTCTACAGAAAACCTTATTTTAAACCCGGGCAAAGCCGGGTACTTGCAGCTAGTATTCTATATATTTTTTGTTCTGAAAAAAAGAAAAGAAGCTCCGTTTGCAAATATGAAGGTGAAGAAAATCACCCATAAGTTTGCCAAAATTAGGCAGAAGGATAGGTTATCATCAATACTATGTACAGCTCTGATTTGAGCATTACTTACTACTCTGATTTGTACAGAAAGGTTTGAAGAAAATAATACTACATCTGAGATAGTTAATATATTTTTTCTGTACTGTAATGTTCTTTTATTTCTGTGTTGTTAGTAGTTTATTTGCATCAAGAAGTTCTTTTATCAATTACAAAAGAAGCTTACATTTTGTATATAAAATTCAATATTTCGTATTCAAAGTACAATAGTAAAATATGTTCATAATCTGTCTCTGAGTTAATTTCTCATCTCTAGTGTATCTGTGTCAAAGATATGATAACATCTGTAAATAGAGCAACAGCTAGCATGAATTCAATTGATTACAATGTAGAGAAACAATACAGAAAGAGTCCATGTTGTGTGGCTGGACATGTCAGTATTGTGTCAAGTCCCTTTAGTGAAGAGGGATATAACATAAAAATTTTAATTAGAAGTGTCAAATGATTTATCTTGGGGAATGTTAAAAGTATTAAAGATAAGAGGGAGAATACCCACATCAAGCTATGACATTCAACTTAACAAAACTGTGACACACATTTTCTCACAAAAAAGGAGAAATAATAATAATAATGTATTTTACCTTCAGCTCAGTCTGGTCTCCTGCTGCTATGGTTATTTCTTTTACAGATTTAAAGACATCTAAATATACCACTGGTTTATTAAGTTTCATAATGTGTAAAACTTTGCTGGGTTGTACTTCGAAGAGTTTTACCATGCCATCCGCACATCCATAAACAACACAGTTTGTTGTAATAAATTTGCAGTATGTAATTTGGGTTTCCTCCCTTGGTGACTCACAAACCAAGTCCTTACCATGAAGAACCTGCAATTTATAAATTCTATCATCACACTTTTTAACTTTTTTCTTTTTTTCCCCCTAAAGAAACAAAGAAATTCAGTTTCCATACAAATGACAAAAGCATGCATAAACATTTACTAAGATATGATATAACACTCTTTTCATGAAAGATACCTGTACTATCTAATAGAGTAGTAGTTTTAAAATAATATGCTGTATTTGTTATTGTTTTCACTGTTATCACAATAAGTGGTGGTGGAAGAGAAGAAGTATGTGGGAATATATCTGTTATTTAAATGGAATTATAATAAGGCTGGATTGCAGTGCTGGATTTTCGTTGAGAACTGTTCATCAAATAAATCTTACAGTACGGATAATATATTTTTTCTGTTTCTTAAAACCATTTACTTAATAACCCATATTTTCGTGCCTGCCTCAAACAAATACTGAAAAAGAAAAGAAGAAAAGTGTTTAATGTCCATCGCCAGATGGGATCATTAGAGAGAGAAATACTGGCAGGTTTTATAAAGGCCTAGTATGCTATTTTATTTTTCACTTTCCTTATTGTATATGTTCATTCATCACTATCTGTTTTAGCATTGGGAATTCTGACAATGGATTTTTCTTAATTGCACTAAAAAGTTATGTAAATACAGTTTAATCATTCTAAATCACCACTTAGAGGTATCCACTACCCAGTGGGACAGCTCATTACACCAGCTCAAACATCTCGTAGCACTGACTACAGAAATGTATGGTTTATAAGGAGTTGTTCAACTATGTATTCCAGTATAGTGATGTACAGTCACTATGCTAATTGGACTGCTGGTAAAACTTTGGAACTGATGTATGATTCCTTTCACTAATTTCATATATTTTTACCACCATCCTCCACAACACCAGATCTACCATTTATGAGGTCTGCCTGGTCTTGGTTTATCTGTAACTGTTCCTTGACATTTCCACTTCACAATCGAATCCCCAACAACTGACTTGTAGGAGCTTAAGAATTGTTGTGTGTCAGATGGATTCATATTTACTGTATCTATTTCACAGAAACAGACACTGGTCATGATCTGCAGCCTTATATTACAGCAAATAATGGGATATTTATTTGCAATTTGTATAGTGTTCTGACTTTTTGCTGCCTTCACAAGCTGGTCTATCAATTTGTGAGCCATGAACATTTTTTCTGGACCAGTACTCGAAACCAAGTTTCCCCTTTTTACCGAGCAGTCTCCGTGACCTCTCAGTCACCTGAGCACACTCCCTTGAGTGATCCAACTTCCATATATTATACTTGCCGACATCCCCTTAATGCTCGCACATATTTAGTGTGATTGGATTTGTTACTTTGGTGACATCCAATGAGTCATTGTATCTTTGACTGAGTCATTCTGGTCTTAATCTATCTGTACTGACAACAGATCTGTACTGACAACAGAATCCTTCCCAACGCCTTTTATATAGACAGATCTGATTCTCATGACAGCTAGTTAACAGTTATCTATTACACAGGGGGGTCTAGATACTTTTGATTATAAAGTGTATATTTTTCACCTCTGCACTATATCCCATACAAGGAACCATTTATTGAACCCAAGAAAAATCTGCCACAGTGAGACACAGACTATAGAGAAAACTGAATACTCAAGTTGAGTGACAAGGTATTCCAA
Source organism: Locusta migratoria (assembly GCA_026315105.1). Taxonomy (NCBI): domain Eukaryota; kingdom Metazoa; phylum Arthropoda; class Insecta; order Orthoptera; family Acrididae; genus Locusta; species Locusta migratoria. The sequence continues at coordinate 385,383,359 of CM048755.1, forward strand.
CTGATCAAAATAATCCATACTTACAGTCTGCACTGCCAATGGTACTGTGAATACCAGCTGCAAAACTAACTCTAGAAACAAGCCATGCCCTACCAGCAATCACTGTATCACCTGGGAGAATCCCAAGACCATCAGCTGACAGACACACACACTATACTAGGAATGGCTCAGTGCTTTGGATAATTTGCTTACTACACTGGTCATATTGTGACAACTTTAGCTTCAGATTTGGGTTTTACTTCGATGATTTTTCCTGTCTGTTCAGTTTGGTCACAGACATTCAGGATTTTCTTCTGTTTGTCATAACAGTTGTTTACTCCATGTCTGTAACTCACAAGGAATGAAGTTTGTTTGCACTTTTAAACCTTAATGGTGGTGGTATCTTTAGACATTCCATAATTTGGTTGCTCTGTCAACATGGACCCAGAATTGCTGCAACAGAGGCTGCTGTAACATCATTAACAACACTAGTTTGACGGGCAGTTACTGGAACAACCACATCAGCACTTGATTTTACTGCAACATTTGTCAGCATTGTCTGCCTGTCACAGATGGCTTACCAACAGCTTTTCCTCAGTTTCCTTCCTTTCTGTATGGTGTTGACAAGTGTAATAATTATTTACAAAGTTTTTGTTTTGCTGATTTAGCTATAAGACAGAATACCAAAGACAGATCTATGATCCATTGTGACTCACTACCACGTTGTGCCTCACCAAGCTTTTCTAAGTTTCACAGCATGCAGGACTCTGTAAGTTGTGAAATATAAACTAAAGACCTGAAATATTATGAATGCTTTTGTACACTTATAGTATTCAAATAATCTATTACTCATATACGTAATTACTCAGTTATGTTATTTCCTAACCAAGCTTGTTTATTCATAAAATAGAAAGTTATAAAATCTCTCAGTCAACAAAAATTGTAACCTGACTTGGTTTATGGGAGATATGTGTCCCACATACTATTATGAAAAAAGTGAAGAACTTAAAAAATATTTTGGTTGTGAAAGTCTAAATATATATCTTTATATTTCAAAAATATGGAGAAACTACATAAGCATTAAGCTTCAACCAAGTCAGTACATATAACACTATACTAAAACAAAGGTGTGAACTGCTTGGAAGTACATTTTGAAGATGACTTTCTTGACCAGCATGGAACAAGGGCTGCAATATACAGTTGCATAAAAAAAACATATAACTTCCAAAGGGATAGTGTTGAATTGGCATAAAATGCTTCTAAATTAAATAATGACCACAACTGTGACAGAGGAAATTGTAGAAAATCCAGAGGTGGCATCTACAAAATCTTCAACTATATGAGAGTTTTTGATTATCTTCTACGGAGTTTTCCCCACTCTATCCTCAGTCGGTAATACCAGCACAGACGAGTAATTAAATGGAGAAACATGTATTTTGAGATTCCTGGTTCAAAACTGAAACTGTGGCCATACGGCATTTTACTATTACCAGAGATGTCAAGAGATGTGTAGCAAATGTAGTGCCATGCAGCTCAGTTAAGTGATTGGTTGCAGCATTCAAGAGTAGACTTGAGATGGTGAATGAAAAGCCAGGTTATAATTGTGCTTCTTTGCCATTCATTTCAACTGATTCTCATTATTTGTGGGATAATACAAGTCAACATAACTGTCATGGAACATGTTACAACTAATTTATATAAAGCAGATAAAAATTAGAAAACATTACAGTGAAAAGCTCTAAACTAATGTGAAGAATTATTGCATACAGAACAATAAAGTGTGCTGCAAAGAAGCAGTTCAGCTTAGATCTGAAATTCTGTGGTTTATCACTTACATTTTTTAGTTGTTCTGGAAGTCTGTTGAGAATGAAACCTGCAAAATAGTGGATAACTTTTTGTATGATGCATAAGGGAGTAATATCGAAGTGCAAATAATTTCTGAGCTTATTGTTCACTGAATGAATGCTGCAGTTTCTTTTTCAATGTGATAATATATAACCACACAAATCATGAGTGAACTATATACAAGGCTGTCACTTTTGGAATACCAATACATGAATAACTTGCACAAAGTTCATAACCTGACAATACACATCATATCTACCATCTCTTTCTGGAATGAGACTATATGTCTATATCTACACGGGTACTCTACAAATCACATTTCAATTTTATTGAAAGCCATTTGTGACATAAGGTGTCAAAAGTCTTCTTAAAATCTAAAAATATGGACTCAATTGAAGATCCTTTGTCAATACCACTCATCGCTTTATTTCAGTAAAGAGCTAATTTTGTTTCACAAGAAAGAAATTTTCTCAATTTGTGTTGATTTTGGGTTAAGGTAATCCATATTGTTTCAACACAGGATATGTTCCAAAAGCCTGCTGCAAATCAACATCAGCCTGTAATTCAGTGGGCATTCCTATTACCTTTCTTGAATATTGCTGTGAACTGTGCAAAGCCTGTGCGACTTTCCAGCCTTTAGTTATATATCCATCGTTAAGCAGGCAGTCATACACAACTGTTAAGTATGGAGCTGTCACATCAGCATACTCTTGACAGCATACCCTTGATAAGAACCTACTCGATATACAGTCTGGACCAGATGCCTTATTTTTAAGTGATTTAAGTTGCTTCATGACTCTGAGGATATCTACTTCTACATTACTAACTATTAGCAGCTGTTCTTAATTCAGAATGTGGATTACTTACTTCATCTTCTTTGGTAAAGGAATTTTGGAGCGCTGTGTTTAGTATCTCTACTTTACCTGCACTGTCTTTCACGGCATCACCATTACTATCACATAATGCAGGTATTGTTTATGTCTTGCCTTGTATACTTTATACATGATGTGAATCTCTCTTGATTTTCTACAAAATTTCGATACAGTATTTTGTTGTGGAAACTACTGAAAGCATCTTGCATTAAAATCAATGCTAAATTTCAAGCTTCTGTACAATATTGCCAATTCTGGAGATTTTGTATTCATTTGAATATGGCATGGATTTTTCATTATTTTTGCAATAGAATTCTGACTAGTTTTGTTTACCAAGTGTGAGCAGCTCTGTATTTTGTTAATTTATTTGGTATTAATCAATCAACACAAGCCACATCTGGTCTAAACTTACATTTTGTATTTGGAAGGAGTGCAGATTGCCTTTCAGGATGGCATTAAAGTTTTCACTGGATGATGTAGGCTCAGCGATTTGAGCTGAAACAGGACAAGAGTATGTATCTGGCTCAGGAACAGACAGCATCTCAGACCTGTTTGTCAGAAGAACCAGGGAGGCCACTCATTCGGCTCCCAGGAACCTCTTTCTCTTCTTGCCATGCTCCAAAGCAATCTCCCACTTATCAGGTATGGGATTATTCTCGATGTGAGCAGTAACTGCACTGCGCTGCTACAAACTGATCAGAGGAGATCTGAGTTGCACATGACATCTGTTGAGTCCCCTCCTTGGAGCCAGAGAACTGCTGCACATTTACTGCAACCTAAAGCTTTGTAACTGAAGCTAGCACAGCCTGGAGCTGGGAGAAAAGTGTCACCAATTTAGCCTGCCTCCACACACAGCATTCCCTGATTATTTTTTATGAATGCTAAGTGTTCCTCAAAATAAGCTACAATATGAGGTAACAGAATGATGAATCTATGAAAAACAGTTACATAAACTTTTTCTGGGTTTCAGTGTGACTGGTTCTAAACCTTTAAAGGCATTGTTCTTATAACGGATCCCACTGAAAGTGTATCACTTATTGCGTCAATTAGCCCTGTTACAGGAACCAGCTCATTAACCTTTGACCACATGTGCAACTTACTTTCTGCTTATCACCGCAAGGACACACACATCACCACCGCCCAGTTAGAGTTCTATAGATGCAAGAAGAAACTTCAACACTCACACTGGTCCTAAGCTGCAGAACTATATGGATTGAGCCATATGTGCTACTTCATCACTGATACACACTAAGACACATGTGCAGAAGCTATGGTTCATGACATGATCATCTGTCGCATATATGATTAACTTCTTTATCATAAAGCTTTAGTTGTCTGAAAATACAATACTCATTGTAATCAAGTAGCATTGGTGTCATCTGAACTTTCCAGTGGAAATGAAGATAGTGAACAGAGAGAGAGAGAGAGAGAGAGAGAGTGAAAACACAAACAAGCTTATCAGTTATAACAAACAACATACTGATGTGCCGAGACAATTTACAATGCCTGCTATGTACAAATTGTGGTGTACCATATTAGAGTACTTGTCACTGATGACAATATTGCAAATCTCTTTGGGATGGATGCCGTCCAAGCTTTTGGGTTCTTTGTAACCAACAGAGGGCATCTAATTTCAGATCAAGTGCCATACTCTCCATTGGACACCTTGTGTGTAGATGTCCAGAATTGTTATTGGGTGTGTCAAACCCTTTTATGGCTCATAGTTACACCACCTAAATTCTGTCAACGACTACCTATTCTACTTGCATTAAAGGACCGAGCTGAAAGTGAAATGGACAGACTTTAGCCTCTTGGAAGATTACAACTGGTGATGGCCAATGTCACGTATCCTGTGCCTCTGTGGCAATTTCAGTTCTACTGTTCATGTTCAGGCTATTGTGGATACTTATCCTCTTCCCTCCAGGATAAATTGTTGGCAAAGATTTTCAGGGGATAGTGTTTTCAAAAATTTGTTTTTCTGAAGCTTGCTTACAAATTCCCTTAGATGAAGACCCTAGACACATTCTGGTGGTGAACACTCCGTTCAGTTGGTAACAATATTTGTGTATTCCTTTAATGTTTCTGGTGCTCTAGCCATGTTCCATTGGTTTCTTCAGCAGTTTACCACAACTATTCCAGGATGTGTCAATTATTTGGATGGCACTGTCATTACGGATGCATAAACAAAGAACAACTGTATAAATTTTTAGCAGATATTTTCTATTTTGCAACCCCATCGCCCCCACCACAATTGGGCAAACTGCCTATATTTTTTTTCTAGTGTTCATAGTTTACTTGGGGACGAAGTTTCAAGAGATGGGGTCCATCCTATGTCAGGCCATGTTGCCACTGTCACAGCTTCACCATGCTCCTCTTCTGTTAAGGAGCTACAGGCATTTCTCAGGAAAAGAGCATATTACCACAAGTTTTTATTGGGTGCAGTCACACTGACCCAACCTTCAACTTCCCCCTTGCATAAGAATATGCCTTTCGTTGGAGTCCAGACTGTGCATATACATTTCAGTCTCTGAAACTGAAACTTCTGCCAGTCCCTAATCTGGTGGCATATTCTCCTGGCCAACATCTGGTTTTCACAAGAGACATCTTGCCACACAGCCTGGCTCACTGCTATGCTGATGACTCCGAACAGCCCGCGAATTTTGTGTCACAGTCTTTGACTGTCATCCAGCACAAATACTCTCAGTTTGAAACAGAAGATCTAGCTATTGTTTACATATTCAAAAATTTCATGTTTTCTTATACAGAACCAAGTTCCATCTGATTACAGATCATCTGTGCAACCCTCACATGTCAGTGCTGGATAGAGTGGTGCACCGTCTCCAACACTCTGTGCTTTTCTTATTTCACCCCAAAATTCAGCATGCTAATGCAGCCATGTTGTCACACCTTCTGAAGAGGCCAACTCCTCTTTTAAACCATGAGGAATTACTGTTTTTTTCATTTATGCATGGCTACTCAAGTCCTTGTGTTTGAGCATGCCACCACAAGCCGTGGCCTGTGCAACTGCAACAAATCAAATACGCACCACAGCCAGCGCTGTCTCAGGATGGCACCATCTCCATGGACAGGCAGCACAGGTATCTCTCCCAGCGAGCACACAGTGTGACAGGCCACAGTCTCAGTTATGTGACAGCTCTTGCCAGTGACAACTGTGTATTCTTGTGCTAATGTCTTGTGTACTAAGTTATTCTGGTCAATACTGTATTGCAATTGCCTCCGGGCAATAAAGTGATACTGTATAGAGCAGTATTTTTCGCAAAGAAGTTCGTTCTTGTGTGTGTTTTGTTTTGGTTGTGATGGATCAATTAAGTTATTTCAACAACAGCTAGATTTTATTATGGAATTGGTTGTGTCCTCTCGGGTCACTGTGGCTCCTCCGCCACCCAAGGCCTATTCCCTGTGTCTCCAGTTTTTCTGCCTTATCAAAAGTCTAAGGACTCCTACACGCAGGACTGCAGCGTTTAAGGTAGTAGATGCCAATTTTCAAAACTCTTTCTTCTTCTCATGGATAAAACCTGATACTTTTTGTGTACTTCAAAAGTTTGTTCTGGTGTCTGAGCCCGTGGAATTGTCTTTTTCCCACATGTCAGAATTGCTTAACTTTTAATCTCCAGTAAAGATTTTCATCAGAGCAAAAGAAATTGTGTCAATCGTATAAGTTATGGGTGGCAGATCTCAGAGGCTTGAGTTGTAAGAGTGGTTTTGTCTGTGCAAATTGTCATCAGTTGTATGACAAACTCGTTAATTCGTGACGTCATCATCCATTCTGCTCCGGATAGGGCCATGCATCACAAGGCCTTGTGGTTGCAGGCTCCCACCATTGACAAGGTTCTGTACATTGCACAGACTTTTGAGGTGTAGGGCTGCAGTAGATCAGTTTGATGGAATGGTAAAGGTGGCAGTGTTACATTCCATGTGTCCTCACAGACATCATTCTTCGCCCACTTCATCAATGTGTTCCTGTTCTTCACAACTGCCAGCTCCAATTCATTTCCAATGAAAAGTTCTTCCTCTTGCCTCGATTGTTTTCGCATGCATGATCACCCTAGCTACCCACTCTGCCACATGTGGTGAGCTCCGTGCCATAAAGAACGCCACGGGGCGGCTGTTTGTCATAGTTCTGTGTGTGGTCAGCCTCCGTATTCCGACAAAGACCTTATGGAAGTAAATTGTCTTTCATCTGCACCAGGATAGGAACATGTCACCCCTTCAAAACCTTATGTCACACTCCATATTCAACACCAACCATTCCATTTTCAAATTAACATCAGCACTTCTGCATCTCTCATGAATTTGGATACATATCTGGCACTTGGAAAGTCACCCATTGCTAAAACTTCTTGTCACCTGGTTGGCTATGGCAACCAGCTGATTCTAGTTCTCGGTCAGTTTACGACTGATGTGGAGTATCAACAAACACGTGAGCTATCACATTTTTGGCAATCACAAGCACAGCTTCTGAAAATATTTTTGACCTTGATGCATTCATGGCATTTAGTATTCGCATTCAAGAAGCTGGCCACCTCGAGTTGGACTCCATTCTGTTTAGTGAATTGAATTGAATTCCTTTTACTGGGAGTTTGGATTGCTTTTCTCATCTGGGTTGGGAAAAGCTATTGGTTACTAGCCTCACGTCACTGTCAAACACACAGCGGTTCCAAAATTTTGTTGTGCCCGACCTATTCCTTTTTGTGCCTGGCAGTGAAGGACGAGTTGAACAAGTTGCAAGGCTTGGATATCATTGCCATGGGGCGACCCCTCTCAAGATCATAAAGAAACCCACAGGAGCCCGTCATTTGTGTGGTGACTTCAAGACTATGGTCAACTTGCAGTCAGTGGTAGATTGTTCTCTCATTCCCCTCCCAGACGACAGTTATGTGAAACTCACAGGTGAAGAGTGTTTTTCCAAAATAGATTTGGCAGAAGCATATCTCCAACTTCCTTTAGATTCTGTCTCTCAACAATTCATGGTTCTCTCCACACCTTTTAGGCTGTACTGATGTGAACGTCTGCCATTTGGCATCACTAGTGTACTCATCATTTTCTAACATTTCTAACAAGAGTTGTTGGAAGAAATTCCACGTTGTGCAAACTATATCAATAATATTATCGTCATTGGTTCCTCCGAAACCGACCATTTAAACAACCTTAGGCTCTTGTTCACTAAATTGCAAGCATCGGACATCAAGTGCAAGAAATCACAGTTTTATCAACCCGAGATTGAGCATTTGGGATGTTGTTTTTGGTTGGATGTTTAAGGGGGACAAAACTACAATGGTCATCAGTCCCCCATTCCATCTCTAAGCGGCAAAAGTAAAACCGTGGATGTGCTCAGAGTTTAAGGTTGCAAAATGGGAGGGGAGTCTCATGGAGTCCATAAAACATCATCAAAAACAACAAGAAACAAAACGAAAAGAGACGATCACACAAAGACACCTTACAACAAAGAAGCCGATGTCTGTGGTTAACCAACCATAAAAATAAAAAAGGAAAAGTCAACCACTCGGCAGCACAGGAAAATCTCTAGTTAGAGAGAATGATAAAAAAAACCAGCTTGAATAAAACGTAAAATGGACTGTGCCATTGTAGCATTGTCTCCTAAAACATCTCATAAAACATCAGGGAGGCTAAAATTCTGCCGCAAGGTGGCTAAAACGGGGTACTCCAACAAGATATGGACTATTGTCAGACGGGAGCCACACTGACATTGGGGCGGGTCCTCACCACGAAGGAGATGTCCATGGGTGAGCCACGTATGCCCAATGCGCAGCCGACACAGCACCATTGAGTCCCGGGGAGTGATCTGCATGGAGGAATGCCACACTGCCGTGGTGTCCTTGACTGCCCGGAGTTTGTTGGGCGTGCTCAGGCTACGCCACTTAGCATCCCAAAGCCGATGTACCCGTTGACGCAACAATGAACGGAGATCAGAAGCCGGGAGGCCAATCTCTAGAATGGACGCACCGACAGCCTGCTTGGCACGCCTGTCAACAAGTTCATTGCCTGGGATACCCACAAGACCCGGAGACTAGATGAACACCACCAATCGCCCGGACTGTGCAACGGCACAAAGCATCTCCTGTATGGCCAGCACCAGGGCAGACTGCGGGTAACACTGGCCCAGAGCTCTAAGGCTGCTCAGGGAGTCGCTGCAAATTACAAGACTCACCTGAGCAGGACCGGATATGCATGAGAGTTCTGTTAATGGCCACCAGCTCTGCAGTGTAAACACTGCAGCCAGTCGGCAGAGAGTGCTGTTCCACATGGTCACCATGAATATAAGCAAATCCCACATGGCCATGAACCAGAGAACCATCAGTGTAGATCAGGTCATAACCAGTGAACTCTGCTATGACAGCCAAGAACTGACAGCGGAACGCCTCCAGTAGAACTGAGTCTTTGGGCCCATGGGCTAAGTCCAGCCGAGTAGATGGCCTTGGCAAGCCAAACAGAGGTGTACGTGCATGGACCCGATATGGAGATGGAAGGGGCAAAGACTCAAGCTCCAGCAGGAGGGACCGAACTCTAAAGGCAATCATATGATCTGATCTGGGGCGTCACTGATGGGGGAGGGACGATCACATCAGAAAATAGAAGACGACGGTTCGGGTCACCTGGGGAGCAATATACATTGGCTGCATAAGCCGCAATCAGGTGTTGGCGGTGGACCCCCAAAGGTGGGACCCCAGCCTGCACTAATAAGCTGTTCACTGGGCTGGTGCGGAAAGAACCCATCTCGATGTGAACCCGACAGTTGTGAATGGGGTCCAGTAGGTGCAGTGCCGAAGGTGCCGCAGACCCATAGGCAATGCACCCAAAATCGAGACGGGACTGCACCAGTGCCGTGTAAAGCTGCAACAGCGTCGAGCGGTCAGCACCCCAGGTCGTATGACCCAGGTGTCGGAGAAGGTTTAGACGGCGTCAGCACTGCCGTTTCAGCTGACGAATGTGGGGGAGTCACGTCAACTCGGCGTCAAAGACCAGTCCTAAAAACCGAAAACCGATGGGTTTCTACTACGGTAAGTAGTTCATCGTTAAGATAAAGTTCCGGGTGAGGGTGAACAGTCTGACGCCGACAGAAGTGCATCACTCTGGTCTTGGTGGCAGAAAACTAAAGCCACGGGTCAGCACCCAGGTCTGCGCCTTCCGAATAGTGCCTTGCAACCTGCGCTCGGCAACTTGGGTGCTGCAGGAACTAAAAGAGATACAAAAGTCATCAGCATAAAGAGAAGGGGAGACTGTCAATCCAACCGCTGTCGCTAAACCGTTGATGGCAACTAAAAATAATGGAACGCTTAAAACAGAATCCTGAGGAACCCCATTTTCCTGGATATGAGAGGTGCTCAGGGAGGCACCAACTTGGACACAAAAGGTACGGACAGCTAAAAAATTCTGAATAAAAATCGGTATGGAGCCCCTGAGGCCCCAGTCATGTAAAATGTTGAGGCTGTGTCATCGCCAGGTTGTATCATATGCTTTGTGCATATCAAAGACGATGGCAACAAGGTGGTGGCGCCTGGAGAAGGCTGTGTGGACTGCAGACTCGAGCTACACCAGATTGTCGGTGGTAGATCGACCCTGGCGAAAACCCCCCTGGCATGGAGCCAGTAGCCCTGAGTCTCAAGAATCCAACACAACTGCCGACTGACCATCCGCTCCAACAGTTTGTATGGAACGTTAGTCAGGTGAATGGGCCGATAGCTATCCAGGGAAAGAGGATGTTTGTCGGGTTTAAGCACCGGGATAATGATACTCTGCCGCCATTGTGACGTGGAAACACCATCACACCAAATACGGTTATAGACTGCAAGAAGATTACGCTGACTATCTGCTGAGAGCACTGAGGAGCTCCCACTCAGTAAAAGGAGTGTTGTAAGATTCAGAGCGGCAGGTAGTAAAGGAGAGAGACTGGCATTCTACCCTCTCCTTCAATGGATGGAAGGCTGGTGGATAATTTGCAGAGGCAAAGGCACGAACATAATGCTCGGCAAACATCTCTGGAAGTGTGGCCGGGTCTGTAGATATAACTCCATTTGTTGATATCCCAGGGATTCCTGCTGGTGTCTGTAATTCCTGTAGCCGCCTGATTTTACTCCAGACCTGTGAGGCTGAGGGACCCGTCTCAATAGTGGAAACGTACCTCTCCCAGCACTCCTGTTTCCATCTGCTGATCAGCTGGTGAGCACGAGTGCGAAGCTATTTAAAATTGATGAGATGCTCCTGAGAGGGGTGCCGTTTGTATCGCTGTAAGGCCCGCCTGCGGTCTTTAATGGCTTCGGCGACCTCCGGCAACCACCACGGCACCGTCTTACACCATGGGTGCCCCGAGGAATGTGAAATGGTAGCTTCCACAGCAGACAATATGGATCGTGTGGCGCTCTCAACCACCACATAGATGGTATCGAGTGGGGGAGGGCCAACAATGGCAGTAGAGGTGTAGCCTTCCCAGTGAGCCCTGTGAAGAACCCACCGAGAAAGGCGTGCTGGGGACTGACGTTGTGGGAGTGACAAAAAGATCAGAAAATGATCACTGCCACCCAAGTCATCGTGGACACTCCAATGGATGGATGGTGGAAGGCTGTGGCTGCATATCGACAGATCAATGGCCGAGAATGTGCCGTGTGCCACAATGAAATGTGTGGGGGCACCTGTATTCAAGAGGCAGAGGTCGAGTTGAGAAAGCAGGTCCTCGACAACCCTGTCACGGCCAGAGATTGTAGAACCACCCCATAGGGGATTGTGGGCATTAAAGTCGCCCAATAGCATAAAAGGTGGTGGGAGTTGCGAGATAAGTGCAATTAAGACAGCCGTAGAGACATCACCATCTGGAGGGAGGTAGAGACTGCAGATAGTGATATCTTGTGTTGTCCTTACCCTGACAACCACTGCTTCTGAAAGGGCACAGGTTCACTATATACAGAGGTAAGGACACACACACACACACCACCTGACACCCTGTTATACATGCTACGATTGCAGAAGTATTCCCTATAGCCCTGAAGGGCAGGGGTCCGCATTGCCAGAAACCAGGTTTCCTGGAGGGCAATGCAGAGAGCAGGTGTAACGCTCAGAAGTTGTCGTAGCTCAGCCAGGTGGGTGAAAAAACCGCCGCAGTTCCAGTGGAGGATGACAGTGTCCGACAGCTGGGAGGGCATGAATGAAAAGATGTTATGTATTACACCTCAGCATCGTTTGCATCTATCAGTAGCGATGCATCAGCTTCGAAGTCCATCATGTCTGATGCATCCAAGAGAGCGAGATCCTTGGGGGATGCAAGTATCTCCACCTTGTCCTCAGAGGCAGAAGTGGAGGGGGCAGGTGGCACAGTGGCCACCGGGGTTTCTTCCTTATCTTTTTTCTTTCGAACCCTCTTATCCCTCGGGGGCTTCGCCGGAAGGAGGAGCTATGCAGACTCAGGCTCCGTCTCACTGACAGAGGGAGAGCGCGACACCTAGTGGCCAGCAGCCAGCGACGTTGCCTGCTTCTGGCTAGTTCCGGTACTGGCACTGGCGGAAGCCGCAGAAGGTAGTGTCCCTAGGGACCCTTCTGAATGAGGGCAGCCGGAGAAGGTAGATGCTTCTCCGATGGAGGGTTGGGGGCTGCTCCTGAAGCAATTGCCTTGGGAGCAGGAGAAGGAATGGAGCCCTCGACCACCGTGGGGGCAGGCTTGAGTTGACGGCCCTGAGGGCCGGCGGAGAGAGAGACACTAGTGTCTGCTGCAGTCACAAAAGAGGATGGCGACGATGTCACTGCTGCAAAAGAGGTGGTCATGGTGATGGGGTGAAGTCGCTTGTTTTGAAGAAAGGTGCAATCTGACGAACAAGGAGGATGATTTAGGCCACAGTTAACTCAGATGGGAGGCAGTGTACATGGAGCGTCTGGGTGTGCTGGACATCCAGTCCCTGCATGTAGCGGTGGAAGTACATCTAGAGGACATGTGGCAGAATTTCCAGCATTTAAAGCACCTCATAGAGGGAGGAATATAAGGTTTCACGTCGCACCGGTAAATCATTACCTTGACCTTCTCAGGCAGGCTATCGCCTCTGAAGGCCAGGATGAAAGCACTGGTGGCAACCTTGTGATCCTATGGTCTCCTATGGACACGCCGGATGAAGTGGACTCCTCTGCACTCTAAGTTGGCGCGTAACTCGTCGTCGGACTGTAACAACAGGTCTTTGTGGAAAATTATACCTTGGGCCATATTTAGCGACTTATGTGGTGTGATGCTCACAGGGACATCACCCAGCTTGTCACAGGCAAGTAACGCCAGCGATTGGGCTGGGGATGCTGCCTCTATGAGCATTGCGCCGCTTCGCATCTTTGACATACCGGAAACTTTGCCGTACTTGTCCTCAAGATTTTCAACAAAGAAAAGGGGCTTCGTAGACATAAAAGACTCACCATCCGTGTGGCTACACACGAGAAATTTGGAAGAATATGGCTCATCTGTAGATCTAGCCCGACCTTCCTCCCATGGTGTAGCCAGGGAAGGGAATGTGTGTGGGTTATACGTGGCCGCATTGAAGTCTGCTCTTCCTCTCTTAGAGACGGTGGTTAAATGCCCACCAGCGTTGTTCAATTGTCTCTTCATGGTGTTCCCAAGAGCAGCTAGGGATCTAAAGGTCCACCCAGGCAGAGCCCCGCTTACCTGGGTAAGCCTTATACAACTGAGGTTTGGCAGGTTCCTCAGAGGTTGCTCGCTAGCGACTGTTCAACCTCAACAGCCATGCATCTCCTCAGCATGTAGCACACCTTGAAATTGAGTTTTTTTAAATTTTTTTTTATTTTATAGATTAAGTCAAGATCCCCAGGCTCTGAAACATACAACGTTCCACTGTCGCGCCAAACGATGATCATTGAAGCACGTACAGAGCTTACAGTGTAGTGGACTGTTGGCATGACACAGCCCACAGCTCGGGACCCCAGGTTTGCCAAGACCGTACTCAGCAAATTAATGCTGAGCCCATGAGGGAACTGAGCATTTGGGACACCTGGTGTCGAAGGACGGCATTTGCCTCTGTCTGATCTAGTTGGAATGGTTGATCATTTTCCTCGCCCAACTAATTTGCAGGCACTCCAGTTATTTATGGGCAAGATCAACTATTCCTCAAAATTTCTTCCTAATGTTGTAGAGGTCACCCATCCATTGATTGCACTGCGGAAGAAAGGCGTTCCACTTATGTGGTCTACTGCATGTGAGGCAGCATTCACCCATATGAAATTACTGTTAAAATCCTCACCTTGCTTCAGCACGTTTACACCTGGCTGACAGCTGGTCCTGGTGACAGATGCATCTCTGCACGGGACTGGAGCGGTCTTGGGCAACAGACTAGATGATGGTTCCGAGCAGCCCATTGCCTAAACTTCCAAGACATTGTCAGACACCCAACGAAATTATTCTCAGATTGTAAAAGAGGCCTTGGCTATTGTTTATGCTGTTCAGAAGTTTCTTATGTATGGCACTAAATTCCACCTTATCAGGGACCACAAACTCTTTGTGGCACTGTTTGACCTGCGTTCTCGTCTTCCTGTCGGGACAGCACAATGTCTCCAGCATTAGGATTTGTTTTTGAGTGATTATAACTATGAGATTCATTATCGACCCTCGACACACCATGCCAATGCCAATGCGTTGTCACATCTACCAATGGGTCGGAACCCTGCTTTAGACAAAGATGAAGTGGTAGTATTCCAATTGACAATCACCTGCAAGAAGCTATTGAGAAGTTTCCAGTAACAGCCCATCAAAAGGCTCAAGTCACCCGTCTGGACCCTGTGTTCCGCGAGTTACTTAAATATGTAGCCGCTGGGTGACCCAAGTGATTGTCCACCAAACAGGCTAGTCCACTTGCCAAGTATTTTCAGATTCGAGATTGGCTGTCAGTCATCAATGATGCCCTTCTCCTTAGTACTGATTGAGATGAGCCTTGGGTTGTTGTTTCATCTGAATTACAGGTTCAAATTTTGGCGCTGTTGTACTATGGCCACCGGGGTATGACATGCACAGAGGTGCTCACACGCTGTTTTGTCTATTGCCCGAGTATTGACGCAAACATAGAACAGTTGGTTTGTACGTGCTGGCAGTGTGCTAGCCAGCACACAGCTCCCTGTTGCACATTTGCCCTGTGGCTTATGCCCAACCACCCGTGGCAGCACATTCATGTGCATTTAGCTGGTCCCTTCTGTCAGTCAATGTGGTTAAAGTGGTAGACACATTGTCCAATTATCCATAAGTCATTTTTTTTTTTTTTTTTTTGTGGTTTTAGGGCGCACAACTTCTATGGTCATTAGCGGCCAGCCAAGAACATAGATTCGCTATGATCTCAAAAAAAAAAAAAATGGTGACTGTCAGAACACCAACAAGAGGCTAAAAACGAAAGATAAAAGACAATTAAAAGTGTTAAATATCCTTGGATAGGTTGGCCAAGTTGATAAAATGCAAAACTCGAGCAGCTGCTCGTGTGTCATCAGCTAAAATTTCCTCCAGAGTAGACGGAAAGTGAAGGGCTACACGGAGATGATTCAAATTAACACAAGTCAGTAAAACATGTCGCACTGTCAGCAGTTCACCGCAGGAGCATAGCGGTGCAGGTTCGGCGGATAGCAAGTGACGGTGGCTGAAAAGGCAGTGACCGATCCGCAACCGGGCCAGGATGACCTCCTCCCGCCGAGAGGAGCGTGAGGAGGTCCCCCAAGCGGTCGGGATCGGTTTGACAGTTCGCAATTTATTGTTGAACAGTGAAAGCCACGCACTGTGCCATTGCGACACGATACTCCGGCGAAGAGCCCGTTGAACATCCTCCGATGGGACGCAAAAGGTAGCCATGCGAGGCAAAAGAGCTGCTGCCTTGGCTGCTATGTCGGCGGCCTCATTCCCGGGCACACCCACATGGCCAGGGACCCACAGGAAAGAAACGTGACAGCTGTCATCAGCTAGCAACTGGAGTGAGCGTTGGATCCGATACACGAGAGGATGGTTCGAGAAAGGGTCCTTAAGACTCTGCAGGGCACTAAGGGAGTCAGAACATATGGCATAGAAAGGTTGGCGGTGGCGGCAGGTATACAAAACGGCCTGGTGGAGGGCGAAAAGCTCAGCCCTGAAGTTCGAGCACCGGTCAGGGAGCTTGTATTGGAAACGGTTGTCCCCGACGACGAAGGCAGATCCGACACCGGCAGTGCTCTTGGAACCATCAGTGTAAACAAATATGGCATTATCGAACCGCGAACGGAGTTTGACAAGCCTCGAGCGGTATACCAAATCCGGAGTGCTCTCCTTGGGGAGCGAACTAAGTTCAAGGTGTGTGTGAACCTGGGCCTGATGCCACGGTGGCAATGGGCTTTCGCTCAACCGAAGGGTGGAAGGAAGGGTAAAATCGAGCCGCTGTAGCAGGCGGCGAAACCGAACTCCAGGTGGAAGCAAGGCAATCGCAGACAACTGATATTGGCGATCGAGTGAGTCGTCAAAAAATAATCTGTAAGATGGATGGTTGGGCATCGACCGTAGGCGGCATGCGTACCGACACAAGAGTATGTCACGTCGAGTGGTCAAGGGTAATACAGCAGCCTTGGCATACAGACTTTCAACAGGGCTGGTATAAAATGCACCGGTCGCCAGACGTAATCCCCGATGGTGGATAGAGTTGAGACGGCGGAGAATCGACGGCCGTGCTGAAGAGTATACAAGGCTTCCGTAGTCGAGCTTCGACTGAACAATGGCCTGGTAAAGGTGAAGCAGGACGGTACGATCCGCTCCCCATGACGTGCCACTGAGGACACGAAGAACGTTAAGGGATCGGGCACAACGGGCAGCCAGGTAGGACACGTGTGTGGACCAGCAAAGTTTCCGATCCAACATGAGTCCCAAGAATTTCGTAGTCTCCACGAAAGGGAGAGCAACAGGGCCGAGGCGTAGAGAAGGTGGAAGAAATTCCTTGTATCTCCAGAAATTGATACACACGGTTTTCTCAGTGGAGAATCGAAAGCCATTTACGATGCTCCAGGAATATAGACGGTCAAGACAGCGTTGGAGAGAACGCTCCAAGAGACACGTCCGCTGGGCGCTGCAATAAATTGTGAAATCGTCAACAAAGAGAGATCCGGAGACGTCGGCTGAAAGGCAATCTACGATCGGATTGATTGCAATGGCAAAGAGCGCCACACTGAAGACGGAGCCCTGTGGTACCCCATTCTCCTGGCAAAAGGTATCTGACAAAACAGAGCCCACCCGTACCCGGAACTTGCGATCCGCCAAAAACGCTTGAATGAAAAGAGGAAGGCGGCCCCGAAGGCCCCATGTGTGCAATGTGCGGAGAATGCCCGCTCTCCAACAGGTATCGTATGCCTTCTCCAAGTCGAAGAACACTGCTACTGTTTGTCGCTTCTTTAGAAAGTTGTTTATAATGAAGGTCGAGAACGTAACGAGGTGATCAGCAGCAGAGCGGTATCGACGAAAACCGCATTGGATATTAGTCAGGAGGCGGCGAGATTCGAGGAGCCAGACCAACCGAGCGTTAACCATGCGTTCCATCACCTTACAGACGCAGCTCGTCAGAGAAATGGGGCGATAACTGGAAGGAAGGTGTTTGTCCTTCCCTGGTTTGGGGATGGGGACAACAATGGCTTCACGCCAACTTGTGGGAACATGACCTTCAGTCCATATGCGATTGTAGGTACTAAGGAGAAAGCACTTGCCCGCAGGAGAGAGGTTCTTCAGCATCTCAATATGAATGGAACCGGGCCCGGGAGCAGAAGACCGGGACAGGGCGAGAGCACGGTCTAGCTCCTGCATGGTGAAGGCGACGTTATAATTTTCACGATTAAAAGAGTGGAAGGAAGGCGGCCGTGCCTCCTCTACCTGTTTGCGAGGGAGAAAGGCAGGGTGATAATGGGCAGAGCTCGAAACCTCCGCAAAGAAACGGCCCAATGCGTTTTAAACATCAGCGGGGTCCACGAGGACTGCGTTCTCCACGGTCAGGCCAGGAATCGGGGAGTGGACCTTGATGCCGGATAAACGGCGTAGGCCACCCCAAACAATCGTTGAGGGAGTAAAACGGTTAAAAGAACTAGTAAAAGCAGTCCAGCAAGCTTTCTTGCTGTCGTTTATGATACGACGGCACTGCGCTCTCATACGTTTGTAATTGATGCAATTCTCCAAGGTTGGGTGGCGGCGGAAGGTGCGTAAAGCACGGCGCCGGGCTCTAAGCGCGTCGCGGCAGGCCGCAGTCCACCAAGGGACCTGGACACAACGTGGAGAAGAGGATGTACGAGGTATGGAACGTTCAGCAGCGGTGAGAATAACCTCTGTGAGGTAGTCGACCTGACTGTCACAGTTGGGAAAATTCTGATCGTGAAAAACAGCCATGGAAGAAAAAAGCCCCCAGTCGGCTTTAGAAATGTTCCAACTGGTGGGACGAGGAGATGGGGGATGATGCAGGAAGTGGATGATACAAGGTGAATGGTCACTTGAGTACGTGTCAGAAAGTGCATACCACTCAAACCGACCGGCAAGCTGAGGAGTGCATAATGCGAGGTCTATATGGGAATAGGTGTGTGTTGTGTCTGAAAGGAAGGTCGGTGTGCCGGTGTTGAGGCAGACAAGAACGAGGTGTTGGAGAAGGTCCACCAAAAGGGAGCCTCTCGGACAAGGTGCCGGAGAGCCCCATAGGGGGTGGTGGGCATTAAAGTCGCCTACCAACACGAAAGGTGAAGGGAGCTGGTCAACAAGGTGTAGCACATCTGCCCTAGTAAGGGCAGATGACGATGGCGAATATATATTACAGAGGGAGAAGGTAAATGTGGATAAAGTGATGCGGACGGCAACTGCCTGTAGGTGAGTGTGCAAGGAAATGGGATGGAAATAGACATCGTCTCGAAGGAGCATCAGAACCCCACCATGGGCTGGGACACCTTCCACGGGTGGCAGGTCGAACCGCACAGAGGTGTAGTGTGGAAAGTCTGCACGATCACGTGGACGCAACTTAGTTTCGTGGAGGCAGACTAGAAGCGGGCAGTGCAATCGAAGGAGTAGTTTTAACTCCTCCCGATTAGAACGAATGCCGCGAATATTCCATTGAAGGAGCACCATGATAAAAATGAGAGAAGAAATAAGGATAAAAACCAACTAGCAAGCGGGGTCACCTCGACGGCCGCTGAGGACCGGATTTCGAGGGAGCACTGCTATCGCTGTCCAGGGGCAAAGGGTCGTGGTCCATAGGTTTGACCGACGCGCCTGCCACCTCCCTGAGTTGATCAGGAGGGGCAGTTTCCACCGCCGGTAGAGGGCCGGGTGCCCGGCAGACGGAGCGACCCGGTGAAACAGAAGACGGCCGAGGCCGGCAACTATTGGACAGCGTGACGGATGGGTCACGCCTCGGCGGGGAAGGAGAGGAACTCTTTTTCTTGTCAGCTCTTCTGGAACAGTGACGGCGGGAAGAGGCAGTTGATGGTTGGGAAGCCTGAGAACGCAGAAAATCCTCACGGACGGGTTCCTTTTTCAAGGTCCGGGCATCTTGTTTAGGTGCCCGCGGTTTACTAGAGGTTGATGAAGACTGTACCTTAGAAGCAGCAAGAGGAAGCGGGGACGTGGAACGAGCAATCTTCGGGCTGGCGGGTCGCACAACTGCGTCAGCGAAAGTGAAGTCACAAGTCTGGGTACTGGAATCCTTGGTAGGTCGAGTTGAGGTGAGGACCTTACTGTATGTACCCGCTGGGAGGACAGTGGGCTTTCGACTCGCCAACAACTTTCGAGTGGCAGATGTCGATACCTTCTCCGTAACCCGAATTTGCTGGATTACCTTCTCATCCTTGTATACAGGGCAGTCGCGAGAGGAAGCCACATGGTCACCGTTGCAGTTTAGGCAGTGAGGGGACGGAGCTGGGCAATCCCCCTCATGGGCGTCCTTACCACAAGTGACACACTTTGCTGCATTTGGGCGATGTTCACGGGTATGGTTGTACCTGTGGCACTGAAAACAGCGCATTGGGTTAGGTACATAAGGGCGGACGGAGATGACTTCATACCCTGCTTTGACCTTCGACGGGAGGTCAACTCTGTCGAACGTCAAAAACACAGTACGAGTCGGTGTCAGCTGGTTATCGACCTTTTTCATTACCCTATGAACGGCTGTCACACCCTGGTCGGACATATACGATTGGATGTCTTCATCAGACAACCCGTCAAGGGATCTCGTGAAGACTACCCCCCGTGACGAGTTGAGTGTGCGATGTGCTTCCACCTTGACAGGAAACGTGTGTAACAGTGTAGTCCGGAGTAGTTTCTGAGCTTGGAAGGCACTTTCCACTTCCAGCAACAATGTGCCATTGCGCTGACGTGAACAGGTTTTAACAGGGCCAGCAATTGCATCTACACCTTTTTGTATAATGAAAGGATTGACAGAATTGAAATCCTTTCCGTCGGTGCGAGAGACGACAAGAAATTTAGGTACATTAGGCAGAGTCTTTTTTTGCTGAGGCGAGTCTAACTTACGTTTCTGGGTCAACGTCACTAAAGAAGAGAAGGAAGTCATCGCGGAAGTGTCCCCCGTGATTACCGGCGTCTCCAATGGCGCGCTCCTTCCTAGTGGGGGCCCTCTCCGAGGGCTTACCCGCCTTAGGTGATTGTTCACACCTCAGGTCACACCTCCCGAGAACTGACGGAGGGACCAATCGGCACGTTCGGAAGGTACCAGCTCGGGTAATCACCCCTCCCTGAGCCTGGCCTTTACCAGGGGGTACGTACGTGCCCTACTTGTCTACCCGGGGCGGGGAATTACGCGTTACCCCCGTCACCTGCTACGCATGATAATGCGTGGGTCGGCCTTCAGACACGCACAGGGAGGAAAGAAGAAGGATAGAGGAAGTGAAGAGGAAGAAGGAAAGAAGTGTCTCAAACGCCGAGGCGGAGACTAATGAGGAGAAGAAGGCTAGGAGAGTACAAGGAGAGAAAGACAGAAACAAAGGGTAAGAAAGGAAGGAACGAAGGAAGAAAAACGACAACAAGAACCACCGTAGCTTACGAAATATGCCCGTCTCCGGGCGAAGGCATAAACCGGGAGGGAAAGTGAAGCAGCCTGGGGCAGAAGAAAGGCTGCTCCGGCTTGGGGCCCCGTGCGCGCCACACACGTACCCACAAAAGAACTGTGGGCCCCCTGGGGGGCATAAGTCATTTGAATGCATGCTACTACTGCAGAAGATGTGGTCTACTAAAGGCCTTTCCCGAATGCTTGTCTCTGATAATGGCCCACAATTCATATCGGCAGGTTTCCAAAACTTCTGCACCAATAATGGAATTTCCCACGTCACTTCTGCCCCCATCCATCCCCAATCTAATGGAGAGGCAGAGCGTATAGTGTGTACATTTAAATCGCAACTTCAAAAGTGCCTAGACAAATCATCCGCAGAGACTGCTCTTAGTTTGTTCTCAGCACTTATTGGAAGTCATACATGGCCACCTGGCCTGGACACTGCTGCACCTACTGAGCCCAGCACCATAGCCTGAGGTGCCTGCACGTCCTCAGTAATATGCACCAGGCACCCCTGTCAGAGTGCAAACATTGTTTGGTCACCGCCCAGGATGGACACCAGTGGCAGAACAGCGAGCTTTGGTGGATGTTCATGATGGAAGCCAAAAGGGTGACGCTTTCCACCATCTCAGCTAGCTGTGCCATTGGTGGGGCTCCATGCCACCCCATCCGGATCTCCAGCCTATGCCTGTGAAATGCCCTCCGGCAGATCTGGTGGTTGAGAGGGGGATACTTGGGGCATCATAGTGGCACTGAACATCTACCGCCGGTGGCCGCAAGTGTGCTACTGTTCCCCCCTGCCCCACCAACAATACCCTACCACCAGAATCAACACATGAAGAGGCACATGGGAGGATCACTACAGATGGGCTTCCACACTGAAAATAGTGGGACGCCAACATCGAAGGTGCCTGGTGCGGTGGTGGGAGCACTGGCAGGGGATGCATCTGTCCTCCTTCAAGTGTCAACATAGAAATGGGACCAGACACTCTGCTCCCATCACTGGCACTTGCATGGTCCCTGTCCCAACCTGGTCACCACCATCCCGGGCACTTCCGACTCTATATGCTCCTGGATTGGTTGGCCACACAGTGGCGTGCTCACAACTTCCCCTTGGTCACATATGAGCTGATGGAGGCACTCTGCTTATCCAACTAGCTCCCGCACCTCTGGGGTCGCTCTCACCGCCACGGCACACACCGCGGAGTCATTTGGGTGACTCACATGGCCGCCACAAACCAGCATCACTCGCAACTGTGGGTTTGGCCTCCCAGAAGAGGGGATGGATGTTGGAGTGTGCCACCAAAAGCAGTGGCCTGTGTGACTGTGGCATATCAAATACGCACCACGATCAAGTTAGCCACTAGATGGCGCCATCCGCGAGGACAGGCAGTGCTGTCATGTGACGGTAAGATGACTGAGACTAGTAGGGTTCTCTCTCAGAGTATTCGTGTGCTAATGTCTTGTACACTAACTCATTCTGCTCAATGCTGTACTGCAGTGGCCTCTGGACAATAAAGTGATTCTGTGTAACGGACTATCTTCCCCTCCCGGAGGATGGCCCCTCAAAATTTTAACAATTTCTTCCACTGCCTCCAGGACAGGAATTTCTTTCGCCAGTGTCGGCGGTGAACAGCCGTGCATGGACTTAGTCCATCACACGTCCGTCCACGTGCCTGCCGAATCAGCCCCGCTTGGTGGGTCGGTACTGCTGACCAGGGTACTCTACCCGCGAAGAGTCGGCACTATCAGCCCACCAATCAGCAGGCTCCCTGGAATCACGTGGCCACCGGGCCTGGCACGTTGCTCCCCCTTTGATTCAGACTCATTGGGTCTTCTCCTCTGAACCTCCGCCCAGACAGGATGCCTTAACCTGTCACTCTACCTAAGTTTCCTCCAACCTGTGGCTACACCCCACAGGGGCTGGTATTCCACTCTGTTTCTCTGTAAACTGCCTTCTCGCCACTCAGTTAACTTCGCCTGACAGTAATGTACCAGTTGAACTTCAGCTTTCTATTATTATTTCCTCAAAGACCGCTCCATGCCCACATTATGACTAAACATCCTGTTAAATCTGTATACTACACTCTGACAACGGGTTTCCTATCAATAGTTCATGGACGGCTGCCACAGATCCTGTCCTTCACCAGGTTGTTACCTTGTCCAACGTGGCTGACCAGAAGAATTGCTGAGTCAGACATCCGACAGCTCCACAATTAGTTTTCCTCTTCGTTACTGGCTGTCTATTTTCGATGGGGTGTTATTGTTTGCTACAGTGGTCTCAGTGCCTTTGCATCATTGTGGAGGGGCGGGGGGAGGGGAGGTGGAGGTTCTTCGGCTTTTACAATGTTCCGGCCAGGGATTGAAGGTAAATTTCAACTGCGTCACGGCAATACCACGTATCTGCGAAACCAAAATTGTACAGGAGAGACAAGAAACAGTCTATTTAATATAATAATGGCATGATATGGATTTATATTGTACGAGAGAACTGAAAACTGGAATAGTAACACCCAGTACTGATGTTGCTAGTTTACAATGTCCCATTATGTAGTTACAAGTAAGAAAGTAAAATCCCTATAATTTGCAGATACATGGTATTGCCATGACACAGCCGACTTGCCAGCTTTGTTGCAGCTTCCAAACAATGTGTCACACACCAGGCTGCACCTAGAACTTTGGTTTCCCCATGGCCTCAGTGAACAGCCGCTGGAAATACATACACTGTGTGTATTCTGCATGGCCTTTTCTCAGTTCCTATTGGCTTTTCGTCATGGATGCCTGTTCACAGTTTTGTTACATTATCTAGTGCATCTCCACCTGAACTGAAGTTATGACCCAGGCTTTATCTAGAATATTTCTTTTGGGGGTAACCCCATACATTGATTGC
Organism: Locusta migratoria; assembly: GCA_026315105.1. Classification (NCBI taxonomy): domain Eukaryota; kingdom Metazoa; phylum Arthropoda; class Insecta; order Orthoptera; family Acrididae; genus Locusta; species Locusta migratoria. The sequence goes on from CM048755.1 coordinate 385,406,986, forward strand.
TGACAAAGGTCTTCAGTTCACGTCTCAAGTTTTTCCGGTGTTAACGTTAGGGTGTACATGTCATGTCATCACTCCTACCTTTAGTCCATTTGAATGGGGAGGCAGAGAGATTGGTGCTTAATTTCAAGAACCAGATGAAATAATCTATGGTAGACACCTCACCCCATGACAGTCTTTTACGATTTCTGTGTGCCTACTGTTTCACACCACTGGGAGTCTGTCTGAAGTACTGAAAAGCAAGTAAACCTCACACGCTTTTACACCTATTGGAGTCAGCAACTCACTGGCACTGTGGGGGGGCCCTCCGGCACCTCACGTTTGGCTCTATTGTGGGGGCATGTAGTTTCAGCTGCCTCTCACTATGAACGACGGCCACTGTCATGTGTCATCGGGGTCACTACTTGCGCACCATTTGCACTGCTGGCAGATTATACTCGTGCCACTTCAAGGTAAATCTACAAGCGCCTTGAAGTTGGAAACATGATTAAAAGAAATAAAAAAATAAATGAATAATATAATGAGGACAGTTACAACTCACCGCAAAGACGTGGCGACGAGATGCGACAGGCACATACAAAAGACACACACATACAACACATTCAGCTATCGGCCATGGCCTTCTTCAGAAATAGAGCACTCACGCAATCACACAGGCACACAACACAGTCATACAACCATCACCTCCGACTGCCACACTTCGAATCACGCTCTGCAGCGAATCGGGGACGGGAGGGGACGGAAGGGGGAGGGGATAGAAAGGTTACGTCACGGTGGTGGGGATGGGTTAGATGGGAATAACGAGATGCAGCTTAGGAATGGAGTGGGGAGGCGGGTGAGGGGAGAAAATAAAATAAAATAAAGTAAAATAAAATAAAATAATATAATATATATATACGGGGACGGGAGGGGAGGGGAGGGGGAGGGGATAGAAAGGTTACGTCACGGTGGTGGGGATGGGTTAGATGGGAATAACGAGATGCAGCTTAGGAATGGAGTGGGGAGGCGGGTGAGGGGAGAAAATAAAATAAAATAAAGTAAAATATATATATATATATATATATATATATATATATGAAAATTCATGCACACTGCAAGTGCACAAGACCACATACGCACACATACGCACGCACGCACACGCACACGCACACGCACACACACACACACACATACATACATATACACACACATGATCACACATTCACACACCACTCAAATCAGGCGAGGTTTGGGGTACAGAGGTAGGAACTGTAAGGTATGGAAAAATATATATATAGGGAAATTATCGTAGGTTGAGGCCTGGTTGATTTCGGGATCGGAGAATGTATTGTAGGGATAACTCCCATCTGTGCAGTTCAGAAAAGCTGGTGGTGGATGGGAGGATCCAGATGGCCCGGGTTGTGAAGCAGCCATTGAAATCAAGCATGTGCTCCGCTGCATGCTGTGCCACAGGGTGGTCCACCTTGTTTTTGGCCACAGTTTGGCGGTGGCCATTCATCCTAATGGACAGCTGGTTGGTGGTCATGCCAATATAGAAAGCTGTACAGTGCTTGCAGCACAGTTGGTAAATTACGTGGCTGCTTTCACAAGTGGCCCGGCCTCTGATGGGGTAGGATAAGCCTGTGACAGGACTGGAATAGGAAGTGCTGGGTGGGTGGATTGGACAGGTCTTGCAGCGGGGTCTTCCACAAGGATATGATCCCTGTGGCAGTGAGCTGGGTTTCGGGGTGGCATAAGGATGAACAAGGATGTTGTGAAGGTTGGGAGGGCGACGGAACACCACTTTAGGAGGGGTGGGAAGGATCTTGGGCAGGATGTCTCTCATTTCAGGGCATGAGGATAGAAAATCAAAACCTTGGCGAAGGATGGAATTTAGTTGTTCGAGACCAGGGTAGTACTGGGTGACAAGGGGAGCGCTCTTTTGTGGATGGTTACTAGTGTTAGGAAGAGGATTTGGGGTGTGTGAGGATATGGCACGGGAGATTTGTTTGCGGACTAGGTCTGTGGGGTAGTTTCTGTTTGTGAAGGCCTTTGTGAGACCTTCAGCATATTCAGAAAGGGAATTCTTGTCACTGCAGATATGCCGTCCACGGGTGGCCAGGCTGTAAGGGAGGGATTTTTTGACGTGGAAGGGATGGCAACTGTCAAAATGTAGGTACTGTTGGTGGTTGGTAGGTTTAATATGGACGGAAGTGTGGATGGAGCCATCAGTGAGGTGGAGGTTGACATCCAGGAATGTGGCATGGTTGGTTGAGGAAGACCAGGTGAAGTGGATGGGAGAGAAGGAATTGAGGTTCTGAAGAAAGGAGGATAGGGTGTCCTGGCCGTGAGTCCAGATCATGAAAATATCATCAATGAACCGGAACCAGGCCAGAGGCTTGAGGTTTTGGGATGCTAGGAAGGATTCCTCCAGACGGCCCATGAACAGGTTGGCATAGGAGGGTGCCATGCGGGTGCCCATGGCTGTGCCTTGGATTTGATGGTAAACTTTCCCCTCAAAGGAAAAGTAGTTGTTAAGTAGGATGAAATTGGTAAGGGTTATGAGGAATGAGGTATCAGGCTTGCATTCAGAAGGACGTTGGGAGAGGTAGTGTTCCAGAGCGGCAAGGCCATGGGCATGTGGGATGTTGGTGTATAGGGAGGTGGCATCCACTGTGACAAGTAAAGATCCAGGAGGCAAAGGGGTGGGAATGGTGGAGAGTCGGTGAAGGAAGTGGTTGGTATCCTTGATGTGGGAAGGTAGATTTTGGACAATAGGTTGGAGGTGTTGGTCAACTAGGGCTGAAATTCGTTCGGTAGGCGCACAGTAACCAGCCACAATAGGGCGTCCAGGATTATTAGGTTTGTGGATTTTGGGGAGCATGTAAAAGGTGGGTGTGCGGGGTGCTGCTGGGGTGAGGAGGGAGATGGATTCAGGGGAGAGTTTCTGGGAGGGGCCATAGGATTTTAGTAGGGATTGGAGATCTTGTTGGACTTTGGGGATGGGGTCAATCTGGCACAACTTGTAGGTGGAGGAGTCAGATAGTTGGCGGAGCCCTTCTGCCAGGTAGTCACTGTGATCCATAACTACAGTGGTGGAACCTTTATCAGCAGGGAGGCTGATAAAGGTTCCACCACTGTAGTTATGGATCACAGTGACTACCTGGCAGAAGGGCTCCGCCAACTATCTGACTCCTCCACCTACAAGTTGTGCCAGATTGACCCCATCCCCAAAGTCCAACAAGATCTCCAATCCCTACTAAAATCCTATGGCCCCTCCCAGAAACTCTCCCCTGAATCCATCTCCCTCCTCACCCCAGCAGCACCCCGCACACCCACCTTTTACATGCTCCCCAAAATCCACAAACCTAATAATCCTGGACGCCCTATTGTGGCTGGTTACTGTGCGCCTACCGAACGAATTTCAGCCCTAGTTGACCAACACCTCCAACCTATTGTCCAAAATCTACCTTCCCCACATCAAGGATACCAACCACTTCCTTCACCGACTCTCCACCATTCCCACCCCTTTGCCTCCTGGATCTTTACTTGTCACAGTGGATGCCACCTCCCTATACACCAACATCCCACATGCCCATGGCCTTGCCGCTCTGGAACACTACCTCTCCCAACGTCCTTCTGAATGCAAGCCTGATACCTCATTCCTCATAACCCTTACCAATTTCATCCTACTTAACAACTACTTTTCCTTTGAGGGGAAAGTTTACCATCAAATCCAAGGCACAGCCATGGGCACCCGCATGGCACCCTCCTATGCCAACCTGTTCATGGGCCGTCTGGAGGAATCCTTCCTAGCATCCCAAAACCTCAAGCCTCTGGCCTGGTTCCGGTTCATTGATGATATTTTCATGATCTGGACTCACGGCCAGGACACCCTATCCTCCTTTCTTCAGAACCTCAATTCCTTCTCTCCCATCCACTTCACCTGGTCTTCCTCAACCAACCATGCCACATTCCTGGATGTCAACCTCCACCTCACTGATGGCTCCATCCACACTTCCGTCCATATTAAACCTACCAACCACCAACAGTACCTACATTTTGACAGTTGCCATCCCTTCCACGTCAAAAAATCCCTCCCTTACAGCCTGGCCACCCGTGGACGGCATATCTGCAGTGACAAGAATTCCCTTTCTGAATATGCTGAAGGTCTCACAAAGGCCTTCACAAACAGAAACTACCCCACAGACCTAGTCCGCAAACAAATCTCCCGTGCCATATCCTCACACACCCCAAATCCTCTTCCTAACACTAGTAACCATCCACAAAAGAGCGCTCCCCTTGTCACCCAGTACTACCCTGGTCTCGAACAACTAAATTCCATCCTTCGCCAAGGTTTTGATTTTCTATCCTCATGCCCTGAAATGAGAGACATCCTGCCCAAGATCCTTCCCACCCCTCCTAAAGTGGTGTTCCGTCGCCCTCCCAACCTTCACAACATCCTTGTTCATCCTTATGCCACCCCGAAACCCAGCTCACTGCCACAGGGATCATATCCTTGTGGAAGACCCCGCTGCAAGACCTGTCCAATCCACCCACCCAGCACTTCCTATTCCAGTCCTGTCACAGGCTTATCCTACCCCATCAGAGGCCGGGCCACTTGTGAAAGCAGCCACGTAATTTACCAACTGTGCTGCAAGCACTGTACAGCTTTCTATATTGGCATGACCACCAACCAGCTGTCCATTAGGATGAATGGCCACCGCCAAACTGTGGCCAAAAACAAGGTGGACCACCCTGTGGCACAGCATGCAGCGGAGCACATGCTTGATTTCAATGGCTGCTTCACAACCCGGGCCATCTGGATCCTCCCATCCACCACCAGCTTTTCTGAACTGCACAGATGGGAGTTATCCCTACAATACATTCTCCGATCCCGAAATCAACCAGGCCTCAACCTACGATAATTTCCCTATATATATATTTTTCCATACCTTACAGTTCCTACCTCTGTACCCCAAACCTCGCCTGATTTGAGTGGTGTGTGAATGTGTGATCATGTGTGTGTATATGTATGTATGTGTGTGTGTGTGTGTGTGTGTGCGTGTGCGTGTGCGTGTGCGTGCGTGCGTATGTGTGCGTATGTGGTCTTGTGCACTTGCAGTGTGCATGAATTTTCATATATATATATATATATATATATATATATATATATATATTTTACTTTATTTTATTTTATTTTCTCCCCTCACCCGCCTCCCCACTCCATTCCTAAGCTGCATCTCGTTATTCCCATCTAACCCATCCCCACCACCGTGACGTAACCTTTCTATCCCCTCCCCCTCCCCTCCCCTCCCGTCCCCGTATATATATATTATATTATTTTATTTTATTTTACTTTATTTTATTTTATTTTCTCCCCTCACCCGCCTCCCCACTCCATTCCTAAGCTGCATCTCGTTATTCCCATCTAACCCATCCCCACCACCGTGACGTAACCTTTCTATCCCCTCCCCCTTCCGTCCCCTCCCGTCCCCGATTCGCTGCAGAGCGTGATTCGAAGTGTGGCAGTCGGAGGTGATGGTTGTATGACTGTGTTGTGTGCCTGTGTGATTGCGTGAGTGCTCTATTTCTGAAGAAGGCCATGGCCGATAGCTGAATGTGTTGTATGTGTGTGTCTTTTGTATGTGCCTGTCGCATCTCGTCGCCACGTCTTTGCGGTGAGTTGTAACTGTCCTCATTATATTATTTATTCCAACCTGGACTTTCCATTATTATAAAAAAATAAATGAGGAATATGAGACGCTGTCTTCTGAACCAATCACAGCAAAGCAAAAAAAGCGAGTTCGCCGTTGATACTATTGTATTCTGCGAGTCTACAAAAACATTGTGCATCAGTGTGCAATTGTCTGCTTCAATGTAATTGATTTATATTTACTGCTTTGCCTAAAGTTCAGTTTTTATTTATTAAAAAAGGCCTCTTAAAGGCAATCCTTTGCATCCTGGTTTTGGAATAGATACGAAGAATGCACAAATTTTATGAATAAGACAGAGAGTTTGTTTCTGTTCACGGGCAACCATAAATTTCGAATGATAGAGTATTAGAGCACACCTCAAAAACTCTAGGACTCGGTCAAAGAATGGTAATAAGGAAAATGAGTCCTACTTCAAGAACTGCAGCAAGATATGAGGAAGGAAGCAAGCTTAGGGTTTAACGTCCCATTGACAGCTTGGTCATTAGTGACAGAGCTAATGCTTGGAGTTTTGGGTAAGGATGGAGAAGGAAATCGGCCGTGCCCTTTGAAACAAACCATCCCAGCATTTGTCTGGAGTGATTTAGGGAAATCACGGAAAACCTAAATCTGGATGGCCAGAGGTGGATATGAACCACCGTCCTCCCGAAAGCAAGTCCAGTGCCAAGATATGAACTAAGCCGTGTGCAGTATAAACCATGTGAAGAAAAGAGTGAATTTTTAAGTATCCCAGGAAAGGAAAAGCAGCAGCCTCTCCCACTTTCGAAACTTGATTTCTTTCAAACTGATATAGTTCATGTGCTTATTTATCATACAGTGCATGGCAGTGCACAGTATTAATACATTTGAAAGTTCTGGATGCGAAATTGTGATTCTTCAGAAGTCCATATCTCGAGTTCTATTTCTCACAGAGATACTGTAGTTATCCTGCAGTACAGGGTCGAAATTTAAACATTACACAAATCATTGGTTTTTGTACACTGTGTGTGGTCTGGAGTGGTCTTTATATGGCTTATGAAAGCACCATTTTTTCATAAGTCATTCTTGAGAAAACCACAAAAACCAAGATATTTTGGGTACAAAAACTACAAATTGTGGTGATGGCCATGTCATCACTGTTTAGTCATTGTGAATATTAAAATTTTTTATGATATATTTTAAAGTACGGACCAATCAAATATTTGGTTTTGGCCTTAGTTTCGCTTTCAGCCAGAAAGCTGAATCTAGGTCTTGGCTGAAGGTATCTTACGTGAACTTCCTGATGACGTCGGATCACGTTCCAGATGGATTCAGTGCACATAAAAATTGTCTTATACTGTAACACTTCAACTTATTCAGTATTGTACTTAATAGAACAGTCATCACACTGTTATGCTGACAAGTTTTATTAATGTGTTTCCTTGAAAGCAATGGGCTTTTTTAATAACCAAGATGGGTTTAGGAAACAACATGTGGCACACAGTGTTTCTTTTTGATTTTGTGTAAATTTACACTGACAACAATCATACTGTTAGTCGGAACTGTGATGTTATTTTTCAAAATACATTATGCCACATTGATTGAAGTTGATTTATTGACAGGAACAAAGTCCTGTTAGTCATCAGCACTATATAAAAACTTTATTTTGGTTAAATCCAAATACAGTAATAAACAAATGAAAAATGGTAATGTTAACAAAGAAATACGAATACGCAATGAAATTTTGCAAAATATGTACGAGGTCTTGGTTGCGCATGATTCAGGTCTGTAAATTTTTTTTTTATCTGTTACCAAAATCCAAACATTCGAAGCTGCCATACTTACAGACAAAGTTCCAAAAATTGGTTTTTAGGCATTTTTACACTGTTGAACATAAATATCTGAATAACCAACCATAGAAAATGGTTCAAATTTTTACATTATATTCTGTGAACAATTTCCAAAACTCTTGGTCTGTTATAGAGATACAACCAAAAACCACGATGTTATGGCACCAAAAGTACCAGCTGCACTAAGAGGTGGTGCTCAGGCTGCAATGATACTTACCATCAGATTTCAATAAATCTACTCAGTCATAAAATTTGCTTTTTACCTATCCTACAGTTTGGTATTTTCACCCCAATTTTTATTATTTGTTGCAGTTACCACATAGCAAGAAATTATGTATACTATTGCAACATATTTTAAGGGTTTGCATAGATGAAAACACATTGTGTAGGCTATGCATTTAGTTGATGTTACGTCAGACATATCAGCATATGAAGTCCCGATAAGATATCGACCTTTTATTTAAAATTGAGAGCACCACAACAATATCTCATTACATTCATGAGATATTGGTTTCAAGAATTGGTGAGCAAATCTGTATGATTCGCTCCAAGTGGACTTAGCAGCCATAAGGAAATACTTATCATTCCGTTTTAAGAGAACTATTCTGTGACAAAATTGATCACGGATATCGTAAAGGCTTATATCTTCTCTCATTGTATGACAATTTATTATTGTTATTCATTATACCCTATATATAAATATGTCAAAGCGTAAAAGGACTCGGAACTTCATACAGATTTACAACGGACTCACATTTGGGAGGATGGCAGTTCAAATCCACCTCTGGCCATCCAGATTTAGGTTTTCCTTAAATCATACCAGGTGATTTCCAGGGTGGTTACTTTCAAAGGATCTGTCAATTTTCTTCCCCATCTGTATCAAGACACTGCAAGGTTGTGCTCCAACTCTTAATTATCACTTTGTTGATGGGACATTTATTCCAATCTTACTTCCCTCCTTTTCTTCTTGACAGATCTACCCCATGTTGTTAGTGAGGCATTTCACCACACTCTCCAGTTCCTACTCATCACTTGGTGTAATCTTCTCCATCTTATCTGCTAGTTGTCTTGCTTGAATTCAAGGAGATCTCCTTTGTGGGGCTGTTGCCAGTACCTACCTTGCCACGGTACCTTTTCAAGCTGGGAGGAAAAGTGCAGTGGCTTGCAGCCAGTATGAGGAAGTTTTAGGTGTGGAGCAATAATAAAGTGCATCAGTTTGAAATAGCACCATGTAGTTACAGCCACTGTGGCCTGCCAGTAACACCTGGTCTGACAAGAAAGGCACAAACCAAACAATGAATTTTAACACATCCGAAGGCTTTCACGCAGGAAAACTAAATAACTGAGTGAACTTTGTACCTCTCAGAAGTCAAGCGATAATTTTTTTGCGAGTGGGAGAAATTATGTCCATGGCAGCATCACTAACAATTGTTTGAACAGTTTTACCATATCCCAATCATTTCCAAAACCATATTTCCGGATATACATCTTTATGTTTCTACCAAATGTGTGACACAAATCTCTATTTAAGACAAATGTCAACAAACAAATTTGCATTATACTGGTTTGACAGGAAGAATAAAAAAGTATACAACTAACATGGCATGTTCAATTGTAAATGCATTCTGTACCTGTACTTTGTTGGTGTTATCTGCAACAGCAAACAATGGCAATGTCAAGTTATGCTCTTCATTTTGCCATGATGCATCAAATGTGCTCAGAAGGGTGACATTATTTCCAGAAACAGATGGGTCAAATTTCCAGATTCTCACAGTTTTACTGGTACATGATAGAAGTCTATGAACACTACCATCTACATTGATAGAGCTCAGGCAATATATATCCCTGCAATGCACATACATGAGAATAAATTTAATATTCTATATTTATGTGCACAATGGTATAACAAATCTTTATATATAAAAATGAATACCATCAAACGAGGTGATTTTGGACACTGGAGTGATTTCGGATGATATGGCTTACCTTCATACACTTCGAAACACATACACAGATTGAAAATACAACTGTGACCGAAATCACCCCAGTGCATGGGGTGATTTTGGACATTTTTATTTGTCTGTCTCAGGCAAAAGTAGATGAACATGGACGTTCTGTTTCTAGGATATTTTATTGGATATACATATACACCATCACTTCAGAAAACACAATGCAATCTGACAAAACCTACGAAAGTTATAGCGAAAATAATCTCAAAACTGTCCAAAATCACTCCATTTGATGGTAGCTGTAGATTAGTATTGCTAAAATGTAGAAATACCTTAGCTGATTTGAATTATTATTATTATTATTATTATTCACGTATGTGCCTGTTATTTATGCTTCACCATAGCACCTTGCAGCATGCTGCCATCTCCTGCTGACACCAAGGAGTAGAACAGCCAATGATGGTTTTCAAAACTAGTCACCCATGAAATAAGTATCTCATATGTGATCAACTGTTGTTTTTTAAATAATTTTATAACATTTTTATTGACCATTATCTTCCACAGATTATACACAAAAAATATTTTCAAGTACATGAAAGACAAATATCCTTTGGTGCTGTGCCTATGGCAAATAATGTTGTACTAACAGTGCATATCATTAACTGTAGTGGTACAGGACAATAATATTGTTATATACTTCAACTAGCAGACACAGCATTCTTTATGACTTATCTCTTGACAAATTACACTGCACTGAACCTCATTTAAGACCAAATAGTAATGTTCATTCATCTGTATTAGAAAGAGAGTATACTTTAATATGAAATATTTTCACTTACATTGAGTTAAGTGTGCTGATTATTACAGAGGTAATGCATTCTCGTGGGTCTTGGCTATCAGTAGTGACAATAAATGTGTTCTTAATGTTTTTGCTAGAGAATGTGTTACAACATACCCAACAAATGGCAAATTTCATTTTGAAAGTTTGTGGAAACACTTGGTCAAACAATTACTAACTAAAATTCAATTTTTGAATCTTTCAGAGTCTACGTCTCAATGTCAGAGAAATGTAAATGCTTTATATTATTTCTCAAAACTACTGAACCTGCCTCTGAAATTATTAAACTGAATGATTTTAATGACAATGAAGTTGCTTCAAACAAAGTGTCGTTGATTATGTCTTGCACTGATAGTGTGATAAGAAAGCAGTATAAAACTAAATGTCTTGGACAAAATAACGTGTTCACCATTGCAAATATAATATCTCCAGTTCTTCTGGGTGCTGCATTTTGGATCTCAAGAAGTGTCTATAACAGCATAAGAAAATGCATATATCTTAGTAAAATGTGCAAAATAATGTGAACGTTTTCTTACCCACTTTGGTCATGGTATTCTTTTACAATGTATGGTGTATTTGTGTTTATGTTCCAAATGCAGACAGTATGGTTTGAAGATGCAGTAATGACATAATCACTGTCCTCAGTTATTGTTGCACATACATATGTTGTGCCTTTACAGTGTCCTAACACCTGTCTTTCCAGATCTTCAAGTGATAATGTAGCTGTTATCTCATTACTGGTTATGATGTTTTCAGGTGGTGTTGTGTTTACACCTTCCCAACTCCAACATATTATTGAATCTTCAGTTACAACTATTACTTCATAGTCAGCATCTGGAACCAATTTAAATAAAAGGAACTCTATACCAGATAAAATATATGGTTCTAAAACATCTTAACATTAGTGAAAATAATATCATTATAAACATAATTACTGTTCACACATTTTAATACTGGTATCAAGTAATACCAGCAGTAATAGTTCACTAAAAGCAACAATATTTGCATAGGGTCATGTGAGGTTGCTTCCAAATATATTTTATTCACTTCTGCAATCTCTTGATTACAGGACTTCCATATCAATTTAATAGAGACATATTCTGTAATATTTAATCTTAAGTACATATAAGAGTGCTCTCTGTTTAGAGTTAGTTCCCATACTCAATAATTTAGAAATTACACACGAAACATGCATGTTTGACTAAATACTCTAAGCATGTTAATCATTTGGTAAAACACATTGCAACTCAGATGTAATTATTATATATAATTTAATATAATTGTCTCTCCCATTATCAAATTTTGCTTATTGCATATTGAGTGCTATGAGCCGGCGCACACTCGACCCCCAGATTGTTGCAGAACAGTGGAGCCGCATCCAGTGTGAACAAATAAACTATGATGTGTACAGGTTCTCATGTGGAGAGCGCAATCACTGCTTGGGAATACAACCTGATGTAAATGTAAACATATTTTTCAAGTGAAGAAAATAGTGATGAATTTGATTTTTACATTCTTTCATTAATCCTTGAGTAGCTGAATTTTTTCAGGCAACTCAGTGAATCAAATGTTTTTGTATTGCATTAGAAGTGTGCTCAATTTATTATATTTTAATTTTGATGATTTTATTTTTGTGATTTTTGACTAAAAATATGGATGTATATATTCCACCTATAGCACTTTCGTGAGCTTTCCACTTTGGTGGTAAATGGATTTCTTATTTTCCTTTCGTGAGCTGCAACATGTTGCCATTAAATGTTAAAAAATGAAATAATAATAAAATAAAAACATGATTTCTTTTTATTTTACTTTATTTCAAGAATTTTTACATTTGACGTTTACTGTTTACAAGTAATATTTCTTTCCCAACTAAATGTTTAAATCACCACCACAATCTCTTCCAACAACAGTACTGATCCTGTGGAACACAAAATGATTGTTGTAGCTGTTTTCCTACACCTGCTTCAGTGTACTACCACAACATGTCAGGTACAGACAGAGATGATAAGGCATATTCCCAGAAACTTTGAGGTACCCCTAAAGCTGGTGGTAAATATGCATCCTAAGGACCAAAAGACCATGTGGTATGTGTATTTCCAAAGTACCTTTCAATATCGACTTTGATGATAAGCATACTCCCCAAGAACACTAGAAAACTGTTATTTGATGATAAATATACTCCCCACAGACCTAAAAACTATATTTAACAACAAACGGAAACCAGAGCTAGTGCAGTGGACTACAACTAGGGCCCAGGGGCATACGGGAGTGGTAAAACATATTCACATGAATGCAGTAAAGTAATAATGTTTGTAGGAAGTATACCCCACCCCCTTGGCCCACGAAAGGGTTAATAATGTTTTGGTGCAAGGTGGCCACGAAACCCTTGAAAGAATTGGCTGACAGCTATGGGGTCTGCGCACCACACTTTGGGATTCCCTGGTGTAGAATATTATTATAACAATTTCAGATAATGTTACTTCATGGGCTAGAACAAACAGTAGGTTTCCCTGGCATTCAAAAAGGTCTGAAATGTTAGTAAAACTACTACAGCTTTACAACTGTGATTGATCAAGTTGTAATCTGGAGCTCGACTGCAACAACCATAATGAATTGTAAACAAGCAAAGTAGCAGTGTCAGTCATAAAAGCTATGACATCATTTACAACGCAAAACGATTTGAGTCACTGTGTGACCATCCTCAGTGTAAACACTCAAGTAACGCGCGGCACGTATGTTTGAACAGCGCACCGCCTGTTACCAGGACTGGCCGCTGTGCGGCGATGGCTGTACTATTTCACTGCACACTGCCGGCATTATGGCGGTTTTGAGAGGGGCACCGGGCCAGCCGTGAACTTTGCCTCACAGTGAGTCTTGAAGACTTTGATATTTGTACTGAGAACTGTTAGACAGTGATGAACTGATATGTCACAATAAATGATTTCAAATCTTTTAGAACAGATGATACTACTTTGCTTGCTTGTGACTATTGTATTGTGATTTTTCTGAGTATCTATTAAATATGATGTCATAAGATTAAAGTAAACATTCCATCTAAGAATGATTATTAACTGACCAGAAATGAATCCGACTGCACTCAGTACTTCCCCAAAGCCTTATTATTACTGTGAGCAATTTTGGAAATTATTGTGCCAATTAAAATAGTTTTGCTCAAATGAGAGTCATAAAACTGTCTAGGTTGCTAAAATTGTATTTGCAAACAATGTTGTTTTGGCATTTACCATCACATCAGATCTATAGACCTCCGAGATCCAATATAAGTCAAGATTTCATAAATGACCTGAACTTTACTTTGCATGTTCAGAGTTCTTTAGATTTGACGATGGCAGATGCCGAAACAACATTATTGTTGATGTTGGAATTTTTAAAGGTACTAAAATGCTGGGTCATCAGTCCCCTAACGATGGTATAAATAAATAGAATTTAAGCAATCTAGATTGTTTTTAATTCTTACTGAGGAAAAATGAAGATCACAGACTGATATAGGATATTTGTTTCCTTTATATAAAACAAAATAATTAGCTTTACTATAGTAATGTTGTTACTTACTTGTGGTCCTGTTACCTAGAGGACAACATTAAATAGTACTGTATTTCTTGCATGCAGATATGAGTTTATAGAAGTTGATAAAACTAACTAGAATATGTATCTGATGACCTGCTGGTTTTCCAAAGCCATAAACTATAATGAGAAATGCCTATTTTTATAGTGTAGAATATTATTACTAAACACAATATAAATAATTATGTATAACACAGAATGTCTAATTGAGGCAAATACAGAGAGAAATAATTAGAATTTGAGATTTCGGTGACATCATCATATGAACCGAGCACTTGCACATAGGATGGTGAACGGAATCCTCATGAATGGAACCCCTATCAAAGGTTTGTAAAGCTTATGGAATTTAAGTGCAGCATTATCAGTCTCTAAATGTACATACTACTTATGAACTAGCTTATACTAAACACGGCACAAACATTCATGTCCGAGGGGAGATTTGAACCCCCAATGGGAAACGGCCTCGCGCATCGTAGCATAGTGCCTCAATTTGCTCGGCCACTCCACCGCGGCGAACCATTCTATCATTTGGCTACATTAATAGACACAAAAAATAACAACTGCAGTCAAAATGTCCAATTCATTGCACTACTTTGCTGTAATAGAGGTAGAGGTTAAAAATTCTTCAATTTAGAGGAAAAAGGGGGGAAATTTTCTTACAATCTAATGCAAGAAAATAATCTCTTTAGCAGCTATAGCTGCAGCATGAATTTATATGGAAAAAGTGCTGTTTCACTTTTTAAAGGCTACTGCAAAGATTCAGATTCATAATACACAATTAGAAAAAAAGAGAGTTATATTTGATAATGCTTATATCTCATTCTTCAGAAAAATGGTTTAGCTTGTTTACTTGGCAATCTTTCAATAACATAGGATATTTTATGCAACAGTGTCATCTGCAAAGTGTATAACGATCATTCAAACTGAAATAAATCAATAATTTCCTACTGTATTCAGTAAAGTAACTTTATTTAAATGCATAAAAAGAATGTTCAAAACACACACACACACACACACACACACACACACACACACACACACACACACACACACCCATGCCCCAGGGAGGATTCGAACCTCCGACGGTGAACAACTGCGTGCTCCGCAGCGAGACGCTTTAGACCGCTAGGCTACTCCACTGCGGCTAAAAAGAATGTGATGGTAGGGTTAAGAGCATAAAAGGGAGGAGCCCCAGGATCCTGAGAAGTACTACTGCATAGTTACCATCTAGAGAAAAGTAATACAGGAGGGAAGATTAGGGTTTAACATCTTGTTAATAACAAGGTAGGGACAAACTCAGATTGGACAAGGATGATATGCAAAATTATAAATCATTCAAATGTAAAGACCACAAATTGAACTACAAACCTACGAATTACAATTATGAACAACTCAAGTTGGAAAGAACACACAACACTACCTTGACATGTACCTTACGAATTAAGGGAAATCTCATAACATCCATATACAGTCTGTAGTTTTAAATGGCAATGGCTGAAACCTTTCCCTTTAATGATATCTTAGTTTCTATAAAATGTGAAAGTGATGTTTGTAAAATCAGTTTTAAAAGGGGAAGATATGTTTCACTTGCATTGGCTGAATGTGCTGGTACCACAATAAATGTAAAAAAGTAAACCTAAAATATGTAAAAGACAAAAGAGATTTAACCTAATTGTCAATATTTCACAAATTCCATGAAAAATGAAATAAACACACTAAAGTGAAAAAAAGTAATAAGTTGTAACATAATGGAGGACACAGAGGCAGCTCAGAGGTGGGCGGTGAGGTTTGTAACCTGGTAGATTTGATCAATGCACGAGTGTTACCGAAATGCTCCGGGAACTCACTGGGAGTCATTGGAAGGGAGGCAACATTCTTTTGAGAAACAATGTTGAAGAAATTTAGAGGGCCAGAACTTTAAGCGGACTGCAGAACAATTCAAATGCCACCAACCTACATTTCGCATAAAGACCACAAGCATAATATTAGAGAGATTAGGGCTCATACAAGTGCATACAAGTATTCGTTTTTCCCTCATTCTATATGGGAGCAGAACAGAAAAGAAAGTAACTAATAGTGGTACTGAGTACCCTCCACCACACACCTTTGGATGGATTGGGGAGTATGTATGTAGATACATACTCTATATGTTACATAATTGCTGGAATTGTATGGGAGGCAGGATAGCACACATGTACAAGGGTTGAAGCGTGCAGCTGCCATTTAGGTCAGAAGTTAGGGAGGCCTCGATTTATCCACAGCAACCGTTTAAGACACTAGTGGACAACAGCAAGCCAGTGAAAATGGGTAAATCCTGTGCAGAAGAAGAGCTGAGCAATGATGGCCGGCAACAAGGAGATGTTATAATGGACAATCTGGCTGATACTAGAGATGGACACACACTTAACTTACAAGGAGACTACATAGGCACCGGATTTTAGAACTTTTTGATATTTAATGTACATGAAGTTCAGAACTCAAATAACTATCAGCCAAAGCCATTTGATGCAACTCTAAAAAAATCTCGAGAAAATTGAATTCAAAGTTTTGACAAGTACACTTAGGTACAAATAATGAAATCTGTTGCAGCGTATGTAGGTGTAGCTCAGGTGTTAGCGTTCTGGTCTTGCAATCATGGGGTCGATGGTTCGAATACTGTCATGACAGATTTTTTTTGTTTTTTCCGGTGTGTTCAGATAATTGCCCAATTTTAATACCTAATGGTTATTTTTAAGAAAAATGCAAGTACTTTTGTTTATTCATAATTTTCTGTATTTTATAAAAGGTTGTTAATAATGATGTTTTCAAACAAAAACAAAAGTTTAGTTTTTACAGTATTGGCTTCACTATTAGTTGATGAGTTTTGTCAATGACTGTTCTGTTTGTGAAGAGCTACGGCGCTGTTTTTTAAAGTCATCTCCATAGCTATTAATGGCTTTCCAATAAGCTAACCAACTCAACCATTGTTTTAGGTGACAACAAAGTGTTCAGTGTGACGCAACACTTGGAATTAGAGATCCATAAATGTTTTATATAACTGAATGTGAAAACAATGGAAAAAATAACAAATAAATAAAAATAAAAAAAGTATGCCACAGCAGGGTTTGAAACACCAACTCTGTTTCTGAGGCCAGAACACTACCACCTGAGCTACACCAAGAGATACTGTAATTGTTTTAATTATTGGTACTAACAGGTACTTGCAAAAAATTCAAAGTCGATTTTCTAGAGAATTTTTGAGAGTTGTGTCGAATGGCTTTGGCTGATTGTTATTTAAGTTCTGGACTTCACCCACCATAAAAAAAAAAAAAAAAAAAAAAAAAAAAAAAAAAAAAAATCAGAAATTCGATATCCATGTAGTCTCCTTGTTAGAAAAAATATTAAATCACAGTATTTTGTTCCCATCCAGTCTAAATAGAAACTATCATAGAGAAAGCAAACCAAGGGTTATGTTTAATTGGCAGAACACTTAGAAGATGCAACAGTTCTACTAATAAAACTGCCTACACTACACTTGTGCATTCTAATTTGGAGTATAGCTACGCATTGTGGAATCCTCACCAAGTGGGCTGATGGAGGATATAAAGAAAGTTCAGGAAGGGTAGTTCGTTTTGTATTATCATGATATAGGGCAGAAGGTGTCATGGAAATGATGCATGAGCTGGGGTGGAAATCATTAAAAGAAAGGTGTTATTCATTGTGGTGAGACTTATTTACGAAATTCCTTTCACCAACTTTCTTCTCAAAATGCAAACATATTTTAATAGCACCCACTTGTATAGGGAGATATGATGATCATAATAAAATAAGAGAAATCAGATTGAAAACATAGTTTCATGTGGAAAAAAAACCAAAGTATAGTAATTAATATACAACTATCATTACAAAAATAAATAATAAAAAAACCTGGTTTACATACCTGGGATGCCTAAAATTGTTACTATTGGTTTACCATTTCCCAGTCCTGAAAGGAATGTACCAAATTCTGCACTATATACATAAAGATGTGAATCTTGACCACCAAAATACAAAAGAGTATCATCATTAGAGAAACTGCAGCTACTAGGTTTGCTATTATTGGGAACATCTATGTGCAATCTCTGTGCCCCTGTTTCACTATCCCACACCTACAAATAAAAATAATAAAACAAAAAGAAATAACAGACAAAATAAAAGTGTAAATAATCAATTCAATAATAACAAAAGAAGGAAAAAACAAAGAATTAATTTGGTAGTGCCAAAAAACAAGTTATGGTAAAGTTATATGCTGAAACATTGCCAAAAGTGGTATGTTCTGCTCTCAGCCCACTGAAATCACTTAGTCAAATAATGTCAGTGTACAAGCCATAGTATTACTTAAGGGCTATTATTTCTGAAAAATTAGTAAATTAAGCCCATCACCTTTCCCTAAAACAGATGAAAATGCACATTTGGCATTTTAATAAATTCAGACAAGGTAATTAGAACACAAAATATAACAAGTTACAAAGAGACATACAGTGCAAAAGACAGATGAACAATATACATTATAGCCCTGTCAACATTACACTTCACAACTTTTTGGAATCTCTCCCCTCTGCATGCAAAGTAAAAATTGTTTGTAGTTAAATGATGATGCCATCATGCTCATTTAAATGGCAGTTAATAAAATGAGGACATGGGGTTAATTCAGATTTCATTTGCATGTGTATTGGACAGAGTGCTTCAGAAGCACTTACAGGTAGTATTTCATCTCTGTCTCAAGTGTCTTGAACAGAGGACCTCGTAATGTACAACTGGTCGTGCAACATGTTAGCAGGTTTTAAGTTACTGCTGCTCTATACTGTGTGAGATTTTCATTTATATTTGTGGTCATTTCAAGAATAAATACCTTTGCTAACATCATAAAATGGAACTGCCATTAATGCTACATATTATGGGATGCAAGATGCATCTTTCAATAGCTTTTCAACATCAGCCAGTGAATGTTCTCCTTAATCTGGAAGGCCAACATAGTGTCTGAGAGAATTTGAAAAAAGGAAGAAGAAAACAAAGTCATATTCAGTATCACATATATAACTCTGACAATTTAACAAATATATGTAATTAACACAACTCAATTATGTTTCAACTGCATCTGAGAGTAAATAAAATCAGAAGGGGTTCCTCTAAAAAAAAAAGGGGGGTCAATTTGGTTATCTTCAGTAGATGTAAAATATTAAAGACCAAAAATAAAAGTGACAATGGAAAGTCCAAGCTGGAATTTCAATAGTATGTGGATAGGTAACAAATCACTAAAAAGATTACCACTGAGCTGCAGACAGCCACACATAAAAAAGGCAATAACATCTGCAAAAGTTTAAATTTTTAGCTACAACCTTCACCAAACAAGGAGCTTATATACATTCACACAATCGTTTATGTGCACATGAGTTGTACCTAAGTGATAGTGTGAATGACTATGCTCTTTCTTTGATGAAGGCTGTAGATGGAAATTTAGTTATGTGAATGTGGTTGTCTTTTCTATGTGCCTACTTGTGCCTTAGTGATTCTCTTTATGATGAGTTGCAACCCATTTCATGGATTTCCTATTCAGGCTGACTTATCAAAGCCAGCTGCAAATCATACCAGAACTTGGAAAAATACTGTACTGAATGTCAATGATATGGTATTTTAAAACTCATTTTGCAGTTGTGTGTTCACCTGCTCATCATCTTGTGCCTGCATTGAAACGTGCCACATTTTAGATCCTGTATTCTCCAGTTTCTTGATACTGTTCCAGTCACTGCTATGCAATGTGCTAAGGATCTACAAGAGAAGTGATCTCACAGATAGACATTGGACAATGGAACAGGGACATAGATAATTTATTCTTTGGGAGGGGTAGTCAGTTCTCTAGTACAAGAAGTTTATCACATCAACATCCAAGATATCTGTAGCTGAACTGCTGAGCTGTTTTGATATTTAAAATTGGAAAACAGGTTGCATTGTGAGTGACTAAAATAAAAGTTAACTAGAATCAAACAAAGATAGGAATTTAAAACGACACCGACAACAACATCATTAGAAAATGGAGTAAAATTTTGGATTGGGGAAAGATGGGCCAGTACACCTGTCATATCCTTTGCACCAAAATCTTCCCAGCATTCACAATAAAATTATTAACTGTAAGTGAAAACTGGATGTAAGAGTGTAACTGATAATTTTTACTTCTGCTAACACACAATCATAGCAACCACAACAGCTCACTCAAGTATCTGATAAATGTATATTACTAAACAGCACTATGTATGTTACAATGGTACACTACTGAAACAAGTTGACACTGAGTTTCTAGGATGCCTTCAGTTTTATCATATCTATCAAAAGAAGTCCCTATATTTGATTTCCAACTGAAATGATATCATGTGATGTGTTTCATGCTCTACAGAGCAGATATGCCAAAGCCCATCATAAACAGTAAATTGTTGGGTCAAATGGAGAGGGAGAAGAAGAAAAAGAAAGCTATATGATTGATGTACTCTGGAGTTGGGCTACAAATCATCTGCACAGAAAGTCTCCATGGCGAATTTCAGCTACAGAAACTACTAGAGTAAGTCGAACCAACGATTTCTACATACAAAAAGTTGCTATTATCTACAAATAACAACTGCATATTCCATTTGAAAAATAAGTTATCTAACATATCAGAAAATTTCCAGGATATTCATAGCCATTCCATGTAATATTTGAATAACCAAAGTTGAATTTGACATTGCACCACTGACTCATTACATATGGCACATTACCCGAAAGAGAGAAAAAAGATTCAGGAAACAAATTGGTGGAGTTTGTTCCATTAACCATCCATGTACAGACAGTAAAGTAAAACATTGTACTCATGTATTCCAACCTGTTACTTGTAAGATTTTCTTGGGCCAATGAGCATTTTCAATCATGACATCAGCATATTTTGTCACCTGAGGACATTCTTACAAAATAAAAATAGCCACAACTTAATAAATGTACCTAAAATAACAACTGTGGTGATTTAATCAGCTATGGAAGCACAGCACAATTTTACTTAGCCAACATTCATAGATGAAATTGTAGAAAACCTCAATTAGAAATGCAGAGAAGACAAGTGAACCACACTAAAATATTAAAATAGGAACTTTGCCATTTCAGTGACAAGAGAACAAGATTGAGGAAAGGCAAAACCATATAAAAATTATTTTTAGTGCATACCTTCACACATCCATCGACAGAACATGACATTACTTCATTCTTTTTGTGTGCAAAAGAAGCACAAGAGACAGCAGCTTTGTGTTTACTGAATGTAAAAATACTTTTGTCATCTGAGCCACTTTCAGGAAACATATTACTCCAGCTAGTTTGACGGAGACGAGGAGATGGTGTTCTAACAGTTCCACTGTCACCTGATTTCTCTTTCTCTGTTTCCTTGTCAATAATGTCTTCCAGACTCCACAATTTAACTGTACCATCTTCTGAAGAGGACAAGAATATTCTGTCACTTGAGTGGCATTGCAGGCATGTTATCTGCTGTTTATGGCCTTGAAATGAGTGAAGGATACGTTTATAGTCAACTGCCAATAGCTATAACAGGGAAAAAAGAATGCAAATAAATAAAAACATTACAAGTATCGAAAAAAATAACAAACTTATGAAAAATATTAAACATGTTGTTCTAATACTATCAATATAGACTAGGCAGTATTATCTGATTATTCTATTCCAATTCATTCACTGAAGAAATGGTAGTATAAGAAATTATAGTTAACAAACAAACAAAAATGAATCTCTTCTTATAGATATCTCAATGAAAGAAGTCACTTAGATTTTATTCATAGACCTGTTATAGTCCATAACTGGAACTTGTATTTGAATCATCATTATATAAATATGCAAACACAATTTTTAATATTAATCTTACAAGCAGGCCAGTGAAACTTGTATAATTTGAAAGGAGCTTTGCCATAGATGTGTGTATGTGTGTGTGTCTGAGGGGAAGAGGGGGGAGGGAGAATCGTGTATACAACTGTTAAACAGTGGTTACAAGACAGCAGAAGTTTTCATATGTAAAGAGGGTATTGGTCAACAAACCATCACAAGAGGTACAAGTCTAAAGCAAGAGCCATCTAGTGGAGGAACAGGTGGAACTACAAGGTCGACCATATCGACAACTGTTAGCATGGCAGCTATCTAGCAGTAGAATGAGTGGAATTATGACGTTCATCATGTTGTCAGCAGTGAAAATTAAAATTTCATGGTAACAGAATAATGGCATATCTTGGTGTCATTTACATTAAAAAAAATTTAGTTTCATTACTTTGTAAACACAGTTAGTCAAATTTCGCCCGCAGACAATACTTGTTAAAATGATACCCAATACATTCATTGCATAACACATAAATAATCTACTTCTCTCCATAATAATGGAGGCATGATTAATAAAGAGGAGGACATCAGATTTCTGTGGATGAGAGAGAATGTGAACATCTCACAGTCTCCCACTGTCTAATTTGATGCAGCTGACTTTCATTGCTTCATCTCCATCGTTCCTCACTGAAAGCGCAGACAACATTCCTGCATGAAACACATTAACATGATGTTGGCGGTATACTAGGCTGCACTATTCTACATTTTTAATTATCTCCACTCACACAGATTTTATAAAATGTAGACCTACTGGACTTTGTTTGGTCCAATCCTGATTGGGACGAGAGGTGAATGCAGGTCTTATACTGTGTATTAATGAAGGAATTATCTCCTGTCTTACACAAAGGCTTAACTTCAGCATATTTCAATCATTCAGGAAATGATCCACTGATAAAACAAAGGTCACATCAATAACTTAAAGTGTCCATAAACTCAGAGGCACACAGTTTAATAAACTTTGTTGATATATTATCATAGCCATAGAATAACAGTTACAATAGTGGCAATGGCCACACACTCAGTAGTGCATGGAAGTGGCACTTGATGCAGAGAGATACACTGGAGAATATTCATTTGTTCACATTCCAAACTATATAGTGATCATGAAAATATCTCTTTACTATGTAGTTGCATGTTCTGCACAAATCATCAGTAAATTCTAGGTTATGTGAACGATGTTCACAATCTTAAAATGGAGAATCTGTGTGTTCTTTTGGAATTACTGCCTCCATTACAAATTCAATAAAGGTAGATATTGGAACCTTGAGGTTTTATGAGAACCAGGAACACCAATACGGTGTGTGACAATAAGATGAAAAAAAGAGGTTTAACAACATAATGACAAGTGGTATTTATTTGAGTAGTTATTCACACTAGAAATAAGTTAGAGTATTTATAACAAATAAACATAGAGATAAGGTCTGCAATGTGGCACTTACATTTATAGATCCGTCAGAACAACCAACAATTATCTTATTTTCACTGTGTGTATAACAGGCAATTACAGCGTCTCCTTCTACTGGAAAACTTTGAGTATCTGAAGAAAAATCTTGATTAAGTCTGCAATTGAAAAATCAAAGTACTTGTCAACATTTTCATTTTAAGCAAATATTTAACATAAAATACACCTTTTAATAATGTTAATCAACATGTTCATAGAGTCTATTTCCATTCACAACAACTGCCTCCCCCACTGTTCTTACTTCATGTTTCGGCATAGCCCTTACCATTTTTACTTGTTATTTACCAATTAAACTCCATACTTACAGTTGAATGATTGTATTAGTGATATGTTTGAATGTCTATATGTGAATTGTAACTTTAGTCTCCTTGACAGAGTACAGTGCAATGGCAGCTGAGAAGCTAGTGTGGTTAGGGCAGTTAACTAATGCTGCCATGGCTGGCACAGACAAAATGCTAAGTGGCGACAACTTCTGGCATCTATGTTAATGTGTGAGTGGCACTAGGACCTATGGAGAGATAGATGCTTGCATGTTTTCTACTGCAATGGAGGGACCTTAACAACCAGTGCTGTGTACCATGATATGAGTGCCGTCGTTGTGAATCATTTGCGAATCCCACGTGTGTGTCTTACTATGCTTGCCTGCATGTGGTTTCGAACTCTCTGGTTCCTGTAGATCTGCTCACATGGCAAGTGCTTTTTTCTTTTGTGGGGGTTCTGTCCCCAGCTGTTGCCTAGTCATCGTCGACCATAAAGCCATGTGCTGGGTGTTTGCTTTGCTTCATGGCATTGTTTTCATGCCTAGGTAGATTCTAAAGTACCTCTGTTGGTTTCCTTGTTTGGCCCTTGTTCCACTTATGCCTGGTGAGACGGTCCACTTATTGCAGAGATGAACAGTCTTTCTAAGTAATTACCAGTATGAGATTCGTTAGCACTCCGCAGGCCAGCGTAAAAATGCTGATGCACTGTCGAGGGGCTGGTGCAGTCCAAACCACAGTTTGATCGACAAGAGGCTATTGTATTCACGTTGGATGACGCCCTGTGGCAAACCTTGCCAGATTTCCCATTGACAGAGTGTGAGGTCGTGACCGCCAAAAAACATTACGGCAGTAGGGTTGATTGGAGTATGTACCTTCAGATGTGGACTAGGTTAGTCATATGGTTTTCCTCCTCTATAGTTGCCTCAACATTATGTAGGACGTCCTCAGACTGATCACAGAGGTACAAATCTGTTGTGTAGTTGTCCCTACAATGTTGCATCATTGCATCCTGCAGCTACTAGATGTGTCACACTGGCGAAAGACACGTATAAAGGCTTTAGCACAATGAGATGTCTACTGGCCAGTGACAGAATATGACATTGAGCACCTGGTGTGAGCTTACAGAGCCTCTGCAAAGAACAGGATGCTCTGCCACACCAACTTTCCTCTTGGCCAACCCTGGAGCAACCCTGGAACTACCTTTTTTTTTTTGGGGTGGGGGGTGGGAGGGGTGGCACATGTGGTGGTTGGTGGTCTACACCTTATAGAATTTTCCATATATTGCCAAAATGTCATCCACATCATTGACTTCCACAGTTCAAATATTGTTGATCCATTTTTGTCACAGAAGGGTTGCTCAGGACCCTTATGTCCGATAATGGATATCAGTTTGTGTCATAGAAGTTCAAAGATTTTTGTGTGTGCAACAAAATTCAATATCTGAGGACCGCTCCATTTTACCTGGTGTCGAACTCACAGGAGCAACACACTTAATGTGCACTTTTAGTACTTTAATAAAGATGGTGGTAACTGGCTCTTTCTCACAACAATGCATTATTAAGCTTACTGTCGACTTATAGCGTCACATCAGCAAATGGGTGCAGTTGTTGTAGTAGTAGTTGTTGTTCGGATGTTTTAGGGGGAGAAAGCTGCAGAGGTCATCAGTCCCCCATTCCATCATTGGACGTCACAAGAAGAGGTGTGAACATGTAAAAGAACCCAGAATTGAGAACAGCTAGGGGCAGGAATATCCCCCAAGTCAGAAAAAGGACAACAAAGTCAGCAAGAGACAATCCGAAATGTGACAATCACACACAGTCACCGAGCAACAGCAAGAAATGGAATGTAAAAGCCGACGCATATGGTTGACCAACCGTGAGACTAAAAATACAAAAAGTCAACCACACGGAAACACATGGAAACCTCCAATCAGAGGACATGAGAGGATGAACACAAACAGAATACTGAAAATAAACTTTAAATGGAGAGGTAAAAACCACTGTCCCCAATAAAACTTAAAACAGTATCAGCCATTTTGGCATCGTCACTTAAAACATCGGATAATAGTGTAGGAAAATTAAAACTCTGCCACAGAGTGGCTAAAACAGTGCAGTCCACCAAGATGTGGGCCATCGTCAGGTGGGCACCACGGCGACACTCAATCGTGTCTATTTATTTATTTATTTATTCTGTTCCATAGGACCCACTTCAGGAGTAAGACTCCATGGTCATGGAACAAGTCAATACATTAATTGTTACACAATAATGGTAATAGAAAAAGTGAAAAGAATCAGTAAAGAAAAAATAAATTAGCTTAATTGTTTAACTTTTCTAGGAGTTCCTCGACAGAATAAAAGGAGTGAGCCACGAGGTAACTCTTCAATTTAGATTTGAAAGCATGTGGATTAGTGCTAAGATTCTTAAGTTCTTGTGGCAGCTTATTGAAAATGGATGCCGCAGAATACTGCACCCCTTTCTGCACAAGTGTTAAGGTGGTGCGGTGCAAATGTAGATTAGACATCTGTCTAGTATTCACCGAGTGAAAGCTACTAACTCGTGGGAATAAGCTGATATTATTAACAACAAACGACATTAAAGAAAAAACGTATTGTGACGCCAGAGTCAAAATTCCCAGACTACTGAAAAGGGGTCGACATGACGTTCGCGAACTTACACCAGATATTGCTCGAACCGCCCGTTTTTGAGCCAGAAATATCCTTTTTGCATCAGGCGAGTTACCCCAAAAAACAATGCCGTACGTCATAAGTGAGTGAAAGTAAGCGAAATAGACTACTTTTCGTGTTGAAAAATCACTTATCTCAGATATTGTTCTAATGGTAAATATAGCAGAATTTAGTTTTGGAACAAGGTCCTGAACATGGGCTTTCCATGACAGCTTACTGTCTATATGAACACCTAGAAATTTGAACTGTTCAGTCTCACTTATCACATGCCTATTATGTGTAATCATAATGTCAGATTTCGTCAAATTATGTGTTAGAAATTGTAAGAACTGAGTTTTACTGTGATTTAACATCAACTTGTTTTCTATTAGCCATGAACTTATCTCTTGAACTGCATTATTTGATACTGTGTCAATATTACGAGCAACATCCTTCACTACCAAGCTGGTATCATCAGCAAACAAAAATATTTTACAATCACCTGTTATACTCGAAGGCATATCATTTATATAAATAAGAAACAGCAATGGTCCCAAAACAGACCCCTGGGGCACCCCATACTTAATTGTGCCCCATTGGGATTGCACGTCATAGCCATTTTCTACATTGCGGAGAATTACCTTCTGTTGTCTATTATTAAAGTAAGAGGTGAACCTCGCCACGAAGGAGATGAATGTGTGTCAGCCAAGTATGGCCAATGCGGAGCTGGCACAGGACTACAGAGTCCTGGCAGCAGGCCCGCATGGAGGAACACCACACAGCCAGGGTCTCCTTTATAGGCCTGAGTTTGTTGGACATTGTCAAGCTACACCACTCAGTAGACCAAAGGTTGCACACTCAATGTCACGGCACTGTCCGGAGATCAGAATCTGGGAGGCCGATTTCTAAAACAGGCACATCGACAGCCTGCTTGGCCATCATGTCAGCATGTTTGTTGCCCAGAATACTGACATGACCCAGAGACCAGAGGAACACCATTGATCGACCGGACCTGTCAAGGGCAGATAGGGAGATAGGGTCTCCTGAATTCCTAACACCACAGGAGAACGCGGATAGCACTGGTTGCAGGCCCTAAGGCTGCTCAGGGAGTCACTGCAGGTAAGGAAGAACTCACCTGACCAGGAGCGGATGTGCTCGAGAGTGTGGGAAATTGCCAACAGCTCTGTGGTATAGATGTTGCAGCCATCCGGCAGAGAGTGTTGTTCAACCTGGTTGTCATGAACATATGCAAAACCAACCCAGCTCTCAACCTTCAAACCATCCGTGTAAACCAGGTCGTGTCCAGGGAATCTAGCTACGACCACTAAGAACTGGCGACAGAGAGCTTCAGGAGGAACTGAGTCTTTGGGTCCATGGGTCAAGTCCAGACAAACACATGGCCTTGGCAGGCACCATGGAAGCGAGCATGTGTGGGCCCGATACGGAGATGGTAGTGGGTAAGACTCAAGTTCCTGAAGCAGCGACTGGACTCTAAAGGCGATCATATGACCCAACCTGGGTCGTCGTTGGTCATGGACGACCACGCGAGGGAAAAGGAGACCGTGGTTTCGATGGACTGGCGAGCTACGCACAAGCGCTGTATATGCTGCAAGCAGTTGCTGGCGGCAGATCTGCAAAGGTGGTACCCTGGCCTCCACAAGTAAGCTGGTCACAGGGCTGGTGCAAAAGGAACCTGTCATGATGCGAACCCCACAGTGGTGAATGGGGTCCAGCAAGCGCAATGCCAAGAGTGATGCAGAACCATAGGCGACACATTCAAAATCCCGATGGGACTGCACCAGAGGTTGATAGAGCCGCAACAGGGTGGGGTGGTCAGCAACCCAGGAAGTATGGACTAGGTGGCGGAGAATACTGAGAAGGCGCCAGCACTCCCGTTTCAGCTGATGGATTTATGGGAACCACATCAGCCGTGAGTTGAAAACGAGCCCCAAAAATCGATGAGTAGCTACAACCTCTAGTAAGTGGTTGCCGAGATACAGCTTGGGCTGAGGGTAAACCGACCGATGCTGACAAAAGTGCATAACACTTGTCTTGGCAGCAGAAAACTGGAAACTGTTCGCAAGAGCCCAGGATTGTGCCTTCCTAATGGCTCTCTGCAGTCTACGTTCAGCGACTTGGGTGCTGGAGGAGCTGAAAGAGATGCAGAAGTCATCAGCATAAAGTGAAGGGGACATTGACGACCCAACTACTGTTGCTAAGCTATTAATGGCCACGAAAAATAAGGGAACACTCAAAACAGAGCCCTGAGGAACTCCATTTTCCTGCACATGAGAGGTGCAATGCGCGAGGTCAAGCAGTGTGTTTACATGAATGCCAGCCATGAGATCTCCTTTATTTCTTTTGCCCTAAGTTGCATGCCCTGGCTCAGAGTGGACCACTGTGTTTTTCTGTCAAGACAACTGTCTGGGCCCAAACTTTCAGCTGGTAGCAGGGGTGGCTGCTGGATGTGATGTTGGGCCACAAGGCTTGGCAGCTGTTTATGGTGTCTGTTGATCAGGAGCAGCTGCCCAATCAATGAAATCAGTTGTACCTACACCCTGTGAGATCATCACGGTCACGTCTTTCCAGTTGGCCAGGTGGCATGGTCAGTTACGAAAACTGTGTAAAAGTTATGTTGTGTGGTATCCTTACATTGACTGCCACAGTTTCTAAAGGTGTCTGAAGGGGCATGGGTTCACTATAAACCGAGTTAAGGATATATACACTGTTGTGGCGTAAAGGTAGCACCACGCACCAGACGTAAGAGAACGATTGTGGAGAAGGAAGTGATCGACCGAAAGTCAATCGCAAGCAGGCTCCGCGCATCCTGGAGGAAGTAACCGAAGATACAAAACGGCTATATCTAGGTCGACATATGTCTGGACAGCCCATCAGTTACTAGTCAGAACTCAGGCAGTTACTAGGTCAGAACTCGGCTACAAACCAAGCAGTCACTAGGTCTTTTATACCTCAGGGTCACTCGCTGCCACTGCTGGCGAGACTGTTGGATCGATGTCCATACTTTCCGAGGGGCCATCGGGATCTAGGTCCTCAGGGTAAGCTAGAATCTCGTCCTCATCCTCAGAGGGGGAGGTATGGAGTGGTGGTATGAGAACCACCTTGGTCTCTTTCTTTTTTATACATTTCTTCTTCATGTTTACCTATCGCCACTTCTTCGGCTTCTGTTGTCTGAAGGGCTTCCCTGACTCAGTCTCTGGGACTTAGGATGACCTTGAAGCCCTATGACCAGCCTTCAATGGCACTGTTTGCCACTTGTTGGTATTCGCTTTTTCAGCAGAGAAAAGTGAGGAAGGATGGGATTCAAGTGATCCCTTCCTTGCAAGAGGAGTCAGAGGAGGCTGGTCCTTCTCTGGCTCGGAGGTGGGGACCCATGATACTGTAGTTTGGGGTGGGGGAGGGGGGGGGAATTAAGCCAAGATCCTCGGGCTCTGAAACGTACAACGTTCCACCATTGAACAATGGGAGAGTTTATGGTCTGTTGGCCTAACACAGTCCTCCGTGTTCGCCAAACCCGTACTCAGCAAATTAATGCTGAGCCCCAGAGGGGAAACCTACTTAGACTAAGGGCAAAACCCCTTCAGATGCGAGTGACTTTTGAGTCATTAACCCAAAGGCATTCTCACTATCGAGATTATTAACTGAATTGCAAATGTTCAACAAACTCATACAGTTTCAAGCTTCACTGATAAACTGGGACACTTATATCAATTTGGGTTCAACAGTATTGCAACGATGTTTAAAAATGTTAAATCCTAAAGTGGATATCAACTTCAGATTCAAGGGACTTTCCAAATTGAGGTAACATACAAATGTATGCCACACAATATCAATTTTATTGTTTCAGTTCCCTTTCAACAGACAATATTTTCAGTCTTGGTATGTTTAATCAGTTTGCGTTTTCCACCAACGATGCAGTACATTGTGTTTCCACTGCAGGCCTTCCAAGCCATCGACAAGCTCTGCTCACATTTATCAGAGGTGTTTCGGTTAGGCCTAGACTGTACCTGTGACATTTATGTCTTGAATACCGTGTTTATGCACTAACTATACCAATAGTTGTCTTATAACATTTCTAGTACCCCTGTTATTTTACAGAGTTACTTGAAACAACTGACCTAGAAAGTTTATTGTACTGAAATTATGATATAACTCTATCAAATCTAACAGTTGCAAGTATCTCACAAACCCACACACATTTTTCCTGCCACACAGAGAGCCAGCCAGTGCACTCTTGAGTACAGTAAAACATTTCAATGACATGACCTCACCTAGGAACACAAAATAACTACAATTATTCATGAGAAAGGTGAGCTATGGGAAGTTTATAGCAAATGTAGGGCAGATTCCCCATCTCCAATAAAGTGGACTAAGTGTGGTTGGTTCCCCATATGAAACACATTCCTCAATCTTAAACAAGCCCTGCAAAGAGTGCCTTGTTTGGTGCCCTCCTTCTAGGTAAGACCTACGATTCTTGCCAGCAGTGCCTCCCACCATACATGGGTGTCACTTTTTCCAGTGGAAAGTGGATTGGTTAGAACACCTTAAAGTTTTCATATGCATGTGGCATCTGTTCCGAAAGAACAGACACCACTTCTGACCCTGAAGATGTTATTCTTTCATATTCACAGAATATATGACATCAACTGCAAATGGGCAAGGGGATATTTGGGGCCCTAACTATTACGGGAATTATCATTTATTTCTGCGGATAAGGCGATGGCTGAATCATAAAAAAGGGCCGCAAAATCCGAGATCGTCTTATACGATGGCACAAAAAAAATTAGATTGACATTTAGTCTGAAATGTTTTACAGTGTGGAGGAAACATTTACGAAAACAAAGGTTTGCGTAATAAAAAAAAAAAAAAAAAAAAAAAAAAAAAAATTGCTTTATGGGCTTTATTAATTTACTGAGCAGACAAGGGTACATACAATAACCTATAGGCCATAAAGCAGGAATAGAATTAATTATTTACAATGCAGCTTGATTTTACAATGTCTTTTGTCAAAAATAATTTCTCAGTATATCCAAAGTAGCACTGAAACAATTAGCGTATATTTATGTACGGAGCAGTGACAGGGCTAAAATATTTAGGAACTACATGCAACAATTGCGGTTTCCTTTGAAATCCTTTATCTTCTGTTCCCGGGCAATTTGGGGGTGTTTTCACCTGCATATTATGCAGGTGACTGCCCCTAGGCAGTTCCATCGGTACATTTCATAACTTCTTACATGGTGATTGAAACATTAATTTTATGCCATCATTACATGTGTGCCGAAATTTTCATACAAATCTACACTGTATACTAATTTCTAAGTGTAATAATTCCCCCAAAATATTAATTTTTAACAAATGCACATTTCATGCAAGTCTGATAAACATGTACTTGCCCATTGCACATTAATTATTAATGCAGTCTTTTAAGTGAAGTGTTCTTCTGTAAGTCTTATGCAGACTGTATGGGCATATCAAATGATGTGTGTCTATAATAGCTTTCATTCGGGCCCTCGCTCATTACTGTACTTCGAATAAAAGTTACAAATTAAGTGAATCAAAATATGATTTCTCTATAGCCCTTCATGTAAAATAAATATGGCTAATATCAACACATCATCACAATCACTCTGCCTTCGTTTTTCATACCTTGTATCATGTTGATCCATGACTTCAATAGTTTGTGTGTGATATAAGAAAATGTACACATGTTTTATGAGATTCGTCAAATGGCAGTTAGGCCTGATGTCACGTCCGCCTAGCGTTCAGCCCTCCACGAGGTTATAGCAAGGCCCAGCTCCGATCGTCAGATCACCTCCTTGGCTCTGCTGCTGATTCGTTCGTTGTCACAACTTTAGCATTGCCCACCTCGTGCGCTTTACTCACCAATTAAAATTGGAAAGAACACATACAAAATATTGTAGGGAAAGCAAACCAAAGACTACATTTCGTTGGTAGAACACGTAGAAGATGCAACAGTTCTACTAAAGAAACTGCCTACAGCACACTTGTCTATCCTATTTTGGAGTATTGTTGTGCATTGTGGGATCCCCACTAAGTGGAATTGACAGATGATGTAGATCAAATACAGAGAACGGCAGCTTGTTTTGTATCATCACGATATAGAGGAGAGAATGTCACGGAAATGATGCACAAGTTGGGGTGGAAATCATTAAAGGAAAGATCTATCTACGAAATTTCTTTCACAAACTTTCTCTTCTGAATGTGAACATATTTTGTTAGCACCCACCTACATAGGAAGACATGATCATCAAAATAAAATAAGAGAAATCAGATCGAAAATGGAAAGATTTAGGTGTTCCTACTTTCCATGAGCTATTAGAGAATGGAATTGTGGAGAAACATCATAAAAGCAGTTCGATAAGCTCTCTGTCATGCACTTCAGTTTGATATGCAGAGTATTGATGTAGCTGAAGGTACATAATAGGTATTTTCACGTCACAAACTCTTTGCTCACTATATTTTACTTCTGCTACATTCACAGTTTGAAAAATGTATACCAGCCAACATTCTCAAAAGCTTTCTTTAAATGTACAATAGCTAAAAATGTAAGATTACCTTTCCTTAGCCTACATTTGTAATATGAAAATTGCCTTGCATGTACCTACATTTCTCCTAAATCCAAACTGATCTTCTCCAAGGTCTGATTCTATCAGTTTTTCCATTCATCTGTAAATAATTTTGAAACATAACTTATTAAACTAATAGTTCTGTAATTTTCATACTTATTTGAATTTGCTTTCTTTGAAATTGGAATTGTTATATTTTTCTTGAAGTCTGAGGGTACTTCCCATGTCTCATACATCTTGTACATGAGGTAGAATAGTTTCTACGTGACTGGCTCTTCCAATGTTGTCACCAGGTCAGAGGTAATATCTATACTCACGACGCCTTGTTTCGACTCAAATTTTTCAGTGCTCTGTCAAATTCTTCTTGTAGTATTGTATCTCCTATCTCATTTTCATTTACGTCCTCTTCTTTTTCTACAATACTGCCTTAAAGTTCATTTCCTTGAATATGCCCTTTATATATCCCTTCCACCTTTCAGCTTTCCCTTCTTTGCATAGTACTGGTTTTTCATCGGAGCTCTTGATATTCATGTAGCTGATTTTTATGTCTCCAAATGTGTCTTTTATTTTCCTGTAGGCAGTATCTATCTTTCCTCTAGTTATACATTCTTCTATAGACTTACATTTGCCCTCTAGCCTCTCCTGATTTGAAATCTGCACCTCATGTCAACCTCGGTTTTTTGCTGTTTGTACTCCCTTTTGCCTACTTCAATTGCTGTGTTTTTATATTTCCTCCTTTTATCACCCAATTCAGTATCTCCTGTGTTACCCAATGATTTCTATTAGACCTTGTCCTCCTACCTTTATATCCTCTGCAGCTTTGACTACTGTATCCCTCAGAGCTACCCAGTCTTCTTTTACCATATTACTTTCCCCCATTTCTGTCAAATCTTGCCTAATGCTCCCTGTGAAGCTCTCGAAAACCTCTGGTTCCTGAAGTTTATCCAGATTCCATCTCCTTACTTTTCTACTTTTTTGAAGTTTTTCTAAGTTTTAATCTACAGTTCATAAACAATATATTTGGTCAGAGTCTATATTTGCTCCTTGATATGTGTTACAGTTTAAAACCTGGTTTCGAAATGTATACCTTACCACTATAAAGTTAATTTGGTACCTTTTGAAGTCTCCTGGTCTCTTCTACATATACAACCTTCTTTCATTATGCTTAAACAATGTGTTTATAATGATTAAATTGTGCTCTGCGCAAAATTCTGCCAGGTGGCCACCTCATTCATCCCCTTGCCCCAGTTCAGATTCACCTACTATTTGGCTTCTTCTCTTTCTTTTCCAGTCCCCAATGATCAAGTTTTACTCTCCCTTAACTGTCTGAATAATTTTTTTATCTCATCACACATTTTTTCAATATCATCATCGGCAGAGCTACTTGTACTACTGTGGTTGGTGTTGGCTTCATGTCTATTTTTTTCTATGATAATGCGTTCACTATCACGTTCATAGTAACATATCCTCATTCCTATTTTCTTATTCATTAAAGGACTTACTCCTGTGTTCCCGCCAACTGATTTATAATCCAGTATTCACCTTACTAGAAATCCTGTTCATCCTGCCACCTAACTTCACTAATCACCACCATATCTAACATCAACATAAATATTTATCATTTCAAATTTTCTAACTTGCCTATTTGATTAAGGTTCAGAACAGTCCACACTCCGAACTGTAAAATGCCCATTTTGTTTTTCTTGATTATGATATTTTCTCGAGTAGTCCCCACCTGCAGATCTGAATGGGGGACTATTTTATATCTGGAATGTTTAACCAAGGAGATGCCATCATCATCATCATCATCATCATCATCATCTATTCATACAGTAGAGCTAAATGTGCTCAGGAAAAGTAATGACTGTAGTTTACTGTTGCTTTTTAGGGGTGGGATTACCAGATGGTCACTTCATACGGTTTTGAATGAAATCACTAAGGAGATTTGAACATGGAACCTCACAAATCATAGTGTATCACCATCACAAAAAACCTTTGCTCTGGTAGTATACTCAGTTTTTGATGGGCTATTCATTGGGCCATCTTACCACTACATCTAAGGGGGGGGCAATGGAGACTCTCCCTTGCAGGTTATCAGCAAATGCTTCAAAGCAAAATAGTACTGTAGTGCTTTGTACAATGTCATATGAAGGTTGTACAGCTAGCTTGATTACACTCATTTGAGGATCCATGTGTAATTCTGCTGCAATGGTTGATGCCATGCCTGGAAAAGCATTGAAAGAGAAAAGAAAGTCTCGGCATCAATGGGGAAACACACAAAAGCTGTAAGGCCAGCCAGGAGCTGAAAACAGCCTCTTTAGTCTTGTTGATCTTCTGGTTTGTATGATGTGCATTATACGTAAATAAAGAAAAGACACAAACCGGTAAATGTTGTACAATTCAGTACAGGTACTGGGTAAACCAAGCAAATACCTATGATCTGAAACGAAGTGGAGCTTTCTCCATAGATTTATGTGTGGTGTTTGCTCTCTATCCTTTTTTTCCCTATCTAGACATAGTTTTATTGGCACTAACTTTACGTTTCAGAAATGAAAACTTTAATATTCACAGAATATATGACATCAACTGCGAATGGGCAAGGCAAAAAATGTGTACCCAGCTGGGACTCGAACCCGGATCTTCTGCTTTCTAGGCTTCCAGGCAGTTGCACTGACCACTACACCACTGGGGTCATGGTGATCACTGCACCTGCAAGGACTACCTAAGCATTCCTCCCGTCAGACACAAATTCCCAACCCTACCCTGCCCACAGTACTCAAACTCATAGTTTCAGAAACTACCATATATTTCCACAGATAAGACGACCTTCAGATAAGATGAGGTATAAACTTTCATCAAAATTTTATAGTTTTTAAGCATATATCTGACTTATAGGATGACCCCCAAGTTACCGTATTTACCCAAATGCGAGCCACACTTTTTTCATGTTTTCAGTATCTAAAAATACGCCTGCAGCTTAGATTCAGAGGCGAAGCTTCAGGAAGTTCTGAAAAAATGCCACTAGAAGCCGCCATAAGTAAGTTTTGTGTGGTATCACCATTTGTTGCAATTGTAGAGACTGCAGCAGGCTACCATCTGTTTGTGCGTGTTGTGAGTGCTTCAGTGATCACGAGTGTTAAATTTTAGATGCGCGCCTGTGTAGTTCCTAGTGTTCCGCCAGGGGTGCTGTGTTTCGTGTCTCGCAGGGCACTTTTATAGATGTTTCTCTGCCTAGTTAATGTGTCAACAAGTTTTAGTAGCAATTGGCTTTCTGTTTCTGCTGCATGTTTAGCATTGTGCTGCTTGATAATGTCACCTACACAGCAAAAATAAATTACTTATTGTAACACCAAGATTCGAGTGTACGTTTCTTTACAACTTCAGGCTGTATAGTGTCATGGGGCCTGATAAAAGTACCTCAGTGAGCACACAGCATCTGCTTTTGAACATTCGCATGTGTAGTGCTACGTTTTATCCCATCGTACAGAAGGATTTTTTTTTTAACACTGCGAAGTTTAAGAGAAAAGTAATTTCTTTCTCCGAGATGACATTCTTTCTACAGTATGTCTGACTAAGTGTGTTTGCGTCTGTGTAAATGTGTGTATTTGTTTACCTTCCTTTTCTTCCCCCAAGGTAAGTCTTTCTTCTCCCGGGATTGGAATGGCTCCTTACCCCCTCCCTTGTTCAAATGTTTGTTCAGCTTACGGGACTTAACTACGGGGTCATCAGTCCCCCCTCCCTTAAAACCCCTCATCATTTCCTTTTCCCTCTCCTTCTCTTCTGCCTGAAGAAGCAACTGGGTTGCGAAAGCTTGTGTTTGTGTGTGTGTGTTTTATTTATTTGTGCTACTATCACTACCTGTGCTCCTTCGCCTGGTGAGTAATCTTCATCTATTTTTTATATATATTTTTCCTGCTAGGAACTTTTAGCATTTGTGGATCAGGAGAAAGCTTTTGAATGTTGACTTGAATACACTATTTCAAATTCTGAAGGTAGCAGGGGTAAAACACAGGCAGCGAAGAGTTATATTTAACTTGTCAAAAACAAGGCAGTAATTGTTAGTCTAAGGTCATGAAAGGGTCACAGTGATTGGGAATGGAGTATGACAGGTTTGTAGCCTTTCCCAAATGTTGCTCAATCTGTACATTGAGCAAGCTATGAAGGAATGCAATGAGAAATTTGGAGAGGAAACTAAAGTTCAGGGAGAAGAAATAAAAACTTTGCAGTTTGCTGATGACATAGTAATTCTTTCAGAGAAAGCGAAGGACCTGGAAGAGCAATTGAATGGAATGGACAGTGTCTTGAAAGGCAGGTTTAAGATGAACATTAACGAGAGTAATGGAGTGTATTGTAAGAAAATATGGCGGCAATGAAGAAATTAGATTAGGCAATGAGGCAATAATAGTAGTAGATGAGTTTTGTTATTTGGGTAGCAAAATAAATTCTGAAACTTCCTGGCAGATTAAAATTGTGTGCCGGAACCGGGACTCGAACCTGGGACCTTTGCCTTTCGCGGGCAAGCGAATTCTGAAAATAAATTCTGATGGCCAAAGTAAAGAAGATATAAAATGCAGAATGGCTATGGGAAGCATTTCTGAAGAAGTGAAATTTGTTGGCATATTATAATATAAATGTTTAGAAGTCTTTTCTGAAAGCATCTGTCTGGAGCGTACTATTGTATGGTAGTGAATGTGGATGATAAGGAGTTCGGAGAAAAACGTGATAGAAGCTTTTGAAATGTGGTGCTACAGATGAATGATAAAAGATAAGATGGGTGGATGACTTAACTAATGAGGCGATGCTGAGCAGAATTGGGGAGAAAAGGAGTTTTTGATGTATTCTGATTAAGAGAAGGGATAGGTTGATGGGACACATTTTGAGACACCAAGGAATCTTCAACTTAGCATTAGAAGGAAGTGTATGGGGTAGAAATCATAGAGAAAGAGTGAGGAATGAATGCAGTAAGCACATACAAAAGGATGTAGGTTGTTGTTCTTATTCTCAGACGAAGAGGTTTGCACAGGACAGGGTAGCATGGAGAGCTGCATCAAAGCAGTCTGTGGACTTAAGACCACAACAACAACATGGGTAACTGTAATTGACTGTTACTCAAGGTGCTCATATGTCACCATTAAATGTTCCACGATGACACAAGAGAGGATTAAAACATTTGCACAGTATATCTGACTGTTCACCATGGGTCATGATGACTGATAATGGACCCCCTACCCTTCCTGGTCACCTCTCCTCTTTATCATGGAGCTTTGCACTCTACATAGTACACATCATCTTCACACTGCTCCCATTTGTTCTGAACCACACAGTAAGGCAAAGTCGATGGCTCAAACTTTAAAGGGAAAGGTGAAGCTGATGACTGTCTTCTTCTAATTAAGACACTAGCTGATTTGTTTCTTTTAATTCACACAGAGCCTACTGAAATTTCTGGGTTACAAATAACCTTCACCTTTTCCAGACACCATAATAGATTCCACTGGCAGTATTAAAGCAACCAGTTGTGGTGTAGTCATTCACCCAGGCTGTCCTTTGCTACAATTTGAGGCCAAGCCCATGAACACAGCATCCACTTGAAACATCCTGGAAAATTAAAACTGTGTGCTAGAACCGGGGTTTCAACCTGGGATCTTTGGCTTTTGCAGGCAAGTGCTCTGTGAAAGGGAAAGGTCCCAGGTTTGAATCCCACACACATTTTTAATCTGTCAGGAAGTTTCATATCAGTGCACACTCCACTGTAGAGTGAAAAGATCATCCTGGACAGCATCCACTTCTTTCTACTTCTCCTCCTGTGAGCAGCAGGATGATGACGTTGGTCACAACTGTTTCTCCACAGAGACCATGGAGTGGTACTATACTTCACCTCAAAAAAACTCTTTCCTGAGTGTCTTCCAATTGCACTCGACATACTCCAAACTGTCTGCCAGATTACAGTGTCAACTAATGCCTATCTGTGTCTCCTCGTTTTTTCCTGTCACTCATCCTGGACACAAAGGTTATGAATAACTTATCTAAACCAGAGGCATCATCCCTATCTCTGCAACATAATCAGCATGAGTTAGGTTTGAAAGAGAGGGATGATGTAGCAAGTGACTCAGAGAGAAATACTACATACTTGTTCCCATAATCGGAAGTGGAACAACATACTTGAACCAAGCTGGAACTGAAAATCAGTGAGCCATACACACTACTTCCCTCAGCAAGTCATGTCACATGGTGGGATCCCATGGACTTTATAGGAGAATAAAGTGCCTTATCAGTAGAGGCACCCGTTTTTTGCGAAGCACGAAATTTTTGCGATATTTTACAGTTTTTGCAGAAAATCATGAAAACACTAAAGTTTACGAACAATTGCGAAATAATCAACAAAATTTTGAGAAATCTGGTCAGTCATTTAAATGTACTGGCAGAAATTTGAGATATAAATGATAACCAATTATACACCACTCTGATATATATTGTTTTGAGTCCTGCCAACCTTATTTCATGTGCAGTGAAGAAGTCCATTTCCAGCGCTTTATTTGATCGGGTGACTGGTAGTGTACTGTGTGGTCGTAATCGTTTCTGATCACTGGTTCTTTCAGTGATTTGTTTTAGTACAGGAGATTATTAATATGGTCGTAACAGTTTTTGATCACGAAAGATAATTTGCAATTTAATAGTATTTACTAGCTAACACTAAGGACGGCACAAATATCTAGACCCGAGGGGGGATTCGAACCCCCGACCGTAGTGGCCATGCAGACCGTGATTGGAGCGCCTCAATAGTCCCCTCAGCCACAGCGGCCGGCTCAGGTATAATCCAGGTTTGTGTAAATATCAGTTTTTTTTTAAGGGAATCAATATGAGTTGAACAAAGTGCCAGTTACATTGTGGTGCTTCTGAGAAACAATTGTTTTGGTGTTGTTAGAAACAAGATTGAGTTTTCATAAAACACACACACTTAAGTACTTAGGCTACCTAAAACTTACTCAAGTAACGGGATAAGTGCTTCTCAAACATTCTTCTTATTGTCTCTCTTCTTCAAATGTACAATTTTCATGTTTTCTGAATAATATAAAATTTTTTACACTTCAATGAGCCTATAATTGATTTTTGCTTTAGTTTTTATTAGTTGAAAAGTGAAAATAAAATTAGCAAAATTATTGATGAAATAAAATAAAAGTAGCAAAAAATATACCTAAATAGCTTTTTAAAACTGACAAAATCGAGCAGAAATTTTCACCACAAACAGGTGCTTCTACTAATCAGTAATAAACAACTCTCATTTTTAATTCCTGCATGTTTACTAAAAATTTAATGGCTACATTTCTGTTGGAAATCTATACTGCAAATGCCGACAGTATTGGGTAGTTTTCTCAAGCTGGATTTCTCAGAGCCTTATGAAGACTTGTGTTTTAACCAAGAGCCTGCAGTATTTCACAGTATTCATCCTTTGTGTTAACACAGCTAGCCAGGAATTTGCACTGTGCATTGAATTCATAATCTACACAGAACTTGTAACAAGAGTTTGTGTTCATGTAACAGGAATGTTGACTCCAGTCCAAAAGAAACCTATGTTAAACACTGTTAACAAGTTACCAACTATTTTTATACCTATTATAACAAATATTTTACTTAGTTTCAATAAACTTAAGTTATTATTACACATTAACCTTGTTGAAAAGCATCATATTAATTGACTGTCATTATACACTAAAACATTTCACAAATTGTAAAGGTATATTACACTGAACTGAGAAAAGTCATGGCAGCTCTAAAATGTTGCCAGTGGAGGATTTAATGTATGAATGTGATATTGCACATTGTAATACACAAAAATCCCATAATTTTTTTGGAACCTTAAGTCAATGTATGAATGCAATTGGTCTTCACGGACCCCAAACGTAACTGTTTCCAGTCAATGATTGGTTCAGTTGGACCAGAGCGCACAGTACATTCTATGTTAAAGCAGTCCACACAAGTATGAAGTCACCGCCAGTTTGCACAGAGCCTTGTTGACAACTTGAGTCCATGCACCAGAATAGAATCCTACCAACAACTCTTACAAATTGAAATCAGAATTCATCTGACTAAGAAATGATT
Source organism: Locusta migratoria (assembly GCA_026315105.1). Taxonomy (NCBI): domain Eukaryota; kingdom Metazoa; phylum Arthropoda; class Insecta; order Orthoptera; family Acrididae; genus Locusta; species Locusta migratoria. The sequence goes on from CM048755.1 coordinate 385,447,857, forward strand.
TTCCAGTCATTTACAGCCCAACCAATATGGTTCGCACAGTGTTGCTGGTCTGTTAGTGGTGACAGCTCTACACAAACACGACTGCTCTGTCATTAAGTGCAGACTATCAGCCATTGCATTATTTATGGTGAGAAGTAATATCTGAAATTTGGCATTCTTAGAATATTGAATTCCCTAATGATTTCTGACATGGGAAGCCCCTGCATCTAGCTCGAACAACCACTCTGTGTTCAGTCGTTAATTCCAGTCAAGAGGTGATAATCATACCACAAACCTTTTCATGACTCACTGTAGTACAAATGACAGCTTTGCCAATGCACTGCCCTTTTATACCTTGTCTACATGATATTCTGGCATCTGTATCTATGTCTATTACTATCCCATAAGTTTGTCACTACAGTGCATTGTAACTGTTTAGTCCTGATATTTGGCACCAAATTAAATTAGAAGCAATGATGGTCATTCTTATGCAGAACAGTAAAATAAAATTTCAATACACCAATATTTAAATTATTATTACTTTTAATAATGAACTACAACTAAGAAGCTTTAATTGCATAGCAATGAAACTTACATATGTTCAAGGTAAAGCCTTGTATTACATTCCTTGGCAATTTTATATGCTTCCTCAAAAACAAAACTCTGTTTAGGTTCTTTAAGAGCACACTGAATAGCATCAAGATCTTGATACTTGTACAAGTCCAAACCATGGGAATGCACAAATCTTTCAAAGTCATCAACAATTGCTTTTAAATCCTCTTGCTAAAAACATAAATTAAAATGCAAATTACTGTGCCTCAAAAATAAGCAGAAATTAAAACATATATGCAGTTACACCAGTGTCCAAAAGTGAAACACAATCAGTAAGTGAGAACAAATTTATCAAAGAATAAGAATCTTTATTTGCCTTTCAGTATTTTCTCATACAATGGGCTTAATATCCACCAATGATCCAAAATATTGACCACTCACTTGATAGTGTGTTTGTCCACACTTGGGAAACATTGCAGCAGTAATTCTTCATGGCATGAATTCCACAAATCCTTCCCAATTTTTTAACACTGGTACATGACACCAGATGTTGAGGTATAGGTCATACAGTTACCATAAATTAAGGGTCATGGAGCTGGAACCCAATGCATCTCAAATGTGTTCAACTGATTTAAGATCAGAGGAATTTGGTGGTCAATTAAACGACATGAATTCAATATAATGTTCCTCAAATCACAGTAGCATGATTTTAGCTTTGTAAAATGAACAACTACACTGCTGGAAGATGCTATCATCATCAGGGAAGACATCAAATGTGAAATTATACAGATTGTGTGTAATGAAGTTCAAAAACTCAAGAGCTGCCATGATGTCTTTTACTGCTAACAAATACTAGGAAGCTCAGAGGAATGCTTTCCTACAGCAAATTACTGTTGCCACCAGCCCGTGTCAATGATGCAGAACATTTTCTCGAATAGCCATTTGTCTGTATGTATGTGGATGTCATCACCAATCTGGTGCAACAAGAAACGGGATTCATCTGAGCAGGTGACATGTTTCCATAGATCCACAGTCAAATCTTGAAGATACTATGCCCACTGAATTCAGAGTTGATGAGGACACTGCGTCACTGAGAACACACAGGGGCTGTCTGCTCCATAGTCACATCTTCAACTATGTGAGCTGAACAGTGTGTTCTACAACATTTATACTTGCACCAGAACTGTACCTTTTATCTTTGAAGTTGTCACAGATTGCTGCTTACCCTGATTTACATATTGCTGCTTATCCTGTGACTTCCACATTTTGTGATGAGGCTAGGGTATCCAACACAATCTTTCAACCACTATGCACAGATGTATACTGTAGTAGTATGAAAACAACTGATCAGCTCCATTTTTTTCTTAGAGTATTGTCACCAGATGCTGGGCAACAACAATCTGCAATATGTCAAGTTGCTTATTTCCTCATTTGTGGAATGTAACACCACTAGTATGATTCCCGAATCATCTTTGTCCCACTTATATAGTTTTATCATCATATGGCATGCTTGCAACACCACCAGATGATATTCAGTCCCACTGTCTCGAATGGTCATGCATGTTACCACTGAATCCCAGACATGCTCTACGGGATTTAAATCAAGTCAGCCCATATCTTCAACTGCAAAAAGTTCACTTATAAAAACAGACTGAAGTGAACACACATTGCCAGCCATGAAGATAAATTTTGGATCAATAGTAATTCTGAAAACTCTTGCATGGTGTTAGTGTCACATCACTGAACCTCTGTGCATAGTCATTGAATTAGCAATTTAAATATGAAGATCTGTACAATCATACAACATAATGCCAACCAATACCAAAACCCCACCACCATCAAATCAATCTCTTTTCATCAAGTTCTAAAAGACTGCACTATCCATCACTTTTCTCCATGTGTACATTGTAATGTGCTCAATCTGTAAATTGAACTGAATTAATTTGTGTAGAGTACACTTCTAATTAGTGTTACAACTTTCATGTCATCACCTCCACAAGAAACAGATCAGTCACTGTCTTTCTCGGGTGGAATATATGCTGCCAGCTATCTGAAATACAAACCAACTGCTCTGAGACTCAATTGCTGTGATGAGTCAGTACAGTGAATCTTCTGAAGCTATTGTGACTTTGTAGGCATCTACAGATTTTGTTGTAGCTTTAAGACTCTATATCATCCTTTTGTAGGGTGTTACTTTTCACCAGTGTCATACTTGCCTATGGCAAACATTTTCTCTGTATCTGCAGTGTGACAGTACTAATTACACTCTGCCCTCAACATTTAAGTGGTTGTGGCCTGTGGCTGAACTGCATCAAGATGTACAAGTATTCTACCCCCTATTATAAGTTGCAGACGGATTCTTTGTATTACAATACCAAATACCTTATCCAGAGACTTCATTTGCTCACAACAAAGAGTAAATTTGCATTGGATAAATACTGTATGGCATCACTTTGCAAAGGTTGAAGTTTATCAGCCAAACTTGTTTCACATGAGGGTTTATTTTGTACACTTCTTATATATAGTCAACATTGGATTAATATAGCCCAGCACGTCTTGTGTCAGAAAACAAAGTTTCTAAGCATTAATATAAGGCTGTTGTCATAAACATTTTTGAGTAAGCTTCACTCACGCTGTATGTATAAAATGTAAATGGGTCCAAAGCCAACCATTGAGTCTGTTTTCTGACACAAGACCCACTGGACTACATTAATCCAACATTAAACTAAAACATGAAATAACCAGGTTCTGTCTGTCGAAACCTATGTCAAGTATACAAAAGAAAAACAAATCTCATACTTAACTACTTTGGCTGATTAATTTCAACCCATGCAAGATACCAATACCAGTTGCTGAAACACAGCCATGTTTAACATTTAAAAAATATAAAACCACAGCTTTTTATGTTTGAATCACATGCTCATTCAATCAGGAAACACTCCCTTCTTTACTACAATGACAGCACAATTCTTGTTTGTGGGGACCCACTGACAAGTCACTTACCGAGGTTACCAGTTCTCCATTTTTTTACTTTTGAACTCATGTTTCACTTTTGGACACTAGTTTATGTTCTTTGTTGGTGTATAATGCATGCAGCAGAGAAAAAGAATAAAACTAAAGATTTAAGAAGACACTCTAAAATCAAATAACCAATTTCTACCATATTTAAAGTGAAAAATGAATTCATAGGGCCAAATGAAAATATTAATTTACAGTGGCACCATACTATGGAACTATTTCAATATACCAAGACTAACAGATTATTTAAATAAAGCTTTTGTAGAAAATGAACTAAACTTCAAATATAAAACTAAAATTAAACAAATCTACAAAGTAATCACTACAAAGTTGGATGTGAACTTCAAAATAAACAGAATAATGTGCTCAAATTTATATTTTCTATATTGCCAGATTATTATGTAACAGTTATCTACAGTTATCTACATGTTCTGTTAAATTAAGATAACCCATTAACAAACAATGTGCAATTTAACATCCAACGGATGAATGAGTAAACAAAAAATATTTCCTATGAAAGCATGTGAGAATAATAGGAACTCAGACTCATCCAATAAGAAATATATTTTTTGTTAGACTTCTTTTATCTTTTCTGTAAAGAGAGATTCACTATTACATTGACATAGTATTTGCTTTTATGGAAATAGGTTAGAAACTTTGGGTCAAGATGTGGGAAAATCACCCGGGAATATAATTAGCAGTCTTTGGAAGGGACGGAAAGCTACTACTGAATTCTGTTGATGCCTTGAGCAAATGGAGGGAATATTTTGAACAGTTGCTCAATGTTGGTGAAACATTCAGCGATATTTCAGACTCTGAGGTACAATGGCAGAGGAATGATGATGGCAACAGGATCACATTTGAGGTGGTGGCTAGTTTAGTCAATAGATTGCAGTGCAATAAAGCAGCTGGGATAGATGATATAAAATTGGAAGTCATCAAACACAGTGGAATATCAGGTGTCAAATGATTACACAGGATAACTGAAATGGAATGGCATAGGAGTTGAGACGTGTTCTGTCTGACTGGGCAAAAGCAGTAATTACGCCAATGTTCAAGTTTAAAAACAGAAAAGATTTTAACAGCTTCAGAGGCATCTCTTTAATTGGCATTGTGGGTGAAATTTTTCTCAGGTATTGTTGAAAGTAGAGTGCAAGTATTAGTTGAAGATAAGTTGGATGAAAATCATATCTTTAGCTTAAGGCAGATAATGGAGAAATCCTATGAGTGGAACAGAAAATTGTATCTACATTTTATAGATCTAGAAAAGGCTTATGGCCATATTCCTTGAAGGAAGCTATTATCAATTCTACAAGATTATGGAACAGGAGACAAACTTCTGTAGACAATTAAAGGTCTTTATGTACATTCTCAGACAGCAGTTAGAGTTGAGGGCAAATTGAGTTCATGGTTCATGGTAGTTACAGGGGTGAGACACAACTGTAACCTGTCACCACTTTTGTTCATAGATCACATGGTGAAAACAATAGACTGGCAGGTTGAGATTAAAATAGGTGGAAACAAAATAAGTCTCACATATGCGGACAACTTAGTTGTGATGGCAGACTCGATTGAAAGGTTGTGATCTAATATTTCATACATATATCAGAGATCTAAGGGTTATGGTATGAAGATCAGCATGTCCAAAAAGAAAGTAATGTCTGTGGAAAGATATGTACAGAGACTGAGTGGAAAATAGGATGAAAAGGTTAAAACAGGTGGATAGTTTCAAGACGGCAGCATAGTGAAAGAACTGAAATCAAAGTGTACCAAAACTAATGTAGTGGGTGCTCAGCTACTATCCACTCTTCTGCAAGAAGGAAGTCAGCACCAACACCAAGTTAGAACTGCACCATTTTATCTTCCGACCAACTTTGTTGAATGGGAGTGAAAGCTGGGTGGATACAGGTTACCTTATCAATAATGTTGAGATTACAGATATTAAAGTGGCAAGGATGATTGCAGGTACTAATATATGGGAACAATGGCAAGAAGTTGTCCATAAAGAAGAAATCGAGGAAAAACTGGGAATGAACACCTAAGATGAAGCTGTTGGAGAGAACAGGCTGAAATGATTGGGGTCTTGTTTCATGCATGGAAGAAGCAAGTTTACCTAAGAGACTCATGGTTTTGGTAGTAGAGGATAAGAGGAGTTGAGGTAGACCAAGGAGAAAGTACTTGGATTTGGTCAAGAATGATCTGAAGTAAGAGGCTTAACATCCGACAAGGCATCAATGAGAGCATTGAATAAGGGATCATTGAGGACTTTTATTTGGGGGTCTGTGCTCCAGACTGAATGCTGAAAGGCATAATTAGTCACTGATGATGATTGAACCAAAAAGTTGATAACAGCAAATATAAAAAACACCCAATATGTTTTGTAGTCATGTGACAGAATACTTCTAACATGAAGCTTATCTGTATCTGAAGGTCAGAGGTAAACTATCAGTAAGTTCAAAAACGACAATTTTGAGTTTTTTTAATGACATGTGCCTTATTTACATCATACCTTCTTACAAGTAAAATACTGTGTGCATATGTCAAATGTAAATAAAGATGTCAAATGTAAATAAAGACCACAATTATATTTTTCAGAGATAAAATATCTAAGTGCAGTCCCCCCTAAATATGGCAAAAAAATTCATAAAGACAGAAGTACATGTACAAGTTAGTGGGAGGGAAAAGAAAAAATAAGGCTTTTCATAAAAGTGTATTTTACTTAATTTCGAGGTAACAAAATTTGTGTTGTAGCAGCTTCTCTGTGATCTCCTGTAAAGTAAGCGAAATGTCACTTATGATAGTTTACCTCTGAGCGCCAGATATAACACCATTTCTTCTTTCTTGTTCCCTTCTCAGTACAGGGTAACTTTGATAGTGTTTGTTCATTATGGGCACTTGGTTTGGCACTGTTATATTTAGCTTATCTTTGCTGCTCTGGTTATAACAGTATATGAACAGGAGCATATTCTCCACAAATGAAATGCATAATTTGCATGCCTTATTAAATAGCAGATGTTTAACAAAATTCAGTATAGATCAATTCACAATAATTCTAATATATTTTCTGTTTGACAGTCCATATTTTCCTTCCTTTGAACTGAGTAGTTTCGGTACTTCACGAGAGATGGTGTACCTGAATGAATGCTCTTGAAACATATAAGCAAGGCACTGTGGTAGTCTCGACTACCATGTGTAGATGCATGAAGTGGGGAGATGTTTTCTCTTCTGCTATCCTGGATTCAGTGTGCAGTACCAAGTTCAGTGATGGATGAATACATTGTGTTTATTATATCTTTAACCAAGTAAGTGGCACTAGCAATTTAAAGACAGAAAAGAAATCCAGATATTTCATAAGTACAGTTGATTCTGATATTAACAATAAGACATTTTGGTACTGGTAATGCAGCTGTGAAAACATTGTATAAATTATAATGTTGACCATGTATCTTTCTCGGAAAGGAAAAATGTCCTTGGAAATGTAAAGATATTGCTTATTTAGTACTCAATAATTAGTACATTGCAATTTTGTGGCATGAAAAATAGCAATCTCAGCCCAATGCATCTGTGGTCCTGGGCACACTTGGTAAAAATAGGATTAACCTACAATTACATGAACAGAATCATGTAAGAGGTTTAAAGCACAATGAAGCAAACTGTGAAATACTTATAAAATTTTCCATCAGCCACATAACTTCTTGGGAAAACAAGAATTATTATTTTGAGAACACAGTTAGCTGACGCTCAGGACAGTTTCAGGAGCAACTTATTTACATATTCTGTGTTTGCCAAATTATCTGCTCTCATTCAAAATTATTTAATTCAAAGTGTCTATAGTGTCACACTCTCTAAAATAATAACTCACATGAAAGAGGCAAAATTTGTTGCTATTTTAATAGCAACTGTATTTAGATGTATATACAAGGGACAGATTTGCACTCTGATTTGACACATAGGTTACACCACTATGGATGTAGTATTAGCATTACTTTTATGAGCAAGTAAAAGTTTTTATGTCACTTCCTTCTGCCTGGGCTTTTGTTGATGCACTGCCTTCAGCAAATTTTTTCAGGGCTGGGAAAAATGAAAATTTTAATTGCCAAGATCTATAAAGATTGAATTACTTTCAGGGATTAGCATACAAAATGCATCTCATTATCTTTATTTTCTAAACTACTATTTAATATATGGAAATGGCGCATTTCATGTTCTACACCACATGATAGATGAATACATGAGAAACTACAAACACTATTCCAGAGAGTTTCTTACATACAAGGCTGAAGTAATGCCTAAGATTTAAGATGGCATGTCAAACTATGAGACCGAAAAAACTAGGGTTTACAATGAAATGAGATCAGACATTTTTTATAGTTCACTGGTGACTCCAACCACGAAATTTTTTATCTCAGTAATCCCCTTGATTTACCACTTCTGCTCCAATACCAGTTTTTCTTAATGGTATTAAATCAATGAAAGATACGACAACCTTTCTAAAGTTGAATACCTTGCACAATGAACATGTTAAAAATATTCACATTCATTATAAATTAAGCTTAGTGGATTTTTGACAGGATTTTAAAGTTTATTGAAGGTACTACAGTGTAAAGACACATTTAGTAAAAGTGCACCAAAGCAGAAGCTGCACAATATTTAAATGTATGCAGTGATTTCTTCCAAGAGACGTCCTGTCACAGTTCTTAGAGCATATGTTTCTTGAAGAATATTGCTTCCTCTAGTGTGTATCTCACGAGAAGACCATGAAGATAAAATTCAATAGATTAAATACCACAGGCAACCTTTTTTCCCCAGAAACTATACATGACTGGAACATGAAGAGGAGGAAATGACAATAGTACTCAAAGTACCCTCTGCCACATTGTGAGGTGGCTTGCAAAGTATGGATGTAGATGTGTTATATACACATGAATTTAATAGCTTTGTACAAATTTTCAATCTCCTCTTGTGATATAAAGTACATCCCTGATAGAGAGGCTAGTGTCATTCAAAGTACTTGTTAATATATATCTATAAGGCGTGCACACACACACACACACACACACACACACACACACACACACACACTTATAACATTTATATAGACATAGATTCTTGTGATTTATGACAAGTAGTACAAGTAATATTAGGGATATCTATCAATGTATCAGATTTATTTTGAATTGGTTTATTTAAAGGAAGCTGTTGCTATTATGATTAAGTCATTCTCTCAGTAACACACTTCACCGAGGAAAGTCTGATGTCTATTTGCTTACAGTGGGGAGTCACTGTCTGAATTAAAAATTTAATTCTACTTGTTAAAAACATTCTTCATAATGCATGTTCTGATATTCCTAAACTGTGTGCCTTATCAGTTAACCAATGGCCTGGAACAGATGGAAGGCTTTCCCACAGCTATCCAGCTAACTGCCCATATGTGTACTTTTAAATCTTCTGAATAAAGAAAGTTAGTTAAGTCTAAAATTTTTTTGCTTCTGTAATCCATATTGACTACTTTAATATAGGTGATAAGACTGAAGATAATACACCTTGCTTGTATCATTACTGGATAAATTTCACAATCAGTTGCCAATAAAGCTTGTGTAACCTATGTGAATTTCATCTTCCATTACATAAATTAAACACACATTAGCCATAACACACAAAACAGGCCACTGGTGACCAAAAAATAAAGTTTCAGCACTGACCTGTTCACAAGATATTGTTAAATGTTATTAAATTAATTAATTAATTAAGAAAGAAAACAGCTCTAATCAAGTTAGGCAAAATATTGTTCCAAAATATTTTATTTCTCATGTGTTACCAAGGTGTAACAAACATAGCAGTTTACACTTATTACGGACTACCTATTTCTGAGTCAGAACTAAAACAAAAGGTATTTATTTACATGTACAGTAATCTTTGGAAAGAAGTTACATATAGAACAAAACATGCATTTAAAAACTGTGAGCAGTTCTTGTGATAGTGACAGTTAAGATCTTTGTGGGCACACAAAATAAAATCCACAAAAATATGGAGCTGTCAGGCTTCTGCCCAAGAGTTTACAAACGAAGTGCAAACTTTCCAAGTTCTTCATTATCACATAAAAATTTAAGAGGAGGAGGAGTAACACAAAGTTGCTAGTACCAGGAAATACAGGGTGAAGCAAATAAAAGTAGCCTGGACATTTTCAAAGCATTTGTGGCAGCATTAAGAAAGGAGACAGATGATAAATGAATACAAAACAAAAGAAACACATCCTGCCAGGCTATGGAAATGGAAGTTTTTGGCAATTTTCATAAACAAGTTTAAATGAAATTTTAAATGTAAAAACAGTCTAGAGCACAAGATTGGTTATTTATTACCAACTAGTTTCAACCAAATGTTGGGCCATCTTCAGGGGTTTTCTCCAAGAGAAAAACACTGCTTTTACAAATAAAATTACCATAAGAGTGCTGTCATCCCAATGAAAGAAATTGTTTCCAAAAACAAGTTTATATGAAAATAGAGCGACAGCATAAGTGGCAAAATGGATGCTATGAAAGACGTATGAAGAGGGCAGCATAAAAAACATAAGCTCCATAGTGGGAAAGTTGGTTTAAAGCTGCCTGTTACATGCATTAAAATTTCGATATCCTCCACTTATATTTGAAACAACTGTCAACAAAATCTGTTATCGTGGTAAACTGGTTGGTGGAAATGGAAGATGCTAGATTTTGCAACCTGGTAAAATTACAAGCAGCATTTGTTTTTGAGAATTGTATGTTTATTGCAGATGGTGTTTTAGAATTTGAAGGGTCTAATTATTAGTATTCTCATCTGTTTGTTTCAAATAATTACAAAACTGAAGGATAAATTGCTTGTGGTCACTTTGGAATACCTGCCAACTTCTGAAAAGGGCCATCAGTAAAAATAATGCATGACAAAAAAAAAAAAAAAAAAAAGTGACAAATTTCAACATACCCCGGCTTCGCAAAAGCGGTACTTCTGGGCTACATCATAGGTCAATGTTTGTAGATGAACATATCAATCAAGAAGAAATCAAAGTGAAACAGCAGCAGGCATGGTGAATATTGTTTTGAAGAATACATAACAGGATTTCATTGATGAATTATGAAGATATGCACTAGCTGAAGAAGGCTTTAAACAATGCAACTAATTTAACCTAACACAGGTAGAAAATAACACACACTGCAAATCACAGGTTATTTTGGTTCTGCAGTCATAGTTGTGTTGTTCTTAGCTTCCTGCAAGAAGTCTTGAGAAAATAGTTTGTATAACACTGACCCAAAAAATTGGTCTTCAAAACAGAAAAAGACTCTAGAGATTCACTGGATGTGGATGATTTGAACTCTTATTACATTTTTCTTCACAAGTTTGAAAATTTGTTCATATTCTGAATTGCTATGGGGTCTAGCGAGAATAGAGAGCACTCCTTAACTATAACTGGATTCTAGAGAAGTCCAGCAGAGCCACCTCCACAAATTCTTCATATTTGTGCCCAACTAGAATGAATTGCAGTACCTTGATTTGCATGAAGAGCTGTGAACTGCCTCTGAAGCTAATTCACCACCTCGTTTGAAGTTTCATTCTCTTCCTTGCATAACACAATATGAAACTTTTCGAAGAAAAAAATTAATGGATGAAAACTGTTCACTTTCAATTTTGTCAAACCTTGAGTGGAAACACGACGATGATGATGATGATGATGATGATGATGGTGTCACAGGCAGAACATACCGAAGTACTTTCTCATTGATGAAAAGGAAAGGAATTTGTCTGTATCCTAGAGCTCATTCACTATGTTCAAAGTCTGAATGCCAATACGTAAATTATCACCACTTCCTTCAATTCGTGGAGTAGAGCCTGTGAACACCTAATTTCAGATGTTATAACTGTTATCCCAGCTTAAAATTCAATTGCAATGATGGTACAAATATCACAGTGTTAAAAGTAAAAGTCATACCAAAGAATGAGTTATCGTCTCACACAAACAATCAATTGTATGGCAGTGTGGCAATTATAAAAACCAACATTTCAAATTTCTGTTTGTGAAATCATAAAATAACACCGCAAATCCATAAAACTGTAAAATGCCACAATTTCCCTAAATTGTATGAATAAACCATAAAAGTTGGCAGGTACACATTGATGAACTAGTTAGTAAAATTACTGATGGATTTAGTGAATTATTAAAAAGTAAAGTGTATCTGTTTTTGTGAAATATAGGTTTGTGTCATCTAGGAAGGTGATTCTGTGCATGGAGGTGGAGCGATAAGGGAAGTGTGGAGTGGAGGAGCTATGGCAGAGCACCCACTACACCAATAGTGTAGCCTATGGGAGAAATATTCTTGTAACATGCGGCTTGCCATCCACCTAGAGAATTAATGTTATTAGCTGCCAGTGCGGTAATAGAGGGGGATGCACAGAATGGCTGAAAACTGGGGTGCCTTCCTAAGTGAAGCGGACTGTGTATTTTCGTCGTAAACAAATTGAAAAGCCTATGTCCCTCCAGTGATGCTAACATGTTATTTCAACTTTTGAGTAATTTATTCCATCCAATTCGGTTGAACTATACATTGTGACAATATCTGGGGAAAAAAAAATTATCAGCCTTTAAATTGATAACACAGTGATCAGGTTCAAATAATTCAGTCACTGCAAACACTGACGTTAATGCACCTGAACTTTGCAACTCCTGTGTTAAAATCTATTTGGGCTATCTGTTCACCCGTTGATGCAAAAAGATTTTTTCTAAATATAATTTAATTGTCAATGACGAGCTGAAAAATGAAAGAGTTGTATTGTAACATGTTCCATGTTATCTTCTATACAACTACACTTAGGTAGGATGACTGAATGATCACGTAACGTTTTATGTACTACTCATCAGGAATCTAATAAAACAATAAAAAATATATAATAAAATAATCTTGAATACTTATTAATAACTCATGTTCTGCCTTCATGTAAATGATTCACAATAATTAAACCTTTTCCACTAGGTAAAAAACCTAACCAAATGGAATGGTTTACAATGAAACAATATCTTTGGAAATGGAGCTGTGAATATGAAATTAATCAGTCAATAAATAATTGAAAAGTGTGATTGAAGTATGCAAAATTATCATTATTTAAGAACCCTTAACAAGTTGCAGTCGCAGAAGTCCTCACAGACATTATGTCTGAAAACAATTGTACTTTAATGATTAATTTATTCAATCTGTATATTAAGCAAGCAGTGAGGGAAATCAAAAGAAAATTTGGAGAAGTAATTGAAGTTCAGGCAGAAGAAATAAAACTTTGAAATTCATCAACAATATGTAATTCTGTCAGAAACAGCCAATGATCTGGAAAGAATTTAAACGGAATTGACATTATCTTGAAAGGAGGATGTGAAATGAACATTAGCAAAAGTAAACTGAAGGTAATAGAATTTAGTTGAATTAAATCAGGTGATACTGAGTTAATCAGATTAGGATATAAGACAAGACTGTTATTTGGGCAGCAAAATAACTTATGGTGGAAGAATTCTACATGTACATGGGATACTGTGCAAATCACATTTAAGTGCCCGGCAAAATGTAGAGAGGACTTGCCAATGGCAAGAAAAGCATTTCTTAAGAAGAGAAATTTGTTTACATTAAAGATACATTTTAGTGGCAGGAAGTCATTTTTGAAGGACTTTTTTGGTCTGTAGCCTTGTATGGAAGTGAAACTAGGACAATAAACTGGTCAGAGAAGAAGATAATTGAAGTTTTTTAAATGTGGTGCTGTAGAAAAATGTTGATGATTACATGAATAGATAACATAACTAATGAGCATTGATAAAAGAAGGGATCTGTTGGCAGGACACCTACTGAGACTTTGAAGAATCAACCATTTAGTATAGGAGGGATGTATGGGGAATAAAAACTATAGAGGGAGATCAACATATTAGGGCAGAAAGCATGTTCAAAAGGCAGTAGTTATTCAGAAATGAAAGGCTTATACAGGATAAAGTAAGATGGAGAGCTGCATTATACCAGTCTTTGGGCAGAGACCACAGCAAAAACACACATTCCATGTAGTTTAACTTATCTTTAAATGTAAGATCATTATTTGTAACATATGCCTTACTTATTTTTAGAGTCTACGCATTTCTGGCTGGGTTTGCAATGTGTATACAACCTCTTTTCTTACATATTTGTAATGTAATTAAGTGTCAATATTAGTGTAGGCGAAATGAGACATCTATATGGAGACTGAAAAATTAGAATGGATTTCAGTGTGCATTTAGCAGAAGTGTCTTTAACTTATATAACACAGGTTTTTACCAACTCCTTGCTGAGAATTGTGTAGCTAAGTAATTCACATTCATTACATTTTTACATCTTTCTAATGCTGCATTAATGTAGAACATGAGAATCAACTTAATGTTTGCATAAAGGTAGGGCTTAATTTTTGCAGCAAATATGTCTTTATTTCATACCGTACTGTTACAAAAGGCCAAATGCATCTTAGAACAACAATTTGTTCCAGGAATAATAGCATCTGAGTGAAGGTGTCTTCTGTGCACCTGTGTATTCTCAGACAGCCAGTGGGCATTCAGCAGTGTTGTGAAATCATTACTGTGAATTTCATAGCAATTGCAAGCATTAAACATGATTGTAGTGAGTTATTTAGTGAATTTACTAACATCTGTTGTAAGTTGTCATCACTGATGGTGATAGTATGGGCAAAATTCTACATAATAAAGCAAGAGACATAATTTGCAGGATACACCATTTCTTCAAGCACAAAAGCACATATGGCAACTCTCTCATCAAACTGGTAAAGCTGCAATCCCCATCTGTGGCTAGACATGCATCACTCACCATTGTTTGTGGATCTGACTTTAATTCTTCTTACTTATTTGGTAATAATTTCTAAAATGTAAGTTAAAGACTGGCAAATTTTACTTACTTACCCCTCTATCTATATTATTCCTATATTTTCTGTAGTCCAAAAGCAGGTCACCCGGTCCAGTGACTTTCAGCTTTGCTTGAACAAATGGTAAGCTGATATATAGGTTGGCATATACGTCCCACATTTCAGCCTCATCAATATGATACCCAATGTAGCTATATATATAATTATCATTTGGTAATTTTGAAAAATCGCCACCACAGATTTTACTGTATGCTTCCAGCAATTTTCTGTGTAGTTCCTATAAAAAACAAAATGTACATTATTAACAAGCAAAATCCTGTGTACTAATGTGATTCAGATACAGTGACTTTATTCCCATAAAGTTCAATACTAGGCGTGGAAAACATTACAAAAACTTAACAGTTTCCTTTTTGTTACAAAATCTATATTAAAAACTGCACAATGCTGAAAATAATATCAACAAATTAATTAACTAGAGGCACAATGCTTTAAGTCAGTTTATATTCAGCAAATTGTGTTAACAGCCTGATATTGCCAGGTTCAGCATATAATAGCATTTAGTACTTATTTCGAGAAAGCTATTGACAGCATTAATTGAAATACACTCTTTAAAATTTTGAAGGTAGCAGGGGTACACTATGGGAGTGAAACGTTATATACAACTTCTACAGAAACAAGGCAGCAGTTATAAGAGTGGAAAACCATGAAAGGGATGAAGTGGTTGGGAATGGAGTAATGCAGGTTTATAGCCTCATCCCAATGTTATTCAGTCTGTATGCAGAATGTCAATGGGGAGAAAATAATTTCTGAAGAACAGACATTTGTTAACAATAAATATTAATTTAAGTGTTAGAAAGTATTTCCTAGAGGTATTTGTCTAGAGTGTAGCCTTGTACAGGAGTGAAGTGTGATTGATAAACAGTTCAGACAAGAAGTAGTAGTTGTGGTATTCAGTTCAAAGATGGGTTTGCTGCAGCTCTCCACACACTCCTATCCTGTAGAAACCTCTTCATCTCTGAATAGGAAAGTCAGGCTACAGCCTTTTGAAATTGCTTACTCTATTTGATTTTTACAACATACATTTCCCTCCAATGCTAAACTGATTATTCCTTATGTCTTGGAATGTGTTTCACCAATCAATCCCTTCTCTTAGTCAAGATATTTCACAAATTTCTATTCTTCCGAATTCTTTTTAGTGCCTCCTCATTACTTAAGCTACCCATATAATTTTCAGCATTCATCTGTAGCAGCACATTACAAAGCTTCTATCATCCTTTTGCCTCAACTCCTTATTGACTATGTTTCACTCCCATAGAATGCTACACTCCAGACAAAGAATTTCAGAAAAGACTTCCCAACATTTAATTTAATACTGGGTGTCAACAAATTTCACTTCAGAAATGCTTTTCATCCCACAGCCATTGTATATTTTATGTCTTTTTTACTTCAGCCATCAGAAGTTATTTTGCTACGAAAGTAGCAAAACTCATCTACAACTTATATTGCCTCATTACCTAATCTAATTCCTTTCGCATCACCTGATTTTCTTACACTACATGCTATTACCATTGTTTTGCTCTTGTTAATGTTCATCTTATACCCTCCTTTCAAGATGCTGTCCATTCTGTACAACCGCTCTTCCAGGTTCTTTGCTGTCTGCTAGAATCATTATATCATTGGAAATTCAGAAAGTCAGTCTTTCCTCAGCTTGATGTTCAATCCCTTCTCCAAATTGCTCCTCGCTTTCCTTCATGGCTTGTTCAATGTCCACATTGAGTAACAATGGGGAAAGGCTACAACCCCATCTTACTCCATTCCCAGCCACTGCCTTCCTTTCATGCCCTTCAATTCTTCTGAATGCTGTGTGGTTTTTGTAAAAGCTGAACATAACTTTTCGTTCCCTATACTTTACCCCTGCTACTTTCAGAATTTTAAAGTGTATTTACCAGTCAATATTGTGAAAAGCTTTCTTCAAATCTACAACAGATAAAAACATAAGTTTACCTTCCCTTAACCTATCTTCTAAGATAAGTTGTAATGTGAGTATTAACTTGTGTTCCTACATTTCTCCTAAATCCAAATTTATCATCTCCTAGTTTGGATCTGTAAATGAACCGTAAATTTTTAACCTGATAGTTATATCATATTCAAACTTGTCTAAAATTGCATTCTTTGGAACTGGGGTTATTATATTCTGATTCAAGTACGTTAGTATTTCCCCCATCTCATACATCATAAACACAAGTTGGAATAGTTTCTTCAGAACCTCTCCCAATGATATCAGCAGTTCAGAGAGAATATCATCTACTACAGGAGCCTTGTTTCAACTCATCTGATCCTCATCTACTTACTTTTTCATTTCTACAATATTGCATCCAAGTTCATTTCCCTTGTACAGGTCCTCTATATACCGTATATACTCGAGTAATCCATGCATAATTTTTTCCGAATTTATGAATGAAAAACAGGTGTGTGCGGATTACTCTAATTTAGGTTGGTATTACTCCATCTGCAACAACAAAACACACTAGTTGGGTATTACTCCACTTTAAAAACAGATCCCTTTAGGCCGGTATTACAGAACAATATTTTTGATCGACTCTGTGACAAAGAAATATTATCAAATATTCATAATATTTACTCGCCGCAGATCTTGATTCAAAGTGCGGCAGCCAGAGGTGATGGTTGTATGACTGTGTTGTGTGCCTCTGTGATTGCTTGAGTGTTCTATTTTCTGAAGAAGGCCATGGCCGATAGCTGAAAGTGTTGTATGTGTGTGTCTTTTGTATGTGCTTGTCGCCACGTCATTGCAGTGAGTTGTAAACTGTCCTTACAATATTATTAATTTCAACCTGGACTTTCCATTATTTTATTTGTAATATTTCTTGAACATAAATCTTAATCGTGGTGTTCACAAGGGATAGGTCATCATATTTCAAAATAACAGATTACAACAACTCTTCATTGTGCGCTGCCTTCGCCACTATCAAAACTGCATATAATTTACTTGACAATGACACAACGTATCAGTAATTTTACTGTAAAGGGTCCCCTCACGTCACAAACCGATGTGGTGGAGTAGCTTCTCTTTCCGTCAGTTTCTTTGGCAATGTAGCTGGTGCGTACAAACAGTTGCATTGTTGTTGTAAGAATGAATAGTTGCATTTGCTTGTGACACCATCTTCCTGAGTAATAAAGGACATTATATACTTAAGTGGGGTATTATTCGGTTCAATACCAGCATATTACCCACACCGGTATTGGCACTCCGGGTTTATAGTGATTTATTTCTTGCTACTGGGGTTAAACGTTAATTACGGCGTGGCGTTGCAGCTATGTTCACACATGCACATTTCGTTTAGCAATAGCGATGCTAGCGCTCATAGCAGTTACGTTTTACAATGCAGTGAACAGAAGACAAGCAACTTTTATAATCAAATATACAGGCACTGAATTTAATGATATTTCTTTGATAAAAGATACCTGTATGTCAACATTTCCTATTACACTATCAAATATCTTTGATGTACGTAGATGACATATAGACTTTGACAAAGATCTATGATCGTGTAATACCAGTCTCAGCTCCATTTATTTAATAACTGTGCAGATTCTACAAGCGTTCATTTCAGTGTGTGTTACTATGAGTACATTTTCATAGTAATACATTATGAATGAAATATTTTTCAATTTGAATAAGAACGTTTAATAGGTAAAATATGAGAGTTTTATGGGGTTGGTATGAGATTCGCACGCTCTGGATATGACGATCTTGCGCGCCTCTCTATCTCTCGCTCTTTTTGAAATTTAACGGTTGTGACATCCCAAGATAGCTGCCCTCACGTGCTTTTGAAAGCCGACAGGTGGTATTCTCATCTACATAAATCCGCGTGCTCCCCTCCCGTCATCAAAATTTGGGGGTGCGCGGATTATTCGAGTATATACGGTATTCCTTTCACCTCTCAGCTTTCCTTTCTTTGCTTAGTACTGTTTTCCATAGCAGCTATTGATATTCATGTAGCTGCTATTCTTGTCCTCTAACATCTCTCTCATTTTCCTGTGGTAAGTGGTATCTATCTTTCCCCCAGATATAGATTCTTCTACAGACTTACATTTGTCCTCTAGCTACTCTTGCTTAGCTAATCGGCACTTCCTGTCAACCTCATTTTTTAAACATCTGTACTACCTTTCGCCTGCTTCACTTGTTGCATTTTTATATTAAGTTCAGAATCTCCTGTGTTGTCCAGTGATTTCTATTTGGCCTTCTCATTCTACCTATATGATCCTCTGCGGCCTTCACTTCTTTATCTCTCAAAACTATCCAGTCTTCTTCTACTGCTATTACTTTCCACCCATTTTGGTCAATCCTTGCCTAATGCCACCAATAAAACTCTCAAAAATCTCTACTTACCTCAATGCATCCAGGTTCCATCTCCTTACTTTTCTACCTTTTGGATGTTTCTTAAGTTTTAATCTGTAGTTAACAACTCATAAGTAGAGACACCTGTTTTTGGTGAAAATTTCTGTTCGATTTCGCTACTTTTATTTCATCAATAATTTCACTACTTTTATTTTCAATTTTTAACCAATAAAAACTAAAGCAAAAATCAATTATAGCCTAATTTTATTCAGAATACATGAAAATTTTACGTCTGATGAAGACTCACAATAAAAAGAATGTTTGAGAAACACTTATCCGGCTACTTTAATAAGTTCTATGTACACTCTTTGACAAAAAAACCTGGCCGCCGGCCGGCCGCTGCTGAGCCTAAGTCCGAGCCGATCGCGACATGGGACAATAAAAGTGGCCGCGCTGATTCGCTCTAAGTCCAGCTATCTGCACAATCTGGCAACACTGCAGACTGCGGGAGTTCATACAGTACTTCTTGTGTGCAGTTAGAAGACAACTGGGTCAGATATATCCGTGGTCTTGCGGTAAAGTGCGCGACTTGCATGTTCAGTATTAGTGATCGAAACCGACTGTTGACAAAAATTTTAAATTCATGTCACTCGTGCATGCTGATGCCACATGTGTAAGCGGAGCATATGTGTAACGTATTTCATTTTTTGGTACGCTGGTAATAACATTCCGGCCCAATAACATCGCCGCCTCTGGCCGCAGCGCTTGGCAGAGCTCTCCGCGGCCCACTCGCCGGCAGCAGCGGTGGCGGCGCTACACAGCGCTGCCTCGCCCTCTGCCCACAGCGCCTGCCGCCGCTCATCGCCCTGGATACGTAAAATGCTGTAGTGTTGCTAAGTGGTGATCCACAGAAAAGGTTGCGATTCGTATTTCATACAGGATATAACGAAGCAGAACACCTATTTTGAATGATGAGCATATAATACATTAGAGACGCAAAAAATTTTCATTGTCCAATCCAATGGCACTCTACGATGGTTAACACTTATTTGTGGTTTAAATCTCGATCCTTTTCCTTTCAGAAAAGCCTTCATGTAATTTGTTATTGTCATCAGTTCATATGTTTTCATCAAGACACAATAATATGTAACTCACTAAAATGTTTTAGTGTCGTTGTTTCATTCCTTACGGTAAATGTATGAGCTAAATTATGTGAATACGTTTCAGTGCACGTTCTAAAGCAACACAGGCACACTGCAAGGTTCGTGTCTTCATGTCTCATTTCTACTGGAGATATTCCGCATCAGTGGAGGTGAAGTCGAATTTCTTCGAAGGTGATTGAATGGTGAAGCAAAGAAGACATCTAATACCATTTCCATAATTTGAAGTCAACCTTTCTGAAAGATTGTATAAAGCTTTTCTTATGATTCCGTTAAAGAGTTTCTTCTGGCAATCTGCAGTGAATAAAGTAAAATGAAACAAAATAAAATGAAATTCCTTCCCCAAATGCAATTTCTTCAACCAGGATTAGAACAGCCGTCTCACACCAGGCTTGCATCGTAAGACACAAGCAGAACCACACAGCCAACCACACACGGCTGCATATTGCCCTCAGTCCATCACATATTCAATGCTGAGCCTCTAACGCATCGCGAAAGGTAACCTGAAAGTCACCTACACAAATAGCTACATTCCTTGAGTGCAAAAGTTAATTTTCTGTCTCTCATTTCACGTGGGCATTACACATCATGAGTCATGAAAGTAGAAGAGGAATGTCAAGTGAACTTAGTGAGACAATTCAGTACCACTTGCGGAAGTAACTGTACTGTCACAGTGTTGCCAAATATCAGCAACGATGTTGCCAGTTCTTAGCTGTACTAGGAAGACCTGTGTAGCGATAAGCGACGCGAAATCGCGTACGTCTCATGCGGGCTTCTAGAGGGGAGTCGCGCATTTCGGTTAATATGCGGCGCTCTCTCCTGATAGTTTTCGTCGTCACTTTTAGGATGCAGATATTAAATTCGTCCAATGACGCCGAAACTAGCGTTTAAATTTTTTTAAGCTTTACTGCATTATGATATATTTTCAGCAAATGACTAGAGAAAAAAATACTGATATTGTGCTTGCAACATACGGCAGATCAAAGACTGAGATATATAAACTTCCATCACGATTACAGTTTCACCCCCCCCCCCCCCCAAAAAAAACACTAAAACAATTACTTTTTTAGATATCTACAAAAGCTATTTTTTATGAGTTACTGGAAATGAACGTTGCATCATCCGCCACTAAACAGTAAGGTATCAAACACTTCACATCTTGAAAGCGACAGCCCACAATATTCTCAATCCTACTAGCATCTGGCCTCAACTGGCTTTTAGCCATGCATTGAGAAGAAATGCTGATGAATTGATAACTTTACCCTCATCAACTTTCAGTGAGAGCTTTTTGTAACAAAACGAAAAAGGAATGCGTACCATCATTTTCTCCAATGATACTAGGCACTGTTGTCCGAAGATGGACTGTATCTACGTTGAGTCTTGTCAAACGCGTCTCACATTCAAGGAATATTACCTAAACGAATTTAGTCCTCATGAAGCTGTAACAAAACAGAGAATCTGGGTGGTTGTGCATATTCGTAAGTTTTCTTACTTTGCTGTAATACTTGATGCAAAGATGAGCAAAATACAAATCCATCATCTATCGGTTTCTTCGATTCTTTGGGCAGTCTTCTTTGGTTTGTACTCCTTCACTTCGCTGGCGATCTACTGGTTTTATTGTAAATACAGTAATCAAAATTACGCGACTATTTGTCCCACATTTTAATGTCCTTGGTTTTTATTCTGAATGACAGTGATGATTTCTGTTGGACTGGTTCCATATATCGGAGCCTAATTAATGAAATTTTATTCCCATGACAGATGAAAGCAATTAGAACCTTGTGTCTCTATAATGAATTTTATTAATAATTAACACCTGAATAGGAGTCTTTAAAAACGTGAAAACGGTCGTGGACCTGTAAAGCAACGTTCTTAATAAAAAATAAATAAAAAATAAAAAATAAACAGCTAACGCGGCTTCAGAATTTATTATTTACTTTATGGGATGATTGAAGTGATTTCCAAATAAGTTGTTCTATCTATATTTAAAATTTTACTATCATTTTAGAACAATTGATAAATTCATTTAAGAAAATGTTCTTTTGTTTTGTTTGTGATGTCACTTGATATTCTTGAAGTAGGTGGCTACAGCATCTGCTATGAGGTTTTCAGGAGACAGTTGGCAGGGTGATTTTGTTTGACAGTAAGCGGATAAATTTAAGATGTAACGAAACGAAATGATGAGATCCAGCATTGCAACAAAACGCACCCGATTTCTAAATTGGCTAGGTTTTCAGAAAGTGTCTATTATACAGCTAGACATTACTGCTATAAACCCTATCTCATTGATTTACCCACAGCTGAGGCAGATTGCTCGCAACATGGAAGAGAGTAGGAGTAGTTAATGTATGAAACGACCTTCTTGAACACAAATTCAGTTAACTACTACAATGAGCATATTATGATGTTCATTTTTCAAAATATTTAATGAGGGTGACAAGAAAAAGTCAACTGACTGCAGAATTACATATCAGACTCACATCTACATGATGCCGAAGTTGCGAAACAATAGGCCCTACTACGACGTTGGAAAATCTTGATTACATTGATGGCCTGATGAAAGAGTTTTTGTAGTTGGCGTCCTGCATGTTAGGATCCGGATCCGTAATTCCACTCAGGCTATAGATACTGTGCTCTCCAAATTGCACGTATGTTATGTGGCCAGCTATTAATTTAAAAAAAAATCAATGAATACCTCACTGAGCGTATTACCAGTTTTGTTTCTCGGTTTATGGTTGATTCATATGCAGGACTTATAGTTATGTTTACTATACTCCAGTAACTAACAATAAGACTCACAATAAGACTCACAATTTGTCGCAGAAAACTCTTCCTAAAAACTCAAATTTTGTCCAGTTTCCTTCGAGTTTGCTTCCTGATAAAATAAAATGTCCGCAGGTCAATATGGAAATTACAAGCGACCTGTTATTGACAGAATATCTTGCTACGTTAAATAGCGTTCCATTTGAATTTTTTAAGCACGTTCCTTGATGAGGTGCTCAATGGATTCCTAGTTGATTTCATAAAATGTTATGTAGTCTCATGGCCGGATGCGATGCAGACATAGTTTTAATTGCAGTGTGTTCATTACAGCACGGTGAAAGGTTCAAAAGTACAAACTTAATGGCGACTTTTAGGTGCCAGGTATCTCACGTCGATAGATTATCATTCGATCGGTGTCGTCGCAGATAGCGGACGACATTAATTTACTAACCGTTGGAATGTTCAATGCAATTCGTGAATTTCATTTATTTCTTATGTTACAGTCAAAACGCGTAAGTTCAGGGAGGTCTACCGAACATCTGTTAAACTCTGTTTGATGGCTTCGTCTATTCAGAGCGACAGCTATCCTTTCCCTCCAGCAGGCGCGCTCCGCCTTCCCCCTTTCCAGATGCGCGCGCCTTCGTTCGCTTGTTGTGCCGCATTTACCAAAACGACCGTGGCTACCCCCACCGCGTCATACCTCTTATCGATTTCAGAAAGGTAATGAAATAAATTACCCTTCAAGTTGGTGGCCACTAAACGCTACTGTTAGCATTACTCATGATGCAAGAACACTTTATGTTCCAGTGTTACTATGATGTCTGACATAGCTCTTGAAAATTCGAAAATTTATTGGAACTATCCTTAACGCGTTAGCAATTATCGAGTGGACAAAAGGTACTTTATACGTCTTAGTCTATTTTAAAATCACGTTTATATGCATTTTCCATTTGAATGATTATTTTACGCGTTTCAAATTTTGTATGTGTGAAAGTTTTCATTCAATTTCAAACATTTTTATGAGAATACAACAGAGACATTTGATACATTTGTTTTATTTCTATTTCACCTAACCCGTCTTATGTATTAGTCACGAAAAGATCGCGATGGTAAAAGATAGGGCAATATGAACTCACACTAAGTCTTACCAGAAATAGTTTTAACGGCGAACCATTCACGAATGGAAGAGAAACAGGCGGAAACAGCAGTTGTATAAAAAGTGCCCTCCACCACACACCAATTAAGAAATGGCGTTAATGAAGCAGTGTCAACCAGTTCTAAGTTAAGTTGAAAGTTCAAGGTCTCTTGTTCAGAGGGAAGTTGGTTTGAAATGAACTGCAAAATTTGTACCAACACACGGAAACATGAACAAAGCAAGCTCTATTGCACACGAGAAAGGGTATGAAAGAAAGAAGCAAGGTTACGATTTAACGTCCCCTCGACAAGGGGTCATTAGAGCGAAGCAGAAGTTCGGATTGTTATGATAAGGATGTGTAAGGAAATGGGCCGTGCCCTGCCGCAGGGACCATTCCGGCAACATGCCTAGACTGATTTAGGAAAATCATGGAAAACTGAAATCCAAATGGCCAAAGGCCAGTTCGATGCTCCGTGCAGCCCAATATGAGTCGAGTGTGTTACCACTGCACTAACTCGCTCCGTAGCAAAAGCGAATGCGAGTAAATATTGCATTATCACGCGGTTCTGAGTTACGTTAATCAAGTTTCTGACCTATCGTTAGTATAAAATCAATTGTAAAATTTGTAACAAATACACAATAGACAATAAAGCAACCTAATAAACACGTGTTACAACGACTGAAATTGATCGATGAATTGTGCCATGGTTTAAAACAATATTAGGGAAAGCAATTGCACTGTTGCTTGTTAAAAGATAGTAAATAAAAGTATTGACGTATCTCTTATTCATTGATTTTGAACAGATGCCGTAGAATGCGCAAGGCTGTAATTTTACCGCTATTATAAAAATTAAGTTCAACCACTTCACGAGGAGAATTATAGGGAAAATATGTGTTTAACAATATTAAGGAGATGAACAGCAAGAGCAAACTGTTTACGGTTACAAACAATATTCGTACAAGTAAATATACCAACGGTGGAAATACGACCGCCTACTGCGAAATGAATTATGTGGAGCACATGTTTTCTTTCGACATGAAATCTGGGACCGGCAGAGACAAAGTATTATCCATCTAGAGACAACGGAAAATGTAATGCGGTCGGAAACGCCTTTCATGGAGATATTTCAGATTAAAGCGTTCTGCCCATGGACGATAGACCTGAAATAACCAAACGGTTTGGTTTATAGGACAATTTCACTTTTGGCGGTTGCAATTACTTTACAAATAATAGATCGAATGAATGGAGTAATTTGAAGGGAAACGAATTATTACAATTACTTTGAATCACCTGCAAAGATAAAAACATTTAAGACAAAAAATACTTCGGAAGCAACATTAAACACTAACATTATAATTCACCTAAACAGGGGCATCACTATACGAAGAAAACAGTTTCTTATTGGGAAAGGGTATGCGGATGTAATAGAAGTCACTATATTCTGCAGCAAAAGCCGTCTGGTCAATTTTATGATTATCGGTAAGAACTTGCGTAATAGCTGCTCTAGGACGGTACCCGCCAGATGCTCATTTTAGTGATATTCCTGAACTGTGAGCCGCGTATGACAAGATTGAACGTATATACGTCCAATTTGGGACAAAAATGCGTAGGACCTTTGAAGAAAGTAGTCATTTCACACTTTATCCGTTTGGTTAAAAGAAACTCTCCCCGGAAGTTGATGAAGGTAAGTCACCTATTCATCAGCATTTTTAATGATGTTGTTTTCTTTCGGACTGAAGCCCTACTTAGAATGGGCTTTGGCAACGCAGCATGGATAAAAGCCAGTTGAAGCAAGCTGTTTGTAGGAATGAGGATATTGTGGAATGGCCAAGAAATTCTTCCAATAGCTTAGTAGTATTGGTTACGATGCTAGGCAACTCTGTTCGTTCCCTTAATTCCAGAATTCGAGGTATTTTCCAATATTCATGAGGATATGAGATTAGTCATTGCATTTAAATGACTCTGTTATCCTGAATTAAATTTTCGACCGCAGAAAGGTCTACCCCTGCTTAAATTGCAAACAGTTCTGTGTTTTATGTCGGGACTGTGTGTGTTAACTGCAAACAAATGTCAGATAACTGAACTAGTAATCTCATTTTAACTCGGTGGCGCCATTTTCGTTTTCTGATCTACAGCAAGCATAGTTGATTAGTGAGGTATCGTTGTACTACTGATGTGTGTGGCTTCAGGTCTATTTTTCTCCTCTGGAAAATGTCCTTAATGGTATTCAGCAACGAAATACCAAAACTCATTGCAGTCTGTCAACCAAGAGATCGGCATTTTCTATTGTTATTGTAATCTTTATCATTTTGCTGTAACGCCATAAACATCATTGATTACTATCTTTATTACCATCATTATTATCATTAATTCAGTTCCAAAAGCGTTCTTTCCCATGTGGCCAAGAGACCAGAAAGAATGTGTGGTTTGACGAAAAATAGGACCATAGGAAAAAGTAGGTAAAATGTTTGTAACAATTTCTGTTGATTTAACATCGCGACCACAGATATTAAGCAACAACACATGCAAGTTGCAATGCTCCAAAAATCCATCAGACACATGGGTTCGGATTCTCATCATTTGTTGGCCCAACAAGACTATAACACTACGAAATAAAAAGCTTAGTAGTCTATAGATTATATGTATATGTTGGAAGAGGAAAAACCTCAGAATTGCACATTTCCCACATATACAGTTTAGTTTCTGTGTTCATGGCCGTAATTTTAAATATCCAGTCTTCTGAATACTCAAGTGAAATAATTACTGTGTTGCACAAATAATCAGTTAACTATGTTTCATCTGGCTTTCAAGCAGACCAACACATTTATGTATTCACGTAGAGGACATTAAATATTACTTGTACAGTCGTAGGGCTGTATTTTGAAACGCAGTCGCTTTCAAGTTGCAAAGTTTTTAGAGACGGATGGGGCATCATTGATTTCCAGTAACTTTTCATCAAAAAAATTAGCTTTTGTCGAAATGTAATAAAGCAATTCTTTCAGTCTCTTTTTGGGGGGGGGGGGGGGGGGCTGAAATCGTGATGGAAGTTTATATATCTCAGTCTTTGACCTGCCGTATGTTGCAAGCACAATATCCGTATTTTTAACTTCTCTAGTCATTTGCTGAAAATGTAAAAAATGCAGTGAAGCCTCAAAAAATTTAAACGCTAGTTTCGGCGTCATTGGACGAATTTAATATTTGCATCCTAAATGTGACGACGGAAACTATCAGGAGAGAGCGCCGCATATTAACCAAAATGCGAGACTCCCCTCTAGAAGCCCGCATGAGACGTATGCAATTTCGCGGCGCTTATCGCTACACAGGTCTTCCTAGTACAGCTAAGAACTGGCAACATCGTTGCTGATATTTGGCAACACTGTGACAGTACAGTTACTTCCGTAAGTGGTACTGAATTGTCTCACTAAGTTCACTTGACATTCCTCTTCTACTTTCATGACTCATGATGTGTAATGCCCACGTGAAATGAGAGACAGAAAATTAACTTTTGCACTCAAGGAATGTAGTTATTTGTGTAGGTGACTTTCAGGTTACCTTTCGCGATGCGTTAGAGGCTCAGCATTGAATATGTGATGGACTGAGGGCAATATGCAGCCGTGTGTGGTTGGCTGTGTGGTTCTGCTTGTGTCTTACGATGCAAGCCTGGTGTGAGACGGCTGTTCTAATCCTGGTTGAAGAAATTGCATTTGGGGAAGGAATTTCATTTTATTTTGTTTCATTTTACTTTATTCACTGCAGATTTCCAGAAGAAACTCTTTAACGGAATCATAAGAAAAGCTTTATACAATCTTTCAGAAAGGTTGACTTCAAATTATGGAAATGGTATTAGATGTCTTCTTTGCTTCACCATTCAATCACCTTCGAAGAAATTCGACTTCACCTCCACTGATGCGGAATATCTCCAGTAGAAATGAGACATGAAGACACGAACCTTGCAGTGTGCCTGTGTTGCTTTAGAACGTGCACTGAAACGTATTCACATAATTTAGCTCATACATTTACCGTAAGGAATGAAACAACGACACTAAAACATTTTAGTGAGTTACATATTATTGTGTCTTGATGAAAACATTTGAACTGATGACAATAACAAATTACATGAAGGCTTTTCTGAAAGGAAAAGGATCGAGATTTAAACCACAAATAAGTGTTAACCATCGTAGAGTGCCATTGGATTGGACAATGAAAATTTTTTGCGTCTCTAATGTATTATATGCTCATCATTCAAAATAGGTGTTCTGCTTCGTTATATCCTGTATGAAATACGAATCGCAACCTTTTCTGTGGATCACCACTTAGCAACACTACAGCATTTTACGTATCCAGGGCGATGAGCGGCGGCAGGCGCTGTGGGCAGAGGGCGAGGCAGCGCTGTGTAGCGCCGCCACCGCTGCTGCCGGCGAGTGGGCCGCGGAGAGCTCTGCCAAGCGCTGCGGCCAGAGGCGGCGATGTTATTGGGCCGGAATGTTATTACCAGCGTACCAAAAAATGAAATACGTTACACATATGCTCCGCTTACACATGTGGCATCAGCATGCACGAGTGACATGAATTTAAAATTTTTGTCAACAGTCGGTTTCGATCGCTAATACTGAACATGCAAGTCGCGCACTTTACCGCAAGACCACGGATATATCTGACCCAGTTGTCTTCTAACTGCACACAAGAAGTACTGTATGAACTCCCGCAGTCTGCAGTGTTGCCAGATTGTGCAGATAGCTGGACTTAGAGCGAATCAGCGCGGCCACTTTTATTGTCCCATGTCGCGATCGGCTCGGACTTAGGCTCAGCGGCGGCCGGCCGGCGGCCAGGTTTTTTGTCAAAGAGTGTACTGGTAGCCTAAGTACATTAGTGTGTGTATGTTTTTATAAAAAGTCAAAGTTGTTTTCTAACAATACCAAGGAAATTGCTTCTCGGAAACCTCACAATCTAACTGGCATTTTGTTCAACTCATATTGAGTCCCTAAAAAAACACTCCGATTTCAAGCTGCACTTAAAAACAAAAAATATGGAGCATCGAAATGGATAGTGCGTCCTTCCTTTGCAATTTGCACACTTAAATTACAAATTACTATTACATCGCAAACAACGACAGCCATAAGAAACAACTATATCTATAAACCCTTTCACTGCACATTTACTCTCCACGGTGTCCTCATTGTGTGTGTGTGTGTGTGTGTGTGTGTGTGTGTGTGTGTGCACTCAAGACTTGCAGTCCATTATTG
This sequence comes from Locusta migratoria, assembly GCA_026315105.1. NCBI lineage: Eukaryota > Metazoa > Arthropoda > Insecta > Orthoptera > Acrididae > Locusta > Locusta migratoria. Next base: position 385,476,973 of record CM048755.1, read on the forward strand.
AGACAAAAATAATATGCTAAATCTAGTATTGTTGTGTAAAATAAGTTTTCTTTTTTTATCTTTGACGAGAAAATCATATATAGGCCTATGATAGGCTACATCTTGAGCACTGAAACAATGAGCATACATTTACGTAAGGAGCACTGAAAAGGTCAAAATATTTCAGAGTTACATGCAACAATCCCGTTGCGGCTTCTTTTAAAATCCTTTATCTTCTGTTCTCAGGCAATTTCTGTGTTTTCACCCAAATAACACGTGCAACGGTGCGATTAAAGGTCGTCTCCGTGAAAGAAATTACTTCTCTCTTAACGTACACAGTGGAGAAAAAGAGAAACGACCCGAGTCTTCACGATCGGATACAAGGTAGCACTTCACGCATGACAATTCAAAGGCAGACTGCAAACACTGGAACAAAGGGTGAAACCCAGAATGTATACCATTCACGAAAACTATTTATGGCAGCATCTAGGGGCATTTTTCGAAACTACCATTCACAAAACCTACTTATGGTGGCTTCTAGCAGAATCTTATGGAAATTCCTGAAGCTTTGCCTCAGAATATAAATGGGAAGAACTGCTATTTATGTGTGTCCTTTTTTTTGCCATTCAATACACACATTTCAGTATTTGCACACAAGTATTTTCCTTGTTTTATCAAAATTGTAAAATCCATCTTATGTTAATTCTATTTCACGATCAGAAACTGTTACGACCATGTTAATAATCTGCTCTGCTAAAAGAAATCACTGAAAGAACCAGCGATCAGAAACAATTATGACTACGCAGTACACTATCAGTCATCTGATCAAATAAAGTGCCAGAAACGGACTTCACAGCAGAGGAAATGAGGTTGGCAGGACTCGAAACGATATATATTGAAGTTTTGTATAATCGATTGTCACTCATATCTTGAATTTCTGCCAGTACATTTAAATGACTGATTACATTTCACAAAATTTCGTGGATTATTTAATGATTTTTCATAAATTTGAATGATTTTGTGATTTTCTGCAAAAATTGTAAAATATTGCAAAAATTACTCTATTTTGCACTTCGCGAAAAACAGGTGCATCTATTCATAAGTGATGGTCAGAATCTATAGTGCCCCCTGGTTATGTCTTACAATGTAAAACTTGGTTTCAAAATATATGTCTTATTATAAAATCAATATGGTGTGTCCTGGTCTCTTCCTCATATACAACTTTCTTTCATGATTATTAAATCAAGTACGGGGGACATTAAAGATAGAAGGTTCTCAAATTTGGTGCTACAAAAGATTTCTGAAAATTAGATGGTTGGATCATGTAACTAATGAGAAGGGACTAAACAGACTTTCTTGAAGCAACTGTTACAGCTGTCAAATGTTTCAAACAACACATTTCTTATACAATCAGCTCTACAGACTTATTTTATTCCTACCAGTTTTGATTAATAGAATCATCTTCATATGGGGGTTATAAAAAGAATGACAAATACAATGAAAGATATGCAGACAAATACCTAAGCTGCAACGATCACAAATTTTTAGTTGTACAATACCTACAAAGCTGGGCATTAACTAGTCCAAGCATACATTTTATATAAATAGCACATGGACATAAACAGTCATCTTCCTTATTCCATACAAAATGATACTATTATTCAGACATACATTTTCTCCCCCTGTCATATTATTATCGCTGTTTAATGCCTTAAATACATACCTCAGACGGTATAACAAACATAGATATGAATTTATTAAGATTCAGAGAACCTAGAGAAAGATGATAATGAACTACTCAGTCTGACATTTCGCATCAACAAGTTTGAAACATATGGAACTTATAGGAAAAACCTGATTACAGATATACATAATTATCTTAAAATGTCGAACATTATATACCGTATTTGCCAGCGTGTAAGACGCACTAATGTTTTCCTACAAAAAAATGGTCCAAAGCCCGGATGTGTCTTATACACCAGTTACCAGTTAAGGAAGGTACCTACAAGTTCCATTTCTTTTCAAGCGATTTAAAAAAAAAGGGGGTTTAAAATCTGGGAAATAACATTTTAAGTGGGAAAATTTGCTTTAAGGTTCTCTCTTACAATTTTGTAGTTTAGGCTATATTCGATATATGTATATAATGTGCACCAAAATACCCATCAGGAGATTTATTAAGTAGTAAAGGTTATCTGAATTTTGTACTAATTTTAGTGCCAAGTGTAAGTGAAACTGGTAACTTCATAGGAAGTAGAAATTTTTGACGTAATTTCATTCATCATAGTCGATGTTTTTGGCAATCCTTTAAAGGTCCTTTTAATTTGAATAATGAAACATTGTCCACGTATTCACCGTGTCTTCCCTGATGATATTTTATAATTTATTCACATTCTCAAGTGCAAATATGTACATAAGTATTTTTTGTAGTGTTTGCACAGCATCTGCGTCTCACAGTTGTCTTTTTGAGGTTATAACATGCTGTGCCCCCATACAGTGCACCAAGCAATACACAGATGCAAACCATCCATCATTCTCACAGTTTGTGGAACATAACAAAAATACATACTTAAATATTTGCGCTTCACAATAAATTTTCAAAACGCATCATTTTAAACACAAAAACCCCCTACACGTCGCGCAAACTGATACTTGGCATGGTGGTTGATGGGAGCAATCGTAAGCAGTGCCACCTAGGTGGGAATGTCATAAGCCTTTTACGATGCTTCTAAAGTCGGCACGTACTGTAAACAGCAAAAGGTGAAATATCCGTTTGAATAAGCACAAACTGTCAAGAAACTTGACTGCATAAAGTTTATGAACACTTTTTGAAGGCATTGCCTAAGATATTTGATGTACATGAACATATTTATTACAGTTCTATTGCAATAGATGTATTAGGAGTGATTTATTTTTTTCCTAAAAACAGTGTCTTAAAAGTGGGGTGCGTCTTATATTCCAGCAAATACAGTAACCAAAATTTACCATTCCCTGTATGACACAAACCGCACAAAAATAAAAAATGAGAGGAACATAGCCAGAGATGACTATAAGCATACAAGTGCTAGCTAATATTTCATATACAGTAAAACCTCGTTTTTACATTCTCGGTTTTTACGTTTTCCCGCCATTTACACCATTTTTTGTCGGTCCCATCAAATTTCCTATGTTTACAATGTTAATTCCCCTCGTTTTTGCGTTAACATATTTACATTTTTCCAGCGTTTTACGCTTTTCAGAAGAATTTTCGTGAAGAAAAATGACGTAAGGTACATAAATTGACGCTAGCATGACTTTCCCCATAAAGTATAGCGATTAAAAATTATTCGCAGTAGAGTTTATTGACACTTTGCATTTATTCAAACGTAAATATCGCCTTTCGTTGATGACTTACGACAAGCCGATTTGTGGCGATGTAGTTCCTCTTTCAACCAGCTTCTTTGCCATAGCGCTTGGCGTAAGAATAACGCTGATTTGTGGCAGTGCAGTTCCTCTTTCCGCTAGCTTCTTTGCCAAAGCGGCTGGCATCTACTCAAACAATCAGAACCAGTTGCTTTGTTGGCGTGAGAATAAAGAGTTGCATTGTTTTTGTGATACATATTTCTGATTAATAAAGAACGATATCTGTCAAAGTTGGGTATCATAATACCCACAGCCTCAAAAAAGCGATAATAGTGAGAGGTGCCGATCCTATGCAAACGTCACAAAAATACTTAAGCATATTTTTGTACTCGAAAACGCGAATAAATTCTCTTATATCGTCGTGTGAAACATCTAAAAATACAAAAATAACGGAACTTTGAGTTTTACTACGTAAATAATTACGTAATTCCGGAAAAAGGCAGTAATTTTGGGGATGTGTTACATAGCCTGGCAGCAGCGTCCAAACAATATCGAAGTGGTTCAGGTAATTTTGAAGATGTGTTACATAGCCTAGCAGTGGCGTCCTCGATTATAATGAATGAAATTACGTCAAAAATTTCTACTTCCCATAAAATTACCAATTCTGTTTGGTACGTAAAATAGCGGCATTCTCAATTATAATGAATGAAATTACGTCAAATTTCTACTCCCCATAAAATTACCAGTTCTGCCTGGCGCTTAAAATAGCGGCGTCCTCGACGATAATAAACGAAATTAAGTCAAAAATTTCTACTTCCCATAAAATTACCAATTCTGTTTGGCGCGTAAAATAGCGGCGTCCTCAATTATAATGAATGAAATTACGTCAAAAATTTCTACTTCCCATAAAATCACCAATTCTGTTTGGCGCTTAAAATAGCGGCGTCCTTGATTATAATGAATGAAATTACGTCGAAATTTCTACTTTCCGTAAGATTACCAGTTTTGCCTGGCGCTTAAAATAGCGGCGTCTTCGATTATGATGAATGGAATTATGTCAAATTTCTACTTCCCATAAAATTACCAGTTTTGCCTGGTGCTTAAAATAGCGGTATCCTCGATTATAATGAATGAAATTACGTCAAAAAATTCTATTTCCCGTAAAATTATGTTTTACCTGGCACTTAAAATAGTAAAAATTTGGATAACATTTATTGTATAATAAACTTCCTGGCGAGTATTTACATGCCTATTATGTACATATATCACAAACTACGAAAATGCAAGGCTCATGCAGTAAGCATTTTTTACCACTTAAAACATTATTTCCTGCATTTTACACCATTTTACTTAAGTCCCTTGAAAAGCGTAAAAACGAGGTTCTACTGTACTTGTTGTTATGAATTGCCATGTTGTATACTGATTGTTGTAGATGCTACAAATTACTTGCTATTTTCATAGTTTGGTGCATGCAGTATCACACTGGTATTAATATGATGTGGAGAGAAAAGATATAGCTACATGTCTGAATAATGGTAACATTTCAATTGTAATAAGAAAGATGACTTTAATTGAATTTTTCATCGGTGCTTGACAGAACATGATAATATTATGAAAAACGAATTCCTGATTTTTTGCAAAATTATTTATTTGGTTTCTAGCTTTTAGCTTGTTAGGCCATCATCAGGTAACAACTGAATGTCGCTAACATTTCTTTCAGATATGCCACTTACAAAGATGTTATTAAATTACAGATGATACAAATTCACATGTTCACAGAAAGTATTACATTTTTATGGCAATGAATTACACTTATTAATAAATAAAAATATATAAAAAGGCTGTGTTATATGTTGTTGTTCTAACCTTGAGGGGAGGGGGGAGGGAGAAGCAGATGGGGGTTGTTACATTGTGAGCTGTGGTGGAGTAGCCAAGTGGTCTAAGGCGTCTCATTGTGGAGTGCGCGGTTGCTCACTGTTAGAGGTTCGAGTCCTCCCTGGAGCGTGTGTGTGTGTGTGTGTGTGTGTGTGTGTGTTGTCATCAGGTTAGTTTAACTTACTTTAAGTGGTTTGTAAGCCTAGAGACTAATAACCAAGCAGTTAAGTCCCATAGATTTACAAACATTTGAACATTTGTTACATTGTGAAACAGTAACATTTGATATATTTAACAAACTGACAACTAAAACTTATTTTAGTAGAGGGGAAAAGGTAAACTGAGTTTGGTCATTTAATACTATATTGGCATCCACTGCCATATTTTTATTGATTTCTAGTATTTCTAATAGTGTCATCTTTCTGCTTTTCTTTAGAGTATGTAATATTTCACAGTCTAAAACATAAGTGTGGTTTTCTGTGAGCAGATGTTCAGCAAAGGTTGAATCTTTCTTTTTTAATCTCCAGCTTCTCTCATGTTCTGATAATCTAATAGCTACAGCGCTGCCACACTGACCAATATGCACTTTTCCGCAATGTTTGCATGTGATCTTATAAACACCACTCTGTGCCAAGGGTTCGAATTTTGCCTTTGCTGTTGAATAAAGATTCTGAAATGTTGTTTATGTTATAAAATGCAGGTCTGTAATTTTGAGATTTGAACTTTTTAGCAAGCGATCTGAAATTTTGCCTAAATATGGGATGACACCAATTTTTCTGATTATTGACTTGTTCTTGTTGACCAGAATACAAAAGTGGTGTAATTTTCCTCATTTTCTTCTTATGTAGTATAATGTCAATCAGGGCAGGGATATAGCCATTAGTGGATGCTATGTATCTGATGGTTTGTAGTTCTGTTTGAAATGGAACTGATTAGAGGCAATTCACTATTGAATGGAAGGCAGCATGTTTATGACTGTGTACGTGCTGTGAGCTAGCAGGGATGACTGTATCTGTTACTACTGATTTTCTGTAAATGCTAAATAAGTATTGTGTTGTGTTGACATCAATAGTAAGGTCCAAGAAATTTATAGATCTTCCTAGTTCAATTATGAATTTAATTTAGTTGTGTTGGAAATAAAAATATTTTTTAAATGTACCTAACTGTCTAGTGGCACCAGTCCACAAACACAACACATCATCCACATACCTGAACCAGTATCTAATTTTGGAACCCAGTGGTTCTTTCTTCAAGAAGACCTGTACGGCTTGCTACAGCCATGTAGCAGCACTACTCAGCCACTGTGGAATATTGTTTATTCTTTGTATTTTTTACTGTCCATACTGTGTTTTACTGTTGGAATAGGCCAATTTGGGACTGCTATGTCAAATGGTTTGTGTTATTCCATTTTTAAAACAATTTTGTTTGTAATGGGAAACAAGCCAACATAATCTGTTAATGCTAGATGTTACAAGGAAGTGTTAATGGCTAGCATTTGTTTGAACTGACTCCAGTCTCACAATGAAAGAAATTACAAATATCTCCCAAAACACCACAGAAAATGTGCCTGTTGACTCATATGAGAGACACCCTGTATAGAGTGGATATTCAATTGTCTCCCAGTTGAGTTTGTGTATGGAGTAATCTGGCTCCCCCCAAAGATCGACTAGGAACTTGTGTCCAATTGAAACCAGCATGGAGCTTGGTGTACCATTCCACAATTATGGTTTTCGAGAGACATACTGCCTCCTACACATTCTTCATTCTCTGGTCAACGTCTACTGTGTTTGTTTTTAAAGAAACAAGCAAGCAAAAATAATAGCGTAGTTCTCCTGTTTGGAGACATTTCATAATAACGTTGGCACAGTCCATGGTTCTGCATTTATTGCACACATGTTAGAAAGATACACTTTCCATGCTAATCATAGCCAACATGACGATTCTCATAAATGAGAAGCAAGGAAGATTAAGGTTTTACATCCCATTGACATGGGGTCATTACACACATGTTGGTTCTTATATACCGGAATTGGCATTGTGCCACATTGTGTATATGCTGCACACTTTTTCTCAAATGGAAATTTTTGTTTGCCAATTATACTTCATGTTTTATGTGTTTTCTATGAGGAACACTATTTCAGCAAACACACTACTCTTAAAAAAATCTACTTTAATAGAATTTCTTACTTTTTTCTTTTCTCCTGTTAGGCCAAATTTCAAATAGTCCAAGATAATATCATGAATTCCATACACCGAACTATTGAGTTCTTCATTCCATTTTGAAACTGCTAGAGATTTCTTAACAAAATATGACATAATATCTTCTACTTCATATTTGTCAAGTGACCAAAGAACCTGGAGCACCTATAACAGAGAAATGACAAATTTTTATCAATCATTAAATATATATATATATATATATATATATATATATATATATATATATATATATATATATATTTCAACCAAATTTGAAAAGTGAGAGAAGTACATGTTATTCATAGTTGTAATGAACAGAATAATCTATACATATTATAAAAACTGGGTATGTGTTTTCACATCTCCTCCTAAACTACTGGATTGATTTCAACCAAACTTGGTACACATATTCCTTAGCATCAGACAACAATCGCTATATAGTTAAGATCTAAATATGACACATGGTACAGGAGGTATTATGTCATAAACAATTAAATTTGCCAAAGAAACTGCAACATCATGTGACAACTTTCCATATCTCCTCCTACACTAATGGAACAATTTAACTTAGTACAAATATTCCCTAACAACAATAAACAATTGCTGTGTGGGTAAAAATTACATACAACACATAATACGGAAGATATGATGTTATATTTGAGAATGAGAGCACTTAGCAAGTTGCAAAAACTTTACACACAATTTTAAAAACTTTAGGAGGGGTGTTTTTTTTTTTTTTTTTTTTTTTTTTTTGTTTTTTTTTTTTTTTTTTGCCGACAATGTAAACAAAATGATAAAAGGGAAGTAGTTTATTGCTTATTATATCTACACTGTTCATGCAGTAAAACTGAGCCATTCTACATGAGATTACAATATATTAATCTACACTACTAATTACATTCACAAGGCATTTTACAGACAGTATACACACATAACACTGAATGTACCATCAACATTCAAAACTGAAATGACTGTCTAGTTTGGTGTGTTGCAGTGTTCATGTACTTATGACGGGCCATTACATTAAATTGATTCAATTAAGTTAAGTGTTATTACTTTTTACATTAGAAACTGATCCACTTACTTCACCCATCCACCTACCTAGCTATATGATTTAATTAAAACCATCAGTTATTTGAAACACTGACATGGTGATTGCTTGCACAAAGCTGTAGTAGTAAAGCAAACTTTTTAAATTGTGTTTAGTCAAAATCTCATATTTCATCACATTTTTCTTCATAACATGTAACTGGTCTCCTAATGTCTCATTCCATTTAAAAAACAAACAGCTGACTCACTCTGTGTTGTTCCAATCACTCCTCACAGTGAGCAGTGACAACAATCCTGCACTGAACATGTAAGTACACCACAATGGCGCTATTCTAGACTTACCTATTGCACATTTAATTGCCTTTGCCTAATTACACAGATAATATACAATCTCGGTCTATTGGAGAGGCTTACAATTTTTAATAATATTGTATAGCAATTTCATTTGTTATTGGGAAGAAGAGGTGAATTGTGAAAATCAGAGATTATAAAGATGTCTGTGTGTCTATGCCAATTTTAGTCTTATCATCATTGAGGTTGCCTTTTTTGATAACCAGGATAACCACTCAGCACAAGTAATATATAAGAATGTGTCTTTGGAGTAAAGAGTGAATCTTAGACTTGACATCTGCATTTAGAGTTATGAATCTAAAATGATGAGTGGCCACCATATGGTCAGAAAGAAGTTTCAATCTAAATCTTATAAAATTATATACTTTATGTTGTGGCGTAAAGTCAGCGCCACACCTCAGACGTAAGAGAACGATTGTAGAGAAGGCAGCGATCGACCGAGAGCCAATAGCAAGCACGCGTCGCACATCCTGGAGGGAAGAACCAAAGATGCGCACCCTCTAAAATCAGCTACATCTAGGCCAACATACGTCTGGACAGCCGGTCAGTTACTAGTGAGAACGAAGCAGTCATTAGGTCTCAGCGCAGCTAGTATCATATGGATGACACCATGAGAAGCAAGAAGAGAGAAGAAACAGACTTATGTTCTTAAGTTGAGTATTAAACTTTTCAGTCAATAAAACTTGTATTATTAATCTGAATCATTGTTACAGATTACATCAATTCCTGCACCATGCCCTTTCCTAGCAACTAGACCGGGACAAGTAAAAAACAAGAAGGCGATGAGGTCACAACACTTTATCTCTCTTAATTTGTAAGCAGGTAGTATTACAAACCTCGGGTTTAATATTCACGTCATCTTTAAATAAGGCAAAGTCCTGGAATCTTTCCTTCTGACATTCTGGTAGATTTCCCACAGACATCCCAACAGCACTGAACAGTTCATCTTGGTAAAACGTACTTCGGCCAGGGGAACTGAAACAGATTTATGAACATCAAGACAGTTAACGACAGATACAATAGATCACTAGTAAGTGTAAAGAAAAAAATCAACCACATGAATGAACAAACCTTTAATTTTTTGAATGATTATGAATATAGGCTAAAGTAAACAATCAAAATTCCTACAAAGTGTGGGATTCAATTATTCAAACCTCTGTTCTCCTGCTCACTAGGCAAAAAGCACTTACTGTCTGCGCCACCAAGGCGCAACGGTTAAAACAACTAGATCTCCCTCCCCAATTCAAATTCCAATTCCACCACAGACCATCTTGATGCACCCCTTTTAATTTGAATCATAAATGACAAGGCTATCCTATATCAGAATAGCATCACACCATTAAACAAAATAGACTATTCAGCCTGTACCTCAGGTAATAAAATCATTTGATCTTTAATTTTATAATGAAAAGTCTTTGGTGGAATGTGTAAGTGATAAAAGAAAGATGGAAAAAAGTAAATAAACAATTGATTGTTTCAAAAGTAATCACCATACCTTTGAAACAAAAGGGTCACTGCCTTCATAGAAAAATGACTCTGGGTGCCTACAGAACCTTAATTGTACCCAGGCATGTACCTGTTCATCCAAAGCAAATCAATGGGCCATAAAGGTCTTCGTACAAGGTTATAAAAATATGGAAATTGTTGATTGGGACTGTATGGATTTTTCCAGCAAAGCTCCTGGATCATAATCAAAACAATCATGGCCAAATGTGCAAAGGCATTATCCTGCAAAAGAATTATACCATTTTGAAAATGTTCATTTTTGGAGCCCTGGGGTGGGGAGAGACATTTGAGGCCGTCAATTTGCTCCGAATGACCATAATGTGCTGACACAACAGCTTGAGCTACAATGTCGGGATACCTCTTCCCAACTTGTGCTTCAGCTATTTAATGAGTTGGTACTTTTATTTCTTCAACTGTTTACCAAACTTCAATTTTATATACTTACGTTGTGTGGTTAAAGCTAAGCAAAAAGCAGTGGAATAAAAAATTAAAAACTCATTAACACAGTGATATTATTAGGTAGTAGCACATAACATACAACTTAGTCTTCATCATCAAAACCACCATCATTATGCCATTTGAGACAAGCTGTTGGACAAAGCTATCTTCCAGACTGTTTTATGCATTATAGTCTTCAACCCACCAGGTCCTAGGATTTTTATCTGTCACTTTCCACTTCTTTCACCTCTGGCAGTACTGCTCATGTGAAAAATACCAAGTAGCACCGTGGTTCGGAATCCACGTTAAACTGTAGGTCCCCCTATAACTGGCTGGGTAAGTCAATTCGAAGGTCGGAGGAAGGCAACGGCATACCACCTCCAAACAGGACCATGCCTAGTAAAGCACTGTGGTGTTCAAACCAATCTTCGGATTGTTGACTGATTTACCTTAGTCTTCAACCATAGCCATCCGCGCAGCTACTGTTCATTACCTACTCATTTTTCTTCAGGTCACTGGTTTGGTCTTTACTTATTTTTATGAATATACAGATATCAATAATTCAACTGTCTACATGTCCCAATGCCTCCATTTCATTTTCATTAAAACATTAGCCTGTTCTCTGATTCCTGTTTCGTTTTTCTTTATATCCCAACATGCAACTGCTCATTGTTCATTGAGTACCCCTGAGTTTCTGAAAAGATTTTCCATTAGAAGTCCATGTCTTACTACCTTAAATCAAAACTGATTACAGGCAACGATAGAAAAGTCTGAGACACACTGTTCGCTAAACTTTGAAAACTTATTTACCATGCCAAAAGAAACACCAGGCATTTTTACTTTATTTGTTTATTAATTGATATCTATCCAGAGATTACCTGTAAGTGCTTTTAATACAAAAAGATGTGAAATGGTTCTATTCATAGAGCACTGAAGATAGTAGAAGGGGCCTACAGGCTGTGCTACACGTGTCAAACGTCCCCTTTCCACTGGGTACCTTTTTCCATGTTTGTACCCACAATGACTGCTTCGCTTGAGTACAATTGGTACACTCCCTTCACACACAGTGGTAACCTGTCTCGTGCATTTAGTTGTTTGTTTGAATGTGTAGATACAGTGTAATTTTATGTGATCTGAGCTATTGTGTGCTGACATTATTGAGCTTCAACATGTCTTGCTGTGTGGGGTATGGATGCAATAACAGCAAAAAGAAGGCAGAAGGTTCCTCAACATTCAGTACTGACAGAATTACTTAAATCAATAAGGACAACTGGAAATCATCAAATCAGTCTTATTTGCAATGCTCATTTCTAGAATGATGGTTATGATAATTCTCCTCCTTTTCAAAAATATATGAAACAAGGTGGCATTACATCGATATAGAATTTACATCCATTAACATCAACTTCTTAATTAAGAAGATTTTTAAAGCACCTTCTCTCACTTAATTTATTCTCAATAGCACTAAAAAGCAGATACAGAAATATTTTAAATAGTAAAATGAAAAGCAACTAAAGAAAAGAGTTTAACATTAAAACAAAAGTGACAACACACACACACACACACACACACACACACACACACACACACAGAGAGAGAGAGAGAGAGAGAGAGAGAGAGAGAGAGAGAGAGAGAGAGAGAGAGAGAGAGAGAGAGAGAGGGGGGGGGGGGAATTTTCTGTTCGTGAGTTTGCCAGTATTCTTGATACTTTGGATTTGTTGTGTATGTTTTGTATCTGTGTTCTGATTTTCTAATCGAGTCTATGTACTACACTGTTGTGTAATTGTTCTAAGCTATTTGTATGAGTGCAGTCATTTCACTTTCATAGTTTGTTTCACTGTGTAGGATCTTGTTTATTCTATATACTTTATGTCCCAGTGCAGTAAGATTTTGTTTGTGGGGATAAGTGGAATCAATTACATGGCACAAAGAATACATTATGTGTTGGAAATATGAAACAAAGCATTCACCATTTTCAGATCACTTAGCGAAACATCGTCCTACTATCATGGAACATGACGTGACACTCATTATAATTAACAGCTATAACAAAATCTTCACACCAAAGCACGAACAATCGATAGCACAATCTGAAATCCATAGTTGCTATGAGAACAAAATTTCACATGCTGAATCCAGAAGAAACACACAAGTAAAGCAGCAAAACAGAAAATGCAGGACATACAGACCAGCATCTATAAAAAATAGTATGTACAAATTTGTACTACCAGAACATCACAAATATTAAGTGCCAGAACTGTTTTACTCTGGTTATATAATGTGCAAAATATAAAGCAAAACAGATTAAACAAAAATCTGTATGTTTCTAGAACACCGAAGATGCCTTTCAGTTGTAGTAGATGGAAAACAATAATAACACACACAATTGAGGATGACAGAAAAACAAAAAGTTCCAAAAGAAAACTCTTACTCAGGCAGAGTGCAGTAATTTACTGAACAATGTTTCAAAAACACATTTCTGTCTTATGCAGAGAGAATCACAGAAGCATATCAATCCCAACTGAAGAAACTGTACAATGACTGCTAACAGAATTTTGCCATAACCTTGCATTTTTCATCCCCTGAAGCATAAAACATTGTAGGGATGGGCTAAACTATGACTTTCCAATATAAGTGAATTCTGTGACTGCTACGTTTAGGTATCTGCAATCCTTAGGGGCTATTTGTCACAGTTTACAAATCCTCAACATGTATCTCTCCACACTCAAACTGCTACTTCTGTGATTTCTACTACTACTATTGCTACTGCTACTTTAGTGATTTATGCGTTTTGTGTGGCAGATGTTCTATATTTATGATCCACAACAGAGTCCTCGTCCTACAGGTAAATATATAAAAATAAAGAATGTTGATGCTCCATTTGCATGTACTGTTCATGTAATTCATCCACTATATAGACCTTCTAAATTACTAAAAATTTCCGGGCTATTATGCCGTGGTCTAGTGGATTTATTGTCAAAACCCAAAATTTCGTCCCCGACTGCGGAGGACATTCTCAAGGAGGATTGTGGCACTTTTGAAAGTCCAATACACACCCTGGCTCGCTACTGACTGAAGCCAAACTCCGTTTACGAGGGCTCGCGTGCAGAGGTGTGACGTCAGATGTTTGACATGCGCGCGCAATTCGTCGTTGATTGCCGCCATCTGTTAATATCGTCCCATGGTGGAAGATATAGGATCACCTGAAATCGGCAAAGGATGCTCGCAAACCGCTGGAATAAGCAGGAATTTATAGGATTTCGTGTAGCTGTGGAGACGTATACGTGGGTACCACAAAAAGAACAGTCAAAAAATGACTAGATCAGCATAAGGGGAACAGTAGAAGGGGAGAGACTGACAGATCAGCTGTTGCTGAACATGTTTTTCAACCAGGGGACCACCTTATTCAATTTGATAAGACTCATGTTTTAGCAGCCACAAATGAATACCATGAAAGACTGTACAGAGAGGCTATGGAAATTGTAAAACACCCCAATAATTTCAATAGGATTGAGGAGGGCGTGAAAATAAATGAAATCTGGGTTCCGGTTTTGAAGAAGAAATGTAACAGTTTTCCACCATGGGATGATATTAACGGACAGCGGCAATCGACAACGACAAATTGTGCACGCATGTCAAATATCTGACATCACACCTCTGCGCGCGAGCCCTCGTAAACGGAGTTTGGCTTCAGTCAGTAGTGAGCCAGGGTATATATTGGACTATCAAAAGTGCTACAATCCCCCTTGAGAATGTCCTCCGCAGTCGGGGACGAAATGTTGGGTTTCGACAATAAATCCACAAGACCACGGCATAATAGCCCGGAAATTTTTAGTAATTTTGACCATTCCGGCCGTGAAAGTTTACAGTTTACTATATAGACCTTTGCAAATGTGATTTACTCTTCTAAAAGCTATTTCAATGTTTGGTGTGTAATGTATAGTTAACAAAATGTTCAAATGTTTGTTTAGCTTATGGGACTTAACTACGGGGTCATCAGTCCCTAAGCTTACAAACTACTTATGAACTAGCTAAGACTAAGGACAGCTGGCCGCGGTGGCCAAGAGGACTGAGGCACTTCAGTCACGGTCTGCACGGCCCCTACGGTCGGGGGTTCGAATCCCCCCTCGGGCATGGATATTTGTGCCGTCCTAGTTCGTAAGTAGTTCATAAGTAGTTTGAAATTTTAGGGACTGATGACCCCGTAGTTAAGTCCCATAAGCTGTACAAACATTTGAACATTTTTTTTACTACGGACAGCACAAATATCCATGCCCGAGGGGGAACTCGAACCCCCGACCGTAGTGGCCGTGCAGACCGTGACTGAAGTGCCTCAGTCCCCTTGGCCACAGCGGCCGGCTATAGTTATCACTTTGGTTATTCACAAGTAGAATCTAACGGAAATTGGCAAGTAGGCCTACAGCCTACGTAACAGAAACATTCAAAGAGATTACAGCAATTGTGTCAGTGCAACGAAAGTGCTATTTCTTCCCAGTAAAGTGTATAAAAAGATTTTTTTAACATTGGGTAGTATTAGTCCCTTACCAAATTGAAAGAGATAATACATAAATGTGAAATACTATTCATAAAAGTTTGCATTATATTTTACTTGAGAAAGTACTGACCTAGTGTGCTAATGTTGACAACGAAATGTCCACTTTATAAGAATACTTAATTTACTGACTGTACAAGGTTAAAACAAAAAAACCTTACAACCACAGTCCAAGAATAACATTAGTTATGTATTTTAGAGAAACAAAATATTATTTCGCTCATTCTATGTGATTTAGATTTCTAAGATCATTCACCGGTCATTGCCAACATAAGCACACTATGCCACCACTGCCTTAAACCAAAGTTTTATAATAGTGAAGAAGCCAATACCACCTGTCTGCTTTCACTAGTGTCATCACAGGTGGGAATGTACTAAATACTAAACATAAAACAAATCTCATAAAATAAAACTTTCCATTATGTGAAAAACTTTTGTATTTTCAAGTGTAAAATTTTTATTGTATCCTCTAAGATAGAAGTTTACTCCTATATCATAGTATTTAACACAGTCCAAACTGAAAATAAAGTAGGCCTACTGTTAAATATTTTGTAAAATTACTTATTTGACCACTTGATCCCACCCCCTTTGAATTTTTATTTTATTTTATGTAAGATGTATGATGTATAATGCATGTCAAAATACTCATCGAAACCAGATTTACAGTGTAAGATACATATTCTGAATTTACGTCTTAGTTTTAGGTTTTATGATGAAAAATGATTTTAAATAGGGATTAAGTCCACAACACAATCTTTATTTGGAATTCACATTCATTGTTTTTACCAAATATAAACCAAATTATCACCTTTCAACCTAACATAGATGCCAGGCTTTGCTTCACAACAAAAATTTGTAAGTATTTATCACTTTGAGCAATGAGAACAGCCCTTTAAATTTGTCTATCAATTTGATGTAATTTAGCTGCCTGTTTTTCTAAGAGTTCTTTTCCATGCGAGGAAGTAGTCAGTTGTATGAAAAACAGCATTTCATTTGTGTCCATTTATGTTACAAAACAGTGCATGGAAAAGATACTTTAATGTTGTACACATGTAATTGAGTTTAGTACAAATTAACTTCTAATTGTTGTTATTTATATGTCCCTTGACTGATATGAACACATTTCTGCTCAAGCTAGAGATGTTACTAGGTTCACTTTATGCAAAGTACAAAAAATTTGTTGTATGTGGAGATTTAACTATTATTTAAGTTACTATACAAGAGAGAGGATGTTCGTGAATCTCCTAATTCACATAATTTGATGTACACAGTAACCTTTCCATTGAGAATTCAGAGGAACAGTAGCATAACAATTGACAAGATTTTTGTTAAACTTCTTAACTAGATGGACACTTTGTAAGCAGAAAAGTGAATAGCTTTTCAGATCATATGGACAAATTTTGACTCAAATCTTTCTGCACTCAAACACATGCTAAACATATTCACTATTTAGAAAAGCCAAACCAGTTGCAGTAGAGCCATTTAAATCTCATTAAGGGACAAGAGTGGCAGGATGTTTATAGTGCTGTTAACCTAGACAAAAAATATAATGCTTTCCTCAATACATTTCTCAGGCTATTTGAAAGTATTTCCCTATTACCACTAACAGGCAGCTGCAATGTCTGACCAAGAGGATAAGAATATCATGCAGAACAAAGCAGAATTATATCAGAAGGCTAACAATGAAAAAATCCAAGATAGAATTTCAATTATAGAGAATAGGCTCACTGTAAAGATGATCAGTGAGCTTGGAGAGACACATGTAAAACACACAATCACATACACAGAAAGTAAATTTTCAGCCAATGCCTTCATCAGAACAAACAACAGAGTCATTCACACATTTACTCAAATGTAACTCAAGCACACATGACTACCATCTATAGCACAAGTGCAACAAGCCTCTTGATAAGAGAGTGAGGAGGGGAAAGTAGGGGGAAGGATGCCAGGAAAGGGTGGAGATAGGATGGAAGATTGGTGTTTAACGCACCGTCGACAGCATGGTCATTAGAGGTGGAGCTTACACTTGAATTGTTTGGGTAAGGAAATCTGCCGTCCCCTTTGAAAGGAACCATCCCGGCATTTGCCTGGAGTGATTTAGGGAAATCACAGAAAACCTAAATCTAGATGGCCGGAGGTGGCTTTGAACCACGATCCTCCCAAATGCGAGTCCAGTCGGTTACCACTATGCCACCTCGCTTGGTAAGGGTGGAGAAAGAACATTCCACATTGTACAAAGGATTGTAATGGCTCTGATAGATGGGAATGTGAAATGTAATAAAGTGGAGGGGTGGAAGAGTGAAAATGGTAAGATGTATAGGTGCATATGGGGAGGGAGAAACTAGAAAACGATAAAAATAAATTAATGGTTATTGAAATATAGAAAAAGAATGAATACATAAAATAAAATACAAAGAGGTGACACACAATTGGAAGAAATACATAAACTGGAAGGAGATACAGGATAGTGAGTGGGACAAATTCCATCCATACAGTTCAGAAGATTTCATGGTTGAGGGGAGGATCTAGGTAGCGTAGGTTGTAAAACAGCTATTGAAATAAAGTGTGTAATGTTCAGCTGCATGATGGTCCATCTTGCTTTTTGCCACAGTTTGATGGTACCATTCATCGTTATGGACAGCTGGTTTGTTGTTATGCAATGTAAAAGGCTGTGCAATGATAGCAGAAAAATTGGTAAACTGCTTGGCTGCTTTCACTGGTAGCCTGTCCTGTAATGGAGTAGGATAAGCATGTGACAGGATTGGAATAAGAAGTGTTGGATGGGTGAATTGGGCAGGTCTTTAATCAGGGGCTTCCACAAAAATACGATCCCTGTTGTAAGGGGTTGGGATTGGGAGGGACATAGGAATGCACTACCAAGGAGACCACATGGGTAGTGGATTTTAGAATTTCTCTATACTTATTGTGCGTTAAGTTAGAACTCAAATAACAATCAGCCAAAGCCATTTGACACAACTCTCAGAAATTCTCAAGGAAATCAACTTTGAAGTTGTACAAAGTACACATAAGTATCAATAACCAAAACTGTCGCAGCATCTGTCAGTGTAGCTCACGTCAGTGTCCTGGCCTTACAATCCTAGGGTCGATGGTTTAAATACTGTTGTGACACATTTTTTATCTTTTTTTGTTGTGTTCATATACTTACACAATTTCAATATTTAATGGTAATTTTTATGAAATATGGACTTTTTTTGGTTATTCATAATTTTCTATATTTATAAAAAGTTGTTCATAATGATGGTTTCAATTGGAAAACATAAGTTAAACTATTAATATTCTTTCATTGTTCAGTTTGTGAAGAACTACGACACTATTTTTTGGAAAGTCATCTCCATAGCTGCTAATGGCCAAACAGTTATCCTACTCAACCATCATTTTGGTGACTATAAGGTATTCAGCTCGTCTACATACACATAAACAAAAACTGACTCAACACGTGAAATTAAGGATCCCAAAATGTTTTATATAACTGAATTTGATAATGAAACAAAATTCTTTCAGAGCAGGATTCAAACGACTGACCCTATAGTTGGGAAGGCAGTATGCTACTAGCTGAGCTACACTGACAGATGCTGCAACCTCTTTACTTATTGCTACTTACATGTACTCGCAAAACTTCAAAGTGAATTTTCTCAACAACTTTTGAGAGTTGGGTCAAATTGCTTTGGCTGATTGTTATTTGAGTTCTGAACTTCATATACCATAAATATAAAAAACTTTAAAATTTGATACCCATGTGATCTCCTTGTAAGATGTTTCAGAGGTTGGAGGGGTGATGGAACATCATTTAAGAGGAATTGGAAGGATGTTGGGTAGGATGTCTCTGATTACAGGATAATCAAAGTTCTGATGAAAGATATGATTTAGCTGTTCCAGTCTAGCAGTCCAGGGTGACAAGAGGGACACTACTTTGTGGTTAGTTATTTGGAGGGGGGGGGGAGGAGAAGGGAGGATAGTGGTGTGTGAGGATATGGCATGGGAAATCTATTTGCAGGATAGAAGGATAATATCTGTCTTTGAGAGCCTTTGTGAGGCCGTCAACATATTGGGTAAGGGACTACTCATCACTGCAAATCGACTGTCTACAAGTTGCAAGTCTGTATGTAAGAAATTTTTTGATGTGAAATGGATGGCAGCCGTCAAAGTGCACATACTCAACACACTATTGATAATTAGTTAAGTTTAATGTGGACAGAGGTGTGGCTGGAGACATCGGTGAGGTGGAGGTTAACAACCAGGAAGGAAGCATGCTGGGTTGAGAAGGACCGAGTGAAACTGATGGGAGAGAAGGAGTTGAGGTTGTAAGGAAGGAGGATAGGGTGTTCTGGCCCAGAGTCCAAATCATGAAAATATCATCATGAACCTGACCCAGACCGGGGCTTTGGGATAATACAAAGGTTTCCTATAGACAGCCCACAAATAGGTTGGCATAGTAGTGTGTCAAACGGCTGCCGATGGCTATGCCACAGATTTGTTTGTAAACTTTTCCTTTAAAGGAAAAGTAATTGTACATTACGATGTAATTGGTACGGTTTATGAGGAATGAGGTACTGGGCTTGAAGTCTGAAGGATGCCAAGAAAGGCAGTGTTCAAGAGCAGCAAGACTGTGAGCATGTGGGATACATGTGTATAGCGAGGTGGTGTCATCTGTGACAAGTAAGGATCCAGCAGGTAATGGGGTGGGGATGTTGGAGAGTTAGAAAAGGGTGTGGTTGGTATCTTGGATGTGGAAAGATAAGATTATGAACAATGGTTGGAGGTGCTGATCAACAAGGGAGGAAATTCTTTCAGTGGGAGCACAGTAACCAGCCACAATTCAGCATCCAGAATTATTAGGTTTATGGATTTTTTTGAGCATGTAGAGGGTCATGTTGGAATGAAGACAAAGAGTTCCACCATTCCATCACAGAGACTACATGGCAGAATGCCTTCACCAATTGTCTGAGTCCTCACCTACAGGTTGTGCCTGGATGACCCCCTTCCCAAAAGTGCAACATGACCTGCAATCCCTGCGAAAATCCTATGGTCCTTGCCCAAACCTCTCCCCTATTCAACTCAACAACACTCTACTTATAAAGTAAAACGAAAGTGATAACTTGTATTCTAAAGTGAAGTGTTACAGGACCCTTACTGTTCCTTGTCTTTATAAATCATTTATGTAGACAAGGAATAATCTTAGCAGCTCTCTTAGACTGTTTGTGGATGATGCAGTCATTTATCGGTTAATGAAGTCACCAGAAGATCAAAACCAACAGCATAATGATTTAGATATCTACACAAATACAAAAACTGACAACTGACCCTAAATAATGAAGAGTGTGATGTCTTCCACATGAGCACTAAAATAAACCCACTAAACTCCATTTATATGATGAATCAGACCAATCTACAGTCCATAAATTCAACCAAGTACCTAGTAATTAAAATTATGAACAATTTTAATTGGAAAGAACACACAGAAAATATTGTGGGAAGGTGAACCAAAGACTGTGTTTCATTGACAGAACACTTAGAACATGTAACAGTTCTATTAAAGAAACTGCCTACACTTCACTTGTATGCCCAATTTGGAGTATTTCTGAGCATTTTTTGATCCACACCAAGTGGGCCTAATGGAGGATATAGAAAAGGTTCTGAGAAGGGCAGCTTGTTTTGTATTAGCACAATACAGGGATGAGAGTCACGAAAATGATGCTTGAGTTGGGGTGGAAATCATTGAAAGAAAGGTGTTATTTTTTGCAATGAAATCTATTTGCAAAATTTCTTTCAGCAAATTTCTCCTCCAAGTGTGAATATATTTTGTTAACACCCAACTATATACGGAGACATGATTATCATGACTGAAAACTGAAAGATTTAAGTGTTCCTTTTTCCTGTGCACTATTAGTGAACAGAATGTGAAATCAGTTCAATAAACTCTCTGTGAGGCACTTAAATGTGATTTGCAGAGTTAAAATGTAGACGTTGATGTTCATAGAGAAAGCCTTGTAAACATGCACACATGTAACGTGTGCACCCCATTACAACTGCCATACTCTGATCTGTTCAAGGTTTAAAAATGAATGATGAATGCACAACGCAGGTAAAATGTAGCAACAAGCCAAAGACCATGTGAGATAAGCAAGTTATGTTCATGAGAAAATGATGAAGGAAAACCTGTGACCATGGAACAAATCAGCAAAGAAACTGGAGTGGCAAGTTTACGAAAAAGTGTATTTGGACTAAAGCCATGCATTAGTGTTTTATGTTTAGTTTTAAATTTTGTGCAGAATTTTAGTTCTGTGAGATTCTCTCTCAAGTATTATGATATCAATAGTGAATAATAAAACTTATTTAGTTAACAATTACTGATTTATTGCTACAATAACATACGAAATATGGAAAATACCTACATATTTAAGATTTTATTTCAACTTTAGCAGATAGCTGTGTTTAGTATAAAAATAAAATACATAGTATTTATCTTGTGTATAAAAATGTAGTGTGTTACTTCATGATCTTCAAAATAGTTTAAATAATAGAAAATTTGTCATACATTGCACTCATCAGACTCATTTCATATTTTCAATGTTTTTAAACCATAGTTTAAATGATAGCACAAGCCATAGTAAATTATAGATCTGACCATAGATTTCGATGTAACAAAGCCATTGTGTAACTGCGCATTGGTCACTGACATCCAACTGCTTACCTGTGAACTCTTTCGTCAATAGCGTGTTAGTTGACAACATGGCAGATGGTGCAGTGGGCATGTACAAATTGCGAGATGAAAAGTGTTTGTGCTCAAATATCAGGGAGGAAAACCCAAGAACCAACATGCAGAGGAAATTGTAAGTACTTTCAAGCATAGCATTTCATAAATATAAACGCATGAAATTGAAGAAAGTAAAACAAAATTCGTTATTTTGCACAGGCCATCTGCAATTGCCAAACTGTTGACGATTTTTACTTACAGACAAAAAAAATGCAATTACGCCAACTGAAGATGGATTCAAACCTGAAATGCATTTTGGCATAATAAAACATATTAAAAGTGGCTGATTGCTGTATTTATTAAAATTAAATAATAAAAACTAAAGCTGTTTTGCTCGCATATGATACAAACCTAACAGTGATGTCAATAATAGAGGATAGATGACAACTCACTGTAAAGATGTTAGCTGAGCCACTGATAGTCATGTAAATAGACAATCACATTCACAAAACTTAAAATTGTGAGTTTCTATTTTATGAGCCTGTCAGCAGCTCAGTGAAAGTCTTTATGGTGAGTTGTTATCTATCCTTTATTACTGACAAACCTAACTGTAACAGCTTCAAGTCTGAAATTACATTATAGAGCAAACCATGTACCATAAAAAAAGAACTCTACATGAGCAACTGCATTAAAAAATAATAATATATAAACTTTCAAAGAAACAATTAATTTACCTTGACGTTCTGATTTTCTACAATTGTGGCACAACTAGCAAGGAATTTAAAAAACATTTTTATGAGACTAATGGTAACAAAAAAGCCATTGCGGAAGGTACATGTTAAACAAAATGTCTAGCAGAGGCTGAATGCAGTTAATTTTCAATTTACTATGTCATCCACAGTCAGAACAATTTACGCAAAGAAACTTATTCACCTTGCAAATTTTTATTCCTTGTTTTCATATGACATTCAGTACAGACTCATGCTATAATCTAAAATGAGTCTTCCATGAGACCATATCAGAATCTATTTAGGTAATTTTAAAAAATTAAAACAAATTCAGTATATGCAATTATTGTGCATACTTAAACTGTGGTATTAAAATGTTACAATCAAAAAAGAAAACAAAAGTAAATTTTAGCCCACTAATGAATGGAGTGATTGAGAAGGCAAAACTGATTATTTGTTATTATTCTTCACATTCATGTTTTATTTACATTGATCTCTCTTCTTCTCTCTTATTGATAAAAAGAATATGTCATCAAGGAACATTTGCAAATAATTCATCTTTTCATGTGTGAAGTATTTATAACAATATTTCTCACCTATATTTTGTTTTAAGCATTGTAATGAAGTTATTCCACCTTCCTCTGTTAGAACGTGCATCTTCACTGTGTTCTTCTAGATTGGCACCAATAAGAGCTATCAACATGGGGATGCCTGTGGAAAGCAACATTTGATAAACAATCTCTCCCAGTAGATTAAAAAACATAAAAAACAATCCAATAAAGCAGTAAAAGTACTGCATAATCATCTCATGTCTTCTTTTAAAAATTAATTCAAACGTATGCTCTCTAAACAACCTGTTGCCATCCTTTTTCTTATCTTTTACCCAAGTATAGCCACTTACACTTTAAATTTCCATCGATTTTTATTTGATTTCATTATTTAAGTAGCTACTGTATTTGTAGCTATTTTTTATGTCAACTACATCATTCACAAAAATCATGTTCTTACATGTTAGTGTCATGCAGGTCAATAGGTGTATGACTAAGCTAGGATGCACACCATTGATGTAAACAATTGAGCACAAGCGAGATTGCCACAATTACCAAGTTCAGGTTAAGTAAAAGTTTTTGTTAGTGGATGGGTCATGGAAACAAAATTATAGAATCAATTTCTGGTAACGAAAATTTGTGGCTGCATTTAAGTGGTTATATTAATTAATTTATTTACTTATTTATTAAACATATTACCCCATACCCTCTGGTGCTTAGTTAAAAGACTTTTCTCTGATGGTAAAGACATTTTGTCTCCTAATCTAGCCTTGCTCTCAGTTGAAAACTTGAAGTTGATGTTCATCAAGGAATATAAGCACCTTATGTCAGATACTACTTGAGACTCACAAGATTTAAGACTATTGTTGTTGTTGTCATCTTCAGTCCACAGACTGGTTTGATGCAACTCTCCATGCTAACCTGTCCTGTACAAGCCTCATCTGAGAATATGAATGGCAACCTACATCCTTTTTAATTTGCTAACTGTATTCATCCCCTGGTCACCCTCAATGACTTTTACCCCACACACTTCCTTCTAATGCTAAATTGATGATTACTTGATGTCTCAGAATGTGTCTCACCACCCTAGCCCTTGTCTTAGTCATGATATGCCAGACACTCCTTTTCTCCCCAATTTTGTTGAGCTCCTATCCATCTAATCTTCATCACTCGTCTATAGCACCACATATCAAAAGCTTCTATCATCTTTTTGTCTGAACTCCTTATCGCCCATATTTCACTCCCATACAATGTTACACTCCACACAAATGCTTTCAGAAAGGACTTCCTGACAAACTAATATTGGATGTCAACAAATTTTGCTTCTTCAAAAACACTTTTCTCCCGACAGCCATTGTGCATTTTATATCTTCTTTACTTTGGCCATCAGAAGTTATCTTGCTACCCAAATAACAAAACTCATCTACTTCTTTTATCATCTCATTACCTAATCTAATTCCTTCAGCATCACTAGAATTTCTGACACTACATTCCATTACTCTCATTTTACTCTTTTTAATTTTCATCTTAAACCCTCCTTTCAAGACACTGTTCATTCTGTTTAACTGCTCTTCCAGGTCCTTTGCTGTCTATGACAGAATTACTATGTCTTCAGCAAAACACAAAGTTTTTATTCCCTCTCCCTGAACATTAGTTCCCTCTCCATAGTTCTCCTGGCATTCCTTCACAGCTTGTTCAATTTACAGATTGAACAACATTGCGGAAAGGCTACAACCCCGTCTTACTCCCTTTCCAACCACTGTGACCCTTTCATGACCTTCAACTCTAGTAATTGCTGCCTGGTTTTTGTATAAGTTGAATATAACTCCTTACTCCTTACATTTTACCCCTGCTACCTTCAGAATTTTAAAGAGTGTATTCCAGCCAATATTGACAAAAGCTTTCTCCAGATCCACAAATGCTAAAAATGTAGGTTTCCCTTTCCTTAACCTATCATCTAAGATAAGTCGTAACGTGAGTATTGCCTCGCGTGTTCCTACATTTCTCCTAAATCCAAACTGATCTTTCCAAAGGTCAGATTCCACTAGTTTTTTCATTCATCTGTAAATAATTTGTGTTAGTAGTTTGTAAGCGTGACTTATTAAGCTGATAGTGCTGTAATTTTCACATTTTTCTGCACTTGTTTTATTCGGATTTGGAAATACTATGTTCTTCTTGAAGGGAAGGAAGCTTAGAGTTTAACATCCCGTCGACAGCTTGGTCATTAGAGACGGAGCTAATGCTCAGAGTTTTGGGTAAGGATAGGGAAGAAAATCGGCCGTGCCCTTTGAAAGGAACCATCCCGACATTTGCCTGGAGTGATTTGGAAAATCACGGAAAACCTAAATCAAGATGGCCGGAGGTGGGTTTGAACCACCATCCTCCCGAATGCGAGTCCAGTGTGTTACCACTGCGCCACCTCGCACGGTATTATTCTTGAAATCTGAAGGTATTTCCCATGTCTCATACATCTTATATACCAGATTGAACAATTTCTTCATGACTGGCTCTCCTAACAATAATAGCAGTTCAGACGGAACATCATCTACCCCAGGGGCCTTGTTTCTACTCAAATCTTTTAGTGCTCTGACAAATTCTTCCTGCAGTATTGTATCTCCTATCTCATCTTCCTGTACTCCATCTGCCATTTCTAGAATACTGCCTTCAAGTTTATTTTCTTTGTACAGGTCTTCAATATGTTCCTTCCACCTTTCAGCTTTCCCGTTTTTACTTAGTACTGGTTTTCTATCTGAGTTCTTGATATCCATACCGCCGCTCTTTTTGTCTCCAAATGTCCCTTTTATTTTCCTGTAGATGGTACCTATCTTTCCCCTAGTTATACATTCTTCTACAGTCTTTCATTTCTCGATTTCTCCTGAAGCTGCCACACCTCAGCCAGTCTGCACTTCCTGTTAACCTCATTTTTCAGACGTCTGTACTACCTTTCGCCCATGTCCCTTGATGCATTTTTATATTTTCTCCTTTCGTCAATTAAGTTCAGTATTTCCTGTGTTATCCAAGGATTTCTATTAGATCTTGTCCTTCTGCCTATTTCAGAGGTTTCAACTTTTGAATATGGCACATAGTAAGATGCATGAGTGGGGATGAGGGTGAGGGGTTAGAAGGGGTCCAAGGGGAATAAATGAATAAGCAATAATCAATGTTGTGAAAACAGTTTCTGCGAGGTTGCAGATGAGATAGGGGTAGTGGGTGGCGAAAAACGTAATATCTAATTCTTTTCTTCCTCATAACAGATTTTGTGATTTCTAGATTAATAATTATTTATATAGGCTATATATCTATATCTAAAAGAATATACTCATTTAAAATGCACACAAACATAAGATAATGTAAAATATTAACTTAGCGTAAAAGTGCAGGCTCAGATATTTTGGTGAATATGCAGGTTAAGAAAGTTTTTAAAAAATAGTCAAATTTTGATGTCTCCATCCACATCCTCTTCTTCGAGCATGTTACTAGGCGTAATTAAATCATTCTCTCTATTTTTTGAAACTTTCATGAAAGTTCCAGTGCAACTCTTAAAACTTCACTAGTAAGTAATTAATTCAACATTTAAGTGCTAAGAGTTTGTTGGAATTCTGTTTAGTTTCTACGCACAATGCTCAAAAATCTTTCAGTGGCTGCATTACTTTGGGGCACCACCAGTGTTGTCATAATCACTTTAGACAATCCTGCAAAAGTGTGTGTTGCTCGAGGAATTCTGCAATTGGGAAATGTTACACCATGTGATATCAGTTTGTTCATGAAGTACATCTTCCAAAGGATAAAACTGAAAGTTACTGTTCTTCTAGTCCTTCAGTCTTACTAGAAGATTAGACAGTTGGAAACTGAGCCACAATGTATTTGGCAGCAGCAATGTTCATCTTCCTTTTTTCTAGCTCAGACATTTCAACATGTGGTGTGCGTTTGTAGATTCATCCCGTATACCGTATTACACAGTTTTAAAGTTTATAGAAGTCACTCTCAATACTGGTGATTTCCAGGACATGCTAGAAAGTGTTGCTCATAACCAGTTTATTTTTCTCGATGACATCACACGAATGAAATCGAAAGAAACTGAAACTTCCTGGCAGATTAAAATTTTGTGCCGGAACCGGGACTCGAACCTGGGACCCTTGCCCTTCATAGGCAAGCGCACTACCGACTGTGCACAAGAATTACGATTAAATCGTAATGGTTGTAGCCTCTGCTATATCATCCTCTGCAGCCTTCACTTCTCTCTCTCTCTCTCTCTCTCTCTCTCTCAGATGTACCCATTCTTCTTCTTCTTCTACCATATTACTTTCCTCTGTTTCAGACAATCCTTGCCTAATGCTCCATCTAAAACTCTCAACCACCTCTGGTTCTTCAATTTGTCCAGATTCCATCTCCTTAATTTTCTATCTTTTTGCAGTCTCTTAAATTATAATCTACAGTTCATAACCAATAAGTTATCGTCAGAGTCTATATCTGCCCATGGATATGTCTTACAGTTTAAAACCTGGCAAACTGCTCTCAAATGATTAAATCACTATGAATCAGGTCCCGTCATGCTCACATTAAGGAACCAGTAGCTGACAATCAAGCTGTGCTGGAAATTGCGAGTTTCTGGGAAAATGTCGATTGGAGGAAAGTCATTGTCACTGATGAGTGCACAATTGCGTCCACAAGAAGAGGTCCTGTTCTTGTTTACCACACAGATAAACAACGATATGACTCCCGATTCATGGCTACAAGCATTAGAAGCAGGCGCATAAGTGTGATATGTTGGGGATGGATGTCTTATATGGGTGAAGGAACATTAGAATGAATCCTATACCAGCTCAATTCAGCATGATATGAACATTTCCTTGAAAATGTAACCATTCCTGGAGCTCATCTTTGGTACCCAAGGATGTCTCATTTACCAACATGATAATCATCCATTGCGCACCAGCATTAGGATTCAGAGCTGGTTCCAAAGGAGAGAGATTTCTATCCAATGCTTACCATGGCCTCCATAGTCACTTGATATCAATCCCATAGAGAATGAATGGGCTAAACTCAAGAAGACTGTACAGGATAATTAGCCAGATCCTCCTCCAAGAACTGTGGATGCCTTGTGGGATTTGGTTTATTCTTCACGAGAGAGAATTGCCATGGATGAGGCCTTTTTCTGTAGACTTTTAGATTCTATGCCTCTAAGGATCCGGGTTGTTCTTGACCCCAATGGCATGTGGATGAAATACTGAAGATATACTTAGCCTACATTATTTTTATTTTAATGGGAAGTCGTACCAATATAACCTCCAAGGAAGATTTTTTATGAGAGGTCAAGTGAATAACACCCCCCCCCCCCCAAAGGATGTCAATTCTGTGTGTGTGTGTGTGTGTGTGTGTGTGTGTGTGTGTGTGTGTGTGTGTGTGTGTGTGTGTGTGTTTTTGGAGGTCAAATAAATATTACCATCCAAGGAAGATTATTTTTAGACATCAAAGTGACAAATGGTAATTAGTTATCTACTAAATAGAATACTGAAAAACGTAAAACAAATATAATTTAATAAGAAAAAGTAACTAAAGCAATATATATTTGCACCACAATAATAATAATTAAAAAAAGAAATAGAATAAAAAAGTAAAGGCTTTGGTGGCATCCGATCTGATGTACACCACTTAACCAGGAAGGCTGACCTCATCAATGAGGAACCTGTCCTTTCTTGTTAGCGTCACGTTTGTAAAGTCCTACTGGAGTTGAGGAATGAATATTAAACTGGAACACAGTAAAACCTCGTTTTTACATTATCGGTTTTTACGTTTTCCCACCATATACACCATTTTTTGTCGGTCCCGTCAAATTTCCTATGTTTACAATGTTAATTCGCCCTCATTTTTGCATTAACATATTTACACTTCTCCCGCGTTTCACACTTTTTTAAAGCATTTTTGTGAAGAAAAATGACGTAATGTACATAAATTGACCCTAGCATGGCTTTCCCCTTAAAGTATAGCGCTTAAAAATTATTCACATTCGAGTTTCTTGACACTTTGCATTTATTCAAACGTATATTTCACGTTTCGTTGTTGACATAAAGACGCGCCGATTAGTAGCAATGTAGTTCTTTTCACCAGCTTCTTTGGCAGAGTGCCTGGCATGTACTCAGACAAACAGAACGGTTTGTTAATGAGAGAATAACGCTGATTTGTGGCAGTGTAGTTCGTCTTTCTGCTAGCTTCTTTGCCAGAGCGGCTGGCGAGTACTCAAACAATCAGAACCAGTTGCTTTGTTGAAGTGAGAATAAATAGTTGCGTTGTTTTTGTGATACGTATTTCTGGTTAATAAAGAACTTTATCTGTCACAGTTGGGTATCATAATACCCACAACCTCAAAAAAGCGATAATAGTGAGAGATGCCGATCCTATGCAAACGTCACAAAAATACTTATGCATATGTTTGTACTCGAGAATGTGAATAAATTCTCAAATATTGTCGTGTGAAACATCGAAAAATACAAAATGAACGAAACTGTAGGAGTTTTACAATGTAAATAATTAATTCCGGTAAAATGCAGTAATTTTGAAGATGTGTTACATAGCCTGGTAGCGACGTCCAAACGATATCTATCGAAGCGGTTCAGGTAATTTTAAAGATGTGTTATAGCCCAGCAGTGGCGTCCTTGATTATAATGAATGAAATTACGTTAAAAATTTCTACTTCCCATAAAATTACCAGTTTGCCCGGCGCTCAAAATAGCGGCATCCTCGAATATAATGAATGAAATTATGTCAAAAATTTCTACTTCCCATAAAATTACGTTTTTCCTGCCACTTAAAATAGTAAAAATTTGGATAACCTTTATTTTATAATCAACTCCCTGGCGAGTATTTAGATGTTTATTATGTACATATATCACATAAACTACGAAAATGCAAGGCTGATCCAGTAAGCATATTTTACCATTTAAAACATTATTTCCTGCATTTTACACCATTCCACTGAAGTCCCCTGAAAAGTGTAAAAACGAGGTTCTACTGTAACACATAATGGAAGGCACAGTCACTCACTCATGTAAACCATATGTAAGGACTTAGAAAAAGTATGCCTATCTACTGATAGATTTATCTTAGCTTAACACTATAGATTCACTATGTGGCAATCAAAGTAATTACAACAAACACATGCATTCATTTTCAATATTTTTACTGTGGCTATCATTTGTCTCAATGTTTGAAGATCAGGCCATTACAAAATGGAATATGTTTAAGACTGTGGAATCTAGATATGACTACACTGCACAATTAGTAGTGAATTAATGTTAAGAAATAGTACTTGCACAGATCTAAAAAGAAAAAAAAAAAAGAAAAAACAGTAAACTCCAGTGGTACTCGAACTCATGCCCCTTGTGTTTGTAAACCATAAGCCCCACGTGAGTTAAGTTGCTATGAATCTCGACATATACTGTATCATAACTATTATAATGCTTTTACTTGACGATGTGAACACCAAGGTGAAACTTCAAAGACCGCTAGAGTTGGCAACACTCTCATTTCAGAGCTAGGGCATGTGCAATGCTCTGTTCTTGGACTTAGAATTACTCGGGCCAGGTACTTTTTTAGTTCCCCATCGTACATAAGTCAATTACATTTGTGTTTGCTCATATTTTGGGGATTTACACATTTTTCCTTGATTCTAGATTTTCCTCAATTTAGTGGTTTTTAAGTATGGAATGTAAAATAGGGGTTTCACTGTGGTTAGGCCTGTCGCCCAGACACAGCTTTCACCAGCTGCCTGATGCTGCTTCCAGCAAATCTGCACGTTTCAGCCATGGCAGGCCCTCCTCTCACTGTTTTAGACATAGGAAATGGCAATAAGATTTCACGTTCTCCCAGGGTCAAACAGCTCTTTTTGATCACTGTTTCACTTTTTCATTTGAGCTTTCAGTTTCCCTCTTACGATGAGTTGCCTCAAGCTGTCCACAGTTCTTTAGGGTTCCTGTTGCTATGACTGAAGCCACGACAAGCCCTTTACTTTTGGGTGTAATTGTTACATACATCATCGGAAACAGAACTACAGCCTAGACATCATCAGGTCCCAACATCAAGCAATTTTGAGGATTAACTGGCTCTAGGGCTGTGAGAATCAACCACTTCCTGGGCTCTGCTGGCCTGTACCATATCACATTCAACTGATTTCATCTGATGCAAAGCCTACCTTTTTCACCAGCCTCTGCAATTTTTCCCAGAGTCTCAATTTTTCTTTTTTCCACCTTTTCTATTTCTCTTTTATAACCTTATCTTCTTCAACACACTGATAAAAAGTGACAACACTGCCTCACTAATTTACTACAATTTTGTTCTATTTTGATTCTTGTATGATCTTCAATTCTACATCTACATGAGATACTCCGCAAATTCCATTTAAGTGCCTGGCAGAGGGTTCATCGAACCACCGTTATACTATTTTATTCCTATTCCATTCTTGAATAGCGCGCGGGAAGAAAGAAAACCCGAATCTCTCCGTTCGAGCTCTGTTTTCTCGTATTTTATTCTGATGATCATTTCTACCTATGTAAGTGGAAGTCAACAATATATTTTTGCATTCGGAGGAGAATGTTGGAGATTGGAGTTTCATAAGTAGCCCACGCTGGCTGTCTCCCCTGTATCGTGACAATACAAAACGAGCTGCCCTGCTTTGGACTCTTTTAATGTACTTTATAGTTTCATTTTGTCTCCTTTGCTGCTTTACCATACACACACTTGTCTCATTATAAAACTTGTCAGAGTATGGTTCACAACTTCAGAAGTTGAAACACAATTTTCTTTTTTCTGTGTTTTAATAACTCATGCTATACCAATGCTCCACACTTAACATCTTTGCGTAAAATATACAAGACTGACATCTTCCTTTTTGTGTTTTAGTGCATGCCCCAACTCTGACCTTTACCCATAGCCCTCCACCTCTGGTAAGTTCTTGGATAAACTTACACACTCAAAAGATTCCATCTGGTGCTCCATCCTACACCTGTCAATGTTGCTTCCTGGCTGCTATACACACACCACTAATCTTCCCCACAAGCTCTTCTTAATGTGCATGTAATCACTCCGCCTTCCATTTCAGTTCTGGGGTTTGCATATTACTGCCGTTAAGGTCTACCTGGACACACACGGTTTGCCACACATCACCTGATGCATGGTCCAGTCTTGGTATCCACGATAACACTTTTTGGTTCTGATTTATTGCTCCAGGTCTGTGTCTGCAGTCACCACGAGCTTCCGGGTACAACTAGCCTGCCACACCACTTACCAAGCATCACTCTCATTGTGGTCATGTCAGTGTTACTCCAGTGGGCTTTGCAGTCTCTCTCTCTCTCCTCTCTCCTCTCTCTCTCTCTCTCTCTCTCTCTCTCTCAGGTAGGGAGGGGGATGAAGGATCTTTCACTTATGAGCAAAACTGATTTAGCAGCTTCCCCAAGGGAGAAGGGATGTGGTACCTACAACTAAATTTGACTAAAGTGCAACCATAGCTCACCTGTGTCTTGCAGGTGGCTTGACTGCAGGCCTCATCCATATCCTGCTCAGGAATTGCCAGTCAACTATGACAGAAATACTTCCACATGTCTTGTCATCTTGGGAGCTACAGATCCCACCACTAAAATCATTGCTTTTCCTGTCTGGCAATGTATGAGAGGATGAACAGGTACTATGGGACTATTTTTCACTATGTATCATATATTCAGAAATAGTCATCACTGTACACATCCATCACAGCAGTACCTAGACAAACACTAAGCTTCCAAGAAGGCAGTCACTGTCAGGAGTAGCTCAGAGCCAACCGCACAGACCATTTCGTGGCTGACCCTTTGGAGTATACTCCCAGGCAGTGCTGACAGTCTCAACCCTGGAAATACCCTCATCTTTGATATGACTGCTGATCTAAGTCTTAGACTACATCTTGCTGTTTTCATTCCATCACCACCATTGGTGAGTTATCTGTCAGATGCTATTAACTTTTGTACACAGATCTGAATGGTAAGGTCACCTACAGTGTTTTTCTATGTAATTTCATCATCAATAAACCAGTTATTTTCAGTCCAAGTAACTGCTATTACTTTCTGCTTGTACTACACATGTTACATAAGGAAGACAAAACAGTTTATGTGTACGACAATTGTAAGTTCCATTACTACTGAAATGACTGTTGATAGGCTACAGTTGACTGCACAACATTGGCTTATGTAGTTGGGTGTAGCAAAGGCTGATAAAGGAAGTTGTTTGCAGATCAAATTAGTTCTTAGTTGGAATTCCAAGAAGCTTGTGCACATTGAACACAACCAACTTCAAAATACACTTTCTGACATCCAGCAATTTAAAGCACGAGACATAATGTATAAATCACACAGGATCTACACTCAACAATGGTACAACAAGAGTGAGCTACTGATAAAGTCAGAGAGGCATGCATCACTTATCCCTCCTTCTCCCTTCCTCCATACCTTTATATTCTATTTATTATTTATTTTTATTATTTATTTGCTCTCATCAATTTTTCACCTCCTTTAATTTTGTCTACATGTGCTTTTCTACATCTCCCCTTTTATCTGTATCGTCATTCACACTTAATGTGATTTCAAACCCACTCACCTAAATCTTTAACATGTAGCCTAATGTCCCACAAGAAAATTTTAATTCTTGTAACCAGAATACATAACTGCAATCTATCACAAACAATATCTATAGATTATTAAAATAAGTCACTTTATAGACACTGTTATTCAACAATAAATTAAATAATTCTGCAAGGAGACTAAAATGTTTCTAGCCCACATTTTTAAGTAAAAATTAAGTTTTAAAAATAGGTGGAAAGAATTAAATATGTCAAAATAAACATAAAATCAAGAGTTTCAGAAAATTTATGCAGTTTTGAATCATACCTTTACACAGACGGTGTATTTGTCTAGCCTCATGCGGTAGGTCTTCAATTTTTTGATTTATACACTTAGCAAATAATGACAATGTCTCCATCTCTTTGAAACCATCATTCAGCTGTAAAAAAATGTAACCATTGAGAGTAGCAATAGAGAAACGGATCAACACTTCATCAAGAAAATCATGCTATTATTCACAGCAATAAATGCATATAGATCTTGTGAGTATTTAGAATAGTGACAATGGAAAGTCAGAGTGAGTTACTATGTAAAATGAATGTCCTGTACATTTATTAATTTCTTCAAATGTTTCTAGTCTTTGTCTCTCTCAAACATCCACGAACATTTCTGACAATGACACGAGACACTTTATAAAATACATGGTTTAAGTCCCAGTGAAAACAAAATCAGAAGAAAGTATTTTTTTGGAAACATTCAGGCATTACTTAACAATGACCTAACTGATCAACAACAGAGCCGAAAATGGGGTTACTAAAATGTCATGATAGTTGATGACATTATGTATGAAAGTTTGTGATTTTAATCCCCAGTATATTAATGTTGAGTTATTTAACTTATTAGACAAGCTGTACACATTAACCTATTTTGTGGGTGTTATATTATAACAAAATTTCAGTCCATTTTATAGAAACATTCCTCCACAAAACCCTTTTCATAAAACATGTTCAAATGTTTGTAAAGCTATGGGACTTAACTGCTTGGTTATTAGTCCCTAGCTTACAAATTACTTAAACTAGGTTAAACTAACCTAAGGACAACACATACACTCATTACAAAACGACATGTTGACCATAGCTGTTTATTAATACTCAATGCTACCGGTTTCGGTTTTGTACCATTGTCAAGCGTTAGCCTGAAGTACATAAAAAGTTATGAAAGTATTAGTCAACAAACATAAAACGTTAACAAAATTACAGCAAGATACATGTCAAGTACTTACAGAGATTAGCTAATAGCTTAACATGTCGGAATATAAAAATACAAAATTATACCACAAGTATTCGTTGTCATTGTTCAAGTTATTGTCACAGTAGCTGACTGCTATAGAATGAAGGATACATTGATGAGTATGAAGTAACATTATTTTAAAAAACCCAAAGATAAGAACATGTTTACATTAAATTTCACTGCACAAAGATTATAGGGCATACAATTATGCTATGTCTATAACTGTCTTTGGTCCTTAGGATCTATGATGTAAACAATGTGGGTTATGTTTATAAACAAGTGCTATATAATATGATGAAGTGGAAGTTTGAGATGTACATATTAAATGCTATGCAGCTGTGATGCTAATATATTCTACAATTTGTAGCTATACATTACATCAATGAAATGACAAGTGCCTATTTAGCTATGGGAAAGGAAACGTAATTTCGGATACTGAAGTCAAGAATAACGTAATTACAAAGACCTTTCGAGTTAATTTTCAAGCAGTACAGATTATGTCATTAAAAGTAATATGGAAATGTTATTTCTAATAATCTGAACATAATAATCTAAAGTGACAAACTTAATAGCACATCTTAGTTTTGGTGTAAACATAGCATAGTTGTAGCATATTAATTTAACTGCCCAACATGGAAAATAAATGTGTGAACCACAGTAACATTCTGGTGCTTATTATACTATTGTTTGATATGAGTACATGGAGAGAAAACATTGACAACAAAACCTTGTTTTGATATTAACATAACAAAGTTACAGCCATAGGGAATTAAGGTAAGTTTATTACATCATTCACTTAAGTAAACAATCTTTTGTAAACATGCATTTGAAATTTGTCATTATGATACACACAAACATATTAACCAAAAAGGTTATGTCAGCCTAAAATCACAATTGTCAAGAATAAAATTTAAAATGTGATGTAGCTTAGAAATAAAGTGTACTTATCTAAGATATTGGGTTCAATAGAAAAATATATTGGGTCCTGGATATATGGTAAGAAAAGTAATGTGCGGGGGGGCGGGGGCATATGGTGGGTATGTACAATTGTGATGGGTGTGGTGGAGCTTAATGAGCCAACTATAATGAAATTAAGAAGCAGGTGTGAGACTTCAGGCTAACGCTTGACAATGGTACAAAACCGAAACCGGTAGCATTGAGTATTAATAAACAGCTATGGTCAACATGTCGTTTTGTAATTATCTGAAAGCTGTTATGCCCCATCTATTCACCGTTATAAACATACACTCATGCCTGAGGGAGGACTCAAACCTCCAACAGCAAACAGCCACATGCTATGCATGAATTTGACTGATAAAAGGAGAAAATGCAAAAAAAAAAAAAAAAAAAAAAAAAAATTATGAAGCAGGTAAAAAAGCTGAGATTGAGAGGAAGTGCAAAGTGGCAGAGCAAAAGTGGCTAAAGGACAAATGTAAATCTTTATAACAGAGCTTTCCAAATTCAGTATCCCAACATCCTGTGGAGCTGAGTAACAGCATCTACAGCATTAAGAGACTTGTAGATTTAGAATTAAGAGCTAATAAAGAACATATGATGAAACACACAAAAGATCCTATTTGTTCAGTGTGAGTATCAATTGTGCATTAAACAAGTGATCACTACATTGAATTTAACTACTTTGTGCATATAACTTCTAATTATGTCACTAGATGTGTTTCTTCTCAAGATTATCCTCATGTAAGTGAAAGAGAACTAATCAATACCAGTGAAAGGGTGCCTCATTAAACTGCTTGAATTAGAACACTGTTGCCATGTAGCCATAGGAAAATGTATAACTAGGTGAAAGGTAGATACTGGCAACACAAGTATTAAATAAATGTTTGGAGAAAAGAAAAACAGCTGTATGGTTGATCAGTGACAAAACTTCTCTGCTATTAAACTATGGGGCATCCACCATTCAATAATATCACTGTGCTTTATATCGTAATTTATGTCCAACCATGTAACCTGCTATAGCGATGCAAAAATTTAACACAAACACAACAAACCAGTCACTAACTTCAAAATTTGGCAGTATTAATTTAGTCCATCGTTCATCGCCTGTTGTTCGTTAAATCAAAGTGGCATGCAATTCATAATGCAACATGTCGTGGATTGCCAACTCACAATTGCTACAGACATGCCACCAACTATGTATGTGCCTGACTTTAGCCTACAGCCTACTGGAATATAATTTTTAAAATTCTAAAGGTAGCAGGATAAAGTATAACGAACACAAAGTTACATACAATCTGTAGAGAAACAAGACTGTAAGAAGAATCAAGGGGCTTTAAAGAAAAGCAGTCATGGGAAGGAGTAAGACAAGACTGTGGACTTTCCCCAATGTTATTGTTTGCATACTTTGAGCAAGCTGTGAAGGAAAGTAAGGACAAATTGGAAAAGGGCATTAAAGCTCCAGGAGAGCAAATAGAAACTTTGCAGTTTGTCGATGACATTGTAATTTTGTCAAAAACAGAGAGGGGTCTTGAAGAGCAATTGAATGGAATAGACACTTCTTGAAATGAGGGTACAAGAAGAATGTAAACAAGAGCAAACAAGGATAATGGAAATAAGCAGGAGATGCTAGGAGAATTAGATTAAGCAACAAAACAGTAAATTTTCATGATTTGGACTCAGGCCAGGACACCCCATCCTCGTTCCTTCACAACCTCTATTCCTTCTCCCTCATCAATTTCAGTTGGTCCTTCTCAACCCGTAAAGTCACCTTCCTGGATGTTAACCTCCACCTCACTGACGGCTCCATCCACACCTCTGTCCACATTAAACCTACTAATTACCCACAGTACCTGCACTTTGATAGTTGCCATCCGTTCCACATCAAAAAATCCCTCCCATACAGCCTTGCCACCCGTGGACAACGATTTTGCAGTGATGAGAAGTCCGTTACCCATTATGCCAAAGGCCTCATAAAGGCCTTCACAGACAGACTATTACCCTCCCGATCTAGTCCGCAAACAGATTTCCCGCACCATATCCTCACACACCACCAATCCTCCCCCCAACCCCAGTAATCAGTCACAACGGAGTGTCCTCCTTGTCACCCAATAGCATCCCGGACTGGAACAACTTAATCACATCCTTCATCAGGGCTTTCATTTTTTGTCATCATGCCCTGAAATGAGAGACATCCTACCGAAGATCCATCCGACCCGTCCTAAAGTGGTGTTTCGTCACCCACACAACCTCCACAACATACTAGTCCATTCCTATGCCATTCCCAACCCCAAACACTTACCGCAGGGATCATATCCTACCCCATTGGAGGTCGGGCCACCTGTGAAAGCAGCCATGTGATATACCAACTCTTCTGCAATCATTGCACAGCATTTTATATCGGTATGACAACAAACCAGCTGTCCATCAGAATGAATGGCCACCGCCAAACTGGCACCATGTGGCACAACATGCAGCTGAGCACAGCACTCTGGATTTCAATGGCTGCTTCGCTACCCGAGCCATCTGGATCCTCCCCTCCACCACCAGCAATTTCAACACATTCCTGAAACCATCCTGGCCTCAACTTAAGTTCCCATCCCTGCACCCTATGCCTAACCTCTGCCCCCCTCCCCATCCTTCTCCATCCATTATCCCATATCCATGTCTTCCTTACAACTGTGTATTACCACTTACAATATCCCCTTATTTAGTACTTTTATTTTTACTTACTTTTTATTATTCTTTTCTATCTTCCCCAACTTTATATTTATCCTTTTTCCCAATTTTATTTTTATTCCCCCTTTTTTCCAAATTTATTTATCCTTTTTTCCTATTTTATTTTTCCTTATTATTCTTATCATTTCGAATCCCCCCACTCCTCTACACCTCCCTTTTATCCTTTCACACCCCTTCCCTTCACTGTATTCATTGCCGCAATTCAAATTCCCGCCTTTAAAATCCATCATGCAATTTGGAACTTTCCATCCCCACCTTTACTCAGCATCCTTCCCCCTACACTCCCCACCTCACTCACAGTCTAGCTTGGGTTGCTGGAGTAGCCGGACATGGTAGTTGTGTGTATATAGTTGTCTGAATGATTGTGTGAATGTATGTGTTTCTTTTTCTGACGAAGATCATGGCCAAAAATTTAAGTTGTGTGGATGTGATTATCTATTTTTGTGTCTGTCAGCAGCTCAGCGAGCCTCTCTACGGTGAGTTGTTACCTATCCTCCATTACTGATAAAACAGTAAAGGTAGTAGATGAATTTGGCTATTTGGGCAGTAAATTAGCTTCTGATGGAAGGAGTACTGAAGATATAAAATATGATAACATCAAATATTAAGTAAAATGGAACTATTTTCTAAGGGCATTTGTCTGGAGAGTAGCCTTATATGGGTGTGAAACATGGACAATTAGCAGTTCCAATAAGAAGCTTTTTAAATGTGGTGTTAAGGAAGAATGTTAAAGATTAGGTAGGTAGATCTTGTAACCAATGTGAACAAACTGAATACAATTGGTGAGAAATTTGTGGAATAACTTAAAAGAAGGGATCCATCAACAGAACACCTTCAAAGACATCAAGGAAGTTAAAAGAATGAAACACCTTCAGCAGTTACGGAGATTTTATTTCACTACCAG
The DNA here is from genome assembly GCA_026315105.1 of Locusta migratoria. NCBI lineage: Eukaryota > Metazoa > Arthropoda > Insecta > Orthoptera > Acrididae > Locusta > Locusta migratoria. The sequence goes on from CM048755.1 coordinate 385,516,720, forward strand.
TTTTGACACTTAATTGTGTCACTTTCAGGTGACACATGTGTAAGACAACATTAATCAGAGTACACAACAACAAAACAAAGGTATATATTATAAATGATCAAATTATGCCCTCAATACTATGTACATCTACATATATACTCCACAATCCACCATAAGGTGCATGGCGGTGAGTACACTATACCACTACTAGGCATATTTGGTGAATATTTGTCAAAAGCAAATGATTGTACATACTGTGACATCACAATCAATGTTAATTATCAAGTAAGACCAGAGAATGGCTACTCACTGAACATAAATCCACGAAAAACATGTATGCCATACTAGAAAGAAGAATCTACTAATTGGAAATCTTAAATAGACACAACTCTTGCAAAGTAAATATGTCACATGTTACAAAAAACTAGAATTACATGCCCACATCAGCCTCTGTGGATTGATTGCAATAAAATTGGTGACTTCAGTTGGCAGGTAATACATAAGGATGCAATTATCCATGTCATCTAATGATAACACAATTGTGGGAGGTTACATTTCACATTTGTCGTAGATATTCAATCTATCATTTACTATTAAAAATGAAGTAAAATGTATATTAAAACAAATTCATTACAGACACACAAGGTGGCACACATTTGACAAAACCAGAGTGACAGTGTACACATTACACTGTATTGAATTCCCGGTATGTAGAACTTTAATGACATAACATGATAATGAAGGTACCAAAACAGTCAGTGGTCAGTGGGTCTAGGGCTAGGTGGTATAAAAGTGTAGTAGTACAATGAAAGTGATTTTTATTTAAAAGCCCTTCATGTCATATTTTAAAATAAACACAAAGAAATAGTATTCCTATCTATCAAGTTTTAAAAACAACTTACAATTATGGCGTGGTAAATTATGAAATGTATGATGAGTAAAGCAGTACCTATAGGGCTATATTAACATGTGAGCTACCTACAGATGAATTATAATGTTTAATCTTCAGCACTTGAATGGTTTCTCACCTGTTGAGTTTTCATTTTACAGAATATTGGCTTAGATTCTCTATATCTTTTCAGTAGTTCACACGTAGACTAGTCAAGTATTCCATTTGCAACCTTTCACTGTTTTCTTCTGTTTATTAGGCGGTTGTACCCTCTGGATTTTCCTATTTATTCATCCTGCTATCTTTGGTTCTGACTGAAATAGTGTCACAACGTTTTAGAAGTATTTTACTTTAGAGGTACAGGTTAATGCTGGTGTTATGATCCTTTGGTCCTTCTTTTCATATATCACCTACGTCGACTCTTTTGCTGTCACTGGTTACCAGATATTATGTCTGTCTTTATATTATGTCCTCCAGTGGTACTGTGTACATACTATATCCCTTTCAGACCCAAGGTTGTAGGTGATGAGACATTAATAGAGAGAGGTACGTTTAAGATACACAATACATACAATAATTCATTACAAAAAACAAAATAAATTTATTTTCAAAAATTTTGTACCCATACAATTGTCTGTTTTGGGCCTTCACTACAATTTTTTATGATCTGCACCATTTTACAGTAACATGACTCTGAAAGAAGTGACATAACACCACCACAAGATCATGTAAAATCAACTGGCTACCCAATACGATAGTTTCACATGTCAAAACAAGGATATCAACACCTTGTCAACAAGCCTTTCTTGCCACCATTGTAAGTGTACTGGAAGTTCGTTGACTCCTGGTACCATCCAGTGTAGAAACATGGAACTAAAACACATTGCACACATTACCACAGTCCATCCACAATTGTGTGATGCAGGCCTGAACTTCCTAGCATGAATTGCAAAAAAATAAAGTGAGAAAAACCAGAAACGCACAATTGTGAATGCAGGGCCTGAAAGTGATAATAGCAGTCACCTGTTCATTTTATAACCTTGTCTATATCCCAAGGGACTTGTTAGATTTCAACACTCTTTTGCCAATTATCATTGCTCTATGCCACAATCCCCCCCCCCCCCCCCCCAATACGTGGCTCACATGGTAATACAGATCCTTTTGATATGCATTCTCTCTCTCTCTCTCTCTCTCTCTCTCTCTCTCTCTCTCTCTCTCTCTCTCTCTCTCTCTCTCTCTCTCACACACACACACACACACACACACACACACACACACACACACACTTGAGGAAGGACTTTAGTCTCTGACGGGAAGCAAGGGTGCGCTCCACAACAAGGCACCTTAGAGAGCTTGGTCATTCCACTGTGATGGGTCCCTTACTACTATAAGATCACATATATTATTGACCAAGTTCAGTTTTGCAAAGTTTTGTGCTATGACATATGGTTGTACAAATAATGTTGGTACTTTGGACCACAAGATTCTAATTTGTCAACTGTGCTATATTTGAAACCTTTCAGTAGATTATTAAAGTTATTTGATATGTTTATTTATAACTACTCTTACTGACTTCACAGAATTCAATAGTTGATATGTATTGTTCATACCACTGTAATTACCATGCATTAAACTCAAAGTAAAACAACTCGCTGTGAAAGGTTGTGATTGTATTAACCAAAAAATATAGCCAGTATTTTGATTTTGTACCACCATGGTTCCATAGGGCTTTTCGCATTTTGGCAGTTTTCTGTAGACAGTACAGTGATGTCTACATTGGTAAGTTGCAGACACGAGTTTAATATCTATTATAGAACCCAGTTATAGTGAAACTTTTTGTGTAAATTATAACAGGTATTTTGTATACATACATTTCTTATCTACAAAAGTATTAGACAACATAAGCTACACATCATTACTTCGGCCTAATTGATCCCATTAGTATGATTCTATAGTATTAACCTTGATATTTATTTAAATAATGTAGGTGGCATTATGTGATTAGTAAACCTTAAACAGACCTGATAATATATATGTGCTAATTTTTACACCAATAAAACATTAATCGTTGATCTAATATGTACCATAAAATTAGGTTAATCTGATCAAAAACCGCACTTTTTTTTTAATTTATTTTATTATTATTATTCTTATTTTGTTGATTTACTGTTGTGATATTGAAATAAAAATTCAGTATGTTAATTTCACAACCTTGATAATCATATATGTATTATGTTATTTTAGTTAATAATTACAGTTATTGTTTTAAGTTAATTGTTGATCGGTTTCATCTCCTCAGTTGGGACAAATCCAATCACCATTGTATTTTGTATGCAGGAACAGAATCATACTTCCAGTGGAATGAATCCGATCACTATTTTTTTTTTTTTTTTTTTAATATATTGCTGTATTTACAACAAATTTTACAATTTATAGACGAAACAAATTTTCTAAAGCACATTGAGCTTAAGATTTTTGCTATAAAACATTTTCATTCACAAAATTTGACAAACAAATATTAATTTTTAGTTCATGTATGTCATAATCAATGTGAAAAGTCTTTAGCCAATGTCATAATCATCTATCCCTTCAAAAATAAATTACCACGCCTTCTATGTTCTGGAAGAAAGTGAACATTACCATCAAGAACTTTCTTTCTCCAAAATGTCATTTCATAGATGTCATTAGAGCTAGTTTCAATTTTACCGATTAAAAAACTGATTTTTTTTTTTTTTTTTTTTTTTTTTTTTTTTTTTTTTAGGGGAAAATTTTGTTGTTGTTGTTGTGGTCTTCAGTCCGGAGACTGGTTTGATGCAGCTCTCCACAATACCCTATCCTGAGCAAGCCTCTTCATCTCCACATAAGAACGGCAACCTACATCTGTCTGAATCTGCTTACTGTATCCATCTCTTGGTCTTCCTCTGCGGTTTTTACCCCACACACTTCCCTCTAATGCTAAATTCACAATTCCTTGATGTACTGGTGAAATCAATTTCTTTACATTTATGCTTTAAATTCTGTATCCTTCTTCATTTCTGCATTTTCATCTGACTTGTTCTAGATCACTGCTAGATGTTCTGGATAAGGACTCCCTGCTTGCAGCCCCTTCACTATCATTTTCATTGAAGTCTGTGAAACAATTCCTTTTTCTAGCATTAATGCTAAACACTTTGTTTGGCATGACTTTCCTTTTGTTTCATTAGAGTCCATTTGTTTCAGCTGCGTTTTGAAGGCTGCTGCCCAAGAAACTTCTGATGACCTGGTGCCTTGTGCATTATTACTGCTTTTCTGAACTTAGATATTAAATTTGATTTGGACATGATAGCTATATTTTCAAAGTTTTTTTTTTCTTTTTCTTTTGTTCCTCAAGAACCTAGGAAATTTGGATTTTGGCACCACTCCTCTCTTCTTCCTTTTCCAATCATCCAGCACATTTCTCCAAGCAAGTTTTAAAGGTCTAAAAAAAGGCTACGTTAAGTGGCTGACACAAATGAGTTAAATTAGGTTGTAGAAGCAAAAATTTAATGTCCTGTTCCTGGCACAGTTCAATCACATTATATGACACACGACTCAAGAGATTGTCATTTATAATCACTTTAGCTCCCTCTAATTCCTGCACATAAGGCAGGACAATTTCAACAAACCATGATTCAAACATTGTTAGGTCAAACCAACCACTTTGATTCATATTATAACACATACCTGTTATGCCCCCTTCAGTCCAAGTATCATACACGTGTTTTGCCCTATAAACTGTGTATGGTGGGAGGACTGAGCAGTCGGCAGCTGCTGGCTGCTATCAACACACTGATACATGACTCAGAGCTATCCACTACCCTTTCAGGGTGTCTTGTGCCTAGTGTCACTTGTTCAGGATTGTCACAAAAGTTTCTCTTGTCATAGTTTATAATGTTGGAGGAAGGGACATCACTCAAGGTCACTTCAAGGTTTTTAAAATAATCAATCATTGTTTCTCAGGAAACTGCAGCCCTTGCCCCCTTCACATTTTTCATTTACTTTAATGTTAGTTCTTTATTTCTTTTCAGAAAAGATTTTACCCCCTTGTGCCCAGGTCTATTTTCAGAAAATCTTTTTTCAATCCTCCCTGCTCAACTGAGATATGTCTGTACAATGTCTCTAACATCATTATTCCTCAAAGGAAACCCCCATTTTGCACAACACAATACTCCTTCAAGCAGGATTTTCTCCTCACTATTAGTTAATGCTGTTTGGTTGCCTATTTTGTATTTGCACCTTCCCTTGAGTTTGTCATTTAATGTGATATATGGAACTGCATATTGTTCTGAAGCTTTCCGGATGCTTAATTTTCCTGATTTGACAGCTTTCACCATATTTAGAAGAAATTCTTGTATGTAATTAGAATTCCGTGTTGGTCCCAGAACCTTTTGGTATACTTGCACGATTGGATTTACCCTACAAAAATGCAATTTTGTAATTAGGCCTGCATAGTGACTACACAGTATTAACAATAAAAAAAACTGTATCACTTAATACAGTCACACGCAAGCAACAATACTGTAACTTACCATTTACACCTCTGAAGTAACATGTGCCAGTTGAAGTTTTCACACTGTTGTGTTGACTACACGAGTGTAACACAAGTATCGCACACCTACTGACAATGCAATTTGCTGGATCCACACACTTCAACATGCCATTGTTGTTTATAGTTTAGTCAAGAATGGTCAGACACAAAGTGATTGTTAAAATGCTACACTCTGTTATCCAAATGCCACCTGATCGAATTCACCTCATTTTACGGTACTTCTGATTCCTCATGATCCCACCACTTGTTTTGGTGCTACATGGCCTACTTGTTGCTACATATTCTTGGACATCCACATTCTTATCAAACTGCCTAGTTACGAAGGCATTGATTGTTCTATGTTACTTAGAATGTACCTTTCTTTATGTTCTTTAAATAAGTCTATTTTTTCTTAAATTTGACATATTGGACACATATTTGTCAGTCATTGGCGTGTTGAATTTCTATCTCGTTACCAATGTGACGATTTAGGACAGGTACTGCCTTATTCATCATACATTTCTTAATTCACCAAGACATAACTGCCAGTTCTCTTAAAAACGAACAGGTAGGAATAGTATTCCTTTACACTTAATTTAAAATATGACACAGTTTTTAAACAAAAACCACTTTAATTCTGCCACTATACTTTTATACCATCTAGGCTTACATCCACCGAACTGCTGACCCTTGCTAACTTAAGTCATTGTTCTTATTGCAAACCATTCACAGAGCACATCCAGTTGTTTGTAACATGTAACATCTTAATTGTATAAGAATGATGTCTATTTAAGATTTCCAATTAGCAGATTCATGTTACTAGTATGACAAATGTATTTTTTTCAGGTTTATGTTCAGTGAGTAGCTATTTTATGATCTTACTTCATAATATAACAATGACTGTGATGTCACGGTGTGTAAAATTGTTGCCTTTTGACAAATATTTACCATATAGTAGTATGTATGTAATTTGATTCTTTATATTGTATAATTATCTTTTGTTGTTGTGTACTGTCGTTAATGTTGTCTTACACAGCAGCCAATGAAGTGTCAAAACAGGTAGCAAAATAGAATTTTCATAACTTAACAGCTGGAGCTGTTTCATTCTTTTAACTTAACATTACAACCAATCTTTCTCATAATTTTCCTTAGAGATGGACATACAAAGACACCACGAAAGACAATTTGATGTTAGAGAGGAGAGCGTGGAAGGGGGGGAAAGGGGGGGGGGGGTTAAAAATCACAGAGGGAGATCAAAGCAAATGTTTGTAAACCTATTGGACCAAAGTGCTATGGCCATCAGTCCCTAGACTTATACTAAGACAACACAAACACCCAGGTCCAAGGGAGGATTTGAACCTCCAGCAGGAGTGGGTGCCCAGTCTATAGCATGATGCCTTGGACTATGCTACCATTCCGCGTGACCAGAGGTAGATCACAAGACTGGTGCAGTAAGGAGATTCAAATGTATGTGGATTGCCATTGTTATTCTTAGATGATGATGTGTGGACAGGATTGAGGAGCATGGAGTGCTGCAGGAATCCAGTCTTTGGGCTGCTGCTGCTTAGCTACCTTAGTACTGTAGAGGTCATACATATTTTTGTGCTACGAGCAATCTATTCTTTAGGGCAGGCCTCTCCAACTCGAGCACCCAGTGCCGCACTCAGATACAATAAGTAATTTTGAGAAATTCGAAAAAATATCTATTTTGTTACAAATTGACAATACTGCAGTAGCTTGCTTAACAAGCACATTTGTATTTGTTTGTGTGTGTGTGTGTGTGTGTGTGTGTGTGTGTGTGTGTGTGTGTGTGTCGCGTGCATACGTAAGAAAGTTGTATCACGAGAAAAAAAATTAGAATCATTCACTTTGAAATCACACACACTGTGTTACACTTTGGACGGGTGGGGGACGGAGTATCGCCAGACAATGTTTAGCTGGAAGGGGGCCGCGTATTCGAAAAGTTTAGTCCCTTCAAAATCCCAACAACAAGAACAACAAAGTCCTCACCTAATATTATAACATGACTAGGACATTTACACAAAATATTTTCCACATTTTCCCTCAGATGTTCCGACACTACTGCTACTAAGATAGGGAATCTATAAATAACATTCTGTTACCATTTTAAGCCCACTTTTAACTCTGATCTTTCAAAATGTTCAAATGTTTGTATAGCTTATGGGACTTAAGTACGGGGTCATCAGTCCCTAAACTTACAAACTACTTATGAACTAGCTAACACTAAGGACGGCACAAATATCTATGCTCGAGGGGGGATTCAAACCCCCAACCGAAGTGGCCGTGCAGACCGTGACTGGCGCGCCGCAGTCCCCTCGGCCACCGTGGCCGGCCCCTGATCTTTACCCAAAATATTTCACATTTGAGATCTGTACTAAATCTCACTCAACAATATCATATTTTTATAGCTATAAATACACCACTGCCTTCAGTGTTCAGTTTCTGATACACATTCCTCTCCAAGTTTAGAATTTCATTATCATTGACATCTGGATTCAGCCCGCTTTTCGTCACTAGTTCTATTTGGGTATTGTGACTATTTGTAAGCGAGAGCAGTTCTGAAATCTTTCTGTAGATGACCCTGCAGTTCACTATAAACACATTAACATTTTTTCTCCATTCTGTTGTGCTGAATGCTATCTTGTATGGAATTCTCTATTCTGAAAAACCCACATGTGCACTTTACTATAGTAGCCATTGTCTGCTTGTAGTACATATATGAACTATTAAAGGGGATCCTACATTTCTTCACCCGATATTGAAGGTCAAGAAAATTGCATCCAAAATCACCACAGAATCTTCTGAGCCTCTGGGTTAACCCTTCCACTTGGTTTCACATCAGAGGAACATGATTGGTTCTGGGAATGACACTACAAATTTACAGCTCTGGTTCCACCCTGCAAGCAAGGCTAGCTGCCTTTACCAAATCTGACCGCTGCCTGTAGCAACCAAGGAAGCCTTTACGCACAGGTGATGACAAATGTCACTGGTGACAACATGTGCAACAACTTGCAACTGGGTGAACCCAGTGCTCTCTATCTCTGCCACCAAAGCCTCCTTCCCATCTGGAATGAGACCCCTGCAAGCAAAGAAAGTAGAACGGGCCTTCTTTCCTGACCTTCCTTCAAATTTTCATAACGGGCTCAATCACCTACCTAACACTGGAGGTCCCAATGACAAGTAAAACCAATTTCTGTGCTTGTCTGGATATTTCAGGAATAAGGCCACTGCCATGATAGGCTCAAAGATGCTATTAGCAATGGGAAATAGCTCAAACCTGATACTGAGACACAAGGGAAACCGTCAAGAGATTCACAATCCCCTCACAGTCACCTTTTATGAGAAACTGTCGTGCGGCAGAGATGTTATAAGGCACAGTGGCATCAGGAATTTTAGGTTATGCTATAGGGTCCAAAGGTTCCCCAGCATTCGCCTTAGGTTACCCAGTTACATCACATCCCTGGACAACAGACTCAAGCCTGTCAACTGTGACCCTCACAGCTGTTTCCAGATGGTGTCCAATGCCCTCTTAATCCATTTACAAGAGACACAGTCCCTATCCATATCTATCAAGCTTTCTTTCAGTATACTAATTGAACAGCTGAAGCAACAGTCTCTTGATTGTTAAAATAAGGAAATCACTAACAAACTGTACAGACTACCTGAATTTACATTATGTAACAAATATGCAAGAATAATGCTTTTAATAATAAAAACACACATGAAATATAAGAATTATTATAAGAGTGAAGTTAAATTACATAACTGGTGGCCTGGAGCAGACACAGACATGGTTACTGGCACTAGTCTTAATTTTCTTTTAAACCTCTCAGCTCCCTTATGTACTACCCTTTTCTCTTTTATATTTTGTCAATTCACCAAACAAAATTTTATTCATTGTTCTAATTTCCTGACAGAATGATTAAAAAAGGTTTTCATATAATATCAATAGTATTGACGACATCCGGGCTTTTTGGTCTTGATTCTTCTGAAATAAGATGTTTGACTCATCACAGTCTGAGGAGTGGAGAAAAGACTGAAACAGCTTATAAGTTTAGAAAGGCTAGCAGAGGGAAAATATTAACTGGCGAACCACAGATTTGATCACCTCGTACCAATAAGCAGCTATGGTATAAGTAGTGGCATTCATCATTAAGCACATCCCTAACAGTATTTCTCAACTGAATTTGCACATCACAATATTTCACAATGCTTTGAAGGAGCCAATAGTAAAGATCTCTTAAATTGATTGTAATTGAAAACCTATGTAAACAATTTCAAATGATTTCTGTGGATTCTACTTATTCCTAAAACTTTACTGATACTGTGCACTAAGCTAGCAGTTAGAAAGCAAGACATGTTTCTTATAGACAGTTTAGTTAAGGAAAAAATACGGTTTGTTGAATAGATTTTGACACATTGTTCTTGAAATTTACTCCACAAAATAAGCATTCTTATACTTCTCATACTCTGAAACCTGATATCTGTCTGCTGAAAATTAGTGAATACTGATACAAGACACACAAACACACCAGTTTTTGGTGAAATTGTGTCAAGAGAGCTTTTTATTTATTTATTTATTTATTTATTTATTTTCTTATTAGACTGCTTCATTTTAGTGACAATACTTCCAGCAACAATGGAGATGGGTTATCCAAAGTTAGAAACATTGCACATACAGACTGAAACTTCCACTCTGCAGCGGAGTGTGCACTGATATGAAACTTCCTGGCAGATTAAAATTGTGTGCCGGAACCGGGACTCGAACCTGGGACCTTTGCCTTTCGCGGGATCCGCCATCGTCATCAGGAGTAAAATCACTGATTCCATTACCTCTATAATGCTTTGCAATAACGTAAGTACACATAATTCACTTACTTTAATAGTTTTGCTTATTCTTCCTCGGACTTTTCTCATTACTTCAAGATCCTTGGTTGTAACAAGTATTTTACAGCCAATGTCAAATGCATCAATAACATCCATTGAGGCAACATCGTCTAATATAAGAAGACCTTCTCTTAAGTCTTTATCTGTGTAGTACCGTTTAAGTGTTTCTCGGAACCAAGTCAAATTCATTAGTTCCTGCCTCTGAAATTCATCAGGAAATACTCGCCCTGTTGCTTGCAATTTCCACAAAAGGTGATTCACATGAGACAACACATCACTTCCAGAATCACCAACACTCAGCCAGAAAACACAATTCTGAAACACAAAAGCATTATTAAATAATGCTTCTGATGTAGTAGCATATTTGCATATAAATAGAAGACTTAGTTTGTATACATTAAAATTGTACTACATCTGTACTATCATCTTCCTCTAAAGAAAACAGTTGTCTTTTTTAATACTACATTTATCTTTATGAAAGATATGAATTGCATAAAAAGTTGGTTAACTGGAAGGTGAAGATAAATGTGGTTTTTAATTATTGACAAAAAGAGAGCGTTCTACATACATATACTGTAATTTATGTTATTCAAGATAATTATAATTAGTCATGGGTACAAACTAATTTAAACATTTCCACTTTTACAAGTAAGTAAAACAGTAGCTCAAGGTGGTTCGACCAGAAGTCTCAGTGCTATATACTTTAGCACTCAATGATGTGTATGGAAAAACATATTATTTTAAAATAAAACATCCAGAAGGTCAAAATTAGAGGAAAAAAACCTTAACTTACTCAGAATATGGTGACTGGAAAATGTAGGGGAATGGTAAATTCATTAATTGTCATTGCATAGCTCTGAGTTTCAAACTGTGATATACTTTGTGGTTTGAATGGAAACCTTCCCCATTTACATTACAGTAATTTTAAGATAATCAGTGCTCATTTTTATGAGCTTAAAATCTATTTAATTAATTGTCTCCTTTGTTCAACACATTATTACAACACTGATATCTTGATAAATGAGAAATTTTGATCTTGGCAATATGCAGTGTCAAGCTAAATTAAAAAAAAAAAAGCTGTCTAATTCATGACAACTTATCTGTGAGTTATGACTATGATAAGAAGGAGAGGCAGTCTCCAGCATTAAAGGTTGCTACAAAAAGATCAATAAACACAAAGTTTACACAAAGCTTACAAAATCTAACCTGTTCAAGAGCAAGAATTTAAAGTTTCTTTTTAACATAATCCTTAAAAATCAAAAGAGTAACTAAATTCTCAGACAGAATAAAATGTAATCAAGGCAAAAAAACTTTATTACCACACTGCACATTTGTGCAATCATAGTCTGCATAGTCTGCATTGGATAAAATCTTCGAAAATGAAACTTATTTCAAGATCTGCTTCTTCTAAATTTCTTATCCAACTCATTCTGAAATATATTTCATTCACATACAATCCTTGCAACAAAATAGGATTAACAGCAGAGAAATTGGAGGTTTGGAGAATTGTGTATTATTGGTTTGTATTGGCAGAGTAGGTGTTTCACAGATCAATCAAAACTTCCTTGTGAGACCTTAAAACACACAATTGTGCATCATGAGAAAGAAAGCTCTTAGATCCTCTAGGACATCAAAATACAACAATGCACAATAAATGTTTACAACATAAGAATAGATATGCTAATGTTCAGCGTGATTACTGTATAATTAAACTTTATAAACAGTGTAAAAATAACACCACTGGTCATAATGATGTTAAACTGCAATGTAATATTATCAGTGAAGGGTGAAAACATATGGCAGAAGAAAAATAAATAGTGTGAAAACTGAACAATAGATGGCACTGTATGTGTCAAAATATGTAAACAAAAACACCTTCCACACACACAAACCACTGAAGTTGGTATAAACATGCTGGGTACACACCTATTCCTGATTTTGCGGCTGAGACGTTCAGACTGCTTTACTTTTAAAGATGTTTTACAAGAATGATGACTGTGCACAAGTTGCTTTCAGAAGTTCCAGATGTTGATACAATGACTGCCGTGGGTCTGAAGAAAATTATCCGGAAATTCAAAAACATAGGTTCATTTGGAGTGTAACCTGGTAGGAGGAGGAAACTAATTTATTCAGTGTCTGTGAAAGTAGTGGCCACAACAATTCAGGAGCAGACTAGTGGTGATGTGCAAACATGTAGTGCATGGAGAATTGCCCTATCACAGACAAACCTGTAAGCACGGTGCGTAAAATCCTACGAAACATCATTCTTTGCTATCCATTCAGAATTACCCATGTGCATCAGTTGCTTCCTGTTGACCTGCCAGCAAGAAAGGGTTCTTGCTTTAGAATGTCTTGCTCCCATGAGTGGCGGAGGAAGATTTTGTGGACAGATGAAGCCCACTTCCATCAAACAGGATATGTCAATACACAGAACTATCAAATATGGACAACAGGGAATTCACAGCCAAATCAACCAGTACTGCTTCATCCTGAAATGGTCAGTATGCAGTGTGGGTTTACAGCATCATTTATCATAGGGCATTTTTTTTTTTTTTTTAAGAGAGAGGTTGTAACGTTTCTGCTGTTGTAAACTCCTAAAAATCAGTTGCCAACATAGAAACACACAATATCTGACACCTAAAGTAAAACTTCATTACCGGACATGTAAAATATCACATTTTCAACTTCTGTTTGAAATTCTATTACCACTATTAGTAAAATACCTTTAAGAAATAGTACGTTGATTTAAATATAACTTTGGCTGACCTTTTACGTAATTTTCAGTTTTTAATACTTTCGTAAATAATAGCTGCAAACACTAAAAATGCATTATACTTAGTTTCGGAAATTGCTGAACCTATATAGATACTAATGTGTATAAAAACAACAATGCTACATGTTATAAACTATTGCACAACATGATTTCATATATACCTTTTGTTTAAATAAATTAGGGCAGACCATGTTTATGTATCACTAGATCCTAAATTAAATACTGATAATTTTTCATGCACTAAAATTAATAATCCGTTTGGTACTAAGAAACTATCTTCGAAATTAACAAAACTACGACAACCATATACACATCCGTATTAATAAATAATTTGACTGCAAACTGAAACTCATTAAAATTCCATGTCACAATAATAGTACGCCTACACAATATTGGCAAAACAAATATGTGTGCACTTCGAAAACACACATAATGTAAATAATTTGAGCACAGTAAACACTAGTCAAAAGGATGACTTTGAATTTGTGTACCACATTTAAATACAAATTTCATGAAACAAGTACATACGTTGAGATAAATAGTCAAAGCTTAAATGTAATATTTTAATTTCTGTATTTTGGCATATTTAATGTAAAAGAATATTGTTTAATTGTGAATTACAAAACTTTGTCATCAATCTTATTGCGTGGTTACGCAGAAAGATGTTGGAGAGAAACCATGTTTTATTCAGTATTCTAGTGGCCAGAAACCTGTAAGCAGCTCTGTTGGCTTGCTGCTGCATTTTTTTTTATTGTGCAATGTTTAAGTGGAAATAAAATCGTTTCCATATCAACTGAAATGGTTTTAATTTACGAAAAGATCCTGTAAAATCAAATGCTTTAGTGAATGCCGAAGACAGCTCACAACGCAATGGACCTCAGCCAGCATATAAGAAGTTCAACTTCACCTACAGTGGAATGACTTGGTTATAGACTGTGAACTAATAAAAATTTCCGTGATTCAGGAATATATTAGGGCTCAGTTTGAGTCATTCCAAAAAAGGGTGATGGGCGTTAGAAGGTGCTTCTGGCCCTGTTACATGTACTGCCATTGGTAAGCACTATGAGTGTCTTTGGTGCAACCACATCATTCCAGCTCTCCAACAGCATGGCTGTGCGGATGTGATTATTTTTATGCAAAATGGCACAGTTCCACACATTGTAAACCCAGTTAAGCATCTGCTGAAATGCCATTTTGAAAATACTATGATTGTCAGCTGCCACTTCCCTACAGCCTAACGATCCAGATCACCTGATCTTAATCCGTGTGACTTCTGGCTGTGGGGCTATAGGTAAGATGTTGTGTTCAGTGTTCTAAATTGTGTACTTAACTGCATTGAAGGCATTCATTGTGCAACACATTCTATACTTGATCCCAGAAACACTTTGATCAGTTGTGGAGCATGCTGTCTCTCGATCTTAATTTGTTGCAGAAAACGGTGGACAGCATATTGAACATGTTTTGCACTAGTCACATGGAAATTAAAACTACAATTTGATTTTAATTGATGCTTTTTATGCGTTTTTAGCCTCAGGGCAATTAAAAATTTAACGTATAACTTCCACCTTAGGCGTTGTTGTATGATTCATTTGTCATTTGCAATTAACTGCTATTATGATGCTTACAGTGCCATCTATTGATAAATTTTCACAGATTTTTTTCCCTGCTATACGTTTTCTCCTATCTCCAATAATATTCCATTGTAATTTGATGTCATTCTGGCCAGTGGTGGTATATATTTCTGAAAGTTTAATTATAACCACCTTATACTTTCCAAGAATTCCAAATGAAGTTTTCTGTATGGCTGTCGAATCAGCAATCAACAATGCAACTGTTTGTACGCTCCAGCCGCGCTTGCAAAGAAGCTGCCGGAAACATACGCTATGTTTGTGATCAGCTAAGGCAGCACACAATAAAAATTTATTATTATCCACTATCTTGAAATATGATGAAAATAATACCCCTTTTTAACAAGACAGAGATTTATGTCTAAGGAATATTATGAATATTTGATAATACAGTAAAACCTCATTTTTATGTTCCCGGTTTTTACGTTTTCCCGCCATTTACACCATTTCTTTCGGTCCCATTGAATTTCCGATGTTCACAATGTTAATTGTCCCTCGTTTTTGGGTTAACATATATACACTTTTCTCGCGTTTTATGCTTTTCAAAAGCATGTTCGTGAAGAAAAAAATTACCTAATCTACATAAATTGGCTTTCCCCTTAAAGTATAGTACTTAAAAATTATTCGCAATCGAGTTTCTTGACACTGCATTTACTCAAACATATATTTCGTTGTTGGCAGTACGTGGCTAGTTGACTTACAATGCGCCGATTTGTGGCGATGTAGTTCCTCTTTCCACCAGCTTCTTTGCCAGAGTGCCTGGTGTGTACTCAATCAGAACCAGTTGCTTTGTTGATGTGAGAATAAAGTGTTGCATTGTTTTTGTGATGCATATTTCTGATTAATAAAGAACGTTATCTGTCAAAGTTGGGTATCATGATACACTCAACCTCAAAAAAGCAAGAATAGTGCGAGATGCTGATCCTATGCAAATGTTACAAAAATACTTACGCATATGTTTGCACTCAAGAATGCGAATAAATTATCTAATATTGTCGTGTGAAACATCGAAAAAATACAAAAAGAACGGAACTTTAGCAGTTTCACTAATAATTAATGCCGGGAAAAGGCAGTAATTTTGATGTGTTACACAGCCTGGCAGCGATGTCTAAATGATATCTATCGAAGCGGTTCAGGTAATTTTGAAGATGTATTACATAGCCCAGCAGTGGCATCCTCAATTATAATGAATGAAATTATGTCAAAAATTTCTACTTCGTATAAAATTACCAGTTCTGCCTGGCACATAAAATAGCGGCATCCTCGATTTTAATGAATGAAATTACGTCAAAAATTTCTACTTCCCATAAAATTACCAGTTCTGCCCTGTGGTTAAAATAGTAACAATTTGGATAATCTTTATTGTATAATAAACTTCCTGGTGAGTATTTAGATGCCTATTACGTACGTATATCACAAATAAATGACGAAAATGCAAGGCTGATCCAGTAAGCGTATTTTATCATTTAAAACATTATTTTCTGCATATTACATTTTCCTGCATTTTACACCATTTCATTGAAAAACCTTTAAAGCATAAAAATGATGTTCTACTGTATTTCTTTTTCAAAGATCTGATCGAAAATAATATTGTGTAATACCGGCCTAAAGGAATGTTTTTTAAAGCGGAGTTATCCCTGCCTGGTGTGTTTTGTTGTTGCAGATGGAGTAATACCAACCTAAATTCGAGTAATCTTAAGCATATTTACATTTAAAAAGACAAAGCTTGTTAGCAAATATTAAATATTCAACACACTTCAGTGTGTATGATAATTTTCAGGCTATCATAGCTACACATTATTAAATAAAAATAAACTATACAGCACTTATTTACAATGATCGCATTACTGCAGAAGATTTGCACAGAAGTCGCAGTGCACACAATATTCAGAGTATATTACATAATTAATAAGATACTTGCATCAATCAGTTGTGGTAGGAAACTCATCGAAGGAATCGTAAGAGTAGGCCACCAATAAATCCCTTAAACTCAAACTTTAGTTTGTTATAAGTTAACATTTTCTGGCAGCTGGCATGTCATTAAAATGAGTATTTACGGCTAGTTATCACCTTTCAAAAAAAAACTTTAAATCTTTGTAAAAGTTAGTCTTACTTGTAGTACTGATTACGTGAATTAAGCTCTAGGTTTGGAGGAAAAAAGAAAAGGTCATTCAGGAATAAATATATTGGGAAGCCGTAGTTAGTATCCCTAATACCTTAAACTGCCCTCTAAAGGACAATATGGTGTTCGCACCACAAACACATATTGCCTATCCAATGAAACAAACTATATTTAGAGTGCAGAGTAGCATATTTCTTCCTTTTGACATCTACAGTTTCTTGTCCTGCTTGTTGTCTTCAATAGAAGCAACAACCCCAAAATATACTATCATGTTTAAGGCAGTCAGCTACAGCAGGATGTGTATTACGTAAAAATGGCTCAATATTACATTAACATAGATGAACTATGAACAACAGTTACCTTACTGTCCTTCAATATAAGCTCTGTGATGCATATCCTGGAAATTTCACACAAAGTCTTTCCGGATCATGTTCAAAAGCCTCGTTAAATTTCATTGGATATCAGGAATATCATAAAATCTCTTTCCTTTCAAAGTGAGTTTGAGTCAAGGGACTGGGAAGAAGTCTGGAGGACTGAAAACTGGTGAGTACGGTGGATGTTCAAGTTGCACTACCCCCTTTTTGGCCAGGAACTGTTTGATGTGAGTGGACAAGCATTGTTGTATAACTTTAACATCCACCATAATTGGCAGATCTCAATCCTACAGACATCTTCCTATTCCCCCGACTCAAACTCACTTTGAAAGGAAAGTGTTTTGACGATATTCTTGACAATCAATGAAACTTCACAAAGCTTTTGATCATCATCCCAAAGGAAAACTACATGCAAAGTTTCCAGGATATGTTTCACAGAGCACAGTGGTGCATAGTTATGGTAGATGACTATTTCAAAGGGCAGTAAGGTAACTGTAGTTCATCTACATCAATGTTATAGGACTATTCACTGAACTTTATTGACAGAAACTGTATGCTTAGATGGTATAATTTCTAATGCAAATCTACAAAAGGCAGGGATCCATGCTCAAACCCTCACCTGGATTTTCCATAGTTAGACAATACACAAGCTGTTTAGAGAAAATAAGATTAATCCATAATGTCACTACTTGCAAACTATAGAAATTATACGAAGCCAAATTAAGGCCAATGCACACTGTCATGTCACAGCACTGTCATGTCACGTCACGTCAATTCACCCATCTCAATATGCGATGTTGAAAGTGAGGTTATGAGTGGCAATCTGTTATGTACAAAGTCATAGTTTAATACTAGAATCGGGGGAACAACAACGCTAAATGTTATTGACTGCCAAAGAAATCTTTACAATGTATGTTTTTGGCTAACTTACTGCGAACTGAAACAACATTTCAAAACATCGACATTTATTTTCAAGCGAAAACATAAACATATGAAAACATCAAACAATACTTATAAGAGCATAAATAGTGCCTGTTTACTTTATCCATTATGATTTGCCCACTGACATTGTTAATACCATCGCAAACAACTGAATTTTGTCTTTCATTAGAAATGATTTTTTCATTTAAAATGTTATTTAATGAAAAATGCATAATCAAATTACAGTCTTATTCAAATAAACAGTTTGCTTCAGTGTTTTCTGTTACAATGTTACGTAACTTAAACCATTTTTTGGTTTCAGATATCCAACCTTGATTTTAGGGGGACACTCAATTGACAAAAATATTTAAGTCGTCATGAAACATTTGAGGTTTACCCCTTAAACGAAGTATAACAACAAAATAAAGATGAATAAGACACATTTGCATATAAACAGTGCAATCGTCAACTGCAACATGTAATTCGCGTGACGAAAATAGATTAACTTCTGATGTTTGATTTGATTTGATTTTCTGGGGGAAGCCAAAACAGTCTTGGTCCAACCCGCCACTGCCCGCACCGAAACTAAGTTTATTGTGCGGTATCGCTCCCTGTATATCTAGTAAAGCCAACCAATGCCCTTCAACAGTGCAAGGAGTCCCTTTACTATTTCTTTATTAGACACAATTTCTTCGGGTCTGGTTGTCCCAAATGTTCTGTGCCTTTTACTCTCCAATGCAATGCATTTGAAGATTAGATGTGATGCAGTTTCATCACCGTCATCACAGATCCTACATTTAGGGTCCTCTTCTGTTAAACTTCCGATGTTAGCAGACGGCCGTTCCGTCAAAACATTTTTCTCGAGAAAGCTTGACGTGACGTGACGGAGAGTGTGAATGCCGCTATTAGAAATACATTGGGGAATGTTCTGATGGACGGTGATGTGATGTGACATGATGGACAGTGTGAATTGGCCTTTATGTAGAGCAAAGCTTTTATGACAAACATCACCGATTTCATATTGAAACCCTCTCAAGTCTGACCTTATAAAATTTTATGGCTAACTGATTTCCAAGAGCTTCTTTGTCGGTAATTTGTTAATGACCTGTTCCCCAACACGCTTTACCCTCTTATCCTGTGCTAAGTTTTCTTGTATTTTCACATCTTTCTCCACTTTTATTTGTCTGATACCACCATTTAACTCTTATTTTCCAGCATTTTGTAAGTATCTTAGCAGTTCTCATTTGTCACTGGGTCTTTAGATAAATATTTTTCAATACAATAATCAAATCCTGTATGAAAAGATACACAATATTCTGCCCAGTGGCTTTTACAGATTTTATGCCTGTTCTGTAACCTATGCACACAAATTGCAATGTATAAAAATTACCATCAAATATAACTTTCACATTTTAATGAAAAAATGAAATACTACATTGTTTCAATGAACCGCTCTTCCATAAGTACCAAAGATATCGTAATGCGTAGAAATTTAATACTCTCCAAACGTTTAATTTTCTTCCTGATGTGTTATGCCTGAATGATAGCCACAATCTCTAGCAAACTAATAGAACTCCCTCCCTACATTGATTTTGCATAATATATATGCATTCAGTCATATTTTTTCACAGGGCCATAGCCTCAACACATTTCTAAAAAGAAAACTTAGTCTATTATAAACTGGATTTTTTTTTTCTGATTAATTCAATGCTTTGAGTATTTACTACTGACCAATTCTGCTTGTACAGTCATTAACACAAAACATGTAGAATGTCTTATGCAAAATGTTACAACAAATGCAACACACAAATTAATCTACAAGATCACTTGTGTAGTCATATGAAAACATCACAGGTTCTATGCTGTCGTCTTCAGTCCACAGACTGGTTTGATGCAGCTTCCCACGTTACCGTCCTGTGCAAGCCTCTTCATCTCAGAATAAGAATGGCAACCCACATCCTTTTGAACGTGCTTACTGTATTCATCCCTCGCTTTACCTCTACGAATTTTACCCTACACATGTCCTTCTAATGCTAAGTTGACGATTCTTTGATGTCTCGGAATGTGTCCCACCAACCTATCCCTTCTCTTAGTGATGGTATGCCAGAACCACCACCTTTTCTCCCCAATTTTGTTGAGCACCTCCTTAGTTATGTTATCTAACCATCTAATATTCAGAATTTGTCTGTAACACCACCTTTCAAAAGCTTCTATCATTTTTTTTTTTTTTTTTGTCTGAATTACTCATCATCCACATTTCACTCCCATAAAATGCTACACTACAGACAAATGGTTTCAGAAAGGAACTTCCTAATATTTCAATTAATATTTGATGTCAACTAATTTTGTTTTCACAGAAACGCTTTTCTTCCAATAGCCATTCAGCATTTCTTATCTTCTTTACTTCGGCCATCAGAATTTATTTTGCTACCCAAATAACAAAACTCATCTACTACTTTTATTGTCCCATTACCTAATCGAATTCCTTCAGTGCCACCTGATTTCCTGGTACTATGTTTTAGTCTTGCTAATGTTCATCTTATACCCTCCTTTCAAGACACTACCCATTTCGTTCAATTGCTCTCCCTTGTCCTTTACTGTCTGTGACAGAATTCCTATATCATTGGAGGACAACTATTTCTTCTCTGTGTACTTTAATTCCTTCTTCACATGTTTCCTTGCATTCCTTCACAACTTGTTCAATGTAAACATTGAACAACATCAGGGAAAGGTTATAAGTCTTACTCCCTTCCCAACCACTGTGACCCTTTCATACCCTTCAACTATAATAACAGCCGTCTGGGTTTTGTACAAGTTGAATATAACTCATTGCTCACTGCTACTTTCAGAATTTGAAGGAATGTATTCCAGTCAACACTGTCAAAAGCTTTCTACAGATCTACAAGTGCTAAAAATGTAGGTTTGCCTTTCCTTAACCTGTTCTACATCTTACAAAATTAATTTTTATATAATACATGAGATGAACTACAAACAATATACACAGATCAAAGCAATTAGGGGACCAATTGAGTTATCTAGGTTCTGAAGTATTGTCATCGGCAGAATGACCTAAAATGATTCGATGTCTTTCTGTCAGTTCTACAAGGTAAAGACATCAACATTATGGCAACCAAGATAGTGTGAATAACAGAAAGTTGCTGCAGATAGGGTTGATGCTGACTTGTGTTTACTCTACCGAACAAATTACACAAGCAGTTTAGTTCAGATAGTGTAGTCAGCAGGTAGTGCAATGCAACAACATGACTTACCGGAAGCTATGGCATGGAGAGCCATAAGAAGGTCAGAAGCAGGACAGACATAGAGGGAGGTGCAAGCAGCAGCTACTGGAGTTCTCAAAGTGTAATTTCCAGGACCTTGCAATTTCAGGCAATAGGAATTGATAAGAGAAGGCAAGGCCAAGGTCGTCCACTTGTAAAATCAGCAAACGATGATCATTATCTCCTGTTAACAACTCATCGAGACAGGAGGCTGAAATGCAACTCAACTACAACACATCCTCCAGGCAGCAACAGGATGCGCAATATCAACACAAATGGTCCGAAACCACCTTCAGGAATGTGGCCTCTAGGCACAGATGCCTACGGTGTATGTCCCATTAAAACCACAACACCAGTCAACCCGCAGAAACTGGGCAGAGGAGCATTACGATTGGTGTCGTAACAAATTGTGCCGAGTTCTGTTAGAACGAGTCAGGGTTTCATGCTGAGCCAAGCAATCATCATTTCCTCATCTGGAGAGATCATGGATCTCTGAACAATCAATCCTGCTTACGTGCAGGAAACATCATATCTTGGTGATGGACGAACGGTGGGGGCAGGAGTCATTATTAGTGGACATATGGACCTCAAAATCATTGAGAATGGTGTTTTTACTGCTCAGAGATATAGAGATGAGATCTTTCGACCTTCTGTTGTGTCCTACACTGGTGCCATAGTAGATGAATTCCTTCTGCTGGACGATAATGCTTGTCCCCACAGAGCTGCAATAGTGGACAACATGCTTGAAGGTGAGGAAACTGAACAAATGGAGTGGCCAGATTGTTCACTGGACTTAAATCTGATTGAGCATGACTGGGATGCACATGGCAGATGCATTGCAGCAAGACAAGCACTCCCACAACAGTGGCAGAGCTGGATATTGAACTTGTGGAAGAATGGGCAAACATCACTTGATAACTTCATACTGCTCATTCCACACAGGTTTGCGGCTGTACTGGCCAACCCAGATGATCACACACCATATAAGAGGACAATGAGAATGACTTTTTCACTATTATTGTAGTCCCATGGTGCACCACTCTAAGTAAACCCCTTGTAAAACTCAAGTATAGCATTGAGACAGCAAAATATCATACCGTATCACACACAAATTACAATTGTAACCAATATCTGTATAAAATATGTAATCATATGTATATTGTGTAAGATGTCTCACTTGATCTGCTAATTGGTTTGAGCAGAGTAGATTAGGGACAAATTTGATAGTCATTCAATGAAAAAACACAAATTCCCATTAATAAACATCATCTCTTGTCAAACCTGTATGAATCTGCCTGTGGATGTAATGAGAAAATAAGTTGAAGTTCACGTATAGAAAAGTGTTTTTCTTTAGTGGGTGAATGTCTAATTTTTCCCCAAGTTTTATGGCACATGGTTTTCCTATACATATAACAAACTTACAAACAATAGTTATCATGTTAATGTTTCTTTGTTCCCCAAATGGACTGCTGGATTAATTTGTGTCACACATCTGTTGCACAGGGATATCCTGTGTTATTTTGTAAACTATAGTAGGTTCAGAAATCCTGTGTGTGATGCAATTCTTCAAGGGCCCTTATCTCAGGTCCCACTGATTGCAAAAATAAGGAGTGTTTTTGGATAGTCCTTGGGCTAGTGATCATTTATATACTGTACCTATTAGAAAAATGGGCATTCTGTGGTTATCTTACAGTAGGGGGTCAAAAATTAAACATTGTTACTTATTTACTTAGGAGAACATGAGGCATAACTGAAATTTCACTTCCTATAGCCCAACCAACTTGAGCAAATCATTGGTTTCAGTATGTTGTATGATGTCTAGGCACAGCTTTATACAACTTTGCATTTTTTTCATGGGCAGTTCATCAGAAAGTCACAAGTAACCATTATTTTTGAGTACCAAACTATGAATTGTGGACATGGGCACTTAATATTTTTATTCTGCAAATTATCAAGATCCAGAGGTTCAAAGTAATCAA
The DNA here is from genome assembly GCA_026315105.1 of Locusta migratoria. NCBI lineage: Eukaryota > Metazoa > Arthropoda > Insecta > Orthoptera > Acrididae > Locusta > Locusta migratoria. Next base: position 385,540,117 of record CM048755.1, read on the forward strand.
TTGTACTCACAAAATTACAAAAATCGGTTTTAGCCACATTTTCAGCAGGGACCGCAAGCAACTAAATAACCAGCATAGCAAATGGTTCATAGTTTAACACATATTCTGTAAACATGCCTCTAGAGATCTCATTGTTCTGTTTTCAAAAGTCTTTATCCGTTACCAAGAGACACTAAAAAACCATGATGTTTGCATTTCAAAAGGACTCATTTTGCTCAGAGATGGTGATATGGCCACTATGAAACTTACCATATGATTTTAAGAAATCAGATCTGAGAAACAATTAGTTTCTTTATACCTTTATCTTCGCTCAATGAAGGGTCAATTTTATTTTTGTTATTTGCACACATACTGCACAGCACCAAATAAAGTACAGTACTGCAAGACATTTTAAAGAGATTTCTGAGGTAAAAACACATTGTGCATGGTTGCTTTTAGCTCATATATAGCATCACATGACATTCTGAAGAAGAGACATTAAGTAGAAGGAATGAAGCTTAGTGTTTAATGTCCCATCAACAGTGTTGTCATTAATGACAGAGCTCAAACTCAGATTTTTGGGGAATGACATCGGCTGTGCCCTTTCAAAGAAATCATCGCAAATACTCTCTCTTTTTAGTCTCAAAATATTGGTTTCGTATCTTGCAGATGAATCGGCACAGTGTGTCCACTCCTGCCCAAGCAGACTTGGCAGCCATTAGGAAATAATTATCAGTCCATTTTAAGAAAACTATTATGTGAAGAAATTTGATTTTCGACATTGTACAATCTATCTTCTTTCAATAAATGACAATTTCTTTTTGTTATTCATCATACCCTGTATACATGTGTGTTCAAACATATAAAGAAACTGACAAATCTTTACTGATCTACAGAATTTGTCACAGATATTAAATTGAAAGGGAGGCATTGAATTAATATTAATGCCATGGTAGCGATTTGAAACGGGGACCTCCTGCTTACTAGGCAGGCAATATAACCACTAAGTCACCATGACTTAATGGATACAGCGACGGTGCAGACTGTCTTAAGACATTTAAATTATGCCTCATGTTCTCGTAAGTAAATAAGTAACAATGTTGCCGAGGCTCTCCAATATCGGAATAGCACCCCAACAATGAATGTTAATGGGAAGGATTCTGCCTTGTTCCTCCAGAACAGGTGATTATGTAAATATCAAATAATAAATCATTTTCCAGAGACATATTTTGTCTCAATATATATCAGAGATATTACACTGGAGGAGACTGATACATACATTGAAGTTTGTGTTGAGGAGGGAGATGTGCCATAAGACAGTCCATGCAGTTGGTGTATCCATGAAGTCATAGTGGCTTAGTTGTTATGATGCCTGCCTAGTAAGCAGGAGGTCCCAGGTTCGAATCCCGACCATGGCACAAATTTTAATTCAATGCCTCTCCTTCAGTTTAATATCTCTGATATAATATTGAGACAAATATGGAAAATGATTTATTATTTGGTATTTACATACATTGCCTGTGCTGGAGGAATAGGGCAGGATCACTCACATTAATGTTCATTGCTGGGTGCTATTACGATATTGGAGTGTCTCAGTAACTTTGATACAGTAAAACCCTGCTTTTATGTTTCCGGAGTTTACGTTTTCCCACCATTTACATTTTTATCGGTCCCATCGAATTTTCTGTGTTCACAATATTGTTAATTCACTCATTTTTGTGTTAACATATTTACACTTTTCCCGCATTTTACACTTTTTGAAACCACGTTAATGAAGAAAAAAATGACATAATTGACAGATATTGACGCTGGCATGGCTTTCGCCTTAAAGTATATTATTTATAAACATTAAGCAGTCAAGTTTTGACACTTTGCATTTATTTAAACGTATATTTTGTGTCTCATTGTTTGCAGTATGTGCCCAGTTGACTCACGACACAAAGTATTCCATCAGCCACCACGCCAATTGTCAGCTTATCTTTGTTTACACAACTGGCAGTTTTTCCATGCTTCGGATGATGCATTTCGAGAATATATTCTTATTTATCTAATTTTTTTATTGTGAAGTTTTATAAACAGTGAGACTGATTATTTGCTTGTGTATGTTTTTCTGCCCATTTAAGAGGGCACGGTATATTATAACATCAAAAAAGCGATTATAGTGTAGGAAGCTGACCCTGTGCTAATGTCATAGAAATTACTTTTACATATATTTGCATTCGAGAAAGCGAATACATTCTTGAATACTGTCATGCGAAACATCGAAAAATACTAAAAGTACGGAACTTGTGCAGTTTTCCTATGCAGATAATGAATGCTGACAAAGTCGATTATGATGAATGAAATTACATCAAACATTTTTACTTCCTTTAAAGTTACTAGTTCCGCCTAGCACTTAAAATAGTATAAAATTCGGATAACCTTTACTATGTAATAAATAAACTTCCTTGCGAGTATTTTGATGCCTATTATGTCCTTATATCACAAATAAATCACGAAAATGCAAGAATGACCCAGTAAGCATATTTTACCATTTAAAACATTACTTCCCACATTTTAGTTTTCCCGAACTTTACATAATTTTCTTTAAGTCCCTTGGAAAGTGTAAAAATGAGGTTCTACTGTACTTATTTACATAGGAGAACACGAGGTACAATTGAAGTTTGTGTTGTGGAGGGAGACACACCTTAAAGACAGTCCGTGCAGTTGGCGTATCTATTAAGCTTAGAAAGTAGGTCTTGGGTTCGAATCCCGGCCATGGCACAAATTTTAATTCAATGCCTCTTCTTCAATTTAATATATCTGATATATACTGAGACAAAATATGTCTCTGGACAATGATTTATTATTTGATATTTACATAGAGAATTTGTATCAATTGAAGTCTGTAATACAACCCGTCAGATTTGACCAATGGCGTCATATTTGAGTTAAATACGATAGTTTGTTTACAAACAGACCATTGATTATAGTTTATGATTTTATGTTTAAAAAGGAATCTGTAGCTTCTCTCAATAGTTAGGTACAGGTTAACAGAAAGGTCTTTCTTTGCAAGAAGGTACAAATTTTTGGACTGAGACCTGTAATGGATGTTACATTCTGTTGTGGTAATCTGTAATTTACGAGGATAATCATAGATTATTTATTATTTACAATACATAAGTATTACAATATTATCCTGTATATTAATATATTCGTAGATAGTGTTTGTTTTGCTAGTTGGTTTTATTTACGTAATGTAACTAGTGAGATTCAGATATGACGTCATAGGTCAGAGCTGATGGGTTGTATTGCGGTCTTCCTGTGCAAAAGTCGCTGGCCGGAAAATAGAGTACCAGCTACCAAAGTCCTCCTTCCACAACAAAGATTTTGGCGTATGAACATATTCGAACTTTTTTTTCCACTGAAAGAGTGTAGCAGAGAGTGAGGGTGAAAGAGAGTACCAGTGGTAGAGAAAGAAACAACATACAGCAAAAGTGGAAAACGTATAAATAAATGAAGATATTAGCAGTGTTTGCAAAGAAACTGGGACAGTGGAACTAAAAAAAAAAAAAAGAGAGAGAGAGAGAGAGAGAGATAGAGAGAGAGAGAGAGAGAGAGAGAGAGAGATAAGAAGAATGGCAGGGAGCCAGTGAATGGCAAAGAATATTGAGGGAAAGGGATGAGGAAATAAGTGTTGAAGAGTGGCAGAGAAAGGGAGACACTGTGTATGAAAACTTGTTTACAATAAAAGACAGTGAAAGGTTTTAGCTTGATATCTGTCAGAAGAGTGTGAATATGTTTGCATACCAAAATTTTTGGTTAGGAAGCCAGAACAAGGACTTAGACAAGTGGTCCCCCACTTTTCTTTCGGAGTATTTTTTTCCCTATCTCTCTCTCTCTGCACAGGAACATATTTGCCATTTATGTGCTCTGACAATAGTATTTTTCAGTTGGTGACTATACACACCCTAAACTGCAACAGCTAACAAATGGAAAATTTTGCAGCCTCCAATGGACATTTTCTCGTGAATGATATTCACTCACTGAAATTTTCTTTCACTGTTTAATAAGAAGGTAACCAGCATTAGCTTCTCTAAACCTACAAGGTAGATCAAGAACAAACATCCAATAGAAGGATCACAAGCTTTGAAAAGGGAAAAATTAGAGGAAAAATTATAAATTCTTTTTCAAATGAATTATCCTGGCAACACTGATTTAGGGGAACCATGGAAAAGTGACAATTTAATGGACAGAAAGGAATTTGTGCCACTGGCGTCCTAAATGCAAGTCTAGTGTCTTACCTTTCCATCAAGCCACTTTAAGAAATTCTTCAGTGATCTATGCACTGATTACTCAGTTCTCTTTAGTATGACTAAATAATATTACCGTTATTGTCCAAAATCCTCTAAATTATATACAATTACCAGAAGACCAGTATGATATCTTTCTCTTTTGAGCTACTTGTACAATGTAATACAACTACAGCCCCTTTTCCAACAGAGCTACATTCCATGATGTAATAGTAATTATTTGTGCTCTCTAATGAGATGTAAAGAAAAAGTGTACATTTCAGTATATGGAAACATGTACAGCATGCACAATGAAAACAAGTAAACAGATGAAATACTAGTAGTATCATGCCGGTGTGCAGGATAGGAAAAGGAGGGAGGAGTAAATGAGGGGGAGAGGAGGGAGGAGTAAATGAGTGGGACAGGGGGCAGGAGTAAATGAGAGGGAGGGGAGGCAGGAGTGAATGAGGGGGAGGGGAGGCAGGAGTGAATGAGGGGGAGGGGAGGCAGGAGGGGGGTGAGTGTGTAGGGGGGGTGAGTGTGTAGGGGGGGTGAGTGTGTAGGGGGGGTGAGTGTGTAGGGGGGGTGAGTGTGTAGGGGGGGTGAGTGTGTAGGGGGGGTGAGTGTGTAGGGGGGGTGAGTGTGTAGGGGGGGGTGAGTGTGTAGGGGGGGTGAGTGTGTAGGGGGGGGTGAGTGTGTAGGGGGGGGTGAGTGTGTAGGGGGGGGTGAGTGTGTAGGGGGGGGTGAGTGTGTAGGGGGGGTGAGTGTGTAGGGGGGGGGTGAGTGTGTAGGGGGGGGGTGAGTGTGTAGGGGGGTGAGTGTGTAGGGGGGGTGAGTGTGTAGGGGGGGTGAGTGTGTAGGGGGGGTGAGTGTGTAGGGGGGGGTGAGTGTGTAGGGGGGGGGGTTGAGTGTGTAGGGGGGGTGAGTGTGTAGGGGGGGTGAGTGTGTAGGGGGGGTGAGTGTGTAGGGGGTGAGTGTGTGTGTGGGGGGTGAGTGTGTGTGTGGGGGGGGGGAGTGTGTGTGGGGGGGGGGAGTGTGTGTGGGGGGGGTGAGTGTGTGTGTGTGGGGGGGGGGGGGTGAGTGTGTGTGGGGGGGGGTGAGTGGGGGGTGAGAGGGGCGGGGGGTTAGAGGGGACGGGGGTTAGAGGGCACGGGGTGTTAGAGAGGAGCGGGGGTGAGAGGGGAGCGGGGGTGAGAGGGGAGCGGGGGTGAGGGGGGAGCCTTTATGGTGTCATGTGCTGTTTGTATATGGCAAATTTTTGTATGTACTCCAACAGTTTCCTTTAAATTTCCCATGTAATATTTTGACCTAGATACTGCAAGAGTTCATTTTATATTAATTTCAATTAACAGAAAATCTAGTAATACTTATCTACACACCCACTCTGGAATGAATACAGCTTTTGGATACTCTCTTGCTAGCTTGCATAACATTTCATTTTGCTCCAAATACTTTCCTTTGTTTCCCGTTTATTACTGTGCTTAATATACCATTATCAACAATGAAAGAAAAATTTTAACAATTCGCCCCACAGATGAAGGATACAGCTGTTGTCAGGCACATCAATTTAACTGAATTCATAGCTCACATTTTGGACTAAGTATGTTACCTGCAGGAATGTCACACAAACACATGAAAACACTCTCATAAATTGTGTGTTAGCATTGTTTATTTAGAACTTAGCAAAGCATTTGTTCACGAGGTAGGATTTATGATGAATGAAGATACACATCCAACATATAGCATTACAAGTGCAAACACACCGCCATCACTAGAAAACGTTGATAGGCTTGTATATAATGGACATGCGTAAAAGACTGAAGGTCTGCAGTGAACAATAGATACCCGCAAGAGAAGCAATATGGGTATATTACCATAATCCTTATAATTATGGAACTCCTGTTCCCATATGCTTTGAAAAAAAATCCTTTTTAATTTATTGGAAAAAAAAATGTTCAGCATTATGGTATATTCTTTGGTGTTGATTTAAGACTACTGGGTTCAATTCAACAATCTGCCCTCAATTTCAAATGGCAATATTTTGATCAACATGTGCATTTAAGAGGAAAATTTATGTCTTAAACATTTTTCTTTATTCATATTCATGGAATGTATGACATTAACTATGAATGGGTGAAGTTGAAAAAGTGTACCCATCCGGGATTTGAGCCTCCTGCTTTCTAGGCAGTTGTACTGACCCCTACACCACTGGGGACATACGGATCACAATACCTGCAGGGATTACCTAAACACACCTCTCATCAGATACAGTATCTCAACTTTACCCTGCCCACTATTAAGTAAACTTGAAGTTTTGTAAACTGATTCCCGTAAGGGCCCAGGAGTGTTGACGACAGGCACTGATCATTTCTTCAGTGCAGGGACACTCCTAGGCCCTTACTCTTACGGGAATCAGTTTACAAAACTATGAATTTGAGTAATAGTGGGCAGAGTAAAGTGCACAATTTGTATCTGATGGAGGCGTACTTGTGTAATCCATGCAGGTGGGGTGATGGCTTTGTCCCCAGTGGTGTAGGGGTCAGCACAACTGCCTAGAAAGCAGGAGACCTGGCCTCGAATCCTGGATGGGTACACATTTTCAACTTTATCCATTCGCAGTTAATGTGATACATTCTGTGAATATGAATATCTGTTCTTTTATACACAACACTCAATTTAGAAAGGACGGGACACTGAAGCAATATGTGTTTTACAATTAAAACACAGTTTGTAAACCAATAAACAATTTAAGACAACATCTGTTCTCCAATTAGACTGTTAAATGTACACAGCTTTGGACATAACGTTTCATTAGATTGTATCCAAAATATAATTTTGTATATAATATCTACGAGGAGACCTGTCATACATGCATCCATGAGAAAGTAGATGGTAAATTACAGGTCTCATTGTTCAAAGATGTACTGCTCACATAAAAGGGCATGCACAGTTACTTTCATATAGGTACATATTCCAGCTAAAACATATCTGTCTACTAGCATGGAAATGAGCCCTATCCAACAATGCAAGTCTATTTTGTTTTTCAAAAATTATTTCATTTTCTCTAATGAATGTACAATGTGTATGGAATGTGTGATTTTATAATTTAGGTAGGTTTCTTTTGACTATTTATAAGAAGTTACATGCCACAAAGTTGGCCAAGTGCAACAAACAGTTTTAAATTACTCTAAAGCTTTATTAAACTTTATGCTCATAAATAATTTCAGTTTCACAGAAACTATCAGTGTAATAAAGTACATGACGAATTTGCAAATACAGTTTTTACAATTTATATTTCTAAAAGCATTCAAAGCATGATCTTAGATTTAACTACAGTAGTCAAAGTGAACCAAATATTTGTTCAACAGCATTCACTGCACTGACTCAATCTATGCACTACCACTGGCAATGTTCACATTGTTTATTCTCTTCATTGCATGCTTCATTTCCACAAGTTTCATGACACATCACTTCTGTTGAAGATATCAACTCATAATTGAAATAAGTATGCAAGATATATAGTGAAAATTATCTATGTTTTTATATTAATTTGGTGATCAGTTCCTGATGAGATTGGAAGCTCGAACTGAAAATTTCGTTTGATGATATCTTCAGGAAACATGTTAACTTAAATCCAATATCTCGAAACGGATTTAGCACCAGCCACTCTTTGTACTCATCCTGTGGAGAATTTATGCACTTAACACTTCTATCAAAATACAAAATATCACATATCTCTAACTATCAAAATGATCCATCAGTACCTACTATGATCAAAATTAACCAAAACATTTCAACATTTTAGCAAGAAATGTGGTAATCAGCAAGCTTAATATATATTAACAAATTTCATGGATTTTATAATGTGCACTCCAATTTTTACTGTGTTCTACAATCAATGTAACAAAAATGTTCATATCTACTAACCTTGAAAGATTTAGAAACCAGTGGAAGATTCTCCACAGCAGCTGCAGCTAAGCAGGACTTTCCACTTCCAGTCATACCATGCAAAACTATATAATTGCCTCGAGTTAAAGATTTTAAACTCTCACGAAGCTCCAGAAGCTGTAAGAAAAAATATATATATATATACTTATTGCTCACAAGATTTTCCCACTGAAAATTTAGTGTGATGACACAATTTCAAATCTAATAATCAATATTTCGCATATACTTCCATATAAAAAGAAACATGTTGGAAGTAAAGTTGTCAGTAATATGTATGAAATCAACAATGACCCCAGATGTTGCCCACCTGGTCTCAACCTCCGCTAAATTCAAATTCCCACCCACCATCTTTAATACCTTGGACTCAGTTCTCTGGACAGAGCCTCTGCCTCAAGTGGTATCTCTGTCCAGCTTCTTTGCTTTCTACAGTATGTCTGCATAGGGGTGTGTGTGTGTGTGTGTGTGTGTGTGTGTGTGTGTGTGTGTGTGTGTGTGTGTGTATTTGTTTACCCTCCTTTATTTCCCCCCAAAGTAAGTCCTTCCTCTCCCGGGATTGGAATGGCTCCTTACCCACTCCCTTAAAACCCTCATCATTTCCTTTTCCCTCTCCTTCCCTTCTGCCTGAAGAAAGCTAGCATTTGTGTGTGTGTGTGTGTGTGTGTGTGTGTGTGTGTGTGTGTGTGTGTGTTATTTGTTACTATCACTACCTGTGCTCCTTCGCCTGGTAAGTAATCTTCATATATAAATTCATAACTGAGCTATGTTACTCTGTTATGGCTGTTAAGGTATAAAATGTATAAATATTGTACCAAAAATATATATGATGAACACTCTAGTTGGTTCTATAAAGTGTTGTATAAAAGCAGCATTCTATAGTGAGTTAACCAAATTATTGGTGCTGAAAGACCACATGCCAGGTGGCATATGTGATGTGAACATCATGCAGGCCCTGTATGTGAGCCGCCAGCCCCGCCCTTCCAAGTTTGTGGTAAGATGGACGAGTGGGTTCTGTCATAACCTGAACAGTGTTTTGGAGCAATCATGGAGATGAGGTTATATGGTCAGGGTGTTTGACAGCAAAGCCGGACGACCTAAACCTCATTCAAATATCTTGTACTCTAGTGCCCTGCCCCCCTCCCTGCCACAAAATTATGAACTATCCACACAATCACTGATGTCTCTGCTGTATCCAGTTTTGGGTTAAAGTGCAGTTTACGTATTGCCAGCTGCTGTTTGGCTTGTAGATGTTAGTCAACTTGTAGAGAACACACACACACCACTAAAAAGTGATACTCAAGTACCATTTAGTGTATACCATCATCTTTAGTTCAAAATAAGTAAAAGCTTGCAATGTCAGACTTAGACCTTAGGCTATATTACAAACAAGTCTATCACCACAAGCAAGATTTTAGGTAAGTGGTTGAGGGTCACACTGCCACAAATGAAAAGTTTTACAATATGAACAACCATCATGATAACTAGAAGTCAAAGAACCACCAAGTTTATTCTTTTAATATTTAAATTCTTGGAAGTAAGGTAATTAGAACACTACAACCAGTTACCTCTTACCATCTTGGGAAGAAAGCAGTCAGTCATGTGGTTGACAGAACAAAGGGAGATTCCAAAACCAGAGTAGCTAAACCAAGGTATGACAATATGTGAAGCTAGTGGGAGGAGTGAGTCAACTGAACTTGCAGTCAGTGTTGACCTATGATGCAATGACAATGCCATTTTTAAAATTATACTTTGATAACATTTAATATTGCTTTTATTTATATTTTTGAAACTCTGTTTGTGTGTGTGTGTGTGTGTGTGTGTGTGTGTGTGTGTGTGTGTGTGTGTGTGTGTGTTGTGGGGGGGGGGGTAATCTATTGTACAAACCATTTTCTACATTAGGCGAAAGATGACAGTTTAGTTGAGAACTGGTGAAGCCACTTAAATTGATACAAGAATAGCTAAAATTGATGGCACTGCACATATTTTATACATACTAGATTTCAGTGAGTGGTTTTGTTTGCATTTTGATTATGTTATTAATCAAATCAGACAAGTATTATCTTTATTTTAAGTTTAAAAAAAACTTGACATAACATATTAAAAATACAATGACTTACAGTCTCCTTTCTTTCTACATTGTGTGGTGGTGTGCGAGGTATTCCACCCAACAGTAAAGCGTCTAGAAATCTTTCTTCATCTTGACTTGGATCAGTATCCTCTATCAATTTTGAATAAAGCCAATGGTAATCACTCTTCAGATTTCTCACAAAATTATCAAATGCAAATGGACCTTTAGTTGGTAATAAATCAAGTAAATGACGTACTCTGGCTTTTCGTGTATGCTGTAAATAATGAAATATTGTACTTTAGCAGTTTGTTAAGAGCTTTTTTAAAGAAACATTTCAAAATACAAAAAGGACAACATATTGAAAAATGGCTAATTAAACAGTGTTGTTAGGCAGAGTTATTTAATAAGTTGATTTCTATCAAACACAAACTCTCCACTAATAAGAAAACATTAAGACAAATATAAAACAGGAACCTGCTAAAGTTCTAAATGTTATAATGAACCACGACACAATTTGGAAAATATTTCAGCATGAAACAGTAACATACAGCATGGTCTGAAACAGTATGAACAGCTTGTAGAGATGTTGATAGGTATGTTGTGCTGAGAAATAATTTTCAATAAAATCACACAACCAATATGTTGTGCCATTTCTAGTTTAATTAACATTGACATTCGCCAATTGGGTCTATGTAAGTACAAATTCAAGCAGTCTGTCAGAGACACTGTTCTTCGTTTGGCTAGCTCAAACTAAACAAATATATGGTAGCACAAGGACTGCTGAGCTGTTGGTAAAGATTTGAACTTTGCTACTGCCCAATGTCAATGATTGACATGAGTAACTAACTTCAATGCTAATTAAACCCAAAACAGAATAACCTAACAAACTTTTTTTGCTTTAATAATTATCTCTCAGCACCCTTATAAGCTTTCCAGACTGTTTCTGAAGACCCTGTATAATGATCTAAAAAAAAAAAAAAAAAAAAAAAGATGAATATGGAAATCACAAAAAAGTGTTAGAATTACATCCCAAAACTATATATTTAAATATTACATTAAGTGGTTAAATTATACTTATGGAATCGGCAGCGGCATGCTAATGTTGATAACGAAATGTAAACTTTTGAGGATGATTAATTTACTGACCGGACAAGAGTACATACAACAACTTGTCAATCAGAAAGCAGGAAAAGCATTAATTTCACTGTCAACACAAAATATTAGTTCCTCCATTCTATGTTGATTTGGTTTCCAATGAACAGTCAATGGTCATAGCCAATATCAACACACTACACCACCAGTGCGATAAGAGAAATTTTACCAAGCTTTTTAAATATCTTTTTAAACTGTGGTAGAAAAATTATTAACTGAACATTAAGAAGCAGTATAAAGCATTTTTAATATATGTATTACATAAAACATCCAGATAAAACTGGAACGTGCACACACTATATTGCTAATACATTCCATGATGAAAATAATATATTTGCAATTAAGAATACTCTGCACTTGAGAACAACATATCACTTTCTGTAAAAGGATATTGAGTGAGGTTTTCTTAGAGTATAGTGAGAACTACACTACCTTAGAGACCTTTTGTTACGGTCAAAATATTTCAGTTTTCATGTGAAGCATGTGTAAAAATCACAAGTACAGCTTATGTACTGACTTCAAGCTAGATACTGTGTGTTCCTTCCAATTTAAGTTGTTTGTGTAATTGGTACTCCTAGGTATTTAGTTGAATTTATGGTCAGCAGTTTTAACTGATTCATTGTGTAAATGAAGTATAATGGGCTTCTTTTAGTGGCCATATGGATGACTTCACTCTTCTTGTTATTAAGGGTCATCTGCCATTTTTTTGTACCATGCAGATATCTTATCTAAATCATATTGCCATTCAGGGAGTTTCGGGCTACTGAAGGTGAGGATAAAAGAGTCAGATTTTACTAACTCCCATCCATCCTTTTTGTGACTTGGACACCAACGATGATCTCTGGAGCCCACACAACCTTTAGTTCTTCAGTCGGAATGTCCAACAAAGCCCTACAGGTAGCAATGCCTTTACGTACTATAATTGAGGGTGTCGTGCAGTTCTGTTTCTACGACATATCCTCCGAGGCATGTAGCCTTCTGGAGGTTCACTGATTGTTGGGAAGTGGAAGTTTCCACCAACAATGTCTCATTACAAAAGCATTTTACAAATTCGAGTTCACCAGCAATTCCCTTTACACCTTTTTGGATGTAGAAAGGAGATAAAAGCATGTGTTCCGTTACTACCCTCTTGGTAGATTGGGTTGTGGTACCCCCCCCCCCCCACCAGTGGTACACCCATCCCACTAGGAGGTTTAAAGTTACTAGACAGATCCATTCTCAGTCCCACAAGTAGCTAGGGAACTAAATGTCCACCTAGACAGACCCCCTCATGCCTAGGTAAGCCTAATACAACTGAGGCTTGGCAGTATCCCCACAGTCCACCTCGACAGCCATGCATCCCATCAGCACGAAGTACACCTTGGGATTGATTTTTTTTTAAATATAGGTATTTCCTTTCTCATGACCTGGGCTGTCAAGCCAAGATCCTCATTACCCAGTACACACAACGTTCCACCGCCCCACCACACAGTGGTCCCTGAAGTGTTCAGAGGTTACGGTGTCAGAAGACTGACCAGTCCCCAGCTCAGTGACCCCAGGTTCACCAAGCCCATATTCAGCAAATTAATGCTGAGCCCCTTGAGGGGTCATCCACTACAAAAAATGGTATGAAACTACATTAAGATCCTTATGGATGCCGAACCACATGGTCTCTGTCAAGTCACGAGCATCATATTCGGTAATTCCGGAGAAATACAATTGCCAGTTGCAGAAGACCACTTTAGTCAACAATAAGAGCACTCAGCTGAGAGAGGCTAATGTCTTCTGTCAATCACAGTTGCATTATAGACTGGTTTCCCTGAACACTCAAAGAGCTTCAATACTAGCGACCAAAACCTGTATTAAGATTTTATGTATGCAATGTCGTTGGAATTGTTGGATCCTTTAAAAGATCTTTAGCTGAAGTAATGCACACTGCCTTCTCCTACGATTCAAGAACTATGTTCTTAATGTCTTCCAAATAATTGCGAGAACAGCCTGGCATATAATGTCGTCATCTAACTCACAATCGGTGTTCACACATGCAAATAAACCAGTTATCAAACACTGTTTTCGTAGTAGCTGGGATGATCAGACGAGTAGTTTAAGTCATACAAATTTTATTGGACTGCATTTTTAAAAATTAGAAACAGTCAGGTTCTAACATGAAATTAGGGTTTTTAAGTTTTTTTATGAGGTACAATCAGTTATAACATGAAATTGGGTGTTTTAGGTAGTATAAAATTTCAATTTTTGATAAAATATTTGTGTAATTGGGGAGACCACACGAGAATATTAGTCATAGGGTCATTCCATGTCAAGTGTCCCATTTTAGACGAATCTCCCAGATTGACCATCTTAAATTTTGATGAAATTTGTACAGTACGTACCTGAGGGCCCGACATGAACGTCTGTAAAGTTTCAGGCTCACCTGTAACTTGGTTCACTTACTAGAGTCATTTTTGTGAAGACCACTTTCACCAACACCAAAAAGTTGTGAAGAAATCTTCAAGGTTAACATTCTGCTGTCCCTAATGTAAAAGAGAAATACCCTTGGTTCTTGGTATAATGGTACAACTTTTTGTGCTCTACACAGAAATGATGCAGATAAAGTTAAGAAAACAATGCATTTGGCATAATCTCAGTTGAAAGTGGGCACCAAATCATGTAGCGAGGAATTTGCCCCATAGTTTAATTTGTGCTACAGACCTGGTCTTTTGTCAAACTATTGGCTGTCCAGGTGTTTACTATATCACCAATTTGGACATGGCTTGCGTGTTCAGTTACTGTGCTATGAATCTGTAAATATGCTAAAAACCATGAATGTGTCAAAGTATACCCATGTTCAAAGTCATGTATCTCAAAATGAACACCTGCCACATTATATTCATTAACACCATTCAACAGAGCACATTTCAATTTATTAGAAAAACTGATTTTCACTTTGGTGTCTCTTTGGGTAAAGTGCAAAAATTATGCCTAAAAATTTCAAATCTTTGTATGAGTAAAGCTACATGATGGAAGCATATTTGAGCATTTTCAGTAGAGTGTAAACTACTCTGTTTAGTAAGTAATTCTTGGTCTTCTAAGGAAAGTTCCTTTAAAGCTTTTAGTCTTTTTGTGGCACTGTATGTCGTTAAATAGCATGAGAAATCAGTATTTGAATGCAAAATCAGTGATTGCCTCCGACAGAACACAGTTGCAGTGCATGTGTTTTTAACGTACTTTATCAACTCTCTGAAGTGCAGTTTTAAAGAAATTAAACATATTCATTATTTTAGCAACAGTCCTGCTGCACAGTAAAAAAATTTTAAAAGCTTCCTAAATCTTTGCCATCATAAAAATGATTTTGGCATTACTGCCAAATGGAATTTTTTTGGAACAAGCCACGTAAATTACCATGTGATGGAATTGGGGACACAGTTAAGTGTTTAGCAGCAAGAGCTAGCCTTCAGGGCGCAATTGACAACCAAATCTTGACTCCAACTAATCTGTTTGGAAAAAAAAAACTGTATGGCAATGAATTTATTTATATTAAAGAAGAAATTATTGAACGGGGAAAAACTGATCAGGAAAAACGTTTTGAGGATGGATGTAGAGTGTCTGGTACAAGAGATCATCACCATTTTGTGCCAATTGATGAAAAGTGACTTCAGATTCATAGAGTATCAAATGATTCATTATCTTTTGTAGCAAATGCTAAGCAGTATGCTAAAGTTGCTACAAAACATATTGTCATTACTGAACTACAACCCGGCCAGTATGTCACTTGCATTTATGATGGAAAATGGTGAATAGGAAATACCTGTGAAGTTTCATGTGAAGAAAAAGATGCCTTGATTAATTTCATGCATCCTCATGGAGCTGCGCAATCATTTCATTGGCTTGCTAGAAGAGAGATATGCTGGAACCCAGAACAACAGATAATTGCAATCATAACCGTTATAGCTGCTTCAATGATTGGGTGGCCATGCAGTTTGCCAGAAGCAATAGTTTTGGACATCAGCAACAAATTTAAAGCATTTACCAACTGAAGAATTCTGTATTATGGCTTAGGAACCACATAGAGATCCAAACAATGCTTGGGAACCTGATAGATACCTACATTCATGTTTGGAACCTGCTATATACTCATATTCTGGCTTGGGAACATGCTCAACTCCCATGTTCAGGCTTGGGAAACTCCAGTAAAGAAACTCACGCGTTCAAACAACTTACGGGTATGCTGCCGGGTGAAGTCATCGACAACCGCCGATATTTCAGCAGGAAGACACCCTGCCATTCTCAAGGCACAACTGCACTCAAGTAAGCAATGTGCAAGTGTATTTAATACCTCAGTTTGCAAAGGGTAGACAAGGAAGATAACACACACAGTACTAGTCACTGCAGAGTCAACACAACCCCCAAAGATGACCAAACATCAAAACTATCGATAGTGACTGTTAATCAACAGACGAGGCAGCATTAATTTTGTCCCTCTGTTTCTTGACGAGAGCCAGTGACATATTCCAAGCATAATTTAAACAAAAATCACCGTCTCTGTTTATAAGGTCGTTTGCTAGTTTAATTTCAACAGCTTCCTTAATAACACTATCCCAATAGGTTGAAGTGCATGCCAGCATCTCAATGTTGTTGTATTTCATAGGATGACCGGTGCCAAGACAGTGTTTGCAACAGTGGATTTGTTTGGCTGTTTTAAGCACGTGTAATGTTTGTGTTCAATACACCAGTCTTCTACAGTCCTGATTGTCTGACCAATATATGACATGCCACAACTGCAAGGAAATACGATATACACCTGCCTTATGCAAACCAAGATCATCCTATATGGAGCTCGACAGGCCCTTTATTTTTGAAGGTGGTCTAAAAACCCATTTCACATCATATTTCTGCAAAATAGACCAATCTTGTTGGAAATGCTTCCTGTGTAAGGCAAAAGGGCTATAGATTTAGGTGCCACTTCATTACTATCATCACTCATCCATTGCACGGTAAGCTGATAGCACAACACACATTTTATCTGTCTCTCACTATAACCATTCTGATGAAAGGTGACCTCGAGATGGGACAACTCGGCTGACAAACTTTCATGATCTAAAATGACATGGGCCCTGTGAACCAAGGTACGGAGTACTCCTCGACGTTGAGCTGGATGGTGACAACTATCAGCTTGCAGATACAAATCAGTGTGAGTAGGCTTCCTATAAACAGAATCCCAATGTACCATCAACCTTCCTTCTGACCAACACATCAAGGAAAGGAAGACAGCCATTCTTTTCCACCTCCATAGTGAACTGAAAATTTGGGTGGATTGAATTTAGGTGTTCCAAAAAAACTGTTTAAATTCTCACTACCATGAGGTTAAATGACAAAAGTGTCATCTACATATCTGAAAAAAACGAAGGTTTCAGAGTTGCTGACACTAAAGCATGTTCCTAGAAATCCTCCATAAACAAATTGGCCACAATAGGTAAAAACGGGCTTCCCATTGCAGCTCAATCAGGTTGTTCATAGTACTGACCATTGAATAAAAAGTAAGTGTAAGTCAGCACATGTCAAAAAAGATTTGTTAACTCGACACCAAACTTAACCTCAATTAAATGCAACGAATCTGAAAGAGGAATGCGAGTGAAAAGAGACACAACATCAAAACTCGCTAAAATATCAGAGTCATTCAAACACAATCCCTGCAATCGACATAAGAAATCCACCGAGTTCTGTATGTGGTGTTCAGGACTCAACAAACCAGCAAGATGTTAAGCTACACGATCTGTCGGAGCACCAATGTTAGATACTATAGGCCTCAAAGGAATGTTATCTTTGTACACATTAGAAAGGCCATACAATCTAGGTAATACAGCACAGTAAGAATTAAGACTCTTGATGGTCTCCTGTGAGAAAGGACTTTTCTTCAGGAGGTTATTAGTCTTTCTATCAACACTTTTTGTGGGCATCTTGGAGAATGGGGTTTCTGCTGGTAACTCATACTAGCACACTATGTACACTCTTTGTGGGGGTCAGCACCGATTCTACGATAAGCCGAATCAGAAAGTAGACATTGAATCTTTAAAATGTAATCGTCCTTATTCAACAAAACTGTGGCGTTTCCCTTGTCTGCAGGCAAGATAAAGATAATATCAGTATCCATTCTGAGAGATCGTAAAGCATATGCCACAGCTACTGTTACATTGCACTTGGGTGAACAGGCCCCTCTTCTGCAGTTTCGGAACGTAGTTTAGAAACAGCCTGTTCAATAGAACTTATGAAATCAACAACCGGTAAATGCTTAGGCATCAATGCGAAATTCAAACCTTCCCCCAACACAGATAAAGCTGTGTAGTCATAAGTTTTCTCCGTGAGATTGATCCCAGACCGCCAACTCACACGTAGTTGACCTTGCATGGCTATCGGGCATGGCCCCTAGGCGATGGGGCTACGAGTCACTGAGTCTGGTAGTGGCATAGCCACCATGAATGAAAGCAAGAATCTTTCTCGAATTAAAGAAAAGTCAATCATTTAGGCGAAATATTTGCACCTTACCCAAAGAAACACCAAAGTGAAAATATGTTTTTTCATAGCATGAAATGTACTCTGTTGAATGGTGTCAATGAAAATAATGTGGTAGGTGTCCATTTTGAGATACATGACTTTGAACACTGGTATATTTTGACACATTCATGGTTTTTAGCATATTCACAGGATCGTAGCACAGTAATTAAACACACAAGCCAGGTCCAAATTAGTGATATAGTAAACACCCAGACAGACAATAGATTGACAAGAGACCAGATCTGTAGCGCAATTTCTCTACTACTTATGCCTCGTTAAAATACGGGGCAAATTCCTCACTACATAATTTGTTGCCCACTTTGAACTGATATTAAGCCAAATGCATTGCTTTCTAAACTCTGTCTGCATCATTTCTGTGTAGAGCACAAAACGTTTACCACTATACCAAGAACAAAGGGTATTTCTCTTTTACATTAGGGACAGCAGAATGTTAAACTTGAAGATTTCTTCCCGACTTTTCGGTGTCGGTAAAAGTGGTCTTCACAAAAATAGCTCTGGTACGTGAACTACGTTACAGGTGAGCCTGAAACTTTGCACACATTCATGTCGGGCCCTCAGATATATACTGTACAAATTTCATCAAAATTCAGAATGAAACTTTCACTCTGCAGCAGAGTGTGTGATGATATGAAACTTCCTGGCAGATTAAAATTGTGTGCTGGAACCAGGACTCGAACCTGGGATCTTTGCCTTTCGCGGGCAAGCACTCCACCACTGAGGTATCCCAACACAACTCACGGTCACACCCAACAACTTTACTTCTGCCATGTCTCCACCATATCCTTTCTTCCAGGAGTGCTAGTCTTGCAAGGTTCGCAGGAGAACTTTTGTGAAGTTTGAAAAGTAGGAGGCGAGGTACTGGTGGAAGTAAAGTTGTGGGGCATGACCACGAGTCGTGTCGGGATAGCTCAGTGGTAGAGCGCTTGCCCGTGAACGACAAAGGTCCCAGGTTCGAGTCCCAGTTCCGGCACACAATTTTTATCTGCCAGGAAGTTTCATCAAAATTGAAGATGGTCGAGCTGGGAGCCCTTGGACACTTCATGTGGAGTGACCCCATAAAAAATTGTGTTTAAATGAATTTTTTAAATTTAGGGACCATCAGGTACTAACCTGAAATTAGGAAATTTTAGATGCTCTAGAACTAGCATTTTCGATAGTAAATTGATGAAATTTGTGCATGTACAACATTTATTGCCTTTATTTGATGAGGAACAAAATAGGTTTTTACCTAAAATCCAAGGTCTAGTCATGACAACTTTCTCAGATGGGACTCCCTAAAAGCCTCTTGATCAATTATAGATTGTGGTCGCTCAGAGATTATGTTAGATGAGATGAGAGTTTATGAAGAGGAAGATAGGGATCCAAATGTGTGCTGGATGAAGTGGTTATTCCTGTGATCAGTGCTTCAAACATAACTATCATGTGTCATGCTACACATCAGCCCATCTACTTCACAGTAGAAATCAATAGTGGTTTAGCAGTGGGGAAAGATTTGTCCATTCCAGCAAAAGGTCTTGAAACCGAAAGAATTTGGTGGTATTTCATTCCATTCAACAATGGAACTGTGGATAGTGGTAACTGCCACAAAGAACCACACCTCCTTCCATGTGGCATGTGCACTGCACGCACTCAGCCTTTAACTTAAAGAAGCCTCTTATAACTAGTTGCAGGTGAGATTAGTGCTGTCATTATGAGACAAGATCTTCGTGCTCGACTGTCACAAGAGTTAACTGTGTACCAACAGGTGAAGCTACTCACCGTTCTTCAAGAGTTCTGTGAGTATTTCAATCCACACATGAATTGCAAGTGAGGCCAGTCGAAGATTAAACACTGAATTAACACTGGTGTCCATTACCCAATCAGCCAGAGGCCATACCATGTGTCAGCAACAGAACATTGATTAATTCATGAAGAGATACAGAAAATGATGAACAACATGACATCATTCAGCCATCTCAGAGCCCTTGGGAGTCACCAGTATTTCTAGTGAAAAATATTGTTGGCAGCTGGCAGTTCTGTGCCGATTACAGGAAACTTAATAAGATTACCACAGAAGATGTTTACCCTCTTCCATGAATTTGAGTATACATTTTACTGCCTGAGGGGTGATGAGTTTTTCTCAACCATGGACCTGTAAATGGGATATTGGCAAATAGAAGTTGATGAGGCTGATCACGAGAAAACTGCTGTTGTTATCCCAGAGGGCTTGTATGAGTTTGAAGTAATGGCATTTGGTCTGTGGAACAGACCAGCAACTTTGGAGAGGATGATGGATGATCTTTTATGGAATCTCAAGTGGACAATGTGTCTTTGTTACTTAGACGACATAGCATTCTCCAAAACTTTGAAAGAACACACAAAAGGACTGAGACATGAGTCTCAGACAAGTTGGCCTAAAATTGAATCCACAAAGTGTCAGCTTGGAGCAAAGTAAACTGGAATACTTTGACATTGTGTCAAATAAAGGTGTGCAGCCTGATCCATAAAAATGAAATCTATAACAGAATTTCCTATTCCTAAAAATACTAGTGATGGGAGATGCTTCTTGGGATTGTGTTCTGATTACTAGCATTTTATTGGATAATTCTGTATGAAAGTCAAACTCCTCCAGGAACTGTTAAAAGTTGATGTTCAATCTACTTGGAGCAAATCTGAATAAGATTCTTTCAGTATCCTGCGAAGAACTCTGAGAACTCATCTAGTCCTTGGTCTGTACGATGAGTGAGTACCTACAAAGCTGCAAACAGATGCTAGTGAATAAGGACATGGTGCTGTTTTGGTGCAAATCTTAGAAAGTAAGGGGGCAAATGCAAGTGTCTTGCTGTGGTCTGGACCATCTGAAAATTTCTACAGGTTCTCTATATCAGGCCATTCACAATCATTACAGATCGACATACACTTTGTTGGTTAACATATTTTAAGAAAAAAATCAGGATAACTTGCCAGGTGGGCACTACATCTTCAAGAGTATGACATTACTATAGTGTACAACAGTGGAAGAAAATACCAAGATGCCAACTGCCTCTCAAGAAATCCAGTGGAACATCTGCAAGAGGAAGATGAAGAGAGTGACTGTCTTGTTACACTCCGTGATCTTTCTAATGAACAGATTAAGGACACCAAGCTCTCACAGATTTTCCATTCCTTGATCAGAGGAGAGGATGTGAATGGAGAATTTAAGATAATTAAAGGGATTATTTTGCAAGAAAAATTCTGAACCTTTTACAAAGAGATGGCTACTAATGAAAACATATGAGCTTACAGGCTCTGCAGAAATTCCACGATGCTCCAGACACTGGTCATCTAGGGTTTTATAAAAACTTATAATCCGCAAGTGATTTTTCTGGCCAGGATTATTTAGAATTGCTTGCCTCTTATGTGCCACACAGTTGAGAGAGGAAGGTAGTTCCTCAGAAACCACCAGGATGACTTCTACCAATTCTGCCAGCAGAGACACCTTTCCACTGTGTTGAGATTGACCTACTTGAATGATTTCCAAATTCTACTAGTGACAGTATGTGGATTGTTGTTTGTAGTGATTACCTAACCTGATACACCATCACAAAAGCTGTAAGTAGCCAAATTCAGTGTGGAAAACATTGTACTGAACTATGAAACACCAAGATTTATAATTATAGACCATAGGAAAATTTTTTCATTTGAGATTTGTGGCACAGATAAACAGTTAGTATAACATCACACATCACATGATGACTGCCTACCATCCTCAATCTAATAAGCTCACTGAATGATTTTTGAAGACTTTGGTTGACGTGTCGTCTATGTATTTCGACATCAAGCAGTAACTAGGATGAGGTGCTGCCTTTCGTAATGTTCACCTACAACACCGCTAAACAAGAGACTACCAGATTTAAGCCATTCTTCTTGGTGAATTTCCATGATGCATCAACAATGATGGACACTATTTCCACTTCAGGCTAACAACATGGAGGAAGATTACAATGTTCATTGATTAATCAGGGCTGAGGAGGCTCGGCAGCTGGCCCGACTCTGTATGTTACACATTCAAGATAAGGACTGTTGAAGGTATGATGGGAGCCATCGCCCTGTTTTTTTTTTTGCAGCATCTACATCTGCATCCATACTCTGCAAGCCATCCGATGGTGTGTGACGGAAGGTACCGAGTACCACTATCGGTTCTCCCTCCTATTCCACTCACATATAGTTCACAGAAAGAAAGATTGTCGTTATGCCTCTTTGTGGGCTCTAATCTCTTTGATTTTATCTTCATGACCTCTTCGCGAGATACACGTAGGAGGGAGCAATAAGCTGCTAGACTCCTCGGTAAAGGTATGTTCTCGAAACTTCGACAAAAGCCCATAATGAGTGACAGAGCGTCTCTCCTGCAGAGTCTTCCACTGGAGTTTATCGATCATTTCCATAATGCTTTCTCGGTTACTAAATGATCCTGTAACGAAGTGCGCTGCTCTCTGTTGGATCTTCTCTACTTCCTCTATCAACCCCACCTGGTATAGATCCCACACTGGTGAGCAGTATTCAAGCTGTGGGCGAACAAGTGTACTGTAACCCACTTTCTTTGTTTTTGGACTGCATTTCCTTAGGAGTCTTCCAATGCTTTCAATGAAAGTCTGGCATCTGCTTTACCGACAATTGATTTTATATGGCCGTTCCATTTTAAATCATTCCTAATGCCTACTCCCAGATAATTTATGGAATTAACTTCTTCCAGGTGCTGACTGCTATAGTGTTGCTAAATGATACAGGATCTTTCTTTCTATGTATTCGCAACACATTACACTTGTCTAAATTGAGATTCAATTGCCATTCCCTGCACCATGCATCAATTCGATGCAGATCCTCCTGCATTTCAATACAATTTTCCATTGTTACAACCTCTCTATATACTACAGCATCATCCACAAAAAGCCTCAGTGAACTTCCAATGTTATCCCCAGGTCATTTATATGTATTGTGAACAGCAACGGACCCACGACACTCCCCTGTGGCACACCTGCATCAATTCGATGCAGATCCTCCTGCATTTCAATACAATTTTCCATTGTTACAACCTCTCTATATACTACAGCATCATCCACAAAAAGCCTCAGTGAACTTCCAATGTTATCCCCAGGTCATTTATATGTATTGTGAACAGCAACGGACCCACGACACTCCCCTGTGGCACACCTGCATCAATTCGATGCAGATCCTCCTGCATTTCAATACAATTTTCCATTGTCACAACCTCTCTATATACTACAGCATCATCCACAAAAAGCCTCAGTGAACTTCCAATGTTATCCCCAGGTCATTTATATGTATTGTGAACAGCAACGGACCCACGACACTCCCCTGTGGCACACCTGATATCACTCTTACTTCGGAAGACTTCTCTCCACTGAGAATGACATACTGCTTTCTGTTACCTAGGAACTCCTCAATCCAATCACACAATTGGTCTGATAGACCATATGCACTTACTTTGTTCATTAAACATCTGTGGGGAACTGCATCAAACACCTTGCGAAAGTCAAGAAACACAGCATCTACCTGAGGACCCGTGTCTATGGATCTTTGAGTCTCGTGGACAAATAGCGCGAGCTAGGTTTCACACGGACGCCTTTTTCGAAACCCATGCTGATTCCTACAGAGCAGATTCCTAGTCTTCAGAAATGTCATTATACTTGAACATAATACATGTTCCTAAATTGTACAACTGACCGACGTTAGAGGCCTATTATTCTGCACATCTGTTCGACGTCCTTTCTTAAATGACCTGCGTCATTTTCCAATCTTTCGGAATGCTATGCACTTCTAGAGACCAACGGCATACCATTGCAAGAAGGGGGGCAAGTTCCTTCGCGTACTCTGTGTAAAAAACAAATGGTATCCCATCTGGTCCTGCGTCATTTCCTCTTTTGAGCGATTGTAATTGTTTTTCTATCCCTCTGTCAAATATTTCGATATCTACCATTTTGTAATCTGTGTGGCAATCTAGAGAAGGAATTACAGTGCAATCCTCCTCTGTGAAACAGATTTGGAAATAGTCATTTAGTAATTCGGCCTTTAGAGTGTCATCCTCTGTTTCAATGCTATTTTTGTCACAGAGTGTCTGGAGATCATGCTTTGATCCACCTACCGCTTTGACATAAGATCAAAATTTCTTAGAATTTTCAGCCAAGTCAGTGCATAGAGCTTTACTTTCGAACTCATTGAACGCCTCTCGCATAGCCCTGCTCACACTAAATTTCGCTTTGTTTAATTTTTGTTTGTCTACGAGGCTTTGGCTATGTTTATGTTTGCAGTGAAGTTCCCTTTGCTTCCGTAGCAGTTTTCTAATTCAGTTGTACCATGGTGGCTCCTTTCCATCTCTTAAGATCTTGCTTGGTACATACGCATCTAATGAATATTGTACGACGGCTTTGAACATTGACCACTGTTCATCAACACTATCTGTAATTTCTTAACTTTCCCGGGGACTTGTTGACATCTCATTGAAGTCGGGTCTTCTGCCGGATATCAGCGTCTTCCAAACACGATATTTCAACGACCGTTACTCGTTGTCTTCTTCATGTGTTACCCAAGACTGGTTGCCTGTTTGACCGGGTGAGATATTTATGCCTGGCCAGTGCCTGGTGTTTCGTTTTCGGTCCGTGCCCATTGGTGGTGTGTGCCTGCCGAACTCCAAGAGCGCCAGGGGTGCGCAACACGCGGGCGCGGACCTAGCAGCGAACACCAGGATGCGACAACCGCAGCTGGGAGTGACTAGAACGGGAGTGTGAATTGTGGGCGCAGACTGAAGAGAAAACATCAGGACGCAACGACTGCAACTGGGTACGGCCAGAGTGTGCCCAGACAGAATACTGAACACCTAGAGACCCAGGGGTGCGCCACTCGCGGGTTTGGACCAAGTAGGAATCATCAGGACGCAACGACCGCCATTGTGGGCAGCCAGAGCGGGCGCAGACGGCATATGGAATACCAAAAGTGCCAGGGATGCACGACTTGCAGACGCGGACCTAGTAGGGAATGCCCAATTGGGAGCAGACCAAGAAGGGAACACCAGGAGGCCACGATTGCCGCAAATGGCGGCCAAAACGGGTGCAGACTGAAAATGGAACACCAGGCACTGGCCAGGCATAAATATCTCACCCAGTCAAACAGGCAACCAGTCTCAGGTAACACCTGAAGAAGACACCAAGTAACGGTTGTCGAAATATCATGTTTGGGAGACGCTGATATCCTGCAGAAGACCCGACTTCAACAAGATATCAACACTATCTGTACTCGAGATAAAACTTCTGTGTTGAGCTGTCAAGTACTCTGAAATCCACTTTTTGTCACTTACTACATTTTTTAATATTTCTATTTATGGGTGAAATTATTGATGCTGTAACCGCTTTATGATTGCTGATTCCCTGTTCTGCATTAACTGTTTCGAATAGTTCAGGTATGTTTGTCACCAGAAGGTCTAATATGTTTTCGCCCCGAGTTGGTTCAGTGTTTAACTGCTCAAGGTAATTTTCAGATAATGCACTCAAAACAATTTCACTGGATTAATTGTCCCTGCCACCCATCACAAACGTTTAGGCCTCGCAGTCTATATCCGGTAAATTAAAATCTCCTCCCAAAACTATAACATGATCGGGAAATCTACTCGAAATATTTTCCAAATTTTCCTTCAGGCGTTGTGCCACAACAGCTGCTGAGCCAGAAGGCCTATAGAAACATCCAATTACAATGTTCAAGCCTGCTTTAATCATTAAACCAAATTATTTCACTCTTCGAATCTCTGTCTATTTCCTTCAATACCAGTGCACTTTTTATCGCTATAAACACGCCTCCCCCTTCATTGTGCAGTCTATCTCTGTGGTATACATTCCAGTCTGAGTTTAGAATCTCATTACTGTTTACATCTGGTTTCAGCCAACTTTCCGTCCCTAGTACTATGTGGGCATTGTGATCATTTATTAATGAGAGCAGTTCTGGGACCTTTCTATAGACGCTCCTGCAGTTAACTACTACTACACTTATCTTTTTATTCCCTGCTGTGTTCTGCCTACAGCCACCTAGTTGCGATGCAGGAGGCTTCTTGTCGGGCCTAGGGAAGGAATTCTCTAACCTAAAAAAAACCCCATGTGCCCCACATGTACTCTACTACCCTTGTAGCTGCTTCCTGCGTGCAGTGCACGGCTGAACTATTCAGAGGAACCCTACATTTCTCCACCCAATAGCAGAGGTCAAGACCTCAGGTGGATCTTCACGCCTGTTTGGAAGGTTAAGCTTTCTGAGAAGCTATTCAAACATAAGGTTGGACCATACAATGTAGCAAAACAGTTATCTGACGTTAATTATGAAGCTGAAGATTGTGAGCCTGACACACGATGATGGAAGGTTAGGAACACAGCCCATTTCTGCAAGTAAAGCCATACAGAGATCCCACAGCTAAAGATAAATTCAAAGTTCTGGCAGGTTTCAACAATGTGAACAGCAACAAAAGTGGTGATACTGATGTAAGTTTGATGAGATCCATTGCCAATACGAGCACCAGCCATCGGGAGCTGCAGTACGCAGCGCCAAACACTCATTTCCACAGCAAGAATAACTGATTTTAATTACTTTTTAGCCCCCCCCCTTTACTAGCATTATATTCTTATCTGGACTGCATCTTTAATCACACTATCTCCTTTTGAATAAGCCATTCTGAGATACAGGGACTGATGACCTAGCTATTTGGTCATTTATTCCCACCATCCAACTGTAACACTTCTAAAATTTTAATTTTTTGAACTTTGAGATTTTTCCAATTAGTAGAACTTCCTTGGTTTTACGAATGAGTTAACTTTATGGCTTCAAAGATAATTTAGTTTAGGTTTGGTTCTTAAGCTGTCTAGAGGATTCTTACAGCATCTGCTTTGGCATGTAATGTCTCAGCCTAGTCATTTCAGATTCTGATAGCCTCGTTGCACCACTCATGACAGAGGATTGTTACTGTCTGGGATAATTTTTTTTGCTGACTAAAACTCTCCATTTTGCTCTTGGTTGTGGTGGCCCACTGTTAGGAGTGTTTGGTGCACTGTGTGTTCATGCACACTTGTACTATGCCCAGTATTAAAGTCTGATAATAGTTCTACAAAAGTTCATTGCCTGTCCTGCTTTACCTGTTTGTCCAGCCTACAACGTCTGACACCTGTGATTAGGGTTGGCCACCTGGCTCCTAGACATTTAGACATGGGTTCACCACAGCACTCCTCGAACACTTGACAAGTTATGCAGTTTCAGAAATGCTCATGCTAAACCTCAGGCCATCACACACTGTCCTCGGTCAAACTCTGTGCTCCCTCCCCTCAGGGAGCTCGGCATTCAGTTACTGAGTACAGGCTTGGTGAACATAGGGTCCCCGAGCCTTGGACTGGTAAGTGCCACTGTCCTCTGTCACTGTAACATTTGGCCATGCTTTAATGACCACCTTATGTTGTGCAGTGGTGGTGGTGGTGGTGGTGGTGGTGCGGGGGGGGGGGGGGGGCTTCAATCCCAAGGTATGGTGTGCGCTGATGGGATGCATGGCTTTTGAGATGGAACAGTTGCTAGTGAGAAACCCCTGGAATACTGTGGCACCTTAATTGTATAAGGATCGCCCAGGCATATGGAACTCTGTCTGTGTGGACTTTTATTTCCCTAGCTGCTTGTGGGACCAGCATGGAGTCTTCAAATATTTCTATTTCACCTCTCAGTGGGATAAGAGTACCACTGGGGGCTATCAACACCCAGTCCAAAAAGAGGGCTTGTTTAAGCCAGTCCTCCAGACCTTGGACATAAAGAGTATGGTACAGAGTAAGAGAGCACATGCTGTTAGTCAGAATGTTTTTCTTTTCCCCCTGGTAATCAAGTGAGGTACATACGAGAAAGTGTCGCCTTTCTATTTTCAAATGGGGTTAGAGGGAATAGCAATTAGTCAAACTATTACTGAATGGTACATTGTTAATTGAGACTTATAGCTACCAACAAATGCCAAAACTTTAAAAAGCCAAGTACCTTGAGACGTATGGCATTAAAACTGAAATACTCAGCATCCTCAACTATAGCAAAGGCATTGTGACTTGTAGAGATATGGTTGGTGTTCCAAAGGAAGAACTGAAGAGTGAACGAGTTCAATAGGGTGTTACAGATGTTCAAAACATTACAAAAAGGGGGGAAGGGGAGTTAGTTAATTCAGACTCCTTTATCCTTATTGTCCCAACTTCCAGACCATGTAAAGGCAGTTTGCCTTTTTCTGAAGGTCTGACCCCTATGATCCAACCTAGTGCACTGCTTTAAATCCCAGCAGTTTGGGCTTACCACTCTGGGTTGCATGGATGGGGCACATGTGACAAATATGATACGGTTACTCATGAAGAAGCTGAATGTATCCCACCTGCCAAGTGTGTAACTTGTACTGGTAGCCACCCTGTATGGAGTAGGGACTGCAGAGTCTACCGCAAGAAGAAAAAGGCCCATGAAATTAAGGCTATGAAGTGCATAAAAAAAGATTCCAGAACTGATGTCTAGGCTCAGAGGTTGCTAGTGTTAGCACGAACATCTGCAGTTGGCAGTGTACATGCCAGGCAGCAGTAGCTTCTGGCCCTGTAGCCCCACCACCAGTATTGGACAAATTTAGTCAGTCACCATTATTGTAGGGCCCCTGACACATCTAGGAGTAGAGGCTGACCAAATATCTTCCATGGCCACTCTACTTCTTTTGGTGCAATCACCAAGTAACCTAAGGTGATAAAAGCAACTGGAATGTATTAATCACAGGTGAAACCTGAAAGTACGCCATCAGAACTTGTAACCATCATTATACCATATGCCCAACTTAGCTCCAGAGCTAATGAAGCTTGATAATAGTCTGGGGCAACCATCTCGCACCAAGACCAATACTCCACCTGTTACATGCTCTCAACCCTGACAGAAAGAGAGGCTGAAAGTTTTACCCCTTTGACAGATGGCTCCCATGCTTCAGTAGAAATTACAGGGATTCAAGAACCATATGGATGAACTATGTTTACTGCCTCAGCGTGGAGCAGTGTGTACACTCTTTGACAAAAAACCTGGCCACCGGCCGGCCGCCGCTGAGCCTAAGTCCGAGCCGATCGCGACATGGGACAATAAAAGTGGCCGCGCTGATTCGCTCTAAGTCCAGCTATCTGCACAATCTGGCAACACTGCAGACTGCGGGAGTTCATACAGTACTTCTTGTATGCAGTTAGAAGATAACTGGGTCAGCTACATCCATGGTCTTGCGGTAAAGTGCGCGACTTGCATGTTCAGTATTAGCGCTCGAAACCGACTGTTTACAAAAATTTTAAATTCGTGTCACTCGTGCATACTGATGCCACATGTGTAAGGGGAGCATATGTGTAACGTATTTCATTTTTTGGTACACTGGTAATAACATTTCGGCCCAATAACATTGCACCTCTGGCCGCAGCACTTGGCAGAGCTCTCCGCGGCCCATATACCTCGCCGGCAGCAGCGGTGGCGGCGCTACACAGCGCTGCCTCGCCCTCTGCCCACAGCGCCTGCCGCCGCTCATCGCCCTGGATACGTAAAATGCTGTAGTGTTGCTGAGTGGTGATCCATAAAAAAAGGTTGCGATTCGTATTTCACACAGAATATAACGAAGCAGACGACCTATTTTGAATGATGAGCATATAATACATTAGGGAGGCAAAAAATTGTAGTTGTCCAATCCAATGGCACTCTACGATGGTTAACACTTATTTGTGGTTTAAATCTCGATCCTTTTACTTTCAGAAAAGCCTTTCATGTAATTTGTTATTGTCATCAGTTCATATGTTTTCATCAAGACACAATATGTAACTCACTGAAATGTTTTACTGTCGTTGTTTCATTCCTTACGGTAAATGTATGAGCTAAATTACGTGAATACGTTTCAGTGCACGTCCCTAAACAACACAGGCACACTGCAAGGTTCGTGTCTTCATGTCTCATTTCCACAGGAGATATTTCGTATCAATGGAGGTGAATTCGAATTTCTTCGAAGGCGTTTGTATGGTGAAGCAAAGAAGACATCTAATACCATTTCCATAATTAGAAGTCGACCTTTCTGAAAGACTTATTGTATAAAGCTTTTCTTATGATTCCGATAGAGTTTCTTCTTGCAATCTGCAGCGTATAAAGTAAAATAAAACGAAATTCCATCCCCAAACGCATTTTCTCCAACCAGGATTAGAACTGCCGCCTCACACCAAGCTTCCATCATAAGACACAAGCAGAACCACACAGCCACACACACTGCCGCATATTGGCCTCAGTCTCTCACACACTCAATGCTGAGCCTCTAACGCATCGCGAAAGATAACCTGAAAGTCACCTACACAAATAACTACATTCCTTGAGTGCAAAAGTTAAATTTCCGTCTCTCATTTGACGTGGGCATTACACACATCATGAGTCATGAAAGTAGAAGAGGAATGTCAAGTGGACTTAGCGAGACAATTCAGTACCACTTGCGGAAGTAACTGCACTATCACAGTGTTGCCAAATATCAGCAACGATGTTGCCAGTTCTTAGCTGTACTAGGAAGACCTGTGTAGCGATAAGCGACGCGAAATCGCGTACGTCTCATGCGGGCTTCTAGAGGGGAGTCGCGCATTTCGGTTAATATGCGGCGCTCTCTCCTGATAGTTTTCGTCGTCACTTTTAGGATGCAGATATTAAATTCGTCCAATGACGCCGAAACTAGCGTTTAATTTTTTTTAAGCTTTACTGCATTATGATATATTTTCAGCAAATGACTAGAGAAAAAAATACTGATATTGTGCTTGCAACATACGGCAGATCAAAGACTGAGATACGTAAACATGCATCACGATTACAGTTTCACCCCCCCCCCCCAAAAAAAAAAAGAAAAAAAAAAACACACTAAAACAATTACTTTTTTAGATATCTACAAAAAGTTATTTTTTATGAGTTACTGGAAATGAACGTTGCATCATCCGTCACTAAACAGTAAGGTATCAAACACTTCACATCTTGAAAGTGACAGCCCACAATATTCTCAATCCTACTAGCATCTGGCCTCAACTGGCTTTTAGCCATGCATTGAGAAGAAATGCTGATGAATTGATAACTTTACCCTCATCAACTTTCAGTGAGAGCTTTTTGTAACAAAACGAAAAAGTAATGCTACCCATGATTTTCTCCAATGAAACTAGGCACTGTTGTCCGAAGATGGATTGTTTCTATGTTGAGTCTTGTCAAACGCGTCTTAACGAATTTAGTCCTCATGAAGCTGTAACAAAACAGAGAATCTGGGTGGTTGTGCATATTCGTAAGTTTTCTTACTTTGCCGTAATACTTGATGCGAAGATGAGCAAAATACGAATGCATCATCTATGGGTTTCTTCGATTCTTTGGGCAGTATTCTTTGGTTTGTACTCCTTCACTTCGTCGGCGATCTACTGGTTTTATTGAAAATACAGTAATCAAAATTACGCGACTGTTTGTCCCACATTTTAATGTCCTTGGTTTTTATTCTGAATGACAGTGATGATTTCTGTTGGACTGGTTCCATATATCTGAGCCTAATTAATGAAATTTTATTCCCATGACAGATGAAAGCAATTAGAACCTTGTGTCTCTATAATGAATTTTCATATGAAAAAAATTAACAACTGAAGATGGGTCTTTAAAAACGTGAGAACGGTCGTGGACCTGTAAAGCAACGTTCTTAATAAAAAATAAATAAAAAATAAAAAATAAACAGCTGACGCGGCGTCAGAATTTATTATTTACTTTATGGGATGATTGAAGTGATTTCCAAATAAGTTGTTCTATCTATATTTTAAATTTTACCGTCATCTTAGAACAATTGATAAATTCATTTAAGAAAATGTTCTTTCGTTTTGTTTGTGATGTCACTTGATATTCTTGAAGTAGGTGCTTACAACATCTGCTATGAGGATAAATTTAAGATGTAACGAAACGATGAGATCCAGCTTTGGCAACAAAACGGACCCGATTTCTAAATTGGCTAGGTTTTCAGAAAGTGTCTATTATACAGCTAGACATTACTGCTATAAACCCTACCTCATTGATTTACTCACAGCTGAGGCAGATTGCTCGCAACGTGAAAGAGAGTAGGAGTAGTTAATGTATGAAACGACCTTCTTGAACACAAATTCAGTTAACTACGACAATGAGCATATTATGATGTTAATTTTTCAAAATATTTAATGTAGGTGACAAGAAAAAGTCAACTGACTGCAGAATTACATATCAGACACACAGCTACATGATGCCGAAGTTGCGAAACAATAGGCCCTACTATGACATTGGAAAATCTTGATTACATTGATGGCCTGATGAACGAGTTTTTGTAGCTGGCGTCCTGCATGTTAGGATCCGGATCCGTAATTCCACTCAGGCTCGAGGTACTGTGCTCTCCAAATTGCAAATATGTCACGTGGCCAGCTATTAAAAAAATAAATAAAAAAAACAATGAATACCTCATTGAGCGTTTTACCAGATTTGGTTCTCGGTTTATGGTTGATTCATATGCAGGACTTATAGTTATGTTTACTGTACTCCATTAACTAACAATAAGACTCACAATTTGTCGCAGAAAAGTCTTCCTAAATACTCAGATTTTGTCCAGTTTCCTTCGAGTTTGCTTCCTGATAAAATAAAATGTCCGCAGGTCAATATGGAAATTACAAGCGACCTGTTAATGACAGAACATCTTGATACGTTAAATAGCGTTCCATTTGAATTTTTTGAGCACGTTCCTTGATGAGGTGCTGTCTTTGTTGCCTGCCTCGTTGATTTCATAAAATGTTACGTTGTCTCATGGCCGGATGCGATGCAGACATAGTTTTAATTGCAGTGTGTTTATTACAGCGCCCTGATAGGTTTCAAAGTACAAACTTAATGGTGACTTTTAGGTGCCAGGTATCTCACGTCGATCGGTGTCGTCGCAGATAGCGGACGACATTAATTTACTAACCACTGCAATGTTCAATGCAATTCGTGAATTTAATTTATTTCTTATGTTACAGTCAAAACGCGTAAGTTCCAAGAGGTCTCCCGAACATCTGTTAGGCTCCGTTTGATGGCTTCGTCTATTCAGAACGACAACTATCCTTTCCCTCCAGCAGGCGCGCTCCGCCTTCTCTGTTTCCAGACGCGCGCGCTTTCGCTCGCTCGTTTTGCCGCATTTATCAAAACGACCGTGGCTGCCCCCACCGCGTCATACCTCTTATCGACTTCAGAACGTTAATGAAATAAATTATCCTTCAAGTTGGTGGCCACTAAACGCTACTGTTAGCATTACTCATGATGCAAGAACACTTTGTGTTCCAGTGTTACTATGATGTCTGACATAGCTCTTAAAAATTCGAAAATTTATTGGAACTATCCTTAACGCGGTATCAATTATCGAGTGGACAACGTCTTAGTCTATTTTAAAACCACGTTTATTTTCCATTTGAATGATTATTTTACACTTTTCAAATTTTGTATGTGTGAAATTTTTCATTCAATTTCAAACGTTTTTATGAGAATACAACAGAGACATTCGATACATTTGTTTTATTTCTATTTCATCTAACCCCTCTTATGAATTAGTCACGAAAAGATCGTGAAGGTAAAAAAGATAGGGCGATATGAACTCACACTAAGTCTTACCAGAAATAGTTTTAACGGCGAACCATTCACAACTGGAAGAGAAACAGGCGGAAACAGCAGTTGTATAAAAAGTGCCCTTCACCACACACCAATTAAGAAATGGCGTTAATGAAGCAGTGTCATCCAGTTCTAAGTTAGGTTGAAAGTTCAAGGTCTCTTGTTCAGAGTGTAGTTGGTTTGAAATGAACTGCAAAATTTGTACCAACACACGGGAACATGAACAAAGTAAGCTCTATTGCACACGAGACACGAAAGAAATAAGGAAGGTTACGATTTAACGTCCCCTCGACAAGGGGTCATTAGAGCGAAGCAGACGTTCGGATTGTCATGATAAGGATGTGGAAGGAAATCGGCCGTGTCCTGCCGCAGGGACCATTCCGGCATTTGCCTAGACTGATTTAGGAAAATCATGGAAAACTCAAATCCAAATGTCAGAAGGCCAGTTCGATGCGCCGTGCAGCCGAATATGAGTCCCGTGTGTTACCACTACACCAACTCGCTCCGTAGCAAAAACGAATGCCAGTAAATATTGCATTATCACGCGGTTCTGAGTTACGTTAATTAAGTTTCTGGCCTATCGTTAGTATAAAATCAATTGTAAAATTTGTAACAAAAACACAATAGACAATAAAGCAACCTAATAAACACGTGTTACAACGATTAAAATTGATCAATGAATTGTGCCATGGTTTAAAACAATATTAGGGAAAGCAATTGCACTGTTGCTTGTTAAAAGATAGTAAATAAAAGTATTGACGTATCTCTTATTCATTGATTTTGAACAGATGCCGTAGAATGCGCAAGGCTGTAATTTTACCGCTATTATAAAAATTAAATGGACTGAGTACAAAATTTGATCCAAATTATCATTATGAATGACGTTAATAAATGAGCAATCCGTGAATGTCCTCTGCCTACGTATCGGTTTCAAATTAAGGGTGTTAAAAGAAGTATTCCAGATTTTCAGAGGAACTTTTACGGATGAAACAAGACAATAATGACCGTTATACATTAGCTCTAACTCGCTTATATTAATGGATATGAGAACTAGTTGATCTTCAATATTGTGAAACATATTGAACAAACAAATGTAACGGTAATACAAAATAAAATTCAGAGATCAACTTGAAATAAAAATTAATGGTACTAACAATAATAAAGCACAACAGTTCAACCACTTCACGAGGAGAATTATAGGGAAAATATGAGTTTAACAATATTAAGGAGATGAACAGCAAGAGCAAACTGTTTACGGTTACGAACAATATTCGTACTGCCCATGGACGATAGACCTGAAATAACCAAACGGTTTGGTTTATAGGACAATTTCACTTTTTGGCAGTTGCAATTACTTTACAAATAATAGATTGAATGAATGGAGTAATTTGAAAGGGAAACGAATTATTACAATTACTTTGAATCATCTGCAAAGATATAAATATTTAAGACAAAAAGTACTTCTGAAGCAACATTAAACACTAACATTATAATTCACCTAAACAGGGGCATCACTATACGAAGAAAACGGTTTCTTATTGGGAAAGGGTATGCGGATGTAATAGAAGTCACCATATTTTGCAGCAAAAGCCGTCTCGTCAATTTTATGATTATCGGTAAAAACTTGCGTAATAGCTGCTCTAGGACGGTACCCACCAGATGCTCATTTTGGTGATATTCCTGAAATGTGAGCCGCGTATGACAAGATTGAACGTATATACGTCCAATTTGGGACAAAAATGCGTAAGAAATTTGGAGAAAGTAGTCATTTCACACTTTATCCGTTTCGTTAAAAGAAATTCTCCCCGGAAGTTGATGAAGGTAAGTCATCTGTTCATCAGCATTTGTCGGACAGAAGCCTTACTTAGAATGGGCTTTGGCAGCGCAGCATGGATAAAAGCCAGTTGAAGCAGGCTGTTTGTAGGAATGAGGATATTGTGGGATGGCCAAGAAATTCTTCCTATAGCTTAGCAGTATTGCTTACGATACTAGGCAACTCTGATCGTTCCCTTAGTTTCAGAATTCGAGGTATTTTCCAATATTCATGAGGATATGAGATTAGTCATTGCATTTAAATGACTCTGTTATCCTGAATTAAATATTCGACCGCAGAAAGATCTACCCCTGCTTAAATTGCAAACAGTTTTGTGTTTTATGTCGGGACTGTGTGTATTAACTGCCAACAAATGTCAGATAACTGAACGAGTAATCTCATTTTAGCTCGGAGCGCCATTCTCGTTTTCTGATCTACAGCAAGCATAGTTGATTAGTGAGGTATCGTTGTACTAGTGATGTGTGTGGCTTCACGTCTATTTTTCTCCTCTGAAAAATGTCCTAAATGGTATTCAGCAACGAAATACCAAAACTCATTGCAGTGTGTCAACCAAGAGATCGGCATTTTCTATTGTTATTGTAATCTTTATCATTCTGCTGTAACGCCGTAAACATCATTGATTACTATCATTATTATCATTAATTCAGTTACAAAAGCGTTCTTTCCCATGTGGCCAAGAGACCAGAAAGAATGTGTGGTTTGACAAAAATAGGACCATAGGAGAAAGTAGGAGAAACGTTTGTAACAATTTCTGTTAATTTAACACCGTGACCACAGATACTACGCAACAACACATGCAAGTCATAGGTTGCAACGTTCGAAAAATCTATCAGACACATGGGTTTGGATTCTCATCATTATTTGTTGGCCCAACAAGGCTGTAACACTACGAAATAAAAAGCTGCTTAGTAGTCTATAGATTATATGTATATGTTTGCAGAGGAAAAACCTCGGAATTGCACATTTCCCACATATACAGTTTAGTTTCTGTGGTCATGGCCGTAATTATAAATATCCAGTCTTCTGAATACTCAAATGAAATAATTACTGTGTTGGACAAATAGTCAGTTGACTATGTTTCTTCTGCCTTTCAAGCAAACCAACACATTTATGTATTCACGTAGAAGACATGAAATATTACTTGCACAGTCGTAAGGCTGCATTTTGAAACGCAGTCGCTTTCTAGTTGCAAAGTTTTTAGAGACGGATGGGGCATCATTGATTTCCAGTAACTTTTCATCAAAAAAATTAGCTTTTGTCGAAATGTAACAAAGCAATTGTTTTAGTCTTTTATTGGGGGGGGGGGGATGAAACTGTAATCGTGATGCATGTTTACGTATCTCAGTCTTTGATCTGCCGTATGTTGCAAGCACAATATCAGTATTTTTTTCTCTAGTCATTTGCTGAAAATATATCATAATGCAGTAAAGCTTAAAAAAAATTAAACGCTAGTTTCGGCGTCATTGGACGAATTTAATATCTGCATCCTAAAAGTGACGACGAAAACTATCAGGAGAGAGCGCCGCATATTAACCGAAATGCGCGACTCCCCTCTAGAAGCCCGCATGAGACGTACGCGATTTCGCGTCGCTTATCGCTACACAGGTCTTCCTAGTACAGCTAAGAACTGGCAACATCGTTGCTGATATTTGGCAACACTGTGATAGTGCAGTTACTTCCGCAAGTGGTACTGAATTGTCTCGCTAAGTCCACTTGACATTCCTCTTCTACTTTCATGACTCATGATGTGTGTAATGCCCACGTCAAATGAGAGACGGAAATTTAACTTTTGCACTCAAGGAATGTAGTTATTTGTGTAGGTGACTTTCAGGTTATCTTTCGCGATGCGTTAGAGGCTCAGCATTGAGTGTGTGAGAGACTGAGGCCAATATGCGGCAGTGTGTGTGGCTGTGTGGTTCTGCTTGTGTCTTATGATGGAAGCTTGGTGTGAGGCGGCAGTTCTAATCCTGGTTGGAGAAAATGCGTTTGGGGATGGAATTTCGTTTTATTTTACTTTATACGCTGCAGATTGCAAGAAGAAACTCTATCGGAATCATAAGAAAAGCTTTATACAATAAGTCTTTCAGAAAGGTCGACTTCTAATTATGGAAATGGTATTAGATGTCTTCTTTGCTTCACCATACAAACGCCTTCGAAGAAATTCGAATTCACCTCCATTGATACGAAATATCTCCTGTGGAAATGAGACATGAAGACACGAACCTTGCAGTGTGCCTGTGTTGTTTAGGGACGTGCACTGAAACGTATTCACGTAATTTAGCTCATACATTTACCGTAAGGAATGAAACAACGACAGTAAAACATTTCAGTGAGTTACATATTGTGTCTTGATGAAAACATATGAACTGATGACAATAACAAATTACATGAAAGGCTTTTCTGAAAGTAAAAGGATCGAGATTTAAACCACAAATAAGTGTTAACCATCGTAGAGTGCCATTGGATTGGACAACTACAATTTTTTGCCTCCCTAATGTATTATATGCTCATCATTCAAAATAGGTCGTCTGCTTCGTTATATTCTGTGTGAAATACGAATCGCAACCTTTTTTTATGGATCACCACTCAGCAACACTACAGCATTTTACGTATCCAGGGCGATGAGCGGCGGCAGGCGCTGTGGGCAGAGGGCGAGGCAGCGCTGTGTAGCGCCGCCACCGCTGCTGCCGGCGAGGTATATGGGCCGCGGAGAGCTCTGCCAAGTGCTGCGGCCAGAGGTGCAATGTTATTGGGCCGAAATGTTATTACCAGTGTACCAAAAAATGAAATACGTTACACATATGCTCCCCTTACACATGTGGCATCAGTATGCACGAGTGACACGAATTTAAAATTTTTGTAAACAGTCGGTTTCGAGCGCTAATACTGAACATGCAAGTCGCGCACTTTACCGCAAGACCATGGATGTAGCTGACCCAGTTATCTTCTAACTGCATACAAGAAGTACTGTATGAACTCCCGCAGTCTGCAGTGTTGCCAGATTGTGCAGATAGCTGGACTTAGAGCGAATCAGCGCGGCCACTTTTATTGTCCCATGTCGCGATCGGCTCGGACTTAGGCTCAGCGGCGGCCGGCCGGTGGCCAGGTTTTTTGTCAAAGAGTGTACACACTGCTCCACGCTGAGGCAGTAAACATAGTTCATCCATATGGTTCTTGAATCCCTGTAATTTCTACTGAAGCATGGGAGCCATCTGTCAAAGGGGTAAAACTTTCAGCCTCTCTTTCTGTCAGGGTTGAGAGCATGTAACAGGTGGAGTATTGGTCTTGGTGCGAGATGGTTGCCCCAGACTATTATCAAGCTTCATTAGCTCTGGAGCTAAGTTGGGCATATGGTATAATGATGGTTACAAGTTCTGATGGCGTACTTTCAGGTTTCACCTGTGATTAATACATTCCAGTTGCTTTTATCACCTTAGGTTACTTGGTGATTGCACCAGAAGAAGTAGAGTGGCCATGGAAGATATTTGGTCAGCCTCTACTCCTAGATGTGTCAGGGGCCCTACAATAATGGTGACTGACTAAATTTGTCCAATACTGGTGGTGGGGCTACAGGGCCAGAAGCTACTGCTGCCTGGCATGTACACTGCCAACTGCAGATGTTCGTGCTAACACTAGCAACCTCTGAGCCTAGACATCAGTTCTGGAATCTTTTTTTATGCACTTCATAGCCTTAATTTCATGGGCCTTTTTCTTCTTGCGGTAGACTCTGCAGTCCCTACTCCATACAGGGTGGCTACCAGTACAAGTTACACACTTGGCAGGTGGGATACATTCAGCTTCTTCATGAGTAACCGTATCATATTTGTCACATGTGCCCCATCCATGCAACCCAGAGTGGTAAGCCCAAACTGCTGGGATTTAAAGCAGTGCACTAGGTTGGATCATAGGGGTCAGACCTTCAGAAAAAGGCAAACTGCCTTTACATGGTCTGGAAGTTGGGACAATAAGGATAAAGGAGTCTGAATTAACTAACTCCCCTTCCCCCCTTTTTGTAATGTTTTGAACATCTGTAACACCCTATTGAACTCGTTCACTCTTCAGTTCTTCCTTTGGAACACCAACCATATCTCTACAAGTCACAATGCCTTTGCTATAGTTGAGGATGCTGAGTATTTCAGTTTTAATGCCATACGTCTCAAGGTACTTGGCTTTTTAAAGTTTTGGCATTTGTTGGTAGCTATAAGTCTCAATTAACAATGTACCATTCAGTAATAGTTTGACTAATTGCTATTCCC
This sequence comes from Locusta migratoria, assembly GCA_026315105.1. Lineage (NCBI taxonomy): Eukaryota > Metazoa > Arthropoda > Insecta > Orthoptera > Acrididae > Locusta > Locusta migratoria. The sequence continues at coordinate 385,579,840 of CM048755.1, forward strand.
TCTAACCCCATTTGAAAATAGAAAGGCGACACTTTCTCGTATGTACCTCACTTGATTACCAGGGGGAAAAGAAAAACATTCTGACTAACAGCATGTGCTCTCTTACTCTGTACCATACTCTTTATGTCCAAGGTCTGGAGGACTGGCTTAAACAAGCCCTCTTTTTGGACTGGGTGTTGATAGCCTCCAGTGGTACTCTTATCCCACTGAGAGGTGAAATAGAAATATTTGAAGACTCCATGCTGGTCCCACAAGCAGCTAGGGAAATAAAAGTCCACACAGACAGAGTTCCATATGCCTGGGCGATCCTTATACAATTAAGGTGCCACAGTATTCCAGGGGTTTCTCACTAGCAACTGTTCCATCTCAAAAGCCATGCATCCCATCAGCGCACACCATACCTTGGGATTGAAGCCCCCCCCCCCCCCCGCACCACCACCACCACCACCACCACCACCACCACCACTGCACAACATAAGGTGGTCATTAAAGCATGGCCAAATGTTACAGTGACAGAGGACAGTGGCACTTACCAGTCCAAGGCTCGGGGACCCTATGTTCACCAAGCCTGTACTCAGTAACTGAATGCCGAGCTCCCTGAGGGGAGGGAGCACAGAGTTTGACCGAGGACAGTGTGTGATGGCCTGAGGTTTAGCATGAGCATTTCTGAAACTGCATAACTTGTCAAGTGTTCGAGGAGTGCTGTGGTGAACCCATGTCTAAATGTCTAGGAGCCAGGTGGCCAACCCTAATCACAGGTGTCAGACGTTGTAGGCTGGACAAACAGGTAAAGCAGGACAGGCAATGAACTTTTGTAGAACTATTATCAGACTTTAATACTGGGCATAGTACAAGTGTGCATGAACACACAGTGCACCAAACACTCCTAACAGTGGGCCACCACAACCAAGAGCAAAATGGAGAGTTTTAGTCAGCAAAAAAAATTATCCCAGACAGTAACAATCCTCTGTCATGAGTGGTGCAACGAGGCTATCAGAATCTGAAATGACTAGGCTGAGACATTACATGCCAAAGCAGATGCTGTAAGAATCCTCTAGACAGCTTAAGAACCAAACCTAAACTAAATTATCTTTGAAGCCATAAAGTTAACTCATTCGTAAAACCAAGGAAGTTCTACTAATTGGAAAAATCTCAAAGTTCAAAAAATTAAAATTTTAGAAGTGTTACAGTTGGATGGTGGGAATAAATGACCAAATAGCTAGGTCATCAGTCCCTGTATCTCAGAATGGCTTATTCAAAAGGAGATAGTGTGATTAAAGATGCAGTCCAGATAAGAATATAATGCTAGTAAAGGGGGGGGGGCTAAAAAGTAATTAAAATCAGTTATACCGGCAAGACTAAAACCAATATAAAATAGGGAAGTCTGCAGTGCACATCCCCACAGCTCTACAAGTGACCATAAACATTCAACCCCTGATTCATTAGTGATGAGTATATACTGGTCAACTGATCATGTCCCAGAGCAAGTAGGGCAGGAGCCTAAACACTGAAGAAAGGAAACATTGTTAAAAACTAGATAAAAAGTGTAAATAAGGAGCTGGAGAGGGTGCTCCAAACCCTGCAAGCAGCGGAAGAGCCACACATACACCCTCCCTGTCCAATCATCAGATATAAGATCTTATAACTGAGAATACAAACTGTTTTCATGGAGGTAACTGAAGATGCAGTCAACCATCTGTGGATCATCTGGCAAAACTAGAGGCAATAAGTGTGGAAGTCCATATTTGACAGAGAGGGCCAAAAGGAAGGGACATTCCTCTAAAATATGAGCCACTGATTATAGGGCTCCACAACCACAATGTGGTTTGCACAAAATAAAACTATGGGTCAGCCTGGAATGTCCATTGGAGAAGACAAATGACTGTCAATTCCCCCTTGGAAGCACCTAAGGAACTCCAAGCTTTAGTGGACTTCTTGATTGTGCAGAGTTTATAAGATGGGGAAGTAGCCTGCTAGTTGTTGTTCCATTTTTGTATGAGCAGAGAGCTTATCTGCGCCCAGAAATTTGCAAGGGAAACGGGTAGCGAGTAACTACTACGCTAGCCAAATGGTCAGACTGGTCATTCCATAGGACACCCACATGACTCGGGACCCAGAGAAAGGCAACAGAACAGGCAGCACGACAAAGTTCAGCAAGGAAATTGTGGATAGAGGTGACCACAGGATAGGAAGAGTAGCATGAGTCAATGGCCTACAGGTTGCTCATTGAGTCGGTACAGATTAATACAAGGTCCAGGGTGGCCTGTTAAATAAAATGAAGGGTTCTGCTAATGGCCATCAATTCTGCCATAAACACACTACTTGTTTCTGGCAGTGAATGGCATTCCATACCGACAGGAGATGTAAAAGCATTTCCTGTATGAGTGATAATTTTCGAGTAATCAGTGTAGAAGATGTTGGCACCCTGAATCTCTTCAAACACTGGAAGATTATTGGGTCCTTGGAAAAGGTCCACTTAAATTCGTGGCCAGGGCAGGCACTATCCAAGGGTGTGTGCATGGTATAAGATGGGGAGTACAGTTCAACGAAGGGAGATGCAAGTCCCTGCAAAGGAAGGTGAGACGCAATCCGACGGATAATCCCACTCAAGGGTGGGTACCAAGAGGTTGAGATGCACTGCATGAAAAAGGACATGATACACAGGATGAGTAGGATATATTGTTGAATGGCAATGGCGTAGGATGCCAAATGCTGATGCCAACAAATATGAACAGGGAATATTCCCAATTCGGCAAAGAGATTGTCGAGAGGAATGATTCGGAAGGCACCCGTAGCCAAGCTACATCACAATGGTGAAATGGGTCTAACAGTTTCAGGGCAGGGGCTGCTGTGCCATAAACTGACCACCCATAATCCAATCAGGACAAAATCGGAGCCCAATAGATACGGAGAAGAGTTGCATGATCTGCACCCCAAGACAAGTTGGCAAGGAAATGGAGAGCATTAAATTTCCTCATGCAGCTAGTCTTCAAGTGGTGAATATAGAACATCGAGGTTAGTGTTGGTCTCTTTTTTTTCCAAAAACGAAGCCTAAGAAATGGTGTTGTGCGACAACTTCTAGGCACTGATTACCCGGGTAGAGTTCCGAATCAGGTTGAAATATGGTAAGATGACAAAAATGCAGAACCCTTGTTTTGGAATGAGAGAACTGAAAACCATGGGAAAGAGCCAATGTGGAAGCCCACCAAACAGCACCTTAGAGCTGATGTTCAGCAGAGGCTACTGAGTGTGAGCAGTACCATAGGCAAAAATCATCAAAATACAGCATAATCTGTGAACAACCATCATATCAGTTTACAGGGTACATTTTTCAGGCTATCAGCCATTTACTGTGAAGGGACAATGGATCCTTGCCAAGCTTAAAGACAGAAACCACAATACTGTCTCTCCACTGAGAGGGGAAAACCCCTTGGAGCCAAATATGGTTTAAATACCTGGAAATATTGGCACTGTGGAGGACTGAGGTGTTAGAGCAATTGGTTATGGATGGTATAATGGCCAGATGCTGAATCATGGGAAGAGGAAAGGGCCAGAAGTAGTTCCCATTCAGTAAAGGGTTCATTGTAAGTTTCTTCCTAGTGAGAGGTAAAACATAAGTTGGAGGCTTCAGCCTATTGTTTCTTAAGAAAAAAGCCCCCCCCCCCTCCCCCAGACAGGAACCCATAGCCAATGCCTTCGCAAAGTGAGCCACAATATTCTCTGCAAGAACAGATGGATCTGTACAGACACCACCTGGTAGAGCAAGGCCAGGAATTGAAGAAAGCTGCTGGCAACCTTGGCTGGAGTGGAGCATAGTCTACAGAAGGGAACAGATGACCCCAATGAAGAGAGAAAACTCTTCCAACATACCAGCTTTCTCGTTTTTATTATGTCATGGGCTTTTGTGCAAAGGCGTTCAATGTAAATAAGACCACAAAGGAACGAGTAGTGCTTAAGATGTTTCAAGGCTTGACAGCGCTCACAAATATCTGCGGCAATAGTTGTGTTCTGATATTAAACCAGCCAGCGGCTAAAAGGGCCTGTCGACCAGGGGACAGTGATGCTAGCGGCTTGAGAAATCGCATCAGATATATAAATTTGTATTTTCTTCTCCTTCATGGACACCGGGCATTGCAGTGATAGTGGATAATGGTGGTGTTGTAAACTGACATGCACAGGGGCTCCCCTCATGGAACAGGCATTCGCATTCACTGCATAGAGGGACTGCTGTACAGGGAGAAGACATACCCAAGCCTTATGCAACGAAACCATTGCATGCGAGGTGGGGTGTGCGGCTTCACATCCCATAAGTAAATCATTACCTTGTCCTTCTCTAGGAGAGTATCCACCTCAAAGGCCAAGATAAAGGGGCTGGTATCAATACAATTATCCTTAGGGCCCCTCTGAATGTGGCAAACAAAATGAACACCTCACTGTTCCAGATTGGTTTGGAGTTCATCAGTTTGAAGCAGAGGTCGCAATGAAAAATAACTCCATGAACCATATTTAAGGACTTGTGAAGGGTTATAGACACAGAAATATTGCTAAGATGGTCACAGGCACAAAAAATGGCACATTGACCAGCAGAAACAATTTTCATGAGCAGGGAAGCAGAGCGCATCTCACTCACAGAATCAACTTTGTTAAACTTGTCCACTACATGTTCGATGAAACAAAAACGACTTGGTGGTGGTGAATGTACCTCAGTCTGTCTGGGTTTAGACAAGGTAGCATGGAAAGGTTTTCACTCAAAGCTGACAAGTCTGGCCTCCCTCCCAAGGGGTAGCCAGGGAGGGAACAGTCCTCTTGTAAGAGGTAGCTGCATCAAATGAGCTATTCCTGCATTCAGATATGGCGGTACAATGACCATTTTGTAGCTTCATATGTTTCGTGTGCAAAAGTCAGCTCTGATACCACCCACTCTCATCAGGGGCTCTCCCCATAGACGTCACACAGCCACATCAAAGGCCGCCTCGCACAATGGCCATTGTCGCGAGTCCTGATACCCTGAGAGGATGGGCATCTACTCCTTGGCCTGCACGAGGTGGTACACAACAGTTCCCCCTCCCCCCGTGGATTGCCTACATGTGCTGAGGAACTAGCAGGTTAGGGGCTGTGGCAAGGAGGGATGCAGCAAAGTAATGGATGGGGATCCATTCCCCAAAGGGCTCACACTTTAAAGGAAAATTAGTTGTGTTGGTGAAACTCTGAGTGGGTCCAAACTGGGCCAAAAAATTGGGGGAAACAGCAAAGAAAGCAAAATAACTAAGATCACCATCAGAACCATACGAATAGCCAGACTGATTTAAAGGAAACACCTAGAAGGGGGCCATGAGTGGATAGTGGGGAGGAGTTAGGATGGGAAGGGAGGGGGGGGGGGCTGGGAGAGGTAACGTAGCCTAGGAAAATAGAAAGAATGGCTGCAACGGGCTCAGAGACCCGTGCGCACAACACACAAATCCACACAAGAGTTTGGAGCCACTGGGGATGGAGGGGTGCATGTGACAAACAACATTTTGAGATGAGAACAATGCAGATTTTAGATATTGCAGATGGTTCAAAAGTAAAAAGAGATAAAAAGGATTCTTAAAAATATACCACATCAAGGGTTTACAATTTCAGTTTCATAAAACATTCTTAGTTCCACAATCAAAGTAAAATGTTTGGACAACAGACTAATTCCATTTTCTTGAAAAAAGTGCAAATTCAATGTACATTATAGATAACATACACTAATCTATAAATATAATAAACTGACAATAGGAAAATAAGTCATGGGAGATGGTAGACAATAGAATCTGTAAAACTGCACAATCATGTGGAAAGCCTAATGCAGGAAAGAGCAAAATCAAGAAAAACACTGGTTATTACCCTGGATATAAGCAGATGCACGAAAATCGAAAAGTGAAAGAAATTTCAGGCTCCAATATATAAAACTAACCTTAATGGCCTTGTGGTGATCACCCAATATGAATATAGGCAAATTCCAAACAGATCAAATCACAACACTCTTTTAATCACACCACCAGAGGACTTAAAAGTGTTCAAGTATGCAAATAAATATTGGCACATCCAACTAACACAGGTGAAACTAAATTACAGTCCTACAAATTCAGGAAAAGGAGTAGCAAATCCTAAATTTGATACTAACAAAATCCCACCAGTAGCACTAAAAAATTAAGAAAATGCATGTACAAACTTGGGATAAACTTAGAAAACCTTTACAAAACTGGCTGAAAATCAAATTGCAAATGTGAACAGATGCAATTTTTGATCCTGCAGTTATTATCTAGGCTATTCATTATTCATGGAATGTAGGACATTAACTGAGAATGGTTAATGTCAATAATGTGTACCCAGCCAGGATTCGAACCTGGGTACATTGCTTTCTAGGCAGCTGCACTGACCCCTACACCACTGGGGACAGTGATCACCACACCTGCCGGGATTACCAAAACCAACGGCACCTAGATACAAGGCCTGTGTGCTGCCTGCCAATAGGCCAATAGTAGTCATAACACAAGCAAACTATTTGTCTTATGTAGCATTGTGATGAGTTTGGGAATAAGTACACATTGCACACTGTGTTTCAGAATGTTCTTAATGTTATTTATGTGATTCACAGTCAAATTTGTTTTGGTATAAGATATTTATGAACTATTAGTAAGATATCTGACCAATATTGGATTCATATTAAGCATTTTGTCTGATACCAGCAAGAATCTGCACGGAGAATTAAATAGATAAAAAACATTCTGAAACAAGTGTGCAATGTGTACTTATTCCCAAACTCATGACAACGCTACATAAGACAAATAGTTTGCTTGTGTTATGACTACTCTTGGCAGGCAGCGCACAGGCCTTGTATCTAGGTGGCGTTGCCAAAACACACCTCCTGTCATATACAAATTCTCAACTTTACCTTTCCCACTACTACTCAAACTCTTAGTTTTGTAAAATGATTCCCATAAAAGTAAAGGCCTAGGAGTGCCTCTAGACTAAAGAGAGGATCATTGTCCATCATCAGGCATATTTATAACTTATAAATAACAGACACCACATATAGATAACTTATAAATATGCCGATGATGGGCAATGATCCTTTCTTCAGCACGGAAGCACTCCTAGGCCCTTACTCTTACGGGAATCAGTTTACAGTTTTAATAATAGTGGGCAGGGTAAAGCTGAGAATTTGTATCTGATGGGAGGCGTACTTGAGTAATCCGTACAGGTGTGGTGATTGCTGTGTCTCCAGTGGTGTAGAGGTCAGCACAACTGCCTAGAAAGCAAGAGACGTAGGTTCAAATTCTTGCTAGGTACAAATTTTCAACTTCACCCATTACAATTAATTTCATATTTTCCATGAATATGAAAAGTTATTTTTGACAAGGCAGATTTTGAATGTCACTACCGATTGCTTCATCTGCAGTAATTTACGCTATACTCTTGTGCTCCTGCCTAAGCACATATTTTAAACCTTTTTAGACCTTCTGGCTACATTTGTGTACATAAAATTTTACCACATCTTTGTTAGAACAGGAATATCTTTCGCGAATGGAAACAGTGTCTACATGTTTGTGACTGTTTAATCTTTGTATTGCGCGCTCGTGCTGCCATCTGATGAGCAACGCTATGAAGATATCAACAATTGAACCTAACAGTGTAACACAGGTTGTGAGCTGTCCAATGCACGAACACATTTGGTAATTTATATTTTACTCTACAAAAGCAAGTTACTGTTTGTATTTTCTACGCTAGTTCTTAAATGATTATTTCACTTACTACTAACGTAAAAAGTTGAATATTAATTGTTTTAGTCCGCTAAAGTTTTTCATTGTGCACAATTGTGACCAACGGGTTTCAAACACAGTGAGTAGAACTTAGGCATTTTTGTGAAGACCACTGTTAATTGTTAATGATTCTTGGTTATTCCAACAATATTTGTGAGTTTTGTGTGGAAAACATCTGTGCTGCTGGAACTATGAGAATGAACTGTTTTGCTAATCCTCTCATGCCAGACAAAGAGGCATTGAAGAAGAACAGATGATTTTCAGAAGAAATTTGTAGTTCAGATGACATAGCTTTGGTAAAATGGGTTGACAATAAAACACTTGTTGTAGGCTCAAATTTCATTAAAAAAGGAAAAATTGACAAAGTTGAATGCTGGAACAAGAAACAAAGCAAATATATTACTATTGATCAACCAGAACTTGTAAAACGCTACAACCATGGCATGGGAGGAGTTGTCATTTTTGATCAGTTGATGTCACATTTCAAAATTTTTGTAAAAGCCAAGAAATGGACACAGAGAGCAATTTTTCATGCTGTTGAGTTTGCTATAGTACAGAGCTGGTTGGAATACAGAAGTGCTGAAGCAATTGGTCTACCAACAAACAAAACAATGGATCTCCTACATTTCCGTATGAGACTGGCTAACATCCTGGTGCTAAGTGGGAAGTATGTCCCACGCAAGAAGACATGTCGACCATCTTCCACACCACCAACTACTCCTGTGCAAAGACGATGTGGAGAAACTAGGCCTCCTGAAGAAATTCGGGATGATGGAGCACTACACATGCCTTTTCAGGATAATAGTGCACTTCCTACCAGGTGCAAATTTCCAGAATGCAAAGGATGCTCAAGAATAAAATGTGAAAAATGTAATGAACATCTTTTTTTGTCAAATATATATATATATATATAAGTGTACTTGTGTCTGTGTAAATGTGTGGATATATGTGCATTTATTTACCCTCCATTTTTTCCCCCAAGGTAAGTCTTTCCTGTCCCTGGATTGGAATGGCTCCTTACCCCCTTCCTTAAAACCCTCATCATTTCCTTTTCCCTCTCCTTCCCTTCTGCCTGATGAAGCAGCTAGGCTGCGAAAGCTAGCATTTTTGTGTATGTGTGTGTCTGTGTGTTTATTTGTTGCTATTACTGGCTGTGCCCCTTCGCCTGGTAAGTGTACTTCATCTATTTTTACGTATATTTTTCCTGTTAGGAATTTTTCCTTATAATATTCATATATATATATATATATATCTCAGTTGTTCTATATTAATCAATGTATCTACTTCAATATGTCTTTTTTGCATGTAGTGCTTTCCATGTTGGCTGAGAACCAATTTACACAATTGTATACAATTTTTTTGTCAAAACCAATAAATATAGCTGAATAAATCTTGCTTCAAAATCATTTAAAAAATCCCTCAATACGAATACAACGTTAAAAATATGAAAGACAACTTCATAAAATTGAAACAGACTTCAACAGTAACAACAATAAAACCTTTAAAATAAAGCAAAATCAGAAACAGACTTAAATTTCTGTTGGCAATTAACAACCAAGAAAACTGAAGAGAACTTAGCAAATAGGCCTACTCTGAAAAACTTCCAAATTACCGGACCTCACTGAAAGATATCAACTAGCAATTTCCCTAAAAACCAGGCAAGAGTCAGAATCGCCAAATATGACTAACATTGTACACAAGAAGCTTAAAAACAACAAAATGTCTGAGGAAGGTGCAATTATTACAGAACTACTGAAATTGGCTGGTCCAAAAGCATGAATAGAGGTTACATTGAAAAGTTCAGTACATTAAAAGGGAAACTTCACAAAAGTAAAATATTTTAGAAAGCTTTTTCCTTGCTGTTTATGGTGAAATTTTACTCTCATCCTGGCAGCCTTTGATTATGTTGACAACATCAACAATGTCGTAGAAAATCTTTTCAAAAACATTAATATTCTTAGACTTCCACATAGTATGACTCGATTAGTGTTTCATAAAGACCATGAAGTAAATAAAGAGTGCTGTTCCTGCTCTATGGCTGACAGGTTTTTGTTTTTGCCCTTGTCCACTCAGTAAAAGTAACTGCTCTCATAAAAGAAAGATTTCATTACAAAATATTTGCAAAGTCACACGATTGGCTAATGCCAACGACACTGACGGCAAAACTTTACACAACACTTCTCACCGGACTCCTGTGCTTATGTTGGCAATAAATGAACAATGAAGTGTAGAACTGCATTAATATTTTTCACGAGCTACAGAGTAAATGTTCTTGCTGCTTGTTTCACTCGCAGCAAAATTAATACTGTACCTGCCCTATGGTTAACAGCTTCTTGTATGTACCCTTGTCCGTTCAGAAAAAAATAATTTTTGTTTAATTGAAGTTATCAAGATAAAAAAAATTATTGGTCATCTGAACTGCTGTCATTACCATTGGTGCCAACCTAACCACTAGAGCCAGGCGAGAAGCGTCGTACAAGTTAACCGAGACTGACTGCCAACATTATCACGCAAGGCCATCAGAATGGTTAAGTAAAATCTAACCCTTGTTCATTTATTTATCATGTTCCGCAGGACCATATTGAGGAGAAAGTGTTCATGGACATGGCATGAGTCAGTACATCATATTGCAAACAAATAAATAAATAAAAAGTACTATCAGAGAAAGTGAAACACACAACAATCCTATGCACATGACAGGCCTAAATATAAGTAAAGGGGACCTATAACATACCAGAGAAATTAGCTTAATTTTTTGTTGTTTGTCATACAACAAACTTTTTGTACTTCCTATAAATTGAACCTAGAACCCTCTCTAACTTGAGCAGAAATGTTTTTAAAATCAGAGTCATGAGACCTATAAATAACAGCAATTATAAGTGTAGATTCACTGCAATGGACGACTCTTGTACAACCCTCATATATCTTTCAAGTGCAGTGTTTAAGAACATCAATGGATTGAAATGTAATATCTCTTTCCCATGCATAGCCCCTCCCCTAAACTGGAAAGCACTCCTGGAAATACAGGAAGCTAATTTGTGCCCTGGCATATGAAATCTCTGATTTGTGACATTACTTAAAAAGTGCTCTGAAATAGTGATAACAGTCAACATCTATAAGCAATTCACTAGCTTTAATACCTTGTATATTTTGGTGGAATATGCTGATTCCTCTATTACATGGATACATGACATTTGCCAGGAGCAGTTCCTTTGTTAGAGGCACTTTTTTTTAAAGCAGGAATACCTATCAGCTGACTTCAATATAAAAAGGTGATCTCTAACACCCACTACTTGAGGAACTTTCCCCCACTTTGCCAGCCTCCCCTTCACATACCTATTGACTTGCAGGCCATGCTGATGACCCCTCCCCCCTGCTTACAGACTCGACTTTTACCACTGAAATGCCATCAGCACCTCCACGAGCCTCATGTCAATATGCCTGACAGTTCCAATCCCCAGCCTCCCTCTCCCTCCTCAACCTATGTAATTACTTCTTTGCATTCTGCAACTGCACCTAAAGGGGGCACAATTGAAGACTATGATACAACCCATTGGCCGTGATCAATGACTTCATATCTGAGTCTCAAAAGATAAACACTACATGGATATACCAACTAGGAAAACAAACACTATCAATGAATATAAATGTATAGGATAATATTGTAATGCTTATGTATTGTAGATAATAAATATTCTGTGATTATCCTTGTAAATTACAGATCACCACAACAGAATGTACCATTGATCATAGGTCTCAGCCCAAAAATTCATGCCTTCAGCAGTTACCCAAAAAACACCCCTCTGTGTTAACCTAAGTGTAACTATCAGAGAGAAGCTACAGATCATTTTATAAACACAAAATAATAAGATTATAATTATGTTCTGCTTGTAAACAAACTATTGTCTTTAACTCAGATATGATGTCATTGGTCAAAGCAGACGGGTCATTTTGTGGACTTCATTTGATACCTGAAGGACACAGATCTTACACTCCTGATCCTTTATTAACTTATTCTTGTGACATAGGATGCAATTCCAGGAGAGGATCTCACTAGAATGTCCACTGATGTCCCCACTGCAATGCCCCCCCCCCCCCCCACCCCCAATGGAACTAATTCATATAAATCACAAGTACCTATGACAGAGTCCACACATCTTGCTCATGGTAAAACTACAATTACTGAATGACAAAATAATGAAAATGCTTTCTAATTTATGATTCTACACAAGTCCAATTTTATGAACTAACCATGGTAAACCAAATTTCCCTCCATATAAATAAAGTGACTATTATTAATAGTCATGATGATGGTGATGTGGCACTTATAAGCGTTAGACCCCAACTAGGGTAGTGTTCAGGCTGCCTGGTACAAGTCTTTTTAGCTGACACTACTTTGGTGACTTGCATGTCAAAGATGATGATGACGGGACAATATCCAGTCCCTGAGCGCAGAAAATCTACAACCCAACCAGGAATCGAACTGGGCTCCCTCTGTGGCAACTCACCACACTGTCCACTAGACTACGGAGGTGGACACTTTGAACTGTAATAATCTGTACCATACAAAATTCTACCTAAATGTATTCCTGACTCAGCTCAACAGCAACCTCAATGCAAAGCTGTGGAGCAGGCGTATCAAGAATGTTTCAGATCAAAGACACCTTATGGTACCAAGAACAAATGTTAGTTTTGGAATTATTATAAAAAAAATAATAAAAAATAGCTCCAAGATGAAAGTAGCTTGTAGGCTACCACCCTAAATTTAGATGTAGAGTACCATATATAGGCCTAGTATCCAAAGAACAAAGAGCTTACATGTCCAGCAACAATTTGATATACAAAATAATTAGAAACATTCCAATGTTTTGGTATAACTTTCCAGAAAAAAATAAGGCCAAGGCAATACTGATACAGTAGGCTAATTCAGTTACAATAGAACTGAAACAGTTAAAGAACATCTAAATAATAAAACATCATATAAAAATACACAAAATTGTTATCCTGCAAGTGATAAAACCAGAGAACCTTTACATAGTTGTGACGTGTAGTCAATGGCCAACAGCTAACACTGTAGTTCTGTGCTTCTCAATAGTTTAACAGATAAACAAGTCTATGGTTGTGAATGTCAAAGTGTTAACAGTTTTTATGCTTTATTTAACTTTTGGGCTACAGGTGCACCCCCAGTGTAGCATAATCAATCTAAGAAATATAAGGAGTAAGATTATTTACACCTATAAATCTGATGTCAAGTATACTGTAGTACATTTATACTTATTTTAAACAAATAAATTACACACTGTCATTGGGAAGCTTAACTTATTGTTTTCAACAATTCGAGTGATAGTAAAATATTATCTGCAAATTGGTTTTTGTTATGCGAAAAGAAATGACCTGCTGAAAACACTTCCGACACTACAAAGGAGGTGGATACAACTAGGGCCTATGTTACTATTGAGAGGGAGCTCTACTGATAAGGAAATATTTCGGAACAGGAGATATCAACTGAAGAGACTGGCTGTAAATATGATTCGACCACACATATTATGACATTTGGGGAAACCAAGAAGAAAACACCATCTAACTATCAGCCTTATTTTGGATCTGCCAAAGGAATAAGAAGCCCAAGAGATTCCAGAAGCCACAACAGGGAGGTGCGTTTCCTGTCAAAGGGCTATTTATAAGAAACTTATTTCTCGGGGCAGTCAATAAAAAGTGTGTTTTTCTTGTCTTCAGTTCTGTATTTTTTCCTTAAGTATGACTTATAAGTGTGTAGTATATCACTCAGGGGAAACATGATGTAGGCCTAAACATTTAAGTATGTTTTTACTTGGGGTACACTTTTACCCCAGTACAGCAAATGCGTCAATGAATTTAAGTGCAGCATTCTAAGGTTAAAAGAAAGGAACTAAACTCATTAACTACTGGTTGTACAAAACTACGAAATTCGCTGCATAGATAAAGGAATGACGAGGTAACACAAGACCTGAGACAAGCAGGAATAACACAACTTGACACAAGAAAAACAAGTATATACGCAGAAATTTCATGATTGGACTGCTGGTCTCAGAGTAACAAGAATATTGGAAAAACTTCGTCCGACAGCTCAAGAAAATGCTAATCTGAAAGGATTTAACCAATATGGGCACAAAGGAAATCTAAAACAAAGCACTGTTCCACATTGCGTGATCTAGTAGGATCCAAAAGTGAATAGCAGTAAAAATCAGGTCAAAGTAAAAATATCTAAAGTAGTCAAATTGTTTATTGTCCAAGTTATAACAAAGACGGCAACAATAGATACATGGGCTTTTCCGGCATTAGCTCAAACGGAAAGAACTTTGTTATAACGAAAGATTAAAATACGAAACCAAGTTAAGTCACTGCAACAAATATACAGAATAAATAACATAGCTACCAATAACCGTTCGTTATATACTCACTTCCATAAATATACTATCTCGTTCATCTTCAGTTATCACGTCAGATGAAAGAAGGCCGTCCACAATGTCGTCAACATCAAGATCTTGAACAATTTCATCCCTAAGGTTTTGCAGTTTTAATCTTTTTATCGTATCCATCCTACTGATCTGTGGCACCTTCGATACTTTCGCACCACCAGCAACGGGAAATTAGTCACCAAAGTCACTAACAAATACGGCTGCAATAACTGCATTTGTTCGAGTTGAACATATGCCTGTTCCTTGCTACACGAATTAGTGAAACATCTTGTCACCATCACAATTGACCATGTACTTGTTTACTTCATTTTAAACCACAAACAATGAATACGTCGCGGATAGTATTTGTTTTTCCATTCAAATAATGCTCGTCCTTGGCAAAGTGCAAAGACCCCGTCTAGTAGACAAATGACATATGCAATTAGCAAAGATGTTCACATGTAACTGTGATAATTTAATCAAACGTGCACTGGGTCCATTTGGCACTTGACGAAAGGTAATGGGTTGGAACGAGACATCAAAGGCAGGGTTTCTCGCAAAGAACTAACGTTGACGGGTGTATGAAACGGATGGCGAGAAGGTATCATGGTCAGCTGGGTCGTTTGTTCGTTTCTGCCTACATTCTGAACCTAGTAGCCCAGTTTGCTACATTATTTCAAAATCCTGAAAAAAATTTTATTTCTTTTATTGAAGCATTCTGTCACACACCAGAAATGTTTCTGTTCCTTAATACCAAAAATGAAGGTTTATAAGTAAATGAGGCCTGTACAAAGAATATCATATTTTTAGGTTTAAGGCCAATTATAAACTATCACGTCACGGTATCGTCACGTCGAGGTGTATTCGCACTCTGTCCTCGTCAATTCACCCAATACCGAAAGGTGAGAATATGAGTTACCATCCATGTAATGTAAATACTCGTAATATGGTATCGAATTTGCGGAACTAACAATGCTAAATTTGGTTAATGGCCAAAGCAAACTTTATAATGTAAGTGTATTTTGACGATCTTATTGTGTTTTCTAAAGTTATAGAAGAGCAAAGCTTAAAGGGAGTGTTGAAATGGCTGCATAAAACACTTTTGATGCTCAGCCCAGAAATGTTATTTTGTGCAAAATGAAGTACAGTAATTAGGAAGGATATGTAATTAGTGAAGAAGTGAAAACAAATTCCAGACTGGTATCAGTCGTCCGTGACTTCAGAACATTGCAAATGAGCAATCAGCTTCAGTCTTCTTTTGGTTCATATAATTACTATAGAACCTTCATAAAAGCCTTTACAAAAATTGAAGAACCCTTGATACGATTACTGAGAAAAAGTACAATATTTTAATGGTCAATGTGTTGTTCCAATCAATATGATGTATACCACAGCAGTGGAACAACCTGCTTACAAGCGCAATTAATACATGAAAATGATATAAAATTGACTGACTATTAATTTAATTGATTGGATTTTTATCAAAATTACCTCAGGTGGGAATTTCCCTGCTCTCCCCGTTTGGTAAAAGCCTGATAGTAATTCCACCTCTCATCCCACTCCTCTCTCTCTGCTTCCTCCCTGCTCCTTCAAGCCCCACCCATCACAATGGAAACATTCTACATCTATATTTATACACTGCAGTAAACCTCACAGTATGCGGTGGAAGGTCCTATATGTGCCACTGACACTTCGTCAGCATTTTCTAGTCACATATGGTTTGTGAAAACTATAGCTGGGATGTCACCATGTGGGCTCTAATCTCTCTGATTTTATCCTTGTGGTCTTGTTGTGAGATATATAGAGGAGGAAGCAATATATTGTTTGCTCTTAGACAGTGGCAGAGTACGGCTGTCAGAGGCCTGGGGCGGCAGCAAAACAAAATGAGGCCCCCTTGGAAATACATATATAACTATAAACTATAAAAAAGTAAGTTTTGAGATTTGGAGGCCTCCCGGGACAAGAGACACGAGACAATATAAAAAATATATAGCTTTTGAGTTATTTGGGCGAGAGGCCTAGAGCGGGCCTCCCCCCACCTTAGTCCCCCACTGCTCTCAGAACTTTCCCAGGAGCCCGTACTCTGATACAGAATTTCTCTTTTGCAGCGTCTGCCACTTGTGCATGTAATGAAGCATACTGGTCTCTATTCGATCCCCTTTATTTCTTCCACCAACCCTACCTGGTACTCATTCCATACTGATCAGCAATACTCAAGACCTGGCCAGATATTTTATGGAAGTAACTGCTTCCAGTGTTTGTCATGCTATTGCATAATTATATAACATAGGATCTTTCTTTCTATGGAAAGTCAGCATCTTAGATTAGTTTATATTGAGACTCAAATGCATTCTCTGCACCATGTGTCAATACACTGCAAATCTTCCTACATTGTGCTACAGCGTACCAGTGTTGCAATTCGCGATATACTATAGCAGTATCATTTGCAAAAACCCTCATCAAACTTCTGATGTTGTCTATGAGATTATTTACATATACTGCGAAAAAAAAAAACGGTCCTACAATACTCCTCTGGATCATGCGAGAAATCAGTTTCACGACTGAAGACCTCTCTCTGTTGAGAATGACATGCTGCATTCTATTAGCTAGAAACTCTTCAATCCATTCAAACAGTTAGTTTGATATTCCATATTCTCGCACTTTGTTCATTAGGCGATGGCGTGGAACGGTACCAAACACCCTGTGGAAATCAAAGAAAACTGCATTTACCAGTAAGCTTGTATCTGCTGTCCTCTGGGTCTCAAGTACCCCATTTACATAGGCTCTCAAAACCAGATTTCGTTAACCGATTTCCCAAATCCGCGTTTGGTTGGTCATGTAAACTCTCCAAAACCGATTCTGGAAATCCACTTCTGTAATGCTGTTTTCCAGTTTCACAATCGATTTTCGTGTTCATGTAAACACAACCGTTTTTGAAGCGTTGTTGACTTGTCAGATTGTGTTTTCTTGTTAAGAATTTTCGGCACATATGGACAGAGTGACATTTTCTACCCTGAAATAAAAGTATAAATATTAGAGTGAGCATAAATCAATGTATTTAAGTAAAGAAAAATAGCGATTGTGCAGTTTAAATCAGGAACTGAATCTGCTGTTTTTCACACGTCATATTAAGTGGGCTAGGAAAACTGATTCAGACTGTAACATGTAAACACGACAGTGAAAAACGGTTTACGAAAATTGGTTTTCGTCTTCCAGAAGATGTGCATGTAAACGTAGTGAAGTATGAATAGCATGAACTGGATTTCACATTCTCTTGCTCTCAGAAGCCATGTTGATTCCCACTGACGAGATTTCAGGTCTCCAGAAATTTCATAATATAATATAATAACACATAAAATGTGTTCCAAAATTCTACAACTGACTGACATCAGAGATATAGGTGGACCTATAGTTCGTTGACCCTCCTTGAAAATGAGAATGACCTGCACTTTCTTCCAGTCATCATGAACGATTCATTTCTCAAAAGACTTAATGGGCCAGTCAAATAGTACAGAAAAGGGGCTAAAAAGGCAAATCGTGATGTATTTCTAATTTTTTGATATGTTGTTAGGACCTGTTAGAGTAGTATGAAACCAAGCTTGCAGCTTCGAAAACTCTGTGCTTCCCAAGTTATAAGTGAAAAACTCCGAAATGTTCGGACTTTTTTTTTTTAGATTTTGCGTTCTAACGCATAAACTATGAGTTTTACGATGTTAGTAGTTTTTATCATTTCCAAAGTACATAGAATATGTAACAATTTAAGCCTAACCGCAGCGTTATACGTCCAATAGTTTTCTAGATATGAAGCGTCAAAAATGGGCTTATTTTTACCAAAAATAAAAATTTTAAGTTTTGCTCTGATTTCGAGCTGAATATTACCATAACCGCTCATCCTGCGAGAATAGTCATGTGAATTTAAGTTGTAGTAAATTTTATTAGCTTTAAAATAAGCACAGATGAACTCTCTAGAGCGAGTAGTTCTCTTCAAATTGTACAAAAACGGAAAGTCAAGAAACTGAAATTTTTGAAGAAATGAGCCTAAACACTAATGACAAATTTTTGGCATTCAGCGAAAGGTTCGATTGTATGTTTACATGAAACTCGTTTATTATAAAAATTGTAACGACCTGTGGACCCACATAAAATGTACAACTTCAGTCTTCGCCTGTTTGTATTGTTGGAATGTCACTCTGCTCATCGCAACAATAGGTTCCTTATTTAAGCTCTGTTGCTCGTTCCCTCGCACTGTGACTTTTTCAGTCGCATTCGGTTGTTTGTTCCGTGAATTTCTCAGAGCCTTTTGTAAAATGTCGATTGCGTCAAATGTTTGTTTCACATGTCGAAGAACGCTTGAGGGAAGTGAAGTGACAGTGATAAGGAAACGTGGTGTCGTTTCGTTTATAGAAGTGAGTGTGAAGCGTGGACTTCACGAAAATCAACAGTTTTTAGAAGCTTTAGATGAAGTGACTGTACACGATGCATGCCCTTTCTTGTAATGAGATCATATTTGACTCTTCAACTATCATCAAAATGCCCCAGGAGAAAGTGTTAGCCAACGACTCAAACAAAAGACGTCTCATTGACCAACTGTGCTCTGCGTTTGAACTCGAGGGCATTGAAATTAAGAGAGCAACAGAAGACACAGACCGCGACATTATCTGCACTGCCCTCGATAAAAGCGTATCCTACGAGAACGTGATTGTGGTTGGGGAGGATGTGGACTTAGTCGTTCTCCTTTGCGGCTTGGGCTCTACCGTCCGAAATGTTTATTTCCAGAAAAACAATAGAGGCGAGTCAAGTGGTACTCAGTTTTCCACTACTTCTTTCTGTCGAGGAGAAATAGAATTGCCCCCCGGATTTGAACTCTTCCTACATTCATTTAGCGGATGTGACACAACTTCCGCTCTTTTCTGGCAAGGAAAAACAAAATTGTGGAGTGTTCTTCAAAGGTACAAGTACCTGATTGACCTGGCCGCTGTGTTTCTATTGCCAGATACTAGTCATGAAACTATAGCTGATGTTGGAGGGAAGTACCTTATCACTCTGTATGGAGGGGACACATCCTTCAACAATCTACACGGCCTTCGATTCCGCCTGTTCGTCAGGTCAGCAGCCAATGCGAAGGTGGACCTGGGATGTTTGCCCCCGACCAAAGAAGCTGCTTCCTTCCATTCCTACCGAACATATCATCAAATGCAAACATGGTTGGGAGTGGCGAAGGATGCCACACAGTGGGATTGGTCGAAGAGCTCCGTTGGTCTATTACCAGTAACAACATTATGTGAACCAGCCCCACCTAAACTTCTCAGATCGCTCTCATGTAAGTGCAAGAAGGGATGCATGGGATCGTGCAACTTCCGGAGAGCCAGGCTTCAGTGCTCAGCTTTGTGCACTCACTGCTCTGGTACCACTTACTACAACGTCAATACGAGTCTGATCTACGAGGATGAAGACGATTACGATGATCTCCCGCCTTCGGAGGAACAGCCAGGAATGGATGCAGCACCGCAGGAGCCTCCTTATGTCCTAGAACACGACTGAGAACAACCAGAACCTTCTAAGAAACCAAAACAGTGAGAGGTTTCAGTTATTGAAATGTATGTTTTTTATGACACAATTGCATTTCTTTAGACAGTGGTTTATGTTTTTATTTCTTTGCATGCCCACAATTTGTCATTAGTGTTTAGACTCATTTCTTCAAAAATTTCAGTTTCCTGACTTTCCGTTTTTGTACAATTTGAAGAGAACTACTCAGTTTTCAAAGTTAGTCTTAGATATTCCGCCATTACTGCTTCTGAGCATGGTGAGTTATAGAAAAATCCAATGACCATGTTCAAAGCCACTTTTAACCCTGACCTTCGTCTAAATTATTTAATGCTCCGGATTTCTAATAGTAATTTCTCTCGAAACAATCTTTTTTTTTTCAAATCGCTATAAACATACCTCCCCCTTAGTGTTAGAGTGTTAAATGCAGTACACATTCCAGTCTGAATTTAGGATTTCATTATTATTGCAATCTGGTTACCGCCAGTTTTCCATCCCTAATTCTATGTGGACATTGTGACTATTTAAAAGTGAGAGCAGTTTTGGGACCTTTCCACAAACGCTTCTGCAGTTACTTATTACTATACCGTACTTATCTTTTCTTCCTTTATTGTGCCAATTGCTGCCCTTTCAGAGAATTAGAAGGTGTCTTATCAAACCTGTGGAAGGATTTCTCGCCGGCCGCGGTGGCCGAGGGGACTGTGGCGCGCTAGTCACGGTCTGCACGGCCACTACGGTCGGGGCTTCGTATCCCCCCTCGGGCATGGATATTTGTGCCGTCCTTAGTGTTAGTTAGTTCATAAGTAGTTTGTAAGTTTAGGGGTTGATGACCCCGTAGTTAAGTCCCATAAGCTATACAAACATTTGAACATTTTGAAGGATTTCTGAATCCACAATAACCATCTTGTGCACTCCACACATACTATGCTACCCTAATAGTCGCTTCCTGCGTTGGTGAACGCCTGACCTGTTCAGGGTCACTCTACATTTCTCCACTTAATACTGGACATCGAGACATTTGAATGCAATATCATCACAGAATCGCCCGAGCCTCTGATTTAAGGCCCCTACACACATACGATTTGTCGGGACTAATTTATCTGCGGTCTGATAAATTGAACGTGTGGAGGCGCTTCACGACCAGCTTCGCTTGTCGGGTGGTTGGTCAGACCTGGCCGTCCGACATCCAACCCCCCCCCCCCCGCCCCCCCCCACTCCTCCCGTCAAATTGTGCGTGTGTAGCGCTACCCGACCAACTTCCTGCATATCTTTGGTGTATGACTTAGTGCCTACGATCGTCTGCTGTCTGCACAGCAAACACAAAAACAGTTCGACAAACGGACACCACAGAGCAGGGAGGCGCTGCAATCGCTGCGTGCAGTTTGTGTAGGCTGCTACGAAATTGGTTGGTTCGTTGGTCGGTTTTAAATCAGACCGTGTGTAGGGGCCTTTAAGCACCTAGTGAGTTGGTGCTGTAGTAACACACTAGACTCACAATCAGGAGATTGGTGGTGCAAATCCACCTCCTGCTACCCAGTTTTAGGTTTGCTGTGATTTCCCTAAATCACTCCACGTAAATTCTAGAATGGTTCCTTTGAAATGGGATGGCCAATTTCCTTCTCTATCCTTACCCAAACATCCGAGCATGAGCTCCATCTCTAATATTTCAAATGTTTGTATAGCTTATGCGACTTAACTACAGGGGTTATCAGTCCCTAAACTTACAAACTACTTGTAAACTAGCCAATACTAAGGACGGCACAAATATCCATGCCCGAGGGGGGATTCGAAACCCCGACCATAGTGGACGTGCAGACCGTGACTGGAGCGCCTTAGTCCCCTCGGCCAAAGCGGCCGGCAGCTCCATCTCTAATGACTACACTCTCCACGGGACATTAAACTGTAAGTTTCCTTCTGGTTTTAAGTCTTCCATTCGGCTCCAAAGCAAAGGACCGTGATCCATTCTGGGAACGATTCTACAAATTGTTAGCTCTGCTCATACACCACACCACAACCGACCAGCGACCTGTAGGAGCCAAGGATAATCTCTGAATGCAGGCGGCAGGAGTCATTGGTGCTGACATGAGCAACAATTTGTAGCCAGGTGCACCCAGGGATCTGTATCACTGATGGCAGAACCTCCTCCACATGTCCGATAAAACCCACTGGCAAGCTGAATGCACACTGGTCTTCTTCCCCGACCTTCCCGTTATTTCCCTAAGGGACTCCACATGACAAGCAAGCCCACCCTCTGCCTACAACAGGCGAGGCAGCCTGTGATGGCTCAGGGGTATTTTCATCAGTGGAGAACGCCTCATACCTATTGTGAAGGCATAAGGGGACAGGCATACAGCCAGTACCCAGTTCCGCCTTCTGCTCAGAGATTTGCGTCCACTCCACAGTTTGTGTTTCACCGTTTGGCAACTGTCAATTGGGAACCTGAAGGTACAGTGTCATGAGGGATCTGACACATCGCAATAGGCATCAAAGGTACCCCAACATTCGACTTTGGTGTCTGGGTGACACTGCTGCCCTGGGTAGCATCCTGAAGCCTTTTGACAGTGTTCAACACAGGCTCTAGCTGGTTATGAACAGCGGCCAATTCCCCCTGAATCCGTTCACAAAAGACGCAGTCCCTATCCATCACTATCAAACTACTATCTCGAATTTACCCTATGTACCGAACAGGCGATAATAAAGATGTTAAGAAGACAAAATTTAAGAACTGATTACTAAGAAAATTACAGATAAAGTAAATTACCTAGCTTAGTGCTCTGGAGATGTAACACAAGTGGCAGGCAACAGCCTTTGACCTAGGTGACTAAACACAGAAGTAGGCCGCAGCCATTCTCGCACCAAACACGCTACACGCCCTGCTTAGGCTCTGCAAGAAGATTTTTCGTATCACCCCACGTTTGAACTCGAGTGGCTGTCACGAGCAACGCCATAGGCGGATTTTTGAAACAGCAGACTCTTATTGGACGCCCCCATTTTGGGAGGGAATTTCTGTAAGGCAGCATATCTGGTGAGAAAGTGTGAAAGGCAGACTTCAGACAGAGCTCTTCTGGAGTGTTTGATGTGTCCAGATGCTCTGTGTGCCCTGATCTAGTGTGGCACAACTTTCAAAGTGTCCAGAAGTATTCTGTCCACTTTGAATCAATGTCACAGAGAACGAATCATACAGACTGAGCTGTGCGTTTCAACCACTTTCGCAGTTAGTTGAATTTGATAGCAGTTTTGGCTGAGTGCCTATTTAACCAGTGATATAGACATATTTTGTGTCTTGTTCCTCGGAACATTGACGTACTAATGTTTACATGGTGTATTTTCATTATTTAGAGCACTAATTGAAATGTGGCTGTACCGACAGTCAGGTTTCCAGTTAACTTGCATCACATTCGTAGTGAAGTAAATGAGGCGTGCCGCGGTGGAGTAGCCGAGCGGTCTAAAGCACCTCGGTGCGGAGCGCGCGGTTGCTCGCCGAGGAGGTTCGAGTCCTCCCTGGGGCATGGGTGTGTGTGTTTGTCCTTAGGTTAGTTTACCTAGGTTTAAGTAGTTTGTAAGCTACGGACTGATGACCACGCAGTTTTGTCCGATAGATTTACAGACATTTGAACATTTTTTGAAATGAGGCGTTGTACTCTCGCTTCTGTCTGACCGGCTTGTCGATTCCTCTAAGAAACTCAGACACAGGCTGTTTTATTGGCGAGTGGAAGCAGAAACATGCTCTTGGTAGAGTTACCACTGATAGCGGTGCACCCGGCCCCATACTTACCCGTGTTTTTAAGTAATCAACTTCACATCAAGTCCGCACTACAGCCGTCCCACTACCATCTATGCTGTATTGGTAATGTATCTGCAGCCCAGCAAAATATTTAGTTTATTGGCTGTTTTCTGGGACTCGTGGCCCTTGTAATCTGGAGTACAATTATTTGACTTCCTTTCACTGCCCATGTCAAGCCGCTGTATTGTAACCCCCTCTATATTGCTTTGCTGACCCACCAAAAGCCCGAACATTGCCAATTGCGACGCTAGCATAATTTAATAATCATGAAATATTAGTTTTCCTGTTAAATCTCTTGTTCATTCCTTATTGTTGGTAACCAATGGATCGAGTGCTGGCCTGACAGCATCTGTATTTATCTTGTTTTATTGTGTACTGTTTTATAATTTTGTGTGAGGTGCTCCTTCTAATTCTGTTTGTAATAAGCCTATATCAATCACGTCCGTTCTTTAATTTACAAGCCCTTCTCATATTTAATATTTAAATATCTTGCAAACATTTATGTTCTGAAACTTCCTAGCAGATTAAAATTGTGTGCCGGAACCGGGACTCGAACCTGGGACCTTTGCCTTTCGCGGGCAAGCGCACTACCGATTGTGCTCTCCCGACACGATTAACGATGCTGCCTCACAACTTTACTTCCGCCAGTACCTCGCCTCCTACTTTCCAAACTTCACAGAAGCTCTCCTGCGAACCATGCAAGACTAGCACTCCTGGAAGAAAGGATATGGTGGAGACACGGCTTAGCCACAGCCTAAGGGATGTTTCCAGAATGAAACTTTCACTCTGCAGCGGAACGTGCGCTGTAAAGTTGTGAGGCGGCATCGTGAGTCGTGTCGGGATAGCACAGTCGGTAGTGCGCTTGCGCGCGAAAGGCAAAGGTCCCAGGTTCGAGTCCCGGTTCCGGTACACAATTTTAATCTGTCACGAAGTTTTATATCAGCGCACACTCCGCTGCAGAGCGAAAGTTTCATTCTGGATTTGTGTTCTGTTAATAGCACCCTCAGATCTGCCGGCCATCAGTCAATCTTTTTAATGATTTAATGTATTATAAATGTTCCACCAATAAGTTCAGGCAACGTGTGCCTGATATTAACCGTCACAGAAGAAATAATTTTTCCCCACAGTATTTGAATCGGAGGAGGTGTGTGTCCACTCAGTAGATGTCAGGATCCTTCCTCTCCTCCCAATATTTAATTAAAACTAGCATAACGTTTTGTAACTTGGCAACCCTGTAACAAAAATCTTTCTTCTTCCACGCGATATTTCATCCATTAAAACAAGTGACTTTTTGTATTTTGGCTATCCTGTAACAAAAATCATTCATGTTCTAGCGATATTTCATACATTAAAACAAGTGACGTTTCGTAATTTGGCGACCCTGTAACCGGATTTTCATTCTTTTGGAATCATGTGATTCGCATTTAGTGTATCGTTCATTGCTGCAGAAGTCATTAATATTGCGGCGAGTCTACCGACAACACGCGTGGTGCAGTGGTCGGTATCGCAGATTGCTGTGCTGGTGGTCTTCAGTTCAAATCCCTCCAAAGGCAAAAGAAAATTTATTTCTTTGTATTTGCTATTTCTAGAATGTTCTACATGTTTCTCATGTTGGATGTACTTGTAAGTTCCAGAAAATTCTTTCTACGTATAGATAGTGGAGCATTCCAAGCAGGAGTCAGTCTGTACTGAGTGTACGCTTATGTTAGTAATAAACGTGTTCTAAGTGTAACGTATTGTGCTCTATCACCGACCAGCCTTCGAATTCCGGACCACTTCCAGTTTGCAACGTGACACTTTCTGGTGTAGGCGTCGGCTACACTGCAATACATCTGCATCACCATGGCTCTGGCAACTGTGAAGCCTTGCAGTAGGACAGATATCTGGAGAACAGAAAACAGCACGCCATTGTGTTTTCAGTGTGGTCTTCCGAGACATGTCGTACGATACTGTAGGGAGAGAAGACGAGTATTTGACAATTATTATGCCGCAAGACGCCAACCATCGGAGCAGTCCTTTCAATGGCAGTCATCTGCAGATAATTACTATCGACCTATGGGACGAAGCCAATCGCCGTATCGTGGACGTGGTCGCTCTCTAACACGCCGCGGCCGTTCACTTTCGCCTTTAAGAAATACCAGCTGCTCGCCTATCCGCCTTATTCAGGAAAACTAGGCGTGACGACCATCTACAGAGGTGAGCCCGCCGTAGATGAAAATCCTAGATGGACAACAGTCGCTAAGATGTCGGGAAATCTTATTGACGTCATCATCGAAGGCCAACCTGTCCGGGCACTAGTCGATTCAGGAGCTTCTTTCTCTGTATTGTCGAATGAATACCGCCGCAAACTAAAGAAGATAATGTACTGTGATAGAAAAGCAACTGTGCTGAAGGTCGCAAATGGAAAATACGTCCAACCGGCAGGATCACGTGTCGCAAGAATAAGTATCAACAACAGGACGCAGCCTTTTGAATTTGTCGTTTTAACAGAATGTAGCAATAACGTCATCCTCGGATGGGGCTTCCTTCAGGCATCCCAGGCTGTCAATGACTGTGGAAGATCTAAGCTACAAATTGAGAAAGCCTTTCCGACGAGTACAGGTAACATATACTTCCCTGGGAGGTTGTTTGCTGTCGAGAATGTTGAGATCCCGCCGTTAACAATAAGAAGAGTTCTAGTCAGCAGCCGAGATGACCAGAAACCAGTTGGACGGTGAAGTGCTTGTCGATCGCAGTATAACAAAGGAAATCTATATACCAGCGGCTATCATAAGCATTACAGGTGGTCGAGGAGAACTTTGGAGGATTATTAATTTTCACGAGCAATCGCAACTCATTCCTAAAAAATGTGTATTGTAACAGCCAAACCAGTCCAGGACTGTGAGCTCAATGTCATTGACGAAGTATCATGCTCTGCTGTTACTGCCGACAACACACTGAAGGAAACTATTATGGCATTGCATATAGGGCCCAGTCTGACGCAGGAACAACCGTCAGCAGGTGTTAACCACACTACACCAATTTTCAGGTATATTCCAGGCCAGGCAGGAGGAGAGGTAGATGAAACGGCCTATGATAAAACACCGTATCAATACTGGGGATCATCCACCAATTAGTCAGCGTTCGTTAAGAGTGTCACCAGTTGAAAGACGGATAATTCGGTAGGAAGTGGAGAAGATGTTGCACGATGACATTATTCAACTTTTAGAGAGTCCCTGGTCGTCTCCGGTGGTCCCCGTGAAGAAGAAAGATGGAACGTGACGTTTCTGTGTCGACTATTGGCGGCTGAACGGAATCATAAAGAAAGATGTCTATCCTTTGTTGCGCATTGACGACACTTTAGACTGTTTGAAAGGAGCTACATACTTCTCAACCTTGGACATGCAGACAGGTTACTGGCAAATCGAGGTTGACGAAGCTGACAGGGAGAAGACGGCTTTTATTACACCTGGCGGCCTCTATGAGTTCAAGGTTATGCCATTTGGACTATGTAAAGCCCCAGCCACACTCGAACGCATGATGGACAACTTGCTTCGACATCTTAAATGGACGACATGTCTTTGTTATCTAGATGACATTGTCGTTTTCTCAAGGAAATTTGCGGAATATCTAAGCCGCCTGTCATCTGTGTTCAAGTGTGTTCAGACAGCAGGGCGCCGCCTCAACCCAAAGAAATTCCTCTTCGTCGCCAAAGAAATAACAATCCTGGGGCACCTAGTGAATGCAGATGGTGTGCGTCCTGATCCAGTAAGGGCAGACACAGCATTTCTAATTCCTCAGCACATCCGCGATGTGAGACGTTTCCTCGGTCTGTGCTCGTACTATTGTTCGTTTCACAGAAGGTTTTTGTAACAAGGTACGTCCTTGCAAGAACTTCTGCAGGAAGACGCCAAGTTTTATTGGGATGAGACAAAAGAACGAGCTTTCCGGGAACTTAAGGAGGCTCTAACTTTCGCACCACTTCTGTCCTTAAAATGTTCAAATGTTTGTAAAGCGTATGGGACTTAACTACGGGGTCATCAGTCCCTAAACTTACAAACTACTTATGAACTACTTAGGAACTAGGACGGCACAAATATCCATGCCCGAGGGGTGATTCGAACCCCCGACCGTAGTGGCCGTGCAGACCGTGACTGGAGCGCCTCAGTCCCCTCGGCCACCGCGGCCGGCCCAGATTTAGGTTTTTCGTGATTTCCCTAAATCACTCCAGGCAAGTGCCGGGATGATTCCTTTGAAAGGGCAAGACCGATTTCCTTCCACATCCTTACCAAACACTCCGAGCGTAATCTTCGACTCTAATGACCACGCTATCGACGGGACGTCAAATTCCTAGCTTCCTTCCTTCCTAGTGGTTATGGGATTGGTGTAGTGTTTTTACAAATTCAGGAAGGTGCTGAAAAGGTGATATCTTATGCATCAAGAGTTATCTCAAAGTCTGAGATGAACTACTCTACAACCGAGAAGGACTGTCTTGCCGTTATCTGGGCTATCAGTTCCGGCCGTATCTATTCGGTAAACCATTCAGAGTCGTGACAGACCACCATTCTTTATGTTGGCTGACTAATTTGAGGGATCCATCAAGTCGACTAGTAAGATGGGCACTAAGACTCCAAGAGTACGATGTAACAGTGGTATTGAAAAACGGGCACAAACACAAGGACGCCGACTGCCTTTCAAGGAACCCATTAGCTCAGGAGTGTCCAACTAAATTTAGACGCTGGCCACATTACCAACTTTTATCACTGTGGCGTGCCAGACAAAAGAAAATTGAAAAGGAATCAGTTACTAAACAGTGGAAATAAAACACTGTTTTTCTAGCTAGGCAGGTGTAACCGAACATGATAAATTTGATGAATTTAGATTTTTCATTCGTGAAGAAATCTGTTCACAGATATACCGGCATGTGAACACTGATCGGGTTTGATATATTTTTTATATAACTCCACCAGTCCATTCTGCAGGCAGCTATGGTAGGCTGTTTTCAGGCCTTCATTGGTTTGAAGTTCAGTCAACTCCATCTGCAGGTGTAACATGGCGTCTTCAATCTTAACTTCTTAATTTAATCTTAATTTCGAGCAAACTCGGTAATATTGATAACATAAGCCCAGCAATTCAGCTCGAGTACGACCCTTCTGTGAGTAGATACACATTACAGTTGATGGCAAGAGAAGTTGGGCCCGGTGGTCTTGGGGTAAAGTGCTCGACTAGAAACGGAAGGGTCGCGGGTTCAAAACCCCATCACACCTCGGATTTTTTTCAGTCTGCACTTTAACCCATCCTTCACCTCTCAACGACGTCAGGAGTCGCCAGAAACGACACGTGGTTTGGATTCCACATTAAGCTGTATGTCCCCTTTCCCAGGTTGGGTAACTGGGGTAGTCTAGGGACAAGCAAGTCGCCGAAGTGGCGTCCAATTGAAAGACTTGCACCAGGCCAATGAGCCACACGAAGTTATTATTATTCTAAACAGAAATCTAAATGTATGTAACATATTTTTCTGTGCAACTCTTCGCCCGCTTTCGTAGAACAAAAGATCCAAACCTACTTGAAATTGATTGAACTGATGTGAGCTGGTTTGAAGTAAATTGGATCGTGGTGTAAACCCTCCATAATGTACCTTCCCACTCCCCCCACTCATGAGATGGCACTACAAGTAACATTGGGTTGAAGAATCGTGTCATTCGCAGACTAGAAAATCATGTAGGACGCCTGCTACATTGGAGTATATAACTCCTGAATTTTATTGAGGTAGTGCCTGTAACTGTTAATTTCTCGATTGTTACCACGAAAGAAATTCTTGTATTGAAAATAACAATGCTAGGAGTGTCTTTGTTTCCACGCCGCCCGATCCAGTTAACGGCGTCTTTGTGCTATGTCATTCTTATAATGACAACAGACAAATGTCCGCACTAAATCGTTCCGTAAAAATATAATAACCGCGGTGGAGTAGCCGAGCGATCTAAAGCACCTTGCTGTGGAGCGCGCGGTTGCTCGCCGTGGAGGTTCGAGTCCTCCCTGGGGCATGGGTGTGTGTGTTTGTCCGTAGGTTAGTTTACCTAGGTATAAGTAGTTTGTAAGCTATGGACTGATGACCACGCAGTTTGGTCCGATAGATTTACAGACATTTGAACATTTTTGAAAAATATAATAAAAATATAGGACCCATCATGATATCCACCTGCCAACACATACTGTAAGCCATACTCTGCCACTAGCGCGCCTCGCCTTTGGAACTAGTATGACGACTAACTGAACATTGTTCCTGAATTCATTAAGGCAAATAATGTATAGTTACATACCTTTAACAAACCGCCCGCGAACAGTAGAGCGAACTGTTCAGTAACGCCTAGCCACTGCAACAGCAGAGAGTCTACAGTAAGTCTCAGTGACTGACATTGAAAACAAGGCAGCGAGTGACTGAGGCAAGAGGACGCGCGCCACGTGTTTACGAATCCCCCATAATGCCTTCGGTCATCGTGAGAACGGCGCGGCAGCCGTCCCATGCTGTGTAGTGGCAGTGCCAGCCTGTTCCAAGGCGGCCGCGTTCTGTTCAACCTCGGCGGCATGCGGCTACCGGGGAACAGTGAAATGGGCCGTTCTAGTGGAGAACCGCGAGGCGGGAACAGCTGTAGAAGAGGGCAGCCAGCAGGTTAGTTGGTAGGCAACCACCAAAAATGTTGTTCAAATGTTTGTTAAGCTTATGGGACTTAACTACGGGGTCATCAGTCCCTAAACTTACAAACTACTTATGAACTACTTACGAACTAGGACGGCACAAATATCCATGCCCGAGGGGGGATTCGAACCCCCGACCGTAGTGGCCGTGCTGACCGTGACTGGAGCGCCTCAGTCACCTCGGCCACCGCGGCCGGCTAGGCAACCACCCTCTCGCCCCACATGCATGTTTATTTACGCTCCAGTGCATCGACGAATTAGGTTACTTCAAATCATTGTCCTCACTTAACACTGTGGCTGAAAATAATAATAATAATAATAAACACTCACAACTTCGTCAGGCTATGGCGGGCCGGATTTTACGGCGCCGCGGGCCACATTGTGGCGATATCTTGGACAGCCCTGCATTGGCCGAACACAACACCATGGATGAAATGTCAGTCCTCACTGAGTTATGTGACATTACTGCTGAATGGAGGAAGATCCAGGATTATTACAAACCATAGAGGCCTTGGAGAAAGGAGCACCGACGAAAGGAGAGTTTTAGCTTATAAACGGGACATTATATAAGAGTCACTACGATCCATTGGTCTCCAAATGGCTACTGGTTGTTCCAGCTCATCTCCGGCCAGTTACTTTCAAGTATTTCCACGATTCTCCAATATCCGGTTATCTGGGATTCGGAAGATCCTAGACAGACGCAGGTATTACTGGAAAGGTCTCTACCGATCTGTCAAGCACTATGTGAGTCACCGTAAACAGTGCCAGCGACAGAAACATGTGCCGCAACACCTCCATGTCATCTGGTATCAATTCCACCTGCAGCAGTTCCATTCCACCGGATTGGAATCGACTTTCTAGGTAATCAATGGATAATAGTCTGCACTGACCACCTCACCCGCTACACTATCACGAAACCTGTGCCGAGTGCAGAAGCCCCACGTTGTCACGTTGCAACATTGTCCACAGAATAAAAGTGCCTGCCAACTTCAGACCAATGGTCTTGCAGAACACTTTAACAAGACGTTAGCAGATATGCTGTCGATGTTGAGCAGAAGGATTGGGATACAATACTGCCAGTCGTGACATTTGCTTATAATACCGCAAGACAAGACACCATAGGCTTCACGCCGTTTTTCCTGCTACATGGCCGTGAAGCTGAGACGACAATGGATACGCTGTTTCCGTTCCAACCGGACGATACTCAGGATGACTATGTGAAACAGCTCGTCACCAGGGTCGAAGAAGCAAGACAGCTGGCTCGCATATGAACACTGGACGCCCAGGAGAAGGGCCGCCAGCGGTATAACGGCAAGCAACGACCTGTTGTGTACAGCCCAGGAGATCTGGTTTGGATTTTTACCCCTGTACGGAAATTTGGGCTATCGGAAAAGTTACTGAAGGAATACTTTGGTCCTTATCGTGTCATACGCCGCCAGTCAGACGTCACATACGAAGTCGAGGATTATGAGCCATCCTCAAAATGACAAAAACAAAGAGACATTGTGCACGCCCTCCGTATAAAGTCTTATCACAACTCTTGGTCTAGGACTCTGCAGACCGTTAAGGCTGCGGTTATAGTGGAGCTGCGCCGGGCGACCAGTTCGGTTGAGCGAGGAGGGGTGAGCAGCGCCCAGGAAACAAACCAGTGTTGCACAGTGCACGCGATTATAGTGCCGCTGCAGGCGGCTCAAAGCGGCCCAGAGGCGCGCCGTCAATCAAACACGTTCGTTTCTCAGAGCGGCGAGCAGCGCGGTCGGGTGGCTCCGGCTGCGTTCGTGCAGCACAGGCAGCATTCGGCTGTGGCCGGAGTCAGCTGTGCAGTGTGCAGGGCAATTGTTTTGCGCGCTTCGGGCAACTTCGGTACTGTTGTGACGCGTGCTCCGCGCTGCTACCTCGCCCCACTATACTTTCCTCACAATGCAATGCTGCGCCAGCTGCCTAAAGGGTATATTACACGGAGCGAATTTGGTCGCTAGTCGCTGGCGTATTTGGACGCAGCTTCTAAATTCGTTCCACGTAAACAGGGACAGCGAACAAAGTCGCTGCTCAGAAATGCGAGCGTCTAAAGTTGAAGGGTGGGCTACTTTAGACGCTGATCGCTAGCGTTTTTGGTCGCTGGCGTTTTTGGACGCCCCGTGTCATATACGAGAGCGTCTAAAGTAGCCACCATTCGAGTCAAAATGTCGAAGGAAATTGTAAATGCTGTCGTTGTGTTTCTCGTAACAGTTTTAAAAGAACAATTAATGAAGCAAAACGGAAAAGTAGTAAAGACCTCGCCACAGGGTCACACGTCATGCTGCAAACGGACGCCCAGCAACCTCCTCTGCGCCCGCAGTACAGTGGCCCCCACAAGGTTCTCGAACGCGGAGACAAGACCTTCAGGATCGAGGTCGCTGGCAAGCCTGCCACTGTTTCTATCGACAGACTGAAACCGGCGTATATCTTACCCAGTGACGAACCACTACCGGGGACCACCGCGCCACGCCCACCGACACTGGTGCAGCCGGCGGCTCAGCAGCCGCCACCCACTGCTCCACCGCAGACGACGCTTCCGAGAGTCGAGTCGGTGCCACACGGCCGCCTGCCGCTGGCCGACTCACCACAGCAGCCGACAGGGGAACCTCCGCAGCCCAGGTGTCCGACTTCGGCGTCGCCGCCTCTACAGCCGACGCCCACCGCGCCGCCACAACGGTCGCCGATCACAACCAGTCGCGAGCGTTCTTCGACGAGGGCACTGGCACCAGCTGGCCTCGCACCCCGAGGTCCTCCGGCGCACACGCACACTGACACCTGCCGTGCCGGTCACGCTCACGGACCGCGGCACCGACACACCAGGCCGCGAGCCTTCGCCACCGCCTCCGCCGCTGTCACCAGCAGCGCCCCTTCCTGACACGCCGACCACGCCTACGAGTCGTGGAGGTGATACACCGGGCCGCGAGCTTTCGCCGCCCCCACCGCCGCTGTCACCAGCTGCGCCCGTCCTCGATGCGCCGACCACGCCCTCTGACCGTGACACACCGCCGGACCTGTCACCCCAGGTCCCACGACCAACTTCGCAGTCGGCAGCGCGGGACTCCGTCCCACTGCTGCCATATGTCACACGGTACGGCCGCTTCGTCTACCCACGTTCCCTCCCGGATGGCGTCAGCGACAGCAGTCATCAGAGCAGTGCAGCGCGCGCCGAGTTGTAGCCGCCCGCCGCAGCTGTGACCAGCCGCGCGCGCCGCCCCCCGCCGAGCCCAGCCCGGCAGACGTCACGCGTAGTGACAGCCGCACACAGCAGCCCCCGCCCCCCCTGCCACCGCTACAAGCGCTTCAGCCGGCATCCTACCAGACGTCGCACGCAGCGTTTGGTGTTCACGCGCAGCCGTACCACCTCAGACGCCGACGCTCAATGTACGACCGCCGACGTCACCTTTCAGCGCCAGGGGAAGTGTGTGGCGGCCGCCACTCCCCATGCAACTCACTGACGGATTCTCGGTGCAGTAATTAAAAGACGCCCACCAAAGCGATGAAAATTGTGCCTTTAGTTGTATTTGCACGCCTGTGTATCCTGCACGCTCGGCCAGCAAGGAATTTCGGCAACCTAGCTCCCCTTCCAAGCCTGTGTCCAAATGGTAGAAGGGGGGTTCTGCCATGCCGGCAATTCGTGGCGACGACGAGTCGGTCCCGAGCAGCGGAGAGCAGAGCAGCAGGTGAGTCCGGCTTGGCTCGGCTAGCAAGCTTCCGCATGGCCATGAGCAAACCACCTCATGTACACATGGGCAGGAATCACAGGCATGCTCCCCTTTTCTTTTACTTCATTTAAAAAAAGGAATCACAGGCGTGCACCCCTTTTCTTTTATTCAGTGAAAAATGTTAATCATTGTTCCTTGTAATTTTATTGTAGTAGTTAAAAATGTTCAAATGTTTGTTAAGCTTATGGGACTTAACTACGGGGTCATCAGTCCCTAAACTTACAAACTACTTATGAACTACTTAGGAACTAGGACGACACAAATATCCATGCCCGAGGGGGGATTCGAATCCCAGACCGTAGTGGCCGTGCTGACCGTGACTGGAGCGCCTCAGTCACCTCGGCCACCGTGGCCGGCTGTAGTAGTTAGTTAGTTTAATAAATTCGTTGATTTCACCTGACTGTTTTTCTTATATAACCCTCCCTCAGTCAGATAGTTGGTGCAGCATATTGCTTAGCCACAGGGGCAATACCTCGGGCAGCGCGAGTTCGCGAATGCGTTCGAGCGTTTCGGAGGGCAGCACGTCGTGAACTTCCTGGCATGTGAATAGTGCCTGAGTGCGCGTGCTTGCTGAGACACCGAACTTTCTAATTAAGGCCGCTCGGGCTGACCGGTATCGTTCGGCGCTGTTTGTTCTAAGGAACTTTGACACGGCGTTGAGGGTTGCTGGCTCTAAACGTGCAATAAGTTCGGCGAACTTGTCGTCCTCTGAGTATATATGTGAACGGGCAAACAAAATTTCTGCCACGTCGAACCATTGTTCGGGGTTGTTGCAGTTAAACGGAGGCAGTGTTAGCGCGGGAATTTTGCGTTGGACTCCGTCCGTTTCTTTCTCGTCCAAAGACATTGTGTAGGCCGTGGCAGGGAGTGCTGGCTGTGACCTACGCAGAGTGCTTGGGCCGCGGGCGGCTGGACGGTCCCGTTACAGACCGGTACCTGCTAGGGCGGGCGCGACAGAGCGAACAAAGGGGTGGAATTTCCGGTCGGTTAGACTGCACGGTTTAGAGTGAGCACGAGGGGGCCGGTGGAAATGAAGTTTTCGCATAAAGAAAAGGTGGACGAAAAACTGCGTGTTCGTGTGCGGGGTCACCAGTGTGGCAAAGCTAATAAACTACACCAACTATCTGACTGAGTGGGGGTTATTGAAAAAACACAGTCAGGTGAAATTAACGAATTTATTACTCTAACGAACTATTACAATAAAATTACATGGAACAATGATTAACCTTTTGCATTGAATAAAAGAGAAGGGGGGCACGCCTGTGATTCCTGCTCGCGTCTACATGAGGAGGGTTTGCTCATGGCCATGTGGGAGCTTGCAAGCCGCGCCAAGCTGGACTCTCCTGCTGCTCTGCTCTGCACCGCTCGGGGCCGACTCGTCGTCGCCACGAATCGCCGGCACTGCAGAACCCCCCTTCTACCATTTGGACACGGGCTTGGAAGGGGAGCTAGGTTGCCGAAATTCCTTGCTGGCCGAGCGTGCAGGATACACAGGCGTGCATATACAACTAAGGGCACAATTTTCATCGCTTTGGTGGGCGTCAGTGAGTTGCATGGGGAGTGGTGGTCGCCACAGTATCATCTAACCTCCAAAACGATGTATCATATGCTACGTCGTGTTTCAATTGTTTTTACGAAGACGCTAGCGTCTGAAGTCGCTGCGTGTCATTGCGTCAGCGTATTCATTCGCTATTCGCCAATACGCCGAGCGTCAACAGACGCCAGCGACTAGCGACCAAATACGCTCCGTGTAATATACTCTTAACCCACAGTTCTGCGCCACTCTCTTGCGCCGCTCCACTATAATCTTGGGCTTATGGTCAGTGGCGGCTCGTACAAAATTTGATCAGTGTGCTACAATATTACAGAAATAAACAGGAAACAAAATATACTAAATTAAAAAGTAGTACTCACTCAGTGTCGAAAAATGAAGTCCATACATCGTTGTTTTCTGCTGCAGGATTTTTCGATAACTTTCGTGTTGAAGCCATCAATGTTGCTTACCGTATTCTTCTCAATGGAGAGAATTGCAAGGGCATTAAGTCGTTGTTCTGACATGGTATTCCGAAGAAAAATCTTGATCCTCCTCAGAGAAGAAAACCATTTTTCAGGCTCAGCAGTTGTCATC
Source organism: Locusta migratoria (assembly GCA_026315105.1). Classification (NCBI taxonomy): domain Eukaryota; kingdom Metazoa; phylum Arthropoda; class Insecta; order Orthoptera; family Acrididae; genus Locusta; species Locusta migratoria. The sequence continues at coordinate 385,615,938 of CM048755.1, forward strand.
GGTGTGGTTACTATTATTTTCAGAAGTTTTGATATCTGATAGGTGTCATGCAGATTGTTGTTAGAAATGAATTGTAGTAATGGTACAGCTCCTGCAATATTTCTGAAGTCTGGTCGTTCGTACAATACCGAGAGCTCCGTCATTAACCTCGGTTTCCTCAAAGTGGTATAAGCTTGCACCACAACGTTAAGTTCTCTGCCTGAAGCGTCTTGAGTATTCTTGAAACTTTGAAGAGTGTAGCAGCTTTGCTGCATCTAGATGATCTGGGGCTTGGAAACGATCACGGGCCTCTGTGGTAATCCTGTCGCAGACTTCTCGTGCATCAGAATGTCTACAAAGACTTATCTTCCGGCGCTTGCTCTGAGAGGTAGCTGCTGCTGTGCCTGCCGCATCAATGTCGTCGATTGAAGCTCTTATATTATTACTGGCCTGTATGAAGCGCGATACTGAAGCTTTTATTATTACAGCATCGACCGATCTAGCCTGCAACTGGCTGTACATGATATCTACATGAGGCATCACTTTGTGGAAGAATGATAGCCAAAAGAGGAATTCTTCATCCTGTAGATTTAGACGAAGTCCAACTGCTTGGCAACAAGTTTGGTCGGAAGGCGATTTTTCCAGCATTGATAAGCATTCCAGCAACAAGAATTTATTTTCATGGACCACATTTATGGTGCGCGATTTGAAATTCCAGCTAGTAGCTGCCCCACTAGGAATCCTTGCTGCCAATTTCTCTAAGGCGAAAAGTCGTTCTGATGACCTAGAAAAGAAGGCTGAGAATCCTGATACATTTCAAAAGAACACTCTAGCTGACTGATTCTGTGAAGCAGCGTGCATTAGGATACACTGCTTTAATTTCTGTCTGTACACCGCCTTTACAACCACTCATGACAGATGCACCATCGTATGTTTGAGCGATAATTTTATGCAGTGCATCTTTAAAGAAAGGCTCTATGACATTCAAAATACAACACGTCAACCTTGGTATGATTGCCTTTAATTAAATATCAATTAATACTGTACTGACAGTAAAACCTTCAGGAGAATCAATAACAGCGTTGCCAACTGCATGAATTAACTGCAGGTAGTAAATATGATGTTTAAAAATATTAATTTAATTTACAGAAATTAAAATTTTAGACTCGGAGGTATTTGGATACGAGCCTCACACTTGTAAGTTTTTAGAGACAACCCGCAAGACGCCTGAGCCAGCACCCTATTTGACTCTGTATGCGCAACCGCAGTGCGAAGAGACTCAGCACACATGAGTCGCCAGGCCTGACGTCACGTCTGCGCATGCGCACTAGCGAACAGACGACTGCGCCGCCTCTCTGCGCTCTCACCAGCGCGGCTGAATCCCACTTCAGCACACGGAGCGGGTTTCCAGGTATCTCGGCGAGAGCGCTCCAAAATACGTTTTCATCCTTATTACTAGCATTCTAACACACATTGGAAGGGGATTGGCTTAATTTTATTGTGATATCTGGCTCGTATTCCAAGAGAAAGGATGTAATTTTACAGCCGATTTCTCGCTTGCTTTCGAAGAGAAATGGCATAATTTTAGTAACATGTTTACAGTGTGCCGGCCGTGGTGGCCGAAGGGACTGAGGCGCTTCAGTCACGGTCTGAACGGCCACTACGGTCGGGGGTTCGAATCCCCCCTCGGGCATGGATATTTGTGCCGTCCTAGTTCGTAAGTAGTTCATAAGTAGTTTGTAAGTTTAGGGACTGATGACCCCGTAGTTAAGTCCCTTAAGCTTAACAAACATTTGAAACATTTTTTTTGTTTACAGTGTGCTGCAGCACATTATCACCAGCCGCCACTGCTTATGGTATTGATGAAGCCACGACAGGAGGGTTTGGCACTGGTCATCGTCACCTCAAGGAAGGCATGCAGGCAGAATGGAAGGATTATTCAGAACTGCCATACAGAGGACCCATGACAAGATCCTGGACACTAAAGCTGGCTGCAAAGGAAACCTAACTGCGGGTCGCTGTTCTTTCAGGAAGGGGAGCAATGCTACGAGTCTTCTGACAGCATGTATGGTGAAGTGGTTAGCATCGCAGATCGCTGTGCTTGTGATCCTCAGTTCAAATCCCGTCACGGGCGAAAGAAATTTTCTTTCTTGTATTCGCTATTTCTAGAATGTTTACATGTTTCTTATGTTTGATGTACTTGTAAGTTCCAGAAAATTCTTTCTATGTATAAATAGTGGAGCACTCCAAGCAGGAGTCAGTCTGTACTGAGGGTTACCCTTGATTTTAATAATAAACGTGTTCTAAGTATAAAGTGTTGTGCTCTATTACCGACCAGCCTTCGAATTCCGGACCACCTGCAGTATGCAACGTGACAATATCTATAATAATTAACAGGTAATATCTGTTCACGATTACCACTTATAGCGCTTGCGATTAAATCATGAATATTCCTGCAGCATTCACGTGGAGGGTTTTGTGATTTCCACATCACTCCATTTGTTGCGAACGGCGTTAACATTGATTTATCTTTTGATTTTTATTTCTTTTGGACAGGTAAATATATGGATTGATTTATAACGTGTTAGGGTAGTAAGCAGGATTTAGGAGAAGTTCGTGTGATTAATTTACGTACTTTTTTGCATTGATTCTGTATAACTGAGTACAGTAACGTACCCAGGATAGTCATAAATTCGTAATCGATAGGGCAATTGATTACACGCTTAGTGAACGGGAATATAAGGCACATAACTGTTGCCAGTGCTGCTTAATTTTCTTTTGTTTCCATCACATGTTGATCAGAAGGAGATCGCGCGCAATAGGACAGGTACTGGAAATACACCCAGTTGATAACATGGAACGGTCTCAGGCAGGTCCATCCCAGCTCGCAACCGAAAGTGAAATAGATCGTGAAAGCCATGTGACAATAATACAATTATGCACAATCTCGTAGCTTCGCGTGCAAAAAGTCGCAGTGACACAGACAGTGGTAGTCATCGGGAATCACGTCACCATCGCGTGACACACAAGAAGTCGTGTCTGCAAACAGGAAGCGAAAGTTTTCGCGCCACAGCACACCAAGTGATGAAAGTAGGGAGAGATGGTCTGGACGACGACACCTAGAGGAACTGTCCCGAGCATCCACATCATGTGGACAAAAAACGGGAGAAGAACATTTTGCCATGCTAATGGTTGGTATTTGGTTTTGGAAGGGACTAAACTACATAGGTTATCAGTCCCCCATACTAATGACTCTCACAAAAGAGACGACAAATCAAACGAAAGAGACGGGGGAGACGATACGACGAGAGTTAGACAATACAAAAGAAACAATACGGAACGATATCGAAGCTGCCGAGAAACTAACACGAGAAACGATAGAAGAGATGAAGTTAACCATCGCGGGAGTAACGAAAGTTTCCACGAAAGCGGAACGGTAGCAGAAGAGAAAAACATTGTGCCAAAAGTGCCAGATTAGAAGCAGTAGGCGCACTCAAAATAGCAGTGACAGCAATGACGAACACTCGAATGCCAGAATACTTGGATGCCAGAATGGCACGTGAGGAGGAAACCGATGGGGAAACACACTCAAACTGCGTCAGACTGAAGCGGACTGAAACGCTGGTTCAGCAGGGCAGTAATTCCTCGCGAACTGATGCGGCTGACAACAGCCCACGGACACGCGTACATCGAGAAAGTAGCTGCCCGAGGGAAAAATATCCAGAGTCCTTTTACTACAAACATTTCCTTTTGGTACAAAGATTTTAAACCTACAAGGAAAACCACAACTCGCTGTATCCCAAGGTGTGGATTGCGCAGTTCGAAAAAGTAATGCTCCCACTTGGCCAATGATGTACCGGTTCGAATTTATTTGCGTGTACATGGAAGGATGTGTCGCTGAACATATGCGTAGGATAGCGGCCACTTGCAATACGTGTGATGAATTTCGTCAGGCGTTCCTCAACACCTCTGGTCCAGTAGTACACAGGAAAGAATTAGGGGGTGAGGTAATTAATATCAATGAGTTGGATCCACGAAATGCAATAATATGTTGAAGTTATTTGACGCATTCTATGCAAAGTACAAGCTTCCTAGGGTTTTACTTGCGGACGGAGAAGTTAGTAATGCTTCCTCCCACAAGTCCCCTAAAACCTCCACATCCTTGCGGATGCTGTTGCGTAGCAGTGTGCGTTTGTACCGCCCTACAGTACGCACGAGGTGCCGTAGTTGCTGTCCACGTCTTTATGGAAACCATAGAGTTCTGACTAACCTGTTGTCTTCTATAGATGTGTCCCCAGCGCAGAAGACAGCACACAGGTCGTTGGTTCTTCTACAGCATACAAGTGAGGCTAAAATAAGTTCTGTAGAATGGAAGCATAAGAAGCGACTCGCGAGATTTTTAATTGTCAAGGATGCCATTTATTAAATAAATAATTAAATATGATCAACTTTTGTTAATACGACACGGCCTATGCTGCCCATAGCTCATGTTGAGACCTCGACTGTTATCAATATTACACAAATCTTTACTCATGACCGGCGCGTATAGTTGTCAGCTCGAGACTGAAAATGCTGCGCGTTGCGAGAGGGCACCTGACGCTCTATTTCGCGCCAAAACAGGGCCGTCGCGCGCCTTCTGCAAAATCGCTCTTCTCTTGTTACAATAAGAGAAAGCACCTTAAACTTTTTAAATTGTCAAAAACTAGCCTGTCCTTGAGAGATATTTATTACAAATTCTCAACTCTGAATAATTAATATTTAGTATATAATAAACAAAACTAATTTCAAAAGAAATCACGTGACGTGAAATGCAGCAGCCAATGCGAGGAGAGCACCAGTAACATAGGCGGGCTTTCCCACGGGAACCAGCACCTACTGTGCCATATGCGACTGATCCCCACCCCACATTTCAACATATGCTGCACTTGTGTGTTACTTCCACGTTTAAGACACGTACGATGTTAGCAAAGAAACGGCCAGCGGCCAGAAATATGAAGTGGCCATAGGCCAGGAATATCACAAAAGCACCGATATCTTGACCGGCCATTTACGGACCGAGAGATTATGAGACATTGCAGCACCAAGTTCCCCCTCGATATCCAAGACAAATTGGCAGGAAAATGTGTCGAGACCGTGGAGAACTTCAGAAGCACACTCGAAGATCTCGATTATGTCAATGAAATTAGAAATCGGCGTGAGAAGCGAGAGAGAATTATGACGGAAAATTAACGAAGAAGAAGGCCGCCACATGGTCACAGAGGAAGCTGGAATTACGACAGGGTGACCGTTTTACTCGAAACAATGAGTAAAGACGTGGAAGCGAAAATTGGGGAAATGTGCATAATCGAGACAACCCACATACCTCGTCTAATATGCCACATTGGCAACTTGGCAACGGCAACTGGAGAAATCAGGGCAGACAGGGGAACTGGTTCGTGCCTCAGAACCAGCAGCGAGCTCCAATTGTGGGAATTAGACCACGGAACCCTGCCCACAACAACAAAGCACAAGTGTCAGCAAACAATTGACGGATTGCCTCAGCGGATCCGTTCCCTTTCATAACCGCCGCACCTTTCCGAACGGACCGAATCAGTCAGCTAGAAAATGAAATGTTGCTGCAAGAAAAGGAAACACAGAACAGAACCGATGTACACCCGATTCTTAGGATCATGATAGGTGAAACTGTCGTCACTGCCATCATCGATAGTGTGAGCAACGTAACTGCATCTCGTTGCACCGCTAGGCAAGATTGGCCTACAGTCTCTATGCGAAAGAAAAAAATCAAGGGAACGCTTACGGAAAATCATACTGATGTCTCCAGACAGACCTGGATGACCCTAAACTGCCAAGATCACGACATTGATGTTAAATTTCTCGCAGTTCCCTCCCTTTCCATCGATTTAATTATCAGGATGGACGCGCTCAGTCAGTATAAGGGCATTCTTGATATCGGAAGACGCGAGTTGCTTCTTCACAAAGTCGGCACAGTCAAGATGCAATTCCCAGAGCAGGCCATCAGTGCGCAGACACCAACGCAGTATTTTCAAAATGTTCAAATGTTTGTTAAGCTTAAGGGACTTAACTACGGGGTCATCAGTCCCTAAACTTACAAACTACTTATGAACTACCTACAACTAAGGACGGCACAAATATCCATGCCCGAAGGGGGATTCGAACCCCCGACCTAGTGGCCGTGCAGACCGTGACTGAAGCGCCTCAGTCCCCTCGGCCACCGCGGCCGGCGCAGTATTTTCAAAACGTTCAAATGTTTGTAAATCTATCGGACCAAACTGCGTGGTCATCAGTCCGTAACTTACAAACTACTTAAACCTAGGCAACTAACCTAAGGACAACACATACATCCATGCCCCAGGGAGGACTCGAACCTCCACGGCGAGCAACCGAGCGCTCCGCAGCGAGACGCTTTAGACCGCTCGGCTACTCCACCGCGGCGCAATATTTTCGTCTCGCCCGATGCGCCGGAAAAGATGTCATACGGGAAGGGATAATGATGGATGTGGAGAAATTCACAAACCACTCACGCAAGGATATAATGCAGGAAGTGACACAGCTGACAGAAGACCGAGTGGCTGCCATATAAAAATCACCGCCAGAGCCAGGGAACAGCTACAAGACGTGCTTGCTTGCAATGCGCAGGTGTTTCTGACAAAGACGGGCGCCATTAGAAACTTTGAATACGCCTTTTTTAGTCTGGGATCACTGCAAATTCTATGTACCTCCTCACGCCTTTCCTGTGGTTTATCGGGAAAAGGTGGCCGGAGAAATCGAGAGAATGCTGGAAGAAGGAATCATCGAACCCGCTTTGTCAACTTATAATTCCCGACTCAGAATCTTGGAGAAAAGTGATGGCTCTGTACTACTCACATTAAACTCGCGACAGATAAACACTGTCATCGAGCAAGAGACGGACCGACTGGAGAGGAAGGGGAATTGCTGCAAAACTTTCATGGCGTCAAGATATTTTAGTCATTGGATCTGAGATCCAGTTTCTGGCAAATCATGCTTCACCCAGCCTGCCGACTATACACAGGTTTCCTGGTCTTCGGGCACTGTTACCAGTTTAAACGCCCACCCTTTGGTCTGAACGCGTCAATAGCTACCTTTATTAGAGGGTTAAACAGCATCCTCTCAGAGTCCATCAAAAGACGCATCACCTGTTATGTGGACGACCTGCTCATTGCAGAAGTCACCTGAGATGAGTACAATGCTGTGTTGGAAGGACACTCGACACTTTCTGTAACTGTGAAGTCACAGTGAATATTAATAAGTCATAGATAGGAATCCTGAGGTCAAATTTCTCGGTCACATTATCACAGGGGAAGGCATTGCACCAGATCCAAGTAAGTTAGAAGCCATCAAACAATTTCCAAAACCCACTTCGAAGAAACAACTTAGAGGTTTTCTTGGGCTCGTAATTTTTTTCAAACGCTTTATTTATGTGACTAAACTGGCAACACCATCACTCTGTACGCTCACGGGAAGGAATACGGAATGTCTGTGGAATGACGAGGTCGAGGAAGAATTTTGTACCCTCAAGGAAATAGTAGTACAGCAGAGTCCTGAAAACTCGGTCTAATGTGGACCGAAGGGTGGCCGAGTTTGTGAAAATGCCGGGTTATCGGGAATGGTGTTAAAAAAGAATAGGCAAGATGTTTTATTATAAAACAAAAAATGTTCAAATGTTTGTATAGTCTATGGGACTTAACTACGGGGTCATCAGTCCCTAAACTTACAAACTACTTATGAACTACTTACGAACTAGGACGGCACAAATATCCATGCCCGAGGGGGGATTCGAACCCCCGACCGTAGTGGCCGTGCAGACCGTGACTGGAGCGCCTTAGTCCCCTCGGCCACTATTATAAAACACTTTCTATTGTTACTTTATAATGCAGTACAAATGAATGAATATAGTAACACAAAATAAATTTAAGAGGATATCTAACAAATGTTATTCGTTACTTACGAGTACGTACTTTATACATTTCGAAAACTGAGAAGGCATACAGCCTTGAACAATGAAAAGTATGGACAATAGTGATTTACTTCATGAAACATATTCCACTAAAATTCCCATAACGCCTAAGCTCATTTTAAAAGGCACCGTGAAAAAAATGCACTCCCGTAATTTTGATCGCGACTGTTTTTTAATACGAAGATGCATCTACATACTGCATTAATGAAACTCAAAAGATTTTTAAATAGAGCGTAGGTGGCACAAGAAAAGATGATGCCTAGGCCCATTTATATCATGGCCTGTAACTGCTACACGCTACGATTTTATCTTGCATTCTGCGAGCACGGAATAATACCAGAGGGTGTGCAGGGGGATGGCCGAGTTACCCGGACTGCCGGGTTACCGAGGACCGAGTTTTCTGGACTCTACTGTACTAGCCGGCCGCGGTGGCCGAGGGGACTGAGGCGCTCCAGTCACGGTCTGCACGGCCACTACGGTCGGGGCTTCGAATCCCCCCTCGGGCATGGATATTTGTGCCGTCCTAGTTCGTAAGTAGTTTGTAAGTTTAGGGACTGATACCCCGTAGTTAAGTCCCATAGACTATACAAACTACTGTACTAGCACAGATATTGTCGCATCTAGACCTAGCAGAAGACTTCTGCATTGCGACAGATGGTTCGTATACGGGATTGGGCGTCTTGATATTCCAGAAAAAATGTTCAAATGTTTGTAAATCTATCGGACCAAACTGCGTGGTCATCAGTCCGTAGCTTACAAACTACTTAAACTAAGGTAAACTAACCTAAGGAGAAACACACATACCCATGCCCCAGGGAGGACTCGAACCTCCACGGCGAGCAACCGCGCGCTCCGCAGCGAGACGCTTTAGACCGCTCGGCTACTCCACCGCGGTAAAACAACAACAACAACTGTGACAACAAGGACTCAAAAACATAGCCGAGAGCAGGATAAGGACCCTGACATATGTGCGATAAAAGAAAGGTGGAGAAAGAAGCAAGATCTAGCAATTCGACAGTCCTACCTGCTAAGAAAGGGTATATTGTTTTACAAAGGGGGAGCTCAGGAAATACTGTGACGACTTTGCATCCCAAGTGAGTTGATAAACAAATTAACATGGCTCACACATTTACGGTATGTGCCGTTTGGACCACGAAGTGCTTTTGAAAGCTAAGAACTGTGTGCTACTTTAGGAATATGGAAAAGAGAATTCCTAAAGTACTGTCCGTGTGCAAGCCCTGCCAGAAGGCAAAACACAGCACAGTCATTATGAAAGGACCCTTACATACCATCATGCCCAAGGGACTGAGACACCTTGCTACAGTAGACCTACTGGGACCGTTGCCACGCACCAGTCGTGGATATCGTAAAGGTTTCCTAGCCATCGAGATCACTTCGAAATATGTGACCTTCACAACTTTGCGGAAAGCAACAGGTTTGACCGTGAGTAGGGCGCTCAGACAAGATTTCCTGACGAAAGTGGGGCATGTCGACCACGTTATGTCAGATAATGGCCCCCAATTTCGATCGGCGAGGTGGAAAGCAACCATGCGTCGACACAGAATTAGGCCCATATATGCGTCTGCTAGGCACCCACAACTCAGCCCAGCAGAAAGAGTCATGAAAAATGTTCAAATGTTTGTATAGTCTATGGGACTTAACTACGGGGTCACCAAAAAATGTTCAAATGTTCGTTAAGCTGAAGGGACTTAACTACGGGGTCATAAGTCCCTAAACTTACAAACTAGTTATGAACTACCTACAACTAAGGACGGCACAAATATCCATGCCCGAGAGGGGATTCGAATCCCCGACCGTAGTGGCCGTGCAGACCGTGACTGGAGCGCCTTAGTCCCCTCGGCCACCGAGGCCGGCAGAGTCACGAAGGACCTGGGGCCGCGGTAGAGCGGCCGAGCGCATTGAGGCGTTATGCTGCGATGCGCGAGGCCGTTCCCTGTCGGGGGTTCGAATAGCTCCCCCCCCCCCCCCCCCCGGGTATGGATGTTTCAAATGTTTCTTAAGCTTATGGGACTTAACTACGGGGTCATCAGTCCCTAAACTTACAAACTTCTTATCAACTACCTTATACTAAGGACTGCACAAAAATCCATGCCCGAGGGGGGATTCGAACCCCCGACCGTAGTGGCCGCGCAGACCGTGACTGGAGCGCCTCAGTCTCCCCGGCCACCGCGGCCGGCCATGGATGTTTGTGCTGTCTTTAGTATAAGGTAGATCATAAGTAGTTTGTAAGTTTAGGGACTGATGACCCCACTGTTAAGTCCCATAAGCTTCACAAACATTTGAACAATTTTTTGAAGGACCTGGGAAATCTCTGACTCATTTATCGCGCTAAGAAACATGCCACATGGGACGTTTCCTTGAAAGACTTTCAAGAAATCATCAACGAACTACCTGTAGCATTACATTTAACATTTCTTTTTTTTAAATTATATCTGCGACGTTTTTCGCTGTCATCCGTTCTCTCTGCCAGTATAACTCTGATTATTTTGTTTTATAAGAGACTTTCAATTTGTGAGACTTTTAACTTTTCCCGGCGTAATGAATGTTCAAACAACTTACGGGTATGCTGTCGGGTGACGTCGTCGACAACCGCCGATATTTCGGCAGGAGGACACCCTGCATTCTCAAGGCCCAACTGCACTTAAGGAAGCAATGCGCAAAAATTAATGCTGCCTCACCTGTTGATATTTTTGATGTTTGGTCATCTTTGATTGTGTTGACTCCGCTTTGACTTGTACTGTGTGTGTTATCTTCCTTGTTTACCCTTTCAAATTCAAATGTTTGTAAAGCTTATTGGACTAAACTACGGGGTCGTCAGTCCTTAAACTTACAAACTACTTATGAACTAGCTAATCCTAAGGACGGCACAAATATCCATGCCCGAGGGGGGATTCCAACCCCCGACCGTAGTGGCCGTGCAGAACGTGACTAGAGCGCCTCAGTCCCCTCGATCACCGCGGCCGGCTGTTTACCCTTTGCAAACCGAGGTATTAAATACGCTTGCACATTGCTTCCTTAAGTGCAATTGGGCCTTGAGAATGGAGGGTGTCCTCCTGCCGAAATATCGGCGGTTGTCGACGACGTCACCCGGCAGCATACCCGTAAGTTGTTTGGACTTTCAATTTATTTGAACGGGCTGGAGAGAAAACGGAATCGCTCGTCGTCTTTCTTCTTCTTACTGTTGAACAGATCGGACATCTCTCTTTTGGTCTCTCTACATTGATTATGTAAGTGTGAGTATATGATTCATTAGTAGCAATGAATACCTTAGTTAAAATTAATTGATTTTTCCGTCGGCACTTGACAGAACATGATAATAACATAAAAAAGTAACAACTTCCTGATGTTCTGCAAAACTTATTTATTCGTCACAAACCGGCTTTCGGCTTCTTAGGCCATCATTAGGTGACAACTTACTGTAGTATACATGTTTTTTAAAGATGTTACAAACATGTTACGATTTACAAAAATGTTATCACAGAAAATCGATACCTCACAGGAAAGTTCATTACAAGTACATATTTATGAAAGTTATTAACATTTATATAAAAATATAATAAGTATGTTCTGATCATTTACACATACTTAGTATTTGTATGTCAGCCTGTAAGTTAGATTCTCCCTAAGTGCCTTACAATTATTTTACTAATCACAAATACGTAGATAATAGGCACACTCTTGGACATTGGCAGTATTTAAGAGACTGGGATTTTGATAAAATAGAATGTAAAACAAGTTTTAAAGTTTGGAAAATAAACGTACTTATAAGTGAGGTCATGCTATCAAATTTGATCTGTTCTACCAACATGTCAATGGAGACATTATTAGTCACAGTGTTTAAACATATAGTAATGTGTTTCAAGAGGGCAGTAATATTGTTTATGTAACTTGCCGAGAGTAGAATGTTTTGAACTCTCTAGGTAACAGGAGTGAAGGTGTGGGACACCCAAGGTGTAGACAACAACAGGCTCTTGGGGACCAGTTCCCGTTTTTATTTAGGACAGGTTCGGACTTACATGGGATTATTATCAGCGTCCTGACGCTATAGTTCAATTGGAGGGGTGTAAACCTGTGACAGCGAAATCTGGTAGCATGACTTTGAACTCTCCACAATCGTAGGATTGTCAACAGGTGGCTCTGATATCGCTTCGTTGTGTGTGAAATCGTATTTAACTTTATAAGTAGTAGTGCAATTAGGACTGGTATTTGTGGCATTACACATGACTTTCTTTACATCCCATCTATATGTATAATCAAAATTGCATACCATATGATTTGTAATTAAGATTCAATGTACTGCATCACGTATACTGGCTGTACCAACTTAGTGTATATAGCCCCGACAGAGAGTAGACCACACAACACAGTTTGCAGTGTAAAAATCGCGTGTGTATCGATAGTTTGTAGCTTAATAGTTATTGGCTGATCGGAACAACGTTACTTGTTATTACTGATTCTTGTGTAGTACGCAGTTTCAGCGATAGATCGGAACCCGTTTTCGGTTTCCGCCACCCCCGGTTCTGAGGGGTGAGCGTTCACAAACGAGCGCGGATGTTACTTTTGATGGCCGTGTCGGCATGAACAACCACGCTGCTGGACTCGGCAGCAGTAGGATGAGCTTAGCGGATGGTGACGTATCAGGTGCCCGTCCACGGACGGACAGCCGCTGTGTGCCCAAGCAAAAGACTGGCTCACGGTCAAGGACAGCATCTGCGACCAGGGACGCTTTCATGGATAGACAATCGTCACAATCGTCTCATAGACGACATTCATCACAGCAAGACAACATACCCTACCCAGCCGCAACGAGTACCAACCATGTTCAAGAGACGGACTCGGTCATTACCAATCAGGACCGCAGAGCCCGAGACCTATGAGCAATGGAACTTGCAGCCCAATGTGGGCTTCCTTGGTTCACGGACGACCCATCTGAAGAGGACCCCCAGGAACGGGACAAACCGCCCTGAGGACATGGAACTTGACGAACACGACACAAATCAAGGTTTTCAACAAGTGAAGTCCGGGACTAAGCGAAAACATGCACAGCTACCCACATCAACACTTAAGAAACAGTCTACATCAAACAAATTTGCTCCTTTGAGCACAGATACAGACAACCAGTAGGCTGCACCGTGTCAACTACCACGACAAATCAGGGCGCATCCACATCTGGTGCGGCTCAGCCAAAGGAGAAACCATTCAATACACTGGAAAATATCTGATGCTCAATACAGAACTTAAGAAACACATTACGGGCCCAGTACAAGCAATCTATAAAAGTGATTCCATTAAATATCATTTTGCCTCAATAGAAGACCACAGAGCAGCTTTACAATTTTTCCATGCACATCATATACCGTTCTATACCCATCAGAATCCAAAAGACAAAGTGTTAAAAGTCGTCAAAAAATATCTGCCGGCGGAAGTGCCGGACACAGATGTAGAAAGTGAATTACGACATCTGGGATTTCACAATGCGACTGTGTTTCAGTTCAAATCACGGGATGACGCCACACAGAAATTGATCCCACAACCTGTCTACTGCGTCTCCTTACCGCCAGGACCAGAAAGTGAGTCTATATACGACATTAAACACATCCTCGATACGAGAGTAACTATGGAAACGTATAGGAATAAAGATGGACCTCCGCAGTGTAAAAGGTGCCAGAGGTTTTTCCACACGGCCAATTATTGCATCCTGCCAGCTCGTTGCGTAAGATGTACAGGACACCACCTATCGAAAGACTGCGATAAACTACGCGGCCATAAACCGATGTGTGTTAATTGTAACAAGGATCATGCTGCTTCTTGGAGGGGGTGTGAAAAATTTCAAGAAGCATTGCGCATATACACAGCACAAGCCCAGTCTTTTCAATCGAGGCAACAACCGACTCAACCCCAAACACCGGTTAACATCCAGAATCCACAAGAGTTCCAGGTCTTGCGAAAAAAGAATCCTTGGAAGATCCCTGGAGCACAACATACCGCCGCGAACACATCAGATGCCACTCAAGGCCAACCAACATCCGATTTTGCTGAAATACTTGAGACTGTGAGAGGCATTCACTCATTCTTTTCAAATCTTCGTCAACGAAACATCTTTGCAGTCATAACAAATACTTTCCGTTAATTCAACACAGCACTTGACATCTTATCCAAAATAATGGTCCTGGTGGACGGCGTAATGCAAGTCTTTGCTCCGTAATGACTGCGAGGATCCATAGGACCTGCGACTTCACATTTTGTAATTTTAATGCCGAAGGAGTCAAAAATAAGAAAACAGATCTCTGTGACTTTCTAGCCCGCCACAAAGTGGACATCTTATTTCTGACGGAAACACATTTACGACGAACACAGACCTTCAAAATTCCGAACATGGTGGGGTATCGGACAGACCGACAGGGAAGGCGAGGGGGAGGCACCGCTGTATATTTACGTGACTTCATTCCCTATTCAGTCGAAACTTTACTGCCGCTGAACACACTCGAAGCCATTGCAGTCACCATAAACACGCAGTATGGAAATGTCACACTGGTGGCTGGTTACATTCGTCCAGCTGATCCTATGGACGAAGATGATCTTCTCACCATTTTCGATAGTTTTGACAAAATTATTTTATGCAGGGATCTCAATGCAAAGTATTTTGCGTTGAATTCTCGCGCAAATAATCCTAAGGGCCAACAACTCTACAATTTAGAAGAGCGTTTACAAGCAATAACCTACGGACCCGTCGATGTTACATACATTCCAAGGAACCGGAACCACAGACCGGAATTTGAGGTTTAATCCTAACTTAGTCACGATAAATGATCTCACCTCAGATCATAACCCTGTGATTAGTCACTTAAACAGGGCTATTGAACCTCCGAGACCTCCCTTGAAGTACATCACGAACTGGGACCAATATGCACATTGCTTACAGAGACATATACGCCCCACAGCCGATGTCTCATCCACCGCTTTTATTTATAACTCTATAAATGAATTGTCCAGACACATAAAAGACGCATATAAATATGCTACAGTATCGGTCCAGTTTGAAAGGAGGCCCACGGATGAATTTTTTTCTCTCATCCAAGATCTAAAATCGCTGAAAAATAGGGTTAGAAACAGGTGGACAAGATTCAGAAATCCGGCAGACAAACGCGAACTGCGTAGACTTACCCGGGAACTACATAGGAGGGCCGTAGAGTGGCGACAAGAAATGTGGGAAGATCGAATGGAGTCTTTTCTGCTCCATGATCGGAAGGACTGGAACCTCCTTAAAGCGATGAAAACCCCTAAAGCGCCAAAAACAGCTTTTCTTGGACCAGCAGGATTAGTCTTCGATCCCTTTCTCAAGGCAGAACTGTTTGCAGAAACCTATGAGCACCAAAATAAATACAGGTTGATGACTTCGATATAACACGTCGACACATTCGAGACGTATAACCGCAACTTCAGGTCATACGACGAGCAAGAGATGACACGCAACCACAGTTGATAACACCGACAGAAATCCGTAAAATTATCAGGAACTTGGAAACGCATTCGGCTCCAGGACCAGATGGTCAGACGGTATATCCAACGTCCACTTGAAACACCTTCCTAGGAAGGCACTTGTTCTTTTAACAGGAATCCGAAACAGCTGTCTGTTACTGTCTTATTTCCCCACTGACTGGAAGACGTCACGAATTGCGCCTATACCAAAACCTGAAAAGGACCCACGACAACATGGCAATCATAGACCCATAAGCTTGTTACCGACTATGCCCAAAATCTTTGAGAGGATCATCCTTCACCGACTCAAACTTCCTTTACAAGAACATGATGTAATAAGACCAGATCAAAACGCTTTCCAACCTCACCTTTCAGCCGAACTCCAACTGTTGCGAGTTACGGAGTTTCTGGCGTATAATATGAACCGGGCGTATTACACAGCTGCAGCGTTTTTAGACATCGAGACTGCGTATGACAAAGTCTGGAGTGCTAACTTAATAGTTAAAATTCATAATATTGGATTAATTCCACTACACCTGATCAAACTAGTGGACAATTTCCTAACAGACAGACGATTCTTTGTACGACTGGAAAATCAACGGTCTGGTATTCGAACACTCCAGGAAGGCATACCACAAGGTTCTGTTTTATCGCCGACACTGTTTATCCTCTATGTTAACGACCTACCGACCGTCCGCCAAGTTACAATTGCTCAGTTCGCAGATGACACTGCATTCTTGGCTAGTAGTTGGCGTCTGACCGCCGCCATCATCAGACTCCAGCGTCAGCTTACGCTTACTGAAAGTTGGGCCCATCAAAATATGATCAAGATAAATGCCGACAAACCCAAGGCAGTAACTTTTCACCAGGCGACGACCTGATCTACGCGATAATCTCCACATAAACAATACAAATATTCCTTGGTCTCCGCAAATTCGATATCTTGGAGTGCAACTCGATAATAAGTTAACATTTAAACAACACATTTTACTTAAGAAAGAAAAAAATGGTTACATTAATCCATAAACTGTTTCCATTATTGTATAGTACCCAGATGGCCACACAGACCAAAGTTCGTTTATACAAATCCTCGGTCCTCCCTGCCATGACACACGGATGCTCGTCTTGGGGAACGGCATGTCCCACCAATATAAAAATGTTACAAGTACTGCAAAACAAGTGCCTCTGACTCATTATACGAGCCCCTAGATGGGCCAGAACGAGAGAGTTGCATGACGAGCTACATATGGACACTATACAAGACTTTATAATCAAGCACACAAGGAACTTACTAAGCAAAGTAGAAATCCTGCGACCGACCACCAGGCACCTGGAATATACGGACACAGTACACACCGCGAGATGGCATCGTGTGAGAGTCCCACGTGCAATTATTGAAGATCCACCATAACAGAAGGTGCGGGACTTCCGATAATAAAGGTGACCACCATCTGAGTAGGGAAAAAGAGCGACTGCTCAAAAGTCCTGCTAACGTAGAACTGTTGTTAAAATGATCAGTTGACTTGGCACACATGAAGTCCAGCTTTCAAAGAAGGCAGCACTTCTGAGAAGAAAAAAAAAGTAGATCAAACGTTTTCTCCTCTCTCACCTACATGTTAGTACCACCCTCTCTCTCTTACAGCGCCACGACTCTTCCCATCTCCTTGCACGAGGTGGAGTAGCTTTTGGCCATCTCCGACACCACCCGGTTCGGCCACATCACCTCCTCAACATCCCTTATGAACATCTAATCAACACCCTTTTCCTTGTACACTAGTGGAGAACAGCAGTATTATATTTTTCATTTTTTTCCCGTAACTTTCGACATGATTTTCCATGTCTTGCCGCACGTGCCTTAGGACAGAGGGAGTCCGATGTCCCCTGCCATACGTTTGCGTCACATTTCCGCTACCGTGCGTATTCCGAATCCCATGGCCTGATTCGATCTGTGCTCAGCAACCGGCACGTGTCGCCGACCTATGCAACTGCGGGCGCGGAACCCGCTGATCGGAGCACCTGTGTCAAAGTCCACGCCGCGGATCGCAACCAATCACAGCATGAATGCAATTACGTAGATTCGGCACTACTGGATAGCTGCGAGATCGTTGCAGGCGGTAAAGGGCTGTCTGCCGCCGGCTCTCGCCCCGATAGCACGCTCCCCGCTCTGCAGCCCCCTGGGCTCGTTCTCCTACTTCAATCATAATGATTACATCTGTTGCACCACTGGTGGCTCTCCTCAGGCCGTAACATCAGAATTTGTATCCCCTTTTCTGAAATACAATCATTTCGTTACACCATAACACTCGTGTCCGAGTATGATTTGCTGGTCCTGTCAAACCCCGTCCGGAAAACGCCGACTGCCTTTTCCCGTTCGTGCCATACCTGTACATATTTTGGTGTCAGAATCGTGATCTTCGGATCCACACCAGTTTTCCGGGGTTAGGGAGCGTTTGTTGGGCGAGAGCTAATTGTCAGAAACGCGATGCATGCGGCAACGCGGCTGTCACCGGAGAAGAAAAAAAAAAAAAAAAAAAAAAAAAAAAACGCCAGTTGTCTAATGAGCGCGCCTACATTGCAGGCAGAAGCACCGTACGACACCGTCCGGCACCGGACTGCCGGATTGGCCGACCAAACGTGTTTATTTCCAGTCCGGTAGCGCCGTCCGGCGGAGCGCCGTGAGCGGGCCGATCGACGAGAAATTTATGAGGAATGAGCCTCGCTTGTGGGACCAGCGAATGAAAGGCTACCATAACCGGGATATTAAGCGAGAACTGTGGCAATCTATTGCGGATCAATTATCAGTCAAAGGTAAATATCGAAATTATGTTGTAATAGTTTTAATACTTTCTTTCATATCACTACATGTTAGCGTCTCGCCGCGGAGCGCGCGGTTGCTCGCCGTGGAGGTTCGAGTCCTCCCTGGGGCATGGATGTGTGTGTTGTCCTTAGGCTAGTTTCCATTAGTTTAAGTAGTTTGTAAGCTACGGACTGATGACCACGCAGTTTGGTCCGATAGAATTACAAACATTTGAACATTTTTTTGAACTACATGTTACTACAAATGACTACTAATTTCAGTCATATTAATTTTGACATATAATTTTTGAATCAAACTGTCAAAAAGAAAAGGACACTACACGATGCATTCGTTTTGCCACGGAACGGCGCCAAACCCATTCAAGTATGATTTGAATTTTTGAGCCTGTTGTGACGGTCTGTTGAACGTTCTTGATGAACCATTTTCTTGACGTGGTGATACACTCAAGTCTTGTTCTACGTTTGCGGAGTTGAAGAAGTCACCACCTTCACTGTTGTGCAGTAAGCAGATACATTTCACTATCCTCTCCGCTTTGCCAGGTTCCGTTTCAATACATTTTCCCAGTAAACGCCACTTGGCAGTCATAATTCCGAAGGCACATTCCACACATCTTATAGACCCCGATAGTCTGTAATTGAAAACTTTTTCGTCGTGTGAAAGATTTCGTTTCAAAAAAATGTTCGTAGAGCTTAAAGGGCTGAACTACGGGGTCATTAGTCCCTAAACTTACAAACTACTTATGAACTAGCTTATACTAAAGACGGCACAAACATCCATGCCCGTCCGGGAATCGAACCCCCGACGGGGAACAGCCTCGCGCATCGTAGCATAGCGCTCGGCCTCTCCGCCGCGGCGATTTCGTGTGAAATAAGGTTTCATAAGTTTTCAAAGGATATGCATCACCAGGTGCATCTAATTATTCCAACGATTCGTCTTCCTTCGTGAGCGTAGTTCAAATGTGTCCTACTGCCCAACAACCTGATGGGAACTCATTTTAATGGACTATTCCTAATGTATTGCTAATATATATTTATGTATAACCTAACGTTTATTTTCCACAATTTTCCTCATCACATTCACATATTTGTCAGTCTTGAACCAAAGAGTTGTTTCATTGTAATTTTCAAGTCATATATAGGTACCTCTGAACAGTTGCTTATTTGATATTACATTCAGGTGAAGAAACGTTAACAGATATGTATTTTAACAAATATATTGTAGTGTAACTGATGCCGGAATTGATTTATAATCTTCTAATATTATTTGGCCATTTAAATAGTCTCTAATGCCTTCAAGTATATAGTCAAACGTTTCTATAGACATACGATAGTTCTCTTTGAACTCGTCTGGAAAATTTCGCAGTGACTGGCAGTTGTAAAAAAATTCCCCTGAAGATCTGACTTCATTGAAACGATGCACCCAACTCATTTTCCTACGTTTTTTATGGCAAACGTTCTTGTCTAGCTGCAGCCAACAACAAAAATCACCGTCCGAATAACCAGCATCTCAACAGCTGCAACTGCTGACCTATAGCGTGTAACTGAGTGCAGTGCGGAAACCGATGACTGTCGACAGTGCACTGGGCTGACGCTCACTGTCCGTGTAGTCTCTTCCATTGTTTACGTGAGGGCAGTCGGCAGCCAGCGTGCCGCGTGCGTCAGCTGCGCGCCATTGCCGAATCGGCCCGGGCCCAGTGTAGGCACTCAGCACCTGACGACGCCGGATCGCTCATTACCGGACAGGTTCGGATCGGACGACTTCCGGATGCAATGTAGGTGCAGCCTAAGGACGCGCGATGACGCGCTGCCACCAGCTGTGTAGCCGTCTCCAGGAATTGGAGCCGGAATCCGACATTCATCCATCCGCCGCTGATGCTGCCGTCGTCCGTCGCCGCCTTCCGCTGCCTGCAGCCCGTCTCGCCGTCACCACATCAATGAATAGTTGAAGGAAGTGCTGTCAGCCACGTTTTAAATCCTGCTTGTAAAGTGTTTTATTGGCGCAGCAAAGTAATTTTTATCAAAGTTTTGTCCCTTAACTTAAAACAATGTCACGTGAAGGGTCCCCGCGGGACATAGTCACTGGAAATGATGGGGATAAAATTGTTCACTCCTTACCACAGCAAGTTTCCAATCTTGTGGTGGGGCAAGCAGAGTTTGAGAGGCAGTATGCACGCCTTCAGAAGCAGTTAGCTGAGCAACAAGCGAGAAATGTTGACGTTCAAGTGGATATTGGGGAAAGTGAAGCCTTTAGGGTCTTGAAGGAAACTGTAAACTTGCAAAGGGAGCAAATTGCATTGTTGTTAGAGAAAAACCGTGCATTGGTGGAAAGGATTAATCAGTTAGACGTGCAATGCGAGGATTTAGCAAATATGGTTAGGAGGTATCAATCTCGCCTTGTGGTGGATACCATAGAAGCCGAGACACAAACACCTGAGTATGAAGAGGAGGAAGATCGGCTTACAGACTTGCTGGGGCGTACAGAAGGATTTGCGGGTAAAAGAAAAGGAGTTGCACGTGAGTCACTGAACAAGGTGGGAGAGGTAGCCGCCACTTCGGTAGTAAATTCAGCTGTTAGTTTAACGAATACTTTTCCAGCGGTAAATTTTATTGCTACCTTTTCTGGAAAGAATAATGAGAATGTCGAAAGTATGCATACGCGGACCGGATTAGATCTGTTTCGTGTAAAATGTACACCTTAACTGGAGACGCGGTAAGAAATGAGGTGTTGCCTGAAGAGGCTGAAGCCACGGCAGTGGATGTCTTTATTAGAGGTATAGATCCGCAGATTGGAGGCGAGGTAAAGGTGTCCTCCCCCACTAAATTTCACGAGGCTGTTAGATTGGCCATGTTACGAGAAGAGGCGAGTAGATTTATAGCCGCGCCGATGCGTGGCCGTGATATGAAGCGAGTGTTTGCACAAGAAGCCAGGTGCGGCCGGTGCAAACGCGACGGCCACAATGCAGACGAGTGTCTTGTGCCCTATTGTCCACACTGCCGCTCTATGGGGCATTTGGGTATACACTGTCGGCAGAATCAGAATGGGCAAGCACATTACCGATACGTCACGCCTGCAAGTCGAGGGAACAGTCAAAACCGACGGAGAAATGGTCGGGGGGCAGGTGTAGCCACCCCTCCCCGCCTCCGTTAAAAATCATAAACCCAATAAATTTCGATGGGAACACTGAGGTGGCAAACGTGATGTTACTAGGAAAGATAGGAGAGAAACGCGTTAAGTTGGTAGTAGATACCGGAGCTCAAGTGAGCATTTTGTTTTTGTCCAAAGACGACAAGAGACCGTTAAAACCGCCCCGTTGTCGTATCCGTGGATTAGGCGTTAATTAGTTTGGCCATTGGTAGACTGTTGTGTTAACCTGGAAGTAGGAAAAGTAAGATACCCGTTCGAGATGGAAGTTGTGATATTCCTGGCCTGTGGCCATTTCATATTTCTGGCCGCTGGCCGTTTCTTTGCTAACATTGTACGTGTCTTAAACGCGGAAGAGAGATAGAAGTGCAGCATATGTTGAAATGTGGGGTGGGGAGCAGTAGCATATGGCACAGTAGGTGCTGGTTCCCATGGGAAAGCCCGCGTATGATACTGGTGCTCTCCTCGCATTGGCTGCTGCATTTCACGTCACGTGATTTCTTTTGAAATTAGTTTTGTTTATTACATAGTAAATATTAATTATTCAAAAAATGTTTGTAAATCTTATGGGACTTAACTACGGGGTCATCAGTCTCTAAACTTACAAACTACTTATGAACTACTCACGAACTAGGACGGCACAAATATCCATGCCCGAGGGGGGATTCGAACCCCCGACCATGGTGCCCGTGCAGACCGTGACTGAAGCGCCTCAGTCCCCTCGACCACCGCGGCCGGCTTAATTATTCAGAGCTGAGAATTTGCGATAAATATCTCTCAAGGACAGGCTAGATTTTGACAGTTTAAAAAGTTTAAGGTGCCTTCTCTTATTGTAACAAGAGAAGAGCGATTTTGCAGAAGGCGCGCGACGGCCCTGTTTTGGCGCGAAATAGAGCGTCAGGTGCCCTCTCGCAACGCGCCGCAGTTGCAGTCTCGAGCTGACCACTATACGCGCCGGATCGCGCCGGTCATGAGTAAAGTTTTGCGTAATTGTGATAACAGTCGAGGTCTCAACATGAACTGTGGGCAGCATAGGCCCTACCGTATTAACAATAGTTGTTCATATTTTATTATTTATTTAGTAAATGGCATCCCTGACAATTAAAAATCTCGCGAGTCGCTTCTTATGCTTTCATCCAAAAGAACTTATTTTAGCCTCACTTGTATGCTGTAGAAGAACCAACGACCTGTGTGCCGTCTTCTGCGCTGGGGACACAACTATAGAAGACAACAGGTTAGTCAGAACTCAATGCTTTCCATAAAGACTCGGACAGCAACTACGGCACCTTGTGCGTACTGTAGGGCGGTACAAACGCACACTGCTACGCAACAGCATCCGCTAGGATGCGGAGATTTTAGGGGACTTGTGGGAGGAAGCAATACTAACTTCTCCGTCCACAAATATAAAACCCTAGGAAGCTTGTAAAGTATTGCCTAAGAAGGGACGAAAGTTTGACGTAATCCTAGGAAACGATTTTCTCAGCCAGTATCAGGGTGTTATTGATTACCGATCGCAAACCGTACAACTCGGTGAAGCAATTCATCGATTCGGCAGCGCTCATACTGAACAAACGCGAGGAGGTCCGGAGAATGGCGCCATTTTCCCGAACTCCGATAAGCCGCGTACTGCAGTGGTAAAGGCAACAACCCCTGTAACAATAAACGGTGGAACGGGAAAGATCCTTTGGTTAACAGTTGAACTTCTAGAGATGAATCCAACCTCACTTTTGATCGACCCGTTCGTGCAAAATGAAGTACTAGATAAAATGCATGTTCATGTTAAGAGAAGCCTTTGTATTGCCGAAAAAGAGGGTGGAAAATTTAGAGTACCGGTGAGTTTAGATAATTTCGGGACGAAAGTAGCTGTAATTCCGTATGGGACTGTTTTAGGCAGTGTGCAGTGTGTGGAAAGAGGCGAAGTGCCGCCCGTTCAGAGTAACAAATATCCGAAGAGAGAAGCGAGAGTTTCTCCTATTGAAGTGCCTGCCGTCACGCCACAATTAGAAGAGTGTTTAAAAAGGAAGTTAACCCATTTGAACGAAGGAGATCAGAAACTGTTATACTCAGTGTTAAGAGAATATGCCTGGTTATTTGCAGACCGAAAGTATCTCCCTGCCACTGATTTGGTATATCACGAAATTCCTACTGGGAACGCCAGACCGATTGCACAAAAAGCGTATCGGCTCCCTTATCACCTGCAACCTGTGGTTGATGAAATCGTCCAAGAGCAGCTAGAGGCAGGAATCATTCAGCCTTCAGCTAGTCCTTGGTCGTCACCAATCATGCTTGTGCCTAAAAAATCTGTGAATGGACAAAAATCGTTTCGTATGTGGATGGATTTGAGGGCCGTAAAAAAGGTTACCAAGCCTGATACCTACCCATTGCCAAGAATTGATGAAACCTTGGACAGACTGGGAAACTGTAAATATTTCACTACATTGGATATGAAATCGGGCTACCACCAAATTGAAATAGCACCTGAAGATCGACCTAAACCTGCATTCATTATTCCCTCTGGGTTGTATGAATTTCTGAGAATGCCTTTTGGTTTTAGAAATACCCCTGCTACCTTCCAACGTTTCGCCGATTTACTATTACGTGGGCTGAAACCGATCACCTGTCTTGTATATCTTGACGATATTATAGTATTTTCGAAAACAATTGAAGAGCACGTGGAGCGCTTGAAGAATGTTCTAACAAGGCTCCAGGATGCACACCTAAGTCTAAAATTAAAAAAGTGCTTTTTTGCAGAATCACAGGTCCAGTACCTAGGTCACATCATTAGTTCTGATGGAGTGAAACCAGATCCCCGGTTGACTGAAGCTGTCAGAACCTTTCCAGTCCCTACCAATGTCAAAGAACTACAGAGTTTCTTGGGGTTATGTAATTTCTATCGCCGTTTTATAAAGGATTATGTCACAGTGACAAAACCACTTACTAACCTGTTGAAGAAAGGAATAGCATTTTATTGGAGTCCTGAAAGTGATACGTCATGTGATGCTTCGAATTTTGCTGTGGGATGTATCCTAAGCCATGAGCAGGATGGTGAAGAAAAACCTATTGGTTATGCTTCCCGTCAACTTAACAAGGCTGAACAAAATTATAGCACCACCGAAAAGGAATTATTAGCTGTAGTTTTCGGTATCAACTATTTCAGATGTTACCTGTATGGTAGACAGTTTACAGTTGTAACCGATCATGCTGCTTTGCAGTGGATGCTGAGCCTTAAAGATCCAAGGAGCCGTTTAACCAGGTGGGCTCTGAGACTTAGCGAATTTGATTACGTTGTCAGACACAAACCTGGAAAACTGCACCAGAATGCTGACGCCCTTAGCTGCAAAATAAGAATCGTAAATGTGGAGCATGTGCTTCTTGACGATTTAATAAAGGGTCAAAAAGCAGATGGGGAATGTCAGGGATATGTAAACCACCCAGATTTCGTGCTTATAGACGATGTATTGTACAGAAAGATCACCTTAGGAAACCGTATTGTCATACCAAAAGCTTTGCGACCTCAGATCCTAGCACAGTGCCATGATAGTATACAAGCCTGTCACAGTGGTAAAAGAGCCACTAATGCCCGAATTGCAACTCGTTATTGGTGGAAGACACGCCGGCGAGATGTAGATCAGTATATAAGTGGTTGCCTCTCATGTGCTCAGAGAACGCAAACTGCCAGACCCCGAGTACCCCTACAAACTGTACCTGAAACCTCTAGGCCATGGCGGCTCATTGCTTTGGACGTCGTAGGGCCATTCCCGCAATCTCAGCAAAATAACAGATACATTCTCTCTATCATTGACCATTTCTCCAGGTATCTAATATTGGTGCCTCTCGCAGACATGAGTGCAGAAACAGTAGCCCAAGCATTTGTTAACCATATGATACTGCCTTTTGGAAGCCTGGAAGCTATTCTTACGGACAGAGGATCAAATTTCATGTCCACGTCATTTGTTCAAATTTGTAAGCTACTGAGAATTAAGAAATGGCGAACAACGCCCTTCCACCCTAAAGCCAATGGTAGGGTAGAGAGGGTGCATAAAACCATAGTCAAAATGTTATCTCACAATGTGAATAGTGTGCACACCAACTGGGATAAGTGTATAGCGTTCATAGCGTCAGCATATAACAGCAGAATACACGAAACAACAGAGCACACCTCGTACGAGATAATTTACGGACGCCCCATGAATTCGCCTTTCGAATTAGATAAGTTATCTCATGGTGTAGCCGCTCAAGAGGTGAAAAACCTGGCCCGTCGCTTAAAAGCCATTTGGAAAAGGGTGCAAAAGAACAATAAAAGAGCCACTGCTCGTCAATTGCTGCGTGGAAACAAAGGAGCGACCTTACCCGCTTACCAGCCCGGAGATTGGGTATTGTTGAGAAATACAGTCATTAAAAAGGGACGAACTAAAAAATTCACTCCTTTGTTCGAAGGACCATATCAGATCACACGTTTGACGTCACCCGTTAATGCAGAATTGCAATTATCTGGTCGCACCGTCGTCGTACATTTCGATAGATTACAATCGTATCATGGGCAAGTGACGCCAAACCCGTCTGCTGCAGTTTCAACCGCACCTAGATCGGCCGGTCGTTCAAGAAAAATTAGTAAAAAAAAGACCAACTTCCCCCTCCACGCATTAAATATGCATTAAGACCCAAGCATTCCTATGGATTACGATCCAGGAATTGATAGTGCTGTGTGCTCTCTGCACACAAATAGAAATGTTTAAGCCAGTGCGCGTGTTCTATTTCGCATGCCGTTTTGTTTGTAGTAATACCGCTGTCTACTACATATGTTTTGCTTATGTTTAGATTTAAGTATCACATGTAAACTAGGATTTCTCAGACTGGAAAACACCATTTATGCGAACCATTATGCCTCGATTTGCCATTAGAAATTACTTGGTTGCAATTGCGGACACAATAATGTAAGGAACATGAGCTGCAACATAGAAGTAGAGAGTGTTTAAAAGGAGCGCCTCGCGCGCTCAGCAGACAGCCCTAGCCGCGCCGTATGATTACAAGGCCGCGTGGCGTCACTGTCCACCGCCTCTCCCCCCTCCCAACCGCGCCACTCGACGCCTGCCGATGCCGCATTTGACGCCGTCAGCTGTGTAGTGCACGTGGCCCACACCTGCACACCGCGACCGCCTGGCATCAGTTCGTCCGCACTAATCTCCTGTTCCGCAAAATTATCACCATAATTGAAACACATACGTAATCGTTCTTATAAATGTCAAACAATTTCATGTAATACTTCCTACCTGAACCTATTCCGTACGATGTTGTTGTGGAAAAGTGGAACATTACTATAACCACTGATACACCCAGTTATATTCGATATTGCACACATCTATTTTGTCATTCGATCCTTTCCCCAAACCAGAAGATACTTTTGAATATAATAGGCATTCCAATTTATGTCTCTGTAACTTCATAGTCAGCATCGCACGTCGCCTAAGGTTGCTCAATGCGCTGAAAGTAGAATTCCTAAATTGTAAAATAAATACCTACCAGAATTGAGGCTTATTCGCCTTTTGCGTATTTGATCGTTGTTAAAGCCGCATACGTTTTACACAGGAACCGTGTTAACACCACAGCAGTCAGCAGAGGCTGAATTATGCGCAATCAGCCTACTCAGTCAGCTCAGCCAGCCATCCGCACTCGTCAGCTGATTCCAGATGAACAATGCTCTGCCACCCTGTCACTGTACCCCGTGATTGTAGCTGCCAGTCAGCTCCCGACAAATTGCAACTTACACTCCTGACTCCTGCTGCGTGTGACTTGCAAATTTGTCGCCGTTTACGAGCCGCTGCTTTATTTCTCTACTACACTCATTTAGCCGATAATTCGGAAGTTTACTGCCCTTCACAACTTCCGCCGCTTACAGATTAATTCCAGTTTTAAGTGTCCAGACTTGATACTACGTAGAATCATCCATGGCGTGACTAGAACGAATATTAATGGACCGGTGTGGGGTTCGTCCACTATAACCACGTTTGGCATTGTTACCATGCCTGTTTGCGCTCGTATTGGTGATTGTTGTCGCAGGTATTTTGGCAACCATGAAATGGTAGTCTTATTATCTGTTATTGGTACGCGCCTGAAGCTACCGCATTTCCAAGTTCAACCTTCCGATTCTGGAGTCCTTTCTGAAAGGATAGACTACATACCTTGTATCACTCACTCACCGTGTCAAGATCTCAGCAGTGGATTGCTGGTCAACAATTCACATTGTGACATTGTTGCTCCTACATCCAAAGTACCTGCACAGTTGCACTATCACTACATACAGTTACCCACTGCTATGCCTGCGTCCACCTATTGGTTGAAACTGCCTCACTTTAATAACTTACATCTCCACCACCCACTAAACAAGTTACTAGAACATGAGAAAGGCCAAATTACCATAGGACTGTGATGCTACCAAGTACTACGCTACCCCTCTTACCTTGGTCATGGTTGCAGTAATTGCATGGGAATTATGTCGAAAGAGATGCTGCAGTCGGTTCAGACGAAACACCCCTGCAGAGGTTCCTGAACACCAGCCGCATGGCACATTCCATAAGTGAAATGTTATATAAAGGCATGGTCCACCCTTATTTTTAAGATACCTTAGCGCTAAGAATATAATTTTTTGTAACGTATTTTTCATGACCAAAGAGATTAATTTAGATCCTCATAATCTTGTTACATTTGTGCATATTTCCTGTCGAGAAAGTTACTATTTTGTATTCAATCAATAACCAACCATACTGTAAAATCCCTGTTTGGTAACTGATATTAATATTGTAACTTAGTGTTCTCACACACTAGTTGTTTCATTGTTTATGTTGCCTGATGTAAATGTAGGTACTCTTGTTTCAAAGACTTAGCAAGGCCTTAAATGGAGCACTAGTCCTGTTATGTATAACTTTAGTTTATCCTATCTTAATTCTGTTAGTTCTTATTGGGTATTGCCCACACACACTGCAGGGCCGGCGCAAGGCACGTGCGAAACGTGCGGCCGCACGGGGCGGCACTTTCCGAGGGGCGGCAAATCTGCAGCCCGCTTTTTTCCCCCTTTAGGACAAACTCAACGTTCATCCCCAAGAGCGGATTCGAAACCAAACCCCGGAAACTGTGGCATGCCGCCTCGACTTCCTGCCGGCCGCCCCTGTTGAACAAGGTGAGGGAGGAGGACTAATTTCTTCCTCGCCTCTGTGGCAGCACCGTCGTGTTTATGTCGGAGGAACACAGAGGGGGAAGCAGTCTGGCGTACACGCCAGTATTCTTATGAGTGGAGCGCTGCCAGCCTGTTACGCGCCGTGCGTTTACTCACAACTAATTTTGCAGAACACGAAATCTTATTTGGAAATTCGAATGCAATGTTCGATACTGCGGTTAAATATTAAGCCTGAAGCAATTTTGCTTGAGCCCTTGAGTGGCAGTTTTCGAGTGTTTTACTCTTCCAGAATTATGGAAAGAAATGATTGAACATTACTACAGTCAAACATGTCCAACCCCTACAATGGCTAGAATTATTCCGAATGGGTAAATACGCTGCGAGTAATTTCAAGGGATAAAGACACTGGTAATAAGCCTGGCATAAGTTGGGTTTCGATGTGTTTTTGAAAATTTTTGCTATCCGTTTGTGAGTGATAGTCGGACATTTTAGTTTTTGAGCCATGAAACACCTGTCTCCGCCTGTATGAACAAGTAAACTCTGGCCGGCACTTTTGTTTGACAATACTACTCGCACACTATCACTTTGCCAACATTTATATACTGTATAATGCGTGTGAATCCATGTTTCATCTAAGCAAACTACTGGTCGCTTTGATTCTGAAGTAAACCTGAGAAAGTATTGTCTTTTAGTAACAATGCCCTCTCGTCCGCACAAAACAAAACGTTATTTTTGACACCTTCTAAAACGAAAATTCATAGAAACAACATTGCTTCTCAGGTTTTCTTTCCTAGCTTTGTAGCTTACTTCTGTTTGACAAACGGGCGAAGAAGACCTCGCTGTTGAGTGCCCTAAAACGCCAATCATCATCATCATCTGTTTGACAAAAGTTGTGCAGTTTTCGCAGTTCGTATTTCTATTGTTCTTAATGCCATAGAAATTGCTGCCTGGTAATACATTTATCCATATCATCGGTCACATACTTATTGTGAGCTTTTTGCCACACCTTATTCTATTATCGGACACGAAAGAACTGACACATAGAATTTACGACATGTCGAGTGTCAGTTCTTTGAAATGAACAACCGCAGTGCAGTGAGTTAATATATTGCGTCCAGCATTAGTACCCGTCGATGCCCTCGTGTGTATTTATTGCATTATTATGTTACTGCATCTCCTACTTCCTCGCTCCATTGTCTTCCGCCCCACTCTTTGACCGTTTCACCTGCGTCTGTAGTGAAATTCAGTCTGAAATTTAATTTCACGCGGCTCAATTCTCACGTCTTCACCTCCTGAATAGAGTACCCTACAGTAATAAAAGATCTCACACACATTTGAACATTTCTGTAAATTCACAAGGCTTATTAAAATTAGCTAGATTTTTTTCAATCAGGTTTGAATCCATTTTTGAGCTGGTGCCCAACGACTGTTTTACTGTTTTCAAATGTTCAAATGTTTGTTAAGCTTAAGGGACTTAACTGCGGGGTCATCAGTCCCTAAACTTACAAAATAATTATCAACTACCTTATACTAAAGACGACTCAAACATTCATGCCCAGGGGGGATTCGAACCTCCGACCGTAGCGGCCGTGCAGACTGTAACTGGCGCGCCGCAGACCGCTCGGGCACCGCGGACGGCTTTACTGTTTTGTACAAATCTGTAGAGAATGTCACAAATCAGTCGCAATGTTTCGTTTTTATTATTTTTATTTTCCAGATCTACATAGAATTCGGGCACAGTGTGGCTGTTCTCAATGCTTTGAGTTACGTTTACATCTATACTGTCAGGCTGAACGTAACTGTCAACATGACGGTTTAGATGTAAGCACGTATTTAAAGCTACGAGAGTGGCCACTCAGTGGCTGAAACATAGATATGTCTGAAAACTAAAAACAAAAATTGCGATTGATTGCTGACATTTCCTAAAAAATGATAGAAACGTTTCCTTTAAGAAAAGAAAAGAGAGAGAGAGAGAGAGAGAAACGGGGGTTTGGGGGGGGGGGGCGGCAATTTAGCAGCTCGCACGGAGCGGCACTTGAACTTGCGCCGGCCCTGACACACTGTGCTCATTAAAACCTCCTGAGGAGGCACGCTGCCGCACCAATGGGCACCTCCCTAAGGCAAATGTGAAAGTGTTTCAGCCACTCGCCATTCCGGTCGTCAGCTGACCGCCAGCAGCCAGCACCTTCTGACTTCACCAACCAACACGCTACTGGGGCACTACTACCGGCCATCCCACACGAACCTTTGTGAGCCGACCAAGGCGCCCTTGGCTTACGCCACAACTCAAGAGAATCAATTTGTTCTTTTCCATATAACCATTTCTATGTATAAGTGTGAATATAATTTGTAACAGACCCTTTTTACCCGCCGTCACCAACCATGGAACTTGTTATTGTAATTTCACTGATTTTTGCGAAAGGTAAACCATTCCCATGGAAGGGGGAGGAGTGTACACCAGTGGAGAACAGCAGTATTATATTTTTCATTTTTTCCCGTAACTTTCGACATGATTTTCCATGTCTTGCCGCACGTGCCTTAGGACAGAGGGAGTCCGATGTCCCCTGCCATACGTTTGCGTCACGCGCGTCACATTTCCGCTACCGTGCGTATTCCGAATCCCATGGCCTGATTCGATCTGTGCTCAGCAACCGGCACGTGTCGCCGACCCATACAACTGCGGGCGCGGAACCCGCTGATCGGAGCACCTGTGTCAAAGTCCACACCGCGGATCGCAACCAATCACAGCATGAATGCAATTACGTAGATTCGGCACTACTGGCTAGCTGCGAGATCGTTACAGGCGGTAAAGGTCTGTCTGCCGCCGGCTCTCGCCCCCATAAGCACGCTCCCCGCTCTGTAGCATCCTGGGCTCGCTCTCCTACTTCAATCATAATGATTACTTCTGTTGCCCCACTGGTGGCTCTCCTCAGGCCGTAACATCAGAATTTGTATCCCCTTTTCTGAAATACAATCATTTCGTTACACCGCAACACTCGTGTCCTAGTATGATTTGCTGGTCCTGTCAAACTCCGTCCGGAAAACGCCGACTGCCTTTTCCCGTTCGTGCCATACCTGTACATCCTCTCTTCCCTCATCGTCACCTGTGCCACCATTTATGTCCGCTCCCATGTTCCTATCTCTTATGACTTCCTTGCTCACACAGATAGCACCTTCACGACCTATGTGATCGTGGCCGACCTCAGTATCCACTGCACTCCTGACGAACTGCGTCGGTGGCCATCAGTTCATTCCTATCATCAATGGCGACATTGGCTCTCTCCCACTCTCACACCCACCCCTGTAGCAACACCACCCCTGGCATCGTAATAGTCTCTCCAAATCTTCTTGGGTGCATCAGCGCTGACGTCCTTGACCCCATAGGCAGTGATCACGACCCTCTTCTCCTTACCCTTATCCCCAATGTCCAACGCCTACAGTCCTCACCTGCCTCCACCTCCTTAACTCGTCCATGACTACTCATGGGCAGTCTGGGATGCCTTTCGCCTCTCCATCACCCATCAAGTCGAAAGTCACCCTCTCCCCCTCCACTCTCCCGACGATATCAACCAAGCTGCCTCCTTCCTTCAGCAGACCTTGTCTGATGCCTTCCATGCCCATATCCCTACTAAAGCCCTTTAGCCGCACTGGCCCACCCTCCCTCCACAGGCTATCCGTCTCCTGCGGAAATCCTGCAACCTGTACCACTCCTTCCTCCGCACCTGTGACTGGGATACAGTCCTCTGCCACCAGCAATTCCAGCGACACGTGCGCAGCTTCCTGGCTGCCAAAAAACTCCAGGACTGGCATCAGATAGTGACATGGGTTAATGCTGACCTCCCCCTCAACTCGTCTCGGTATTGCAACGCCTTCCACCGTCTTACTGGCTCGCAATCTGCGCCCACTTTCCCTCTCCTCCACCTTGACCAACCCCTTCCTGATAATTCCAGTTAGGCTAATCATTTTGCCTCTTTCCTCTCTGATGTCTTCTCCATCCTCGACAATCCTAATTTTGATTATTCCTTGTTCCCAGATGTCCATAAGAAAACCTATGTCTCCATCCCATCCCTAGTTCCTGGCTTCCTCTACCTGAACCACATCGCCCCCCCTCAGACTTTACGACCCCAATCACTGCGCACAACATACACTTGATACTGCACACCATATGCATCATGGCTCCCATCCACGATCGCATCACATACCACCACCTCAAAGAATGTCCCCTCCATTTCCTCACTACCAGTGCTACCTTCTACACCACCATCCTCTACACCAGCTGCTGCCTCCGCCTGTGAAAATCTCCAGAGTCCTCATCTTCCTCAAAGCTAACAAATAATCCTCTGATGCCTCCTCCTAGCATCCCATTTGCCTCACCTCGGTGTTCAGCAAGGTCTTCAAATCCATCCTATCCCGTCACATCCATCACCACCTTCAGCTCCACCACCTCCTCCCTGACACCCAATGTAGCTTTCGTCCTTCCTCCTCCACTGACAACCAACTCCTTTGCCTTACCCAAAGCTAAATTCCCATTGTGCCACCATCTTTGTATCTTTAGACCTGGTACAGGCCTACGATCAGGTCTGGCCTGCTGTTCAAACTCCAAACCTATGCTTTTCCCATCAATCTCATCCAGGTCATTGCTTCTTTCCTCTGCAACAGTCCCACCTATGTTACTGTCCACAACACTGAATCCTGTCTTTTCTATCTCTCTTCTGTCGTGCCCCAAGGTTCTGTTCTTTCTCCCCTCCTATATCTCCTGTATACCTCTGATATGCCTAAGCCTGCCCCTCCCATAAACCTCTTCCAATATGCTGATGACACCACTTTCCTTCCCTTAGCTCCCACCCTTGTCTGTTCCAACTACCTCATCCAAGAACATCTTGACCTCTTCGCCACTTGGTGCAACCAGTGGCTCCTATCTATAAATCTAGCAAAACCTAGGCGATCATTGTAGGTCATACCACCCCTTCCTTCCATCCCCACGATTTCTATCTCACCCTCCATCACTGTCCCATCCGCCTCGCACCTACCCTAAAGTACCTGGGCCTCACTATTGATCGCACCCTCTCCTAGACTCCCCACCTCCACACTATCCAAGAAAAAGCCCAGTCCTGCCTCCGCCTCCTCAAACACCTTGTTGGTCGAACATAGGGCCTAAACCCTTCTACCATCGACTATATCTACAAATCCCTCATCCATCCTATCCTATATGTCGCCCATCCAGCCTGGATCTCACTCCCCCATCCTTCTACAAATCTCTGGAGATACTGGAGCGTCACACTCTCCGCCTCGCCTTCCGTATACCCCTTTATCCTCCTTTCCCCCACCTCGTTCTCTTTATTGAACATATCTTCCTCTGTTACATATCCCGCAAATTAAATCCACTTAATCCTCTAGTCCATTCCCTCCTCTCCGCACCCAGCCCATTGCCACGCCTCCACCACTGTATTCGTCCTGCTCTACACCTTTCCACACTCCAGATTCTCTCCCATGGCAACTTCTGTACCCTCCCCTCCCGGATGATGCCCTCCGACCTGACATCTACCTTTCATACCAGCTGTGATCCTTGCCCTTGCTCCCTCACCCTCTTCTCTCCCTGAGGGCCCTGACTATCCCTCCCTTCCTGCCCTTCTGCCCCTTCCCCCATCCTCATTCCACCCAGCTGTCCCTCTGGCTCCTCCCCTTGCCGCCTTCCCCTTTCCTTCTTCCCTATGGCTTCCTGGGACATAATCCCCTCACCCAGTCCCTTCCCCGTGGGCCCTGTGATTCCTCCCCACCCTCTCCCTCTCCTCTCATCCCCCCCCCACATCACATCTTTAATACTGCGAGTGTTCCGCCGTATGTGGAACATTTTATTATGCTTCCGTGTGTGTGCTTCACTAATGTGGTGTCTTTTAGGTACATTGTTTTATTTTAACAACACTGAACGACCAACATGCAGCTGATGTAATTGTGTGTTTCTTCGTATGTGCAGTGTTTCCTCGTATTTCTTGTTTTATTTCAACAACAGCGGACGGTGAACCTGTATTATTTTAATTGTGAGTGTGTCTTTGCATCGCACCGCCATCGCCGTTTCAAAACTTTTAAGATGCCACTGTTTCACTCCATTTTAAGTGCTTTGTTTTTTCTCCATTTAAAATCTCCATATTTATATGTAACTTATCTCCTTTCTATTTTATCTGTTTCTTCTGTGTCAAGTTTTTTCAAATTCAAATGTTTGTATAGCTTATGGGACTTAACTACAGGGTCATCAGTCCCTAAACTTACAAACTACTTATGAACTACCTAACACTAAGGACGGCACAAATATCCATCTCTGAGGGGGGATTCGAACCCCCGACCGTAGTGGCCGTGGAGACCGTGACTGGCGCGCCGCAGTCCCCTCGGCCACCACGACCGGCGTCAAGTTTTTTATTCCTGTAGACCGAAGAGCGCCCCTTTTAGGGGAATTGAAATTGTAATAAGGAAAAAAAAATAGGTCACACGTCCTTTGCAGCTTCCTCTCCACCTGGATTTCTGTCTCCCCTACATACTAAAAATCCCTTAAAATCTTCGAATGACACCACCCTACCTAGCCTACGGTATCCACCTGCTCACTCCCACGTGGCTCCTTTACAATCTTATCTCCTTTTCCCATCTTCTGAAATTCCTAGAGCATATCCATGTCCTTTACATCACCCAAAAGGTCAATTCCCACAAATCACTGGTTTATCCCATCC
The DNA here is from genome assembly GCA_026315105.1 of Locusta migratoria. NCBI lineage: Eukaryota > Metazoa > Arthropoda > Insecta > Orthoptera > Acrididae > Locusta > Locusta migratoria. Next base: position 385,651,262 of record CM048755.1, read on the forward strand.
TCACCCACCCTGGGCGTCTGACACGCCTGTAGAACTGTACCCCTCCCATTCTTCTTCTCCATATGCTCCACATCCTTTCCCAGATTAACTTCCGCTACTTCCCCCTCCAAGATGACGCCATCTGTCCAGATATCTATACCTCATACCAACAATGAGCCTTTCCCATCCCTCTTAGATGCAGTGTACCACCTCTCCCCTCCCTCCCCCTATTTTTTCCTTCCCCTTCCTTGGCTTCCCCTGTGCACCCCTGGAGTTCTTGCGTTTCTTCTTCCTCAGCCATTTCCCCACCCCCTCCTTCTGTGCCACCTCCCTCCCCAACCCTTTAGGCCGCCCAGTGCGGTGTTTTAATAAGTGGTCGATCTGTGCTCTACAGTAAATCATCTCTATCATCGTTCTTTAATCTTGTTACACTCGCCGCCACTGGCAGAACAACTATCACCTGTGTGCTTTTAATCATCCTCTGTCTCCTTAATGTGCTAGTAACTGTGCCAACTTTAGTATTTTTAGCCACCGTCGCCACATTTAAACTTACTACACGGATTTTATTCATATTGACTGTTATTTTAATACCCAAACTGTAACCATATCAGTGTTTTCATTCTACGTTTTCAACTTATTGTCAATGTCATTTATACACCTTTTAAACTTGTAAAAATCATTCGGCTTCAGAGTGGTGCACAATGATACTGCCAGCCTGCCCATTCCAGGTCTTGAAACTAAATAAAGAACAAAAATAGAGAAAAAACAGGACACAAATGACTTCCTAAAACGAAAAATGCTTGGAAGTAGTTAATTCAAACATAGTTTCTGAAATGTAAGATATAATTGTTTAAAAACTGTGCTTGAATGTTTGTAAAAATACTTACATCCAGCATGGGGCTGCTGCTGAAGACATCTTGACACAGAGTGACAGTTTCCCACTAAATTCATAGTGAGGGGGAAGGAGAGAGGTTGAAACATGTCCGCTGAACGTGTGGTCATGTTCCATTTTTGAGTTATTCATTAACCTAAAGTGTTTCTGCACCATTAACATTGTCTATTAGTATATTAATTATTTGTTGAAGGTTGTTTTTATTATTGACTGACTGCTGCACAGTGGCTTACAGTCGCCACCTCGCGCTTTAGGGCCTCATTTACTTTAATTAAGAAAGCATGTCTTCGTTTGTCATCTGCACTGGAGTCTGCTGGGTGGCCAGAGACAAACTTACTTGGCAAGATGGTGATGTGGCCATGTTATTAGTGTGGTACCAACCTAATCTTGGAGGAAAGAGGTGACAAGAGACCTCTCTGAGAGCCATTGAAGAGGGTTGTCACACACCACATGGTACTTAAGAATAGTATGCCGCTGATTCCTCCTATGTTGGTTTAGTGCATAGTGATTTTAAATTTGATGAACGACTTGATGAGATGAAAGAGCAGTCAAAAAAGAGTGATGAACGCTTAGCTAAAGTACATCAGGGAACTAACGATCAGTTGTGTCAAATGAAAGAACAGGTTACGAATCACGAGGTGCGGGTATTGCAAGAGATGACTAGCCTCCGTGAGCATCTGCGGAGGGGAGTAAGCAGGAACAGCGCTGACATAGAAACCGTAAAATCACGCGTTGAAAACGTGGAGGCGCGGGTCAGCGGTCTTGCCGAACACGTCGAAGCCATTGATTAGCGCGTTGACGACGTGCTCACGCAGGTGAAAACTGTTCATGAACACGTGGAAAAATGCGTAGCAACGGTTCAAACCAGTATCAGTACGGTTTCTGGCCGCGTCTGTGGTATTACCACTGCAGTTACTAGTGTGCAGAGCACGCTAGGTGATGGGCAAACGATTGCATGGGTAGAGTTGAATCCCATGCAGCTTTTAAGCGAGAGTTGCAACCACACTGACGAACCGATTGAGCGTGTGGCCAGGCAACAGGAGGAGGCCACGTGTAACAGCCGCGCGGCCGACGGCGCTTGTAGCAGTCGAGACGGGAGTTCAGGCCACGATTCGGACTCCGCCTTTGAGGACAAGGGTGAGCAAGTTCGAGCCGTGCTCAAAACAGGACCACACATTGTAATCGAGACCAGCACCGGGCTTCGACTACAACCACTTTCTAACCGTGCATAAGTTTGAACCCTTCTGGAACATGCCTGGTGGAATACACCGGGCTTCCATTACAACCACTTTCTAACCGTGCATAAGTTTGAACCCTTCTGGAACATGCTTGGTGGAATACATCCGCAGGCGTGGGTAGATCAATTCGATTTCTCCCTCCCACCGAACTGGCCTGAAGATGATGCCCCCCTTCAGACAGTCAAACTTTGCCAGTCCAGCTGAGTTCTTCCAAGATATGTTGAATAAGAACTATTATTTGACCAATCCATATCCCATGCCTGAGCTTGAGGATTTGTTTGGGTAAACTGCCGTGATATCTACACAACGCTCTTTTAGCAGGGAGACGAAAAGACGATGTGGAGCAGTTTCAAGCCCTCCTAGAAGAACTCGATTTAGATTACAACCCCCGCAGAATAACTTTCCAGCCAAATAGAGAAAGGGGAATAATAATCAAAGTCTGGTACCAGAGAAAGAAGAGAATAATAGTTCTAATCAACAGTCTTGGTAAAACGGCCAGCGAACCCGGCAAAACGGGCAATGGCGTAACCACAATGAGAATGGGTACAAAGGTGACTACCGTGGGACGAAAACACGCAAGTGGGGGGATGTCAATAACTTTCACTCCGACAATAACGAACCGCACAATGCAAATTCCAAGCGCGTTCACTGGGAACAGCTTAACACGCCTTCGCAGGCTGGGGAAGTGCGTTCGCCCGACCCGAAGCATAACAAAAAGCCAGACGCACAACCCCGACCATGGAAGTCAAAACAATAATGTTGTCGCTCTGTTCCCTCCTGCTCGGAGTCTGACGATGAACAGGGGACGGAAAACGTCAGACTGATAGGGTTTGACAACTGAAAGGAAGTCCTCTTAGAAGAGGAACCCGAGCCGAACTATAATTTGATACAACCCGTCCTGACAATTTCAGTGAGAGATGTAGAGTTATGCTGCATTCTCGACACAGGCAGTGTCATATCCGTAATAAGTGAGGCGACATACGAGCACTGCCAAGCAGTGGAATCTTGGCTGGAACTTCCTCTGCAACGCACCAAGGTCAAGTGCGCCTTGACTGAGCGTAGTGTAGAGGTACGGAGGCAGGCCAAGATTGAATTCTCATGTCAAGGACATGTTTATGTGGCCAATTTTATCGTTGTGCCATCATTAGTTGTAGATATGTTGCTCGGTGTGGAATTTCTGTTGGCACACCATACTACTTTGCATTTTGGCGAAGGCGAAGAGCGCCTTCAGCTGAAACAGGAAGAAATTAGGTTAAAATTCAGCGAGTACACTCCGAAGCTGAGTTCCGCAGGTCTGTGCTGCCATTTTTTATCAGATGACCGGGCGATATACTCGCCAGATCCAGTGCTCTCGGAGTATGATGACCAGTATATATTTCTTGTTGATTGTGAGAAAGTAGACGTCCTGGCCGAGATCGACCGAGAAATGAGTTCGTTAGAGGATGCCCCACCCTGAGTGAAAACTAATCTAGATTCCATTTTGTGGAAACATGCAATGGTTTTTCTGATGCCCTGGGCACGATCAAAGGCTTTCAATATAAGTTTAAAGTGCGGCCACACATCAAGTTTTTTGTGAAGCCATACCAAATTCCATGGGTATACAAGTGGGAAGTCGAGGAGGGGATTGCACAGATGTTAGTGGACGGCATCATAGAACGTACTGCGAGTTCATATAACAGTCCGTTGTTGATCGTCCCCAAGAAGGATAAATTGATCAGGCTTGTCCTGGATTTGAGGCAAATAAACACCATAATCGAGCTGGACACTGATCGACCGCAGACGTTAGATGAACTCTTGCAGAAATTCCACGCCGACCGCGGTGGCCGAGGAGACTGAGGCGCTTCAGTCACGGTCTGCACGGCCACTCCGGTCGGGGGTTCGAATCCGCCCTCGGGCATGGATATTTGTGCCGTCTTTAGTATAAGGTAATTCATAAGTACCAGAATGAAACTTTCACTCTGCAGCGGAGTGTGCGCTGATATGAAACTTCCTGGCAGATTAAAATTGTGTGCCGGAACCGGGACTCGAACCTGGGACCTTTGCCTTTCGCGGGCAAGAGCTGTACCGACTGAGCTACCCCGACACGACTCACGATTTTAATCTGCCAGGAAGTTTCATATCAGCGCACACTCCGCTGCAGAGTGAAAGTTTCATTCTGGAAACATCCCTTAGGCTGTGGCTAAGCCATGTCTCCACCATATCCTTTCTTCCAGGAGTGCTAGTCTTGCGTGTTTGCAAGAGAGCTTCTGTGAAGTTTGGAAAGTAGGAGGCGAGGTACTGGCGGAAGTAAAGTTGTGAGGCGGCATTGTGAGTCGTGTCGGGGTAGCTCAGTCGGTAGAGCTCTTGCCCGCGAAAGGCAAAGGTCCCAGGTTCGAGTCCCGGTTCCGGCACACAATTTTAATCTGCCAGGAAGTTTCAATTCATAAGTAGTTTGTAAGTTTAGGGACTGATGACCCCGTAGTTAAGTTCCATAAGCTTAACAAGCGTTTTTGAACGTCCGTGTGCTCTCCTTAATCGACTTGTGGGCCAGCTACTGGCTCATTCTATGAGCTCCTCTCAGATTTCCCTCTCATTACCTAACCACTCACAGCTCTCCAAGAGGTATTCCATGGTATGGTGCATCGCGATCACTCGTGACTCCCACCCCGTCCACTGCCATACCTGCCACCTTCCCATAAAGCTTGCCTTTGCCCAGGTTGGAGTCTTTGATATCTGCCCGTATTTTCCGTCATTCTAAGAACCCTTGGTCCCCTGCACTCCACCTGGCACCAAAGAAAAGTGGCTTGTGGAGGCCGTGTGGTGATTACAGGGTGCTGAACGTACCACTATTCCTGACTGTTACCCAATCCCTCTCCTCTGCTCATAAAGTGACGCACTCTCCGGTTGTACGATATTTGCCCATGCAGGCAGAAGCGTGTGTGCCGGTTTGAGTGAGGCCATTCAGAGAGTCAAAAACTGTGTGCCAGAACACAGGTAGCAGGTATGGCCAGACGAGATCCAGGTGCCGCTGCTGTGTGTTGTGAAGGTTAGATAGCATGTAGCACCATACAAATTTTGGATCCAGGCACTGGGGACAAGGGAAAGACATGGGCCAGATTGCAGGTCAGCAGGCAGTTGATAACAACGTTGTACACACAGGAGATGTGGTATATATGTATGGAGAAATGGAAAAACTCCTGGTATCTGGACTGTCATGGTGAAATATTGGACTTCCTGCAAAACCTATGATGGGGGGGAGGGGGCGGTGAACTGTGTAGATTGTAAAACATGGCATTCTACGGAAGGGCGAAAGTAACACATGGCCTCTAATATTTCATTAAGCTCGCGGTCGTACATGGCCCACAGCTGTTGGGGCTGTTAACTTTTAGGTAAAAAAACCGATGTGATGCCAAGCATTGTAGATGCGTTTGCAGCTTTTTCAATGGATAAGCTTTCCCCCATTTCAGGTGCCTGCATGGGCAAATATCGTACAACCAGAGAGTCCGTCACTTTATGAGCAGAGGAGAGGGATTGGGTAACAGTCAGGAATAGTGATACGTTCAGCACCCTGTAATCACCACACGGCCTCCACAAGCCACTTTTCTTTGATGCCAGGTGGAGTGCAGGGGACCAAGGGTTCTTAGAATGACGGAAAATACGGGCAGATATCAAAGACACCAACCTGGGCAAAGGCAAGCTTTATGGGAAGGTGGCGGGTATGGCAGTGGACGGGGTGGGAGTCACGAGTGATCGCGATGCACCATATCATGGAATACCTCTTGGAGAGCTGTGAGTGGTTAGGTAATGAGAGGGAAATCTGAGAGGAGCTAATAGAATGAGCCAGTAGCTGGCCCACAAGTCGATCAAGGAGAGCACACGGACGCTGTGGAATTTCTGCAAGAGTTCATCTAACGTCTGCGGTCAATCAGTGTCCAGCTCGATTATGGTGTTTATTTGCCTCAAATCCAGGACAAGCCTGATCAATTTATCCTTCTTGGGGACGATCAACAACGGACTGTTATATGAACTCGCAGTACGTTCTATGATGCCGTCCACTAACATCTGTGCAATCCCCTCCTCGACTTCCCACTTGTATACCCATGGAATTTGGTATGGCTTCACAAAAAACTTGATGTGTGGCCGCACTTTAAACTTATATTGAAAGCCTTTGATCGTGCCCAGGCTATCAGAAAAACCATTGCATTATTCCACAAACAATGTGTTACAAAGTTAATCGACAATAACTGAAATTTTGTATCCCCTGAACTTCAGATCAATGGAAATTACTAATTGTCTTTTAAACCAATGATTAGTAAGGTATATCATCAATATTGTTTAGTAATTTTTATAGGTTTTTTATATTAATTACATATGAAGTAAAAGATTTTTACATTTAATTTTAAACAGAAAAGGTATAATAAGTAGTATAAATGATATTTAAAAAATACAAATTAATTTTTAAAATTCAAATTTTATTAAGTTTGATTGTAACTAATTACATCTATAGATAATTGTAGACTGAAAATAAAATCCATGGTAAGTGACAAAATGAAAAATTTTGTTTTCTTGTGAAAATGTGGGCTACCTGCCTAACACTACTCAGTAAAAAACGGGCTATCTGTTATTCGATGAGGAAGTAGTTCTAATTTTTCTCACAAGAATGCCCGATGATCTATGTGCCAGTGCCTAGAGGTGCATGTGAGCTTTGTTATAACTGCTTGAGTTGAGGTTCCATCGTGTAGCAAGCAGGAACTATTCATTTTGTGCTTCCTTTGCAATGGAAATGGTAAATAAGCTTGGTCCAGAAGGGATGTGACAGTGCCTGAGAAACAACCTCCACCTGTTGCGATAGGTTTAAATACCTCTATAACATCACAGACCTAGGTTGTCGTTTATTAATAGCTCAAAGTTGTAGTCCCTGGGCTTTTAATGTCACAGTTGTTTGTATATGCGTTTTTGTTCTGAGTGCAAAGTAGAGAAAAACAGATTATTAGATGCAGTGATTACACTTCTAATGGCCTTCTTTTATGTAGGTTTCACGCCTATGCCCATATCTACACAGATGCATTGCCTTCAAACAAAACTAAACATCTTCAATCAGTTTTATGAACTAGGAGCATAATTCGCATCTAATGGGAAACATAAGTATTAAATGTAGGCAACATGGGTCGTAGATAGTAGACAGAAAGTAGAAGGCAGATCAGTGTATTTTATACGATTCCTGGTGGCAAAGGTGATCATAAACAAGTGTGCAAGCAAACATTTATCGAAATCCATGGCATCACAAAGTGGAGGGTTGAAACATTGGTTAAATCGAAAAAGGATGGTGACATTATGTACGTTGAACATAGGGGAAATGAAACCAAACAGAGGAAGTACATAGGAGGTGCACAATGTATAGTTGAACACACAGCAATTGTGGAAAGGTATTACACAAGGGCCAAAAGTTCACTTATGTGTTTAAGCCAAGATCTGAATCATCAGAGAATGTATGACACTTTTGTTGACCTTCATCCAGACCACAAAGTCCAATACAACTTTCCATTTACTCGAATTTTGGACATAGCCCGGTTTTTACAGCGGAAGGTATGGAACATAGCCCAGTTTTTACAATAGAAGGTAAGGCACATAGCCCTATTCTTATTTTTTATCAGGAAAATGTTTTTTTTTTCATAAAGATAAAAATTGAATGGTCAAATCAACTGTAATAAGTCTTTAAAGATTAACGGTAGACACAAATTAAGGCAAAAAATATTGCACTTAAAGAAAAACTGTTCATTTTAGGAAGTTTTTTGCGTTTTACTCAAAACGTTCATTTTGGAACTTAGCACAGATTTTATATTTTATAGTCAGTCTACAATTTATATAATCATTCACCATTTTGTAATACATTGTGAGCAGAATACTTATGAATAACACCCTTAAATTGAAAGTAAACATGTAATTAAATATTTTGAAATAGCTGGTCAATCAAAAGTAAGTAAAAGTAAGGTATGGACTTGTAAACCAGAGAAGAGTAAAATAACGACGACTTATGAAACACTTATTCCCTTTTTTAAATTTGATATTGTTATAACAGAAAAAGAAAAAATCCCTTGAAGGTAATACCTATCTAATATTCAACACAATAACTAACATTTGATCCTATAGCTACACTGACTAGGAAAAAATTTAAGATTAACATAAATGAGAATAAAATTTCTTAATTTCACTGTGGAATTACATATATAAATTAATAAATAAAGCAACTGAAAAGAGAATTATTTCCATAAGATCTAAACTCTACCTATGAGGTATTTACTTAATTTTAAAGTTGATAATAGATTATATTAAATACAATATACACTAGGTAATGAAATGATTGTGTTAATAATAATCAATACTAACCTTCATATGTAAAAAAATAGATAACAGTAGATTTCTTAGATAAATAATTAAGAAAATAACGCTTAAATAAGTAATACAGTTTTTTGCAAGAGGCATATAAATTATTTAAATCAAGAAAATCATTAATAAGTAACACATTTTAAGAGAAGTGAGTAAAATCAAACAATTTAAAGTAGCTAAAATTTAGTATATGGAAATTGAACACTAATCTAAAAGTTAGCATATTTTATATGAATCTTCAATTTATTCAGTTAAGATGGAAGGTGAATATATAATAATTATTATTATAAATATTGATCCAATAACAGATTTCAATTGTAATGTACTGAGAATTCAATATGTGAAACAGTATTTATTTGAAATTCTCATATTAATAATACTATGTCTCTCAAAATATCAAACTAGTAATTACTAAAACTTTAGTTTTCAAGTATAAAAATAACAATAACATGTTAGTCAATGGGTTAAATTTTGAATATTAATAGTAATTATTTGAAGCAAATTTTCAATATCCATAAGTTGAATTTTCAAATTTTACAAAATGTTAATTACATTGCTTTAAATGTATTATCTATTGATAGTTTTCTCGATTTAAATGATTACTCTCACAACTAATTATATCAAATTATGTCATTTATTTAATTATTATTGACACTTCTATCATTCTGTTATTTAATTTAAAATGGTTGTATTTATCATTTATTTTTATTATTTCTTAATTTCTAACTTATCTAATTTTGTTTTAAAATTTATTCGAATATTTTTATATTTCTATGCCTCAAACATATATGGAGCTTAGCCAGTAATATTCAAGTTAACACATTATGTAATTAGTTTACATTTACTTGAATTAAAATAAGAGATGAATAAATGTTATTCAAAATAGCTTTGGATGATTAAATGATTTTAAAGGAATTATGGCGTTAAAGTTATACTTAATATTTTTCATTCTGTTAATTATATTGTATCTATCAAAATTATGATAAAGTTGCCGGCCGCAGTGGCCGAGGAGACTGAGGCGCTCCAGTCACGGTCTGCACGGCCACTATGGTCAGGGGTTCGAATCCCCCCTCAGGCATGGATATTTGTGCCGTCCTAGTTCGTAAGTAGTTCATAAGTAGTTTGTAAGTTTAGGGACTGATGACCCCGCAGTTAAGTCCCATAGACTTTACAAACATTTGAACATAAAGTTGTTATTAATCCTAATGTTTTTCTAGAACAACGGGGTTAAAGGTAAAATGTCACTTAGTGTTTTTTATGCCTAAAGGAATCTGTTACCTTGAATTGTTCCTTAGTTACCATTATAAGAATTTTTATATGATAGTGATTTAATGATATCTAATAGGAAAATCTGAATAATGGCGATTTTACAAAAATTCCTCTATGTAAGTAGGCCTTACTTTACTCTTCTTTGCCTTAAAGACCATTACTTACTTTCAGAGGACAAGGAAACATTATTTAATCTAGTGTAAGTTTTGTTGTATTTGAGTTATGTATACCTATTGTTTCAAAAAACTGTATCAATCATAATATCAAATATTTAATATACCATTATTATTCAAGTACGTCTTTTGATACTGGTGTATTATTAAGTGGTGAAGGCTACTACAGATTTTTTTATTTATAGTGTTCATGATATTCGAATTTTGATTTAAATTTTAAAATTTCATGATATATTTTATTTATTAAATTATTTGTTAATTTTGTTTTTACCCAAGAAGTTTGTAAGTACAGGTAAGTAATTATGGAAATTAATTTATTTTCAGTTATTTTATTTATAAATATGTACCTTGTGTATTTACAGTGAAAATAACAATTTTATGTAAATAATGTGGATGTTTTAAATGGTCATAGATATTGATGACTATTGTAAATTTAAAGTTTATATATATATATATATATATATATATATATATATATATATATATATATATATATATATATATATATATATTTGCATTTGCTTGCATTAAAATAAAAGTGTGGTAAATTATTGCAATTAATATAAATTTTGAAACTTTATGTATTAAGTTACACAGTGTTTATTTTATTTCATACAGTAATACTGTTAAATGTTTAAAATATTATATTATCACAATTTTAAGAAGTTATTACTTTAAAGGGTGGGTCTTCTTGTAGTGGTTCCTTCTTTTACTATTTTGATAAATTTCATTTACATGTGCAATATATATTACGTTATACATTATGCATTAATGGCTGTTCAATCAACATAGCACACCCAGAGCATCATTGGGTTACCAAAAGAAATGGTGCATGAGTCCTCCAGAAAATTAGCAACCTATTTGAGCAAAGATGCTAAACACAATTTGGACATCAGTGCTGATGCAAGTAGGCATCAAGGAAAATGATAAAATCTGTCACCATCGCCAAACACACAGACATACTGCTGGGGCACACTTCCCAATCCCCTGATACTGCCACACTCCCTTCTCTGTTGGTTATCAGGGCAGGTTCAAAGGAGTTCACATCGATAATAAATGCCTACAGATAGCAACAATTGCACTGACAGTGATAGCAAGTGGAAACATAATCAACAGCATGGACTAGAAAACTCACTAGCACCAAGAACAATGACAGAATGCCCTGTAAAATAGATTGGGGGGGGGGGAGATGGCAACTGATAACAGAAAAGCAATCTGAATAGCGGAATAATGGCCAGCCTAGATAAAATTAGAAAAACGAAATTTTTGGAACCCAACTAAGATCTCACAAATCAGAAAAGAAGGACGTTGCGAGCACAGGTAGAAGGATCAGAATAAAAGAAGTAGGCACTAACTGCCATGGCTCATTGTACAAACCTTGCTTTCGGTTGACTTTTTAATTGTATGTTTTAATTAACTCTTCACCATATATTATTACCTTGCTTTTACATGTATTACCTATTGAAAGTTTTCTAGATTAAAGTAGTTGTATTACATATTCATCTTATGCTTCTATTATTACTCAGATGTCATTTGTTGATGATGTAGTAGTAAGATGTTATGGTTTATATAGATTATTTATTTATAAAATTATTAAGATTCAAGCTTGATCTTATTTAAATTTTACAGATGTTTGTAAATTTTTGTTTTCAGTACTATTCTTTATTTTCCCAAGGTACATAAATAGCCTATAAGTTGAGTTCAGATGTTAAAAAAATAATTTCATTTTCATGGATTTTATTTACAAATATATGTCTATTTTAATCATACTGACAAAGACGTAGTTCGTGTAAACTATGTAACTAAAATGTTTATGCTGTGTAACTATTTATCTGAAGGTTATCATATATGAACTTTGCCTTTACGTCAAATGTAATTAATGAGGAATAATTAATTGAAATTGAAACAAATATTGAAATATTAAATGATTGTATTAATAATATGGCATTGGAATTCATGACATAGATCTAATTTTCTCGATTCCTTTAATAATAGCATTTTTAAAAATAGTATGGGGCTTGTTATTTATCTTAGTAATTTTCTGGTTGAGTGTAAAATTTACTTAAAATTGTTGGTAAATGGGTCGAATTTAAAAGTTAAAAATACTTATTTCTGGTATTTGTTAGTAAAATTGTAAAACTGGAAATTCATTCAAAATAACTAAACATTACGACACCTCTAAAATTAGTCCAGTGGAACAAAGTAATGGTCTTGTAAATGAAAGAATAGTAAAGTAATGCCAACTTATGATGGGGAATTTGTAAAATATCATTTGAAAAAATCAGTTATAAGATTTTTCCAAATAATTAGTTTTCCTTATTTAATGCTCTCTAATGTAATAAATATTTTACTTGTTAAAACAGCAGAAGAAGGCTCAATTAAATGTAGAATATTCCTTAAATGTAATAACTACTTAATATTCAACATTAATGAGGTATAAGCAAACCCAGGCATCAGGAGTCCATCATTGATAACTTCCCTGAGGGCATAGAGAGCTTGATTTGTGGAGCTTGTTCAGCATTTTCGATTCAATCCATTCGGAAATACAGACTGTAAGAACCTTGGGGTTTAACTGCAATTGCATGTCTCTTTTCAGGAGACCAATATCCAGGGGCTGTGAGGTGGTAGCCTGCTTGTCCAGCTGATTGACATGTTCATTCCCTAATATACCAATGTGGCCTGTGGTTCAAACAAAAGCAACAGAATGACCAGAATTGTCAAGGGTGAAGACAGATTCTTGAAGATATTGCACCAAAGGAGCTGTGGGAAAACATGAGTCAATAGCTTGCAAGCCATTCAGGTATTTCACTACAAATAACAACAGAATCCCTGCACAGGCTCGGAGATGTTGAGGAGCTTGAGAAATAGCAATCAGCTTTGCAGTAAAACCGCTACTCCCACAAAGAAAGGAAAGCTCTTTGGCATGGTCCCCATGGAGACAGGCATATGCGGCACCTCCATCTACCAGGGAATCATTGGTATATATAATTTCTGCACCACAGAACGAATCGAGGAATGCCAGGATCTGGCGACCGAGATTAAGATGTCAAACTGAGGCTTTCGAGTCACAGAGCAAGTCTATGCAAAACTTCAAACGAGGAATGGGCGAAAGAGGCATATGGGAAAGGTAGTGAAAAGTGGGAAAACCATGCGTTTTCTCGACATGAAGATAGTCAGGCAAGTAAAGCACCTGCGCCTTTCAAATAACTCTCGACAGCTACCATTCAATGTCACCTATACTAGCAAACTGAAGTACACTCAAAGTCATTGGCATACATGGAAGATAAAACTGATTACACTAGTGCTGCAGTGACACAATTATTTGCATTCAAAAATAGGGAAGCAGAAAGGACAGAGCCATTTGGGACACCATTCTGGTGAACATGGGGTGAGCCGAGTGAGGTACCAAGTCTAACCTGAAATAAGTAAACAAAGAGGAAATTCTGGATGAACATCAGAAGTGGGCCCTATAAGCCCCAGTTGAACTGCTTAGTTAGGGTATGTTGGCGTTAGTAGGTATCTTACACCTTATGGAGATCAAAAAGGGAGTGACAAAGTGTTCAACCCTAGCGAAAGCAGTACCTTTGGCTGCCTACAGTGACACTAGATTGTCAAGAGTGGAATGGCCTTGACGAAAGCCCAGGACACTCGGATGTTAAAGGATCCACATAAGCTGTCGACTCTGAATACATTCAACGAGCTTACTAAGAACGTTGGTCAGGCTTATAGGGCGGTAACCATCAACCACCAGGGGATCTGCACACGATTCCATCATTGTGGCGATGAAGTTACCCTGTCATTGGGTCAAGAACACACCTTCTACCCAGAGATGATTGAACACAGCAAGTAGCTCACATTGAGAGTCTGCGAATAGGTGTTGGAGCAACTATCTGTGAATACAATGTGGTCCTAAGGACATATCAAGGCATGCAGTAAGGTCAATTTGGACCTCCCAACCACTAAAAAGGGAGAATTACGTTTACCAGCATGTGCTGCAATCGCAGAGGTACATGCATAAGGTCTTCCATGTTCTTGGCGACAGCGACTGTATCAGTGTGGGGCGCTGAATTTGTGGCCACACCTGAGAATGGGAGTCGCAAACACCGATGTTGGCTACTTACGTCTTCTCCCAACAGTCCTGCTTAGTCTGCTAGCTCAATCTCAGTGCTCAGGTTTGGAGTTGTTTAAAAGCAAGCAGGTGCTGGAAGAATGGCGCTGGTAGTGCTGGAACGATCGCTGAGTACCCGGGTGGTATCGACGATCTCTGTTATCCACCAGGTCAGTGATTTAAGCCCGCCTAAGCCGGCGGCTTCGGGACACTTGCCTCGTTGGCACAAACAATGTCCGCAGTGACCTGTTGAACCGCTATATCAACGTCAGGTGGTAGAAGAGCAATAACTACAGCAGCCAAGTTGTATGCCAGCCAATCAATCCTATGGACAGACCATCAGGGCAGGCAGTCTGCAGGTGCAAACTGCAGGAACGAGAGTAAGATAAAAAAATCGTCGCTACCACAAAGGTTGTTATGAATCGTCCAGTTAAGAGGCAGGCGAAATCTCAGACTGCCATTTCCCACACTAAAATATGTGGGGCACTAGTATTGAGAATGGAAACGTCTTGCTATGCCAAAAGGTTCTCAGCATACCTACCATGGTCTTTGGACTTGGTTCCAAAACACAAAGGGTGATGGGCATTGAAGTCCCCGAAAAGGAGTAATGGCGGGGGAGTTGTGCGACCAAAATAGTGAGATCAGTAGGAGAGAAAACCTCATCCTTTGTGAGAAAAGCAGAACAGATTGTAATTTGCTGCACAGCCCAGATTCTAACAGCCACAGCTGGGAGAGTTGTGTGTAGTAGCAAGTGAGGAGGGCGACAGAGACATACACACAGACACTGTCAGATACCCTGTCGTAGATTGAACGGTTTTTTAGTACCTTCATTAGCTTCAAAGGGCAGGGGTCTGATGGACAGAAAAGAGATTTCCTGTACACCTAAACAGAGCAGAGAGAAGCGGCATAATGACTGTAGCAGCTAAGCGAGATGGAGGAAAAACCACCACAACTGCACTGGAGAATTTTGTTTTCACTGAGCAGAAAGGCGATGATATGACAGATGAAGAGGTTTGTCCATAGGATCACCTGCTCCCAACGATTGAGAACCAACGGAATCAATGACCATTGGTTCTAAGGATCTAGTGAGGGCTAGGCCTTTGGGAAATGTGAGACTCTCTACCTCATCTTCTCACACAGAATATGTAGGAAGCTGTGGCATTAGATACATCGAAGATTCTTTTTTTCTTTTGTTTTTTATCTCCTTTGCTTCTCGCTGACGCTCTGGTTTGAATAGCTGGGAGGACTACTCTGAAGTGGCTTCAGGTATCAATGAAGTTCGTAAAGCCTTGAACCAGCAGCATGTGGATCATTCAGCCATTAGCTGGGACCATCTATTGCACTTGTTGTTTTTTGTGTTTAATAAAAATTCATCATTAATTTTTTCCAGTACAGTGTGGTATTAATATAAAATTTTTTGTTGATATGTCTGAATATTTAGTAGTACTCACTATAAAGGATATTTCTTCTTCTAGCTGATCTTCCTGTTTCTATTTTAACAATTTTGCATGGATGTAATAGTTTGTAGCTTATAGTAAATAAATTGAAAAACTATAATTATTACATAAAATAATAATATTTATAATTTTGGAGGATTTGTTTTACAAGGAACCATTACTTATTGTGAGTATCAGAGATCCAACATGTAGATTGTAGATTGACATTTTAATGCTACACTGTAACCATCAATTTACCTTATGTAAATAACAACCTTTATATAGATGATCTATTGCTAGATTACTTTGGTTTAAGTAATTTTTAATTTTTGCTTTCAATCTAGAAAGTATTCAGAATAATGTAGTTGTGCAAGAGTGGAATCAGAACTTAATAGTGTTGGTGCAATCATTCATGGTGGAATTTTAAACAGTACAAAATTCATAGTGTACACATTTTAAATATGAGCTTAAAATAGGGCAAATGTAGTTAAATAATCATATGTGTTAGGTCAAAAATATTAGAAGCAAGTATAAACCTGCTTTATAAAAAATACTGTGTTATATATCAAAAGATCAATATCTTTGAAGCTAAAGGTGATGAATGTCTTAACAAGCTGTCATAAAACAGTAGAATTCGGGAATAAATTAGAAAATTTTAAACTAGAAATAAATGAAAACATTGAAGCAAAATTGGAAAATCAGAGTAGGAATTTTACTGACAAGAAAGAGCAAGTAGATAATTTAGATGATATGCAAACAGAGATAGCATGAGCCTGTAAAGAAAGGTATCAGCAAACTATGACTTTCTAATAAGGGAGATCTGCATCTTGTTGGTTTCAGAAGACAGTTTGAGAATAATCTTCCATCACATTACATAGAATAGCAGAAAATTCACTTGGTTGCCAGTAGGTTAGATGAGGACATAATATCATGGGGCACATGTGTCATGAAAAATGTAGACATATGACGATTATGTCGAGGTGTTTTTGAATCAGTAGTGGTCAAAAAGTACACAAGACAGTGTTTGTAAGAAAATATTGGAAGCCAAAAATTTCGTAAACAGTGGTTCTGGGAGTTACAAAGGGATCTTTCAACACTACTGGGAGAAGAATCAATACCTTGCAAACCCAATTAAGGATATTTTATGTAATTAATTTATTATTATTAAAATTACCTATATCAACACATGAGAACAGCAGATAGACACAACATAGTTAATTTGTCACTAGTGTTAAAATACTTGGGTGCTATATTAGGCAGTAGGCCAGTGCAGAAAGGGTGGAGAAAAAATAAGTGGACGGCAGAATGCTGCACCGATAATGACAGAAACAGAGATAACGTCACAAATCAGGTGTCAGAAAGTAACAGCTTGCAGAATGACAGGCCGCAACTGCACAACCATAGTCCATGTAGGAGGGGAAGGGGTGGACACTTCTGAGGTACCAATCATGGAGGTTATCATGTAAATATTAAAGAATGTTATAATAATGATCACATGGAAAACGAACAGGACAGAAAAAGAAATCATGAGGATTTGGAAAATTAGAACTTCTTTAGAGGACGTCACACTCTATGTGAATCTAGGCGCATAATGAACTCCAAATACTCTGGTTAGTGACAATATGACTTCCTTTCTTTTCATGCTGTCAATCCTTTTCTTCTTTCTTTTTTCTCACACATTTCATCTTTATTTGCTTCTCTATCAATTGGAAATTTTCTATGGTGAGTAGGAAGATAACTTTTACTTGAAAGTGACTATCCTGATAACGACAAACAATATATCTGTGAATGGTAAAGACAAATTATGACATAAACATTTATACATGGTTAAATTTATAGAACGAAGAGGACATGAGACATATTTCTTCGTTATCTGTTGAAGAAGAGTGTGATTTGCATTTTCAAGTTGAAAGGAGCAATGTATGGCTAGTTGAGGGCTGTGAATTGATTTGAATTATATATTAGAGAAAATATTTTTTATAATTAATATAAGATATGCGCAGCAGCTGAAGAAGAGGATAAATCAAACAAGGTAAGTGCCGACATTTAATGTAGTAAGCAAGGTACTGAAACAATTACCGATTATATCTGATTGGTTACTTGTCAGGTGGATGACCATCTATGAAGCTTATGGTCTTCTATGAATAGGGGTAGACAGTCCTATATTATTTTTTTGGAGGTGATGAGGATTCCACCTTGTATGGTGTTATGACGTTTATTCTAGATGAAGTTATGAAGATTATTAGGCTTCCATGAAGGTACCCACATATTTTGGAGGTATGGTGAGTAGAGGCGATTGTGGTTTCACCTTAGCACATTACTTTAGTTTTTTTTATGAAGTAGGTGGTTGTTAGGTCGATGGAGTTTCCGTCCACACACGTTCCAATTTACATGCAGGAAGAGGTGTACATGGGTTAAGAAACACACAGCCATATACAGGTGAATCTAAATTCGTGCACTCGGGCTTCACAGTGCCATTCCAACCGTAAGATACAGGAACACCTCAAGCCTGCCAAGATCAGTGGTCTGAGGCGGCATGTCACGCACTGCACGGCCGCTACCGCCGGAGGTTCAATTCCTATTTTTTCTTAGCATAAGTTACATTAAGTAGTGTTTAAGTCTCGGTACCGATGACCTGAGTATTTTATTCCTTTACTTCGTCCATCAATTTCAGATATTTTTCAGTTTCTTTGGTCATGATGGGCAGACGCTCTCTGGTGTGGTCTGTCATGTAAATGTTTCTGTAAAGTGTATTTGAACAGAAGTAATTTGAGTATTAATTTACAATGTCAGATAGAAAAGTTTATGTAAAAAATAGTTTGTGAAATGTACATTTCTCGACTTGTGCGGCAATAAAAGAATGCGAGTGACGTCCTTACAGCCATGGTGGAATGGCCAACTGTTCTAAGTCGCCTTGACGCGGAGCGTGCGGTTGCTCACCGTCGGAGGTTCGAGTCTTCCCTCGGGCATGGGTGTGTGTGTGTGTGTGTGTGTGTGTTGTTCTTAGTATAAGTCGTTTGTAAGCCTAGAAACTGATAACCCTAGAAGTGAAGTCCCTTAGATTTACAAACGTTTGAACACTTTTGACGTCCCTACAAAAGGGAGTTAACATGTATAATTCATTGACCACAAAGTTACTCGGTAATTAACATTAACAAACACGATATAAAAAACCAACGACCTACGAGCAGTCATTGGCACTGGAAAAACCTTTAAAGGAAAACACGTTCCAGATATTTCCTTAAGGGTGCGATTGCGCTGCATCCACACAGCTCGCACCTCGCTACATTATGCTGGCAAATTGCACCTTACAGCTGGTGAGGCGTTTCGGTGCGTTCACGCCTATATCCTTGCTGCTGGCACTTCACTACTCGCTTGCAGGCGGCGGCAGTCAATCCTGCCGTTGTTCATAAGCGATTGCAGATGAAAATTCGGACCAATAACTGTTAAGAAGTGGATGGTGGCTCCCCAGAAGAAATACAGATGGTGCCGGTTGGCTGTAAGTATCACCAGAATCAGAACTGCACCTACTGATTTGTTCAGTGTTATCACTGCATTTCACCACATTCAAGTTTCCCCTAGGTTCAGAATTCCATCATAGAATCGAAACATGGCCACTGTACTTCATACATGTGAGCAGCATCATTTGAAATGCATTTAGGGAAATTGTGCAATCTTTCCATAAACTGCTAAGACTCTTCAATTTCTTTTTTTTTTAACATCGCATATTGCTGAAGTTATCACAATAATTTCTTCATGGAAATATTATAGAAAAGCCAATTCTATCAAGTAGACAAAGCATCTATACAGGAAGAATAAATCCACAAACTTTTTTTAATTTTTTATAGGTTCCTTTGGTAGGAAGAATATTACAATTCTATGGCCCAAATGGCGTGGTTGCACGTTCTTTAATTATATTTAAAAACTTTTGATACTTCTACAGCCTGTGTGTAATGTAAACTGTAAATTCATATTCATTGCCTTTTGATCTTGTGGGAAACAAAGCAATATTGGCACCATAGACTTACTAAAACTAATTAGACCGCTCACTGGCGCTAGTGTAACAATCCAACATTAAAAAGCCGCCATTTTCAGAAAAACAGTGCGCTTGTACTTGGTAAGTCATAACAAATATGCGATTAAACGTTGTATATTCAATGTCTTATTTGTTACAAATAAGTTATGCAAGGACTCTTTATCCCTGTTATCCGAAAAAGGGTGTCTAGTTCAAGCTAGATTGGAAACTAAAGTTATTTAAGTTCAACCTAGATAAAGAAAAAAAACCAAAAAAATTCTGGCATGGAAAAAAGGCAGAAAAAACTACCCCAAACAAAAATAGAGACTGGAAAGTAAGCACAGCACACACGTATGTAATATGGCAGGAACCGAAAGTGAAAAACTCGGTGACTGATAAAATAGTCTTACTATCTGCTACTTTCAAAGTTTTATGCAACTATCTACAATCGATAACTCGACGCTTTTTCGCTTCAACTTGCAAGAAATGAACTCAATATTCTTGAACAGATACGATATTTCTAATTCCCCATCTTTTTTATACAGATCTGATAGAGACAATTAGGAAACTTCATTAATTATAGAAGACGTGATTACTGAGTGCAAATAGTGAAGTAAACGTTATTTCATTTGGTGCTTCAGCTTTCTTTCTTTGCTTTTCATGCCGTTTAAATCGTAGGCATGGATTCATGCAATATTCGTCCTCCAAATGGCGCCCTAATTGGTGTACCAACAATTTTTTATTTAGCGGGGGGGGGCAAGAAAACTTATTTACTGGCTTCATCTTGGTGATTCTAGGACTTTGGTCTGGGGGAGGGAGCGAGGTCTTGGAACTTTCATTTTATGCTTTACCAACCTTGAACGCCCCATCAGTACAGATGTTGTCCCCTATTAGCAGTCACAGACAGGAAAATTTCACCTGATGAATTATGTTCAGGACTTATTTTATATGTCCTAGATGAGGTAATGTAAATGTCTATTTCAGATGTCTAAAATGCGTTTTTTCTGACCTAATGATCCTTGGTCTAGCGATTATTATAATTTCAGTTATAATGATTAATGGTTCCATAACATTACTAATAAACTATAATAAAAACTATTTCAATAAAATATACTATGACAACATAATTATAATATTATTTTTATTAAAATCAATAAATAACAAAATAATAAAATAAATTATTCAAGACGTCCTAAATTCCACAGAAAAATAATCAAGGTAAATTACTCACCCAACTAAAACTTTATGTCTTAAATATGCTTCTAGATACACTTTCCAGTACATCTACTACTTTCCTCATATTACTTGAAAATAATTAATAATCAATAACGATGGTGACAGGTGATGTATACACACTACAGAACCAATATCAGTTAAATTAAATAATTTAAATTACTATAAAATCCACCTTCATTAAGATATTACAAAATTAAATTCATAAAAAAAATATTGTAGCCCACCATGCTCTTAATTATAAGCTGCATCTTGACCTTAAATAACCTTTAATAAAAAAAATAGAAAAATATTATCCAAAAAAATTATCTGATACTCGAGATATAGAAACAAATAAATTAGTAAAGTAAATCATGTACTATCAATTATGAGACAGGTTCCTCTGAATGGAATTAAATTCCGCTAAATTCTTTGGTTTTACCCAGATGACACACTATTAACTCTTAAAATAATACAGCATCTTATCCTAGATACTAAGTTTCATAGATTCAAAAATCAGAGCCATAAAAATTCACATAATAATTTATTATTAAATCTCAAAATAATTATTAGTAAATTAACATAAAATATTCAATTGTATTAATAGTATACCTGTGGTTGCTGGCACGAAATATGCTAATACTTAATCAATTACTAATTCCAAAATAACTTGATAATTAAGTTCAAACACTACAAATAAAAGAACATTTACTTAAACAAACCTCATATATAATATAAAGGAAAAGTGAATAATTATGTAAGAATAAAATGTAAATGGAAAATGAACAATGAAAAAAAACAAACAAGATAGAACATAGTGAGCACACACAGAAAATAGGAGGCACAATAATATGAAACATTACAAAAAATGAATATATCCCATAAAGTGTACAACAACAATTGAACAACAATAAAACTCTTCATATGTTAATCGAGCTTGTACAATAAAAATAAAACTAAACAAGGTAGAATGTAGTAAATGTATAAGGAAAATAAAATGCAAAATAATTTTAAAAAGGATAAACAAAACTACAATATTCCCCAAAATGTATAAAAACAAATTCACAACAATGAAACTCGTAACATGTAAAAGTACAAAAAACTAGGATATTATTCCATCAGTGTATAACAAATTCTTTATTATATACCATAGACTTAAGTATGGAACCTGCATTTAAATATTATCTTTCTTTATTATTTAATCCATCTTTTCACTAATAATAAATAAAGGTTAAATAATATAATTATTTAATTGACTGCATTATGTGATTTTATATAATAAATAAATATACACAATTATATTTGTTATATTAGTTAAAATATAGTTATATAATATTAAATAAGATTATTTTAATTACATAATAATGTTATACAGTTAATAAATACAGTTAATTTACTATTATAGTAATATTAAATATCTAAATAATATTGAATATAGTATATAATAATAATGTAAAATATTTAATTATGTTACATTAAATTTTATATTGTATACAATTTTTTTCTTAAAAAAATAGTTAGCTTCAAACATTGTTATAATAAATGCAAAATCCCACATCATATTTCCAAAAACGAAAAATTTATACATTTTTACAATAATTGCAAAAGCCCACATATTTCCAAAGAAAACTTTATACATAAAATAATAAAGATAAGTGAGATCCCTGAATACAGGATTATCATGATAGGATAAATAAATTAAAAAAACTTTTACTCTCATTACATAGGATAGAATTAAAATATCACTTTTACTAAAAAAGTAATATGCATCTTGCACCTTAATAAAAAGGTTAGCTAATTAAGCTAATGGTTCATACCCCATTCATGAAGCTATTAATTCTTCTGTTTAACGTACAACAACTCTATACAATTTCTTTCAATGTCATCACTAATAGGAATGACTTAGTCCATTTCTTCAAATTCCTGATTAGAAATTTGAATAGGACTGGAGATCAACTTAGTTTCCATTATTCTAATATAAATAGATAATAAATACTTAATAATTAATGAATCAACAATTGAATACTTTATTATTCAATCAGTAGCATCAACAGCATTATTAATTTCAATTATAATGATCCAAATATAGTATGTAGTATGATGAGATAAAGAAAATATCCTATCAATAATAATTTTGTCAAGAATAAGAGTAAAAAAAGGAGCAGCTCTATTTCACTTCTGATAATAAGAAGTAATACCCTCAACATGATGAACAACAGCTTAATCGTAATATCATTAGCTGATGAAACATCACTATGACAAATTATAGTATATTTATCAATCAGACATTTGGGAAGAATAATGAGATTAATAATCATCAGAGAATACATATGAGAAATATATTTTATATCTACTTAACATTAAACATAACCATCAACTTAATATTCAAAATAATAAATTTATTCTTCTTAAATCACGTATACTCAACAGTATATATAAACACAGAAGTTAAGGTCATAATAATAATATCACTTTAATCATTAGGTGGATTACCACCAACACTAGGATTCTTACCAAAATGAATTTTTATTGAAATACTCATGACCAACAAAATAACACTTATAGTATTTTTCATAATTATAATCACCACAATTACATTATACTGCTATATACATATTAGAGCAATCATTATATCACATATTGAAAACTAGTGACTAATAAAAATCAAAATAAATGAACCAATAACAATATTACCTATCATATCAATAATTTCAATAATAGGTTTAATCTGCACATCAAATCTTATATTATTTTACTAAGATATTAAGTTAATTAATGTAATAACCTTGAAAATTATAATTAAAAGTTACATTTTAGGTCTTAGTAAAATAATATTTTACACTTCTAGAAATGCAGTCAAGAATCATAATTGAATATAAGACCAGTCAAATAATGGTAAGAGAGAAATAATTCTCATAAATAGATTTACAATCGACTACCTATTATTTCATCCCTGTTACTGCAAAAATGACTATTCTCAATAAATCATAAGGACATCAGTTTCTTGTATTTCATATTTGGTGCATGAGTTCAAATAGTACGAATGTCAATAAGAATAATTATTCAAGCAGAGCTAGGACAATAACACAGGTCGACAAATTTTGACTTTTTGTCTGGGGTTTGCATGAAAATATGAATTTCTGACTAAATTGACCCTGCTGATCACAAATCTGCAGCCTGTTTCTCTGTAGCATGTCAGGTTTTTTCACTATCACTATCATCATCATATTCACCATTGTCTAACTCTGCGGCCAATGAAATTGGAAATTGAAAAGCAATTACGGGACAATGGAAACGAAATGGAACAGTAAAGTGGTTAAAAACGAATTGGAAGAAAGTCATATGAATTATAAGAAGCAAATCTTATATTGGGCACTTACCAGGTAGAGGTATTACTTCCATTTTCGTTTGCCCGTGAATGAATGCTTGATATCCTTCCTCTTGTGTGTCACTTCTCCTTCATGTGTGATGCACCAACAGTATTCAGCCATCATGTTTATTCCCCAACGACCTTGATAACGATGTTCCATAGTTTTAAGTTCCTCTGATGTGTCAGCCAAATGTGACATTAGAAAATGTAGTTTTACAGAGATCTTGCACCGTAAAGGACTGTAGCATGTCTTCCACTATTTCCTTGTAATCAGGCTGCTTACTCTGGCCTAGGAAACGATGCACAACATTTTTTAAACTTCTCCAAGCTTGAAGTTCTATTTCCGTCATAGAACTGCCAAAGTGCTCAATCAACTTCCTTATATCTGGTCCAATAAATATCCCTTCTTTCAACTTTGCAGCCTATAGATTTGGGAATTGCCTACACAGGTATTGGAAACAGTTTCCTGTTTTGTCCAGTGCTTTAACATACTGCTTCATGAGTCCTAATTTGATGTGCAGTGGAGGCAATAAAATATGATCTGGATTAACCAAATGTTCATTCACTATGTTCTTTGATCCCCCCGTCAGATTTTGCCTCTTAGGCTACTCTCTTCTACTCCAACGTTCATGATAAGTTCTACTGTCCCATTCACACATATAGCAAGGCATTTTAGTGTACCCTGCTTGCTGACCAAGAAGAATGCCAATCACTTTAAAGTCACCACACACAAGCCACTGGTGTTCTTTGTACTTCACACTTTGAAGAAGTATTTTCATGGTATTGTATGTCTCTTTTAAATGTACTGAATACGCAATTGGAATTGATCCTAGGTCATTTCCAATATGTAGCAACACTGCTTTCAAACTTTGCTTTGAAGAATCTATAAACAATCTCCATTCCTTGCTCTCACACTTCTGAGCTCCCATTTTCATCACTAATCCGGCGATATCTTTGCAGAACACCATTAAACCATCTTCAACTAAAAATTCCCTGAAATCTTCATCACGATTTCTGTACAATGAATATGATGTACCGTGTGCAAATAAGTTATTTTCACTGAGACGTGATCCCAGTAGCTGTGCTGCATCTTTTGAGAGTACTAAGTCTTTCACCAAATTGTCAAGCTCTGTTTGAGTAAGAGATTGTGGGCTATCGGTACCACATTCAGCATAGTCGGATTCACTGCTTTCTTAACTTACGTCTGGTTCAGAGAATTCAAGAGAATCCACTGATGTTGGTGGAGAGGGGATTGGTAGCCCTGGGCCATGAGAAACAGGTCTAATTGCCGAATCTAAGTTTGGAAACAATATGTTTTTCATGTTTCTTGTGTTGTATCCCGTTACATTCGTCATACAGAAGTAACAGTCATCAACATGATTCTTCTGTTCACACCATACCATAGGAATTGCGATGTTCAAGCACTTGATTTTACCTTCACTCCATTTCCTTAACTGCTCCACACATGTATGGCACACAATGTGTGGAGCAAATGACTTGTCCTGATCGCCGAGGTTCATGCCGAAATATGCAAAATATGACTTCTGCACAAATTTTGTTATTTGTCAAAGTCTTGCACATATCACATAATTTACACAGATATAACAAAATGTATCTGGGCTATTCACACACTTCCTTCCTGACATTTTTAACACACCTTCAGTGAAATACCACCACTCACAAGAAAGCACGAAAGCACCTTCTTGTAGCCGTAGCACTCACTCACTGATTTCTGTGGCGATAATGGAACGTCAGCTCCAAGCTCATTAGCCCCCTCTGCCTTCCCTTCACACAAAAATGCAATGTTGCCACATTTCTGTAGTTGTGGACACTGCATAACATAGATTTCGCAGTCAATGGTAGGCGAGGGGTAGCTGTGCAGAAAAAACTGAGGGTGATGGAAAAAAATTGATTTGATTTTCATACTCAGGGGTGCAAATATAGTACAGAACACCACTTACTTTCCAAACCCCAGAATCCATGTCGACCTGTGTAATTGGAGATGATCAAATTTATAATGTAATTATTAGAGCTTATCCATTCATCATAATCCTCTTTATAGTTATACCAATTATAATTGGAGGATTTGGAAATTGACTAGTTTCATTAATAATTGGAGCACCAGATATAGCTTTCCCATGAATAAATAACATATGATTTTGAATACTACCACCATCATTAACACATCTCCTTCTATCTGCTATAGTGGATAATAGATCTGGTATAGGATTGACAGTTTACACTCGATTAGCAAGGGTTATTCCACACAGAAGACATTTCTTCAATTCTAGGGGCAATTAATTTCATCACAACAGCAATTAATATAGATGAATTAATATAACTATAGAACAATCACCATTATTTGTTTGATCAGTAGCAATTACAGCACTATTATTATTATTATTATTCCTCTAACAGTGCTAGCAGAATCAATTACTATATTATTAACTGACTGAAACGTAAATACATCATTCTTTGACCCAACAGGAGGAGGAGATCTAATCCTATATTCTTATTCTTTGGACATCCAGAAGTATATATTTTAATCCTACCAGGATTTGGTATCATCTCACATACTGTTTGTCAACAAAGAGGAAAATCTGAATCATTTGGAACGATCCATATAATTTATGCAATATTATCATTTGATTAGTAGGATTTATTATATGAGCACATCAGATATTCACAGTTGGAATAGATGTTGATACACAAGCCTATTTCACTTCAGCAACAATAATTATTGCCCTACCAACAAGAATTAAAGTATTCACATGAATAGCAACCCTTCATGGAGCTAAATTCAAAATCAACCCACCTTTATTATGAGTATTAGGTTTCATTTTACTATTTACAATAGGAGAATTAAAAGGACTAGATCTTGCAAACTCATCAGTAGATATTATATTACATGATACATACTATGTAATAGCTCATTTCCATTGTGTACTTTCTAAAGGAGTAGTATTTGCAATCATAGGGGTAATTACACAATGACATCATTTATTTACAGAAATAACAATAAACAGAAATAATTAAAAATTCAATTTACCATCATATTTATTGGAGTTGGCAGGAATACCATAACAGTATTCAGAGTACCCTGATGCATAGACATCATGAAATGTCATTTCAAGAATCAGTTCAACGATTTTAATAGCATTTTAATTATGTGAGATAGAGTAATTTAAACCCAGCTGCAATATTCAGAACAAATATAAGCTGATCAACAGAATTATTACAAAATAATCCACCTCCATAACATAGATATTTAGAACTACCAATAAACTATGGATTCTAATATGGTAGATTAATGCATTAGATTTAAGCTTTAAAAATAAAGTTTTACCTTTTATTAGAAAAATATATGGCAGCATGATCAAATTTAACAATACAAGACAGAGCTTCACTATTAACAGAACAATTATAATTCTTTCATGATCATACCATAACTGTTCTACTATTAATTACAATAATTGTAGGATACTCACTTAGATATATAATATTAACAAACTACACAAACCAAAATATACTTCATGGCCAATAACTGCAACCATACGAACAACATTACCAACAATTACATAAATTTTTATCGCATTACAATCATTACAATTAGTATAATTACTTGATGACTCATCAGATGCCTTGATCACAATTAAAAATATCTAAGGACAATGATATTTAAGATATGAAGATTCAGATTTGATTAATGTAGAATTTGACACATAAATAACCCCGAAAATGAATTCAAAACAGAAGAATTCGATTGCTGGAAGCACACAACCGCACAACTCTACCAATTAATACAAAAGTAAAAGTATTAACTAGAGGATCCAATGGATTACACTCATGAACAATCCCAGCTCTAGGACATAAAATCGATACATCACCTTGATAATTGAATCGAGGAATATTCATAAATAGTCTAGGACTATTCGTTGGACAATGTTTAGAATTTTGTGGAGCAAATCACACATTTATACCAATTGTAATTGAAAGACCCTTAGTAAAGCTATTTATTAAGTGACTATATAATGTAATATAATGAGTTAGTTATAATATCACATTATTATGTCAATATAAAATAACTGTAATTAGTATACCTTGAAACATCATATGACTGAAAGAACGTAATGGTCTCTTAAACCAAAAAATAGTAAATTATCATCTACTTCTCATGAGGAAAAATATTAAACTAAATCCCTTAAATACCACCATTAATATGATTTTCACTATTCATTATATTTTCAACTGCATTACTCTTATTAATCAGTTAAACCTTTTCTCTTACAAACCAAATAAAATAAAAAAATAACAATCAAAAATTTTAAAAAAGTCAATTGGATATGATAAATTTATTCTCAATGTTTGATCCATCAAATGATTCAATATAAAACTTTACTGAACTAGAACGTCCCTGGGATTATTAATTCCATCTATATTTTGAGTAATACCATCATGAATTTATATTATAAGAAATAAATTAAATTCATTTTTATTTCAGTTTTCATTATAACATTATTTAATAACTTCATAGGATTATTCTCCTATATTTTTACAAGAACTATACATATAACATTAACATTCACAATTGCTTTACCAATATGAATAATATTTATATTATTTGGATGAATTAATAACACTAACCATATATTCACTCATCTAGTACCTCAAGGAACACCAACTGCACTGATATCATTATAGTCCTAATTGAAACAATATGGATGTAGTATAATACATCCAGTTACACTAGCTGTATGATTAGCAGCAAATATAATTGTCTAGTGCACCTCAGTTGCCCTTGCCTGGCTATTGTCAACATGGGGCAAGCAACACGTGGTGGTGGGTTGTCTGCTCCCATCTCCCTTCTTAAGTAGTTAAACACTCGGAACACAACAGATCTTGAAACTTCCTGGCAGATTAAAATTGTGTGCCGGAACCGGGACTCGAACCTGGGACCTTTGACTTTCGCGGGCAAACGCACTACCGACTGTGCTATCCCGACACGACTCACGATGCCACCTCACAACTTTACTTCCGCCAGTACCTCGTCTCCTACTTGGAAGTTTGGAAAGTAGTAGACGAGGTACTGGCGGAAGTAAAGTTGTGAGGCGGCATCGTGAGTCGTGTCGGGATAGCACAGTTTGGTAGTGCGCTTGCCCGCGAAAGGCAAAGGTCCCAGGTTCGAGTCCCGGTTCCGGCACACAATTTTAATCTGCCAGGAAGTTTCATATCAGCGCACACTCCGCTGCAGAGTGAAGTTTCATTCTGACAACAGATCTTGCTTCCTTAGGTAACACTCGCCTCTTTTTGATCTGTCGACTGTAATGAACACTGCAAAGTAAATAACCTTTAATATACGTCCAATGGAAAAAAAAGTCATGACTATACATTCAAAGCACATTTGGCAAGGCACGAAACAGCGAGCTGGCACTTTTTTCTGGGTCATAACATGGTATAATGGCTCTTGTGACTGCGCATCGCCCCACCACCTGCCTTCCTACCTGCACACAGCTCTAGATTGTGGCGTATTGTGTGATTCCTGGGTCATAGAGGTCGTACCCTTATAGATGCAAACTTTTCAAACAAAGATGTTACACTGAAGATGTTGTCACCAAAATCGACAAAATATTGCTAACCAATTGATGTATACTTCTTTTGGCTATATAAGCTCTATATCAGAAGGATTACTGATTTTGTAAGACTACAAGGTGCCAAACCACAAGTGAAGGTACAGAATAGTTATTTCATAGGGTCTGTAATTTGCAATAATTTTGCTGCTCATGGTTGTCAGGTGTAACATCTACTGATAACTCACAGGGAAAATCTAGTTCAATTTCCCTACAAGATAAAACTCTTGTGGCAGCAATAAATACGCCTGTACCTACTATATTCAATCTATCCTTTCTGAACACCATTTGTCCCTTTGTAAAAATCTGTCGAATTTATCCCCAACTTTAAACATATTTCACTATCTATTAGTAAATGGGTTTCAATACTTCCTATCAGCGCTTGGAGATCTGGTACGTTCCTCAACAGCTCTGACAATTTAAAACTATTAAACCAATGGTTTTTAGAACTGTGTCCATCCGATATGTGACCTGTACCCACTGAGACTGAATGGTGCAATGTATGCTGATTTTTTACGTAATGTTCTACCGATTTTACTACACGATGTTTCACTACAGGACATGATTTTGAGCATTTATTGAAGTCATGAGGTAATTACAGGTAATCACGCAGTAACAGCATGTGTTCTCCTAATGTATGATAATTTCATAAAAGTACATGTATCACATTGGAAGAACCAAAATAAAGTTCAAACGTAGCTAAGTTCTGTGTTTTAATTTAAAAAACCTCCCTATTACCCACTGTTGTCTAAAATTGTGAGCAACGTGTTTGTGAATATTTGAGCGCCACCTATCACAAAGCGTAAAAAGTGTGCCAAGTAAAACATTCATATTTGTTTATGTACTAGACGAATCTAATATATAAAGCAGAGTGTCCGTATGTTTGTACATGTTGCAAACAAATGTACAGTTTTGTTCCAATCTTTATGAAATTTTGTACACGTAAGCGTCAATCCATGAGGACGGTCGCCGTAACTGTAAGAATCACATACGATATATAGTTCACGAGATATGACGTCATAACAATGAGATGCGCGAAAAACTGCTGCATTTTGCGACAATGCTGCTCATTTCCTCCTAAACCATTGGACCGATTTCAACCAAATTTGGTACACATATTCCTTACCGTGAGGTAACAATTGCTACATGGTTAAGAATCACATACGGCACATGGTTCAAAAGATATTACGTTATAACCAACAGAAATCGCAAAAAAATGCCATACAATGCGGCGAGAGTTTCGAAATACACTTTATTAGAATGACAGTACTTAGCGACTTGCAACAAACTTTAAACATAATTAAAAACCTTTATTAAACTTTTTCTCGCTGGCAACCATAGTACAATGATAAAAGGAAAAAAGTTTCTCGCTTACTACTTTTCCGCTGTTTATGGAGTAAAACTCACAAATTGTAACCGCAGGAAATTTTACAGACAGTATACACACATATAGTTGAGTGTACTTTCTAAATTGTATCACAGGACGAGGTGTAGTTCATGAGATATGAGCACATAAGCAGTAACGCTCATGGAAAACCGCCCCATCACGCACCAAGTTTTAATCTATTACTTCTTTACTACTAACTGTATTCCCAAGAGACTTAACAGACATACAGCCGTCATACAAATGAATATATACCTGAAAAATGGCAGGAATAAAAAAATAAATACACGGGCAGCGCCGGGTTTTCAGCTAGTATGTAATAAAAATGGGGGTACCTATTTAAAAAATGCAGTTGATATCCGTTTGACCTATGGCAGTGCCATCTAGCGTGTCAACCATACCACTATCTGTTTTCCCCCCCCCCGGGGGCCCACAGCTCTTTTGTGGGTACGTGTGTGGCGCGCACGGGTCCCTGAGCCATAGCGGCCTTCCTTCCAGTTTCCCAGGCCGCTTTTCCTCCTCCTGGTTCCCTTCCCTCCCTAATCCTTCTTCCCACCCTACCCTTCTCCAACCCCATCTCTAGGTGTTCTCGCAATGACAGCCCGGCTATGTCCACGGTACTCCTAGTTTCTCTCTCATGTTTTGTTTGCCGTTTTCACCATTTTCGGCCCAGTTAGGTCCCCTTCGGGGTTAGATCTCCATCTAAATTTCAGATTTAGTGTGAGCCATTTGGAGAAGAACTCCCAACCTAGCCCCTACGGCGCGGATTCCTACCCTTTCCTTCCACATCCCTTCCTCGTCGTAGCTCCCTCCCCGCTAGGTCACCAGCACGGTAGCCAGTCCGTGTGGTGGGGCTGTTATGTACCCTCATGGTTGAGCCCCCTGAATTGCACAGGGATCACACTGCCGATGCCTGAGCTGTGACCTCCTCATGCATGCCAAGGAGTCGATGCTTGTCCTTGCGGGGCATCAGGACTCCCGGCAACGGTCATCCTGCCAGGTGGCGTTGCTGTGGCTGGGTGGCGCCCTTGAGGAGAGCCCCTGTTTCGGAGTGGGTGGCATCGGGGCGGAAATTCCGCAATGAAGAGGAAACAAACCTCTGAAAATCCTGGCTCTAAGCCAGGTGTCTCTAAGGTTGGAAGATTTAATTTCAATAGATACGACCCCAAATCGTTTCCTTCCCTAACTCAATCTTGGGGGGAACGTGGGTCCACAAAGCAGGCTGAGACATATTCACCAAGATACTTAGTGTGTACCAGACAGGATGGGGAATCTTTCCAGGCAACTAAGCCTTCCTTCTTCGTCGAACACCTCGAAGAAAGGTTTGGCGAAGTTGCCGGAATGTCGAAACTGCGTGACGGTTCGGTCTTGATACAGGCGGAGACCCCTGCTCAGTCATGGAGCCTCTTAAAATGTGATCATTTAGGCGAAATTCCTGTCACAATAACGCCCCACAAATCCTTAAATAGGGTACAGGGGGTGATATACCATCGAGACCTTTTGCTACAGACAGATGAGGAGTTACGCGAGCACCTACAACGACGCGGAATCCATTTTGTCCGGCGCGTATTTAGAGGACCCAAGGATAATAGGGTGGCCACTGGCGCATTTGTCTTGGCCTTTGAGGGTGACAATCTGCCCGAGAAGGTCAAGGTCATGATGTATCGCTGTGACGTCCAGCCATACATCCCCCCTCCAATGCGATGTTTCAAGTGTTGGCGTTTCGGGCACATGTCCTCTCGTTGCAACGCTGCTGCAACCTGTCGGGACTGTGGCCGTCCCTCCCATCCGGACACTGCCTGTGCCCCTCCTCCTTATTGTGTCAATTGCGGCGGTCACCACTCTCCCTGTTCGCAAGACTGTCCCGCTCTACAAAAAGAGCGTAAAATAGTAGAGTACAAGACCTTGGACCGACTCACATACTCAGAGGCTCGGAGGAAGTACAACAAGCTGCATCCAGTATCCCTACTTACATCCTATGCTGCAGCTACGACGATGGCGTCACCACCGGTGGCCACTTCTCGCCCTGCTCCACCTCCATCTGTGGGCCCTATGGGCCGCCCCTCTACCTCTGCCTCCCAGACATCTGGAGGCACACCATCTTCTGTGGGGCAGGTACTGCCCCCCACGTCGGAAGTGGCTAGCCCCGCTCCCCAGCCAGAAAAGGGTTCCCCTTCTCTGGCTTCTGTTTCTGGGAAGGGAACCTCTTCTCCCCTTCCAACCATGTCGCCCCAGACATCCGACACTAGCCAGCGGCTGAAGGACCCTCGGCCAGAAAGCCGCCTGGCTCCCCAGTCTTCCCACACTCCTCAAGCCCCTCCGGAGAAACCCCCATCCTCCGGTAGGCCCAAGGAACGACGGGAAGACAAAAAAGAAAAGAAGGATAAGGCAGTGAAGCGCAAGGAAACGCTGGCGGTCTCGGTGCCCCCAGGCCTTGCACGTGACGCACCGGAGGATGAGGTCATCCTTCTTGTGACGCCCGAAGATCTGGCCTTCGCAGATCTCGGGGATGCCATGGAGACGGAGGATCAGACTTCACAGCCAAAGACGAGTGCTCCTGCCATCCCTCTTCCATCTTCATCTTCATGCACCGTCAACCAGGAGACAGTCCAATGGAATTGTGGAGGATTTTTCGGTCACTTGGCTGAATTGCGTCAGCTGATGAGCTCTTTTCCACCACTTTGTGTTGCTCTCTAGGAAACCTGGTTTTCTGGTGATCGGACCCCCACCCTTCGGGGCTACTTCAATAATCGCACCATTTACAATAGGGTGTCGGGCGGGATAAGTCTATATGTACATACCTCTGCCTAAAGTTCCCCAGTGCCACTTCACACAGCCCTGGAGGCTGTCGCTGTCAGGGTTCGAGCATCGCGGGACATTACCATCTGTTCCCTTTATCTCCCTCCTGATGCAGCAGTAACACCAGCTGACCTGGCAGCCTTGATCGGTCAACTTCCTTCACCATTTCTTATTTTAGGAGATTTTAACGCACATCACCCCCTATGGGGGAGCAACGTGACTACAGGACGTGGTCGAGAATTTGAACTACTTTTTAACCAACTTGACCTTTGTATTCTTAATACAGGAGCTCCAACCCATTTTAGTGTGGCCCATGGCACCTTTTCCGCCATAGACCTTTCTGTGTGTAGTCCGGGCTTACGTCCACTACTTAACTGGTGGGTCCATGATGACCTTTGTGGAAGCGACCACTTTCCCATCTTCCTTTCGCTTCCCCACCACCAACGCCACGCACACCTTCCCCGCTGGTCCTTCCACAGGGCCGACTGGGCAGCATACACTTCTGCTGCAACGTTGGATACCCCTCTCCCTGCTGATGCGACAATGGCTGTAGACCAAATTATTTCCATTGTCGTTTCTGCTGCTGAGTCCGCGATACCATCTTCTTCTGTCTTACCTCGGCGAAGACCAGTGCCCTGGTGGTCACCGGAGATAGCAGCAGCTATCCGCAATCGCCGCAGGGCTCTGCAGCAGTACCGGCGCCACCCCACCCTTGACCACCTGGTTGCATTTAAGCGTCTTTGGGCCCAGACACGCCGGCTTATCCGGCAGCGCAAGCAAGCATGCTGGGAGGAATATGTATCCACAATTGGACCCCGTGTCTCTTCTAGCCAGATTTGGACAAAGATTCGTTGTATATCAGGTCACCATCCACCGACAGGGGTCGCGGGTCTCTCTATCCGCGGTACAATCCATACCGACCCGACCATCATTGCCGAGTATTTTGCAGCGCACTTTGCTCTAAACTCGGCGTCCACTGCCTACAGCCAAGGTTTTTGTACCTTAAAAGAGCGGGCTGAGCGAAGGCAGTTGGTATTTCGCACAAACCGCCAAGAGCAATACAATGCGCCATTTACAGAGTGGGAATTTCAAACTATTCTTGCCAGTTGCCCCAATACATCTGCAGGACCGGACCGAATCCACTGTCAAATGCTGAAACATCTTTCTGAACACTCGGAACGCCATCTTTTGGATTTCTTTAATCGTCTCTGGATCGAGGGAGCATACCCGTCCCAATGGCAGGAGAGTATCGTTATCCCTCTGTTAAAACCAGGTGCAGATCCATTGAACGTTGACTGTTACCGTCCCATAAGCCTCACAAACGTTCTTTGTAAACTTTTTGAACGTTTGGTGAGCCGGCGACTTCTGTGGGTTCTCGAGTATCGGGGTCTGCTCGCCCCACAACAAGGTGCTTTCCGGCAAGGTCGTTCTGCCATTGAAAACCTCCTCTCTTTGGAGTCGGCGATCCGTACTGCTTTCGCCCGACGTCACCACCTCGTCGCCATCTTTTTCGATCTCCGGAAAGCATATGACACGGCATGGCGCCATCACATCCTTGCCATACTACATGGGTGTGGTCTTCGTGGCTCCCTCCCACTTTTTATTCAGAATTTTTTACTTTCGCGCCGCTTTAGAGTCCGCATTGGCACCTCCTTCAGTTCCTCCCATATCCAAGAGAATGGGGTACCACAAGGGTCCGTCCTCAGTGTACCCCTCTCCTTAGTGGCCATTAATGGCCTAGTGGCTGCAGTGGGGCCATCGGTTTCCTGCTCCCTCTATGCAGACGACTTTTGCATGTACTATTCCACTGCTAGTACAAGTGTAGCTGAACGACGACTGCAGGCAGCCATCCATCGGGCGCAGAATTGGGCTTCTGCCCATGGTTTCACATTTTCCCCTGCAAAAACTAGGGTAATGCACTTTTGTCGCCAACGGGCGGTACATCCGCATCCGGAGCTCTACCTTGATGGTGAGCTCCTTCAGGTTGTGGACACACACCACTTCCTGGGTCTCCTTTTCGACTCACGTTTGACATGGCTCCCTCATCTGCGCCAGCTTAAGCAACGGTGTTCTCGGTATTTGGACATCCTTCGTTGCCTCAGCCATACTGTCTGGGGGGCAGCACGCTCTGTCCTCCTGCGGCTGTACAATGCTCTGGTGCAGTCACGTCTAGACTACGGAAGCCAGGTCTACGGCTCAGCCTCTCCATCTGCACTGCGAGTTCTCGACCCAGTGCATCATACAGGCATCCGTCTGGCCACTGGAGCCTTTCGTACAAGCCCTGTCACAGGTCTCCTGGCAGAGGCTGGAGTCGCCCCGTTGCGATACCGGCGCCAACAACTACTCGCCCAGTATGCTGCCAGAGTTCACTGTATCCCTCGGCATCCGAATAACAGACTCCTCTTTCCGGGAGAGGTCACTCGTTTGCCACAGAGGCGACCTCGGTCGGGACTCCCGATAGCAGCGCGTGTACAATCGCTACTATCGACCCTGGACTCCTTTCCTCTTCACCGTCCCTTCCGCTCGACTTTCCATGCTCCTCCCTGGACCGTTCCTCGGCCGCGGATTCGGTTGGATCTTTCCCGTGAGCCGAAGACCTCTACTTCTCCTCTGGTCCTACGGCATCAGTTTTCTGCACTGCTCCGTGAGTTCAGTAACTCCGAGGTCATTTATACAGACGGTTCTTCGGATGGCGACCACACTGGATATGCCTACATGCATGGCGCCTATGTTGAACAACGCTCTTTGCCACCCGGCAGTAGCGTCTTCACCGCAGAACTGGTGGCTATATACCGCGCCCTTAAACACATCCGCACATGCCCTGGGACATCCTTCCTGATCTGCAGCGACTCGCTGAGCGGTTTACATGCCCTTGATCAGTGTTATGCTCGTCATACATTGGTCAGGGCCATTCAGGAGTCGATACTGGCTCTTGGTGACTCTGGTCGCTGTGTTACATTCGTTTGGACCCCAGGCCATGTAGGCATTCCGGGCAACGAGAGCGTCGACCAGCTAGCCAAACAGGCTACCACTTGCCACCCTCTGGCGATTGGCCTCCCAGAAGCAGACTTCCGCCCATTGCTTCGCAATAAAATACGCGACCTGTGGTACGCCGAATGGTCCGCTCTGGACGTGCCCAATAAGCTGCGTACGATAAAGGACACAACATCTGTCTGGAAGTCCTCGCAGCTGGGATCCCGTAGGGACTCCGTGGTTCTCTGCCGTCTCCGCATTGGTCACACCCATCTGACGCATGGTCACCTCCTCCGTCGAGAGGACCTGCCCGTGTGCCAATGTGGTGCTCCATTGACTGTTGTCCATCTCCTACTCGACTGTCCCATTTTAGCCCCACTGCGGATTTCTTTTAACCTCCCAAACACTCTCTCTTTGGTGCTCGGCGACAATGCCTCTGTGGCTAATTTGGTTTTACGATTTCTTCGTGCTGGGGGGATTTACCAGTTGCTGTGAGTCCTCTGGGTGGTCTTTTAGATAATTTTCTATGTTCTCCTTGACGTGTCTTTAGACTACAGTTTTTATTTTGTACGCTATGTGGTTGGCTTTTCCCTTTATGCACATGGTCGGTCAACCACATTCACTGGCTCTGTCATTTTTGTCTCGTATTTGTTACTGTGTGTCTGGCGTCTTTCGTATTGTCTCTTGTTGACTCTGTCAATAATTCATGACGGTGCATTCCTTTATCCTGTTTTGTTTTAAAACTCGCTCAGGCACAATTTTCGACGGTTCTGTTTTACTGCGTGTCGCCTAGATGTGAATCGGGGGACTGATGGCCATAGTAGTCTAGTCCCCCTAAAACCCCCATACCAACCAATCTGTTTTCCCCCTTCAAGCTAGAAAAGTTTTTGTAGATTTTTCTTTTGATGCTTATTTCGTGAGATATTTAGCCTGGTCACTATCAATGGATCACCATTATATACATATACAGGGGCCGGCCGCGGTGGCCGAGAAGACTAAGGCGCTCCAGTCACGGTCTGCACGGCCACCACGGTCGGGGGTTCGAATCCCCCCTCGGGCATGGATATTTGTGCCGTCCTAGTTCGTAAGTAGTTCATAAGTAGTTTGTAAGTTTAGGGACTGATGACCCCGTAGTTAAGTCCCATAGACTATACAAACATTTGAACATTTGAACATATACAGGGTGAAAAAGAAGGAATTGAACCTCTGGCGGTAGCGGCCGCGCAGTGCGTGACATGCCGCCTCAGACCGCTGATCTTGGCAGGCTTGAGGTGTTCCTGTATCTTACGGGTTTGTTTGTAAATTACGGAAATATTCCGCTTCGTCAAAATTCTCTCAGTTCTTTCCGTTACATTCTTAACGAACGGCAGAAACATCTTAGATTTTGCAGTGGGCTGTTCATTATTATGATTTCTGCGTTGCTGCTTCAATGCACGTCTTATTTCTGCTGGCGAATATCTGCTTTTCATTAGCGCATTCTGAAGATGTTCCATATCAGCGTCGAGCAACTCGGTTCACAAATGTTTCTAGCTCTATCCGCTAACGTCTTGATAACACCAAGAACGCTCGCAAACCATTCGAAAAAGCTGGAGTATACAGGATCCCGTGCATTTGAGGAGATGTTTATGAGGGTACCATCAAAAGAACTGTCGCAAAAGGTTTGGAAGAGCACAAGGGCAAATGTAGAAGAGGAGAACGGAACGATCAACTGTTGCGGAGCATGGTTTCCAGCCAGGTAACCACCAAATTCGCTTCGACGAGACGCAAGTACTAGCGGCCACAAGCGGATACTATGAAAGGCTCTACAGGGAGGCGATTGAAATCGCCAAACATCCGAACAATTTCAATCGTAAGGAAGAGGGCATGAAACTAAACGGTATATGGATGCCGGTGCTGAAGAAGAGATTTACCACCCTGCCACTACAGTGTGACCGCAACGGCGATCGGCGGCAGCGGGCAACGGCCAATTACAATGACGTCTTCAAACCACGTGATGTCAAGCTTCGGCGCGGGAACGCGCGGACACCGAACTTGGCGGCATTCAGAACGAGCCAGTGTGTGTGTTGGACCCGCAATTCTACAGGCCCCCGTGAAGATGTCCTCCGCAGACGGGGACGAAACGTTGGGTTTTGAAAACAAATTCAATCGACCACGGCTTAACAGCCCGGATAATTTCAATGGACATGACATTTCTGGCCGTGAAAGTCTACATTTTACTATTTAGAGAATTATACCAAACAGGTTAGATTAATCTTGCAAAAGGAAAGGAAAAAGCATGCCAAATGTACAGACACAAAGTCTCCAATATTGGAAAACCATTCGAAGAACGAAACACTGTCACGTAATTTTGTAGTAAATCCAAACAAATTCTGATCGTATGTAAAGTATACTAGCGACAAAACAAAATCAATACATTCAATACGCAACAGCAACGGTGATGATACTGGTTAAGCAGAACTGCTAAACACAGCTGCCCGAAATTCCTTCACCAAAGAAGACGAAGCAAATAGTTCAGATTTCGAATCAAGAACAGCTGCTAGTATGCGTAATTCAGAAATAGATATCCCTAGAGTATTAAAGCAAACTAAATCACTTAACTCAGAGTCACCTTGTCCAATTTGTATACCAACTACACTCCTTTCAGAGTATACTGATGCAATAGTTCCATAACTATCATACAAAACCGATCGCTCAGCGAAAGACTCGTACTCAAAGTCTGGAAAGTTTCACAGGTCAATACAATATTCAAGAAAGGCAATAGAAGTGATCCGCAAAATTACAGGCCTATATCATTGACATCAGATTGCAGCAGTATTTTAGAACATACACTTTCCTCAAAACATTATGAACTATCTTGAAGAGAAGGACCTATTGACTGACTTTCAACACGGATTCAGAAAGTATAGTTCTTGTGAAAAACAGCTAGTTCCTTACTCACGTGAAGAGATCAGTGCTATTGATAAAGGAAAGGAAGTGTTATAGAGCCCCTACTGTTCCTTACCTTTATAAACGATTTAGGAGACAATGTGTTCAGCTCTCTAACACTATTCGCGGATAATGCTGTCATTTATGGTTTAGTAAAGTCAATAGAAGATCAAAAGGAACTGCAAAATTATTTATATAAAATATCTGCACGGTGTAAAAGTTGGCAGTTGACCCTAATTAATGTTAAGTGTGATGTCATCTTTAAAAGCACTAAAAGAGCTACGTTAAACTTCATTTACACTATAAATTAGTCAAATACCTAGGAATAACAATTGCGAACAACTTAAACTGGAAAGAACACAGAGAAATATCGTGGGGAATGTTAACCAAAGGCTACGTTTCATTGGCAGAACACTTACAAGATGCAGTAGTTCAATTAAATAATCTACTTACACTTCACTTGTCCGTCCTATTGTGGATTATTGCTGCGCGTTGTGAGCTCCTCATCAAGTGGGGCTGATGAAGGATATAAAGAAAGTTCAGAGATGGGCAGCTCGTTTTATATTATCTCTATATAGGGGAGAGAGTGTCATGGAAATGATGCACGAATGTGGGTGAAAATAATTAGAAGAAAGGCAGTATCGTTGCGGCGAAATTTATTTGCGAAATTTCTTTGACCAACTTTCTCTTCCAATGTGAACATATATTGTTATCATCCACCTACACAAGAAGACATGATCATCATAATAAAATAAGAGAAATCAGACCGAAAACGGAAGGATTTAGGTCTTCCTTTTCCCCGCGCGCTGTTAAAGAGTGGAACCATAGAGAAATACCATACAAGCGGTTCAATGATCCCTCTGCCATACATTGCAATGTGATTTGCAGAGAATTGATATAGATACAGACCGTTTTCACCACTTTGAAAATGCCGTACATATTTCCTCACATTGCTCACGTGTATTGTACCCACTCCATACACCTTTAGCAAGCGTCTGTGGATTTAAATCGGAGCAATTTACTTATCAGCGAGGATTTCAATCACAGATCGCTGTTTAATGGGTGTGACCATACAGACTCTGTTTTGGGACACCCCTCTGCTGACGCAAACTACCACAGAGCAACGAAACGAAATGCAAATGAAAGAAGAAGGTTCAAGTATTTGGCAATTCACCAACGAAATTTGGCACGGATATCCAGTCATCACAAAAAATGGGGGGGGGGGGGGGGGCATTGCTTTCGGAACGACCCTTGTATTTGAACACGGCCGTGCGCTCTACGGTGCATTGCTGCGGAGGGCCCGGCCGCTCCCCGTCAGACGTTCGACCCCTCCCTCCGGTATGGGTGTGTATGTTGTCTTTAGCATAAATTAGTGCAAGTAGTTTGTAAGTCTAGGTACCGATGAACACTGCAGTTTGGTTCCATAGCTTTACAAACATTTGACTTTTGAATATTTGAACACGGTACACTCAATGGTTAACGTAATCCGTGACACTGTACTGCTTTTAGATGTGACGCTCTTCATACTTGAATTCGATCCTAATTCCATTTTTATGAATGACATTGTGCCACCACGTCGGACAGTGCTTGTGACGGAGCTGTTGAGATGAGACGATATTTAACGAATAGACCTACCTGCTCATTACCAATATTTGTCAACTACTGTGTTTGATGAATAGAATGGTTTACCGGAAGAATTCGGTATTTACCTTGTAGTCAGCATGTTAGAACGTCAGAGAGCATGAACTGCCGTCCACGGTAATCACACAGCCTACTAAAATCCCATGTATTGTCGAGCCGACCATCGTAAATAGCTATTAGTACAGTATCATTATTACCTTTGAATGTGTAAAACTGTACTGCTTCCCATTGTCACGCCGGCCGCGGTGGCCGAGGAGACTCAGTCACTACAGTCACGGTCTGCACGGCCACTACGGTCGGGGGTTCGAATCCCCCCTCGGGCATGGATATTTGTGCCGTCCTAGTTCGTAAGTAGTTCATAAGTAGTTTGTAAGTTTAGGGACTGATGACCCCGTAGTTAAGTCCCATAGACTATACAAACATTTGAACATCCCATTGTCACTCCTTTCATGCTTGCATTCGTCCGGGACTTCATTTTCATATATGCCAATGTGCGAGCACATCGAACAGTGCATCTGAAGGAGCTCTTGCGACGAGACGACATTCGAGGAATAAACCGACCTGCCTATTTCCGGACTTAAATCCCATCGACCTTCCAGTATTTGTTAACTTCTCTAATGGATGGAAAGCCCTATCGAAAGAACTCCTCATCTACGTTGTAGTCAAGCTGTTAGTACGTCAGGGAGCATGAACAGCCATCCATGGTAATCACACTGCCTTAAAAAAAAAAAAAAAAAAAAAAAAAAGTACCACGTTTTTTATTGTCCGGGAGACAATCATAAATCCCAATGACAACAGTTTAATTATTATCTTGGTGTAAAAGAGTCCTCTCCATTTGACTCATTGTGTATTCCTTTTAGATGCCCGCTATACTATACTGCAGCAATTCTTTTTTATGTATATAAAAAAAAAATCATCGAGGAATGTTATTTAAGAGTCACACTTTACGCAAAAGTTATTTTCGGCCGCAGGTTGAGATATCGGTGAATATTAAATTAAAGTCAGATAAAGGATCATTGATATGTGGGATTGGCGGGTTGCGGTAGACGGAGGTATGCCCACTGCGTGGAAATAAATATTAGTATTGGGCACCCCTCGGTATAATTGCAGTCCACTACAGTATAGTCACACGTGTCGTCGAAAACAATTACTGTTTTGTCTCCAGATAAGTATTCAAAATGATGGTTATCAGCCGCGGTGAGCGTCCGAACGCATTGAGGCGCTATGCTCCGATGCGCAAGGCCGTTCCCTGTCGGGGGTTCGAATCCCCCTCGGGCATGAATGTTTGTGCTGTCTTTAATATAAGTTAGTTCATAAGTAGTTTGTAAGTTTAGGGACTCATGACCCGAAGTTAAGTCCCATAAGCTTTACAAACATTTGAACATTTGATGGTTATCATAACAGCTGTTTTCCATATGGGAGAGAAATTCTGAAAACGTATTCGCTAAAGAATAAATCTGAATTGTTTTTCTTTCAGTGGACAGCAATTTGCTTCAGGGAACAACAGGAATGTGTCTGTCGACAAGGGAAACGAAGGCAAATAATGAGCATTCGAATATAAGAATATAGGATCATAGTAGTAGCTGTCCGTACACGTAAAATAAGAGATCTTATGACAGAAGTGACACATTAGAGAAAATGAAACAATTATTGGCACATAGGCTGTTACTGGCAAGTGTTTTGAGATTGTCCCAGCATGTTTTTATAATACCATAACCATAACTAGTGCATGCAGCTTCTATCTATAGGGCGTTAAAAAAAAGTGTCGAATACATTGAGAGGTGGTACTACTAATCGAAAAAACACAATAAGTCCAGTGAACTTTGAATAAAGTCCTTCATGGTATTAGACCGAATCGTCATCGTGTAAAACCAACCGACGTTTCGGCCACTGTTGCAAATCGCCTTTTTCAGAGTATTCGTCTGACTGCCGATTGTGGGAGAGCTTGCGTTTTATATATTATCGTGAAATATCTGCTGAGGAAGAGGAAGAGGGATGTTGGGTATTTTTTATTGGTTTTTAGATTAATTGACGCTATTGGTGGAAATGGGCGTTTTAGATTGGTGTTTCTATGGTGTACTTTCCTTGTCATTGGTGTTTGCATTCTTCCGTCTGATTGGCGGAAATACACGTCTATGATTGGTGTTTTATTTTTTTAAATCTTTATTCTCAATTATACAATATAACCCATCACCAATTAATTAATGGGTCCTAAACTTTTACAATTGTTACAGTGAAATGCTGCTCAACGTAGTACAGTACAATAATTTCTGCAAAGACTACCGTGGGGTTTCTTCTACAAAGGGAATACTCTACAGGATGTGAAGCTACTAGAACTATTGCAGTGATTACAAGTGTGCCAGCGATATATAAGCCTAAGTGTGGCCGATGTGTGGACTTGCCCCTGGCACTGGGCTGGCCATGATTCTCACTGCAGCTCCTAAAGCGTTGTTCTGATTGTTATATGAAAAACTTACATCTAAAAGCATCTTCACTTAAACTACAGTCAAATCCGGTGTTCGCACCTAGTCCCGCTGGACCCGAGTGTGGCGGATTTCACCAGAAGCTGGTGGGCAGTCCACATCCCGGCGGCATGGCATGGGTGCGTTTGTCATGTCCGTGTAGACTCACTGTTGATCCCGGAGGTGGTCTTCCCGCACCTTGTTGGAAATGGCATTGGCGAGATCGTCCAGGATCTGAAAAGTGTCTGGGTTCTAATCAGGTTAAAGGTGTCATACTTCGGGAGTTGTTGTCTCAGTTCAGAAGCAACCCTATCATATGTGGGGCACGAGTATATGGCGTGATCCGGTGTGCCCACTGGGGCATGGGGCATCACAGTCACACTCAG
The DNA here is from genome assembly GCA_026315105.1 of Locusta migratoria. Classification (NCBI taxonomy): domain Eukaryota; kingdom Metazoa; phylum Arthropoda; class Insecta; order Orthoptera; family Acrididae; genus Locusta; species Locusta migratoria. Next base: position 385,695,517 of record CM048755.1, read on the forward strand.
GCGTCGTCTTCTTCCTAAGCCGACATAAATATGTCGGATAGGGACCATGGCCGGTGAGGAAGTGTATCATTCCACGGCTTGGTTGAGCCCAGCTACCAGAACCATAGACCACGAAAGATACAAATATACTGTTATTATAAAGCTTGATGAGATTGGGCGGAAGGTGGAACCTTCGATGCCCAATCCCAACGAGCCTATGTAAAGCAACTGATGCTATCTCAGTTACTGCATCTATGTGGGTCGTGAAGTTCCAACGCTCGTCGATGATAACTCCAAAATATCTCGGTATGGTTTCGCCGAATCACTGGTTACTCCAGATATTCTCACTGTCGGATTTCGAGTTAGGATGCTGGATGCAATTGTGAGTTTAGTGGCTTGGCACCATGCCGTCAAGATTTTCCAGGCTCTTTCCACTCATGATTCCAGGTCCTCACGGCTGCGACCACCTACCCGTAGGAGGAAGTCGTCGGCGTAGGCTATCACCTCTGGTACGTCCTCCCTCAAAAGAGGCTCCATGTTCAGCTACCAAAAAAGTGGCCCCAGGACAAAACCATGAGGGCACCCCTTAGTGATGGTTTTGCTCCCTTTCCCACTAGGGGATGATAGCCAGACCTCTCTGTATACACAGTAGCTCCTCAGACAACCATATAGCGGCACTGGACATTCAATCTCCCGGAGGTAGGAGAAGAGCGAAAGCCACCACAGATTGTCGAAGGCGCAACTAACGTTCACCATGATGCGAACTACGTACTTATGCGGTGTTGAGCCACAGACCTCGACCGCCAGGGCTACTGCGTCACACGCGGATCGTCCTGGACAGAAGCCAAACTGCCTGTCGCTCATCCCGCACAAGACTCGATGTGCTGACAGCCTGTCCGCCAGAAGTCTCTCAAAGAGTTGTCCGGGAACATCCAGTAGGCAGATTGGCCGATAGGACTTGACAAGTGCTGGGTACTTATCAGGCGCCTTCTTGATTATCACCACGCTGGCTTTCTTGCAGATGGTGGGAAAAAGGCCAGTCCTCTGACATTCATTGTATAATTTGGTATGATTGGTGTTTGCATTACTGTTTGCCATTGATTGGAATGGACAAGAGGGGCGGCCGTTTTGGCGTGGCATCAAACCAATCTTTCGAGCAGCAACAAAATTAAGGACGTTCTGGGCTCAACTAACAATACGAAATCAGTTGCGAGTGTGAACTAGTTTACATAGGTGAGACCGGGCGACCAATCAGCACGAGAATATCTGAACACGGAAGGTACATTCGACTTGGACAACACACCAAGTCAGAGGTGTCGGATCATCACAGGGGAAACAATTATTTTTCGGTGAAGCACGCGTGCTGACCGAACAGCAATTTAATGAGAAGGAAGGTCAAAGAAGTCATAGAAATATCCAACATGAATAGAGAAGATGGCTACGGACTTGGCTGTCACCAGTAAGAGCACTACGAGGGGACAGCGCGCGCAATCAACACCGTCTGTAGAGAAGGCCTCCGCGCTGGTGTGCCACGGCACGCAGAGTAGGCCGCGGTCGCGTAGCTCACTGGCTAGTCGATGGGGCGCATCCCACCGCCTCACACCGGCCAGACAGTGAGTTACGCGACCGCGACCTACTCTGTGTAACGTGGCACACCAGCGCGGAGGCCTTCTCTACAGACGGTGTTGGCGCAATGCGACTCGCGAAGGCGCGCGGGAGACCACAACGGCCATACGTACACAGAAGGCCGGTTCGCCGCGGCCCACGCTAGGTAACTAGTAAACAGTGGCACGCCAAAACGGCCTCCCCTCTTGCCCATTCCAACCAATGACAAACAGTAATGCAAACAGCAATCATACACGTCTATTTCCGTCAATCGGATGGAAGAATGTTTTCAAATGTTTGTAAAGCTTACGCGACTTAACTGCAGGGTCATCAGTCCCTAAACTTACAAACTACTTATAAACTAGCTTATACTAAAGACGGCACAAATATCTTTCCCCTAGGGGGGATTCGAACCTCCGACGGGAAACGGCCTCGCGCATCGCAGCATAGCGCCTCAATGCGCTCGGCCACTCCGCCGCGGTCCAGACGGAAGAATGCAAACACCAATGACAAGGAAAGTATACCATAGAAACACCAATCTAGAACGCCCATTTACACCAATAGCGTCAATTAATGTAAAAACCAATAAAAATACCCAACATCCCCCTTCCTCTTCCTGAGCAGATATTTCACGATATTATATAAAACGCAAGATCTCCCACAATCAGCCCCCTCAGGGGGCTCGCGGTTCTTTCGTGAGTACGTGAGTGGCGAGCATGGGGCCCCGAGCTAATGCAGTCTTCCTTCCTTCTTCACTTCCCGGACTGCATTTCCTTTCCCTTCCCCTCCCCACCGGGGTCAGATAAACTTATCAGTTTAGTCCCCCTATCCCAACAAAGCAACCCAACCTTCTCCCACGATCAGCAGTCAGACGAATACCCTGAAGAAAGTGACTTGCAACAGTGGCGGATACGTCGATTGGTTTTACTCGATGACGATGCAGTCTATTAGGCTACTCTGAAGAACTTTATTGAAAGTGACAATGGCTGCGGAATCCTACGCATACATTGAAGTTCATTAAACATTGGTCCGAAAATGCTTATCTTCTGAGATGAGCACGCATTCTCAGGAGGTGTTTCACGTGGCTTCTATTCATTGCAATGCATCCCTCTGACCTTCGGACTAAGGAATGACGCACCCTTTGAAGTATATCCAACTGGTTTTGTAGTTTTTGCTGGCACTCATTAAAGACTCGACCCAGCAATTTCTATACAACTTGGATTGAAGCTGCTTAGATCACTTCCTTTAACTGCAGGGGCGGATCTAGGACGGCCTGATGGGGGGGGGGGGGGCTCAATCAAACTCTGGCTCAATCAAACTCAGTCTGTGCCTTTAAGTGTCTCCATAAGCAGAAGTTCAGGGGGCCGAGGTCCTGGAAACGAGCAGGCTAATGTGTTAGGCCTCCCCAACCAGTACAGCAGGCTGTTAGAAAGTGTGCTGGTGCGTCATCATGCATGATTCACATCTGTACCTTGGTACATCCTCTAGCGAGGCAGGCAGTTCATTAACGAGGTAGTCCAGATAATGCGGCCATTTAACCTTTGGCGTAACACGTGTGGCCCTATATGTTAATAACTTCCTCATGAATGTTAATGAGGAAACGGAAATATATTAATAGTCATGATTGTTAGTGAGGAAACGTAAATACATTTGCACTCTCTAAGCTATACACAAAATCGACTAAACGAACAACTAGATTTGAAACATAAAAATTATATTGAAAACTCTATTCACGTCTTTCAGAATGAAAACGGATAAAATTAGCAGAACAGCCAAAGGTAATCCACACTCGAAACCATAGCAATACACAAAATACACAGTACAGATAACATCCTGCGATGTTAACATCCAATCTCGTTGTCACAACTTTTATACCAACATCAAGTCGTAATCTAATATATAAAGCAGAGTATCCGTATATTTGCACGTGTTGCATACAAATCTACAGTTTTGTTCCAAACTTTATGAAATTTTGTACACGTAAGCTTCAATCCATGAGGACGGTCGCCGCAAGTGTTAGAATCACATACGATATATAGTTAATGAGATATGACGTCATAAAGAATGGGATGCGCGAAAAACTGCTGCATTTTGCGACAATGCTGCTCATTTTCTCCTAAAGCATTGGACCGATTTCAACCAACCACATACGGCACATGGTTCAAAAGATATTACGTCATAACCAATAGAAATCACAAAAAATGTCACATAATGCGGTGAGACTTTCGAAATACACTGTATGAGAATGACAGTACTTAACGACTTGCAACAAACTTTAAACATAATTTCAAACCTTTATTAAACTTTTTCTCGCTGGCTACCATAGTAAAATGATGAAAGGAAAAAAGTTTCTCGCTTACTACTTTTCCGCTGTTTATGGAGTAAAACTACGGCTTTCGGTATGACGTTACAATTTATAATTTGAACAGTACAAATTGTAGCGACAGGAAATTTTACAGATATATAGTTGAATGTAGCTTCTAAATTGTATCACAGTACGACACGTAGTTCATGAGATCTGAGCACATAATCATGGAAAACCGCCCCATCACGCACCAAGTTTTAACCTATTACTTCTTTACTACTAACTATATTCCCAAGAGACTTTACAGACATACAGCCCTTATACACATGAATATATACCTGAAAAATGGCAGGAATAAGTAAATAACTACCCAGGCAACGCCGGATTTTCAGCTAGTTACTTATAAATACTGATACTGGAAGATAAGAACCTAGTGTAAGACCGTCTAACAGATTGACATCAAACCACATTCCATAGAAAACTAAGAAATTCTCTCATATGTACAGTTACACTTAAGTCCAAATTAACTATTGCCTAACATACAATGGAATTACATTTACCACATACATTTCATTATACTTAACGAACATGTGATGATGGCGTTTAATATTCGAAATATATTTTGCCTAATAAATTGATCTCAGTATAGTATGTCATTAAAAGACACAAAGTAAAAGCTAACAACCGGGGTTGTTACGAAGAGATTAATTTTGTTAGAATTTCTTGAAACACTGTTCGTTTGTAGACAGATTATTATCCATTCATAGAGTGAGAATCAGTAACTCAGTGGTGATGTGTTAGATACGAATTCAGGGGTCATGGGTTCAGTTTGTATCATTCACTTATCGCTGCTATCACCCATGACAATGTTTATTGATATGAAAAATGCCGAGTTACACGTTGGTATGAAATCCACGTTAAAATATAGGTCCCCCTAAAACTGGCTGGATAAGCAAGTTCAGAGGTCGGAGGAAGGCAACGTCACAGTACCACAAAGACAACAATGCCAAAGAAAACACTGGTGTTCAGATAAATATTTTCGGATTGATGACTGTTTGGCTTTAGTTAGTGTGAAGAGTGGCCGTAGATGTAAGAATGTACCAATTTGTCTTAATAATCTCGAGTCCTCTTTATTACCGCTAACTTCACACTTTTCTCTGTCGATGTGTATATTTCAGTTAAGCCTATTTCTGAAACACCTAATAATAAGCAAATGATAAAATGAATTGACCTTCCTGACGAGAGAAACAGCCAATGCGGTCTGTAATATGGGACTTTCGTGAAGAAATTCCACCTACATGGTGTTCTAGAAAAGAACCACTAACATTTTTAGGACGAATAACGGATATATCCGTCTCCCGCGTTCTATGGCTAATAGCTTGTTTGAATGACGAGATTTCACCCTGAGATTGCAGCTGTGGTATCAGATGAGCTTCGTCCGCTTTAAGGCAGCTCTCTTCATAGGCCAGTCGTCAGGTATGTTTAGGTCCAAAAAAATTGCAGGAAGCTGCATTTTTGAATGTTGTTAGGACGTATTAGAGTAGTATTAAACCAAGTTTGCAGCTTCGAAATCCTTTAGCTTAACTTTTAAGAGCCAAAAAACCTCGAAATTTTCGGACTTTTTTCTGATATTGGCTTATAACTCGTGAAGGGTGGTTTTTTAAGGAAAAGTCACTCACACCTCTATTAATGTAGATAAAATATTCTAAAATTTAAGCCCAACCGCAGCTCTGTAAGTCCAATAGTTCCCGAGATACTGGACTTCAAAAATTGACTTATTTTTCCAAAAAGTTCAAATTTACGATTTTAGTCATCTTTCGGCTAGAATATTGGCTTTAATGATCATCCCACAGGGAAAGTTATAAAGCAGTTATTTAGCTTTAATCTAAGTACAGAAGGAAGTTCATAGACCTTATAGGTTTCAAGTTATCGTTAAAAAACTAAAATTTGGGAAAATCGCACAGTTCAATAAATTGGTCCAGATGATTAATTTTTAAGGAAACAAATTTTTATTTACAGGTAGTACTACTTATAACACAATGTACATGTAAAAACGTAAATGGTACGTCGAGGTGAGAGTTGAAGTGGCCGAGGAGGGGGGGGGGGGGTTGTATCGTCGAAGGAAACGCCTGGTGACTCCTGCAACAGATACACACAACATAAATTTATTTGTAGTAATGTAATGCGCTACTTCTCAGTTTTGAAGCTGCAAAAAACTAAAATATAATGCTGTACATACCTACTAAAATGTCACTTACCATTCGTTTTAACGAGAATGCCGGGATTTCTTCCTTACTGGCTCGGGCTCCGTTGTTTCTTCTGTTTGTTGGAACTCTGTAACCGAAGTTGGTTCGTCCACATCTTCGTCTTCCTCTTCCGAATCTAATATTCATAGAATATATGACTTCAACTGCTATTGGGCAAAGCTGAAAATGTGTACCCAGCCGGGATTCGAACCCGGGTCTCCTGCTTTCTAGGCAGTTGCGCTGACCCCTACACCACTGGGGACAGAGTGATCACCGCACCTGCAAGGACTACCCATGCACGCCTCCCGTCAGATACAAATTCCCAGCTTCGCCCTGCCCATAGTACTCAAACTCGGGTTGACGGGCAATGATCCTATCGTTAGTGGGGAGGGGTGGGCAAGTTTGAAGCCCTTACTCTTACGGGAATTAGTTAAACTACGAGTTTGAGTACTATGGGCAGGGCGAAGCTGGGAATTTGTATCTGACGGGAGGCGTGCATGGGTAGTCCTTGCAGGTGCAGTGATCACTGTGTCCCCAGTGGTGTAGGGGTCAGCGCAACTGCATAGAAAGCAGGAGACCCGGGTTCGAATCCCGGCTGGGTACACATTTTCAGCTTTGCCCAATAGCAGTTGAAGTCATATATTCTACGAATATTAAATAATAACAGCTGCAGGATCAGAATGTGACATCTGTTCTTTCCGAACAGACGCCACATGTATATATCTTCCGAATCTGCCGAGACGTTCGGGTGCTGCGGCATGTCTTGCCCTGGCTCATTCGCCAAAGAACAGAGCACTTGAGCCTTGCTCTTTGGCATGTGCAGGTCCCGTCACCACACCATTTTCCTACATTTCCTTGACATCTTCAGTAGCGCTGAGGGTGCTGGGTTTGGATTGTGGTGATAGGAGTTAGCCCTTGCTGATTTGTTGTTCAACCCCAGTCAGAGGGTTTTTTCTCGATAACCAACCAAATCCGAACCTGGTGGTATGTTGTGTAGGAGTGCTAGTCCTTGCTTCTTGGTTTGGGGGTAGACGAGCAAGCTGGACTTTTGCACTCGCAGCAGACCTGAGGAAAAGTTCTTAGCGGAGAGTTTGAAGGTTGTCTCCTCTCTACCACCATATAGGGCGAACAAGCATTTCCAGCATGCAGAGTCTATAGTGGCATGTTGCTTAAGAAATGTGGCAGCCACGCCAATCAGCTGGGGATTATTCTCAATTATGCCCATCATTTTTGTTTTTCCTTGCCCGAAAATGGCAGATACTGTGCCGCAACCAGTGAACGCGTGGAGAAACAGCTCTAATCCTGGAGGGAGCGACATTTGTCCTCGATTGAAGGATGTTGACGAGAAGTGTTAACAACTAGCTCTATCCCACGTTTTTGGAGGAATATGTTCCTTGTATTGGAGTCCAACCCATTGAGAAGGACCAACAAATCGACATCCTCTCCAGCTATCAGGACGTGTTCATGTTGTCGGCTCTTCTCCAGCGTTGTCATGGCGTTCAGGCAGTCAGCGTCGTCGGTAGTTTGCTTGGTCTCTAGTCCTTCGCTCTCACTTCCAGCGCGAATAATGTTGATCAAGCGCTGCTTGTTTTTTTCCGTTGGAAAGAAATTTTCTCTGAGCCACTTTGATCAGAGTACAATCTTGGAATATAATTTTGATGCATGCAGGTACTGCATAACGGCGTAGAGGCTCAGCTGCTTTTGTACTACTGCCAGCCCCCTCCTCCTCTGAGTAGCCATCGAACACCACAGCCACATTCCTCCCATAGCGATGGACAGTGCAGGAAATGTAGGCTGCTACAATTTCGCGGATACTGTTGTCACGTTGCCAGATAACTGTCTGTAGCAGATGCCCTCCATCGACAACAACAAAAGTACTTTGTGTGATGGAGAAGGCCGGCCGCGGTGGCCGAGGTGACTGAGGCGCTACAGTCACGGTCAGCACGGCCACTACGGTCGGGGGTTCGAATCCCCCCTCGGGCATGGATATTTGTGCCGTCCTAGTTCGTACGTAGTTCATAAGTAGTTTGTAAGTTTAGGGACTGATGACCCCGTAGTTAAGTCCCATAAGCTTAACAAACATTTGAACATTTTTTGATGGAGATGTTTTCAGTGAGAGGAGTGAAAGCATTGAAGAAGTTGGATTTTGTGCCTTTCTGCATACCCTCCTCCGAAAATAGTGCCATGGCAAAGTGCTCTCTTAAGTCTTGATCTGACTTTTTCGTAATGCACAGCCTTTGGAAGAGTGTGAGAGGATAGCGACCACCTTGTTCCGCATTTTAACTGTAGCTGTAGCCAATGTTCGTACCTTGTCGTTCCTTTTGAAAGTAACATTCCAAGGAAATGGTGCATTGGGATTCAAACCACATTTTTAATTTGTCGAAGTAATATTTCGGTCGATACGAGAGGATCTCATGTCAACGTGTAGCTCAGTGCTGGTGCAGGAGACATCCCAGAATTACTCCCAGCCCTCACAGATATTCAGCATATACACCGTGCGCCCAGTCCAGCGCGCAAGGACACTGCTGGAGATCCCGCGTTTTTTCACTGTCGCTGTTGCCTCTCCAAGCACTTCTCCGACATATTGTAAAAAAAAAAGTACTTACAACACTACCACTATCGAGATTTAGACGATTTTTGTTTGAAACCTTCTTCACAGATCCGAATACAGCCGTTTCTAGCAGCAGACTGGGTGTAGTGAGGAAGGCCTCGGAGACAAGAAGTTTGGGAGGGAGGACTGAACACCCGCTTGGTCACCACTTGGAGTAAGGGCGGGGGGGAGGGGGCGGTGATGCCTTCACAAAACAAAAGGCCTAACTACGAACGAAAGTCCCAATCCCTTAATGTCTGACCAATACCCACAAACAGAGAGGCTTTCGTTGTTTTTACAGTAATACCTACTTTCACAAATATATTGGTATGAACTAACACAAATTACAATTTATATACAATGCGTTATTAATCATCGTCAATGAGTAATTCCTCCTTTTTCTTTAACAAATATGGGATAAGAGGACTGCAGTTCGTCTGGGTTAGTTTATTGAATACTCCGATTTTTGGACTTTTCGTATTTTAACCATAACTAGAAATCTATTGCGACTATGGACTTCGTTCTGTACTCAGATTAAAGCTAAATAACTGCTCTATAACTTTCTTTAGTGTGACTTTCCCCGTGGGATGATCATTAAAGCCAATATTCTAGCCAAAAGATGACTAAAATCGAAAATTTGAACCTTTTCGGAAAAATAAGTCAATTTTTGAAGTCCAGTATCTCGGGAACTATTGGACTTACAGAGCTGCGGTTGGGCTTAAATTTTAGAATATTTTATCTACATTAAAAGAGGTGTGAGTGACTTTTCCTCAAAAAACCACCCTTCACGAGTTATAAGTCAATATCAGAAAAAAGTCCGAAAATTTCGAGGTTTTTTGGCTCTTAAAAGTTAAGCTAAAGGATTTCGAAGCTGCAAACTTGGTGTAATACTACTATAATATTTTTGTGTCCCGACTTCGTCGCCGCTTTTGTGTCCCTGCCTCGTCGTAGGTGTCGGTGGCCGAGTGGAATGAGACCGACACGCTGGTGCAGGTACGGAGGGGAGCAGCCAGAAACTATAAACACTCGAGTAAATTAGAAAGATATATATTGCACAGAATGTAACAATACTTAACTTTTACATAGTACTGCAGTATGTTGATACATAGTTGTTAGAGGCTTGCCTAGTGCCTGTACAATAGCAAAGTCTTCACTGGTGCCGATCTGATTACGAAGGTCCTAACTCGTTGCTATCTCAGTCCGAAGTGCGAAGTGGCCGATGTCCTTCAGTGGTGGCCACGAGCGGCGTTGTACCAGAGGGCGCTCGTGGCTGTCGTCGGAAGAACGCCGCGCCGCGCATGCATGGCGGCGCGCGGCGAAAGTAGGTGGCGCGCACTTTGTACTTGTGCGACACCACAAATATGTCCTAACAACATATCAAAAATTCAGCTTCCTGCAATTTTTTGGACCTAAGGCCATTTTTTTGTCTACGACTGGCCTATCAGGCAATACAGCGTATTCTCCGATAATTTTAACAGTTTGCTCTAGGCGACGCGTCGACAGTTTGCGTACAGTGAAGCGGACGCGTTATCGAGTGATCTTTTGCAATGAAGAAAATAAGACGTTTATCGGATTGAGAGATAGAGCAGCTTCGTTTAGAAAGTGAGGATAATTTCCAGGACAATTCTGAACGTTTTCAAGACACGGAAGTTGAGACTAGTAAAAGTGACTTCGGTTCAGAAACAACTGACGACGAGACACTACTGCAATAGATGGTAGCGCAGTTGTGTCTGCTAGTTCTATTCGTAATCAACATTTGATCTGTGCTAATACTGGTACAGTTGGACGGTGTTATGCATCACTAGTCCAAGCGCTATTTATTGATATCTTTTGAATTGAGCAAATTCTACTGAGAAACATCATTATCTATGTGGATAAAAATCACCGTTCTCCTCGTGGCAACGGTTGCCATGATATATTAAAAAATACTAAGTGCCACTTCGCCTAACGTTGATCTTCAGTTTTGCATCACAAGTCCATATGCGACAAATCAAACTGTAGTTCTGCAACAGTAGACCAAGCGCCACCCGCCGGTCTTTAGTGATGCTAAACGGAATTTGCGGCAGCGCTGTGTGCACCGATCTAGCAAAACACCTTGTTACCTTGCTCTGTGAACTATGTAGTGCTTACGGACGTAATACTAGGTTTTGTGTTGTAATATAGTGAAGTTTATGGTTAACTGGTGCGATAACTGACGCAATCAAATCAAGTACACAACGTATTACTGAAAGTGCAAGAAGTATGTTAAATTGATCTGGAGCTTTAAAGGTAGGAAGTCTTAAGTTACCTTTCGAGGTTAACTTCAAACCTTCAGATCTGGAAGTAGCCACGTAGACAATGACGAGAGGCCAATAAACGTTAGTGAAGAGATCTCACAGAAGAATGTGTATACTAACGATGTACAAAGTAACATTCCTGAATCAGGTAGAGATCAGTTATTGAAAGGCAGGCCAAAAAGGGGCAGAAAACGTAAGTACGAAAATCAAAACAGAGACACTAGGAAAAAATGTATCCAAAACAAGGACTACTTTACTCAAAGAAATGTCTTCAAAGAAAGTAAAAATTTCCGACATTAGCTCTGACCCTGGAAATGTTTGGAAAAAGTAGGGGGAGGTCAGTGCTAAGAAAGAATTTGACAAATTTTATAGTGTTGAATCTCATGATGCCCAGCGTGTGCTGATTCGTTCTATTGTTTCTGAGTTTGAAGCAAAACGGAAAAGCGTGAAAACATCAAACAAACGAAAGTTTAGTAGGTTGTACAAACTGTGTGGAGTGGTTGTATGTAAAACTTTCTTTTTACAGACGTTTAGGATATCGGGTTGTAAAGTGAATAATGCTTTGAAAAATAAGAAACGTCCTGAAGGAATTCGTGATTGTCGTGGAATAGGTGGCGGAAAAAATAAAATAGATGATGCCCGGGTAAAACATCAAGAAATTTTCTAAATATAGATCACACTATATGAGGGCATAAACAGAGACAGAATTCTTCACAGAAGATAGAACTGTAGCAAAAATGTGTCAATTGTAGTGAGAATAAGTAAGTAAACCTCTAAGTTTGTCGTCTTAGAAAAAGGTGTTTTTGTCCAAATTCAACCTACGTAGGAAACGACTTAAGAAGGATACATTTACTATGCGTGACAGATTCGAATTAGAAATAAAATATTGTGATAATAGTGTGGAGCTGCAAACGTTAAAGGAAGAGAAAAATTATCACTTGGAAAAAGGAGATATGGCGCAAGATATGAATAAGAAAGACATGGTTGTAGCCAAGACTACTCCTGATATCGAAACCTTTTGATTTACAGAAGACGTTGCCTCTGCCTAACATAGTGTATTACAAAGGCACCTGAGCGTGTATAATTTAGGTATTCACAGTGGCAAACACGGCAAAGGCCGCTGCTACGTCTGGATTGAGGGTGAAGCTGTCAGTGGAGCTCAGGAGATTGGCAGTTGCCTCAAAAAACATATCGAGGAAAATGTCCTGCAAAAGAACTTATTCTTTGGACAGACTCGTGTGGAGGCCAAAATAGCAACATAAAAATAGTGTTATTACTTAAAACGGTTTTGGAAAATCACCCCACGTTGGAAAAGATCATTGACAGTGATTTTAGAGAAATAGAGTGTGCACTGAATCTACAACAACGGTTGTACACCATCGACGATATTCTGAGTATAATGTAAGTATGTCGTAAAAACAATGCTTTGGTCGTTCACAGAATCGAAAAGAGAGACTCTGTTGGAACGTAAATGCTGGAAAAACAAATAACAAACCGCAAATGTGACACAGAAAACCGCAAAATAAATTGAGTGAAGACTACAGACATTGGAATTAGAAAGGACAAACTTCTAAGTATTTTTATGGATGGATGGATGCTTAGGGTTTAACGTCCCGTCGACAGCTTGGCCATTAGAGACGGAGCTAACGCTCGGAGTTTTTGGGTTAGGATGAGGAAGGAAATCGGCCGTGCCCTTTGAAAGGAACCATCCCGGCATATGCCTGGAGTGATTTAGGGAAATCACGGAAAACCTAAATCTGGATGGCCGGAGGTGGATTTGAACCACCATCCTCCCGAATGCGACTCCAGTGCGTTACCACTGCGCCACCTCGCTCGGTAAGTATTTTTATGAAAAGCGACTTTGACCAGGAGACTGCTGCTGAAATATAAATTCAGAAAAAGGAAAAAAAGAGGGCGACCTTCTTCTCACCCGTTGAAACTGAGTGAACACTTAATACCCCTGTGGCCAGGAGGAAAACCAATTTCTAAAGAAAACTGGCGGACTTGAAATCTCTTCTGCTGCTGTTTCCGAAAGATGCAACACAAATGTAGCTACCGGTCGTTTCGAAGTGATCCAAGTGTGGAAGACGACATCGATTGTTTGAATGGAAACGTTTACTTCGAAATTGAATGGAAATAATGACACCTACCTCTAATTTTTTTTTTTTTTTTTTTTTTTTTTTTTTTTTTTTTTTTTTTTTTTTTTAAGGTTCATAATGTTCCATTTTACCGGGTTCGTACAGTAGTCCCATTGTGATGTACATTTGGTTACACTTCCATTTAGAATGTATGTAGTGCTGTCATAGACATTCGTAAAGGGTCCATGAAGTTTCTGTAATGTCATTTGCACCGCTAAAATTGATTTGAGTCTCATACAATTTCATGAATAAATTGTCAGATACAAAATGATACAAGAACTTCAGTATTGATACCTTCTGCATGTTTTTCGCAATACTTAACTTAGAAAATGTGATTTGTTCTTTATTTAAGCTTCGTTTTCAGTAACGTGGTATCATTAAGTTGTTTCGGGATAGGAAAGGCATATGGCTTTTTAAGGCTTTATTTTTATAATAGGCGTAATGCACAGTGCAGTTACGCATAATGAGACGTTCAAGTCTTTTAGTCCACTGATGCATAACAGAACTGCACAAGCAGCAATTAAGCATTAGTAGTCTAACGACCATTTGTGTTATTTTTTCTTGTTGTTTAGCTTTTGATTGAGGTAATCTTCCACTAATGAGTGAAACAATAATAACCCTTCGTCTGTACAAAAAATTGGGAAATTTCAACAATGCATACGTTTTAAAGGGAATGGTAGCTTTCGACGCCATTATCTCCCTTATGACATTTTGGCGCTTGGTCTAGTTATATACCACCGTCCAGTTATGCCTCTGAAACTTCTGTTACTTATGTTTCTTATATATTTCAATTTTCTTTTATTCGCGGTACGGTTAGTTTAAACATTCTATAGAGTCTCGCAATAAGTTACGCCAAAAGTTACTAGCTTCATATCATCAAAGCACTTAACTTGGAATCTTCCAGCACAAGGGTTGTCATGTAATGTAGGGGGAGGGGGATTTAAAAAGATAAGTAATTTGAAGAGAGTCTCTCAATGTCTTAATCCTTCCTCTGATACACGAACTTCTCTGTGTTTCTATAAATGACGCGTAATTTATTTCGGTTGTAACGAAAGGACAGAAAACGCGAGGAACATAGTTGCTTCCACCGCCACGAGTGAAATGCATAGTGACTACAGTGAATATTTGGAACGTGTTTTCTTCTAAAGTTGTTTCCGTGTGCCAATGACGGCAGGCAGTTCGATGGTTCTTGATCTCGAGTTTTTTAATGTTAATTAGCGGATAACTTAAGCGGCCAATTAACTCTCATTTTGTAGGGACGTCAGTCACTTTTTTATTTTATTTTTATTTATTTTATTTTATTTATTTTGCCGCACAAGTCCGGAAACTGCACATTTCACAAACTATGTTTTCATAAACTTATCTAACATTGTAAATTAATGCTCAAATTATTTCTGTTCAAATGCACTTTACGAAAATATTTTCTCATACATGACAGACCTCACCGAAGAGAATGTCTGCCAGTCATGGCCGATGAAACGGAAAAACATCTGAAATTGGTGGACGAAGTAAGGGATCGGGTACCTAAACGTGATGAATTGTTTTGATTGTGGATGATGCTTGTGCAAAATAATAGCTGAACAGACCAACTTTCATGCACAACAGTTCATAGCTTCTCATCCAAATTTAGCACTACGCTCCAGGGTTGGCAGTTGGCAGTTGGCAGGATACTGCGAGTGATGAGGGGACTCGGCACTTATTGATCGCTGAGCAATAGTCGCGAGCGTGCTAGCCTCGCACTTACAGGGATAACAGGAGTACGCTGAATTTTACGATTTGAGAAGGAAGTTCTCCTGAATAGGCGTCTTCCTTTAAAACTGTTTTGACACTGACGTGATGGAGCTCTAACATGACGAAGCAGAATTGATGCCGGATGCCGATTTATTCTAATTATGGGTATAAAATTCTTGCTATCTCGCAATAACAATCTGTAAAAATTTATCCATGTAATTTGACACGTAGTGACAGTTCGTCACAATTTTTACCAAAATTCTACCAAACGTCACGGTGGACATGTCACACGTTAGGAAGGTCGTGTTCCCTGCTCTTACCCAAAGTTAATCCCTTCTTTCAATGTCTCTGAGAGAATTATGGTCAGAACCGCAAGGCACATCGATAAATTACGAATTTTTCATGTGGATAGCAGAAAAAAACATTTCGTAACGCTGAATGTTGATAAAGAGCCCACGGAGGATTGCATGGAGAGTGACAATCTAAGAAACGTCCATCTGTGAGGTAATTCCCATACATTTCACGAATGAAACGACAGTGATCAGAGCGAGAGCAACAGTACGGTATTATTAACAAACTCTGACACTATTGGCAATCTTCCTGACGATTCACACATTTTATAAAATATTGCGGGCCTGAACGCCGCTGAACGTCGTCGCATCGTTTATGAGTGAAGAGAGATAACAATTTTTCTCTGGCGTCAAGGGTGGAATTAGGAACGACTGAACGAAATACGAACATGATTCCAAGCAGTTAGAAATATTTCCATTGGCCGGCCGTGGTGGCCGAGTGGACTGAGCCGCTCACGTCACGGTCTGCACGGCCACTACGGTCGGGGGAACGAATCCCCCATCGGGCATGGATATTTGTGCCGTCCTTAGTCTTAGGTAGTTCATAAGTAGTTTGTAAGCTTAGTGACTGATGACCCCGTAGTTAAGTCCCATAAGTTCTACAAATATTTGAACTTTTTTTTTATTTCCATTGGACTAGATTTCATGAGTTTTTGTCGTTTGCCGCGGCGGAGCGGCCGAACGCATGGAGGCGCTATGCTGCGATGCGCGAGGCCGTTCCCCGTCGGGGGTTCGAATACCCCCTCGGGCATGGATGTTTGTGCTGTCTTTAGTATAAGGTAGTTCATAAATAGAAACTACCTGGCAGATTAAAATTGTGTGCCGGAACCGGGACTCGAACCTGGGACCTTTGCCTTTCGCGGGCAAGCGCACTACCGACTGTGCTATCCCGACACGACTCACGATGCCGTCCCACAACTTTACTTCCGCCAGTACCTCGCCTCCTACTTTCCAAACTTCACAGAAGCTCTCCTGCAAACACGCAAGACTAGCACTCCTGGAAGAAAGGATATGGTGGAGACATGGCTTAGCCACAGCCTAAGGGATGTTTCATTCTGGAGGCACACAATTTTAATCTGCCAGGAAGTTTCATATCAGCGCACACTCCGCTGCAGAGTGAAAGATTCATTCTGGAGTTCATAAATAGTTTGTAAGTTTAGGGACTGATGACCCCGCAGTGCCATAAGCTTAACAAACATATGAACATTTTTTGTTGTTGTTTTTCTGGTTTTAAGTCCGGAGACTGGTTTGATGCAGCTCTCCACCCTAATCTATCCTGAGAAAGCCTTTTCACCTCCTCATAAGAACGGCAATCTACATCCATTTGAATATGTTTACTGTATTCATCTATTGGTCTCCCTCTGCGATTTTTACCCCCCACACACTTCCCTCCAACGCTAAAGACACGATTCCTTGATGTCTAAGAATGTGTTCTATCAATCGATCCCTTCTTTTAGTCGGTATGCCAAAAATTCCATATCTCCCCAATTCTGTTCAGTACCTCCTTATTAGTTACGCTGTCCACGAACTTAATCTTCAGTCTTCTTCTGTAGCACCGCATTTCAGAAGCCTCTATCCTCTTTCGGTCCGAACTGTTTATTGTCCATGTTTCACTCCCGTACAAGGCAACACTCCATACAAATGCGTTCAGAAAAGACTTCCTTCCGTTTAAATTAATATTTAATATTAACAAATTTCTCTTATTCAAAAACGCTTTTCTTCCTATTGATATTCTGCATTTTATACTGTCTGTGCTGCGACTATCATGTTATTTTACTGCCCAAGTAACAAAATTCAACTACCACCTTCATTATTTCGTTACCTAATCAAATTCCTTCACCATCGCGTGATTTTCTTAGACTGCAATCTGTTACCATTGTTTTGCTCTTGTTAATATTCATCTTATATGCTCCTTTCAATACACTGTCCATTCCGTTCAGTTACTCTTCCAGGTCTTTTTCTGTCTCTGACAGAATTATAATGTCATTGTCAAAGCGCAATGTTTTTATTTTTGCCCCCTGAAATTTAATTCCTTCTCTAAATGTTCGCTACTTTCCTTTATAGCTTGCTCAATGTGCAAACTGAACAACGTGGAGAAAGGCTGTCTTACTCCTTTCCCAACCAGTACTTCCCTTTCATGCCCTTCAATTCTTACAACTGTTGTCTAGTTTTTGTACAAGTTGTAATCAACCTTTCGTTACCTATATTTTTCCCCTCCTGCCTTCAGAATTTGAAAAGGTGTATTCTAATCAACATTGTCAAAACTTTATCCAAATCTTCAAAAGCTAGAAGCTTGGTTTGCCTTTCCTTAATCGATCTTCTAAGATAAGTCGTAAAGTGAGTATTGTCTCCCGTGTTCTTAAATTTCTCCTGAAGCCTACTGACGTTCTACGAAGTCGGTTTCTACCAGCTTTTCCATACATCTGTAAATAATTTGTGTTAAAATTTTGTAACCATGACTTGTTAAACTAATGGTTAGGCAATTTTCACACCTGTCTCTGCCTGCTTTCTTTGGAATGGGTATTATTACATTTTTCTTAAACACTGACGGTATTTCCCCTGTCTCACACATCTTACACACCTCGTGAAATAGTTTTGTCATGGCTGGCTCTGCCAGACACTTCAGTATTTCTAAGGGAATGTTGTCCACTCCAGGTGCCTTGTTTCGCTTAGGTGTTTCAGTGCTCTATCAAATTCTTCTCTCAGTATAGTGTCTCCTACCTCATCTTCATCTACTTCCTCTTCCCTTTCTACAATATTGTCTCTGAGTTCATTTCCGTTGTAGAACCTCTCTATAGACCCTTGCCAACTTCCAACTTACCCTTCTTGGCTGAGAACTGGTTTTCCATGTAGTTCTTGATATTCATACGGCTGCTTTTCTTGTCTCTAAATGTCTCTTTTATTTTGCTGTAGGCGATATCTATTTTTCCCCTGTTTATACATTCTTCTAGACTTGCATTTGCCTTCTAGCCACTGTTGCTTAGCTATTTTGCACTTCCTGTTAATCTCATTTATTAGTCGTATGTACTCCTTTTTGCTTGTTTCAATTACTCCCCACACCTATGAACCACAGACATTGCCGAGGTGGGGTGGCTTGCGTGCCTCAACGATACAAATAGCCGTACCGTAGGTGCAACCACAGCGGAGGGGTATCTGTGGAGAGGCCAGACAAACGTGTGGTTCCTGAAGAGGGGCAGCAGCCTTTTCAGTAGTTACAGGGGCAACAGTCTGGTTGATTGACTGAGCTGGCCTTGTAACATCAGCTAATGTGGCTTTGCCACACAGCAAACTGCTAACGGCTGAAAGCAAGGGGAAACTACAGCCGTTACTTTTCCCGAGGACATGCAGCTCTACTGTATGAAAATATGATGATGGCATCGTCTCGGGTAAAATATTTCGGAGGTAAAATAGTCCCCCATTCGGATATCCGGGCGGGGACTATTCAGGAGGATGTTGTCATCAGGAAAGACAATGTGGCATTCTAAGAGGCTTGCTCAGGATAGAGTAGGGTGGAGAGCTGCATCAAACCAGTCTCCGGACTGAAGACCAAAACAACAACAATTACTCCATTATTATATTTTCTTTTTTCATCAATTAAATTTACTATTTCCTGTGATATTCAAGGATATCTTGTAGGTCTTACCTTCCTACCTATTTTGTTCTCTGCTGCTTCACTATTTCATCCCTCTAGGCTACCCATTCCTCTTCTACTGTTTTATTTCCCCCCGTTTCTATCCATCTGAAATTCTCAAGAAATTCGAGTTTCTTCAGTTTATCTAGGTTCCATCTCTAATTTTTGCTACCATACAACATATATGTAAACCAAAGATTTTACGCCCAGGCTCGGACGATCACGATGTACGGAGCTCATAGCATTTGCTAAATCCAGATTCGTGACTAATCCGCCACTGGTGTGATTGAAATGGCAAAGGGAACTTTTAAGATATCCCCCAGTTCAACAATATCAATTGTGCCACCCTTTGTTTAGCACATTCATAATTTTGACATGCATAACCTGAATTATTGCTTGCTGTGCGAGAACTGCCACGTGGTTTAAGGCGCCTTGCCACGGATTGTGCGGCTGCTCCTCGTCGGAGGTTCGAGTCCTTCCTTGAGCATGAGTGTGTATTGTTCTTAGTTTAACTACTTAGAAATTCTAGGGACCAATAACCTCAGCCGTTTCGTTCCATAAGTTAACAAACATGTGAATATTTTAACGAATGCTTGCCAGCCACAAACAAAACCTAAAAAGTGTTGAAAAATATGTCTTTCACACAGTGCTAAGACCTTAGTGATCGAGTGTCTCTGTAAAGGGATATCATTTTAGTGCCATGTCGCCGCCCCATGAACATGCCCGACGATAAAGGAGGGCTGAAAAACCGTGAACGACGAATGGTTATGAATTGTTCCTAGTTGTTAAAACTTACCTAATACAGCAAAACATTCACGTGCCCTATACCACTAAATGATCGAGTTACGTTTAATGGGATTCGCAGCCTATAATAACAACAGTGAAGGTTTGGAACCGTCCGGAGTGTACTAGCAGAATCAGAGGTTGGTAATGACAATGTGCTGTGGGTGATCGCACTGCGAACTGTATTTTTCGACCACAAAATGTGTGGAAATCATCTTTCCAGTAGAGGGTGTGGAATCATTGACTATTTTTATGATACACACAGGAATTTTTATGTCGATTTCGAGCGGCTGTGTGTCTGAAAAATGTATCTTGGCTGCGAGTAATAAATCGCGCAATTTCAACGTATAACACATTCAGTGTGGCATAGAACAGCTTCTTAGTGTGACTGAAACACAATTAAACTAACAGGAACTGAAGTTATGAAATACATTCGAGTTGCGGTGAGATTTATTTGCGAAATTTCAATCACCGACTTTTCCTTCTGAATGTGAAAACATTTTACTAGCACCCACCTACATAGGCAGACATGACCATCGCAATAAAATAAATCAGATCGAAAACGGAACGATTTAAGTGTTCTTTCTTCCCGCGCGCTATTAGAGAATGGAACGGTAGAGAAAGGTTATGAAAGTGTTTAATGAACCCTCTGACAGGCACTTAAATGTGATTTGCAGAGTATCTACGTAGATGTAGATCATGTGGAACCTTCTTTTGTCTGGTGAAGTGGAGGCACTCGACGTTGAATGGAATAAGTTGTTGGAATTCCCCTGCAACAATATTGAAGCATGCTGGACCTATAACTATCAATAATTGCGAAGAAGCAGCCGGTTTACATATACACGAACTACCCTGTTGGTTAAGCCTCATAAATGTTCGATCGGATCCATTTCGGGCGATCTGTATGGCCATCCTTCCTCGGAACTGTGCAGAAAGTTCTTCAAACTAATCACAAAAATTGTGGCCCCCTATCCTACCCCTCCCGGATGATGCCCTACGACCTGACATCTACCCTTCATACCAGCTGTGATCCTTCTCCTTGCTCCCTCTCCCCCTTCTCTCCCCGAAGGCCCCGACTATCCCTCCCTTCATCCCCTCCTGCCCCTTCTTCCCGCCTCATTCCACTCAGCTGTCCCTCCGGCTCCTCCCCTTACCGCCCTCCCCTTTCCTTCTTCCCCGTGGCTTCCTGGGACATCATGCCCCCCCCCCCTCGTCCGTTCCCCGCTGGCCTTGTGGGTCAAATGTTCAAATGTTTTAAATCTATCGGACCAAACTGCGTGGTCATCAGTCCGTAGCTTACAAACTACTTAAACTAAGGTAAACTAACCTAAGGACCACACATACACACCCATGCCCAAGGGAGGACTCGAACCTCCGACGGCGAGCAACCGCACGCTCTGCAGCGAGGCGCCTTAGACCGCTCGGCTACTCCACCGCGGGCCCCTGTGGCTCCTCCCCACCCTCTCACTCTCCTCTTATCCCATTTTCCCCTACATAACACCTTTAATACTGCGAGTGCTCCGTCGTATGTGGAACCTCCTATTATGCTTCCGTGTGAGTGCTTCACTAAGTGTGGTGTCTTTTAGTTACATTGTTTTATTTTAACAACAGTGAACGGCCAACCCGCAGCCGACACCATCAGTTTTAATTGTGTGTTTCTTCCTATGTGTGGTGTTTCCTCGTATTTCTTGTTTTAATTCAACCACAGCGAATGGCCAACCCGTAGCCCCCACCCTGTGTTATTTTAATTATGCGTGTGCCTCTGCATCTCGAGAAGCTGTTTTACTCACCGCCATAGCAGTTTCAAAACTTTTAAGACGCCACTCAAATGTTTGTAATTCTATGCGACTTAACTGCGCCGGCCGCAGTGGCCGAGGGGACTAAGACGCTCCAGTCACGGTCTTCACGGCCACTACGGTCGGGGGTTCGAATCCCCCCTCGGGCATGGATATTTGTGCCGTCCTAGTTCGTAAGTAGTTCGTAAGTAGTTCATAAGTAGTTTGTAAGTTTAGGGACTGATGACCCCGTAGTTAAGTCCCATAGACTATACAAACATTTGAACATTTTGACTTAACTGCTTGGTTATTCAAATGTTTGTATAGCTTATGGGACTTAACTACGGGGTCATCAGTCCCTAAACTTACAAACTACTTATGAGCTACCTTATACTAAAGACGGCACAAATATCCATGCCCGAGGGGGGATTCGAACCCCCGACCGTACTGGCCGTGCAGACCGTGACTGAAGCGCCTCAGTCTCCTCGGCCACCGCGGCCGGCTCTTACTGTTTGAATTTGGGACTTATGTGTTGAAAGAACGGTTTTACAATGGTTTAAGAGCCCTAAATAAGCACTGCATACGATTTTGTTGAATTTGGAAAAGCGTTCGAGTCGGTCGTCTGCTACTACAATCTGTACAAATGTTTGTAATTCTATGGGGACCAAACCACGTTGTGTGGTGAAACGGCGACAGGATAACTGCGATGTTTAATATTGTTATTCATGGTCTTCTTTAGTCCCTAATCATGAAATTATTCTGACACTAGAAAGGTTTTATCAGTTGCTAGGGCGTTCTTTATTAGTTATTTACAGTTCCCTAGCAACACCAACTGTCATAAGCTAACCGTGTAAATTCTCAAGACTTGGTCAGAAATGTCCCGCTCCACAACATAAATTAAAATTTGTAGGAATAATTCCTTTAAATAGTTCATCAAAAATAAATAAGGTTCTTATACGAGCGGAGCATGGAAAATTGTCTGTAGCCGTTACTAAAATTTCATCAAAGTTAAACACAAACACTTCTATTTGCTGTCCTTAACTCGTATTGAAAAATATTAATAATTCACTGCCTTCTAAATACTGGTTTTCCACATTCACACTAAATACAAATATAATGTCACATTCGAAGCTAATCAGTAGTGATTCAATCAGAATTAAATTGTTTTCCGAAATAAGTCAAGAGTCTTCACAAGAATCAAATTTCTCTTGCTATAAAATATTCTTGATCATAAATAAATCTTCATAAATGCAAGATATCTTTCAACATTAACAAATATTTATTCTTCTTCATGTTAATACAGCGTCAGTTTAGCGAGAAACGTGAACATGGACAACTAGCTTGGACTGAATCTCAAACAAGACCAACAATAATTTAATATTCTTTTATTTTCTTCTTTGAAACAATTGAAGCGCGGCAATAAAGAAGGCGCAGCAGTATTCGTAGCCCCGTAGCTGTTTTAAGAATCATATTATAAAAAATAACAATATTTACATAAACATCAAATATGTATGCATTCTAAATAAAAGGTTCATTTTCTTTCATTTTTTATTTATTACTTCAAAACAGGACTAACATAGGAAAAAGTAGTACGACTATCTTGTCCCACTACGGTTGGTCATCAGTCCCTAGACTTGCAAACTACTTAAACTAAGGTAAACTAACCAAAGGACAACACACACATCCACGCCTGAGGGAGGATTCGTACCTCCGACGCGGGAGGCCGCACGATCCATAACGTGGCGCTCCAGACCGCGCGGCTCGTCTGCTACTATGGACCATTAACGCCACATGGTAGTTGGGCAGTCACTGGACTGTGAGGGTAATGAGTATAAGGAGGGGAAGGAGAGAGTCGAGGGAAATGAATATACACTAAGAGGAGTGTCTGAGAACCAGCACTAAACACAGAAGACAAGGATGGTAGGAGAAGCGACTGTATGGAGGGCATCAATTAATGACACTTGGAGAAAGACTTACGGAGAGAATAAAGATCTTGGTGGTAGACGAGAAGCAAAGGAGGAATGAATTCAAGAAATCTGACAGAGAAACTCAGAATTATCATCGTCCTAAGTGAGACGAAGATGATAAAATTGTTCCAGTTGGTGCTTAGAACGTATAAAACGGATTAAATTCCTTGCGACGAAGAGGAGGATCTATTATTTCCAACACAAAGTAATGGCAGTGTTACCGAATCAATAGTGTCATTATTGAAGGTTATAAAACACAAACGCGAAGTTTCATGCGAAGCAATATAGGTATAGAATGAAGAAAGGCAAACACACTTTTTTTTGTATTTGAAGTTGTATATAAAACTATATAACAGGTCTAAAAGAAGTAAAGTTAATAGTTGGGTGTTTTTACCGGCCCCCCAGTGCTGCTGTAGCAGTTTTAGAATCATTCAAAGGAAGTCTACACCAGGTAGTGCATAGGTATCCGGGACATGTAATATTGACCAGGGGAGACTTCAACCTTAAGAGTATAGATTGGGACCTATCGAGTTACATTTCAGGCGGTACAGACAAGCAGTCTTGCGAGATACTTTTGGACACATTCTCCGAAAACTGTCTTGAGCAGTTAAACCGGCAACCCACGCGCAATGGAAATATTTTAGACCTTATAACCACGAACAGCCCTGACCTTATTAACGATGTCTGTGTAGAGACAGGAATTAGTGATCATGATATCGTCATAGCGTCGGTAGTGACCAGTTCATAAAGCAACCGAGAAGGCTAGGCGCGTGTTTTTGTTGGGAAGAGCCGATAAGCAAATGTTAGGATCGCACTTGAAAAATGAATGGGCATCGTTTAATTCCGGGACTATGGATGTAGAGGAATTGTGGACTAAATTTAAGTGCATTGTAAATAAAGGGTTAGAGAAATATGTGCCAGTAAAGACGATTAAGGATAGGAAAGACCCACCATGGTATAATAATAATGTTAGAAAGCTGCTGAAAAAGCAAAGACTGTCGCACTCTCGATTAAAAAAAGAACACACAAATGATGACAGGCAAAAGATAGTAGAGATTCGTGCGTCTATAAAAAGATTGATGCGCGAAGCATACAATAATTACCACAGCCGTATCTTACCAAAAGATCTTTCCGAGAACCCGAAAAAATTTTGGTCCTATATAAAATCGATAAGCGGGTCAAAGCCCACTGTCCAGTCACTCGTAGATCATTCCGAGGCAGTAATAGTAGAAAGCAAACGGAAAGCTGAAGTTCTAAATGTAACCTTTAAGAAATCTTTCACGCAGGAGGACCGCACAAATGTACGATCATTTCATCAACGTACTAATTCCGAAATGGAGGACATAGTAATAGGTATTTCCGGTGTAGAGAAGCAGCTGAGAGAGCTAAATACGAAAAAGTCTGCTTGTCCGCATGGAATACCAGTTCCATTTTACAAAGAGTATTCTGCGGCATTGGTCCCCTACCTAAGCTTTCAATTATTGCGAATCTTTAATTCAACACAAAGTTCCTGACGATTGGAAAAAAACGCAGGTGACTCCCGTTTATAAGAAAGGAAAGAGAACTGATCCACACAATTACAGGCCAATATCGTTGACATCAGTTCCATGTAGAATTTTGGAGCATATTCTCAGTTCGAATATAGTAAATTTACTTGAAACGGAAAAGCTTCTTTCTATGAATCAGCACGGGTTTAGGAAACATCGTTCATGTGATACTCAGCTTGCCCTTTTCTCACATGACATCTTGCGAGCCATGGGTGAAGGGCAACAGGCGGATTGTGTTTCTCTCGACTTCAAAAAGGCTTTCGACGCGGTGCCACACTGCAGACTGCTGATAAAGATTTGAGCTTATGGAATAGGTTGTCAGATTTGTGACTGGCTGGAAGACTTCCTAAGTAATAGAACGCAGTACGTTGTTCTCGACGGCGAGTGTTCATCAGAGACGAGTGTATCGTCAGGCGTGCCCCAAGGGAGTGTGATATGACTGTTATTATTTTCTATCTATATAAATGATCTGATGGACAGAGTAACTTGTAATTTGCGGCTGTTTGCTGATGATGCTGTGGTATATGGGAGGGTGTCGTCTTTAACTGACTGTAATAGCATATAGAGATCCGAAACGGGGTTCGAAATGTTGCTTAAAACCCACTAGCGGGCTTTATGACGTCACCGGCTCGGTCCGCTGCGTTCGTGGGCTTGCCGACGCGGCTCGCCGCCTTCGCCGGGCCTGGCGGTACCCGCAGCAGACTATAGAGGTCTGCACCTCGCTCGGTTGCTCGCTCGAATCGCGTGATACATGTCGTTCTACAACAGGCCGACAGGTGTCGGTACTGCAGCTTGCGACAAGGCGCGTGGCTGCGCCCGACTTCCTCCGCGCTCGTTCGAGCGGGGCACGCTCGACTGGCCCGACCGTCCACACTGCCCGCTCGCCACTCGGTCGCCCACCGCAGCGCCACTCGAGTCCAAGGCGAGTGTCGGGGGCAAACTAGACGCTAGAGAATACATCCTGACCTCGAAATTTGCAATTGTTTCCTTTCCCGGGTGCTTCGATAGCTGTTCTCTCGATCCAGTTGAACTAGTCATTCAATTCCGTATTTTATACTTTACCATACAGGTTATTATACGTGATTAATATAAAGTTTCTGTGCTAAGATCATTTACTAAATACGTTCTCCAGGATCTTTCTTTCTTTATTGTTCCCATTTTGTGCACTGTTGGTGCCTGTTTAGTGGTAGGTATTACTTGCTGTCTTAACGAGCAAATGATTGTATTTTATATCCATTCCCCTTATAACTCTCAAGTCCTGGAATACTTTGTCCGTCTTTTATATTGATATTAAATACACGATATTGATGTACACCCGTTAGGTTAGGTTTGTGAATCTCTGTTACAACCCGTTAATATATATTCCCGTAGCATTTTGGCACTGTGCGTGGTTGCTGCGCCTCTACCTTTTCCGAGTGAGTCCTTAATGGGAATTTTTCCAATTGCAACATTCATATATCCCCCACTGCCACTGTCGTTTTTCTTATCTACCTAATAAAGAACGTATGCAAGCTTTTGTGCAATATTGCCGCGAGAGACCACATACGCCGACTGCCGGCGTGGCGCAGGGGACAGCGTCACGGACTGCGGTGCTGAAGGTCGCTGGTTCAACCCCGCTCCCTGGCAAAAATTTATTTCTTTGTAATTAAGAGAATGTTCCAGAATGTTCTACATCTTTCTTATGTTCACTTGTAAATTCTACTCGTTTCTTATGTTAACTGTTCTTCTAATGTCTGGTAAATTCTGTCTGTGTATATATAGCAGAGCACTCTGCCCGAGAGACAGTCAGTGCTGCGTGTATGTTGAGTTCGTAATAAACGTGCTTTCAGTATAAGTGCTGTTTTCAGTTGCCTTCGAAGTCAAGCCTGCTTCCATTGCAAAGCGACATTGTTTGGTGGAGGCGCCGGGTATCCTGTGCAACAGCTGCATCACCGTGGCTCCGATTAGGCAACGTAAAAGCCGTCGCTTACACGGACTGGAACCGGAATACAAGGGGTACACCGAGTACGTTCTTCCAAAAGACCGTATCATCAGAAGAACCATGGACACAAAATCAACGGTAGGCCAGCTACACATCAGACACCCATCGGTGTTCTCTGGAGACGCTGGACAGGACCCCAACAAATGGCTAAAAGGAGTTCGACCGGGTCGTCAAGTACAACAGGTAGGATCATACGATGTGCTTGGCCAACGTTTACTTCTATCTGGACGGAACAGCCCAGCATTGGTACGAGAACAACGAAGACAAGTTGAATGACTGGGAGACGTTCCAGGAGGAACTGAAGACGTTTGGAGATCGCCAGCGACAAATCCGTTCGGCGGAAGAACAAATGAAGAACCGGGTCCAACGACATGGTGAGCCGACACAATCGTACATACAGAATGTTGGGGCCCTGTGTAACATCGTCAATCCGAACATATCTGAGGCGGACAAAATCACGCACCTGATGAAAGGTATTGCAGAAGATATGTACCAAGCTCTTCTGATAAAAGACGTTGCTCAAATGTTCAAATGTTTGTTCAGCTTATGGGACTTGACTACGGGGTCATCAGTCCCTAAACTTACAAACTACTTATGAACTACTTACAAACTAGGACGGCACAAATATCCATGCCCGAGGGGGGATTCGAACCCCCGACCGTAGTGGCCGTGCTGACCGTGACTGGAGCGCCTCAGTCACCTCGGCCACCGCGGCCGGCAAAGACGTTGCTACGACAGAAGATTTCATTAAGTGGTGCCAGCGTATTGAAGAGATGCAACAAAGGAGGGTTGCACGCAAGAAGTATGACAGACTCCGCAATGTAGTCCCTATGGCCGTTGTGGAAGACCAGCATGACTTCGCTTCTCTCATACGACAAATTGTAAGAGAAGAATTACAAGAATTTATGGCAACCGGGACTGTTAGACCGAGGGAGCATCAGATTATGGCCATGGATGCAAGTCCTGTAAGTCACGAGGAAGCCGACGTCGGTGAAGAAGAGGTATTTCAGACATTAGCTCCTGTCTGCCCCGTCAATCGCACCCGGCGTGAAGAATGGCGTCGCCCTGCTATGACTTACGCTGCAACCGCCAAACGGCAGCCCATGAACCGGCCGACACGATCACAACCAACTCCCCCGGTAACTATGACACCCCGCAGAAGAACAGACGTCTGGAGAACAGAAGACACACACCAATTTGTTTCCACTGTGGGCGCCCTGGACATGTCGTACGCTACTGCAGAGAGAGAAGACGAGTTTTCGACGATTATTTTGCCTCAAGACGCCAGCCATCAGAGCAGTTCTATCCCAGGCAATCACCTGCTGATGAGTTCAGTCGACCTATGGGAAGAAGACCATCGCCGTACCCTAGACGAGGTCGCTCCCCAATGCGCCGCAGCCGTTCACCGTCGCCGTACAGAGGTACCAGCCGCTCCCCTAGCCGCCGCGCCCAGGAAAACTAAGCGAGACGGAGGTGAGGCCGCCGCAGATGAAAATCCTCCATGGACGACTATCGCCAAGATGTCGGGAAATCTCATCGACGTCATAATCGACGGCCAACCTGTCCGGGCACTTGTTGATTCAGGAGCCTCTTTTTCTGTATTATCGGATAATTACCGCCGCACACTAAAGAAGACAATGTTCTGTGATTCGGGAGCAACTGCGCTGAAGGTCGCGAATGGAAAGTACAACAACAGGACGCAGCCGTTTGAATTTGTCGTGTTAACAGAATGTAGTCACAATGTCATCCTCGGATGGGACTTCCTTCAGGCATCCCAAGCTATCATTGACTGTGGAAGATCTGAGCTGCAAATTGAAGAAGTTGTTCCGCCAGATACACGTAATACAGAATTTTCTGGGAAGTTATTCGTCGTTGACAATGTGACGATACCGCCGTTGACAATGAGAAGAGTTGCAGTCACAAACACAGATGACTGGTTGAACTGTGAAGTTCTTGTTGATAGTAAAAAGTTTATCAGGCTCACAAAAGAAATTTACATACCAGCGGCTATCATAAGCATTACCGGCGGTCAAGGAGAGATTTGGATCACAAATTGTCACGAGCAGTCACAACTTATCCCCAAGGGAATGTGTATCGGGACAGCTGAACCAATCCACGACGGTGAGCTCAACGTCATCAATGAAGACCCATGCCCTGCTGTTAGTACAAACAACACGCTGGAGGAAACAAACGTGGAACTGCCAATAGGGCCTGGACTGACCAAGGAACAACGCCAGCGGGTGTTAAGTATACTACGCCAATTTTCGGGTGCATTCACACCTCAGCAGGGGAAACATCAGACGAAACGGCCCACGATAAAGCACCGTATCAATACTGGGGATCATCCGCCAATTAGCCAGCGTTCGTATAGAGTGTCGCCAGCTGAAAGACGGATAATTCGGGAGGAAGTGGAGAAGATGTTGCGAGATGACATTATTCAATCTTCGGAGAGTCCTTGGTCGTCTACGGTGGTCCTCGTAAAGAAGAAGGATGGCAGGTGGCGATTCTGTGTCGATTATCGGCGGCTGAACAGAATCACAAAGAAAGATGTCTACCCATTGCCGCACATTGACGACACCTTAGACTGCTTGAAAGGAGCAACATACTTCTCAACTATGGACATGCAGACAAGTTACTGGCAAATCGAGGTTAACGAAGCTGACAGGGAGAAGACGGCTTTTATTACACCTGACGGCCTCTATGAATTTAAAGTAATGCCATTTGGATTATGGAATGCTCCGGCCACATTCGAACACATGATGGACAACATGTTTCGACACCTTAAGTGGACGACTTGTCTTTGCTATTTAGATGACATTGTCGTTTTCTCGAAAACATTTGAAGAACATCTGAGTCGCCTGTCAACTGTGTTGAAGTGTGTTCAGACTGCAAGACTCCGCCTTAATCCATCGAAGTGCCTCTTCATCGCCAAGGAGATAAAAATCCTGGGGCACCTAGTCAACGGAGATGGTGTCCGTCCAGATCCAGATAAAGTAAGGGCACTCACAGAATTTTCAAATCCTCAGCACATCCGTGATGTGAGAAGTTTTCTCGGGCTGTGCTCATACTACCGACGTTTCATAAAAGGATTTTGTAACAAGGCACGTCCATTACAAGACCTACTGCAGGGAGACGCCAAGTTTTACTGGGATGAGACAAAGAAAAGAGCTTTCCGGGCACTTAAGGAGGCTCTAACTTCCGCACCAGTGCTAACCTTGTACGACGAGAATGCAGAAACGGAACTTCACACAGACGCCAGTGGTTATGGGATTGGTGCAGTGTTTATACAAGTTCAGGAAGGTGCTGAAAAAGTGATAGCCTATGCATCAAGAGTACTCTCAAAGTCCGAGATAAACAATTCTACAACTGAAAAAGAATGTCTCTCAGTTATCTGGGCTATCAACAATATCCGGCCGTATTTATTCGGCAAACCATTCACCGTCGTGACAGACCACCATTCTTTGTGTTGGCTGACTAACTTGAAGGCTCCATCAGGTCGACTAGCAAGATGGGCACTAAGACTCCAAGAGTACGATGTCACAGTGGTATTCAAGAACGGGCGCAAACACAAGGATGCCGACTGCCTTTCGAGGAATCCATTAGTGGAACACAACAGCATTAATGACATTTCAGCCCTCACTGAATTAGATGACGTTAAAGCTGAACAGAGAGAAGATCCAGCACTATTAAAACGATAGAGGCCTTGGAGAAAGGAGAACCGACCAATGGAGAGTTCCACCTTATAAACGGAACATTGTATAAGAGCAACTACGATCAACTGGGTCCCAAATGGCTACTGGTCGTTCCAGCTCATCTCCAGCGAGCTATTCTCAAATATTTCCACGATGCTCCAATATTCGGTCATCTGGGATTCGTGAAGACCCTAGACAGAATCAGACGCAGGTATTACTGGAAATGTCTCTACCGATCTGTCAAGCACTATGTGAGTCACTGTAAACAGTGCCAGCGACGGAAGCATGTGCCGCAATTACCTCCAGGGCATCTCGAACCGATTCCGCCGGCAGCAGCTCCATTCCACCGAGTTGGGATCGATCTTTTAGGGAAGTTCCCAAAGTTGACAATCGGTAACCGATGGATAATAGCCTGCACTGACTACCTCACACGCTACGCTGTCACCAAACCTGTGCCGACTGCAGAAGCTCCAGAGATCGCAAAATTCCTTGTAGATGAAATTATTTTGAAGCACGGAGCACCGCGTGTGATGATATCTGATCGTGGAAAAGTATTCCAGTCAAAATTAGTATCAGAAGTACTGTCACGGTGCGAATTGTCCACAGAATGACAACTGCATAAGCTATTTTAATAATTTTTGGTATGAAAGTATCTCTTGATAAGAGATCGGTCTAGGTACATTGTAGGGGGAGTGACAATTAGGGGGACTGCTACCCCTAAAGTGACCAATTTTTTGTGCTCAAATAATTATTTTGATTTAATCGAAGGTGAATCTATGAAATTTGTCTTTTATCAAAAGATACTTATTTGCCAAAAATCATTAAAATCGCTTCACTAGTCTCTTAAGTTCTATTTTAGCGACAATTTTGGAGGGAGCGCTTCACCCCTTAAATATGTTTCTCCGCCGCTAAAAAAAATACGTGTCCCATAGTTTTTATGTATTATAACATATGCAAATTTCATAAAAATCGGAGAGTGACACTTGGCTATGTTTCCTTGTGAGTACAGCGGCAGCACTACGCTGTGCGGCCTGTGCCTGCGCCGCCCCACGTCGCCTCGTTTGATTATCAACACACTCGGCGCGCCATCGCCGAGCGTTGCGCACTAGGGATGGCGGTTATCGCTGAAACAACCGGTTTTCGGTTATACCGGTTCTTTTCATCTCCAGTTTAACCGCACCGTAAAAATTGCTCAAGATAACCGGTTTTATAAATAACCGGTTTTCGGTTTTTTATTGCTATTTTCGGCCGAAACATAATTTGCGGCCGAAACAGAAACCGTAATCGTCGGTTCTTCTAGTTTCGGCCGAAACCGAAACTTACGAAATTTAGTTAATATTTAGGTAATTTTACGTTATACGACAAATCACTAGTCTTTCCATATTTTCCAAGATCCCCTCCCAATACTACGCCTTCTTCAGTGTGTGTAAGCCTAGCCAGGAGTCCTTAGAAGACTATATACGAAGCATACAGATTTACTGGCCTAGTATTTCCATCCGGCAGTTGCGAATACTGAGCCAACCAATCCTTAAGTTGGGCTTGTGAGCCAGCGCATACGAATATCTCGTAATATACAATATATATATATATATATATATATATATATATATATATATATATATATATATATATATAACTTACAGTCAGTAAATGAACTTCAAGTATTTCGAAAAATAAAGTGACAGTTCCGACTAACAGTATGATTGTTGTCAGTGTAAATTTACTCAAATAGAACTAGGAAAGCTGTGTACCACATGATCAAAGAATGTTCAAATGGGTGTGAGTTCTTATGACACCTAAATGCTTAGGTCATTGGTCCCTAAACTTACAAACTACTTAATCTAACTTTAACTTACGCTAAGGACAACATATACATCCATGACCGAGGGAGGAGGGAGGGCCGGCCGTGGTGGCCGAGGGGACTGGGGCGCTCCAGTCACGGTCTGCACGGCCACTACGGTCGGGGGTTCGAATCCCCCCTCGGGCATGGATATTTGTGCCGTCCATAGTATAAGGTAGTTCATAAGTAGGTTGTAAGTTTAGGGACTGATGACCCCGTAGTTAAGTCCCATAAGCTTAACAAACATTTGAACATTTGAGGAGGGAGGTCTCTAACCTCCGAATGGAGCAGCCGCGCAGTCCGTGACATGGAGCCTCAGACCGCACGGCTATCTTGCGAGGCACCACAAGATCAATGTTACCTAAACCCATATTGGTTATTAAAAACGCCCCTCGCTTCGAAGGAATCACATCAATAAAACTTGTTAGCATAACAATATGATAATACATTAAAAGTTATTATTCCAAGCTTAGAGTACATCACTTACATAATAGTTATATGAATCGAATTTACCTTCTCTTCCAAAGAAAATTTTGGATGCTTTCTTCTTAAATGACATAGCATGTTTGTAGTACCTCCACCCGTTTTCAGCTTTTTAAAACAAATGCTCCCGTACTTCGAGCAGTACTTCCACACTCGGGATGGTGCCATTTAAGACACAACCGATGTCTGGCGACGACAGCAAGGAACTGCCGCATGACCAGACGGAGGCAAGTCTCGTACACTGCCGGTGCACGCGCGTCGTCTAATAGGCCACGCCACACAGCAACAGGTGCATCGATGCCTCACCAGCTGCACCAGTTCTTAAGTTCTTAAGCCACACGTTTGTTGCACGTTTCTGGCTTCCGGGATTGCTCTTAAATTATCACCGATCGCTTTTCTAAGTTACTGCGATGACCTAATATTTCATAGCAGTGGAAATTTTAGGAATAGCCCTAGTTTTTATTTTTTTTAATTATTTACAAAAAACACATTTTGAACCACTACTACAGGAAGTAGTCATACCGATTTTTTTACCCAGTTCTTGGCAATAGCTAAAAAAAAAAACCGGTTACAACCGACACCAAATAAATACCAAAAAAACCGGTTATTCAAAACTAAAATACCGGTATCGGTTTTAACCGGTCGGTTTTTCCCATCCCTATTGCGCACTCGACCAAGTACGAGCGAGCGAAACCGGCGATTTGCAGACCTCTACATCAGACTCACGAGCCGCGTTGTCGGTTACATGGCACTCGCGGAGGCCGGGGGGGGGGGGGGGGCAACTTATGGGCCGAGCCGGCGAGCGCAGCGGGTACAACGAGCCTGGCTAGACCAACACCATCTAGAAGACAAGGCCTTACAACAGGCCGTGCATACATCACACTTAGAGGCCGCGGCCGCCACCTCACTGGCTGTTGGCTGGGGCACGCCCACCGCAGCGCAGCGGTCGGCCAGTCAGATGGCGGCCGCGGCCTCTAAGTGTGACGTAGGCGCGGCCTGTTGTAAGACCTTAGGTTCGTTCCTGCAGCTGCCAGACTGCTTGACGCGCATGCGCAACACTGAAATTGTGTTCCAGCAGCGCCTTCTCCTCCTTCTGGCTACTTGGAGTGTGGCTGTTTGGTGTTCCAGCAGTTGCCGCAAGCAGCCAGACGCTACCCGGAAAAATATTTCTGGCGCGGTCAAGCTGCCAATTTGCGCATGCGCAGAAAGGTCTGAGTTAGAGAGGGGGTAGCCATCACGTGATACGTGTGTGTTTGTAACGTGTTTTTTGATTATTTCGAAGTCACTGCAATCCCACTTGAGATCAGATATTTCTCGTTTACACTTCTTCGTTATTAGGAAGGAAAGTATTTTAATTATTTCTTTAAACTCACATTGGCCTGCAGCCAGAAACAGTGCAACAAGCGTCCCAGCAGTGCAAGTATCAAACAAGGGTTTTTACGTCATAGTAGCTGCGCATGCGCAGTAATATCTGTTTCTTAGCGCTTGAAATTAGCCGTCTGGCAGCTGCTGGAACGAACCTCTTGTCTTCTAGGTGGTGTTGGCTAGACGAGCCGAGACGAGTCTGGAAAGCCACGCCTAGCCTGTGACTCTTAACAGAAGACGCGCAGAATTTTCGCAACAGATACAACTTACACGTGATAATTACCTATGATTTTGTATTACTTACGCCTGCTTTATTCCAAACTTAATGAAATGATCACTCATCACTTTGAAAACAAGAGAAAGGTCACTCTTGCAGGGATTCGTGTAGTGCATGGGAGAGGGTGATTCCGTTACAGAATTTCTTACAATCTACGTTTTTATTATGATCTTGATGAAATCTGCACACTTGACATTCAAAATAAAGGTCAAGGCCTACATACGATTTACGTGGTGGATGGCGGAGGATACTTCACGTATATAGTTTACAAAATTTATAATATTATTTCTAACTTGATGAAATTTAGAGCACTTGACGTCAAGACTAGCGGAAGGTCACAGTCTACGTAAGATTCGTGTGGTACATGGCGGAGGGTACTTCAGTTAACAATTCTATAAAATCTAAAGTTTGATTACGATCTTGATGAAATTTCACACACTTGACATTCAAAACTAGCGGAAGGACACTGGCTACGTAAGATTCGTGTGGTATATGGCGGAGGGTACATCAGTTAACATTTCTATAAAATCTAAAGTTTTAGTACGATCTTGATGAAATTTCACACACTTGACATTCAAAACAAGCGGAAGGTCACTGGCTACGTAAGATTCGTGTGGTACATGGCGGAGGGTACTTCAGTTAACAATTCTACCTAATCTAATGTTATATTACGATCTTGATGAAATTTCACACACTTGACATTCAAAACTAGCGGAAGGTCACTGGCTACGTAAGATTCGTGTGGTACATGGCGTAGGGTACTTAAGAATTCTAGCGGAAGGACATTGTCTACATAAGATGATACACTGATACATGGCGGAAGGTACTTCACTAACGAATTCCACCATCATGTATAAGATTTTGTTTCGTTAAGGGGGGCGGGGGTAGCTTACTCCACACTTAGTCACGTGGCCTGTGATTTTGTTCGACAGAGCGCCTATGTCTTGTCGTGGAAGAGGTAGAATAGACAAAAATACAACCGTTTTCTGTGCAATGTACATACTTCGTGTATTTTCCATCTGCATCGTTCACTACTGCGTCAAATGTTTCCCAGGCGCCACTCTTTCTCTTCTTCGGCATATTTGCAAATACGTACACTCCATCATTTAATTTTCTTTTCGCCTCCTCTACGGTCTCACAACTAACAGATTCATTGAGGGGTACGTCTTCGCTAGAGTCGGCCATTTTCGCTCTGCCAGTGATATGCAACAATGCGATATAGGGCACTCAACTGCCGTGTTACGTCGCGACTAGTACTTCCTACTCACTTTACAACTGCCGACGGCAGCGCGCTGAACCAAACTTTGTTTACGGCCAGAGACGGCCGAAGGCGTCCGACAACACTCGACAGTACTCGATCGAGGCACGTGGCTCCGCATTCTAGAAAAATGTTCAAATGTTTGTAGAGCTTTTGGGACTTAACTGCGGGGTCATCAGTCCGTAAACTAAAAACTACTTATGTACTAGCCTATACTAAAGACGGCACAAACATCCATGCCCGAGGGGGGATTCGAACCCCGACCGCAGCAGCCGTGCAGACTGTGACTGGCACGCCACAGACCGATCGACCACTGCAGCCGGCCACATTGTACACTCACGCTATTGTCACAGTGCGGCTACGTAATCTGAACGTTTGCTGAAATGGATAGGTATCGCGCATATATACGTCCTCACAAAGTACGAAAAATATGTTCAAATGTTTGTAAATCTTATGGGACTTAACTACGGGGTCATCAGTCCCTAAACTTACAAACTACTTATGAACTACTTACGAACTAGGACGCCACAAATATCCATGCCCGAGGGGGGATTCGAATCCCCGACGGTAGTTGCCGTGCAGACCGTGACTGAAGCGCCTCAGTCCCCTCGGCCACCGCGGCCGGCTCACAAAGTACGTTTGTAAGGAAAACTTAAATAATTTTCAGGTCTCATCGACTACTCTTAACTAAGGCTCAGCAGGGTGAAAGAAAAATCTACACCAGCGTCCATCCTGGCAGCGGGGACATCTTCCCTTTAGTTATTAGCCTGTACCTCAATATTTTAATTTCTTAGATTTTAGTATTAACACCAAGTGTATTTTTATCAGCTACCCGCAAAACCAAATTATTACTTTGCAAAATAATTTTATTTTAATTCCGTATAATTTTCTGTAGAAAAATATATTAATATATGTGTTATGCATTCGCTCCAGTTATTTCATAGTAACATCACAGGTTTTTTTCAGTTCACATATTTCTCCTTCATAAGAATATATTAAAAACGACTGTAATGTTTTTTCTTTGCAAACATGCTGTAGCATTGTTTTACGATAAAACAATACATTTATATTCTTAATATTAATTTCGATTGCTTTTCTGATCAAGAATGAGTTAACAGAATGTACAGGTATGTTATCTGTTGCATATGTACCAATGAGCGTAAGAATAAGGCACGTGCGCCATACGAAATAAATGATAGAACAAGTCGACAGCTCGCAGCGCCTTCAGCAGAATTGGCCATTATAAACTGAACGGGTAATACTGTGACAGTAAACGCTTTAGTATCCGTCGCTAAGGAGTGTGATGGAAATGTTTCATCCTACGTCCCACGTGCGCATCCAAGCAGCACAGTGGCTGACGCGGACGCAATTCGGGGCGGGCGGCACAGCGCAGTCTAATGGGGCCGCGCAGACTGGGAGGGGACGCGACGCTGATGAGACCTGCACCTGAACAGCGCTGGGCTGCGTGTCGCTGCAGCCGAGGCTCAGAGAGGGGAGGCGGGGAGCGGGCGAGCTCTCTGCCGTACGCTCTGTATCGAAAGTGACACTATTGTTGGTACTTCAAAATGTTACAATGTATGTAAAACTATTGTACCATACTGCTATAGTAATCAGTCCATAGACTTACAAACTACTTAAACCAACTTACACTAAGAACAACACACACACACACACACACACACACACACGCCTGCGGGAGGACTCAAACCCTCAGCAGGAGTGACCGCCCAGTCCATAGATTATTGGCTGTTCGGACAACATTGCCTTACGACTGAATGTTTTGTCATAGACTAGTGATTCGTTTTTCATCATTTAAGTTCTCGTTCTCTTTTCATTTGTGCATTATACTTTTCAGTTACTGCGTACTTATATCTGTACAGTTTTGTTTAGTGAAATATTGTAACATCATATGATCAACAACCAACGCAGAAAATTATAATTTCTTAGTAGGACATCGTCGACAGTGTAGTAGAGAAATGGATGCAACATTTTGTGACTTCTTAAATAAATAAAACCAATCATTTTGTTCCTAAGGAACTAGTAAAAATCTAGATAATTTTGTCAGAATTGTGATAGTTACTGTAATTAATGCTAAAGAATTTTTGAATCCATACATAATGTGGTTAGACTCTCAAATATAAATTTTAAAGCCCAAGTCAACATTCCATATCTTCGGGAGTTGGTACGTTTATCTTTTCTTGGTTGTCATTTTTTGTATCAGTTACTTACTGGAAGATCAGCTTATGATTCGAAACATAGGTCATTCTTTATTAATAAAAGAAATGAGGCTTTCGTTTGGTTTAAACACACACAATTGTGAGATTTCAACGTCTACCATACCTCAAAGATACCGCCGATTCCGGTTCATTTGCAATAATCTCTAGCAAATGACATTCATGTAAGTCAATGGCGTCCTATATAATTCCCTATTATATTTCTGAAAACTGCTTCATAGTCAGTCCGATGTAAAATCAGCACCACTTGTCTTCGTAGTAGTTTGACATCTTCCAGATTTTCCATTCACTCTAATACATTTGGTGATATTTTTAATGCAGTAATGAATAAAGCAATACTTCGTCGCTAAAATGAGTATGAAATTTGACGATTGATATGACCACATGATTCCCGATGCTCAGGGGTGTAAATGGAAGCGCCAGTGCCTCGAAAACGAATTAACATTTATCGTTCTGCTCGGTTTCAAATGAAAAGTCGGAATATTGTCTACATTTCAAACGCAGCAATTTTTGATCAAAAATCGACTGTACCAAAAACTCTATGCAATGCGATTATACCAAAGCACATTCTTAGTTTTCGTGTAATACTTCACTTAATTCGATGCTACACAGTAATGGAAATAAATTTAGGCACTTATTACATCAAACTATATTGCATGTAACATCTTCTGCGAATTGTTTTCTTAATATGGAGTGACTTGATCTGCAAGAACATGGTCGTGAGCTGAAAGAATTATTAAATTTATTGAATGAGTTGAGAGTATATCATTAATGTGTGGATATGATTTTCAGTACAATGGTATGAAGTTGTCTCGACACATTGCAGAAAGAAACTGATGAACACTTGATCTTCAGATCAAGTGTGCAAAATTTCAACAGAATCGTAAGAAAACTATTGATTTTGTCGAATTCTGTGAGTAAAGTAGCTTTCGCCATCCACCACATGGAATATTGTGTAGGCAGTGATATTCCTGTTATTTTGCAGATCAAGTATGCAACATTTCATTAAGATCGGAATAAAACTGTAGATTTGTATTAATTACAAACATATGGTCGCCGAGCTCACGGAGACAGCGAGTATGGATATGGGGCGTCGAGTACCCACCGAGCTCATGTCTGGTGGCTACGAGCCCGCGAGTACGATGGGGCGGCTGCGCCAGCGCACTTAAGGTGGGTTGTCCAAGACGCGGCTGTTAACTGCGATTGCGGCTGGCCCCCCTCCCTTTTCCGGCCGTGGCGGACGGTGGCGAGTCGACAGCACGACGGCAGCCGCTGCCGTTTACCACGGCGCGGCTCCTGGTCGGCGACTTAGGGGAATTCATGACGAAAATAAAAATTCCGATTTTTTTGCTGTAAAAAATGCTGCATGTTAAGGAAGCAAAGCTACATCAGTTCCCACATTTAGTTTTTCGTTACAGATTCTCGTTTTCCTTTAAAAAATTAAAAAGCGCTACTTTCGATTATGCGTGTTTTTTTCACTTTTTATTACATCTCTGTCGAGTTTGAGGAAACCAACACGCCAAAAAATGTGGTTTTTGCATATCTTGTAGTTTCATACCCTAGCTTGATAACGAAGTGTCTATTTTCTCAAAATTCCTCATAGTTATTCAGATACTTAATTTTTAAGTAACCTATTGCATTAAACTTGAAGTGTTTACATCGAAAAATGTAGTCGCTGGATACTTTGCGTATGGTTCATTTTAGGTCATACATTGTTGCGGATGAAATGAAGCCAATGATTCGAAATTATTGTTAAAGTTGAGAGCAGGACGATACCTGTCTCCGTTTTCGAGATTTTGGCTCGTATATCTACGGTACGGGAGCGTCGCGACTAGCGCGCCAGTTCTCTCCACGTGCAACCTGAATTGTACGGCGGTAACAATCATCAAATCTTCTAAACTATTGAAGGTATTGAACCCTTTTTTAAATGATTACACAATCATTTATACACAAAGGTTTTTTTTATCTACAGGTGTACAAAAATAAGGTTTTTTACCAATAAATGAGGTATTAATTAAACAGTATTTAATATTTATGGAGGTTTATTTCCGTCTATTGCAACTAAATGAAAGGCGTTTCGCTTCTTTATTTGTGAACCATCATCAATGGCAAATTTTTAGTGTTAATTCTATGTGCGACTTCATGGAGCTGTGTGTGTAGTCTCCAAAGGGATGGAAGTTTTGGTTCTTTATTTCATCACATTGCCGTGTATTTCACTGTGTCACTTCAGATTTTAACTGTTAGGGTTTTCTATATATTGATTCTATTTTTGTGACATGACCATGAAAGCTGTTAAAACATTTTTATTAACAGGCACCTTTTAAAGGACGACACGAAATTCATACTTGAGTTTAGATTAAATGTCAGCCAGTTTGCACATGAATTGGAACTTGCAGAGAGTGACATACAGAGAAAAATCCTATAACCGATTCAACAAATCTATCAGTGCAGCTGAAAAAATAAATAAATAAATAAAAATAAAACTAAGTGATGCTAAGGTAATTGTTCTTTTATTTTCTTATTTACGATTGCGGCGCTATTTATAAGACCAGGAGTGTGTTTATTTGAAACTCCTGATGCAGCTTGCATCTCTCTCGTGTCAGGCTTTTTTCATTTTAACTGATTGGATTCACCTTCTGTATTGCCTTTGAAATAAGTCCCAGTGTTCGAAAACGTACAGTTGAAATTTTTCCGAGGGTGATCGAAAATAGCAAACATATACCAAACATAAGATTTTTATGTAGCTTGTTAAATGTATCAACAACAGTTGTACGACTGTTTGCTGTTTTGTTATAGTTTATTTCATTCTGACCAGTTTCTGTCCTAAACCATCTTCCAGGGAATATGGAAAACAAAAAGATTTTAAGATGTCGATGATGTCATCCATACCATACACGAGACATTTGAATCTAAATGGTACACCACAACATTTATCTTTGTTCATATAAACTAAGATATTTTTTACGGCGCGCCACAAAACGGACTGTATTGGTATGAATGAAATTAATGAAAATATTACATTAACGTTGTCATGCATTTCCTTACAGCTGTGGGATCACCTAAACAAAAAAATTAGTTACCACCGGTCACATTTTTTATTTCCAAAACCCTAGACGCCAATACAGCTCCTTTTCCAACCTTCATTTCTCTTTTATTTCTCCGAATATTTTCGGTCTACTCTTATGATTACCATGAAATCTAAATCTGTTCAATGTACAAAGGCAATAGCTTAATGGCGAGACGAACTCATGATTGGTTCATATCCGTTTTTCTTCGGTCCGCTTGGCTCTACATCTTTCTTCCGCTGCCTTGAGTCGTCCGACTCCCATCGCAACACTGCTCTCCACTGGTGCAGTCCTGCGATTGTCGCCGCATCAGCCGCGCTGCACTCCAAACTCGAAGTGCGCATGCGCGAGCAGCCAGCCTCTGACGTCACGAGCCGATCCATCGCAGCCGCAGGCAGCAATCGCGACTTGGACAACCCACCTTTTTAAAGTGGGATGCGATGGATCAGCTCGTGACGTCAGAGGCTGGCTGCTCGCGCATGCGCACTTCGAGTTTGGAGTGCAGCGCGGCTGATGCGGCGACAATCGCAGGACTGCACCAGTGAGCAGTGTTGCGATGGGAGTCGCGACGACTCAAGGCAGCGGCAGAAATATGTCGAGCCAAGCGGACCGAAGAAAAACGGATATGAACCACTTATGAGCTCGTCTCGCCATTAAGCTATTGCCTTTGTACGTTGAACAGATTTAGATTTCATGGCCATCTAGTGACATATAAGCGTAGACTGAAAATATTCAGAGAAATAAAAGAGAAATGAAGGTTGGAAAAGGAGCTGTATTGGCCTCTAGGGTTTTGGAAATAAAAAATGTGACCGGTGGTAACTAATTTTTTTGTTTAGATGATCCCACAGATGTAAGGAAATGCATGACAATGTTAATGTAATATTTCCATTAATTTCATTCACACCAATACAGTCGTAGTTTATATGAACAAAGATAAATGTTGTGGTGTACCATTTAGATTCAAATGTCTCATATACGGTATTAATGACATCTTCGATATTTTAAAATCTTTTTGTTTTCCATATTCCCTGGAAGATGGTTTATGACAGAAACCGACCAGAAATAAATAAATTATAACAATACAGCAAACAGTCTTACAACTGTTGTTGATACATTTAACAAGCTACAGAAAAATCTTTTGTTTGGCATGTGTTTGCTATTTTTGATCTCCCTTGGAAAAAATTTCAACTGTACGTTTTCGAACACTGGGACTTATTTTAAAGGCAATACAGAAGGTGTATCCAATGAGTTAAAATGAAAAAAAGCCTGAGACGAGAGAGATGCAAGCTGCATCAGGAGTTTTAGATAAACACACTCCTGGTCTTACAAACAGCGCCGCAATCGTAAATAAGAAAATAAATGAACAATTACCTTAACGTCACTGCGTTTTTTTTTTTTTTTTTTCAGCTGTACTGATTGATTTGTTGAATCGGTTATAGGATTTTCTTTGTATGTCAGTCTCTGCAAGTTACAATTCGTGTGCAAACTGGCTGACATTTAATCTAAATTCAAGTATGAATTTCGTGTCGTCATTTAAATGGTGCATGTTAATAAAAATGTTTTAACTGCTTTCATGGTCATGTGTCACAAAAATAGCATCAATATATAGGAAACCCTAATAGTTAAAATCTGTGGTGACACAGTGAAGTACACGGCAATGTGATGAAATAAAGAAACAAAACTTCCATCCCTTTGGAGAATACACACACAGCTCCATGAAGTCACACATAGAATTAACACACACAAAAAAAACTGCCATTGATGATGGTTCACAAATAAAGAAGCGAAACGCCTTTCATTTAGTTGCAACAGACGGAAATAAACCTCCATACATATTAAATACTGTTTATTTAATACCTCCGTTCATCGTAAAAAACTGTAGTTATTTCTGCATACCTGTAGATAAAAAAAGCTTTGAGTATTAATGATTGTGTAAAACATGAATTCCTTCCCAGGCTATCATTTAAGAAAAGGGTTCAATATCTTCAACAGTTCATAAGATGTGAATATTGTTACCTCCGCACAATTCAGGTTGCAGGCAGAGAGAACTGGCGCGCTAGTCGAGACGCTCCCGTATCGTAGATATACGAGCCAAAATCTCGAAAACAGAGACAGTTATCGACCTGATCTCAACTTTGAAAATAGTTTCGAAGTATTGGCTTCTTTTCATCAGCAACAAAGTGTTACCTAAAATGAACCATACGGAAAGTAGCCAGCGACTACATTTTTCGATGTAAACACTTCAAGTTTAATGCAATAGGTTACTTAAAAATTAAGTATCTGAATAACTGTGAGGAATTTTGAGAAAATAGACACTTCGTTATCAAGCTGGGTTATGAAGCTACAAGATATGCAAAAACCAAATTTTTATGCGTGTTAGTTACCTCAAACTCGACAACCGAAAGTAGCGCTTTTTAATTTTTTAAAGGTAAACGATAATCTGTAACGAAAAACAAAATGTGGAAAGTGATGTAGCTTTGCTTCCTTAACATGCAGTATTTTTTACAGCAAAAAAAATCGGAAATTTTATTTTCGTCATGAATTTCCCGAGTCGCTGAACAGGAGCCGCGCCGTGGTAAACGGCAGCGGCTGCCGTCGTGCTGCCGACTCGCCACCGTCCGCCACGTCCGGAAAAGGGAGGGGGCCGAGCCACCTTAGGCTCGCTGTCCTCGCGCAATTACAGCGGAGGCGTTTGTAGTGTGCCGGCCGCGGTGGCCGAGGTGACTAAGGCGCTCCAGCCACGGTCAGCACGGCCACTACGGTCGGGGGTTCGAATCCCCCCTCGGGCATGGATATTTGTGCCGTCCTAGTTCGTAAGTAGTTCATAAGTAGTTTGTAAGTTTAGGGACTGATGACCCCGTAGTTAAGTCCCATAAGCTTAACAAACATTTGAACATTTGAACATTTGTTTGTAGTGTATGCAACCCGCAAGACCGGGCTCATACTCGGCCCGATTCTGACGTCTAATAACATATAGGATGACTTAGACAAAATTTCTAGTTCGTGCGAAGAATGGCAGCT
The DNA here is from genome assembly GCA_026315105.1 of Locusta migratoria. Lineage (NCBI taxonomy): Eukaryota > Metazoa > Arthropoda > Insecta > Orthoptera > Acrididae > Locusta > Locusta migratoria. The sequence continues at coordinate 385,739,656 of CM048755.1, forward strand.
AGCTCTCAATGTAGAAAAATGTAAGGTGATGCGAATGAGTAGGAAAAACAATCCCTTAATGTTCGAATACAGCATTAGTAGTGAGCTTCTTGATGCTGTCGCGTCGTTCAAATATCTAGACGTAACATTGCAGAGCGATATGAAATGGAACGAACATGTAAGGACAGTTGTGAGTAAGGCGGACAGCCGACTTAGCTTTATTGGGAGAATTTTGGGAGGATGTACTTCACCTGTAAAGGATACCGCGTATAAAACGCTTGAACGACCACGTCTTGAGTATTGCTCAAGTGTTTGGGACCCGCAGCAGATCAGTTTAATGGAAGACATAGAGGCGGTTCAGAGGCGAGCAGCTAGATTTGTTACCGGTAGGTTCGACCAATGCGCGAGTGTCACGGAAATGCTCCGGCAACTCAACTGGGGATCGCTGGAGGAAAGACGACGTTCTTTTCGTGAATTTCTGTTGAGGAAATTTAGAGGAATCTGAAGATGAGTGTAGTACGATCTTGCTGCCGCCTACTTACATTTCGCGTGGTAATCACAAATACAAGATAAGAGAAATTAGGGCTCGTACGGAGGCATATAGGCATTCTTTTTTTCCTCGTTCTATTTGGGAGTGGAATAGGAAAGGAAATGCCTAGTAGTGGTACAGTGTACCCTCCGCCACGCACCTTACGGTGAATTGCGGAGTATGTATGTAGATGTAGAGGTAGATAAAACGTAGATAACGGACATTACAGACAAAAAGGGAATTGAGTCATTAGTAATGTGGTTTTACAGAATAAACTCTACAACGTGTACGCTGACAGGACACAGCTTAAGACACCACAGAATAGTTGATTTAATAATAGAGTACAGCATGAGAGGTGAAAAAATTCAGAGGTGATTGAAGTTTGATAATAGTCATTAGTTTTAAATGAATGCAGATTGTAATAGTCAAACGGCATCAAATCATTCTTCAGACTGTAAAACGTAAATAATAACACTTTTTGAAGCATATTTATGATCTAACGTGGTAACTGTTTGAGTAGTCCGTGCAGGGATGTGAAGTCCATGTACATGGGTGTCGCAAGGGTTATCTAACCTGTCTAGTAACTAGGAGACCCGGATCTGAATCTCGATATTTTCAAATATTGGTGTTCTTTCTCTACAACACCTTTCAGGACCTGAGACAAAAATATCCCAACTAAACCTATATTTAGAACAACTGCAGCATCATTCTTTATTCTTGTAGTCAATTTGTTGTATCGCTGTGTCTTCGCAATGGCTTATTAGTGCTTGAAATTTGTCATCGTCTTTTCATACTGTACCATAGAATTTACGAGTAACTCATAAGCTGGCATTTAGATCAGTACTTGAGACGTTTACATTAATGTGAGAACAAAGTTTCCATAACAGACAAATGGTAAGTATGGATATAACAATTATTTTCACAAATCTTATATCAACGTAAGTTATTGAAACGATGGTCATTCCTATACGCCGGCCGCGGTGGCCCAGGGTTGTGCGGCGCGACAGCCACAGTCTGCACGGCCACTACGGTCGGGGGTTCGAATCCCCAGTCGGGCATGGATATTTGTGCGGTCCTTAGTAATAGCTAGTTCATAAGTAGTTTGTAAGTCTAGGGACTGATGACCCTGTAGTTAAGTCCCATAAGCTCTATAAATATTTGAAAGTTTGAACTCTGACGAAAAGAAGTCCGTAAACACAGTAGCAACATATCCTGTAATATTTGACGCAGGAAATAACGAGTACAGAAATGTTTTAGTAAAAGATACCTGGAAAGCTACAGCACAGTAGTTGAACAGGACGAGTAAGTGCACGAAACTTATTTATCAAGGAATGGATTCATATGTGCATTGTTTGTAACTATGTATTTCACTGTAGTGTTTTTAAAGAAAACGCCTTTTGCTACTGCAAGTAGTAAAAGGCGTTTTCTTTAAAAACGCTACAGTGAAAATACATAGTATTCAGCTGCTGCTCAAATGGTCACCACAAGCAAGATTGTTTATAACCATTGAAGCACTTGGGGATATGTCCTCGAGAAACTGTAAATTCAGATTTTGTTCGTTTTAATTTATTGAGACATCATTGCATTGGATGTAACTAAAAGCAGAAGACATCATTGCCTTGTCTCTTCTACAGATCGGATTGAAACTTGCATTTGTTGTTTGTAACAGGGAAGAAGAGTTGTCAAGTTCCACGAATAAATATATATTAGGCCTGGAACTGTGCTTAATCAGTCGGATTTTTTTTTTTTTTTTTTTTTTTTTTTTTTGTAAATTCTGATAAACTATTTCATTATGAGTACGGATGTATGCCTGTAAGTGTTTGACGTGGCATATCAATGGAGACTCAGAGGAAGCTGCACTCATTAATATTTTGCAACACATTTTGCTTCATTTTTGTAGCAACTTAGTGCAGTTTCCTCAATACTTAACTATTAAAGTAAAAACTAAACACAAACGGTGGTTTATGTTCAAAATAATTAAGAAATTAACTATCGGGAATTACATAAATGGTGTTCTTAAAAATGATTATGTAGAGTAATAAAGCGTTTTGTGTAAAATACTGTCAGGACAGGTTTATTTACTTCAAGTTCACGAGAGGTGACAATAGATTGATGTTATGTGCCAACAGAGAAAATAAAACGGAATAAAACTAACGATGGTACAATATTAAAAGT